>CM073937.1:5818959-7211174 GCA_037179545.1 Sesamia inferens | reverse complement strand
TTATTTAGTCCCGTCAAAATAGTTCGCGCCTTAAATTGACGTAGGTATGTTTAGTTGTCATGTTTTAAGCGCAACACACACAGGGGATGGGTGCGGGTCGGGCGCGGGGCGGGCGCGGGTCTATTCTGTGTAATTATATGGATAACAACACACGGAACGCGTGCGCGTGTCGGGTGATGTGTGTGTTACGCTTTAATGGTGTCTAACTGTCTATGGGATATGTTAATTCGACAAGTCCAATCTAAATTTTATATTCTATCCTCTTCACAATAAATTAGACAGTTTTTTTTTGTTTATACATAATTATAAACTACTGCTTGATCGCTATCCCTGATGGTAAGCAGTGATGCAATCATTGATTGTAAAACGCGCTAGATTTTTAAGAGCTTCTTGACTCTAGCTAATTAAATGCTGAATTTAAATTGACTTTAGTATGTGAACAGACGAATCCAATGTGTAAATCTTTCTTTGTTTCAGATTGCACCAATAGTAATAGATTCCTTAGAATACGAAAATAAGGATATGCTGCAAGTTTCGCTCCAAGTGTTAGGTCAGTTCGTAAAAACGAATCCTAACACAGTGTCAGACAGTTTACAGACAATACTGCCTAGGTTGATTAGTTTGACTAAATATGTGAAGTCTATGGTAAGCTCTCTTCTATTGTACTTGTATTTTCACAGCTATAAGGTCAGACCAGCAGTGTCATCTCCGTCATTCAGTAATCATCTCACCAACAAAACTTAGGTGAGGTGAATATGGAGTGATCTGTTCTAAGCTCACTGTACCTACTTTTTCATGATGAGATTTTTGCAGAAACACATTATTACTATTAATAGTATCAATTCATAAATAAATTAATCATTAATTTTTTCTACGACCATTTGGTAATTTGCTTAATACATAACCATAAGTCATATCTCAATAGTACTTATTCCTGCGTAGTAGTTGCAAATGATCATTTCCACACGGGTAAACCATACTACAATGAAACTTTTTAATTATTTTTTTTATGGCTATGGCTTCAAAAAATTAGCATAATGATTATGTCCAAAAACGCGCGTATTTGCGCCACGACTAAACATCGCATGTTATTAGGCTGTATGGATAAATTGCCTTTGCCATTCATTTGTGGCATTATAACAACGTAGAATTGTTTACTAAATAAACAGTGAAATTTCGCAGCATAGTGGCCACATCATGACTTTGTTTCAAACCTCCCTTGTAAGACGGTTCACGCGGCCGTCTTTTTCGACATGAATAATTCATTACGTGACATTGGCTAAATGCACAAACCGTGCGAAGCCATAAAAGAAAGAAAAAAAAACATCGTAGAAAAAGTTTTGTAAGCCACTGTCGCAAACAGCTATTGTAATACTCGTGCTGTTCTATTGTGCCACTAAGCTTCGTTTCGTGGCACAAACTATCAGTCATATTACAATAGCTAACATTGCTTGACAGTGGCATAAATAACTATTGAAGCATATTAATAATCCATTGCTCCATATGTTTGAGGAAGTTTTTGCTCAATCATATAAATAATGCAATTGTAGGTTCTTCAGGTGTTGTTGTTTTTAAATAATACACGAAGGTACACCGGAAAAGATAGTCTATTTCACAGCAGACAGTCACATTCACAATAGGTTACACAACACAGAAGAGTACCATAGAAGAAGAAGGAGTGATAAGGAGATTAGACTATAGCGCAGATTAGAAATAATGAAAGTACATAAATACAATATTAAGCGCGGAGGAGCTAGCATGCGACAGCGAACGTATTGGTTAGCGGACTGGCGGCGCGGGCGCGCGAGTGAAATATATGATGGTGCCGTCTCGCTTGCCCTGAGACTCGCCGAGAGAACAATAGGGCACGTCATAATATGGCTGCCAAACAAATATCAAATATCTACTAATATATAAAATTTGTTTGTATTGAAATGTCAAACTTAGGATTGTTGCAGAAGTTAAAATTAACATAAACAATAAACATTGGTTGACACTTATGTCAAGTGTCACTACATCACCCCCCTCCAGAGACCGTCAAGGGCGATAATAGTCGGGGAATTTAACGCGACGTCCTGACCGCGTCGTTCTAACGACGGCATCGTCAGACGATGGCAAGTTTTGGCTATCCGCGTTGGGTGAATAGTGTTGAGTGTTAGTGTTGAGTGGTGGCTGCGGTGTGTCGTGGTGTATGTTAGTGTTGGTATAAGGTGAGGGTGGTAAACTGTCAGGATCACACAGTGTGAAGGCCGGTTTAATGCGATCTATCGATACGGTTACCTGTTTACCATTAATCACGATTTTAAACACCTTTTCTCCTCTTTCTATGACCTTATGAGGACCAGAGTATGCCGGTTTCAGACTACCACCGGCAGTGCAGTCTCTAAGGAAAACGTGGCTAGAGGAAACTAATTCCCTGTAAATAAATGTTTTAGGACTTCTTTTGTGCTTGCTTGTTGGTGATGGTTGCAGATTCCGGAAAATACTCCGAAGTCTTGACAGGTATGTGGTTATGTCGCTGGTCTCGTCAGCCTGAGGGTCGAAAAATTCGCCGGGCAGGCGTATTGGTTGACCGTAAACAAGTTCGGCTGCAGTAGCGTGGGCGTCCTCTTTATAAGCGCTGCGTATGCCTAGCAGGACTATTGGAAGAGATTCCACCCAACTGTCATTTGCATGGCAGATGATCGCGGCCTTGAGTTGACGGTGGAATCTTTCCACCAGTCCGTTACAGGCAGGATGATATGCAGTTGTTCTGCGATGTTGGAATCCTGCAATTTCAGACAGGCATTTGAAGAGTGACGATTCGAACTGCCTACCTCTATCGGTAACGATATCCGATGGGCAGCCGAAACGAGCGATCCAGCCACTCAGTAAAGCCTTTGCCACTGTTTCTGCAGTTATTTCTGCTAACGGTATTGCCTCAGGCCATCGCGTAAAGCGATCGATGGCTGTGGAGACAATAGCGGAAACCTTGGCATAAGGGCAAAGGTCCTACGAGGTCGATATGTATGAATGCGAACCTCGATTTAGGCAGTTTGAAGGCTCCTAGTGGAGCAAAGACGTGCCGCGTGGTCTTTGAACGCTGGTAAGCTAGACAAGAGCGAACCCACTCTCGGCAGTCTTTTCTTACGCCAGGCCACACATATCGGTCAGCAACTAATCTTGCTGACGCCTTGGTGCCTGGATGGCTGAAAGAATGTAGGCTGAGAAAAATGGCCCTGCGTAATTCTTTGGGGACAAAAGGTCTTGGCGAAGGGGTGCTGACATCGCAGTACACTTGTGTCTGCGATGCTGGTATGCTGACTAGCTGCAGGCGTAAAGCGTTTTCCCCTGTTAGGAGTTGCTTGAGCTCTTGGTCCTCTAGTTGTGCTGCAGCGATCCTTTCAGCGGTTACTGGCTGGGTAATCGCCTCAACGCGGGAAAGGGTATCCGCCACGACATTGTTCTTCCCGGATATGTGCCTGATGTCTGTCGTGAATTGGGCTATGAGGTCCAGGTGGCGAAATTGTCGTGGGGAACAGTTTTCTTTACGAGAGTGGAAGGCAAATGTGAGAGGCTTGTGGTCTGTGTAAATCACAAAGTCACGAGCCTCCAGCATGTGTCGAAAATACTTCACACTCTCGTAAATGGCGAGCAGTTCGCGGTCGTAGGGTGAATATTTCACCTGTGCCGAGCTGAACCTTCGCGAAAAGAAGGCAAGGGGTTCCCATGCTCCCGCGTTCAGTTGTTGCAAGACCGCGCCCATGGCTTTATCAGACGCATCCGTGACCAACGCCAGCTTAGCGTTGCAGTCAGGATGAGCCAAAAGTGCCGCTTGACATAGGCTCCTTTTGCAGTTCTGGAATGCCTCGTTCTCTTCGTGTGTGAAGTCGACTGGATGTGAACCCTTAACCGATCCAATAAGCAGGGCGTTAAGGGGAGCCTGGAAGTTTGCTGCGCCTGGGATGAACCTGCGGTAAAAATTGAGCATCCCAAGGAATCTCCGTAGCTCTCTTACGGTTTTGGGAGCGGGAAAATTCTCTATGGCCTCGACTTTGGATGGCAATGGCCTAGAGCCTTTGGCTGAGATGTGGTAGCCCAAGAAGTTTACCTCCGCTACTCCGAAGATGCATTTGGAAGTATTAATGACCATACCGTAGTCCCTCAGTCTCGCAAAAAGCTGACGTAAGTGGTGCTCGTGGGTCTTCTGGTCTTTCGAGTAGACCAAGAAGTCGTCCAGGTAAGCATACGTGAAGTCCAGACCCCTGAGCATTTCATCTACGAACCGTTGAAACGTCTGCCCGGCGTTACGTAAACCGAACGTCATGTAAGGGAATTCGAAAAGACCGAACGGCATTGTGATCGCAGTCTTCGGGATGTCGTCTGAATGCACAGGAATCTGGTTGTAAGCTTTCACCAGGT
The DNA here is from genome assembly GCA_037179545.1 of Sesamia inferens. Taxonomy (NCBI): domain Eukaryota; kingdom Metazoa; phylum Arthropoda; class Insecta; order Lepidoptera; family Noctuidae; genus Sesamia; species Sesamia inferens. Next base: position 7,206,773 of record CM073937.1, on the reverse strand, counting down.
CGATCTGAGAGAAAACGGTACAGCCAGAGAGACTATGAGCAAAGTCTTGGATGTGTCGGATAGGGTACTGGTCTGGGATAGTACGTGCATTCAGCATCCTGTAATCGCCGCAGGGCCGCCATCCGTCATCTTTCTTCGGCGCTAGATGAAGAGGTGACGACCATGGTGACTCCGACTGACGACAGGTTCCGCATTTCAGCATGGCCTCAAATTCGGCCTGAGCAATTTTAAGTTTGTCCGGAGCCAATCTACGAGGTGTACAGGATACTGGCGGCCCTGGTGTAGTACGGATGTGGTGTGCTGTATTGTGTTTGGGAGTGCGGTGTATACCATGTGGGCGAGTGATGTCGGGAAATTCCCGTAGTATGTGTGTATACGCGGAATCACCCAAACTTACCCTCACCGAGGAAACGTAATCAGAACGACGGACAGGTGACGCCGGGGTGGAGAGCGTTGTATGATTGTCGGTGAGGCGCTGGTTCCTGCAATCAACAACCAAATTATAATAAGATAAAAAATCTACGCCTATTATTGCCCTTGTAACATCGGCGACAATAAATCGCCAAGCAAAGTCACGGCGCAACCCTAGGTTCAGAGTTAAATTTATGAACCCATATGTTGATATAGTCGTCCCATTCGCAGCACACAGTTGGTAATTGTTTTTTTCTAACCGTTTTGATATTGCCGATCGTGGGTAGACACAGAGATCGCTTCCGGTGTCGATCAGAAACTGCATCTTCGACCTTTGATCGGTAACAAATAAGCGACCAGCACTCGGACAATCATCAGTCGCCATCACTGACTGCCCTGCACTTTTCCCGACGTAGGATAGTCGCACGGCTTAACGCACTTTTTAGCCCTTTCCCCAAAATTCTGATGGTACCAGCACTGGGGGAAATTTCGGTAGCTGGAGTGTGACCTGCTGGAACTGGAACGGCGACGCGTAGAACTCCTGGACCGTTCTCTGCCTCGAGACAGTCTGTCTACCCTCTCTGCTAACTTTTCCATCTGTCGGGTAAGGGCAGCTATCTCTGAAGTTATACCGGTACTTGTAGCAGTCGTGATGGCTGAAGTTGATGCCAACTGTGAGCCGACCACGTCGTGGATCCTGTCAGCCAGCTCGGCTAACTCGGGAAGGTCTGTCCTGCTCTGCGATGCCACTATAGCCTGTGTGCTGCTAGGTAGGCGGCTCGTCCATATTGTCCGCAGGAACTCCTCTGGGACGTCTGGACCAGCTAGGTGCAGCAGGTGGCGGTAAAATTGAGACGGCTTCCGATCGCCTAATTCCTCATGCATGAGAAGCTGCTTCACCTTTTTCTCACGTGACGCCGATAGCCTTTTAATGAGCTACCCTTTGAGTTTTTCATACTTTTCTGTGGCCGGAGGGTAGGCTATTATGTCTTCGACCTCCGCCGCGTACTGTGGATCTAGGTTCCCTATGACGTAATAAAACTTTGTTTCGTCCGATTTTACGTTCGAGAGGATCGCTTCCATTTGGGAAAACCACAGTGCTGGCTTCTCCGGGTAGAACGGTGGGATTCTCACACCCACACGAAATGTTTCCGCTATTTTCTGCTCCTCGTCATTCTGTGCAAATGTTGATTTGCTCTGCGCCATCCTAGTGTTCGAAGACGGGGTCACCAATGTAGGTTCTTCAGGTGTTGTTGTTTTTAAATAATACACGAAGGTACACCGGAAAAGATAGTCTATTTCACAGCAGACAGTCACATTCACAATAGGTTACACAACACAGAAGAGTACCATAGAAGAAGAAGGAGTGATAAAGAGACTATAGCGCAGATTAGAAATAACGAAAGTACATAAATACAATATTAAGCGCGGAGGAGCTAGCATGCGACAGCGAACGTATTGGTTAGCGGACTGGCGGCGCGGGCGCGCGAGTGAAATATATGATGGTGCCGTCTCGCTTGCCCTGAGACTCGCCGAGAGAACAATAGGGCACGTCATAATATGGCTGCCAAACAAATATCAAATATCTACTAATATATAAAATTTGTTTGTATTGAAATGTCAAACTTAGGATTGTTGCAGAAGTTAAAATTAACATAAACAATAAACATTGGTTGACACTTATGTCAAGTGTCACTACACAATGAATGTTGTTGATCTGTCAAAATGGAAGCCATTACTACTGACAGTGTGTTACGTAGTTACCCGCCTCGATGTCCCTACATATCAAAAAATTACAAGCAAGGTGGTTTACCTTGGTTGTAAAAACAAACCAGAGAGTTATTCATATTCGACTTTATGTTAAGGAACATTAGGTTTTAGGTGTCAACCTTGTTTGCTAGATCTGTCGGTTCATAGTTGAAATGTCTATTTTAATTTCTACCATATGTGGGAGTTCGTAAAGTATCGTTTTTATTGTTATTAGATTATTGACTTTTACATAACAATTTACTAATTTATATTAATTTGGATATTATTTTTTATTCCAGGACGTTAGAATAAAAAGCCTGGAGTGCCTTTACGACATAGCAAATACTTTCCGAACTTCGATTTTACTTCCATACAAACAAGACATTCTATTCGATTTAGCGCCATCTCTTGATGACAAGAAGAGACTAGTGAGAAGTGTCGCTGTTCGGGCGCGTTCCCGTTGGTTCCTAGTTGGCGCTCCTGGCGAAGATAAAGACAACTAGTCCAATAGGAAGTTCATAGATGTTTGAAAAAGGAAATGTACTTTTAAAAATTAAGTGTTTTCACTAATGTAATGGAAAACGTACTGCTTATAGTTTTATATTAGGAATCTATGTTGTTTTTTTTGTTATATTTAAATGTATTGTTATTATAAGGCACTGGCAGTTATAACTAGGGTAATGTACCCAATTATTGGCACTTTAAGGATCACTATTCAATGAAACCGTAAAAACTATATTTTTTATGAAGAGTTATTAAAAAATTTACTATCGAATAATTTATCAAGATGACAAAAAAATAGTTAATTAACGTTTTAAAAAAAAATTAACTTCTGTTAGATACGTATATAAAGTATTTTTTAAAGTACTTATTATGTTTAAAAACATGATCAAAGAAAATGTATACAGAGAACAGGGATAAAATAAAAGAATACTAATAAATGGATAATCCCATTTATTTATGAATTTTAGTCAGTTTAGACACAAAAGTAATACAATCGGTGCAACCTCCTTATCAGGTAGGTATTTTTATTATTTATAATAATATATATAATACCTACCTATATTTTTTAAATTTTCTGTTGCTACTAACGACAGATCCGCGGCACTTGATAGGTCTGTGCTGCCAATTTATTACTCATTTCTTCTTTAAAAACTTCCAAGTTCTCAGAGTCGTTTATTTGTCGTCGTCTTGTTTGGATTCTTTTTCCTAGACCAGTTGTAATCTTTTGATAAATCGGGTTGACTGAAAATAAAATCATAGGTAAAGTGACACTAGTTGTTAATATACTTATGACTAGTTTATTGGCCCTTGTAGCAGTATCTACAAAACGCCACATGCGAACAATGCGTCATATTGACGTCACACGGATTGTACATCAGATTTACGAGCGATTGGCGAGTCCCCACCAGACATTACAACCATCTGCCCCCTAATCGGCGAACACATTTTTATCAAATGATTACGACTAGTTGGGATAAGTTGGTATCGTTCGGACCGCCTATTGGTCCGTTCGGTCCAAACGATCCCAACTAGTCGCAATCATTTGACAAAAATGTGTTCGTCGATTAGGGGGCTGGTCGTAGTATCCTCCCTTTTCTATGGCGGATAAGTGAACTTAACTCCCTGTTCCTCATGCCTCCACAGCCCTAGTGTCGATGATTGGTTATTGGTTTAGCTGGCACCGGTGCCAGGATTTGGAAAAAAATATTATTTGGCTTGTATTTATTGATTAAACAAAATGAGGTGGTACACTAATAATAGCTATACATAACAAACTGCAACAAAATTTTAAAAAAAAGCAAGTAATTTGAAAAACCCTGCCGGACATCATTTTGTCTGGTTGGAGGATCCTCTCTTTTCTATGGAGGATGAGTGATCTGTTCTTTAAACTTATAAAACCGGTTAAATCAGTGAGGTGCCAATAATTGGTTAGGAGCCAACAATTGTTCATTTTACCATATGAAATCAGTAAACGAGGAGTATTTTACTAAAGAGATTGTTTGCAAAACTAAATTTAATGAATAGTCAACATTACGCGAGATCTGAAGAAAAATGTTATAGCCAAAATATGTAATTTTGCTATTCTTGTTGACAATGAAACTGTTTTGCTAAATTATGTGGATATTTTTATTAAAAAAATATATTTTATATTACAGACCAATTTGTTTTACTTTAAATATGCTTTTAACTAGCTGCGTACCGCGGGTTCAATCGCGTAAGTTTCGATTACGTGGGAATTTCGGGATAAAATTATCCTATGTGTTATTCCTGGTTATAGCATCCTATAGAACACCGACAGGCTGGCTACTCTTCGCCTGTCGTCCAAGCTTTGGAGACCATTTTGAACCAAGTCTGGGTCGCCAAGTAGCTTCTTCAAACGCGTCTCCAAGGAATCCAAAGTTGCCAGCTTCAATAGTTATTGAGTAAGTAACAAACATACATCCATACATTTTCACAAATTTTCGCATTTATAACGTTAGTATGGTTGATTCTCTGAAGATCGAAATCTCTTCGCCCGCAAGTTCGGTATAAATAATCAAAAATAATGAACGTCAAATTCAATGAATATTAAAGAGTTGGTACTCCTTTAAATTGGATGCACCCCAGTGGCGGATTTGCAAAGCTGTAAGGGGTGTGCCGCCCTCTTTCCTCTACAATTGCCATGTCCAAGACTATTTTTACAATGCAAATACGTCATTAAGATTTTTTTTATATATTATAAACCAGCGCTTGACCGCAATCCCGCCCGATGGTAAGCAGTGATGCGATCGTTGATGGTAAAGCGCACTAGTTTATTAAGAGCCTATTCACTCTAGCCTTGAAGACACTCAAATTGTAGTGTGACGGAAATACCGTCGCTGGCAAATTGTTCCAGTCCCTCGATGTACGCGGTATAAAAGAGGAAGCAAAACGCTTCGTCCGGATCGCAGTGGTGTCAACAACGTAAGGTTGGAAACTCGCCGTACGACGGGCCGTCCGATGATGGAACGGATATAATTGAGATTGCACGTAAAATAATTTAGTTAAAATTGCACGTATAATAATTTAGTTAAATTGCACGTAAAATAGTTTAGTTAAAATTGCACGTATAATAATTTAGTTAAAATTGCACGTAATATAATTTAGTAAAAGTTGCACGTAAAATAATTTAGTTAAAATTGCACGTAAAATATTTGTTGAGTATTTTTTTGAGCTAATCATGTATGATTGAATAGGCGGGGTAATGCTTCCAAGCGAACTAGCTGTTTTACTGTAAAATATGCAGCTTTGCTATACGAAATCACGTACCGTAAAATGACAAGTGAGAGGGGGAAGTCATCGGCAAAATTTGTTCCAGACTTCTGTTTTTATAACTTCAGAAAACAGAAAACCGTTATACAGAAATCGTTTTGATTTCTGTGAGGTGCGTTACAAAAAAAAAAAACGGTCTCCCAAGTTTGCCGTAACAAAAATCCACCGCCGTAAGCTCAAGCCTGCTCAGCTTGCTGGTAAATCCGCCTCTGGGTGCATCGAAAATGTTGCGTCTGCACGTTTTGTATCCGATTTAATCCTTTTTTGCAATTTAAAACTTCCCATTAAAAAGCTAAGTAATTTGGTAGAAATGGGGGTGGGCTACTAATTGCAGTAGGAGGAGGAGGAGGTTGGGTACAACCCAATTTGTTTTTAAATAGTGCAAAGAAAGATTTACAATTTGTCTGCAGCGGTCATCCCGTCAGTTGATAATTTTATTGTCTTCATAGTCCTGAAGATACTAAAATTATAGGAGAATGAGTGAATAGGCTCATAATAAACTAGTGCGGTTTACTATCAACAATAACATCATTGCTTACCAGTCGAGAACGTGGTCAAGCATTAGTTTGTAACATTAAAAAAAAACCTCAAGTAAAGTTGGCTATAGCGATCGATTCATCGATCACGCAGATTTAGACTTTTATGGTAAAATGTTTTCAGAATAAAAAATCTTCTTCTAATCTGACAGGACTGCCTCCATCTGAGATGCATTTACTAAGATCTATCTCGACACTGGCAGAATAGTCGACAATCGGCTAAAGAAGAAAAAAAAGACAATCGTGGAAATGATCGACAGAAGTGAAAACTGAAACCAATAAAAACAGAATACCTACAAAAAAGTACGATCATGGTGTCAGGTCGGTTATGCTCACGCGAATTCGACGCTTTCTCTCATCCAACAAAAGTCTCAACGTTGCTAAAGAATTTTTCGCTTGAAAGCGAAACTGTAAAGCCAGTATTCACGGTCGATATTTAAAAAGTCTTAGGTCCGTATTCCAGAAGGAAACTCAAGCATTGATCTCTGTTTAAACATTACTTAAAACTAGTTTCAACCAATCAAATGGCTTGAAACGAGACTTAAGTAGAGCTTGAGTTTTGAGTGACGTTCTGTAATACACCTAAGTTAATGACAATTATGATTTAAAATCCATTTACACGATTCTCTTGTTCAGAAAGTAAACTAAATTTAACTTCAGTAAGTACATCTTTTTTCATTATTTCATTAAGAAAAGGATAGAAGATAAAATGTCAGTTTAGCCTGTCAAATTAGTCCGCGCCTGACTTAAATTGATATAAGGTGGGTGGACCATGGAAGGCCATGCTCCTTTGAAGGCCAACTATTAAAAAATCGTAGTTGTTGACATTTAAATACATATTCCTGCTACTACACACTAAGATCCTACAAACTACAGACCACAAACGTGGCGGCGTGTCGATCGTGTCACTATTGTGGCAGTTTTATCCAACGTTTCGTAGGCTTCGGTCGTCGACGTTACAATTGTTATTCGCGCGCACAACAAAGCGTACATTTTTAGTGAATAGCCTATTATTATTTCATGTTTTTTTAATGTGAATTGTCGTATTAGTATATGTTAATGGTACTAAAGAAAAAAGAACATAGCTTTGCCTCAATTTACATTAAAATATTGGTAGTGTTCCTAGGAAAGCCGGTGGTTCCTTATAAGGCCAATCAAAAATTTGACGGTTGGCCTTGCTATGGTGCATGGAACCACAAGGAACATTCACAAATCCTGAACAAATGAACACTTACTTTTTGGTTATAAGTAATGAGAAATTGTTATAATTATAATAGTTTGTAGTATCTATTATTTATTATAATTATTAGGACAAAGTTATAGTCATAATTATCAATTTTGGCCTTACAAAGAACGGACCCATAAGAAGGCCATTTCCGATAAAAAAGAAAATTGCAATTTCATAATAAAACCTGATGACAACTTATTTAAGGCCAATATAATACTCATTACTAATATTTTTAAATAATTTATATTAATATATTCTTAGTTATAGAATGGTGTTCAAGTAATGTTCATAGAGTTTTTTATAGATGATAAAAATAAATTGAGCATTTAATGCTTCGCTTAAATAATAGAGCTTATTATGTAGTTTTAGTAAAAGCGGATATATTTAATGTTACAACTCTATTTTTAAGTTTAACAACAGATGTATAATGTTGGCCTTGTTTGGAGCCGTGTTCCATACAAAGCCATTTGGAAGAGCTTTACAAAACTTAAATTTAATCAATGTTGTTTAAAGTTAGGTAAAAAAAAAAAAGATTTTATATGGTGGACAATAAAACAAAGTATTATTTAATAATTTGTTTCCTTCATTTATCCAATAAATAAACGAATTGAAAGTATTTACTCGTTAGAGTGGCCATCCATGGTCCACCCACCTTATTTTTGGTCGCCGTGTTTATAATCGCGCCTAAACTGTCTATGGAATATCTTAATTGGCAGGATTAAAGTAATATGTTATCTTCTATCCTTTCTTAATGAAATAGAATGAAATTTAAAGAACATTTGCCTATACTAGGAATTTCTCCTGTATCGTGGGTGTGTTTACAAATATATAAACATACAGCCAGACCCGAAACAATTACTTGTAGGTTATACAAATATTTGTTCCGTGCGGGAACAGCACACGCGACACGCAGCGTAGCAGTCAATAGCTTAACCACTGCGCTAACCGTGCAGTCTATATTACATCGTTTGTCCAGCTCTATAGCTGATACTCACGGTAGTCTTGAAGTTGATGACAATTATGATTTAAAATCCATCCTTCTACATCATTATCTGCTTTTTGCCACCTATTTTAGGGTCAGCTTAAAGTCTAACCGGCTCGGATGTTTGCCAATTCCCCATGTTCTCATTACTAAGAAAAACAACAAAGAATTGTCCATAAAAAGTGTAAAGAACATTCATAGCTACAACCGTCACGGCGTCCCCTACAAGCACCTAGGATTAACCGAACAAATCTGAGGCACTAACAATTTGATTTGAATTTGCATAATCTCTTATCGCATTGCGAGCGTTTGCACCACTTTAAATGGTAATGAAGGGTTTGTCGCCCTGAACTGGAGTTTTTGAACGGTCTCCTGCGTTGTACGGCTGAATTATTAAGTTTAGAATCGGTGTTTTTGTTACGCTTAAGTAGTTTAAATATTATGGGGAATGCTCTAAGGTTACGACATTCAGATTTACTCACGTTTTTTTGCAAATCGCGAGTCAGCACCCAGTTGTATATTGATTAAAATATGATTCGCGACCATAACGCAGACTTAGGTATTTACGGAATAAAAATCATCAAAACAATACACTAATTTCATGGAACCTTTTCTAGTCAATTAGAATTTCATGAAATATGAATCAATGGGGTTTTATGAACGGAACATTAATAAAACGTTTAGATGGGAAGAGAATCCAATGTAGGTACAGACAGACGCTAGCACACTAAAATACCGCAAACTGTCAAATTTTTGGCAACGTTTAAAAACCGGCAAACCCTAAAATAAAAAATACGAAGACGTGTAACATCCGCCAATCCGTACTGGGTTTGCTTGGTCGATAATAGTTCACTCTATTGTAATGTTCGGGTGACAGAAGGGGTGTTTACGAAGAATAAAACAACCTACAACGCAGCAATTAAGTATCACTGAGATGACTTTAACGGTCGCACGTAACAGAGTTAATGCTTGCTCAACTGATCGGATAGAACTCTTATTATCGACTGCTCTTGTTGACTACATATTTATGACTGATCTTACAAGGGGAACTGTTATCGCTTTTTTTTTAATAAATATAAACTAGCGTTTGACCGCAATCCCTCCTGATGGTAAGCAGTAATGCGATCTTTGATGGTAAAGCGCGCTATTTTATTAAGAACCTATTCACTCAGAAAAACTGAGCGAATAGGAAGGAAGACGGCAGTTGAGCGAGGTGATGCAATGTTAAACCCAACAACACGACCCAAGATGCTGCGCCAAAGGGAAATTGATCTGAAGACCCTCCACGAACAAACTCCCAACACAACAACATTTGGCGCATCGTACCCAGCACACATCACAACACAACTGCTAAGAGCCGTCTTCCGTATGGCTTCACCAGATATCATGCCGGACCACGACGAATCGCTTAGCGGCAAGACTTTGTCTGGTGGGTGGTGAATTTCTGCCGGCGGCCGGTGGCATACCACCGAGAAGACTTTATGCGCTTACTGTAATGTGCGCACATTTTACACTATCATACAGAGCTAACTAAGTAACTACCACTTCTATAAATGTACCCAACAGCTTACATCGTTAAGTACCTATGTACTTAACGATGTAAGCTGTTGAGTACAGCGGTCAGCAGGTCAAGCTACCCGAAACAGTCAAATTTTCCTAATCATTATAAATAATGTTTAATTCCTCTGCAATAAAGTTGAAAATCTATTAAAGAAATTTGACAGATTGTAGTAACGTGATGTAGGTACTTACTAGCGTCTGTCTCTGTACCTATTCACTAGTAAGAATTTTAGTTTGTCCATAGATGCGTTTGCTATTAAATACATTTTTCGTACACGTTTACCTATATCGATTTTTTTTTTATGAATTATAAACTAGCGCTTGACCGCAATCCCGCCTGATGGTAAGCAGTGACGCGATCGTTGATGGTAATGCGCTAGTTTATTAAGACCCTATTCACTCTAGACTTGAAGACACTCAAATTGTAGTGTGATGGAAACACCGACCTAGCAGGATTTCTGCCAATCTATTCTGCCGAGTGCGGAGTGAGCTGTTATTGCAACTACCTAACCTACCTAACTAACTAACCTAAAGTTAGGGATTGACATTACCGACAACTCACATAAGTTTTCAGGTTAGATTTTTACAGAATAAATCGGCTGCTTCTAATCCCATAACTTCCTATTCAAGCTCGCCCAGGAAAATCCTATTACGAATCGATACTGAATTCTGTCTAATTTCTTCCACTACGACGGTTGCCTAAGCTAGTTACACACGATTTGTATTCAAACCGGGAGGCGTTAGTCCGAAGATGAGCCCCTCGACAGATAATACAGCGGAATGTACGAATTACTAGAAATGTTGGACCAGCGGACCTTTAAAGGGATTAAGCGAACAAATCCGTTCGTTGATGATTCAATTTAAATTTGCATAGTCTGCCGTCCTTTTAGGAACATAAGATTTATGTATGTTTAGATAAAAATTGGGGTGTTATGTGTTACGTTTTGTATTTTGTCGTACACAATGTTGAGTATGTTTATTGCCATTATACACATTGGATTCTCGTTTAAAAGGCCTCCTTAGATTTTGCCAAAGCCTGATGAAACGCATCATACTGGGTGTAAAAAGGCACACGGATACACGCTGCATTTCAAATCGGGTCTTGTAGACTTATGTAAGAAGGCTGCTAGGCTCAAATGTGATTGTTGTATAAATGTAGATGACCGTCGCTGAGGTTGGCCCTGAATGCATTGATGGATGCGTACCGCGAAGACTTTTTCGAGGTGGCGTGGGAAGAGTTCCTATAAGAATTTGGTGGAGGCCGTTGGTCAAAAGTGGGAGAGAAAAAGCCAAACAAAAAAAGAAAAACAATGTGAAATTACACTTGTGTGAGCATAGTAGTAAAACAGGGGAGAGGAAGAAGCCTTAATTTGGCGAAATTATGGTAAGTAAGGTGATGTCTCCATGGCCTAATGATTGCAAATGTTACAGAACCACTCCCAGCAGAGCATGGCGTGCTGCAGAGTATCCAATTGTGTATAACACATCCAATCCTATAAATGATAACAATGCAATCAGCGATACAGTGAAATACAAGTGATGAAACGCAATGAGCGTAGATGCCTTATACTATGACAAACTGTCATAGTACCTAAATAACGCAATGAGCGTGGATGCGTCACGCACATTTGCATTATTCCACGCTCATTGCTTTATTCTACGTTCAACCATATGATACTTTTTATTAGGAATTTTCTTCAAAGCAGGATTGTTTTTTTATTTTTTTTTATATTAAAATATAAACCAGCGCTTTACCGCAATCCCGCCTGATGGTAAGCAGTGACGCAATCGTTGATGGTAAAGCGCACTAGTTTATTAAGAGCCTATTCACTCTAGCCTTGAAGACACTCAAATTGTAGTCCGACGGAAACACCGCCGCCGGCAGATTATTCCAGTCCCTCGATGTACGCGGTATAAAGGAGGAGGCGAAACGCTTCGTCCGGATCGTAGAGGTGTTAACAACATAAGGGTGAAAACTCGCCGTACGACGGGTCGTCCGATGGTGGAACGGAGATGGGGGAATTAAATCGTGCAATTCCCTCGCACACTCCCCAGAATGTATCCTATAGAACACCGAAAGGCTGGCTACTCTACGCCTGTGCTCTGGGCTTTGGAGACCAACTCGAGTTAAATCAGGGTCACCAATCAGCCTCTTCGCACGCCTCTCCACTGAATCCAAAATGGCCAGGTGACACTTAGCAGCACCAGCCCAAATGTGGCTGCAGTACTCCACACACGAACGGACCTGTGCTTTGTACAACATTAGAAGCTGCCCTGGTGTGAAGTACTGCCGGACCTTTGCGATTACACCAAGTTTTCTGGCAGCCACCTTGGCCTTGGACTCAATGAACCGCCCAAAGTTTAGGTTCGAGGAAATCTCAACACCCAAAAGCTGAAGGCGGTCGGTAGACTCCAAGGATACATTCCGAAAAGTAGGAGCCAAGGTGAACGGGCTCCTTTTGGCGGTGAAAAGACACGCCTGCGTTTTGGCGGCATTGAATGTTACAAGATTGGCATTGCCCCATTCGGAGACTGCCTGAAGTGCAACACTCGTTCGCTCTACCATGGCCTCTCTTTCGGACCGGATTGATTCCCTACTAGCCCGAGCATCCGGCAGGTATCTCTCCACAACTGTGCTGTCATCTGCATACCCATAGATACCGGGCATCAGCAGATCGTTGATATGCAGCAGAAACAGAGTTGCAGAGAGAACAGACCCCTGAGGAACACCGGCATTAGTCGACATGGGCTCAGATGAGCATCCGTCGACAACAACTCGGAGGGACCGTTCAGTCAGGAAGTCTTTTACCCAGCCAGTCAGGCTAGGGGAAATGCCGTACGCTGGAAGCTTACTCAAAAGGCCAGCGTGCCAAACCCGGTCGAAGGCCTTCGAGACATCAAGGGAGACAGCAATCGCCTCCCCATTTCTCTCGAGGGCCTCGCCCCACAAGTGAGTGGCATACACTAGTAGGTCCGATTGCGGCGAAACCCGTACTGTCGGTCACTGAGGAGATCGTTGCCTTCCAGGTGTGCCAAGAGGCGCGAGTTCAATACACGCTCCATAATTTTGCAAAGTATGGAGTTGATCGAAATCGGCCGATAGTTGGTAGGATCGGCACGACTACCCTTTTTGGGCACGGGCTGCACGTTGGCAAGCTTCCAGGACTTGGGCACTATACCAGTCCCAAATGAGAGGCGATACAAGCGTGTCAATACAGGAGACAACTCGGGCGCACATGCTTTTAGAACAATCGCTGGTATACCATCCGGACCACTAGCCTTATTCACGTCCAGACGACACAGTGCTCTCAAAACCTCGTTGTTCCGAATGCGAACCTCAGGCATTGAAGTACCGCAGTGGGGTAAAGTAGGTGGAGTAGCACTGCCAGTATCAAGACGCGAATTATGGCAAAGAGAGATGCAAAGAGACCTGCTTTCTCTCCCGCCGTATGAGCCAGTGTTCCATCAGGCCTAACCAGCGGAGGCAGTGAGGGGGAGGGGTGAAGTGAATTTTTCTCAGATCTACCTATCTGAATATTTTGGTCTGGTGTGTGCTTAACAATATGTGGTGCTTTAGTATCAAATTCAGTCTTTTATACCATATTTAGGTATCGGGTGTAATACGTACCAACCTCGCAAGTTATTCCTCTCACGAAAAAAGAAGAAAACAGATCTATTAACTTACAATATCAGTAAATAAATCTTTCAGAGTGATTCAGCCATAACTTTTGATAAGGTACCCAAATCTCTAAGAACAAATCCTATCTAACTTATCAGATTTCTACATGAAACTTTTATACGTTACTCACATGAAGAAAAACTTAATAAATATGAGGAAAGTTTTACATGCTTGCCTAACCGGAGGTACCAGGCTGTCATAACGTTGTACAAGTTAATCATAATTAATAGTCAACATGACACGGCTGTTCGTATTCTCATTAGTTGCTCTTAATTACAGGAGCACGGCACTAATATATAAATGATGGCACTTTGATGTCCTCACACTATGGTTACAGAATAGATAAGCACAGAAGACCGACTTCATATAAGGAGCGTAAGTCCCCAAAAAAAAAACGCGTTTCTCAACAGCCCCGGATTTCCTCCTAGGCCTACAAGGGCCCAATCAGCCTAAAACGCCTTCCAACAAGATAGGCTGACCAGAGTATCTTGCTTGCCTATCATGGTTTAACAATAGGTAAGCTCAGTTGAGACAATTTTTAGTAGAGATTGCTGTATGTGCATGAGCGTAAGCCTTCATACACACGGGCGATTTTTCGTGCACTTTTTTAACGGACTGCTTACCGTTTAGTGTTAAAAGCCAAACGCAACAGTATCAACTGCATTTTTGACGCAGAGTATACCCCAGTGCGTCAGCTGGTTGTACTCTGTTGGATTCTCGATGCTCGGCTCAACACCGAAAGTTGAAATTCCAGTGCGTTGTAAAAACTGTCACGTTGTCAAACCACCCGTATGTAACGTGTGGCGTGCGCCTATTTTGGCTTTTTGTATGGGGCTGTCCTTCTGAATCTAACTATCCTGTGTTACGGTGCTTATGTTTAGTGTATGATGACGTCACAGCATAATTAGTTGGTTTTGGGACAGTGTGTTAGTTTGCATAGTGTTTAGTTTGAACTGGTGTAATTAACACATGCGTTATGCGAACGGTTACGTGGAAGTGTTCAGGTTAGGGGTGTTTGTTTGTATAAACCTTGTTTAACTTTGAACATGTAAATAATAAACGAGCTTTCCTGGAAAAAGGTACTAATTAGATCATGAAGAATGAAGTTGACTTTACTCGTAACACCGTACTATTAAGCGTACCGTTCTGGGAACAAGGAGGTTTAGCCGCGGGCAGAACAGTAGGGCCGTGAAACGAGGACGAGATAAACATGCGAATAAGAAGCAGAGTCCACTGGCGCCAAGGGATTCTTTTTATAACGAACAGAAATATAACTTCATAGTCATCATCATCATTTCAGCGTTAATCCCAGTCGCATCCGAAGCTTTTCAGCTTTGGAGTCTGGATTTTACCAGTCTAACTGCTGATTTTTGGGTAAACTTCGATATTTTCTGTGAGGCGACTGCCGTCTGACCTCCACAACCAGCATTGTTGGACTTTTGAGGGCTCCAACCAACATTAATTTAATAGTATGACTATAAAATTGAAATTTCAGTGATAACGCCAAAGGACAACGCAGCGTGCTTAAAGATACCGTCGCAGCAACAGTTCATTGGCAACAATGAACTGCCTTTTGCCAAATATGCTCTTGCAGGTCTTGTCCGTTCGGTATGTTTTGTACCAGATCGGGTTAAAATATTTTGTTCAAAGATGTCGTCGTGGTGACCTAGTGATAAAAATTCCAGCCTCTCTAGTATGAGTGAGCGGGTTCGATTCCAGGTCAGGCAAGTACGTTATACGTAAGTAAGTTATACGAGTATGTACTTTCTTTCTAAGTATGTCTTGGACACCAATGACTGATTACAAGGTGAAGGAAAACATCTTGGGGAAACCTAGACTTTAAGTCTGAAATCGCCAACCCGCATTGCAAGCGTGTTTATTACGCTTAAACCTTCTCTGTATGACCTGTGCCCAGCAGTGGGACGATAAAAAAAAGGTTGATGATGATGATGGTTCAAAGATGGGTCCCGTTTTAGTCTCAGTTCAAGAGTCTTCCATCTGTACCTAACCTCGGCTCGACTTATACGCGAACGTGATTTACATCCTGTGATAATGACTGCAGGCAAAATACACGAGAGAAAGTATTTAAACATGCCACGAATCATGAAGATGCGACTTTATCTGATGTATTGTGTGTCTTTTAGTCTGTGCTAAATAAATGTTTTTTCTGTCTTTCTTTCTTTCATTACATCGATGAACTAAAACAACGCAGTAATTTCACATGCTTTCATTTTGACAGTTCAATAACATTCGTAGATTAGAATAGAATACTCTTTATTATGTACACCATATAGATTATAGAACATAAATAAAAAGATTTTACAAAGGGTGACACAATGGGCGGTCTTATCGCTAAGAGCGATCTTTTACAGACAACCTTTGGATGGAATACTAAGGGGAAGGAGAGGGAAATAGTGTAGGTAGTCTACAGTGTACTATTTTTCGAACATATGAAGTAGGTAATGGATTAGCGATATCCTTCAAAACGATTTCTGTTGTATTTGATAGCGTGTTCCGTATTTCTGGTGAAAAGGAGTGCGTCGTTGTGATGGGGCCTAATTAATAATCTCGTATAGTTTCACGGTTAACGTTGCACGAAGTGTCAATGTATCAGTGACACACGTAAGAGGAACTCAATTCTTTACTCATATAATTTTGATTGAATTGTCATAATAAAGTCCTAATTGAGGAGGAGGAGGAGGAAGAGGATGGAGGAAGGAGGAGAAGGAGGAAGGAGGAGGAAGGAAGGAAGGAACAGTTTGACAGTAAATTAATAATGAATCTGTTCTCAGATCATAGATACCACATTAGCACAAAAGCTTATAAGAACCTAGGATTTGTTCTTAGGTCATGTAAGGTATTTACAAACATTGCAGCTATTAAATCTACATATTTTGCATAATGTGCGCAGCGTTTTAAAATATGCGTACCGGCCCCCCCGATCTATAATTTATAAAAATTAAATATTTAGAAAGACTAAAAAAAAAATATATTAACCATCTTAATTATCGCGCTTAAACCTCCGATGTCTTACAAAGATAGCTGTTGATCCTATGGTCTTTCTATAAGATCGACAGCTATCTTTGTAAGCTCTCTGTTAACACTCGAAGAAAGGCGTAAAGTGATGGACATGTGCTTACTCTATGATATAATCAATGGACGATTTGATTGCCTGGAGTTGATCGCACAGATAAAGTTTCGGTAACACTCCCCTACGGCGCACTCGTCACACGCCAATGTTACACGTTCCTAGGCACTCCACCAACTATGCCAGCAACTGTGTACTGACTCGCATAGCTCGAACTTATAACTCTCATTCTAGTCTCTTAGAATTCTCAAAAGTCGATTTATTTTACTATAATAAACATCCTTACTAATATTATAAATGGGAAAGTGAGTTTGTTTGATTGTTTGTTCCGCTTTCACGCCGTAACTACTGAACCGATTGCTTTGAAATTTTGCAGACGTAAAGTTAGAAGTCCGGATTAAATAATAGGGTACTTTTTATCCCGGAAAAAATTGATATTCCCGAGGGAAATCTAAAAAGCGAGAACAGAACTCCACGCGGACAAGCCGATGGCGGAAAGTTAGTATATTCAAAAAACGTATAGTGGAAACTATACATGCGGATAAGTGACATACAGCAAATCTTTTTCTTCTATCTTCTACTATTAATGTCCAACCTTATTTGTTTTAAGTTTATTTTATAATTGTTATTTATATTGTTAACCATGTCATGCATTGTAGGTTATAATCTTATGCAATTGTTGAACTATTTGGAATTAGTGTGTTCGCATGCTTTAAAATTATACATCCCAGTTACGCAGGAAAACCTATTGGTCATAAAAAAAATGTAATACTGACATTTGTAAAATATATTATGTGTCGCTGTTGGTTACCTAAATAAATAAATAAAAAAAGACATCAAAACTCTTTTTCGGTTAGAATATTTACATGTGAACCCGCGGATACCTACCTTTATCCTATTGGGCCTCCAACTCCTAAATTTCGTCTTAACCTTCCATAACTCGCATAATCCCTCGCTGCATAGTTAATAGCAAGTTACTGTCCGCTTTTAAACTAGTATATTTCCCTAAGCTAACCCACTAATCCAGGGACATAGTGTTGCCAAGGTAGTGAGCAGCGCGACACAGAATAGATTGGTACAGAAGGTCTACTGCGAAAAACGATTGAAAAAATAAAAAAATATTAAGTTCTATGGAATACGTGTTTATCTAGCTAAGAGATCCCCCAACTGCGATTGTTCAACTTATTTCTGCATTTTCATTTCATTGGATTTTTATGCAGGCTGATTTTTTGTTTGTAATTTTTTTATTTCTATCTTTTTTAGTTTTATTATTTATTCATATGTTAAATACATACTTAGAACCAGTGTATAAAATTCTTCATTTTGTTACCCCACTCGATATGCATGGTAGATTTTTTCTTTTTTTACCTTATAATATGGTGTCAAACATTCTCAGTTTACTCATAAAAAATCATATATAAATATGTCCATTAGTTTAGTCACAGGAAATTATTTTTTATTTTCTACATGATTTACAATTTGATAAGGAAGCGCATACAGGATAATGACTGCCGCATCCTGCGGTACCACACTTTAATAATAATGGCGCGATAAAAGCAAGTCTATACAGGATCGCGCTGTCGCCGATCGGAGGTCAGTGAACCAATATGTTTAAAGGATGTTCTATTGCGTTTGCAATTTTATGCGATTTAGTTTATTTGAATTTTTTTTTTTTTTATTCTAGGTTTTTTTCTATGGTTTAGGATTATTCCTAAGAACCAGCATTGTTCATGTTTTCATTTATTGTCGTATTGTCAATACCACTTTGTATACATTCATACAAGATACGCGCTAAAAACATAACCCTTCCAGGCAGTCGTATCAAAAGCACCCTAACTGCGTAACACACTATTACTATCAATTTGAATAATTTTGATGCATGTTGCTAATTTATTGCTCCAAAAGTTCCATTCCAGTGTTTGCTCAACAACATAATTAATCTTGCTGAACTGTCAAAATGAAACTTATTGCTACTGATAGTCTGGTGCGCAATCAACCAGTCATTATAATCAGCATTTAGTATTGTCTCGCACGCAAAAAAAAAATTGAGAAAATGTCTGTCTGTCGCATTTTAACGTTCGATTCGTTATTATACGAAAACAAAGCAATTGAAATTTGCCAACTGTTGACTTATTGCTGATCTGACTATACAGCCCCACCACCTGATGATGATGATAAGCAGCGATGAAATCGTTGATGGCAAAGCGCGTTAGTTTATTAAGAGAATATTCACTAAAAAAAAACTGAATGAACAGAAAGGAAGACGGCAGTTGAGCGAGGTGATCCAATGTTAATTAAACCCAACAACACGACTAACGATGTTGCGCCAGAGGGAGATTGATCTGAAGACCCTCCACGACCAAACTCCCGATACAAAAACATTTGGCGCATCGTACTCGGCAACGCAACACAACTGCTGGCTGTGGTAAAATACTTACTTACGTATTCAGCTGAATCCGGTTAGACTAGAAATATAGTTGGGAGAAGGCCTAGCAGACGATGATGATGATGATGTACAGATGTCAGCATATCAAGCTACTACACTCTGTCAGACTTTTTTATTGGATTTTTAACTTTATCATAACATCAGCCATAACATCCATTACATCGGCTGCCGACAGAAGTTACCACCCACCAGACAAAATCTCGCCGCCAAGCGATTCGTCATGTTCCGGTATGATGTCTGGTGAAGCCGTACGGAGGACGGGCCTGAGCAGTTGTGTTGCGATGTGTGCCGGGTACGATGCGCCAAATGTTGTTGTGTTGGGAGTTTGGTCGTGAAGGGTCTCCAGATCAGTCTCCCTCTGGGTTAAACATTGCATCACCTCCCTCAACTGCCGTCTTCCTTCCTATTCACTTAGTTTTTTGAGCGAATGGGCTTATTAAACTAGCGCGCTTTACCATCAACGATTAAAAGAAAGAAAGAAAGAAGAAAGGATTTTTGTTATTCCGCACAAACAAAACGCACTTTACAACTAAATACCATAAAATACCAAAGGAAAAACAAAAAAAAAATATCATCAAAAGTTTCGTACCCTAACATGCAAAACTGCCAAACTATAAACAAAGTTGATTTGATGTCAAAGCCAGCGTCATGGACCATAGACGATGGAAGTAATAAGTACTACGTACAACGTAGTACTTACTACCTCCATGCCATAGGCATTAGACAGCACACATTATTTGACAATTCGATCCGCCTGTCATCCGTAATCACTGCATACCATCAGCCGGGATTGAGATCAAGCGTTTGTTTATAATTATTAAAAATATAAACTAGCGACCCGCCCCGGCTTCGCACGGGTGCAATACTGATGCTAAATATACTACAGAAAAACTGAACGTAAAAAATAGTCCCGTCCGGCTGGTACCGCCGCAAACGCTACGTCCCACAATTTATAATCTGTAATATCTCCGAAAAATTTCATTTAAATCATAGATATAAGATAGATATATATGGAGACCTTTTCAACGTGTAGGTACAATACTTAGTACATTATTTTGATCAATCTCGTAGCGTTCAGCCTACGTTTGTAATGTAAGCAGAAAAAATGCAATTATTTACGAAATCACAGTAGAAACCTCAAAAATAACAGTACATCTCCACAATTTAATGTATGTTTTTATGTATAAACCTTCCTCTTGAATCACTCTATCTATTAAAAACACCATCAAAATCCGTTGAGTAGTTTTAAAGATTTAAGCATACATAGGGATATAGGTAGGGATAGACAATGCGCGACTTTGATTTATACTATCTAGTGAAGCTTTAAGGATCAAGGTTGATTGTTAATATTTGACAGTTTCTGCTAACTCGCCTTTATAGAATCGATCTTCTGTGCTTATCCGTCTTATGGTAGCTGTTAAATCTGCGTCTATATTCAACGTTTACTTGCACGGTTTGTTAAATTTTTGCTTAGTCAGCGGGTTAGGGGAGGGCAGAACTGTATTGTTGTCAGGGCAGTTCGTGTGTGGAACTGCAGAGTTATAATTTCATTAGTGCGCTTAATAAAGATTGTCGTACGAGTTGACGTGTGTTGGTTTAATAGCAACTGGCTAATGAAGACTGAGTGGTGTCCGTGTCTCAAATTTAGAGAGTGGATAAGTATAGAAAATGTATTGCATTGACATCGGAGTGATCGTCGCTTGGTTGACTGTCCAGGGTGTGGCCGTCATACATTTATGAAACGGTTAATTTTTACTACAATGAAATATTATAAATAACTAGCGGCCCGATACGAGCTTCGCTACGTATAAAGTGAAATAATAAAAACAAATTTATCAAAATTAAAATCATCAAAATTATTTAGATTATTAAACAAACGACTGGGGGTACCGATTCTCGAACAGGCAACATAAAGTTGGCCATTTGAAAAACACGATTCCTTGGCATATCAGTTGGGATCATAGGGATACGCGGTATCAAACAAACTTCTCCTTTTGATTTACCAGTTAAGATCGTAGCTTCAATTAAATTTGGCAATAAGTTTTTCACTGCCAATCTGGTGCCATTACACAGTTTTAGTGGATTATAAAATTACAAAGAAAGTGGCATTGATTACTACATAAATATATAAATGAGATGATGATCCACCGTTTATTGAATTCATTTGTTACAAAAAATGTGATAAATGAAGAGCCGCTCAACCGATCATGTTCAAACATCACATAAACCATCTACTAATTAGTCAAAACAAAGCCTGAACATTTGGTTTGGATAGGTGAGTCCGTTCTTTAGTCATATAATTACAAAGAAAGTGTCATTGATTTTTATATATATAAATATTTAATAAAGATTGACGTACGATTTGACGTGTGTTGGTTTAATAGCAGCTGACTAATGAAAACTGAGTGGTGTCCGTGTCTCAAATTTTGAGTTTAGAAAATGTATTGCATTGACATCGGAGAGATTGTCACTTGGTTGACAGTCCAGGGCGTGGTCGTCATACATTTATGAAACGGTTAATTTTTAGTACAATGAAATATTACAAATAATACTTAAAACTATCACGGTGTCGGTTCGCAGTGGTCTAGTGGTTAAAACACCAGCACTCACGTATGAGTGTGCGGGTTCGATTCCAGGTCCGGCAAGTGCCAATGTAACTTTTCTAAGTTATATGTACTTTCTAATGATATCTTAGACACTAATGACTGATTACAAGGTGATGGAAAACATCTTGAGAAAACTTGGACTTTAAGTCTGAAATCGCCAACCCGCATTGAGTAAGTCTGATAATTAAGCTCAATCCTTCTCTGTATGAGAGGAGATCTGTGCCCAGCAGTGGGAAGATTTTGAAAGGGTCGGTCAGTTAGTAAGACGAAGCTGTAAAAGTAAAAAGAAGAATGAACAAGAAACTTCACGGGCACTTTTTATAAAACATAAAATTGTTACAAAATATTTGAACAAAAATGAATTTTATTGTATACGAATTAAAGTTCATCATCATCAACCTTTTTATCGTCCCACTGCTGGGCACAGGTCTCTTCTTATACAAAGAAGGTTTAAGCGTAATCACCACGCTTGCTCAATGCGGGTTGGCATTGAGTTGAATTAAAGTTACTTTTCTGTAAACTCAGTTTGGCGAATATATCAAAATATTATGCATATAACCGATGCAATAATTTTTATTGCGATAGTACTTAATTATATGAAAACTTCGATAAATCAAAAAAACACAGCAGTTTTTTTAAAAGGTCATATATCTATACTAATATATAAAGCTGAAGAGTTTGTTTTTTTGTTTGTTTGAACGCGCTAATCTCAGGAACTACTGGTCCGATTTGAAAAATTATTTTTGCGTTGGATAGCCCATTAATCCAGGGAGGCTTTAGGCTTATAACATCACGCCAATAGGAGCGGAGCATAACTAACTCCACGCGAACGAAATCGCTGGCGGCCGCTAGTCTTTTATACTTGGAATAAAATTAATACAAGCATAGCTACAAAATAGGACTGGCAGTACTACAAAGAGAATGCAATGAGCAATATTATAGCTTCTATGTCATCACAATTGCCATTGCCAAGAGGGTTAATTATGCAAGTGCCCCATCTAAGCCAGGATGGTAAGCAATGTTCTACGACCTTCCTCGATTGCACTTGTTTAGTCATAAGCCTTTGTTTAAAATAAATAAATAAATATATACGGACAAATCACACAGATTGAGCTAGCCCCAAAGTAAGTTCAAGACTATACGGGATACTAACTCAACGATACTATATTTTATAATAGATACATATATAGATAAACATCCAAGACCCAGGCCAATCAAGAAAAGATCGTTTTCCATCATGACCTGGCCGGGGTTCGAACCCGGGGCCTCCACGTCGCAGGCAGGCATGTTGACCGCTGCGCCACAGAGACCGACAATAGTAGCAATAGATATCAGAGTGTTTATTAACCAATTAACTGTCTGATGTATATTGCTACTGTTGTATACACACTAATTTGTTCATCACTATACATAGTATTGTATAAAGTCATGTGTTTTTTAAATGAACAGACAGCTGTGCTGCTGGGGAGTTTCTTCCGCCACTTCTTCTTCCCAGCGAAAGCACTAGGAAATGACGAAGGACGGGCGTTTTGGGGACACGGTCTTATGTAATATTGACATTCAAAAGGTGCTGATTCTCAGCCTAATTGGAATAAATGGTTTTTGATTTTAACAGTCGCAATTATTACTTTCATTTTGATTGTTAACACGAATTTTTCGAATAAAATTATGAAGTAATAGCTAAATTACCAATGTCTGTCAACAAAATTAGGATCATGTGTTACACGATTAGTGTCCAGTTTGTGGGCAGAACTATGAACTATATTTTTTGACGTGACAACGTCTATTAAATTGGTACGGCGTGGAGTCATTCTCGAAAACACCGTAACGGCCGAATCTGACGCCACACGGAGTCCACGCCTACTTTACCCCCACCCCTAGAGCGCCCGATGTGTAAACATGTAATAGACGTTGTCACGTTCAAATATCGGCAGTAGACGGAGTTCTACAGACAACCAATTTTTTTTTTTTATGAAATAAGATTAATTGCCTTATTGAAGAAAAACAATCTTTCCTTGTCTTACAAAAAATAAACTACATATTTCATCATAGCCAGTATTTTATGACCTAACACTTTTAATATTCGCAAGCGGTGGCAACCCTAATATAGGTTCAACTACTTGTACCCGCCGTCCACTAAATATGGACGGTACGGGTAGGGCTGGCACGTGTAATAAAGAAAATCCCCTTTTCATTGTTCTTTATGCGTCTGCCGGCACGCAATATCGTTAATGTTTGGCGCAGACTCTAGCGCTTGTCTCCGTTGCGCTGTTAATTAAAAGTTACAGTATTTAGTTGTTTATATTCATGATGCTAAAGGTAGGTTTTAGGTGAATTCAGCGGTAAGTATGGCGTCTTGAACGCTTAGTAATGCATTCCATATTTTTTTAAATCATAAACTTGTGCTTGACCGCAATCCCGCTTGATGGTAATCAGTGATGCAATCGCTGATGGTAAAGCGCGCTAGTTTATTAAGAACCTATTCACTCTAGCTTTGAAGACCCTTAAATAGTAGTCCGTTGGAAACACTTCACCGCTGGCAAATTGTTCCGGTCATTTTCAATCTATTTTGCTAAACACGCAGGTTCCGTAGTTGTATCGTAACTTTAAGCCATTGTAATTTGAACTTTATGGAATGCAAATAAAAATATTGTGAATTAAGGAGAACTCCAATTATTCATTGTTACTATTCAGCGTTCGTCAGAGAAAGGAGATATAAAAAATAATCAAATGCTTTGTCTCTGTCACTCACATGTAATAGTGTCTTTTTGAAACTCTATGAGTCATAATGTTAATATCCCTAGCCCGTTAAAGTATCTTCTACCTTTAAAGAAAAGCCTCTAATGTATATTCTGAATGATACCGTACGAAGCGTTGCGTGCTCACAGTTCGCATGGCCATTGTCCGCCTCCGTTCTATGATCATACATCTATATACCTATATAGCTCTTACTCCTATTGAATTATAAGTTTGCGAATATTCTATACTAGCTTTTGCCCGCGACTTCGTCTGCGTGTAATTCGAATAAAAGCAAGGTCTTTATGTATCAATAACTGGTGCCCGCGACTTCGTGTGCGCAGTATTAGTATTTCGAGTAGCTTATATTAGCGTGAAAAGAACTAACATTATGACATTAAAATTATAACATACATAATTTTTGGGTCGTATTTGAAAAATATAACAGTCTGACAATATTGAGATGTTACATTCGCACTGTAATAACGTAACAATATTGTCAACATAAGAAATACAGTAATTAAGCACTGCAAACCCCTAATCATAGGCCTATAGGTAGCTACTGCAGTATGCTTCTATAAACTATATTTAGCGATTTTTTTCCTTCAGCATAAACATGCAGATTTTTCGCTTTGGAAACACGTGAGCAAGCCACATAGAGCTGACCGTGAGAAAAACATGGCGTGCCCAAATGTATGCCTGCTACCTTTAAGGTTTGACCCTGCGATTTGTTGATCGTCATTGAAAATGCGACTTTCAATGGGAACTGCAGGCGTTTAAAATTGAATGGCAAGTTGTTGGGTATGATTGGGATGCGCGGTATAAGAACATTGTCTCCCTTGGCTTCTCCAGTTAAAATTGTGGCCTTCACAATGTGCCTCCCTAGTTCGTTAACTTGCAATCGAGTGCCGTTGCATAATCTTGGCGCGTCCAGGTTACGCATTAACAAAACAGGTACACCTACCTTTAATTCCAACTTGTGTGATGGCACCCCGGACAACTCTAAAGAGTTTAGGAACTCTACGGGATAACTTGTAGTATTTTTTTTTATTTTTTTTTTTATAAATTATAAACTAGCGCTTGACCGCAATCCCGCCTGATGGTAAGCAGTGACGCGATCGTTGATGGTAAAGCGCGCTAGTTTATTAAGAGCCTATTCACTCTAGCCTTGAAGACACTCAAATTGTAATGTGACGGAAACACCGACGCCGGCAAATCGTTCCAGTCCCCCGAATGTACGCGGTATAAAGGAGGAAGCAAAACGCTTCGTCCGGATCGCAGTGGTGTCAACAACGTAAGGGTGGAAACTCGCCGTACGACGGGTCGTCCGATGATGGAACGGAGATGGGGGAATTAAATCATGCAATTCCCTTGCACACTCACCAGAATGCATCCTATAGAAGACCGAAAGGCTGGCTACTCTACGCCTGTGCTCCAGGCTTTGGAGACCGTTTCGAGTTAAGTCTGGGTCGCCAATCAGCCTCCTCGCACGCCTCTCCACCGAATCCAAAGTGGCAAGGTGACATTTCGCAGCACCAGCCCAAATGTGGCTGCAGTACTCCACACACGAACGGACCGTAGTAGTGTCATCGGATGACATAACTGTGTCGATGGAGTTATACACGAATATTTCGCTAGTTATTTTGTCCAAGATTTTTAAGCTATTGCATAGCTTCTATCGCGGGCCTTGAGCGCGGGGACCGAATTCAGAAATTCCGTAACGAAAAAACCTCACGCTCCCCATCGTCTAACGTCGTTTCAGTTCGGCAGTCTTCGGCACGGTATGTTTGTGTGCGTGCGACTACATCTTTTGAAAACAATTTATAGATTTTCAAAAAGAGCACGCATAATGCAGGGCGCGAACTCAGTTCTACACACTTGCCATGTTACTGATAGTCGCGATGTGCTAAACTTGCGATTAATTTCCTCTCTGAAATAGGTCTTCTATAGAGATATGTCATAGACGTCATTGACGTTGTCATGGCTACCTTAAAAACTTTTCATATAATTAATTATTAAGTACTTTTATTCAAATTAATTTAGTAGTGTTTTTATAAAATAGCTTTTTTTAAACGGAAAAGCTAAGATGAATGTCACGCTAATTTTTCATTGGACTTTTAAATTATTTATAGTGTTGTTTACTAAATAAAAGCGCGTGATTTTATAGAGTAAAAAGTGCTCACGCGGCCATTTTTTCAATTGTTGCAAGAATTCAAAAGACTGTCTTTAAATAGTGTTCAGACGATTGCTCAAAGTGTATTAGATTTCATTAGTAATAGAAATGGCATTTCAATAATGACTTTCAACTGCCAAAGTCTAAATAGTCATAAATACGATTTACAAGATTCAGTTACGAGACAAACAAATGTGTTACTTCTTACCGAAACTTGCATGACGCATGATAATCCAATTGAAATACCTAATTTTAATTGTATTGTTCAGTTCAAACGAGATACTGTTTCAAAAGGTGGGGTAGCTATTTACCAAAATAAAAATGATATTACTAATATTATGACTCCGAATATTGAAATAAATATTGCACACGTTAGCGATGTTAATGTTAGGCGCTCAGTTGTTGGAGATATTTGTGCGTGCTTATGCAAACTTAGAAATGGCCTACAAATAGTTATGGTAGCAATTTACATTTCTCCGAATCCAAAATTGGACGAGGTAGAGCATTTTATTCATCGCACTTTACTGGAGTACACTGAAGAAGGCTCGTAAATACTTGGTACAAATGGTAATAAATTTCCACTTATCTTGGCTGGCGATTTCAATATTAACTTCGCTGATAAAAAATCAGAGCGGTTGACAACTTTTCTATCAAAAACATTGAATTTGAAAATGAATAATGATCCACAAGAGTCCACAACAAAATATGGGACCACCATTGACGCGGTATTTTCTAGGTATTTAGAGGATATTAAGTCGCAAACTTATGTTTCTTATTTCAGTTATCATAAACCTATAGTTTCAATGATAAATATTCCTGAATAACCAACAGCTACTGTAAGGTAATAAAACCCAAATGTATTGTAAAATAATAAAAATATTTTAAATAATATTAACTTTTTATTTATTTAATAAAAGAAAAATTTGTTTTCTTATCGGTCACCACGCTCAAAAAGTGTAACTTGAATTAATATCAAAGAAAAAGAAATACTGCATAAATAAAATAAATAAATAATTATAATTGCATAAATTGATACAAAATGCTATGCAATAGCTTTACCGCGGCAGTCCCCGAGTGCCACACGTCTTTTTTTTTTTTATTTACTTTCGAAACAGTCTCATTTTTTGGAGCCAGTATGGTTCTTTCACACAACCAATTTTCGTTATAAATATATTGTTGCAGATTCGGAAAAACTTGATCAATTAGTTCGTCTTCCGACTCCACAACATGACAAAATTGGTGTGTGAAAAGAACCATACCTTCTGGTTCGGTGTCCAGGCGGCCTTCACCAATTTCTAGGAGTTTTTGAGCATATGCTCCTGACTCGACATCGTGGAATAATTGAACTCGCATGTTAGTGGTAAGATAAAACTTTTCAACTTTGGTCCACAGATATGATGTTTTTAGACATGCGCTAATTTCGTCTGCTGCAGTGCCTCTCTCGATAACAGGTAAAGTCTGTCTAAAATCCCCTGCCAATAAAACTACCACACCACCCATCAACTTTCGATTGCTTTGAATGTCTTGTAGACAGCGATCAAGCGCCTCGATGGCGCGTTTGTGTGACATAGTGCACTCGTCCCACACGATTAGCTTACATTGTTGCAACAGGGTACCGCGGGCACTGCTCTTACTGATGTTGCACATTGGGGTTTCTTCACTTGCCAGATTAAGAGGTAATTTAAAAACCGAGTGTGCCGTCCTTCCACCACTTAGTAATGTTGCAGCGATCCCAGAGGATGCCACAGCTAATGCCACATTACGGTCCTTACGAATTTTCGCTAGAAGCAAATTAAGCAAAAAAGTTTTACCTGTACCGCCCGGAGCATCAAGAAAAAAAAGGCCGCCTTCACCAAGCTCAACTCGTTGTGATATTTTGTCATAAATTTCTTTTTGCTCTGGCAGCAGGCGTGGCTCAGTTTCGCTGACCTGGGCATCTAATAAAGCGGTATTGTAGCTTAGTTCTTTAATCAAATCGGTCGACAGCTCTCCTCGTCGCTGTGGTGTGGGCATACCGAAATCGGACAATTTCTTTCCGGAAATCGTTATTATTTTGTCCTCTATAAGTGTCAGTGCTTCATTCAAACATAGATCATCGTTGACTTGATTCATCCTTTCAAATCTGTGCAAGATCAGCATGCTGCCGAAGGCGGTTTTGGGACTGTTCTGGTGTCTCGGCAGCCCGTCGAGATGCTAGATACTCCGCGTGCTGTCGACGCCGATCCTGGGACTGCTCTGGTGTCTGAGCAGCTCTGTGAGCTACCTCACGCTCCGCCTGTTCAAGCCTTCGCAGTTCGGCTTGTGGAAACGTCTCGTTAAGTCTAGCTACTTTCATAGATCGAGCTTTATTAGAGCTTTGGGAAAGATTAGACTTACGCTTTCGCGGCATAATTATTTCTTAGGAGGTACTTTTTCTACGATATTTTTATTTTTATACTTGAAAAATGCAAAACCTGCCTATTAAATCAAAATTATAGCTACATACTAATAATAGTATAAAAAATTATTGTAATTTGCTGATTGAAAAACAAAATCAAGCTTTCGTTGTATTATTATTATTTATGCCTATATTATTATTACTTATATACTATAAATATTAATGGACGCCAAGAAAAAACAATTACCAACCTATGTACCTAATTAAAATAAAAACATCTGTGAAAAATGCAGTATCTGCTTATTCAATTAAAATTATAGCTACTTACTAATTAATAGACAGGCAAAAAATAATTCTAATATTATTCTATTACTATATATAGATAGTTCAATCCACGAAGACGCGCCCCACTATTTCTCCTAACCGTTTATAGTATATGTGTGCAAGCTTCCGTCAATGTTTGAGTGTTATCCGTACACAATAATTATCTATGAGTGCACACCCACACTACAATAAATTGACTAATCAGGAGAGAGCGTCATGGTCAAAGTGAAAGATGCTCTACTTCAATTTTATACTCTTTACCCGACTGCAAGGAAAATTGAGGTGTGGATATTTTATGTGATTATTAGTTAATATACGATTATAATACCATTTTTATATAATAATAGGAGGTAATAAGAGACATAAATGAAATACGTGAAAAAGTTTTATGGAACTTTTTTTATTGAAATAAAAATCGTCAATCACTAGTTTCAGAAATGTCTGATTCAGATTCTGAAGTATCACTGACATTTATAATAAAATTGAAATCAAGATCACAGTGTCTCATGTATTCGTCTTCTATTTTTTCCACGTGCTGACAAGTATTGAACCAGACATCTTTATTTACTCGATCAAATGCTTCATTTAAAATGGGCATAATCGAAGTGTAGTTTTGATTGATATTGCGGCTAGCAACGTCGTTTTTTACAATACCCCAAATGTTTTCGATTGGATTTAACTCTGGGTGATATGGAGGCAGCCGAAGCACTGTGAATCCATATTCCTTTAATAATTCGTCAACTCTGTACTTGCGGAAGTTTTCTTTGTTTTTTAATATAAGGTCATAAAGTTCAGGCTTTTTGTAGGTTGGTACAAAATGGATATTTTTTGCATTCAGCCAAGTCTGCATGTCTAATTTGTTGGAGTTGAAATTAAATTGTATACGGTCTTTCAAAATAGTATTAAGTCGTGATAATGTTGGAAATTGATGATGTTCTTTATGGAAGTTTTGGATAGTTCTTCGGACTACACCAATATCAAATTTGTCTAAATTAATTTTTCGTGGTCTTACCCTTCTCTTCTTCATAGGTGATGTAAAAATAGAAGCACTTCTGCCTGCTAAATTCGAATGCGACGTACTCGCTTCATTTTTAGAATCAATATCCATTTCCGTAGTCGGCTCTGTTGTACGCTCTTCACTTTGGACTACAGAAACTATCGCATCCGTCTCCATAGTTATATTAGACTCCATAGTAGATACTGTAGTTTGCTTTATTGTCTCAGTATAAGCCTTTCTTTCACGTAGAATTCTAGTCACTGTGCTTTCAGATATTCCAACAGCCTGTGCGGTTCTCCATCGAGCATCAGTGAGTTTTTCTGCAAAATTTTGACTTGCTTCTTTTTTCATGAAATCGTAAACTTTAGAAATAATTTCTCTTGCCTACAATTAAAAAAAAAAAAAAAGAAATAACATTAGTCTTACTTTTAAATATAAAATGAAGTCTAGTTAGTAAAATTTAATTTTGAATTAAACTACTTTTCTTTTATTATTTTATGTGTTTCGTAACAATAATTTACATACCTGGCTTTTAAGTACAACACGCTGAGATTTTTTCGACATTAAAAAAAAATATAAAGTAGAGCAACTTTCGTGTCGAGTCTGGATTTTTGAAATACAGGTTGTACTACTTGTGTGCATCGAACCACTGACGGTCCGTGACTGACGCTCGGAGAAAACTCCCCGTGCCCCGCGATCCCCTCAACCTAAAATTGGTGGGGCGCGTCTTCGTGGATTGAACTATCTATACACATTATCCTTACTTAATTACTATAAATGCAAATCGCTAGTGCCTTCAAAATTCGCAAAACGAACACAACCGTCAACGACGTCTGCCCGCGTTCGGGTCGCGCACTCAGCGATGAGCGACTTCTCCTCCCACCTCACCGCGACCGACCCCGCTCCATTCGCCCGCCGCGCCGCCCGTCGGACCGTAACATACCATAGTATCGCGCGTTCGGTTTGTCATCGTCGTAACTATTAAAATATTTGTCCAAATGATGTATTGTGAAGGACAAAATTTATCTCCTTTAAATACCAAAAGCGATAAAAGTATTCATTTTGATAAGGATCCATTTATTACTACCAAATGTGCATTAGAAATAAATTATCAATTTTTATTGTATTTATGGTTCACTATTTTGACAATAATGGCTTACTCATAAAAGATAGATATATATGGTGTCGCAGAATTTTTTGTAGGACTATTTAAGATAAATATTTTCACCATACATTATATACATGTAGCACTAACTGTTTTTGCAGCACACGCCTGAATAGCTCGCAGATTGCAGAATTTTTTCAGACTTAAATGACATTTATCGTTATATTTTGGACAATTCACACAATATCTTTATAAATTATAGCCTATGTGTTATTCTGATCTATAAGCTACATTACTGTAAAGTTTCATTAAAATCCGTTTAGTAGTTTTTGCGTGAAAGAGGAACAAACATCCATCCATACATCCATCCAAACAAACTTTCGCCTTTATAATATTAGTAAGGACTAAATGTAGCATCGAGGTAGCTTGTTGATAATGACCCCAATCCCCTTGTTCCCAAACTAAACTAAATTTATGTCTAGGTGGGTCATCATCATCATCATCATCTCAGCTTTAATACCAGTCGCATCCGTAGCTTTTCAGCTTTGGAGTCTGGGGTCCGCTTTACCAATCTAACTGCTGATTTTGGCTAAACTTCGATATTTTCCGTGAAGCGACTGCCGTCTGACCTCCACAACCAGAAGGCGATATCTAAGCATTGCAGTTAGACCAATTGTTAGACTTTTGAGGGCTCCAACAACCCGTAACGACTGCCACTAGATGTTCGCATGGCAACCGGGACCAACGGCTTAACGTGCTTTCCGAGGCACGACCAGACCAGTGCAAATATTCGTATTCATGCATACAAATATTTGTACTGTGCGGGAATCGAACCCGTGCCTCCTTGCGCAACGGCCGCGTTCGCTACCGCTACGCCACAGATGCTGTCCAGGGAGGTAATCTCGCTAAATAAAACAGTAGAAGTTCAACTCTTGTTCGTATCTAATCCAGTTAAAGTTATGGTTTGCTTTCGATCACATTTTTTATCGCGCTAAAGTTTTAACTTCGGTTGAAGTAAAATCAATGTAAGTATAAGTGATACATTTCATCAGATATAATAATTAAAACTAAATCAAATATAAGTAAATCGAATCGTTTAGACGTAAGTTTGACATGGCATAGAAAAAGTTAGCTTTGTTTCAACTTTTTCATTTGACAACGGTTACGTTCTAATTGCGATCCAGTTATGGTTAAACCGTTAGCGCGATACGAAACATAACAAAAGTTATGGTTTGGTTGCGATCCAATTCTGTTTTGGTTGAATTATTTTAACGCGATTGCGTCCAGGGGGGCAATCGCGCTAAAATAATTCAACCAAAACAGAATTGGATCGCAACCAAACCATAACTTTTGTTATGTTACGTATCGCGCTAACGGTTTAACCATAACTGGATCGCAATTGGAACGTAGCCGTTGTCAAATGATAAAGTTGAACAAAGATAACTTTTTTTATGCCATGTCAAACTTACGTCTAAACGATTAGATTTACTCATAATTGATTTAGTTTTAATTATTATATCTGATGAAATATATCATTCATACCTACATTAATTTTACTTCAACCGATGTTGAACCTTTAGCGCGATATGAAATATGATCGAAACTAAACCATAACTTTAAATGGATTAGATACGAACAAGAGTTGAACTTCTACTGTTTTATTTAGCGCGATTACCCCCCAGTGCATCTTCTTCTTTCTATTTAGTTAGTTTAGTTAGTTCTGTAAAATACTGGTAGATACTCAGATGCAAATGGCTAGACTGAAAACAGACTCCAATTCAGTCGCGATAAGGTTAGGTTGTGAATTTCAAATCATCATCATCGGTCTAGGCACTTGAATCCTTACTTCGGTACCCGGGTAATCCTCCCTTGGCGCTGAAACTTGGCTCTTAACACCGGGTCGAAGGGAACCGAGTGGTTTTAGTGGGTATTCCCGGCTCCGGCTGGGCGAGCCCCACACACGCCCGTCGCCTAGCTAGCGGCGGGTACGGTGCGTAATGCATTTCCACTCGTAAAAAAGGCACTTGAATCCTACCATACTTTCCTACTAATATTATGCTGGAAACAATTCTTAAGAAATAAACAGCACCTTTGTACTCAGAGCTCAATTTTGTCATAACCTTATGTGTTTTATTGTGTGTACATAAATGATAAAATTAATAAATAAATAATTATCCAAGTTTGAGTGGATGTCGTGGTGGCCTAGTGGTTAAAACACCAGCCACTCAAGTATGAGTGCGCGGGTTCGATTCCAGGTCAGGCAAGTACCAATGTAACTTTTCTAAAGTTATATGTCCTTTCTAAGTATATCTTGGACACCAATGACTGAAGGTGAAGGAAAACATCTTGAGGAAGTCTAGACTTTAAGTCTGAAATCGCCAACCCGCATTGAGCAAGCGTGGTGATTACGCTCAATCCTTCTCTGTATGAGAGGAGACCTGTGCCCAGCAGTGGGACGATAAAAACGGTTGATGATGAGTGGATGTACGTTTGTTACTCTTTCACGCGAAAACTATTGAACGGATTTGGATGAGCATTTGGCATACAGATGGCTAACAATAGCATAGTTTTTAGCTGGATATTCCCAAGCGTTCTAATCTTATCCGGGTGAAACCGTGGGACAGAGAAAGTATCAAATAGGTAGGTGCACAACACCACTCCTCTTTCAATATAATCCTCAAATATGAAGGCATCGAAATGGGCCACACTTAAATGTCTCTAACGTTCCAATATTCCCCTAACCAGTACGGTCAGCAACAAAAAATCGATTACCACGAAATTATTCCATAATGTACTTTTTATCATTTTAAAATAGAAGCTAAGAGTTAAAGAAGAGAGAGGGGGATTCAGAATGGTGTTCTTTAATTAAAAGTCACTTTCCATTTGAATAAAATATTCCGCTCATTAATTTTATTATTCAAATTAAAAGATTTTTGAGTGGTGACGATATTATTATTTTTATTTTACTAAATATGAGTATGTTCAGTACATGTAGATATAGTAGTTGTTGTTGACAAAGTTCCAAAAATATAACTAATCTATTAACGAGGACACGTTTGATGCAGTGGATGAGCGATCGACTGCTGAGCCACGTGTCGCGCGTTCGATTCCCGAACGAAATAAATATTTTTAAGGCTTACAGGTAGTTATTCCGGGTAGGGCTGTTTGTGTATGTGAGGTTACATGTTTGTGTTATTTTATCCGGACTTCTAACTTTACGTCTGCAAAATTTCAAAGCAATCGGTTTAGTAGTTACGGCGTGAAAGCGGAACAAACAAACTCACTTTCCGATTTGTAATATATAAGTTGGAAAGTTTTAATTTAGCTTCTAAGTTTGCAATATATTACCTTGTTTTAAACGACACATAGCGCCATCTATCAACGAACTGATATGGAGCGATGATATTTTTGTTTTCCCTCGAGAATATAAATTTTTTCCGGGATAAAAAGTACACTATTATTTAATGCGGACTTCGAAGTTATGGCGTGAAAGCGGAACAAAGAAACAAACAAACTCATTTTCCTATTTATATTATTAGCAAGGATTATTATTTTTATATTTAACATTATTTTTTTTCTCCTTGTTCTTATACACTATTGTCTACATTTCTGTTTTACTTCTCCTTTCGCAGGTCTGCTGGAAGAAGTTTCTTAACAAATAAGCAGCACCTTTGTACTTAGATCTTAACTTTGACATATCCTTATGTATTTTATTGTGTGTTCATAAATAATAAAATAAATAACAAAAATACCAACTCAAAAAAAAAGCCACACATTGCACGCGTTTGCCCATGAGTGCTTTTGCTACTCGACTTTTGTTTGCTGACTGTATGTATCGGTACGCACGGCCGTAATCCGGTTTGTGTGTAATCTGCGTATCTCTTAGCAGCGTACGGCATCCCGGCTGTACGGTTACTGCCCAGATTAAGTCCGGTTCGTTTGCCGACTGTAAGTACGATGTGTGTCAATGGGATTCACGGGAGTTTAGATGTTATTTTGTTTTATTTAGGTGTGTTTTTGTTTGCAGATAGCTTGTAGAGGTGTGTCTAGGAGTTAGCGGATGGAATATTATGAAGAACGGATAAAAAGTTACAAAGATATTTTTTAACAGCCTGCAATATTCCCTGTTTGCGACAGTGGACTCCTCTCTTCGGGACGGTATGAGCTGTAAAACACCATCTGGTCCTTTTTTTTAATATTTATAAACTAACGCTTGACTGCAATCCCGACTGATGGTAAGCAGTGATGCGATCGTTGATGGTAAAGCGCGCTAGTTTATTAAGAGCCTATTCACTCAGAAAAACTGAGCGAATAGGAAGGAAGACGGCAGTTGAGCGAAGTGATGCAATGTTAAACCCAACCACACGATCAACGATGCTGCGCCAAAGGGAGATTGATCTCAAGACCCTGCACGACCAAACTCCTAACACAACAACCAATTAGTTTGCAAGATAACTTGAATTTCTTAGGTATGCTATGAAAAGTTCCAACATAATTTGCTTACTTAGATTTCTCAGAATGATTTGGTATCTTGCATTCTAACAATTCTGCATCCAGTTTTATAAAAGAAAAAAGGCAAAGACTCCTTAATCCTGGAAATAGTTTAAAAATGTAGGAATGCTTTTTTTTGGAAAGAGGAGAGCACAATGATTTTGCTACAGCTACCGTAGCGCTTGCTACGAGAAAAGCTACGGAAAACATTTCGTAGCCCGCGTAGCTAGCTGGACTGATTTATATAAAGAGATTCCTGTTTGACTTAGCTGTAGGTATTATTTAAATGTTGATTGAGTCGGGGTTGAGAGTTGTTTCAATTCTATCATTTTCTAAAGAACCGAACTATTTTAGGGTTTCATTTTGGACCTGTGCCTTTCTTTAAAAATAGAAGCGTATGATGTTTTTGAAATGTAGTGATGAATACGATGAAAGCCTCCTTTGATAAAACCTCCGTTAAATGTCGTGATGGCCCAGTGGTTGAGTGGTTGTGGGTTCAAATTTTGACAAGTAACATTGTGACTTTTTCAATTCTATTGATATCGGTGAAGGAAGAACATCGTCCATCGAACATTGATCTTCCTTTGATTGATTGATTTTATATACCTAAAATCCTAACAAATATTATAAAAGGGAAAGTGAGTTTGTTTGTTCCGCTTTCACGCCATAACTACTGAACCGATTGATTGAAATTTTGCAGACGTAAAGTTAGAAGTCCGGATTAAATAATAAGGTACTATTTATCCGGGAAAAAAATGATATTCCCGAGGGAAATCTAAAAACCGCGATATAACCGAAATCCACGCGTGCGAAGCCGCGTGCGGAAAGCTAGTAATATTATAATAATATCATTGCTACTGCTCATGCTTAGATATCGCCTTAGGGTTGCGGAGGTCAGACGGCAGTCGCTTCACGCAAAATATCGAAGTTTAACCAAAATCAGCAGTTAGACTGGTAAAGCGGACCCTAGACTCCAAAGCTGAAATGCTACGGATTCGACTGGGATTAACGCTGAGATGACGAAGATGATGATTATAATAATATCATTACTACTGCTCAAATAAATATCAAAAAATACCATTAATGAACATCAGCTCAACTAAATTTTCTCGGTGGTAGGCGATAACATCGGCCACCGGCAGAAGTTACCACCCACCAGACAAAGCCTTGCCGCCAAGCGATTTGTCGTGTTCCTGCATGATGTCTGGTGAAGCCGTACGGAGGACGGGTCTGAACAGTTGTGTTGCGATGTGTGCCGGGTACGATACGCTTCTTCGTTACGAGGGTCTTCAGATCAATCTCCCTTTGGCGCAGCATCGTTGGTCGTGTTGTTGGGTTTAACATTGCATCACCTCGCTCAACTGCTTCATTCCTATTCGCTCAGTTTTTCTGAGTGAATAGGCTCTTAATAAACTAGTGCGCTTTACCATCAACGATCGCATTACTGCTTACCAGGCGGGATTGCGGTCAAGCGCTAGTTTATAATTATTAAAAAAAAAAAAAAATAAAGAAGTAATGTTGCAAAAATGTAACAATTAGTTAATATTTCTAACCATTGATTGAGGTTATTTAATCAGCTTATAATGTTCTTATTCAAGGGACTTCTTCTTGGTGAGATCGACTGGGCCGCAGTCTAACACGCGGGCCGTTTTTTGGCCCCAGGACATGCCGGTTTCCTTACAATGTTTTCCTTCACCGTTTTCAGAGCAGTGGTGTTAAAATAATGTCAAAATCAAAATCAAAAGTCATTTATTCAAATTAGGCTGAGAACTAGCACTTTTTGAACGTCAATATTACATAAGACAGTCCCCCAAAACGCCCACCCATCGACACTTCCTAGTGCTTTCGCTGGCAAGAAGAAGTGGCGGAAGAAACTCCCCAGCAGCACAGCTGTCTGTTCATTTTTTAAAAACACGTCTTTATACAATACTACGTATAGTGATGAACACGATAAAATACAACAACAATGAAATTATTTACCATATGCCAGCTACCACGCCAAAATACCAGCAAAGCAAAACAATATATAAATATTTAAATGAAAATGTAATTAACTAAAAACTTATTACTTAAATAAAAAGCCCCAGGCATAAAGGGCGTGACAGCTTACCTATTTATGTAATGTAAAAAAGTAAATTATATGAACTCATATAACGTATCAGTAAGCTAATTCCGGAGAAAGAACACAAACATTGTCCTGAGTTAATCAGAGCGACCAGCTATTCTTATCATTTAAATAATCATTCACGGAATTATATGCCTTTGATGTAGAAAGTAAAGCGGCTGATGGGGTTCGAACCTATGACCTACAACTTCTAAGTCGCGCCCGATACCACTAGGCCACCGGTGCTCACACTCACTCAGGTTGTGTTTAACTGCAGGTCTTAGGTGCTTAGCTTATTTTGATAAGTGGGGGTGTTAGTAAATAGGAATGTATTTTGTATCAAAATAAAGTTGCTACCCTCCCTCCACTTTTAAAACTATTATAAGAAAGCACTTCCTCTCTCTTTAAACATGTCATAATATTTTATGTGCTCTTGTATAATATTTATTAATTAGATGTATATATTTAGTTAAACTAGTATGATACATTTAACGTACATATTTCTTGTATACTCTATGTAAATAGTACACTGTAGACTACCTACACTATTTCTCTCTCCTTCCTTTTAGTATTCCATCCAAAGGTTGTCTGAAAAAGATCGCTCTTCGCGATAAGACCGCCCATTGTGTCACCCTTTGTAAAATCTTTATATTTATGTTTCTGTAATCTATATGGTGTACATAATAAAGAGTATTCTATTCTATTCTATTTTCTTGTTACCTACTACTGACACCATCTAGTGAGTAAGTATTGTACTAACATTGAAATCTATGACTATTGTTCTCCTTAAAATAAAATTAGTCTGTTACCTAAAGAGTTTCAATAAAAAGATAGGCTCATAACTGTTGAAAAATAAAAGTTCTTAAATAAAACACAAAATATATAAACTGTAAACATTATTAAAACACGAGCCCCATAATATAACTGTACACATTAGTAAAACAACGTAGACATTTTGTTAACTTAAAAGAGTTCAAATAAAAAATAAACTGTACAGTTGTAAAATAAAGCCACATATTAACAAAATGAAGGCCACATCTCATGTACGCTAACAGCACACATTACGCGGCATTATCCTAGCCAACATTTTACAACGCAAGCATTGCGCTGCCAAGAATTGCAATTATTTGTGAGATCTGACTGCACTCTGCGAATAATAGGTACAAATACAGTTTATTTTATTGTGTGGAATTATAATCCTACAATAGTCGTGGTGGTCTAGTGGTTAAAACACCAGCCTCTCAAGTATGAGTGTGCGGGTTCGATTCGAGGTCAGGCAAGTACCAATGTAACTTTTCTAAGTTATATGTACTATCTAAGTATATCTTGGACATCATCACACACACACACACATACACACACCCTCACACATGCACCAACACACATACACACAATAATTATAACATACTCACTACACAACATAGTTTAAGTTTTATAAATATTGTCTTCACTTCAATGTAGTTATTTAACAATTATACTTAACACGTGATATGCACGTACCATACGCTAGCTCACTACGAGGCGGCGGGAGCCTGGTGATCTGTACTACAGGTTTTCCTGAAACCTACTTCAGACACCAGCTCTCACAAAGGACTAGTAAATATTCAAACTGTTAGCTTTAAGTAGAATTGTATCTACCTTTGTGGAGAAATAAATAAATTTATTATTATTATTATTATTAATGACTGAAGGTGAAGGAAAACATCTTGAGGAAACCTGGACTTTAAGTCTGAAATCGCTAACCCGCATTGAGCAAGCGTGGTGATTACGCTCAATTCTTCTCTGTTTGAGAGGAGACCTGTACCCAGCAGTGGGACGATAAAAAGGTTGATGATGATGATACTCCTACAAATAGACTACAAATCTGGTGTAAAACAGATTGAGAGGTAAACTACAAAAGAGTCATGGGATCTTGAAACCGGATAACATAAGTATCGATAGGATGTCTTGAAATTTTTAAAAGGACCATTTTTCCAATTAACTCTCTAAACGTCTTGTTGTCATTGCCATACAACGTGGCAATGCCAAGAGTCTCTTGGATACATCAGCAATCGACAGCTATACGAAGGAATATGTAGGAGTACCTACAAACGCCACAAAAAGAAACAACGTGTCATAGTGACGTCACACGAATTCTACATCTCGCAATCAGAGTTTATCGTGCATTTAGCATACATACAACTTCCCAATTTCAAGCATTGGGCAAGTGCCCGCCAACCATAACACCCGTCTGGTCGGAGGATCCTTCCTTTTCTATTGAGGATAAGTGAACTTTACTCTCTGTTCCTCATGCCTCCACAAATATTTTGACTTTGATTTTAGTAAGAATATACTAGCGGCCGCCAGCGACTTCGTTCGCGTGGAATTAGTTCTGCTCCGTTCCTATTGCTCACAGTGTGATGTTATATAGCCTTAAGCCTTCCTGGATTAATGGGATATCCAACGCAAAAGGAAGTTTTCAAATCGGACCAGTAGTAGTAGTTCCCGAGTTTAACGCGTTGAAATAAACAAACTATTCAGCTTTATATATTGGTATAGATATAGATAAAGTATCAGAAGTCTGTAAATTTTAAGTTAGCATGCGAAAATTAGTACCTTTAAGTATAAGGCTTAATGTATTTAAAAGTAATCGAATTGTCTCATACAAAAATCAAGATAGAGATGAATAATTTGTTAAGTTGTTCTGCACGCGCCGGAGAAAGTTCCTAACAGAATAAGAATAAGGATATTGATTTGATTTCAAACATGTTCCATTAAGGTTTCATAAATAGATATATGATCTAACTCGTATATTTCACCATGATACAAGTATTGAAACAAGTTAAATGAAGAAAGAAAAAATGTTTATTTGCGGTAAACATGACGCAAAAGTTTAAAAAACACAAATAATAAGAACTAGTTGGGGGAAACATGCGTCACATCCTCGCAAAACGGCTGTCACTCAGAATTATGCTGCGACCCTATGCAAAACAGAGACCAGCACTTGACGTAAAGATTTCACCCGGTGCAACAAACGATTACAAGTGACACCGAAACGGTAGTACAAAAAATAAAACGTAATAATAAAAACATAAAAAGTAAATCTAAAAAAAAATTATTACATTACAAATTTACAAAAAAAAAGACACAGCAATGAAAGATTTTATTTTCATCATCAAATGTCTTCTCCCGCTCAGGGTGGAGCTGAAGGGAGAGTTAGACTTTTATTTACAAAAATTCATCCGTGTTCTTTCATTTGTCCGTATATCCTTCGAACAACCCTCAGCCCTGGCAGAGCGCATTTACTAGCTT
The DNA here is from genome assembly GCA_037179545.1 of Sesamia inferens. Lineage (NCBI taxonomy): Eukaryota > Metazoa > Arthropoda > Insecta > Lepidoptera > Noctuidae > Sesamia > Sesamia inferens. The sequence continues at coordinate 7,165,596 of CM073937.1, read as the reverse complement.
ATAATAAATAAACATTTATTTCCCACCCACAAAAGAACCTTAATATTAAAGGTCAGCAGCCTTTTAATAACACCTCATTGTTATACCTAATTTCCCAAATTTTCACCCTGACGAGATAAGCTCAAAACACCCCACAAGTAACAAAACTAAACACAAAACTTGGATGAATTCCTCTCTCGTCATCGTGTAACAACCCTAGATTCTTTGGATTGCTGTCATTTTACAAACAAAAGGTTCCTACGGTCCCTCCTTGAAGAATGCATTAACAAAATGGCCGATGGGCGATGACAAATGTCACTAATGACGCTGGCGCGTTAGTAACAGAAATTACGTGTACGCTGTAATACTCTGAATAAATGGGTATGTCTGTTCTTGTTTTACGACTGATGCCAGTAATTCTTGTTTCTGTTGGGTTGACTTTTAATCAAATGGTGGGTGAAGACGTTAGTAAATTCTTTGCTTGGGTAAACTTCTATGATGTCATCAACTGTACTTGCTAAGTTTTTATAATATTTGGAGAATTACTTAATCTTCTCATGGCATGACTCTGGGGCCCTCTCAACGTTAAAAGTAGAATATTATTTAAAAAAATCTTGATATTCAACGGGAGCTGCGTCTATTTTACAAAAGAAAAGAATTTTTTGGTGGTAGGCCACATCGGCTGCCGACAGAAGTTACCACCCACCAGACAAAGTCTTGCCGCCAAGCGATTCGTCGTGTTCCGGCATGATGTCTGGTGAAGCCGTACGGAGGACGGGTCTGAGCAGTTGTGTTGCGATGTGTGCCAGGTACGATGAGCCAAGTGTTGTTGTGTCGGGAGTTTGGTCGTGGAGAGTCTCCACATCAATCTCCCTCTGGCGCAGCATCGTTGGTCGTGTTGTTGGTGTACCACCTCGCTCAACTGCCGTCTTCCTTCCTATTCACAAAGTTTTTTAAGTGAATGGGTTTAATAAACTAGTGCGCTTTACCATTAACGATTGCATCACTGCTTAACATCAGGCGGGATTGCAGTCAAGCGCTAGTTTATAATTATAAAAAAAAAAAACAATATACTTGTATTTCAGTAAGTTTTGAAATAATTTGGGGAGGTCTTTATCCAGCAGTGGACCTATATAGACTAAAGAAGAAGAAAAAGTTTTAGATAATTATTTATACAATAGGAAAAATCATGTGTCAATCTTATTATCACACGAATATTATAAAAGAAAGTTTGTGAGTGTGTTGTGAGTGAGTGTGAGTGTGACTGCTTTATACTTAAACGACGCGACGGATTTGGATGAAATATGGTACGGTTTATAACAAATAAAAAGTTTTGAATGCCGTGGGAATATCGGATTAAAAAGTATTGTTTAATTTTAATACAGTATTATTATAATTACAGAATACTTTTTATTTCGATATTCCCATGGGATCTAAACTTCTTTTTATGTGTATATAAAGTAGTTATTGAAAAATAATATAAATGAATATAAATAAACGTCATTATCAACCTTTTATCGTCCCACTGCTGGGCACAGGTCTCCTCTCATACAAGAAGGATTGAGCGTAATCACCACACTTGCTCAATGCGGGTTGGCGATTTCAGACTTAAAGTCCAGGCTTCCTCAAGATGTTTTCCTTCACCTTCAGTCATTGGTGTCCAAGATATACTTAGAAAGTACATACGAGTATAACTTTAGAAAAATTACATTGGTACTTGCCTGACCTGGAAACGAACCCGCGCACTCATACTTGAGAGGCTGGTGTTTTAACCACTAGGCCACCACGACTTATAAATAAACGTATGTGTTTGAATTCGAAGAGTGCAGTTAGTATCTAAATAATGATATGTTTTTTGAAACAATTTATCCAGATACACATATGTATACCTACACAGAGGAAAAAACATGAAATATAATTTAAAAAAAAAATAATTAAAGAACCCGTCTGCCTAAAAACCAAACCACGTACCTAATATCAGGCGGAATTGTGGTGAAGCGCTAGTTTATAACTTACAATAAAAAAAACTGAAAAGACAAAAATAAGTACTGCAATTTTAACTATGAAGAATAACTATGAAGGTAGCTGAATCACTGCATATTATAGAACAACTAACGACCCGCCCCAGCTTCGCACGGGTGGAATGCTTATACTAAAATTTACTACAGAAAAACTGTGAACGTTGTATAAAAAATATAGCGGCCTGCCGTTACCGGTCGGCCCGGACGCGACGCCCCACATATACCATCGCGGTCTCTTTTGTAGATTTTTCAATGTGCACCATATTTAGTACAATTATTATTTACGACATCACATTAGAAACCTTAAAAATAATAGTATTTCTCCACAATTTATTGGATGTTATTATGTGTAAAACCCTTACAATCATTGAATATCACAGGCTCGCACACGCACTTAACGGACAGACTACCGATACGTCTACTCTCGCCTGTGGCTCTCGTAAGAATGACAGACGTGGTGCCCTCGAGACAGTGCTAGTCTGTGGTGAATGATAAATATGCGTATATATTATATTGTACATATAAACCTTTCCCTTTAATCACTCTATCTATTTATTTCTCGGTGGTAGGCCATAACATCGGCCGCCGGCAGAAGTTACCACCCACCAGACAAAGCCTTGCCGCCAAGCGATTTGTCGTGTTCCGGCATGATGTCTGGTGAAGCCGTACAGAGGACGGGTCTGAGCAGTTGTGTTGCGATGTGTGCCGGGTACGATGCGCCAAATGTTGTTGTGTTGGGAGTTTGGTCGTGGAGGGTCTTCAGATCAATCTCCATATGGCGCAGCATCGTTGGTCGTGTTCTTGGGTTTAACATTGCATCACCTCGCTCAACTGCCGTCTTCCTTCCTATTCGCTCAATCTGAGTGAATAGGTTCTTAATAAACTAGCGCGCAACGATCGCATCACTGCTTACCATCAGGCGGGATTGCGGTCAAGCGCTAGTTTATAATTATTAAAAAAAAAAAAAAACAAAATCCGTTGCGTAGTTTTAAAGATTCAGTCATACACAGGGACATAGGGAAAAAGAAAGAGACTTCATTACATATTATAAAACAAAGTCACTTTCTCTTTCCCTATGTCCCTTTGTATGAGTAAATCTTTAAAACTACGCAACGGATTTTGATGCGGTTTTTGTGCGGTGATTGACATTTGTTGGTGACTGCACTTATCCAAAAATATTCGAATACTTTAACATCGAAATGTAACTTGATATAAACTCATATTTGGAGGAAAGTAGCTTCATATAATTTTCCGAATTTCCAACAATATTATTATAGCAAGCAAACAAACCTTAATGAGCCATAACAGGAGCTTTATGTTCGAATTACCGGAAAACTTCATTTAGTGCATAAACAATGGACTGAACCCGCACCCCATACAACATAATTCCTCATGATTGGCTACTAAGGTTACTCATATCATATTCGCCTTTATTCTATAACCGATAGTGGCGTCAATTGCTTGTAAATTATAATTTTCCAGTCGATTACAATTTGCAAGTCGTGTGGGTAATTTCATAGAAGTAAGTACTTAATTAATTTTCTAATACAGATACGCACGGGTACACAAGGTATACATCAACCTATAAAACCAGTATAAGCTGACTTCTGACTGTACCAAAAACCCTTACAATGCGAGGTCACCTAAAACTTAATAAAATATGTACATTAATTGAAGAATAAATTATATATATGTCGGAGTTAACGACGGCGGAGCCTTAAGGTCGTCAGAACCTTGGTGTGGTGGAAAGGGGTCCATTTCGTTGGTGGCGTATTGAATTAAAGCACGAAGTATAAATATACCCTCCAGTCTTGACAATCATAATTTAAATAGGCAAACCCACAATTTCGCCGCGGAGAAGTGCCCTGGTCCGCGTCTTGATGCAAAGTGACCGTTCGACAATCCGTACTTCCCAAAACGACTCTGTCCACGTAACGTTCAAAATAACGTCACTGCGTTTGCCTCACTACTATGTAACTCAAATGAGCTACTTTTAATTAACTGACATCGACGATACACGACATATGTATATATATAAGTATAAGTATACATAATATAGATTAAATAATACAAATATGCCGTCTCGAAAATATTAATGGTGTGTTATATAAGTGGAATAAAAGCCAATACACCAGAATATTTGCAAGTACGTGACCGTACTACAAATTCATTGATAAATTCCACGCACGGTATTTAAGGAGCGTATTTTAATCAATTTTTGTTTCATTTATTTAATCATTTTTAGTTTTGTCTGAAAATTTTACTACAAATATGTAAATATTTTACTAATAGACAAATTTATCTTTATATTATAGAAAATAAATAAGGTATAATAATATTTTCTATGCAATAATCATCTACAGGTTCTCTTAATATATAAATGAAATAACATCGGCTGCATGCCGGCAGAAGTTACCACCCACCAAAGTCTTGCCGCCAAGCGATTCGTCGTGTTCCCGTGCGTGACGCCGTACGGAGGACGAGTCTGAGAAGTTGTGATGCGATGTGTGCCGGGTACGATGCGCCAAATGTTGTGTCGGGAGTTAGGTCGTAGAGGGTCTCCAGATCAATCTCCCTCTGGCGCAGCATCGCTGGTCGTGTTGTTGGGCTTAACATTGCATCACCTCGCTCAATTGCCGTCTTCTTTCCTATTCACTCAGTTTTTTTGAGTGAATAGGCTCTTTATAAACTAGCACGCTACAATCCGGACGAAGCGTTTCGCCTCCTCTTTTATACCGCGTACATCGAGGGACTGGAACAATCTGCCGGCGGCGGTGTTTCCGTCGGACTACAATTTGAGTGTCTTCAAGGCTAGAGTGAACAGGCTCTTAATAAACTAGTGCGCTTTACCATCAACGATTGCATTACTGCTTAGCATCAAGCGGGATTGCGGTCATTAAAAAAAATTTTTTTTAAGATAGTTTAAAATTTTATTTGTTTTATTTTTTTTATGAAAATTTTTATACGTCTTTCGAAATATGAAACATCTAATTACAATAAAAAAAAAGGATACAATAGCATCAATAATGGGCGAAACTCAACTTCCTCTTGACATTAAGCTGTCAAAAAAAAGATTTTGTGGTTTTATGAAACCACGGTAAATGTGTTTTTTTCACATTATAGACGTTAAACTAAAAAAAATAGTAATAGGCTATACACTACATGGTCGCCACATTGGGCTCGGCTGCACTGACGAGTGCCTTTGACTTTATCCCTACTCCGCGGCCGACCGTCACGCGAAATGCAGCACACAGACGAAAAAGTTTGAGACTATGTAAATATGTCGGTAGTGATTCATCATCATTATCATCGACCTTTCTATCGTCTTACTGCTGGGCACAAGTGTCCTTGCATACAGAGAAGGATTGAGTGTAATCACCGTGAGGTAGCGACTGTGACTATTTAATTATATATTATTGGCATTTAAACGTCTCTTAACTTTATCCAAAGTTTATATAGATAAGCATAGGGACAAAGCTTTAGCCCCTAAATCACAAGAGCGTTTCGCGTTCCACACAATGCGGATTACCACGCATAACTCAAACCCTCTAAACGGCAAAATCGTGAAATTTAAAGGACAAAAATGTTGCACCCGTGCCGCGCCCGAGCGAAGCCTACTTAGACGGAAAGCCTTTCCACGTTTCCTTTAAGAGAAAGCCAACGCATTTTGAAATGAGATTGGTTAACATAGTAAGGTTGAAACTCGCTTATTTGTCGGTGGAACTAATAAAGACTGCACACGCGTGCCGTGCACCTAAGGGGATGTAAAATGGCGCTTCGATTTTGTTTGTAATGGCTGTTTTACTGTGTACTATAGAGTAAGAAATCAGTGTACTCGGATGCTTTCTATTACTGTGTTACTGATCCATCAAACGTAGTCTTACCCAAAATGTTAATGTGGGCTTGAGTCCATACAATATTCCCATAGAAAATGGACTTTCAGTTACTTTTTGACTCTATTATTTTAGTTAGTGAATAGTTTTAGTTAAGATATAGTTACTTTAGGCGTTAGCTTGTAAATTGTAATTTTAGGGTAAAGGAGGGTAATGTTTTTCGGACGTATGAATTTATGGCCTATTATTTGGCACGCTTTACAGCCTGAACGGTTAGGTGGATTTCTATATGTGAGGTATCGTTTGATTCATCGTGATTGTGTGAGTGACATCAGCCCCCTAATCGGCGAACACATATTTGTCAAATGATTGCGACTAGTTGACATCAGTTGGGATTGTTCTGACCGCCCATTGGTCCGTTCGGTCCAAACGATCCCAACTAGTTGCAATCATTTGACAAAAATGTGTTCGCCGATTAGGGGGCAGGTTTTAGAGTCAGTATGAAATACCTAGGAATCTTTCTCCATTACATAAAACAAATAAATCTGAAAAGACTGAAACTGAATTTGAATGAACTGAAAAGCTGTTTTTTTTTAAATACGTTAAAAAGTTTTAAATTTAATTTAATATTCAGTTACTTCTCAAACAAAAAAACACGAAAAGATGATCTAAAAACTCATCTACGTGATTATTAATTGTATCTAATGTTTATCTACCGTTTACCAGCAGTAGGCGCATTAGCGCTTTATTTGAAATAAAAAGTTTGGCACTCACTCCGTTTTGAATGACTCAAGTGCATATTAAAAACTGTCGAAAGGAACCTAAACAGAAATGGTCAAACTTTTTTAACTTAGTACTAAAAGTGATGGCTTGCCATAAAAATAAAATAAAAAAATCTATGGTATGACCAAAGACCAGAGCCGACTTTGACTTGCGCAGAGTAAGCAAGCTGAAGTGACGGTGGACATATTTGTCGAAGGATCGATAGCCAGTGGAACAGACGAGTCCTGGAGTGGAAATCAGGTATCGGTTTTGTGTAGTGTGGGACATCCGCAGTGTAGTGGGGTACAAACTGGATGTGGAAGGTGGAGGACAGGATGTTGTAATGCAGCTTGAGGGCGGCCTGTGCCCAACTGTGGAATGCATGATTAGTTTTTAAATGTTACTAACCCTTAGTAGATAAGTTACTAACCATTATATTTCTCGTCGGTCTCCGTGGGGCAGCGGTCAACACGCCTGCCTGCGACGTGGAGGCCCCAGGTTCGTTCCCCGGCACAAGTCTCGAACTTACTTTGGGGCTAGCTCAATCTGTGTGATTTGTCCGTGTATACAAACAACAATGTTCCAATAAGACCATTGTTGTCTTTAAATAAATAAACTATTATTATTATAAAGGCCGTAAAGATGTCATCAGCATATCGTGACGGGGTCCACGAAGACCGATGCTTGGGTCAGGATTGCGGGTTGGTCAAAAGTAAAACCGTGGCCCTGGCGGACAGTCAAGTGAAGGAACACGGGTGGGTTTTAGTCAGTAAAATCACACGTCTTTCGGCTCCGCCCAGAGCAGGAGAGTTCATTTGATGACTTCTCATCCACACAAAAAAGTAATTGAAACGAAATTTGTAAAGGACATTTCAAATTTTATGTTCTCGAATATGAGTATTACTAAAACCGGAAAATCACTGAGTAAATACTAGTGAAAATTTTAGTTAATACGCAATAAGCAAATAGTCAACTTAAGTAGCAATGCGCAGGGCACATTGTTCGTAGAACCAATAGCCGATGGGGCAGTAAGGTTCTGGAGTGGCGGCCACGTACTGGAAGACGCAGCGTAGGGAAGCCCCCAACAAGGTGGACCGATGACTTGGTGAAGGTCGCGGGAAGCCGATGGATGCGGGCAGTACAAGACCGGTCATCGTGGAAAGCCTTGGGGGAGGCCTTTGTCCAGCAGTGGACATCTATAGGCTGAAGAAAAGAAGAAGCAAATAGTATTTTATTGAAATCCGTTCAATTTATTTAACGTCATACAAGAGTTACTTACCTAGCAATCAAAAGTTATCGATCGATTCCTTTTTTTATTGAAAATCAGTTGAATGACATCCACTTGGACACAGGCCTTCTTTAAGCACTTCGACTAATTCTGTGAATCCCACATCTAACGTTATAAAAGCTTCATACCTAATGTGGCCTATTCGTTATATAGTATATAATATACAATATATAGTATACAATAGTTTACTTGTAAATAAAACAAGGTAAGCCCAGTTGAAATTTTCCTCCTTTATCATACTTCACAGACAGAAAAAGATCTTTAATTCTTTCTTTGTATCCTCTGACTTCGAAGTAGCATCTTAACGCCCCCAACACATGGCGTCGACTACGAGACGGGCATCGTAACTCATCGTCGCGCTCATATCTTCAGCAATAACTCGAGATAAATCACGCGAACATTCGTCCATTGTATGCCCATTCTATTGTTGTCCTGTTGATTTTCGACCAAGAACTTATTAATGGTTGGGAAATTATCTGTAATGGGAAATATTTCAGTAGCAGATGATGTTGGGTGTGTAAACGAAGCTTTATTGATTTATAGGGGAGAGGGAATTATTTGTTATTAAGTGAAGTGTGTTCTGGTTTTCGGGGAATAAATAGTCTATTGAAATTCACTTTTTTATATACATACTACGTTATGTTTTCTTTATACGAAACCTCCAATTATTTTTACATCACGTTATATTTTTTCCCAAATACATTTAGAAATTGTTGCAGCGTGGTTACCGAGCGCATAACTCAGTTAACGTTAGATCATAGTACTATGCACGTGAGACCGCGCCCCGCGCCCCGCTCATGTGTAGGTGCGGGTGGGTGAGCGGTTCGTTGACCATCTTTTTGTTAGGACAACCAGGTGAGATAATCAAGCTCATAATTTTGTGACTCTTACTAATATAATATATAGACTCTTTACTTAAATATATTAGACACGTGTTTCGAGTTTCGCATGTACAAAAAATAACGTTGTATGATGCTTATAAGCTAATAGTCAACATTTACCCTTTTCCCAATTATGTAAGGGTTGGTTTTTAGTCTAACTGGATGTAGGGAGTACTACTATTTTACATGGAGCGACGACGGTACGGTCTTCCTTCTTGTCGGCACTTTTGTGATGCGGTATAAGTTTAGTTTAGCACGAGTTATGAGTTTTCGATTGGTGGTGATATGTTGGAGTGCTTTCAGTTTAACCAGATTCAGCTGAATTTTAGATGGTGAGACTGCCCATTTGACCTCTACAACCCAGGTAATAGGTAATAAGTTACACTTTGGTGTGCAAGGTTGTCAGACCCGTAAAGACTGTCAAGAAGTCATGAATGACAGCTGGAGTCAACGACTTAACGAACTTTCCTTACGAGCTTAACCTGATCCGTTTATACACAAAATTAATGTACAATATAATAATTGTCTTTAATAACAATACGTACTTCTATAATAACAATAATAATACGTACTTGTGTAAAGTAATAATAATACGTAGTTATATAAAATAATAATAATAAGTACGTAATTGTGTAAAAACAATAATAATACTTACTTTTGTAAAATAATAATGATACGTACTTGTGTAAAAACAATAATAATACGTAATAGTGTAAAAACAATAAAATAAGTACTTGTGCAAAAACAGTAATAATGCGTACTTGTTTAAAAACAATAATAATACGTAATAGTGTAAAAACAATAAAATAAGTACTTGTGCAAAAACAATAGTAATGCGTACTTGTTTAAAAACAATAATAATACGTACTACTGTAAAAACAACAATAATACGTAATTGTATAAAAATATGGGGATGGGCTAGCTAAGAATTGTAGGTTACCAGTTAGTCAGTTTCATATCCCGATTTTGCTATATATGCCTAGGCGTAATCAACCATTGTTTCCAATGCTGCTGCACTGGGACATAGCCCACCTCTCTGTAAGTGGTATATAAAAAAATTCAGTACACAGTGAAAATTGCAAAAAATAAGTGATCCAACAATTGAATTGTAATTGCGGCTAGAACAATTCAACTCTGCGGCCTATTAAACATTTTACAATTTTAATTCCCCCGTCAAACACCACAGCCGACAAGCATGTAGAATCCTACTTTCATACTAGGCCAATCGTAACTACACCCCAAAACTAAAATCCTGTTATATTGAAACTACAATAGTCCCAGATTATAGGGATTCTAAAATAATTAAGATATCACACATTGGCACTCGGGTGCGCCGTAAATCAAGAACTTTGGCTTGCAGATAGGGCCAACCTTAATTTCGGGGTGTCCCACAAAACGGATAAATCTGGATTGCTTCCGAAAGCTATGAATACATTATCATAATGATGACTTACATTCTATTTGGATCTTTTTCCACACCTTAGAATATTTTACCATACGATGACGCGGTGGTTTGGATAAGCTTATATCGAGTAGGAATAGATATGTATGTATCAATATTGGGGGTGTGGGGTGTGGCGTAAATACGTAATACTTTTTCCTAGAAATTTGCTTTCTTATTATTTTTTTCAGATCGTTGGTAAGTAGAAGAGTTGTTATAGCAACAGCAGGTTAGTGCAGCCTTAAGAATCAAGCCTGGAGAAAAGCCTGGATCTCAGGCGAAGAGTAGCCAGCCTGTCGGTGTTCTATAGGATGCATTTTGATGAGTGTGCGAGGGAATTGCATGACTTAATTTGCCCATCTCCGTTCCATCATCGGACGACCCGTCGTACAGCGAGTATCCACACTTACTTTGTTGACACAACTACGATTAGGACGCAGCGTTTCATCTCATCTTTTATACCGCATAACATCGAGGGACTGGAACAATTTGCTAACGGCGGTTTTTCCGTCTGACTACAATTTAAGTGTCTTCAGGGCTTGAGTGAATAGACTCTTAATAAGCTAGCGCGTTCTACCATCAACGATCACTTTATGGCTTACTATCAGGCGGGATTACGGTTAAGCACTAGCTTATTTTATAAAAAAATACTGCTTAAAAGTGTCTTGTGGTACGCCAATGTATTTACGTAGCAATTGTAAAGGCACTTGTGACACGATTATAAAGCAGAGGGACTTCTCGTAATCTTAAAAACGCCTACGGTTTGAAGGCTGAATCTCGTCATTTAAAACGTTCAAGATGCTGTCGTAATTTCATCTCAGCGACAAAGAAAATGTCAAAATATAAAGAAATTAGAGGTATTTTAAATGTCGTGGTGGCCTAGTGGTTAAAAGACCAGCCTCTCAAGTTTGAGTGCGCGAGTTCGATTCCAGGTCAGGCAAGTACTAATGTAACTTTTCTGAAGTTATATGTACTTTCTAAGTATATCTTGGACACCAATGACTGAAGGTGAAGGAAAACATCTTGAGGAAACCTGGACTTTAAGTCTGAAATCGCCAACCCACATTGAGCAAGCGTGGTGATTACGCTCAATCCTTCTCTGTACGAGAGGAGACCTGTGCCCAGTAGTGGGACGATTAAAAGATCAATGATGATGATGAGAGGTTTTTTTATGGGTTGATATTGATATTGAGAGATTATGACTGAGAGACGCAATTAAGGGAATTGACTCTCAGATCTTGTAATATTTGTTAATATCAATAAGAGTGTCCACTGTCCCATCGCCCCATGAGGTTGTTCAGACAGAAAGACAAATGTATCGTCTCAGAAACATTTGAATTATTAATGGTATGCGATTGAGGTATTTTTTAGGTTTCTATACCCATATATATAAAATCATTTGCAAAAAAAAAAAACGGCCACCTAAGCAATGAACTATTTTAAATGTTAATATTGCTTTGTTTGATAATTATAGGTAGTTTTATCCTCACAAATTGGTAAATTAATAAGAAAATAATTGTTTTCATGATTACTCTATAAATTAATAATAAATTAAAAGCAGATAAATGTTTAGTAGCAAGTGTGACCCCCTCTTGCTAAAAACACAGCTTGAATTCGTCTGGGCATGCTAGCGAGTATATCCCGAATACTTGCTTGCGGAATACGTTCCCACTCCGCAGTAATCACATTTTTCAGCTCTGTGATGGTCTGTGGAGCCGGTTCTACTGATGTCACACACCGTTTCAGAACGTCCCAGACATGCTCAATGGGACTAAAGTCGGGACTTCAAGCTGGCCAATCCAAACGACGAATGCCGACCTCTTGCACATACGCTTCAACATCGCGAGATCGGTGGGCGCGAGCATTGTCGTCCATAATATCGAGTCTTCACCTAGAGCGGCCAATGCGGGTTGTGTATAAGGAATTAGAACTTCGTTATGTATCGATACCCAGTCAGTGAGCCGTTTTCAATGAAGACCAACTTTGTACGATCCATTGAATTTATTCCTGCCAAAAATATAACAGAGATTTCTTCGAAACATTCCTCTGCAAAGCGTTCTTCTTGTCTTCTTAGCACTCGCCGACGTCGATTTTCACCGAGCAGAGATATCCTTGGCTTCCCTTTCAGGCTTCGGAGAACAAAACCCTATTCCTTCCTTACTTCTTGGGTCCATGATTCACATTTTCTAGCGAACCTAAGCCTGTGAACTCGGTGCTCACGGAGTAATTTGGGGCTGCAGGCCGGGCGGTGACTGCATATATTGGCAACGAGAAGCCTCCTCCTGACCGTCCATAGACTAATATGCACATTTGTTTACTTCTTGGAGGTTGTTCTTAAGATCCACATACGAAGATTTGCGATTTCGAAAACGATCGTCCCGTGGTTGGGGACATAGTTTTCTTCCAGAATTAAGCCTTCTCTCGACGAAACCAGTCTCCTGATATCGCTGCCAGGTCCTTTGGACCATCGATCAACTAACATTTAGCCTCCTAGCCACGAAGCATTGGCTGCAACTCTCTTCAATCAGCGCGATAATTTTGGTAGCTTTTACCACTTTATACAGCCAAACAGCAATAAATAAAGCTTTGACACTCAAGTATATGAAATTAATCGATAAAAATTGAATAAAAATTATGAAAGTCGATGTTAACTTCTGGAACTTCGCGCCAAAAATGTAGGATGAAAAGGGGTTTTCTGTAAAAAAGAGCATTAAAAGAAAATTTGAAATTAGAACGTACTTTTTTAAATACCACGGCATTTTTAAAACCGGCCAGTGACGTGTACAAATGATTGAAACCTTTTTTCTATTGGATCTTTTTAAAAATGAATGAAAATCGTTTTTTGCAAATGAGTGTATAATATATATATGTCGGAGACAGCGACAGCAGAGCGGTAGGGTCGACAGCATCTTGGTGTGGTGGTACAGGTTCCATTTCGTAGGTGAGTTTTGAATGGAAGCACGACGTGTATAGATATACCCTCCAATCTTCATAATAACAATTTGAATAGGCAAACCGACAGTTTCGGTTCGGAGATATGCCTTGGTCCGCGTCTCGATGCAAAGTGACCGTTCGACGAACCCCACTTTCCAAAGCGACTCTGTCCATGTGCCGCCATCACAAAATAACGTCACAAGCGTTTGCCCCTCTACTACGTAATCAAATCAGCAACTTCTATTAAAATTATATCGACGATCTCCGACATATATATATCTATATATATATATATATCCTGTATATATGTATATTTCGGTAGAGACACCTACCTATCTATTACCATTTGTTGTCTCAGAAACATTTGAATGATTAAATGGTAGGTAGGTTTCTCTACTCTACCCAAATATATAATATACTAGCCGCCGCCCACGACTTCGTTCACGTTTTTTTATTTCCTAATTTACTATTGGTCGCAGCGATATTCTAAAGCCTTCCTGGATTAATGGGCTATCCAATGCAAAATGAATGTTTAAAATCGGACCAGTAGCTCCTGCGATTAGCGCGTTCAAACTCTTCAGCTTAATATACGTCATATTTCGTGCTATGGTTGATTTCCCTTAGCCTAAGAAAGGATACATTTCGAACAGAGAAAATTCGAAATTCAAAATGTATCCTTTCTCGGCTTAGAAAAATAAACAGTATTCTCCTACTCGTAAATATAGCGTATATATTATATTTGCATGGACAAGCATAGTAACTTTACGTAGACTATTTTGACTCTGAGCAAAATATTCGGGCTTTCGACATATTTATTTATATTCCAGTGACTTCCATTTGGAATATTTTCACACCGCAAGGGACACGACACAGTACTGATATTTATTTTTATTTTGAATGTCGATGTAAGCAATTTTCCGTCCATATGTGACATATTTTGAAACGGCAGGCATCGGAGAAATGTTTGAATATGATATGAAAGAGTTTTGAAGTCATGTTTTTCTATGATAATGTATTTTTATCGTTTTGTGAAACTTATGATGAATAAATCGATCAAGAATTGATGAATATATGAATGATAAAATACATACACAAGCACATAACCTCTTTCTCTTTACAGGTCGTTTAAAAAAAGGCTTTGCTCAAGCCCATTAAATCTCTAGAGATATAACGATACACGATATGATGCATATATTTATTGTATAATCAATGTAAATAGTACACTGTAGACTACTTACTTTCCCCGTGTGGTACCGGGCTTAGAATAGTACCAACCTATATCCTCCCGTGGGTGACTAAGGGAAGTCACCAGGGAAGCGGGCAGCAGCGCTTCTTCTGTGTAATATCAAATCACTGCGATCCCCAACCCGCCTGCCAAGCGTGGGTATTATGACAACCCCCCCCCCCCCTCCCCCCCTTGAGGTAGGCCTTTGTCCAGCAGTGGACATCCATAGGCTGAACAAGAAGAGAAGACTACTTAAATTATTCCTCTCTCATTTCCTTTGGTATTTCATACAAAGGTTGTCTGTAAAAGATCGTTCTCAAAGGTAAGACTGCCCAAGTGTCTCTTTTTGTATAATCTTCATATTAATGCTCTTTTCTATTCTAATCTACTGATTCAGATAATCGAGCTAGAAAAATGAATTAAACAAACTAATCCATTATTTAATCACGTTCTCCAGCGAGACTTACAGTCATCACAGAAAATTGTCTCCTTACACGAAGATCCATGAACATTCTAACTATGTATCTCCATCTTTTTCTAACACCACTAATACGGTCCACATGAAAGAGACAGCAAGCCTTAAATTACTACACTTTTGTATGCAGGACTGAAGACCGTGCCTAACTTAAAAGTGCAATTAATATGCACTACACTGTTCTCAGATGATATCGTTTGTAATTAGTTTAGATTTAAAATGTCATGAGGTAAGACTAAAGGAAAGCTCATTACTGACGGTTTTCTTGGACTTCGTTTTATCTTTTGTCTTTTAAAATGCAGTTCGCTGCTTAAATAGGTGCTCTCAAGTTTTTTTTTGCATTTCTGCTTTTGTTAAATCTAAAAGAAAAGATGTTATTTCGATAAGATAGTTGTTTGTAGTTAGATAGGAAAGTGTTTTCTAGTAATGATGTAGCACAGGCGTAGAGTAGTCAGCCTTTTAGTCTTCTCAAGGATGCATTTTGGAGGGTGTGCGCGGTAATTAAATGACATAAATCCGCCATCTCCGTTCCATCATCGGACGACCCGTCGTACAGCAAATATCCACCCTCATCACTACGATGCGTACAATCGCCTCGTTTTTATACCTCGTAAATCATCGGAGTGAATAGGTTCTTAATAAACTAGTGCGCTTTACCATTAACGATTGCATCACTGCTTACCGTCAGGCGGGATCGCGGTCAAGCGCTTGTTTATAATGTTACATAATTAGCTGCAAAGTTGGCGCTGCATACTGTCGTGTAATCATTAAGACTGTAGTAGTGACTGCAATATTCAGACACTCAGTAGATGTCGTCTAATGCAAAATTGAACCCGTGTTTAATAAAATATCTTAATGGTAAGCGACATTACGGTAGGCCTAGATGGAGATGCTTCAACAAGAACTGTTCCTCAGAAGCTTTAAATAGAGAAAAGGGGAAGGAAAGAGGATGGAGGATGAGCAGCGGTGGCTTCGTGGTAGCGGCCGCGACTTATAAAGTGTAGGTCATAGGTTCGAACCCCAAGCGCTTTACTTTATGTGAATTATTTCAACACCGCTCTCAAAACGGTGAAGGGAAACATTGTGAGAAAACCGGTCCTAGAGTCAAAAACTTCGAAGACCTACTAACCCGAATTGGGCCAGGATGGTAGATTACGGCCTCCTTTCCTGGCATAAGCACTAAATATTCACAGATATGTATGTGTGAATATTTAGTGCTTATGCAAGGGTCAAAAGTGCAATACCAATTTTGAACTTTATTGCACGAACAATAAGTGTCAAAAGTGGTACTCCACTTTTGACCCTTACTGTACATACATACACTCACTTCACCATTATTCACAACACCATAAACACTTCCTAAACATAATCACCAAACACTCACTCTTATTCCATACAATCTCACTCTTCACCATCTCATTCTCATATTTTTAAAGTTTATAGTTTTAAAGTCACTAGCTCAAAATTCATCGCATTATATAGCATACCCTATAACTGGACACTGCCCCCTAAGATACAGGCCTACCCTAGTTTAGGGGACAGGGATATACCTATTGTACCTGCCTTTATTAACCGACTTCAAAAAGGAGGAGGTTACTCAATTGGACCGTATATATGCTTTTTTTATGTTTGTTCGCGGATAACTTCGTCGTTTATGAACCGATTTTGATCATTCTTTTTCTGTTGGAAAGAAGACATTCCCAAGGTAGTCCCATGATAAGGATATCAGGGTTTGATAGTAAAGATCAGAGAAATCAAGGGGAACTTACAAAAATCGTAGGGGCAACCAGTGCGTTTGTAAGTTTTTTCATTAAGTATTTTAGCGTCAGCATCCAGTCTAACCGGATGCAGCTGAACAGTACTTTTCACAACTAAAGAGTGTAAAATAAAAACTTTTTTTTACAAAAAAGAACAACCGAAAATACTACAAAGTGAAAAATAACTAATTTCGGAAGTCGGTGTCAAAAACTAATATACAAAAACCAAAGACACCGACTTCCGAAATTAGTTATTTTTCACTTTGTAGTATTTTTTGGAAGTCGGTTGTATTTTTTGTAAAAAAAGTTTTTTGTAATGCAGTTTTATTGTACACGAATTATGGAAAGTGCATTTTTTGTCCCTATAAATATTAGTATTATTGCTCCCTCACAGCGATAGGAGGCCTGTGTCCCAGGAGTGGGAAAATTATTGGCTGATTATGTTATGTATATTAGGATTATGTGGAAGGAAAGTAGGTTAAATTAATCCAGCCGTTTGTGGTGAAGAAGTAACCAATATTGTATGTATGACGGGGTAAAGTCGTCAGGAAGGCGAGGCCGAAGTTTCAGATAGTTGAGGTGTCTTCTCATCCACATGAGCATCCATCGTGGGCGGTATTTCGATAAAACGTTGAAAAATAACTATAGTCTGATGTTCAATTCTTATTATTTTAACTGTACAGACATTTAGATTACTTTAATATTAAAGGATTATAATGATAATCTCAGATTAAAACAGATCGACACTCGATTGAAGCTTGAGCTAAGAATGCCCGCGCTAACGGTAGATCGCTATGTCAAACGCAACTCCAGTCGGTGTTACCATTCACTCCATGGTGTTACCCGCTCTTAATAAAAATCATAATTTATCCGAATACCGATCGATTAATCGACTTCAAAAAATAGTAGATTAATTTATGGTCAATTGATACTGATACGATAAAACAGATCACAATATTCAAAATTAACCAGTCACGCGCCGGTGTGTATATTGTTTAATAATTATAAACTAGCGCTTGACTGCAATCCCGCCTGATGGTAAGCAGTGATGCAATCGTTGATGGTAAAGCGCGCTAGTTTATTAAACCCATTCACTTAAAAAACTTAGTGAATAGGAAGGAAGACGGCAGTTGAGCGAGGTGGTGCAATGTTAAACCCAACAACACGACCAATGATGCTGCGCCAGGGGGAGATTGATGTGGAGGTCCTCCACGACCAAACTCCCGACACAAAAACACTTGGCGCATCGTACCCGGCACACATTGCAACACAACTGCTCAAACCTGTCCTACATACGGCTTCACGGCGCTTCCGAATCGCTTGAACCTTAGAGACATTTTTAAAATTCGAACATTAACCCCACAAGGATAAATTTATTGTTACAAAAACTGATATAGAACCAAAGTCTAAGTTATCAATTTTGCATTAAGAACTTTATTTCCGTTGGAATAATGCTTAAAATACAGTAACTATCTCGCATGTTTAAGCTAGATGTGGAGTTAGAACGCGTTTTGAAATAAGACGGCTAATGCGTATCACGCTGAACTCCAATTTCACCTAAAAAGAGTTACACAAACTCCAAATAGCAATAAAACTTCAGTCGATCTTCAGCTCTCGAACAAATACTCTTAAGTAAGTGAACAAACAGTCCTCTAGAGAATTACGATACGAATCCACTTGAGCATCTGATTACAATTTCCTAGATTAGTGCAACATAAACACGGACAAAAACTCCGGACCAATTACGTTTAGTAATTTCATTGCTTGCGTTCTTAAATAACTTGTGCTGTGTTTACATTCTCTTTGTCTGCAGGACAGTAATGGACTTTCTGGATATTTTATTTTGTTGTGAGAAATAGTCCGTTACATACTTTGGGACACATACCGGATGACGCAGTGTAGGGAGGTCTCCAACAAGGTGGGCCGATGACCTGGTGAAGGTTTCGGGGAGTCGATGGATGCGGGCAGCACAAGACCGGTCATTGTGGAAAGCCTTGGGGGAGGTCTTTGTCCAGCAGTGGATCTCTATACACTGAGACGAAGAAGATAGGTACTTTGGAAATGGACTGATGATAGAATGTGTAACAGCGATCTTTTGTTAACAACAATCTGAAAATTCCTATTCCCTTGTATACAAACCAAACTAAATTTTAAGTGAATTTTTTTCTATTTTCTTAAGAAAAGGACAGCAGATAGACATCAGTTGTCTCCTGTCAATTTGAGATACTCCATAGGAAGTTCGGAAATGCTTAAAAACTTTGCATCCATGAGATTTTTCCACGCCGAAAACAAAAAAAAAAAGGCTAGGTCGATATTTGGAAACAGACATAGATTATATGCTGAATCAAGACTTGCGTCTGCATGTAAATGACAGTAACATTACCTTCAAGAAAATTCAAAACTAAATCACCAACATTGTAAAGGCTTTAACAGTTAATCTGAGAATTCGGGTAACATTTTCTACTCAACTCAACCACAAACACGCTATCTGTTAATGATCACGCTTGATCAAAGCCATTCATCAAGTTTAAAAGTTTACACAAAATGCAACTAGATGGTGTTGGCGTCGAAATAGAAGTCGCAAGCGTTGTATGACAACGATTTGGTTGGGTCCTTTGGAATTTTAAGAAATATAAGCGCATCTATAGAACAGTATACAGTCGTTGTTTTATTTTGATTACGTCAATCTTATTGTATACCCATAAAGTTCAACTTTTAAGTACTGCGTACCTTCGCGATGCTCGGTATTTAACACTATCAGTAATCAAAGCACCAACAACACATAAATCATGGCGCGGCAATTGAACCGTACGTTCCAGTAACTATCCCGTCCAGTCGCCTAAATCTAAACGGGTCATGAATTTTATAGGCTATTTGGTCGGCTCAGCACGCTTCGTTCAATGTAACTAGCTTGGAGCACATTTATTTAATTGCTCTCATTGCGGACCAGTGCCGTCCGGATTGCATAGAATTAAAGGATGAAACACTGTTTTGATAAACTGTGTTATTGGTTGGCCTGTAATTCGTATAAAGGTCGGTCTTCTATAGGATGTATTCTGGTGAGTGTGCAAGGGAATTGCATGATTTAATTCCCCCATCTCAGTTCCACCATCGGACGACCCGTCGTATGGCAAGTTTCCACCCTTACGTTGTACCCGGATGAAGCGTTTCGCTTCCTCTTTTATACCGCGTACATCGAGGGACTGGAACCACCAGCAGAGGTGTTTCCGTTATACTACAATTTGAGTGTCTTCAAGGCTAGAGTGAATAGGCTCTTAATAAACTAGCGCGCTTTATGATTGCGGTCAAGCACTTGTTTATAATTTATAAAAAAAAAATCAATGCGCTTGTTGATGCATTTCATCATCATCAGACTATAGAAGTCCACTGCTGGACATAGGCCACTCCTATTTCAAGCCATTCAACACGAATTTCGGTAACTCTCATCCGGATACTACCAGTCATTCTGCGAAGATCGTTATTACCACTTGTATTTATTTTCGGCAACAAGCCCAAACTAATCTAAATATAAGTTTAGTGTAGTATTTTTTGATAAATTTTTAGTTTATCTAGTTTAGTTTCACTGCGCGATCGAATCAGGAATGAGGAGATCGCGCAGAAGAACGAGAGTAACCGACATAGCCCGAAGATTTGCAACACTAAAGTAGCAGTGGGCTGGACACATTGCCCGTAGGACCGATGCGCGATGGGGCCGACGGGTTCTCGAGTGGCGACCACGCACCGGAAGACGTAGCGTGGATAGGCCCCCGACAAGGTGGACCGACGACCTGGTGAAGGTCGCGGGAAACCGCTGGATGCGGGAGGTGCAGAACCGGTCGTCGTTTAGAACCTTGGGGGAGGCCTATGTCCAGCAGTGGACGTCTTTCGGCTGAAATGAATGAATGAATGAATGATATAATGTCATTAGTAATAGTCAAATAATTTGCTATTAATTTAAAAAAAATACCATTAGCAATTACTAGATAAACTAATATTTGACTAAAAAACATTTTGCCATAAAAAGCAATATCATTAGTTAGATACTAATTTTGACAATAGGTTGAAAATTAAAACCTCTAAATCAATTTCTTCAAATTAGATTGAGATTCAGCACATTTCGAACGTCAAAACTACATAAAACTTCCCTCCAAAATGTCTGTCCTTCACAGTGAGTTAATGGGGGATCACAAAACCAGCTCTTGGTAACAATCCAACATGAATGAGTGTCTCGTTACACACAAAAAACATAGAACATATATTTTTTAAAAGAAAATTATAAACTAGCGCTTGACCGCAATCCCGCCTGATGGTAAGCAGTGATACGATCGTTGATGATAAAACGCGCTAGTTTATTAAGAGTGAATAGGACACTTTTACAAGAACCAAACAGTACCAACAACTTTTAATCGATGAGCACACAAGCTAAGTAAACCCTCTCGGATTGACTCGCGCAATCTGCAGTGCGCTAAAAGTTTGTTCGGAAAATATTTAATCTGTGTCATTGCGAGGAATTTACTCCGAAAGTTGGAAAACTACACATATAAAGTCGAATTTATGCTGAAAACAAAGCCCATTTAGTTGACGTCAGGTAACGTCGGAGTATCCAACAGTTTTCATAGTTGAGTGTTTGAGTATAAATATGAAAAGGTTTAAAAACTACTGCCACTGTTTGGCATTGAACATTAGAAAGGGCTTTCCTTCATCCGGTAATGACTGAAAGTAAGAAAGAAAAAAAAAAGAGATATACAGTATGTTAAGAAAACCCTGTCCGACCCATAAGGATAATAAAGGTTAGGTAAACACATGACCAAATATAATATAAAATTTTACGTAATCATCATAGTACCAATACAAATGATTTTTGAAATAATCTTTTTTCCCGCGAATTAATTCCAACTTCCCCGAAATTTGGTAATTTTTAAAAAATTTACAACACCGGTATTATTATGAGCGAATAACGATGCGACCACGTGCCGCGTGCCCTGCCACCCGCCGCTCGCGGAAGGGTGCTTATCGCACATTTATTAAGTTATCTACCTCTTTTTGCGAAATAATATTTATTTTTTTAGGGGGATTTTTTTAAGTTTAGCCCGGTTTTGTATCCATTAGTAGAATCAGTTATCGATACGTAACACATGGACAGGGTTTTCTTAACATACTGTATATATATTTAGCACAGTCTAAAAGACCGACAATGGCACCGATTTTTTTGTTCACAAACTATACTAATTTTAAGTTATGTGCATCTTTTTCTTTCTATTTCATTAAGAAAAGGATAGAAGATAACATTTTAGTTTAATCCTGTCAAATTAAGATACTCCATAGACAGTTTAGACGCAATTATAAACAGGACGATCAAAAATACATCAATTTACGTCAGGAGCGGACTATTTTGACGGGTCTAAACTAACATTGTATCTTCTTTATTTTCCACCCTTACGTTGTTGACACCACCGCGTACATCAAGGGACTGGAACAATTTGCCAGTGGCGGTGTTTCCGTCGGACTACAATTTAAGTGTCTTCAAGGGTAGAGTGAATAGGCTCTTAATTAAACTAGCGTGGTTTACTATCAACGGGGATTGCGGTTAAGAACTGGTTTATAATTTACAAAAAAAAAAACTCGCATCCACAAACGGAATCCAAACCGGGCGTCCAAATTGCGTAATACACTAAGTTGCAATGGGTTTGATTTTAATACTCCAACAACTTCCATTGCATTATTTACGTTGTTGAGTAAACACATTTTTTTAACATTTGGAGCAATGGGTTAGCAATATGCTTCTGAATTATTCAAATTCGGGTTCGGTACTATGTGAATTAAGGTCGAAACATACTATCAAAACGCAACGCGATGTATTGTGCCGACACCCGACGCTCGTCGTGCACATAGGCAACACGCCACGCGATGCTACAACACGTAACGTGTAGTGTAGTCTCTCACGAAATGCTGAAGTGTATTGACGTGTCACGTGGCCATGGATTCGATTCTGCTTGAAGACAAGCTAGATGATAATTTTGAAGAAGACTTATTGCAGATTTTGGGGATATATTTTGTACAGAAACAGTTAATAAAAAATACGTACTCATATCATATAACAATGAGTACCGTTTTTCCCTAATTCTATTAATTCTTCATCCGACATTTTAAACCAATCATTAAACAAAAACTAACAAAAATATCTTTTCTTTTATCATATCCTTAAAAATGTTCACGAAAGACCTGACGCGTGGCGTCGGGTGTTAACTAGAAACACACTGCGCTGATTCGTCGGGTGGCGTGTCCCCCTCTTCTCCCGGCAACACGCTGATCGAAATCGGTTGGATGATGCGGCGTGTGGTCACGTAGCGTGTTGCCTATGCGCTTCTGACCATATTAAATATATGGAATTGATACGTACTCACATGCGTCGGGTGGCGTGGCGTCGTGTCACATTTTCATAGTATGTTTCGACGTTTAGAGTTCTGCAATTCCGTACCTTTTGGCAACCAGTCTTTAGTAAAAGCTAAAACAATAACAGTTTATCTAATTCATACTCTCATTCGAGAACAATGTAAAGCGTTGAAATGTGATACATCGCTGCGTTTTAAAGCTGTGTGTCTGGCTATTTGCGAATGCGGGCGAAATAAATATGCATACTAAGCATGAGTGTGTCACTCACAACAAGTTGTTTGGTTTTCATTTCTCAGTGTTAATCTCTTTGAAAATTACTATGAGCTTGGGGAAATAATAGCGAACACTGTTTATCTATCAAGCCGCTCGGCAATTGTTTATTTTTGCATTGTTTTTACTGACGCCTGTTAGCAATGTTTAACTGTATCTGTTATTTACTCGTAATGGCACGCAAGGTCATATTGAGGAGGCCCGTAATGCAAGAAATACAACAGAGAAGTAAGAGATACAACAAGAGTAGAGTGTCATTAAAAACTTTTGTTTTTTGTTTGGGATGGGAAATCATCAAACGATCCCCCCGCGAAACGACTAAAACCCACCCGTGTTTTTTTACTTGCTTGTGCGCCAGGGCCACGGTTTCTTTTTTAACCAACCAGCAACCCAGGTCCAGGAGGCACCGATCCTCGTGGAACCCATTGCGGTGCGCTGACATCTCGTTGAGGCCCGCGTGAAACACAACACGCCGTTGACCCGGGCCTGGTACTTACCGGGCGGCGAGCAATGGGCAGCTCACCGGCCAGGAGTCCGATGTTATCTCCCGACCATGATGTCATTCAAACCTGAAGGATAATTCTTGTAATTTACGTAAAAACGTTCAAAATCTAGTCACATTCTTCTCATCTCAGCGACAAACAAATGACAAAAAAAGACCTCAAAGAAACTTGCCCTTCTGAAGTCAGCCTCAACTTTTTAACCTCGTGTAGGTCTTTCTGAATAATTTTTCTTTTTGTCACTTTACTTTTATATTCTTTGGTTATTTATTTATGACTGTGTTTGTTTCAGTTTTATGATGTTCCTGTACAATAAATACTTTTTCTTTCTTTATTTCTTTCAAGTGACTGAGAGTCACTTACTCATTCTTGAGTGAGAATGTGTGAGTGACTCATTTGATAGTACTTAGTTATCATTTTAATCCCGGGCATTGTTCTTCTTGAACTTGACATTCACGCCTTTGCGTCGATTATAAAGCTGTTACTTAAGCCTGCGTATAAGTATAAGACAATATTTATATATATAATGTTCAGATTATGCAAACAGTCTTGCAAGCTTTATTCTAGATATAAGTCACTTTGTACACACGTTATTTATGCCGTGACATACTACGGTTGATTAGCCGTATGTAAGCACGGTCGGTAATCCAGTTTGTTCACAGACACGATGTTTCTACGGCTCGATTTATATGTCGTGTTTAGACACTATTTGTCAGTATTGTATGGATTACTATGGAAGCTTGTTGTGTTATATTTACGGTAAAAACCCGTACCGTGTACGAAAAGCCTTATAGTGGGGATGAGAAAATCAACGAAGAAAAAGTAATTTGCCTATAACTTGAAAAATTAACACCCATCAATGGGAAAGCTGAGGAACTCCTCTCTGGGTGGTAGGCCATAACATAGGCTGCCGACAGAAGTTACCACTTAACAGACAAAGTCTTGCCGCGGAGCGATTCGCCGCCTGGTAGGCGTACGGAGGCAGTTGTGTTGCGATGTGTGCCGGGTACGATGCGATTAATGTTGTTGTGTCGAGAGTTAGGTCGTGGAGGGTCTCCAGATTAATCTCCCTCTGGTGCAGTGTCGCTGGTGTTGTTGGGCTTAGCATTGTATCACCACGCTTAACTGCCGACTTCCTTGCAATTTACTTTTTGTTTTGAGTGAATAGGCTCTTAATAAACTGGTGCGGTTTATAATCAACGATTGCACCACTGCTTGCCATCAGGCTGGATTGCCGTCAAGTTTATAATTATAAAAAAAAAAACTGTTCTTTATTCAGATCTTCTCTAAGATTACTAAGGATAAGAAAACCCAACAATTCGTGAACCATTAGATACGGCATACGACGTTATAGTGGAACCATACATAGGTAGGTAGTCGGGAGTGTCGCCAGTAACTAAGACGCAGGCCTTACTTAGCTGCAGTGGTCTGCGAATGGGAAAGGATTATGTGACGCTGTCTCTGAGAATATGTCCGTTTCGTGTGTTGTGTGCCATTTAACGTAGGAATGTTCGTGTCTGTGAAGAGGAGAGGATATGTGACTAGTGTGTTTTAAGATTAAAACTATAATTGAATGCTTTTATTTTAAGTAAACTCGGTCATTCAGAAAAATATTTCCTGTTGAGTTTGTAAATGTGTAAATTTGTAAGCTGTCACGCCTTTTATACTTGGGGCTTTTATTTAGGTAATTATTTTTTACTTATTAATAATGCGTCTCAGCGTCAGCGACGATCTCAGCGTTAATAACAGTCGCATCCGAAGCTTTTTCAGCTTTGCGATCTGGGGTCCGCTTTACCAGTCTAACTGCAGATTTTGGCTAAAGTTCGATATTTTACGTGAAGCGACTGTCACCTAACTTCCACAACCCGAAGGCGATATCGAAGCATAGCAGTTAGACCAATTGTTGGACTTTTGAGGGCTCCAACAACCCGTAACGACTGCCATTAGTTGTTCGTATAGCAACCGGAACCAACGGCTTAAAGTGTTTACCGAGGCACGACTAGACCAGTGCAAATATTCATGCAAACAAATATTTGCACTGCGTGGGGATCGAACCAGCGCCTCCTTGCGCAGTGGCCTACATGGGTATATCTAGACAGACTAATATAATATAACTCGTGTTCTATCACACGACTCCCACAACTCACATCAGCTGCACATCGTAAAATCTAATTTATGTATGAACTTGGAACTCTCTCGTCGCGATGCGCTGGATGTGAACTTATTAATCATGACATTAGTATGACACCATGTTTAGATAAGGATACGAACTCACGAGGTGATAACGAATTTTGTTAGAATATTTTGCAGTGAAAATGGCAAAGTAGCGCAAACTAATTGTTACACTTTCTATCATAAAATTAAAGTTTAAAGGGGTAGCTTACCGTAACTTCTTATTGAGACATTTTAATTTTTTTATTTATAAACCCATAGCCGTACAGTTTAAACTTCGAACTGTTTTATTATTATTCCTATTGTTCTGTGTCATTTTGACATAGGTGCTATCCATTGATAAAGTTTCAAAAGACGTTACGCTTTGAATATCCAGATTCCTTCAGTCTCAAGAAATATAAGCGCATTAGATTCAAAACAAAACAATCCTTAGTATGCAATATGGTGTCTGAAACAACACGTGTAAGTTGCAAGCCACACGAAACTTGGCCCGGCTGAACATTTACATACATACATTACATTACCAGTATCTACATGCATGCTTATAAATCTTTTATGATTTGACGACAAAGTGAGTGTACTCATTATGAAAAGTGAGTATGTTTGAAATATAGTTTGGTAAATTATTGTGAGTTATACCTATAATTAAAAAAATAATTTATGTTTAGGTCCTTATATATGAAATTGGCGTTTTGTATGGGAAGAATAAAACTCATTTATTTTTTTAATATAATATATTTGTTTCATGATTTTCTATCCTAAACAAAAAAAAGTAGAGGTAGAGGTCATTTGATGATTTTCTATCCTAAACAAAAAAAAAGGTAGGTACTTAATCTAGTGAAGAAAATCATCATGTGTAAAACGAGGTAGATTACTCCCTCTTACCAAGAGGAGACCTGTGTCCCAGGAGCGGGAAAATTATAAGTTTTTTATTTTAAGTTATTATGTACATAAACTAAACTGACTTCACGTTAAAATTACTGAATTCAATAAGTAAAAACTCTTCAAACATTTTACCCGCTTCAGTAAGCTTCAGAATAGCAAATTGAGAAATAAATAACGTTTGAATAACATCGATTGCCTTTAAACGGAGAGGGGAAATAATATAATAATAATAAACTCCCCTAGCTGGATGCCACCTAATGTGCCTTTGATCCAAGGAAAATATTATGCGTTTGGCACTGACAACAATTAGTTGACGTAGGAATTTGTATACAGAGTGCTGAAGCCAATGAAGCAATAAAATATGAAACGTAATAAAATAATTTGTTTGGTTTTAGGGTTGGTGTATTTTTTTAATCTAATGATGTGTAAATGTGTAAAGAAAGTGATGTAATTATTGATGGTAAAACGCAGTTGTTTAAGATTCACTCTAGCCTTAAAGACATTTAAATTGTAGTCTGACGGCAACACCGCCGCTGGCAAGTTGTTGCAGTTCCTTGATCAAAAACGAGGCGAAACGTAATAGTGTTTACAAAGTAAGGGTGGATACTCGCCGTACGACGGGTCGTCCGATGATGGAACGGAGATGGATCAATTAAGTCATGCAATTCCCTCGCACACTCTGCAAATGCATCCTCATAGAATCCATAGAATACCGACAGGCTGGCTACTCTTCGCAAATGCTCCAGGCCCATAAACCCTCTATAGGCTGTAATAAGAAACCAGATAGTTATCTATTTTTTCTTGTAATAATTTAAATGTAAAATAAACATTATTAAACTGTAATTGTGACAATATTTAATTTTAAATAGATATAATTTTCAGTATTAGTCAAGCCATCAAAAGGACTGGCAAAAGACAGAACTGTGTAAAAAAAATATTGTCTCACCATAAGTACCTCAGAAATATTATATTCGAGTGTTAAAAAACAACATTTTTTAATATTTTATCTAGGTGTCACCCTGTATAAGTGCGTTATTCATATACAAGGGATGAAAACAGCGGGGGTTACGTCTTCATCCTAATAATCTCGGCCTTTCCTTACACAAATTATTATTCTCGGATAACGGTAAATTATTATTACTTTGATCTGTAAACGAGTGAAGAAAATTTACTCGGACTGTAAAAATATGTTTACTGTGTCATCTTTCATCCCAGCCAAGAACATTGTAATCTTTGATGGCTATTTTCTAGGCATTTAAGTCTATAGTACACAAGCCCCATTATTCATAAACGCTGCTTAAAGTTAACTAGTCATTGGCGATTCTTCAACCATACATTTTTGACTTTTTACGTCACTAAACTTTAATCATCGTTAATGAATAAACCCCTTAAATACTATAGTATTTATTCATAAAGGATGATTAAAGTTTAGTGACGTTAAAAGGTCAAAAATGTATGGTTAAAGAATCGCAATGACTAATTAACTTTAAGCAGCGTTTATGAATAAGCGGGATAGAGTTGTTGAGGAAGTTCAACCCACCCACCAGACAAAGCCTTACCGCCAAGCGATTTGTCGTGTTCCGGCATGATGTCTGGTGAAGCCGTACGGAGGACGGGTATGAGCAGTTGTGTTGCGATGTGTGCCGGGTACGATGCGCCTAATGTTGTTGTGTTGGGAGTTTGGTCGTGGAGGGTCTTCAGATCAATTTCCCTTTGGCGCAGCATCGTTGGTCGTGTTGTTGGGTTTAACATTGCATCACCTCGCTCAACTGCCGTCTTCCTTCCTATTCGCTCAGTTTTTCACTCTTAATAAACTAGCTCGCTTTACCATCAACGATCGCATCACTGCTTGCCATCAGGCGGGATAGCGGTCAAGTGCTAGTTTATAATTATTAAAAAAAACAAAGTTTTTGACGGCACTTTTAGCCAATTTCGCATTAGTCTAAGCACTGGGCCCGCGGGGTAGATTAGGCCCATTCCCTCTTATCGATAGGAAGGCTGTGTCCAACAGTGCCAACAGTATAGGCTGCTTTGATGTAAGTTATGTATGGAAATGGTCACGAACTCGATCAAAGTCTATCTACCAAGATATGTTTTTTAATGAATCGAAAAATAGTTCGGGACCCTTCCTTCCATTTCTAACTTGTGTACAGATTTACATTTTAATTGATTTTACCAATTATTGTCATTCAATATATCAAACTAGCGGCCGCCAGCGACTTCGTTCGCGTGGGCTTAGTTATGCTCTGCTCCTATTAGTTGCAGCGTCATGTTGTATAGCTTAAAGCCTTTCTGGATTGATGGGCCATCCAACGCAAAAAGAATTTTTCAAATCGGACCAGTAGATCCCGAGATTAGCGCGTTCAAACAAACAAATAAACTCTTCAGCTTTATATATTAGTATAGATATACAATATGTAAAGAAAACCCTGTCCGACCCGTAAGGATAATATAGGTTAGGTAAACACTTGACCAAATATAATATAAAATTTTACGTAATAATCATAGAAACAATATTAATGAATTTTGACATAATCTTTTTTTCCCGCGAATTAATTCCAAATTCCCCGAAATTTGGTATTTTTAAAAAAAGTGACAACACCGGTATTATTATGAGCGAATAGCGATGCAACCACGTGCCGCGTGCCCTGTCCTCCGCCGCCCGCGGAAGGGTTGTTTACCGCAAATGTATTAAGTTACCTCTTTCTGCGAAATAATATTTATTTTTTAGGGGGATTTCTTTTTTAAGTTTAGCCCGGCTTTGTATCCATTAGTAGAATCAGTTATCGGTACCTAACAATACCTTCACGGATCGGACAGGGTTTTTTTACATATTGTAGATATAGATTATAAATGAAGTAGGTAGGTAATGAATTAGCAATATCTATATATCCGAAAAAAAAAAATATTATGATTATGAATGATAATGGCTAAAACTAAATGTATGTTTAGTAATTTTTTTTTTTCTATTTAATATCCTATGTCTTGTCAAATTAAGATGCTCCACAGACACACATATTAAACGTGCTAAAAACACGGAGACCAAAAATACGTTACTGTTCAATCACCTCTAAATTGTCAATGGACTATTTTAATATGACAGGACTAAACTTATACTTACTAAGTGTCCATTTCTTAAAGAAATAGAAAGAAAAACATGTACTGAACTTAAATAATTTAGTTTAGTTTGTGTATAAGGAAAACGGCACCAATGTGTTTTGCAATGAGGTTCCTGAATACTCTTATAATAGACACTAACTAATACTAACTTCCTACACGTCTACTACCTATCTCGAATTTCAGAATGCCCACCGGAATACCTGCTATCCAAATGTACCAGTAGACTTAAACATTCAGAATTTAGCGTCGAGGGATAGGGTAGATCTTACTAGATTGGCCGTACGTACCTCTGCTTAAGGCGGCTTAACTGAATCCCCTGAAACAGGGGAGACGCCTATGTCTGCCAGAGAAAAGTGTAGGGGACGAGGGACCGTTTCTACTTTGTCTTAGTGGGTTATTCTCTTTATAATTTGGTCGCTCGGAAAAATTTAATTTGTTCGACCGAAAATGTGTTTCGAGTTTTTGTTTTGATTATTATTTGAACAGTTAGGCAATAAACCATTCCTTTGAAATGTTCATGATAATTGATGATGGAAATAAACAGGATCATTGTAAAAATATTAAGTTTTCAGTCTAAATGACAATGACAGGATAAGACTGTGCCAATAAGTTGTGTTCCGGGAAGGAGCGATGAGAAAAATATGGGAAAGTGATGAATAAACCATCAAAAATAACTTCATTATTTTTCTTCTTCTTCAACCTATAGAGGTCAACTTTTTTTTTTATAATTATAAACTAGCACTTGACCGTAATCCCGCCAGATGGTAAGCAGTGATGCGTTCGTTGATGGTAAAGCGCGCTAGTTTATAAGAGTCTATTCACTCAGAAAAACTAAGCGAATAGGAAGGAAGACGGCAGTTGAGCGAGGTGATGCAATGTTAAAACCAACAACACGACCAACGATGCTACGCCAAAGGGAGATTGATCTGAAGACCCTCCACGACCAAACTCCCAACACAACAACATTTGGCGCATCGTACGCGGCACTCATCGCAACACAACTGCTCAGATCCGTCCTCGGTACGGCTTTACCAGACATCATGCCGGAACATGACAAATCGCTTGGCGGCAAGGCTTTGTCTGGTGGGTGGTAACTTTTGCCGGCGGCCGATGTTATGGCCTACCACCGAGAAAAATCTAAAATCATGTTTTGAATATCACAATCAAGTCACTGTGTGACAGATTATACGCCTAACGGCCAGTAACTTTCTACAGGAACCAACCTCCAACATAGGAATTGACAATATTGACAGCTAACTCTAAAATCTTAACCCAACTTTTTACTGTCCGTTTATTATAGGATCGATTCTCTGATCTCTTAAAACACATTATTATTATCAGCTTTTAATGTGCCATTTGTAGTGTTTTAATAACATTGAAACCTTGATTATACTAAAGTTATTTATTTAATCAGTGGTTTACAAATTATGATTAATATAAAACTGTGTTGTACTATGGCCGACATCTTGAACAGTGTTAGCGTTGGTGGTTTGTGTTGCCATCTTAAAAACTAGGGATACCATATGTAACATCCCCCCCCTTAAAGATTATTTCCATTAAAGTTAAACTTACATAATATACTCTTTAAATCTTGCCGGTGTTCTAATTTCACGTCCCGACCTTGTGGTTACTCTATTATTGCTTAACCGGTTTTGTGTTGTTTCATTAACAGTATTAGTACCTGTCTCAGCTGTATTATTAGTATTTTGAATTACATTGAAATCCTCCCTACAGTTATTTTCTAAGTTATCAAATACAGGTCTTTGTTTTAAAACTAATTGATTTTTACTACGGTTTAAAAATTTAGAATTTCTTCTTAACAGCTGTTCATATTCATTTTTAACAATATAAGATCTTGGCTCATTTTCACATTTTCTAACAATTTTTCCTTGTTCCCAAACCTTACTTTTATAATTTTGTATTCTTACATTTTCACCTTCTTGTAACTCTCTCTTATTCTTACATGTTTTGTTATAATGCTTCTGTGACTTTTTCTTTATATTAACAAAGCTTTCTTTTACATTATCAGGGAGAGTAGGCTTTAACTGTTCTAACTTACAGGGTAACATAGTTCTAAGTTTTCTATTCATTAATAATTCAGCTGGACTATAATCTAAATTGCTGATTGGAGTTGTTCTATGATTTAACAAAGCAAGAGTGAAATCTGAACCTGTTTCTAAACATTTCTTCATCATATTTTTTACTATACCTACTGCTTTTTCAGCTAATCCATTGCTTTGTGGATAGTGAGGACTTGAAAAAATTAATTCTATGTCAAACTCATTTGCAAATTTCCTAAAGTAATAACTGTTAAAAGGCATATTATCACTTACAATACACTTTGGAATACCATGAGTACTAAAAATATTTTTCAAACTGTTTACAACAGAATTGGCTGTCTTATCTATTAACTCAAGTACTTCGATCCATTTAGAGTAATAATCAATTACAATTAAATAGTCTGTGCCATTGAAAGAACATATATCCATAGCAAGCTTACAAAATGGAAGCATAGGAACATCATGGTTAATAAGAGGTTCTTTGCAATTACTAAATCTAAATTTTTCACATACCTTGCATGATAGTACAAAATTTTCTATGTCTTGTGACATTCCTACCCAAAACAAAGATTGTCTTAAATGCTTTTTACATTTTACAACACCTAAATGTCCATTGTGTACAAGAGTCATCATAGTTTTTCTTAGACTGCTTGGAATTATAATCCTGTTATTATAATACACTATATCATCTTTGACACTTATTAAACCTCTTAACCTATATAAGACTTTTAGTTCCTTATCATTTATATTTTTATTATTTTTTGGCCACTCAGTTTTATACCAAGTTATACATTGTTTTAACCTAGTATCATTACTTGTCTCGTTTTTTAACTGTAATAACCTTTTTTTAGACACAGATAAATCAGTTTCACAATTATACACTGTTTCTGTTTCAACACTATGAACTAACTCTTTCAAACTATGATCTATTTCAGAATTATCCTTTACATAATTTCTTGATAAAAAATCAGCAATATACATTTTACTACCAGGAACATATTTTACTTCAAAATCATACTTTAACAACTTTAACACCATTCTCTGTAACCTACAGCTTATTTTATTAATGTCTTTGTTAACAATCCCAATTAAAGGTTTATGATCTGTTTCTATGATTATTTTTCTACCATACACAAACTGGTGATATTTTTCTAATGCCGCACACATTGCAAACAATTCTTTTTCTATTGTAGCCCACCTTTTTTGACAGTCAGTATAGCTTCTAGAGTAAAATGAAATTGGTTTACCATTTTGGAGCAAGCAAGCACCTAAAGCATCTTTTGAACTATCCGTTTGTAATACAACTGTACCATCTTTAACCAAAATTCCTAATGTTGGTGCCCGAGATAACCTGTTTTTTAATTCAACAAAGGCCCTTTCTTGTTCAAAGCTCCAAATCCATTTAATATCTTTTTTTAACAAAGAACGAAGTGGCTCAGTTATTTTAGAGTATTCTGGTATAAATTTACTTAAATAATTTGTCATTCCCAAAAACTTTTGCAATTCTTTTACATTCTTAGGTGCATTTAATTTTGTTATAGATTTGACATGTTCTGGATCAACCTGTATACCTGATTTCGACACTATTAACCCTACATACTTCACATAACATGACTTATACTGTAGTTTACTTTCATTAAACTTAACATTAAATTTTCTGGCTCTTTCTATAACCTTTTGCAAAATTTTATCATGTTCTTCAATATCTTTAGCAGCAATTATGACGTCATCGTAGTACACATGAACGCCTTCTATGTTATCAAATATTTGAGTGTTGATTTTTTGCATTACCTCTGGTGCTGAAGATATACCAAAGGGAAGTCTTAAAAAACGATATCTTCCATATGGGGTGCCAAAACTGCAACACTTATCAGGATCATCCAACATTATCTGGAAAAATCCATCTTTTAGATCTAAAACAGTAAAAACTTCATTTCCTGATAAATTGTTATAAATTTCCTCCGCTGATGGTATTGGATACCTTTCCCTTTTTATGCATTTATTGAGTTCTTTTGGATCTAAACATAACCTTAAAGTGCCATTTGGTTTTTCCACAATTACTAAATTATTTAACCATTCTGTTGGCCCATCTACTTTTTCAATGACTCCTAAGCTTTCATATCTATTTAAAGTCTCTTTTAACCTGCTTTTAACTTTTTCTGGAATTCTTCGTATAGGCTTTACAACTGACTCTGAATTGTTTGACAACTTAATTTTATACAAACCGATTTTACCCAAACCTGTAAAAACATCTTTATTTTTACTGATAAACAGCTGTTTTTTTTTACTGTTGTTTAACTTTTGACAGGTAAATGCATCCAGTTTTCTAATTAGGTTTAAGCGAACACACTCATTTAACCCTAGAATAGGTTGTACTGGCATGTCTACAACAGTAAAATTTATGGAAGTTTTCACATTTCTGACCGAGCAGCTGAGTTCAACTTCCCCTGATGGTTTAATTTTTTGTCCATTATAGACTACTAAAAGCTTATAGCTATTTTGCAAGTCTAACTTCCTATTTAAATTATTATACAACGATAAGGGTAAAATGCTACACTCAGCTCCTGTGTCAAGCTTGAAAGGAATCAACTCTCCCTCGACAGATACATTTTCTATGCACTGTGCACATGATAATGAATTAATATGCCTATTTTCAGTCCCATACCTTAACATAACCTGATCTTCACTACTGTCACTTTCTTGAGTTTCTTCTTGTAAGGCCATTACATTCTTTGTTTTATTTTCAAATTGTTTTTTGCTTCTACACTGTGCTGCAAAGTGATTATACTTTGAGCACTTAATACACATTTTTCCATATGCTGGACACGCTCTTATAGCATGTTCTCTTCCACACCTATTACATCTTTGAAATTTATCCTTCTTGACTGATAAAATTGACTGCTCCTCACCTTCCATTTTATTCATTTGCGCTTTTCCTTTTTCTACCTGTCTTGCTATATTTATTGCTTTTTCTAAACTTAAATCAGTTTCCCTCAGTAGATTTTCTTTAACTTGCCTTTCTCTAACTCCTAGCATGAGTACCATTGTGATCATTCTTTCTTGTAAATTCTCAAATTCACAACATTTAGCACTACCTTTGAGCCTGGTTATAAAGTGATCCACCGTTTCCCCTTCATGCTGTTTTATTTTGAGGAAATCATATGTGTTTAACATTAAGTTTTTCTTTGGTTCTACATAACTTTTAAAGTTACTAATAACCAAGTCTAATGTTTCATTTTCTTCTTTTTTGAAAGTGTTATAAACTTCCAGAGCCTCTTCTCCGGCTGCATTCAAAAACATTGCTACTTTTCTCGTCTCGGTACATTTATCTAACTCAGCTGCACACAGAAATATTTTAAACGCTTGCACGAATTTGTCGAAGTTTTGTCCAGGGCCCGACAATACAAGGCCTTTCGGAGGTTTTAATTTCAATCCTTCCATTTTTATTCTTTATAACTCCGTAACAGTAGATAAATGGATTGTTTTGCAATGGACACACAAGTCCCTTTCTATAACGGTTTTACACCTGACACCATGTAGTGTTTTAATAACATTGAAACCTTGATTATACTAAAGTTATTTATTTAATCAGTGGTTTACAAATTATGATTAATATAAAACTGTGTTGTACTATGGCCGACATCTTGAACAGTGTTAGCGTTGGTGGTTTGTGTTGCCATCTTAAAAACTAGGGATACCATATGTAACAGCTCAAAGACCTCTATATCTTCCTCTGTTGAAAGCGGATAGGTACCAGTAGGTTCGAACCCCATCAAGCGTTTTACTTTGCGTGAAGGAAAACATCGTGAGAGATAAAACGTTCTAGAGCAAAAATTAAAAAAAAATATATCTAAGACATGTGATATCTACCAACCCGCACTGGGCCAGCGTGGTAGATTACGGCCCACTCCCTCTCGCCGAAAGGAGACCCGTGTCCCAACAGTGGGAATAACATAGGCTGATTGTGAAGTACCAGTGAAGGAAAGCTGTGAAGGAGTCATAATTAACAACACATAAGTTCTGAACATATCTTACAATTTTGATCTCTGCAAGAATATAAATTATCATCATCATCATCATTATCAACCTTTTATCGTCCCACTGCTGGGCACAGGTCTCTTCTCGTACAGAGAAGGATTGAGCGTAATCACCACGCTTGTTCAAAGCGGGTTGGCGATTTCAGACTTAGTCGAGGTTTCCTCAAGATGTTTTCCTTCACCTTTAGTCATTGGTGTCCAAGATATACTTAGAAAGTACATATAACTTTAGAAAAGTTACATTGGTACTTGCCTGACCTGGAATCGAACCCGCGCACTCATACTTGAGAGGCTGGTGTTTTAACCATTCGGCCACCACGACTATAAATACTAGGAAGAAGAAGAAGAAGCAAGAATATAAATACTAGGTGCCTATTGACATCACGTAAAAAGAAAAGTATACAGTCGATATGACGTGTTAAAACCTTGTATTTTTCTCTCTGTTCTTATCCTTAAGGCTGGGTGTAGTGTTACGCTGACGTCACTCGCGTACCATCATTGGTCACGTGTATCAAACGATGACGTTAACGGGACGTGTAAGTGTGGCATCAAGGGTCAGGCAGAGCGAGTCCATATCGCTGACATCGGTACGCGACCGATGTCAGCGCTGACCGAGCTGTCAGTCGAGCACTAAATCATGCCTCAAAGTATAAAATCCTATATATAGTCTTCACCGTATCCAGTGACAGTGACCAAGACTTATTTTCATTCCTTTCTTTATCCCGCTGGTGACTTGCAAAAAAAAAAAATTGGACTTGAAATCCTGGCCACAGTAGGTATGTACCTTATAGAAGTGCTAGCCACATCAAAATAACATAAATAATTGTATTATTGTTTGTATATACACACGCTTTGGACAACTTTTGCGTATTTGGCCTAATGGCAAAATTTTCCATTCATTTCAGATAAATTTTATTCGACTAGGTACATGTCAAATTTTATGTCTGACGTTTTACAGTTTTTGTATGAAAGAACTGTCAATCAAAATTATTATTATTCAAATAAAGTTATCATATGATATAAAAATTTGCCCTGAAAATAATACCTATATATTACATGACTTTTATCTATTCTGTGCATCACACTACACAATATAGTTTCATTAGGGCGGGATGAGAATAGACTTGTTCTTTTTTTTCTTACAAATATATATTATATACACCTAGGTTATTTTAAAGCGTTGAACTTTAAGGTACAAAATAAAAAAGTAAGTAATATGTATACCTATATTTTTAATAATACTAAAATTAGTTCCGAAATTATCAGAATGTCTTTTAAAGTATATTAATTTAATTCTTTTACTGGTCCTGTTTTCAACTTGATTTCACAAATTGTGGGCCATTTTTACTACATGTAGAGTACGATATTAAGGCGACATTTTAAAGTACATTTGTAGCTCATTCTGGCATCTGTATCATACAATGTCAAACGTCAAAACTCTCATTTAATTTTTTTATGATTTGACATACAAAACGAACATAAAACGCTGGAAAAGATTTCAAATACGATAGTAGGAAATTACACGGGCTTGTGCAAATAAAGTCGTAAAACTTGATAGCTCGATACATCGAAATGATTCCCGCTATACAGTGTGTATGAGAAAGATGAGATAAAATGGCTTTAAAGGTTCGTGGCATGCTTACTTGTCGGCCATTTTGATAGTTTTTCAAAATGGCGGACACACATGACTAGGGATGAAACAGAGGCCTTGTTAGCGGAGGCGGAGGCGGATGCGGATGCGAAAGTAGAAAACAATTAAATTTATGGTTAATTAAAACAATTTTTTTTATCTACATCTATACTAATATATAAAGCTGAAGAGTTTGTTTGTTTGTTTGAACGAGCTAATCTCAGGAACTACGGGTCCGATTAGAAAAATTATTTTTGCGTTGGATAGCCCATTAATCCAGGAAGGCTTTAGGCTTTAACATCACGCTGCGACCAATAGGAACGGAGCATAACTAACTCCACGCGAACGAAGTCGCTGGCGGCTAGTTTTAAATACGTACATTAATAGTAGTACCCTTAGGAAAAAAATATTACCTTCTAGTAATGAAAATTAAGGAAACAAATTGTATTTGCATTCCCGTCTCACACTAGTTGATTCTTGACCATTTCGCGCTCAAACGCGGCCGGACGGTTGTCGAGCGTCGCAGCTTGCGCGTTATTTATTTTTTAAATACGTAAATAAACCTCCGTTATAACTCCGCAAAAATTGTGGGGAGGCGGAGGCGGAAGCGAAGATACGATTTATTGTGGAACTTCCGCAGTAACTGAAGCGGAGGCGAAGCTCCGTTTCAAAATCAAAGCATTTATTTCAAATAAACCAGTTAAAGGCTTTATTTTATTTATTACTTTTGAATTGTCAGAAGGTCGGTCAGTCAGTAAGGTGAAGCTAGTCGCCCATTCCAAAGAGTAGGTACCTATGGAGAAGAACGGGCAAGAAGCTCCATAGACACTCTTTTAAATTATCAAGCTATTGATAAAAATATTTGATTACATCATTCATTTTGTTTTTTATTCATTTATTTCATTCGCGTTACAACCCTACAAATGACACCTATACAATATGTAAAGAAAACCCCGACCGACCCGTGAAGGTATTGTTAGGTATCGATAACTGATTCTACTAATGTCTATAAAGCCGGGCTAAACTTAAAAAAATAATTTCCCTCAAAAAAATTATTTTTCGCAAAAAGAGGTAAATTAATACATGTGCGCTAGGCAATATATGCGCGGAAGAAGGGGGGCAGGGCACATTGCATGCGGTCGCATCGCTATTCGCTCATAATAATACCGTCAAAAATGGTGTTGTTACTTTCTAAAAAAAAAATACTAAATTGTGGGGAAGTTGGAATTATTTCACGAAAAAAAAAAGATTATTTCAAAATTATATACAGATTCCCGTTTCGCACTAGTTGATTCTTGACCATTTCGCGCTCAAACGCGGCCGGACGGTTGTCGAGCGTCGATTACGGATTATTTAAAGATTATTTCAAAATTGTATAACTATTGTTACTATGACGATTACGTAAAATTTCATATTTTATTTGGTCATGTGTTTACCTAACCTTTATTATCCTTATGGGTCGGAGAGGGGTTTTCTTTACATATTGTATGAATCGTTAGCTGAGATAAATGGAAAATTGTAAACAGAAAACGTAATAACCACACCGTGAACTCGTAGTGTTAAGTTTCCGAGACATTAACTTTCAAAGTTTACAACGTGATATCAATAGTTTTAACTTACTTTATTTAAGACAGGGACCAGCACCCTAATTGGTGTAACATACTATTACTATCGATTTGAAGCAAATTGTTAATCCATTGCTCCGTATGTTCTACAGCTGTGTCCGCTCAACAACGTAAATCACGCAATGAATGCTGTTGAACTGTCAAATTCAAACCCATTGCTACTGATAGATTATTACGCAATTATTTTACTGCACCCTAATAGCGTAACACTCCATTGCTATCAATTACAATGATTTTGAAAGCATATCGCCACCATTGCTCCTAATGTTCGAAAAATGTGTGTGTTATATTTTTTTTTTTTTTATTAATTATAAACCAGCGCTTGACCGCAATCCCGCCGGATGGTAAGCAGTGATGCGATCGTTGATGTTAAAGCGCGCTAGTTTATTAAGAGCCTATTCACTCTAGCCTTGAAGACACTCAAATTGTAATGTGACGGAAACACCGACGCCGGCAAATTGTTCCAGTCCCTCGATGTACGCGGTATAAAGGAGGAAGCAAAACGCTTCGTCCGGATCGCAGTGGTGTCAACAACGTAAGGGTGGAAACTCGCCGTACGACGGGTCGTCCGATGATGGAACGGAGATGGGGGAATTAAATCATGCAATTCCCTTGCACACTCACCAGAATGCATCCTATAGAAGACCGAAAGGCTGGCTACTCTACGCCTGTGCTCCAGGCTTTGGAGACCGTTTCGAGTTAAGTCTGGGTCGCCAATCATCCTCTTCGCACGCCTCTCCACCGAATCCAAAGTGGCAAGGTGACATTTCGCAGCACCAGCCCAAATGTGGCTGCAGTACTCCACACACGAGCGGACCTGTGCTTTGTATAAAATTAGAAGCTGCCCAGGTGTGAAGTACCGCCGGACTTTCGCGATGATGCCTAGTTTTCTGGCAGCCACCCTGGCCTTGGACTCAATGAACCGCCCAAAGTTAAGGCTCGAGGAAATCTCAACTCCCAAAAGCTGAAGGCGGTCGGTACACTCCAAGAATACATTCTGAAAAGTAGGAGCCAAGGTAAACGGGCTCCTTTTGGCGGTGAAAAGACACGCCTGTGTTTTGGCGGCATTGAATGCTAAAAGATTGGCATTGCCCCATTCGGAGACTGCCTGCAGTGCAGCACTCACACGCTCTACCATGGCCTCTCTTTCGGACCGGATAGTTTCCTTACTAGCCCGAGCTTCCGGCAGGTATCTCTCCACAACTGTGCTGTCATCTGCATACCCATAGATACCGGGCATCAGCAGATCGTTAATATGCAGCAGGAACAGAGTTGCAGAGAGAACAGACCCCTGAGGAACACCGGCATTGGTCGACATGGGCTCAGATGAACATCCGTCGACAACAACTCGGAGGGACCGTTCAGTCAGGAAGTCTTTTACCCAGCCAGTCAGGCCAGCGGAAATGCCGTACGCTGGAAGCTTACTCAAAAGGCCAGCGTGCCATACCCGGTCGAAGGCCTTCGAGACATCAAGGGAGACGGCAATCGCTTCCCCATTTTTCTCGAGGGCCTCGCCCCACAAGTGAGTGGCATACACTAGTAGGTCCTCAGTTGACCGTTTGCGTCGAAAACCGTACTGTCGGTCACTGAGGAGATCGTTACCTTCCAGGTATGCCAAGAGGCGCGAGTTCAATACACGCTCCATAATCTTGCAGAGTATGGAGGTTATTGAAATTGGCCGATAGTTGGTAGGATCGGCACGACTACCCTTTTTGGGCACGGGCTGCACGTTGGCAAGCTTCCAGGACTTGGGCACTATACCAGTCCTAAATGAGAGGCGATACAGGCGCGTCAATACAGGAGACAACTCGGGCGCACAAGCCTTAAGAACAATCGCTGGTATACCATCTGGACCACTAGCCTTATTCACGTCCAGACGACACAATACTCTCAGAACCTCCTTGTTTCTAATGCGAACCTCCGGCATTGAAGTTCCGCAATGAGGTAAATTAGGTGGAGTAGCATCGGCAGTGTCAAGACGCGAACTATGGGCAAAGAGAGATGCAAAGAGACCTGCTTTCTCTCTTGCCGTATGGGCTAGTGCTCCATCAGGCCTAACCAGCGGAGGCAGTGTGGGCCGACAGAAGTTCGCCTCGACCGATTTGGTTAGGGACTAGAAAGATCTGCTACCGGAAGGGTGCGCAGAGAGCTTGTTACCAATGTTAGTAATGCGGTCGAAGCGAGCCTTCTTAAGCGCCTTTTTGTAGGACTTGGCAGCACGGTTAAAGGCTCTCTTCTTTGAGCTTAGATCCAGAGCTCTGCGGCCACGAGCGTCAACCCAGGCGAGGAATGCCGTGTGCTTACGCTGTTCAGCTTGAACACAGTCGGCGTTAAACCATGGGCGAGCCGAGCCACCGACGGGCACGTCACTGAAGGGGAAAAAATACT
Source organism: Sesamia inferens (assembly GCA_037179545.1). Lineage (NCBI taxonomy): Eukaryota > Metazoa > Arthropoda > Insecta > Lepidoptera > Noctuidae > Sesamia > Sesamia inferens. Next base: position 7,123,920 of record CM073937.1, on the reverse strand, counting down.
CCATAGCTTGACGCACCACGTCGGTTATAGCGTCCGCACAGCTCGATGGATTGCTAGAAGAGAAGCAGACCTGCTGCCAAGGATAAGACGCAAAGAAGTGGCGCATCTCATCCCAATCTGCTGACTTGTAACGCCATATTCGCCGCTCACCACGCGAGTCGCAATCAGGTGGGGAGAACGACGTCACAGACTTCACCAGACAGTGGTCTGAAGTTCCTAACGGTGAGGAAACTGTAACAACGCATCTGTCCGGATCAGTGGTCAGCAGAAGGTCCAGACAATTGGCGGTATGACCAGCCACATCAGGCACCCTAGTCGCTTCTTCCACCAGCTGGGAAAGGCCCATTGATAGCGCAAAGTTTCGCGATTCTCTCCCAGCGTGGTCGGTCCTCTGGTATGGGAAAAGCCAGTCTTGGTGGCAGGCATTAAAGTCCCCCAGAGCGACGAACTGTGCGTCAGGGTGCCGATGCAGTACATTGTCAGCAGCCACACTGAGGTGGTCAAATAGTCGAGTTGTCTCCTGGTCACCGCTGTGCGATCGGTAGACACAGGTGTAGACAATTTTGTCCACACCAGTGTCAACCAACAGCCATAAGGACGATAGATGAGAGTCTTCGAGGTGACGGAGACGCCGGCAACAGATGTCATTGCAGACATACACACAGACCCCGGCACGCTGCAGGAAATGATGCTCCAAAGAGTATCCCGGGTAGGTAGTTGAGGTATGCCGCATCAGACGGACATCTGATCTGGGTCTCCGTCAAGAAAAGTAGGTGGGGCTTTTCAGTCTCAAGGTGGTGATGGACTGCATCGATATTGGAGTGCAGACCTCGAATGTTTGAGAGGTGCACTTTAAATGAGAGGACGTGCGCCCGCTGTGCACACCTACTTTTCTTTTTAAAACTTTTCATTTTAATATACTGAGTGAATAGGAAGGAAGACGGCAGTTAAGCGAGGTGATGCAATGATAAACCCAACAACACTACCAACGATGCTGCGCCAGTGGGAGATTGATCTGGAGACTGCGGGGACGCCCGAACCCCCCTAGGGATCGCCATCGGGTCCTCTCGTCCGGTCGCCAACCGGCACGATGGGGCCACCCTGGGATTTTTCGCAGTTGGCGGGGCAGCCTTTCGTGTGTGGCTGGCACACTACTTGGGCCCCCAACTACCTGCGGTCGGCCAGCGGAGCACCGTGCTTCGGATCCCGCTACCCTCCAGGACCAAGCTCCCGACACAACAACATTTGTCGCATCGAGCCCGGCACACATCGCAACACAACTGCTCAGACCCGTCCTCCGTACGGCTTCACCAGACATCATGCCGGAACACGACGAATCGCTTGGCGGCATGACTTTGTCTGGTGGGTGGTAACTACGCCGGCGGCCGATGTTGTGGCCTACCACCGTGTTAACTATGTAAAAAACGCGATAGATGTTGTAGAGCTGTCAAAGTTAAACACATTGCTACATATAGAGTGTTATGCAATTACCCTGATGTTATGGCATAGGCCGCAAACAGCCAGTACTTTGAACAGCCCTGGGGTAGGTCATCAAAGTAAACAGCTTTCTCTTTGGATCCGACATAATAATGGCGTAAACCTAATTAGCCATTACATATAATTGGCTCGAGTATATATTGAAGTTTTGCATGGGATGGATGATAATTTTATCGCGATAAAGAAATTTGTGTCATAGAGAATGTAGTTTGGTGACCATAACCTCAAAAAAAAAAAGTGTTTATTAATCTTTTATTTTTGCATTTATATTTTTATTGTACTGCGGTTTCGGTGTCACTTGTGATTGTTTGCTGCACCGGGTGACGTCTTTACGTCGGCGCCGGCTGTAGCTGAAAACCAGGGCTGGGCTTTGTTTAGCATAGGGTCGCAGCATAATGCTGTGCGACAGCCCTTTTGCGTGGATGTGACACATGTTCACTCAACTATTACTTATTTTTGTGTTTTTGTGTAATAAACATTTTATCTTTCTTTCTTTCATCTCCATATATTATTGTTAATTTTTATTAAATTATAAACTAGCGCTTGACCGCAATCCCGCCTCATGGTAAGCAGTGACGCAGTCGTTGATGGTAAAGCGCACTAGTTTATTAACAGCCTATTCACTCTAGCCTTGAAGACACACAAATTGTAGTCCGACGGAAACACCGTCGCTGGCAAACTGTTCCAGTCCCTCGATGTACGCGGTATTACATTCATAAATATAATAAGTTTGAATAGAATAGTTTACTCTTTATTATTTTGGTACACTATATAAATAAGTAGATAGGTATATTGACAAAGTTTTATTATTTGCGGAAAATCTGGAGTTCAAGCCAAGCGGGGCCTGTATTTTAGAACTCCAGGCCAACTCCACACCTTTCTGATACATACTGTATATTCGTAGTAGATTTTTTCAATACGGTTGGGGTATACGTCACGAAAGCCTACTTACGAAGGCATGAGAACTTGAGCCTTCGGTTTCGGGGTGTTTGAAATTCGAAATTGTTATCATACGCTTCGCCCTACCTCCCTCGGTAAAGCCATGTATTTGCGGATTTGATATTTTTGCTTTGTTTTATTTTGATGTCGTAAAGTGGGTGTTATGACTCGTATAGCTCATAAATGGAACGCTTTTCTTTTGTTATTGTGGTTTTATTTTTAATGCTAGCGTTTTTTGTGTAGCTTTCTTTTAGAAGGTGTCTTTCAATTATCCTTCGCCAACGCGTCTCTCAGGTTCTTTTAACACCATTTAAGTCAGTTCAAAATCCATAAAATCAGCTTTACATTGCGTTCAAATAATGATACCCAGAGTATAGTAGAGCAAACTGCTCGTAGAACCCATGGCCGATGGGGTAGTAAGGTTCTGGAGTGGCGGCCACGTACTGAAAGAGGCAGCGTAAGGAGGCTCCTAACAAGGTGGATCGATGACCTGATGAACGTCGCGGATAGCCGATGGATGCGGGCAGCACAAGACCGGTCATTGTAGACAGCCTTGGAGGAAGCCTTTCTCCAGCAGTGGAAAAAGAAGAAGAAGAGTATAGTTTTTGAAGTGAAAACTTCTCTAGCATCGTGATTTGGAAGTCGACGAAACGAAAAAGCGACAGTAAAGTAAGAGATGGACACATAAATTTTACCGTTGTTTCATAATGTGTTTGACACCACTACGGTCTGGACGAAGAGTTTCCTCTCGTCTTTTATGTCGCGTATATCGAGGAACTGGAACAAATTGCCAGTGGCGGTGTTTCCGTCTGACTACAATTTAAGTGTCTTTAAAGGCTAGAGTGAATAGGCTCTTAATAAACTAACGCGCGTTATCATCAACGATTGCATCACTGCTTACCGTCAGGCGGGATTGCACTCAAAAACTAGTTTATAATTAGAAAATAATAAAAAACACAAAATTTTGGATGATTTCACCTTTAACACGTGTGTAACAATTACACACATGCTTGCGAAAAATACGTAAAATTACCGATGTCAATGTTTATTAGACTGTTCACAGGAATTCACTCGCCCAAAACGTTGAGTCGCTTATAAAAAAAAAAACTATTTGTGAGTAAATTCGTACAAATCGACTAATAAGCTGATGTCAATTACCTAAAATTATAATGTCATCATCAACATCTCCCAATCCTTTTAACCACTATGTTGAGGGAAGTTTCCAGTCTGGTGCATGCATTGTGCTGGATACAGTTGAACAGCAGTATTTTTCATAAAGTTGTTCGTTTGCCTATTTGACTTTTACAAAAAAAGTAATAAGCAAGCATAGCAAGCAAGTAAGCATTCAAGCACAAGCAAGTATGTATATTAAATAAATATCTATAAAAATAAGACCTCTAAACCATAGTCCAACATCAAACACAACTAAAATGTTCACATTCAAAGAACTGTCAGCACGAAAAAGAATGTTCTGCAAAACATCCACGTACTAAATTACCTGCATCGTCCTTTGAACTCCTTTGTTCATCCCTTCCCATCCGAACAATTGCACACAATATCACAGACGTCCTTTAAGGCTAGTGAAATACAATAAAATATATACTACCGTGGCCGAACGACGGTCTAATTGTAGGAAATTGTAGAATTTATTCTACTTTGTCATTTAAATTAAAATGCGTGTAAACTTTAGTGTAATTATTATTAATTGTTTCTCAAAGTATACACGTTGGGAATGAGACGAATGACGAAATGACGAATGGGAATTACTTTTTATAAGAGAAATATACATTTTTAATCGGTTTAATTTTGGAACATAACAGACGTATAACGGCGCGTGACTGGTTAATTTTTAATATTATGATTTGTTTTGTATCAGTATCAATTGTTCGTAAATTTCTCTATTTTTTAAATAAAAATACAAATCTTTTTGAAGTCGATTAATCCATCGGTATTCTGATAAATTATGAGTTTAATTAAGAGCGGGTAACACCGACTGAAATTGCGTTTGCCATAGCGAGCGGCCGTTAGCGCGGGCATTCTTTGCTCTCGAGCGTGTTCGTCATTCTTAAGCCCAGTGGCTCTTATCTGTTTTAATCTGAAATTAGCATTGTAATCCCTTAATATTAAATTGAACTAAGTGTCTGTGCAATTAAAATAATAAGAATCGAACATCACACACACACCGTGGGGCAATTTTTTCAACGTTTTCCCGAAATACCGCGCACAATGGATGCTAATGCCGATGAGAACACACCTCAACTATCCGGAACTTCGGCCCCACCTCCTGACGTCCCCACATGTTTAAAAAATAAAGGGAGAAACTATGACAGCTGCAATAGAACTGTGTTGCAATTATAAACGCTCGTATAACCATTAAAAAAAAAGTATCGTCCTGTTTTTTTAATGTGCTAGTCTAGAAGCCTAACATGTCCTCCCGTGGGTGTCGTAAGAGGCGACTAAGGGAACTCTCACCAGGGAAACGGGCAGCAGCGCTTCTCCTGTGGAATATCAAATCACTGCGATCCCCAACCCGCCTGCCAAGCATGGGGATTATGGCAAACCCTCCAATGATGTACACGATACAGCCTGGGCTGTATCGTGTACATCATTGGGGGGTTTGGCCTGGGCCCCTAGTCCCCGGCAGCTCCGCTATTCCGGTCTATGGTAGCGGACTCGGTTAGGGCGGAGCAAGGGGGCAAAGAATCTTCGGAAGAGTTCCGGCACACTACGGACCGATGAGAAGATTGTCGAACCGGAGGAAGAACTGAGCTGATTGCGCTGGGACATTGTGGGGTTATCTGAAGTCCGAAGAGAGGGAGAGGACTCGATAATCCTAAAGTCCGGCAACCTGCTCTATTTCCGGGAAGGTTCCACTGTCCCAGGGTGGCGTCGGGTTTATTGTCCACAAATCCCTTGTGAACAACGTTGTTAAAGTTGGGAGCTTTTCGACTCGGGTGGCGTATCTTGTACTCAGAACAACTAAACGATATTCGTTAAAGGTTAAACAGGTCTACGCTCCGACGCCTAAACACTCCGACATTGAGGTGGAGGCTATGTATCAGGACGTCAGTAGAGCTATACATTCCTCCAAAACCCACTACACTGTTGTCATGGGGGACTTTAACGCAAAATTGGGCATGCGAGAGGCGTACGAGACGAAAGTGGGGCAATTTGAAGTTGGAAATCGGAATCCCCGAGGTCTAATGGATTTCATGGAAAAGGAATGACTTTTTGTGATTAATTCTTTTTTCAAGAAACCATTGCACCGCAAGTGAGATAGAAGACCGTTTTTGGTCTGACCATCGGGGCTAATCCAGGTCGGATTAGCCCCGATGGTCAGACCAAAAACGAGATAGAATTCATAATGTCAACGAGAAGGCAAAAGTTGAACGATGTCTCCGTGATCCATGCGGTTAAAACCGGGAGTGATCACCGTATTGTTAGAGGCATCTTGATCCTTAAAATTAGGCTCGAACGCTCTCGACTTATGAAGTCTAGTCAGCGTCAACACAACTCCAGAACCCCAAAAGCTTTCAGATCGATCTGCAAAATCGCTTCGAATGCCTTGATGAATGTAGATGTGGACGACTATAACAACAGGTTTGTGAAAACTCTCCAAACGGAAGGGTCCAAGTTTTACAAAACCCTCCGTTCAAAAGGCTAATGGAAGAAAGACATACGCCAATTTAATACAAATTGTATTAAAGAGGCTCCAAAGTATTCGCACGAGATTTGTCTGTTGGACAGAGCCTACTTGCGAAGCTAAAAACTGGGGATGGTAGAATGGCCACTTCCAAGCTCGAGCTTTTGGGTGAGATTGAGAAATTCTACGGAGAGTTATACTGATCAACACACGCGCCTGTTGTAAGCCTGGCTAATGATCCTAGAACCAGACTAACCCGACACAGCACCGACGATATCCCGGACGTCAGCCTGTACGAGATTGGTATGGCCCTGAAACAGCTCAAGAACGATAAGGCGGCTGGAGATGATGGAATTACGGCAGAGCTTCTGAAAGCGGGTGGCCAACCGTTTCTTAAAGCGCTTCAGAAGCTATTTAATTCCGTCATTCTTAAAGGCGAGACGCCTAAGGCATGGCACAGGAGCGTGGTGGTGTTGTTTTTACAAAAAGGTGACAATACCCTCCTGAAAAAACTACAGACCTGGGACAAACAGTCCAACTAGGTAGGTCCAACTTCGAGAAAAAGGTGTCTCGTCAAATTCAGCTCGGTTGAGCAGCGTTCGGGAAGCTACGCTACATCTTCTCGTCGTCCATGATACCACAGTGTCTCAAGACAAAAGTCTTTGACCAATGTGTGTTTGCCAGTGATGACTTACGGAACTGAAACGTGGTCGTTCACAATGGGTCTCATAAGAAGGCTCAGAGTCACATAAAAGGCAATGGAAAGAGCTATTTAGCTATAGCTCGGAGTTTCTCTGCGTGATCGAATTAGAAATGAGGAGATCTGTAGAAGAACCAAAGTCACCGAAATAGCTCTTAGAGTCGCTAAACTTAAGTGGCAGTGGGCAGGGCACATTGCTCGTAGAACAGATAGCCGATGAGGCAGTAAGGTTCTGGAGTGGCGGCCACGTACTGGAAGACGCAGCGTAGGGAGGCCCTCGACAAGTTGGACCGATGACCTGGTGAAGTTCGCGGGAAGCCGATGGATGCGGGCAGCACAAGACCGCTCATCGTGGGAAGCCTTGGAGGAGGCATTTAAAGAGAGTTTAGAAGCTACTACTTTCAACGAAATTATTAATATATACATAAATTTTTGTTTGAAAAATTATTTATCTGCTCGACAAGGTAAGACGTGTGTGTGCAGTATGAATGTGTTTCTACGATCTCATTAAACGAACGTTTACTTTACGAACACAGCAACCTTCTTAGATGTCATGTGTCACAAATATTCCGCTATAATTATTGTGTTGTTATGACGCAAAGCGGTTCGAGCCAGACAGCAACTGTGGGATCAACCACATGTCAAGAACGCTACCACTTTAACGCGTCAACCGTCAACGTTAAATATAACTTTGAAACCTCAACTTGTGGTTCTTTCTATGTACTCCATAACTAAACCGACGTCAACTTATTAATAGTGTAAGGTGCCTACAATTATTGGCTCCTCCGCGTTACATTATTAATGTTTAGCTGAGGTATAACTTTTAACCTACGCATAACATACACTATTGTCCAGTGAAACAAGAAAATGGACGTATATACAGAAAGGGACAGTAAGAAAATAAAAATAAAACTGAGAAGTATGACTTCTCAGTTTTATTTTCATTTCAAACCGACGCAAGACAGCTTGCCGTTCAGGTTTAGTCCATAGTCACCAATCAGATGATATACGCAAGAAGTAATCACCCTTAAAGAAGATCAAAAAGTAAGTAGTCATTTATTTAAATTGGTTTTGATAAAGTACGAAGATATCTGAACTTATATAAAATATAAATTTTGCGTTCTAATAACCGATGTGGAGGCATGAGGAATAGCGTGTAAATTTCACTCATTCTCTATAGAAAAGGGAGGATCCTTCGACCAGGCTGGTTGTCCGGCGGGACACTTACCAACCGGTTGATATCGTGAACTTGTATGCGTGCTTGTTGCACAGTAAACTCTGCTTGCGAGATGTAGGATTTGCGTGACGTCAGTATGACGCGTTGTTCGTATGTAGCGTTGCACAACTCGCGCGAGTTAACTGTGCACCTCGCTCTGTGACGTAATTCAGATGGTGCCGTTTGTAAAAAATTAGAGCTCTGTTAAAAAATATATAATTACAATTTTTTTTTATTTTATTGAAAGGTCGTTTTGATGATAATGCGTCATACCTAATACTAGATCATTTTACTCATGACGTTTTGCCATTAGATTGATACATATGGACTGAAATATAATGTTGGTGCAACCAAGAGGCTTCACTAATGCGTCGAAAATGTATAAAACAATAACAAACTTAACAAAACAAAACTCCACAGAAACAGTAATAAGAAGATTTAAACTGTATTTAGACAATTGTAACAAAGATGCTAACGCTACTGATCTCTTACGGCGAATGCGGGGCGTCGCGCGGGGAAGCGGGAGAGGGGTCGCATTCCAGTGAAGTGCACAGTTAATTCGCGCCAGTTATAAGTATTGCTAGACCGGCGAAGTGGAGCTCCCAGCATTTGCTCTACACTACTCTGTACGTACAATGGATTGGGCCTATAATATAGGTTGGTGATAACAATCCACAGAGCAGTGTGTGCTGTGTGTGGGACGTAGGCCCTTCCTAATGCACATCATTCAACATGATTTTCAGCAACATTCATTCAGTTGCTACCAGTCAACATCATCAACATCATCATCATCAACCTTTTTATCGTCCCACTGCTGGGCACAGGCCTCCTCTCATACAGAGAAGGGCTGTGCATAATCACCACGCTTGCTCAATGCGGGTTGGCGATTTCAGACTTAAAGTTCAGGTCTCTTCAAGATGTTTTCCTTCACCTTGTAATCAGTGTCCAAGATATACTTAGAAATTAAATAGAACTTAGAAAAGTTACATTGGTACTTGCCTGATTTGGCCACCATGACTTACAGCTACCAGTCATCTAGTGAAGATTAACGGTCCACGGCTCCAGTTACTTTGAGGACGTACTTGCTATCTTAGGTTTGCCGATTCGGAGTATGTTATTGTTTCGTCGTGTTCCGGCATGATGTCTGGAGAAGCCGTACGGAGGACGGGTCTGAGCAGTTGTGTTGCGATGTGTGCCGGGTACGCTGCGCCATGTGTTGTTGTGTCAGGAGTTTGGTCGTGGAGGGTTTCCAGATCAATCACCATCTGGGGCAGCATCGTTGGTCGTGTTGTTGGGTTTAACATTGCACCACCTCGCTCAACTGCCGTCTTCCTTCCTATTCACAAAGTTTTTTAAGTGAATGGGTTTAAAGCACGCTAGTTTATTAGCGCGCTTTACCATCAACGATTGCATAATTGCTTACCATCAGGCGGGATTGCAGTCAAGCGCTAATTTATAATTATTAAAAAAAAAAATGTTGTTCGAAATGCTGAAATATTCATTTTTAGACAAAAAAAAACTCAATATTGCATTTCATATTAACTCACAGACAAAAATGCGAGTATTTACAAAATTACTGTATTCTATTCTATTATTTGATTGCATATCAAGTTACAATGTGCACTGAAAACTCTCCTTCTATATGTCCCTATAATAACCAGTCAGGCTCTGTATGTACCAGACTCAAAAAAAAAAAAAAACAGGGGTCGTTGGCCGCGATACATCAAAAGGAGTTTAGAAGTCATATACATATGTAAGCATGTGTGTTTGTCCGACCGCATGTACACTTTTTTAGACGCACAATTAGGCTTCTTCTGCTTTTGACGTTGCCCCTACTATTTGTTCGAAATTGAGTATTATGATTTTTAAAAATAGTTCAGGGATTCGCCAAGATTTTGCAGCATTTTTTGTCTTATTCTGTAAGGTCCTAATGTGCATACCAACACATAATTATTTGTTTTCGTCGAAAAAAACAAGACTGTTCTAAGGACAAATGGCTATTGGAGTAGCCGAGTACTCGTATCCACGTGGCCGGGGCAAAAAAAGACAAAAGTTTTAATATTTAATTGGCAGTATTCAGCAGCATTCGTGCTAAGCCGTTGTCATTTCGAGAAGCAGAACGTTAAAATAAACTGTTTGCCATAATATGTCAGCCACGCGAATGTACCAATAAATAAATGGATGAAAGCGATGAAGAAGTCACTTAGTTACAATAAATATATTTTTTTCAGCGTACTTAGGAAAAGGCTACGGAGATGATGATGATGAATTAAAAAAAAAAAAAATAATTATAAAGTAATGCTTGACTGCAATCCCGCCTGATTTTAAGCAGTGATGCAATGGTTGATGGTAAAGCGCGCTATTTTATTAAGAGCCTATTCACTCTAGCCTTGAAGACATTTAAATTGTAGTCAGACGGAAATAACTGGGACAAATTGTTCCAGTCCCTCAATGTACGCGGTATAAAAGACGAGGCGAAACGCTTCAACCGAAAATAAAAAGCATATACAGAGTGGTGCTGACAATACGACAATAAATGAAAACACGAACAATGCTGGTTCAATAATCCTAAACCATAGAAAAAATCTAAGCATCAAAAATAAAAAAAAAATAAAAATTTCAAACAAACTAAATCGCATAAAATTGCAAACAGAATTGAACATCCTTTAAAAATATTGGTTCACTGACCTCCGCTCGGCGACAGCGCGATCCTGTATCGACTTGCTTTTTTCGCGCCATTATTATTAAAGTTTGGTACTGCAAGATGCGGCGGTCATTAACCTGTAAGCGCTCCCTTATCAACACGTACATCATGTAGAAAATGTGAAAAATGAAAAATAATTTCCTGTGACTAAACCAATGGACATATTTATATGGTTTTTTTATGGGTAGACTGAGAATGTGTTGAGGTACACGATGTTTAATTTACTGTCGTATTGTCAGCACCACTCTGTATACAGCAACCAGAATACATTCACACTTACAACACAACACATAAAACATAACCGGACTGATTTAGCAACGTACCTGCTACAGCAATGTCCAATACAGGCGGTCAAACCTCCCGGCAATGATCGCCAGAACTGTATTGGTTACGATTCTACAACATCGGTGTTGAGGCACAGCTTTAGAGAGATTTACGCCCAGCTATGTACTGCGACAATCTGAGTTTTTTTTTTTTTTTTTTTTTTTTAATATTTATAAACTAGCGCTTGACTCCCACCTGATGGTAAGCAGTAATGCAATCATTGATGGTAAAGCGCGCTAGTTTATTAAACCCATTCACTTAAAAAACTTAGTGAATAGGAAGGAAGACGGCAGTTGAGCGAGGTGGTGCAATGTTAAACCCAACAACACGACCAACGATGCTGCGCCAGAAGGAGATAGATGTGGCGACCCTCCTCGATCAAACTCCCGACACAACAACACTTGGCGTATCGTACCCGGCACACATCGCAACACAACTGCTCAAACCCGTCCTCCGTACGGCTTCACCAGACATCATGCCGGAACACGAGGAATCACTTGGCGGCAAGACTATGTCTGGTGGGTGGTAACTTCTGCCGGCAGCCGATGTGGCCTACCACCAAGAGAATTTATTCATGGGTTTGATGGCTCCTTTTTTCGTAACATAAAAACTCATTACTCATAGACCGACTCCACTCACTGCTACAATCTTATCGTTTGTGCGAATCACTAATATTTGCAAAAAGTAAAACCATACCTAAACATGTTTTAAATAAATATTTGTTCATTTATTTTATTCTATTCGGAAAACTTACAGCTAATATTGACAGTGTTCATAAAATATGCATTTGAAGGTCATTGCAAGGATTTGAATCAAAAATTACAACAAAATATAAAGGTAATATTATTATATAATTTAATAATACGCCTATAATAATCCTTTAAAATAAACCAGGAAACAAAGTAACAAAATCGATGAATACAAACTATAAATCATTCAGACGCAAACAAAAGCTGTTCTGGAAAAGTTAATTAGAGTTGTTCTCGCACCGATGGTAGTGGTCCCCAGTTTGATATTCGTCGAGGGAGGCTCCTTGTAAGAGCACCCAACTTTACGGATTATACACATATGTATGTCGAAAGTAACCTTATTGCCCCCGCATCTTTGTGGCTTTATTAAAAAAGAAACTGAGATCTAACGTTGGACTTTGATTTGCGAAAGGCAGGCTGGATTGAATCAAAATAAAATAACTATCTCGTTGGTTTCGTATATGCGGATGCGGGGTCGATCTCCTGTTTCTTATAGTTTTTGGATTGACTATTAGAAAAGTCTCAGTAACAGTCTGAGACGGTAATTGCCTAACACACAGTTAAGATCCATTTGAATCATTTTAAAGCATATTGCTACTCCATATGTTCGAAAACAGTGTCTGCTGCACAATGTAAGTAACGCAATGTAGATTGTAGAAACCTATATTGATAGTGCATTATGCAATTACCCCGCTGATTATATATAATCTTGTCTTGCTTGCTGGGATAACACTATTTTATTTCTTTAATTATATGTGTGTACGGGCGTAGAATAGTACCAACTCATATCGAGGCGACTTTTTTTTTTTTTTTTTAATGATTATAAACTAGCGCTTGACCGCAATCCCGCCTGATGGTAAGCAGTGATGCGATCGTTGATGGTAAAGCGCGCTAGTTTATTAAGAGCCTATTCACTCTGAAAAACTGAGCGAATAGGAAGGAAGACGGCAGTTGAGCGAGGTGATGCAATGTTAAACCCAACAACACGACTAACGATGCTGCGCCAAAGGGAGATTGATCTGAAGACCCTCCACGACCAAACCCCCAACACAACAACATTAGGCGCATCGTACCCGGCACACATCGCAACACAACTGCTCAGACACGTCCTCCGTACGGCTTCACCAGACATCATGCCGGAACACGACAAATCGATTGGCGGCAAGGCTTTGTCTGGTGGGTGGTAACTTCTGCCGACGGCCGATGTTATGGCCTACCACCGAGAGAAAGACTAAGGGAATCCTCACCAGGGAAGCGGGCAGCAGCAATTCTCCTGTGGAATACCTAATTACTGAGATCCCCAACCCGCCTGCCAGGCCTGTGGATTATGGCAAATTCGCCCAAAGCAATGAAAGCCTTGGGGAGGCTTTGTCTAGAACCTCAGGCTGAAGAAGAACAAGACGACGACATTTAAATGTCTGTACTGTAACTTTTGAGCTGTAGTGACGAGTTATTACATATAAGTCTATGATGTCGAGCCACCGACATGCCGCCGGCAAAGTTTTACGACTTGCAATGACTGAAGCCGCCATCCTAGCCCACCGGCAAAATGTTGCCGACATATGCCGCCCGCTTAATACTACCTCTTGGTAAGACTGATGGTCAGACTTTCGGCTTCTGACAATCCGTAACGACTGTCAAAGATGAATGACAACCGACATCAATGACTAAAGTAGCTCCGAATAAAACTAATTAATTACCATGTCAAGATAAATTCCTGTTTCATTGCCATAGGCTCTCTTCTGATGGCATAGGTAATTAAGGGTTGGGAGGAGGCGGGGGTCAGGTAATTAAGCATTTACTGGAAGTACTTCTATCTATGTCTCTAGCTTACTATTCATTTTCTTTTTCAAGCTCCTATATCTGTGGATGCGTCGTGGGTTACATTGTAACCAAAATGTTATTTGGCACAAATATTGTGACTTTTTATTCCGATATTTCCACGGGATCTGATGGCAGTCGTTACGGGTTTTTGGAGCCCTCAAAAGTCTAACAATTAGTCTAACTGCAATGCTTCGATATCTCCTTCGGGTTGTGGTTAGACGGCACTCGCTTTACGGAAAATATGGTAGTTTAGTCAAATCTGCAGCTGGACTTGAAAAGCGGACGCCAGATTCCAAAGCTGAAAAAGATTCGGGTGCGACTGGTATTAACGCTGAGATGATGATGATTTCCACGGCATCGAAACGAATACGGGTGAAACCTCGGAGCGCATATACCTAGTTATACTATAAATAAACCTTTGCGTACTCCTTAGGGAAGTACAGACTTTTATATAAAAGGCTTTTGTAAATGTAAGGTCCGTTTTTGGATATTCTTCATTGTTGTTTGAGTTTTCTTTATCCCTATTATAGTCATTCCCTTGTTAGGATCACCTACAATTAAATGTTCTAATTTCCTCAAATACACTATATATTTTGTTCTTGTTTCCAAATGACAAATACATGGGATTATCTTATGCCTTGTATTGTGATGAAATCAAACACCTCAAGTACAGCCTTAATAACATTTATTCACTTTTTCTCCACACAATTTAGATTATTACACTTATCACTTTACACAGCACGATATAATAAAAGTGACACGGAACCGTAAGGAATGCTTAAAGTTCGACGTCTGGAAAAAGACTGACTCTGTCCAAGTAAATTAATTGCCAACAGAATGTTTCCCAATCTTAGACACCTTGAACACTCAGCCGGCGATTTGACCAGTTAGAGTAAATAGGAAATATTAAAATTATTTAACTAAAATATATGAAAATAAACATAACGACTTAAATAATAATTATTATAAATAGAAATATAAATGGTATTGATTTATTAATAATTTTACAAATGAATTTAATACTATCTTAAACGGATGTATAAAGTTCATGCAACCACTAGCGCCATCTATCGCTTATGCTGAGTCTTATTTCTACTTATTCTACAAAATCATTACAGTATTTTTAGATTGAAGGAGAAAAATAAAGTTCTTTTTGTATTTTTATCTGATTTTTTTTTTTTGTTTTTGGTCTTATGGTGGATGATACCTGGTTCCCGAGTTAAGAATTTAAAGTTACACGATTACGTAGTCTACTTTAGCACCTATTACTTAAGGTAGATGACGTAATCAGTCTGTAACATTCCCATTGTTGAGATCTCGGTGGTAGGTCATAACATCGGCAGAAGTTTCCACGCACCAGACAAAGTCTTGCCGCCAAGCGATTCGTCGTGTTCCGGCATGATGTCTGGTGAAGCCGTACGGAGGACGGGTTTAAGAAGTTGTGTTATGATGTGTGCCTGGTACGATGCGCCAAACATTGTTGTGTCGGGAGTTGGTCGTGGAGGGCCTCCAGATCAATCTCCCTCTGACGCAGCATCGTTGGTCGTTGGTCGTGTTGTTTAACATTGCATCACCTCTGGTGTAATGCCTTCTTCCTTTCTATTCATTCGGTTTTTTTGATTGAATAGGCTCTTAATTAACTTGTGCGCTTTACAATTAACGATTGCATCACTGCTTACCATCAGGCGTGATTGTGGTCCAGCACTAGTTTATAATTAATAAAAAAATGGAATAAAGATACAAGCTTCTTCCCTTTTTTAGAGGGAGGCTGAAATCTACCACACGAATTCCCGTACCGGTGGTCTAATTTTCCTCCGTCTTACGAATTTTCGATCAGGACACGTGACATTCGTAAGACGGCCCTTTTATAAGATGTGTAAAAACAGTTTTACCCATCTTCAAAAAGGGCCGTCTCAAAAAAGTGCACAATCATGCTAAAAAGTTATATTTCAAAGATTATATGCAAAAACGTATTCAATTTTAAACAGAGGTTTCTTCTTAGGAATGATCTTATGTAACGCTAATGTTGAATATAACAAGTTATAAACGTCAAATTCTCAATTTCGACAACGGGTATTTGTCAAAGGAAAAGCCATAGCTTCTTTATTATGAGTAAAATATGTGTAATAAGGGAAGGTATTTTAAATTAAAATACCGTATGCATTTTGGGCGTGTTCTTTACGTTGTTCGTAATTTTATTGCCTGTGATTTTTATCTGGAGATTTGCTTACTGGAGACTTGGAGAACACTGAATTGGTTATTTTGCTGTCATTGACATCAATTAGGAGAAAGCATACATATGTCTTTTTTTTTAAATAATTATAAACTAGCGCTTGACTGCAATCCCGCCTGATGGTAAGCAGTGATGCAATCGTTGATGGTAAAGCGCGCTAGTTTATTAAACCCATTCACTTAAAAAACGTAGTGAATAGGAAGAAAGACGAAGAAGAAGAAGGTCGCGGGAAACCGCTGGATGCGGGAGGCGCAGGACCGGTCGTCGTGGAGAACCTTGGGGGAAGCCTATGTCCAGCAGTGGACGTCTTTCGGCTAAAATGATGATGATGATGATGAGGAAGGAAGACGGCAGTTGAGCGAGGTGGTCCAATGTTAAACCCAACAACACAACCAACGATGCTGCGCCAGAGGGAGATTGATCTGGAGACCCTCCACGACCAAACTCCCGACAACAACACTTGGCGCATCGTACCTGGCACACATCGCAACACACCTTCTCAGACCCGTCCTCCGTACGGCTTCACCAGACATCATGCCGGAACACGACGAATCGCTTGGCGGCAAGACTTTGTCTGGTGGGTGGTAACTTCTGCCGGCAGCCAATATGGCCTACCACCGAGAAAATGTCCAACAGTGGACGTCTTTTTTTTGTTTTGGATAGGAAATCATCTAATGACCTCTCCCGCTCTGGGTGGGAGGGAACTGTCAGACTTTTACTGACTAAAACCCATCCATGTTCTTTCCCTTGTCTGTGCGCCAGGGTCACGGTTTCTTTTTTAACCAACCCGCAACCCTATCCCAGGAGGCATCGCTCTTCGTGGACCCCGTCACAGCACTGCTGGCATCTCTTTGAGGCGCACGTAAAACTCAACGCGCTGTCGACCCGGGCCTGGTCCTTACCTGGCGGCGAGCTGCCTATTGCTAATCGCCCGCAAGCTTTCGCTTACGGTAGCCGGGAGTTCGATATTATCTCCTGAGGGCGACTCCTGCGGCGGCTAGAGGCGTGAGGGCGCTGGAATTCCCGCTATCTTACGCGCTCCGCCTCCTCCTTTGCTAGCATCACTGCTTCGCAGAAGGAGGTGACGGATAGCCATGCACTCTCGCTCGTGATATCGTAAATAAGTAAATTTTTTCCGCTTACATTGCAAATGCAGGCTGAACCCTATTAGATGTATCAAAATAATGTACTATTATGTTTACTATGTCCTGTACACATTGAAAAGGTGTACAGATAACTCCGTAATGGTATATGTCTATCTCTTATGGATAACCCACAATAACATTTTTTATCATTTACTTTTTACGACAAATAATAATGACTAATTTTCGAAGCGATTTTAATCAATACAGCATATATTAATCCTTAACCAATTAAATACCTTAAAAACATTGTTGATTTAATATAGATCTACTTGGCTGTTACAGCATATGATTTTAATGAATATTTTCGAAGATATAACAGTTTTAAAAATTGCGGGACGTAGCGTTTGCGGAAGTACCTACCGGCCAGTGCGGCGGGGGCGGCGCGGGCCGCTATGTTTTTAATATAACGTTCACAGTTTTTCTGTAGTGTATTTAGTATCAGCGTAATATATAAAAATAACATTCTAGTTTTTAACGAAAGCTTATTCAGAATCTTTACTCTTTCGGAGTTAATTATAAAGTCTTCGCTCATTAAGACTATCTTATATGATAGCTATCGTAAATCTTCTTTAAGATGTAAGCAGGGAATTTTATCAAGTGATAAAATTCCCTGCTTACATGCTTACGAGCATGCTTACGAGCGATGTAAGTACATCGCTCGTTAAGAAATCTTTTGACTTAATTAAAAGACATAAGTAATGTTATGAATTCTCGATGTGTTTTAATCTAAAAAGTCATCTGGGAGTTTATTAGATTAGACACAATCTCGCGTTTATTGATAAGCTTCTTTAGGGTTACGTACCTAAAAGCTAAAATGGAACCCTATTCATGATACCTCGCTGTCCGTTTGTCCGTCCGTCTGCCACCAGGCTGTATCTCATGAGCCGTAATAGCTAGACTAGCTATGTATATAGCTATGTATTTCTGTTGCCGCTATAATAACAAATACTAAAAATAAAAATATTTAAGAGGAGCTCCCATACAACAAACGTGATTTTATTGACGTTTTTTGCTCCATATTAATAACGGAAATAGATAGACGCTTGAAATGTTCACAGAATGTGCGGAACCCTTCGTGCGCGAGTCCGCCTCACACTTGGCCTTTTTTAAAATTCTTTATTTTAAGGTACTTTAAAACAGCTCACGTTAGTCCCATAATAAACTAATCTTAAGTTACGTAACAAAAACTTTGAATAAATTATTTTAGCCTCACGGGACATAGGCTGGGAAAGAAAATGATTAAATATACTTAAGTCTAGCGTATTTATATCTAATTCTCTAATAATTCTATTTCTCTCAGACTCGTTCCTGACACACTCCACCAAAAGATGCTGCACATCTTCTCTTTTGTTGCAAACCTAGCAATTGGGTTGTATCCTAAAAAAATGATTTGAAATGTCGCATGACGTCACGCCGTGGTGCAAAATATACTACGGCGTGTCGTAATTAGCCCCCACTCCGTAACTTTAATATGCTATATCTCAGTAGTTTTTGGTAATTTCAACAAAATAAAAAATACGGGTCTTAATTTTTTTTATTATCTATAAGATGGACTAATTATTTTTTTGATTTTCGTACCTTGGATAAATCCCTATTAGGTGAACTAACGGCATGTGCCCGAAACGAACCCGATGAGCAGTTACTGTAGAACAGACACAGTATAGCACACACATCACACACCATAGCACAGCATATCAAAGTACTACAATCTGTCAGATTTCCTTATTAGATTTTCAACTTTATCTCAAAAACATTAAGGCTCAAGGTTGATTGGGAATATTTGTCAGTTTTGGGTAGCTTGACAATCACATCACTAGCAAACCATGGGACACGAGGAGGCTCGTTCTGAATATTTTTTTTACCAAATTCCTTTTAGTTTAGACTGTTCATTCAAGTAATCTTTCTATTTATTATAGCAAAAATTCTTAAATTTACGTAATATGTCTGAATTGATTGGAAAAATATAAATTTCAAAACCCGAAATTGATTGGAAAAAGATAAATTTTAAAACTCGAAATTACCGCCATTGTCGCTAACCTGTCTGCCTCCTCGTTGTCCTCTGATAAAATCTTGGAAAAATGCTTTGCCCCGCCCCGCAGGCTAATTCCTGAGCGGTCACTGATCAGACGGTCGAATTAGTAGGCGAGCATGGTTTTACCATTTTTATTATGTCAAAATATAAGAACGGATTTCTATTTTTTTTTTTTATAGGAGGTTTTGGCTTGGTTGCTAAGACCTTTGAGCCATTTCTTTGTTATTCATGTTTTCTTTCGTAACTTATCCTAAACTTATCCTAACTTATCTTAACTTAACCTATCTCCATTCGTTTCCCGCGTGAGCCGACTAGGAGGGGTTTGGGGTAAAGTCATAATGTGGCCACTATGCTACAATATTTCAATGTTCTTTATAAATTTTTCACTGAATGCACTTTTTCCTACATAAATCACGCGCTTTTATTTAGTAAACAACACTATAAATAATTTTAAAACGTACCTACGACCTAAAACCTTTATACCACTAGGTCATCGCTGCTCGCTCTTAATCAGAACAAATTCAGACAAATGGTTATTTACTTTCTGGTATTGTGGTGTGACGTGATTTGAGCCCACGCACTAAATCTGGACGGGGAGCGCAATCTTATGTTGGTTTGTGTGACTTTTATATATAAAAGTCAACAACGCCATCCTGGCCGCGTGTGCAGGCCGATGGAATGGCAAAAACTAGTGCCTGAAATATTTTCATTGTTTTGTTTTATTATTATGCTGTTACTAATATAGGCTAAGAACATTGTTACTAACAAATTATGGAAGCAATTCTGAAATAAATTTTATTATTATTTATTCGTCCGTTTCCTTCATCATCATCATTTCAGCCGAAAGAGGTCCAATGACGACGGGCACATGTTTCCCCCAAGGATCTTCACGACGACCGGTCTTCGCCTCCCGGATGCCGCGGTTTCCCGCGACCTTCACTAGCTCGTCAGTCCACCCTGTCGGGGGCCTATCCACGCTGCGTCTGCCGTTGCGTGAATATCTACAAAATCAATATGATTTTGTAGATAATGGTGTGGGTTATGCGTTTGTTTAACATAATTGTTTTTCGTCCCAAACAAATAAAATAACACTAAATAAAATACCCCTCACATAGTCATCAACTACGCATTCTATAATAAATCAAACTAAGTAGTTGTTCGCGGTACTACTTAATGTAACACACGCAAACCATTGTGTTCATGAATGCATTGGACAGTTAAGGGGTCGTGCGGGTGTTTAAATTTGTGTTAGAGGTTATTTTCTAAAAAAAATGTTTTTAAAATAATCTCAGTAAATGTGTTTTCATATCTACAAATACCAGCATTTCTTCTTAAAAGATGGAATAGGGATATTTCCTGGGTAAAAAAAATGAATCTATTTAGTCCGTCATTCAGATTATAGAAAAATATTGGATACGTATATTTTATTTTATCAACACAATAAAAATTGACAAATATAAAAGGCATCAAAGATCAAGAGTGGTGGCTGGTGACGTCACTCCTCGCTAAAAAGTGTAGCGTGCAGTGACTTCACACGAGTTTTCAACGCACTGTGTCGTGTTCATTTTTTATTTATATGAAAAAAGAAAAAATACGTGTCTAGAATTTTTTGGAAATCTGACTCATGGACTAATTAGTTTTTTTTAGACAAATACCCTATTGAAATGATCTTTACACTCTCCGTTATCAGATTTATAACCAGGTTTTTAGGTACATAGAACCAGGTTCCTTGGTACGTATAACCAGGTTCCTAGGTACATATGGTTGGAAAAAAATAAATGTGACTCTTGGATTTGTTTAGTCTTTATTTAGACCAAGATCGAACTTGCTTTAAAGTACTACTTCTGTCTTCTGATTTTGAAAGCTGAGAGTCTGGCGCATTTTTGAGAGTAAATGAGAAGTGAAAAGAACACTTGATTAGATTTTTAATGTAAAGTTGAAAATTAAAGTCTTAATTCACGGAACGCATTGTTTTAATCCTGACCAACATTTTCGTAACTTTCATCAAAGTTACGAAGCTAGTTATTTTATGTATTAAAGTACAGCACATGAGGATAATGTTGCAAAAAAAAATAAATCTTAAGAAGTATTAATTTAAAAAAAATTACCATATTTTATGCTTGTCCGGTTGAAATTCCTCGAAAAGTAAAAAAAAAATCATAACTCGAAAACTATGAAAAATCGCGGAACATGCATAACCCACGAAATGCCGGACCGAAATTTTTTTTATGACGTCAATCGATGGGCCACCCTGTGCCAAGGTATTTTCTAGATATATTTATTCAATTTAAAATTTAGTTTTAATATAGTAATAATACATTACACACACATAGAGCAACTGTGGCCTAGTGGTATAGCTCTCAAAACGGTGAAGGAGAACATTGTGAAGAAATCGGCCCACTCGCTTGCTTCGAGAGGAGCCCTTTGTCCCAACAGTGGGAGCATTATAGACCGATTATGACACACACACACACACACAGACCTTTTCTAGGAAATTTCTGTTTGTTTTAAGAAGTTATCTGTCATTAACTATTACAGTTTATTATAACGAACTGACGCTTCAGTAAAAGTAGCAATATATCACACTCGCGGATTACAGCTGTCATCCGTCTGTCCGGCTGTCATCCGGCTGTCATTATTTAGATTTATATTTTAAGGTGAATATTTTTCCGTAATGGCAATAAACGTATGTTTCTTTCAAATATCCTCTATAATCTATCATCTACGTATTTTGTAAAAATGTTTGACCTAAAATACGAAAAACGCAATTGTTATTTCCTTGATTTTTTCCACCCCAAACAGGGGTGCACGTCGTTGTTCTATCTGGTTAAAACAAAGCCGGGGGAGATGTCTTGAACAGACATCCATTGTGGACGCACAAGAATGAGGTTGCACCCTGCGGGACGCCGGGTTAGCTAAACGACGTGAAGTATACAAACTGCAAGAGCTTAGCCTTTTTGTTGAATAAAGGGTGAATTTTAAATAAAACTATCTATTTTTAGAGGTAAAACCCAGGAAATTATACCTAAACTGGAATGTGAACTTGCATAAGTCTTTTATTTAAAAGAAGACTCTATCGCAAGAGCAATAACGTCATTTCAAGTCAAGTCATCCATTTTTAGAACAATAAAATTAAAAAGTTCGCATCCATACCTAAATAATCATAAAAACTCAGGTAATATAACTAAAAAAAATATTTTACGTACATTCCTTATAAATTCCATTATAATAGTCACCCTATACAACAGGGACAGACGGCTACTGTGAAACTATCTCCTTCGGACCGCATTTTGGGTAACCTTGGGTAAAACTTACTTATACAGTATGTTAAGAAAACCCTGTCCGACCCGTGAAGGTGTTGTTAGGTATCGATAACTGATTCTACTAATGCATACAAAACCGAGCTAAACTTAAAAAAAAAATCCCCCTAAAAAAATAAATATTATGTCACAAAAAGAGGTAACTTAATAAATGCGCGATAACCACCCTTCGACTGCCGCCCGCGGGGGGCGGGCGGCAGGGCATGCGGCACGTGGTCGCATCGCTATTCGCTCATAATAATACCGGTGTTGTCACTTTTTAAAAATTACCAAATTTCGGGGAAATTGGAATTAATTCGCGGGAAAAAAAGATTATTTCAAAATTCATTTGTATTGGTACTATGATGAATACGTAAAATTTTATATTATATTTGGTCATGTGTTTACCTAACCTTTATTATCCTTATGGGTCGGACAGGGTTTTCTTAACATACTGTATTACTTCCAAAAAGTGGTTGTTAGCTTTGCGACCTAACTGTCTAATATTCCTTTGTTCATATTATAGTAATCATAAAGCATATTTGCGAAACAGAATAAACAGTAAATCATAAAAAATAACACGCATGTAATATGTTTCGTCTTCAGTTACTGGTAGTCAATAATAAAAAAAAAAATACATTATTACTACATTATACTATTAAGAAATACATTATTTACTCGGTGGTAGGCCATAACATCGGCCGCCGGCAAAAGTTACCACCCACCAGACAAAGTCTTGCCGCCAAGCGGTCTGTCGTGTTCCGGTTGTCGTGTTGTCGTGTTGCGGTGTTATGTCTGGTGAAGCCGTACGGAGGACGGGTCTGAGCAGTTGTGGAGCGATGTGTGCCGAGTACGATGCGCCAAATGTTGTTGTGTTGGGAGTTTGGTCGTGGAGGGTCTTCAGATCAATCTCCCTTTGTGCAGCATCGTTGGTCGTGTTGTTGGATTTAACATTGCATCACCTCGCTCAACTGCCGTCTTCCTTCCTATTCGCTCAGTTTTTCTGAGTGAATAGACTCTTAATAAACTAGCGCGCTTTACCATCAACGATCGCATCACTGCTTACCATCAGGCGGGATTGCGGTCAAGCGCTAGTTTATTATTATAAAAAAAAACAGATCTGAATTTATTTTCATTTCAGGTTCCATAATTCTCTTCTAGACTGTTAATATTATAACTGCGAAAGTTTGTGGGAGGATGTTCACCTAGAATCCGGGGAATTCAAATTTTGTAAACTAATTACACAGGAAAACTTAAAAATGTAGGTAATTTAAAGCATTTTTAATACCAAGGAACGGAGGATTAGATTTCAGAATTCAGTAAGTCGTTAACCTCGCCGGCAATGTTGCCAGATAAAATATTAATATACGACCACCCGCTTTGAAGTTAACTCCAGTAATAGACTTTCGTATAAAGTGTGTTTTCCAAATTCAAATCTCGTATGGTCTCAGTTTCAGGACGATTTTCTTTTGTAAAAGATAACGTTTCGTAACGAAAATTTGCTTTGAATAGAATTTTGTTGCGAACGTTATAAAATGTTGCCAGCATAAAAAGGTTCAATTTAAATAAGCCATTTTTACGATGAAATTTTTATGACTGTAAACGGAAACACGGGAAATTGGGATGTTGAGATTATTGAAATAATTTTATCGCTTTGAAGCGAAAAATAGCAATAAAAAATTTTACAACGCCTAATTGTGAACATAACTTCAATCAGGCCCAAAACATGTAAATTTTAAAAAGAAAATATGCATACATGTTACTTGCGTCTTCTCCACACGCAAAACTACCGTACGTACTTCTTTCCCTCCTAAAGTCCAAATAAAATGGACACGTGAAGAAAATGCCTTTTTTTCAATATCTTTACGCCAATGAGTGCTTACCATCAGGCGGGATTGCGGTCAAGCGCTAGTTTATAATTTTAATAAAAAAAAAAATGTAGTTTTGGCGGGAAAGTCAAGCTGAGTGTCACGCTCATTATTCAATGGACTTATTTGGAAAATTATTTATAGTGTTGTTTACTAAATAAAAGCGCGTGATTTATGTAGTAAAAGTGCATTCAGTGAATAATTTATAAAGAACATTCAAAATATTGTAGCATAGTGGCCACGTCATGACTTTACCCCAAACCCCTCCTAGTCGGCTCACGCGGGAAACAAAAGGAGATAGGCTAGGTTAAATAAAGTTACGAAGTTAAAATCCATTTATGTATTCGACCGAAGGACTTGTCTCCATGGTCATGAAATAAGTTATTAAGAAAAAAAAAATCGAATAATATTAGGTGTATAAATAAGTTTCCGCCATTTAACAAAAGATGTCCTCACTAAAAGGTTTCCTTGAAATTGTCTGATTTAGAATATGATATCGTAAGTTTGAACATTTGGTAATAACATACACTTAGAGTATTAGTGACGCAAAAATGTCAAGCGTTGTGCCGAATAATCCTCGTTTGCGGGAACCTTTGTCATTTCTTTAATTTAAAGAAATCTGCAGCTGAGGCCAATAGATTGCTTGTCGAAGCTTATGGTGAAGCTGCTTTAAGAGAGAGAAGTTGAAATGAGTGACTTCAAAAGTTTAGAAACTGTGAAGACAAAGAACGTAGTGGAAGACAGAAATCGTAAAAAGACAAAATTATTCTCCTACGTGATAATGCTCGTACGCTTGTTCAAAAAATGGCGGAAATGTATTTGAACACCTATTATTTTTAACGGTACCTACATACATAAAAAATTGGTGGAATACGCTCATCCAATTAATTTACAACAAACCTATTATTAAACCTACCCCTGAGACACATTTTCATTGTGCTAAAAAAGAATTCTTAAACGTTAAGTAGGTAAACAATCTACGAAGATCAAAAAGGAAATCCTACTTTTTAATATCCCCACACAAAAGGAGATTAGAGGGACAGTGCTTGAGTATTTTCATTAAAATCGTGTCCCTCGTCATACATTTGATAGAAACAACAAATAAGGGGCTTAGTAGAATATTTCGTATTCTTTGCGTTGTAATGAATAATGTGACAATGCAATTTTAATTTCATGAGACTTCTGCGTTTGGTGAGGTTTTCGTTTATAATGTGGGTTTTATTATAATTTAAAGTAGATTTTTGTGGCTTTCTGTTGAGACCGCACATTCTAAAAAAAAAAAAAAAAGAAATTGGTGATGCTTTCATTTTTGGTACACGGTATTTTTATTTTAGTATTTATAAACTAGTGCTCAAAGTGATTAAAGGGCAGCAAAAGAAAAAAAAAAAAAAACATCTGCAGCACTGTTAACAGGAAACATGCCCAAAATGCTGACAGCATTGCCACGTTTTATGTCAATGCCCATTATATGGCAAAACAATAGGCTAGCGCTATGGTCTTGTGAAGAGTCGACCAACCGTTTGTGACTCCAATTGATCTTAGTGTTTTCAAAAATAAAGTTCCAAAGTAGTAGTGAATAAATATTTTAGGTAATTCATTAATATATTATTATCATTCATCATCATCATAACTTCTGCCGAAAAAGGTTCATTCACTCCACGCACACAACCAGAAATAAAAAAAAATGTTACCAATTCAGTATTCATGGTAACACTACAGACATAGACTAACAAAAGTGCAGACTGTCGTTTCTAATACATTGTTTTTTTAAACGTCTAAAAGGAAAATTAACCACTAAAGGCGCACCGCGGAATTGAGGGCGTTATTAAAAATTCTCTTTAGAAAACTCGCTCTTTCCTCTTTATTAAAACGCTTCTAAATGTTGGAATGTTACCCAACAATTAAATAAAGGAATACCTACGGGAATATTATAGACATTTGCGTTGTTGTAAAATGTTATGGAAGATATATAAGTCATTTTTGTACAAAAGAATGGCTTTTCTTTTGTGATCGAGATGGTAATTCACAATCTTCTTCCTCGACTCGAGCGTTCCTTGGCTTAGGTCGTCTATAACATGCTAATTTAAAAAATATAATGAATTATTTGTTGGAATTTTGCAATAATTCTAGCCTAGTTGGGCTCCGCGTTTCACTTGCAAAGGTTTCGATTCCATGAGGATATTAGGAATAAAATATTCTATATTTTAATCCTAGTTATAAGCTACCTGTGTTCCAAATTTAATGCAAATACGTTCCATATCAACTTTCACGTTTCACGTTTGTAATAGAGAAGCCCTAGACGTCGGCAAACAGTAGCGAACTCTCGCCCACCGCAGGCGCGAATTACGGGCGGCGAGCAATGGGTAGCTTGTCGACCGATAAGTATCAGGCCCGGATCAATGGCGTTATGTGTCTCACACGCGCCTCAAAGAGATGTCAGCTCCTCGTGACGGGGTCCCCTAAGACCAATGCCTGCCAGGGCCACGGGTTGTTTTGTGGGTTGGTTTGTTGTGAAAGAGTTACCGTGGCCCCTGGCGGACAGGCAAATGAAGGAACACGGGTGGGTTTTAGTCAGTAAAATTCTGAAACGCCCATCCGCTTCCCCCAGAGTGAGAAATGCCTTTTCCCATCCATAAAAAGGGTGGCACAGATCGATTAACTAAAGCTGAGGGCATAGACCTCTTTTTCTTTAATGGCCTAGCTTAGGTAATCTAATATTGAGCCCACACGAAAACTTATAATAATCCATTTTATTTCGTTAAGTTTTCTTGCTAACAATTTTCAAGCACGTACTAAGTCATAACGTTCTTATTTTCCAACAAGATTTATATTTTTAATTTTCCTTTGTGTTTTTTTTTTCACAACTGGCAACTTTAAGGTTCAAATTCAGTTATGATTTTTGCGAGCACACAAAAGCGGGAGACGTTCGCAAGAAAATTAAAACAAAGTTAAAACTTTTTGATTATTTCGTGATTTCGTTCACGGACCCACCCTTAAGGAGGGCAAATTGATTATACAAGGTCAGTAAATGGCTACAAGGGCAAAACTGGGCTAACCTTTCATAAAGTTAAATTAATACCAAATTAAATGTTTACTTTACTAACTACCTAAATACAAAATAAATCATTTTTTTGATAACTGTTGGTTCCCTTTGAAGTACTCGTCCGAATCTTTGTCATCTATCTGAAGAGTGGCATCTTTGCCACTTTGTATGGCGATGCATATTGTGTATTTAGGCAAAGAACGAGCAGTTCCGAAAGAATTACATTTTCTTAAAAACCGCACATTCGGGCCTAATGAATGACCCAAGTGATACGAACGTAAACGATGCAAAACTGTATATAAGTAGTTATATATTTACAGTATTTGTGGCGTTTGAAGGTCATCCAGCTAATACATACCTACCTACTTGGAGTATTTGTAGATTGATTGTTCATTCTTCCCAAAGATGACACAATAATTGATAAAGCATTATTTAGGCTGCCTCTAAGAATTTTGTAATTATTTAAATCATTAAAACTGACTTGGATCTGAACGCAGAATAAGGGACTCGGCAATGCTACTGGCACGTAATGGTGCCGATATCTCCTATACGATTACCTAGATTAATGGATGAAAAGATCTCGAAAATGAGACAAATCATATTTTAAAAACACGTGGCATCTACTAACACACTCTTGGCACGCGTGGTAGATTACAATCCATTCCTCTTACAGTGACGAGGCTTGTGTCCCAGCAGTGTAAGAGGCGGGCTAAAGCTAAAGTAAAAAGCTGGTCTGTAGTTATAATATTATAGTGTAATCATTTGTTTAGTAAAAAGTGCTTATTATAGTATTTAAAAAAAGAAAATGATTGAAAATTATTTTTTTTTATAATATTTATTGCGTTATCATACACAAACGTGACAATTTATATCACAAAAACAATTTAACAATTCAGGTCTATTAGTCTGAAAAACTAATTAGTCCGTCAGTCAGATTTCCAAAAAATACAAGACACGAATTTTTTGTTTTATCAAATCAATAAAAATTGACAAATATAAAAGGCATCAAAGATCAGGAGTGGTGGCTGGTGACGTCACTGGTCGCTAAAAAGTGTAGTGTGCAGTGACGTCATACGAGTTTTCAAAGCACTGTGTCGTCTTCATTTTTTGTTTATATGAAAAAAACGTGTCTGGTATTTTTTGGAAATCTGACTGACAGACTAATTAGTTTTTTTTAGTCAAATACCCTATTGCGCTACGTCGTGCGTCGCGATGTACGCTCGCTTCATCTTACTAATTTTCGATCACGTCACGTGTCCTGGCGTGAGTTTAAAATATTTTACACATCCCAAAAAGAGTCATAATACCGCTTAAGAAGTTTTCACTTTAAAAATCAATTTCTTTTCAAGGTTATAAGTTCATAAAATAACTAGTTACATTTCTACCTCTCTAACATTATTTCTTAATAAAAACACGTCTCAATATAATTTTATTAAAATAAATATGTACTACGAACGTGCTTAAAATAATTCATTTCTACATAAAATTCCAAGTAAAATTATACATTGTAATATTAAAGAGAACCTAATCTAGTCTGTGTGAAAGGAACAATGGCCTTTTACTTTATTTAGAACGGGGAAAGCAATGTATAAGTTTACTAAAATCTGTATAGGTACAGATGACAGCAGGGCAACCGCCCAACCAGTCAAATATTCTCTTATAATCTACCTTGAGCCTTAATGATTTAGCGATAAGGTTGAAAATCTAATAAAGAAAGGCGAATGGCCAAAAATACCCAGTCCCGATGCAAAAGTTTTATATATATTTCAGATTTTAGAACTGAATTCAATGGCTAACATATTTTATTTGCCCACAGCGGTTGCTTAGCTGACGCTTAAGGCAAACAATACTTTTTTAGTATCTTAGTACTTATTGTCATTATTAAAAATGATTATTGTATTAGGTAAGCCTGCCCATTACAATAAAATAAAATAAAAACAAGAGATTAGATAAGTGGATGTGAGTGAGGGAGAAAGATTGTGACGCCGCGAGATGGTGTTGGTATTGTTCAGTGTTTTTTTTTTAATACGATACTACAATATGTACTTTTTTATGTGTTATATGTATTTTAGTAGTATTAAAAGTATTGTTTACTTTCTACAGTACTTTTGTATAATAATCATATTATTTTTCTTGAGCGCCTTCGCAACTATTAATCGGCAAAAAAAAAAAAATACGTTAACCACTGAATTTAGCAACGATCATAACTGAGAATAAATATACTAATTTTAATTTAAAATCTGATATATAAAACTTTTGCCGCCGGGCTTAGATTTTTTTTTTGTATGGGCCGTGGCCATAATCCTTTGACACTAGTAGCTTGAACTAGAAGCTTGTGCAGTCGTGTCTACATCTTTGTAGACACGACTGACACGAAAAGTACTCTTGTACTTTTCCTGCCTTTCAGTTCAAAAGAAGACATAGATCTGTTTTATTCTTTTAACATTTCCACAGTGAAAATATGACGTCAGAAGAAAAGCGGTATTAAAGTTAACTCTGAAAGAGTTCCCAGGTTTTGGCGGGAAAGTCAAGCTGAGTGTCACGCTCATTTTTCATTGGACTTTTAAAATTACTTATAGTGTTGTTTACTAAATAAAAGTGCGTGATTTATGTAGTAAAAAGTGCAATCAGTAAATAATTCATAAAGAACAGTGAAATATCGCAGAGTAGTGGCCACATCATGACTTTGTCTCAAACCTTCATCGTAAGACGGGTCACGCGGCCGTCATTTTCGACATGAACAATTCATTACATGACATTGGCTTTCTCGGTGGTAGGCCATAACATCAGCTGCCAGCAGAAGTTACCACCCACCAGACAAAGTCTTACCGCCAAGCGATTCGTCGTGTTCCGGCATGATGTCTGGTGAAGCCGTACGGAGGACGGGTCTGAGCAGTTGTGTTGCGATGTGTGCCGGGTTCGATTCGCCAAATATTGTTGTGTTGGGAGTTTGGTCGTGGGGGGTCTTCAGATCAATCTCCCTCTTTCGCAGCATCGTTAGGTCGTGTTGTTGGGTTTAACATTGCATCACCTTTTTTTTTTTTTTTTTTTTTTTTTGCCGGGGTGGAAATCCTCATAGGATGCCCGCCGCCCTGGGGTGGGCGACGGGGTATGTCAGACTTTTACTGACTAAAACCACCCCGATGTGTCTTCTATCACGAGCGCGCGTGGGGCCGCGGGAGTCTAAATTCTTCCACGGCCCCACCCTCGTGCTGGCCCGGTCTGTCCGGGCCTCCTCTCCTGCACGGGGTAGTGGGGTGTTAAACTACCCCGTGCATCACCTCAAAGGCGCGCGCCGACACTCGCGCGCGCCTTCGCCTCGGGGTCCATCAATAGGGGGGGCGGGGACTTCCCCATGTCCCTCGCCCCTG
The DNA here is from genome assembly GCA_037179545.1 of Sesamia inferens. Classification (NCBI taxonomy): domain Eukaryota; kingdom Metazoa; phylum Arthropoda; class Insecta; order Lepidoptera; family Noctuidae; genus Sesamia; species Sesamia inferens. Next base: position 7,093,333 of record CM073937.1, on the reverse strand, counting down.
GACCCATTCATGGGGGGCGGAAGAGGGCGTTATCCGCCCTTCCTCGGCGCCCGGTGCGTCTTCTGCGGCCCGGGAAGGGAGTTGATATCTCCCTCTCCCGTTCCGCAGCTTCCTTCTGCGACATCACGTCCTCGCAGAAGGACACCACCGCGTCCCACGACTCTGAGCTGCCGACCATCCTCCGCACTACTGCCGGCAGCGTCAGGTCGCCTCCTACTTCATTTGTGAGGACACGGCGCTGCTCCTCCCATGCTACACACTCGGAGAGCGTGTGCTGCGCCGTGTCCTCCCCGCATTGGACGCAGTGGTGGCACCGAGCGTCGGGCTCTCTGCCTAAGCGACGCAGGTACTTGCCGAAGCAGCCGTGCCCCGACAGTACCTGCGTCACCCTGAACGACAGGGAGCCGTGCCTCCTCCCGAGCCAGTCGTCGAGTACTGGCCGGATCGCCTCGACGGTAGCGAGGCCGGCGGTAGGGCGCATAAGCCTCTGCCGCCAGTCCGCCACCAGGACCTGACGGAGCTCCTCTCGGCGCAGCTCGATCTGTCGCTGCACCGGACTGGAGCCCCGTGTCCGCTCTTCCTCGCGCCATTGGTACAATGACGCGAGTACTTTCGCCTCTAGGTCCCAGGGCGGGGATCCGGCCAGGACGCAAGCCGCCTCGTAGGATATCGTGCGATACCCGCGGACGACCCTGACGGCCATCGCCCTCTGCGGCTTGCGCAGAATGGCGAGTGTTCCGGCCGTCAGGTCCATCGCCCACACAGGGGCCCCATACAGGGCCATGGACCGCACGATTCCCACGTACAACCGCCTACAGGCGGCGCTCGGGCCCCCCATGTTGGGAAGCAACGTTGATAGCGCGCCTGCTGCACCCATCAGCTTGGGCGCCAGCCGCCGGAAGTGGGGTCCGAAATCCCACCGGCTGTCGAGCACCAATCCCAGGTACTTCATGGTGAACTCGACAGCTATCCGGGCCCCACTGACCACGATATGTGATCCCGGCGCCGGCGCACGCCGGGGGCCATGGAAAACCATGGCCTCCGACTTGTCAAGGGCCACCTCCAGGCCCAGGCGCCGGATGCGGTTCACCACCTGTGACACCGCAGCCGTGGCTATCAACGTCGCTTCCCTGTACGAGCTCCCCCGGGCAGTGACAAGCGTGTCGTCCGCATAACACGTCAAGTCGGCGCCCGACGGAAGCTCGCCTCTCAGCACCCAGTCGTAGCCGATGTTCCACAGGAGCGGTCCCAAGACCGATCCCTGTGGAACACCGCACGACATTTGGTGCCGACCGGCACCGTCACGTCCCCGATAGATGACGCATCTGTCCTCCAGGTAAGCCCCTACTATGCGGCGGAGGTAGGGAGGCACCCGATGGTATTTCAGGGCCTCCCTAATACAGTTCCAGGGTAGAGTGTTGAAGGCGTTGGAAATGTCTAAAGACACCGCCAACACCACCCCACCCCGGGACACCGTATCCTCCGCCAGGGCTCTCACGCGCATGATGGCGTCTATGGTGGAGCGCCCCCGACGAAAACCGAACTGGCTGTCGTCCAGGTTCGGCCCCTCTCCGCACAAGTGGCCGACGAGGCGATCTGCGATTATACGCTCAAAAAGTTTGCCCGCCTCGTCGAGCAGCACTATGGGCCGATACGCGGACGGCGAGTCCGCGGGGCGCCCCTCCTTCCTGAGCAGGACCAGCTTCCCCTCCTTCCACACACTGGGAAACTGACCCTGCTCAAGGCATGCCGTAAAGAGCCCCCTCAGCTGGGGCTCTAGCTCCTTCAGAGCAAGGACGAGAGCTCGGCCAGGAACTCCGTCGGGTCCGGGCGCTTTATTCTTGGCCCGCGACACGGCCGCTCCCGTCTCTGCTTGCGTCACCACGGGGACATCGGTGCCCTCTTCTTCTGGAGAGTCTGTGGCTGAGGGTGAAACCATCGCCGGGGGAACATGTCCCGCCCGCTCAGGGAAGAGGGTGGATACCACCGCCTCCAGCAGCTGGGGTTGCATACTTTGCACCAGTGGGGGCGCCCAGGGACGCAACTTGCCCCGTACCCAACGGTAAGGGCGCCCCCACGGGTCCCGATCTAGGGACCCCAGCAGCTCTTCCCTGGCCCGCGACTTGGAGTCGCCGATGGCCAGCCACAGAGTCTCCTGGGCCGCGCGGTACACCCCATACCGCGCGGCCTCCTCGACGGGATCCCGTCGACGTCGTCTCCGGTAGCGCGTGTACTGGCGGCGAGCCGCGACGCACTCGACGCGCAACCGCGCAATGTCGTCGTTCCACCAGTACACGTTGCGCCTTGCGGACTGTTGGCGGACGCGGGGCATGGACGCGTCGCAGATCTGCGTCATCGCCCCGCGAAACCGCAGCGCCTCCGCTTCGACGTCGACGGGGCAAATCCAGGACTGGACTATGGCAGCTTCCTCGAGTAGTTCCCTGTCGAGGCGCTTAAGCGCCCAGCGCGGGCCGTCGTTAATCGGGGCTCTTGGATGGCGGCCGCTCGCGGTCTGGGCGGAGACGTCGAACCGGATATACCGATGGTCCGACAGCGTCTCCACCTCCACGGCGACACGCCAGTCATGGACACGGCTGGCGACAGAGGGGCTAGCGAAAGTAACGTCTACTATCGACCCGCCCCGCTGCCGCACGCACGTGTATACCGAACCCCGATTCAGGACGACCAGGCCGGTCGTCACTACCCACTCCGCTAGCACCTCGCCCCGAGGGTCAGTGACCGGAGATCCCTACGCCGATGACTTGGCGTTGAGATCCCCGAGCACCAGAGCGGGACGAGGGTGATAGCGGCCTACGACGGTGCCCAACTCGACAAGGAACCCCTCGAAGTCGGCGAGACTCTTGTTGGGGGAGAAATACGCCCCCACGATGACGATGCCGCCCGAGACCGCAGCAACCCAGCCGCGGCCCCGAGACGGGTCGATCAGAGTCCCGCCAATAATGGCCACCGAGCCGTCAATGCATCCCAGCCAGTCGTCACGGGCAGGGATGAAATACGGCTCGGCGACCACAGCCACTTGGATCGACCACTGCGCCATGCTCTGGAACAAAAGATCCTGAGCTCTGGCGCAGTGATTGATGTTGCCCTGGAGGAAACGGAATTGTGCCATTATTGACACTCCATTTCCTCGGCAACGGTCCTGGGCCGGGAGTCGGCCGCGGAGCTGTTAGCCTGCGGGGGAGGCGAGATTTCCCCGGCAGGCTTAGAACTCCTCTTCTTCTTTTTGGTGGCCTTTTTGCTGGCAGGCGTGCCACAGGCCCCTCCGCCCACTCTGTGTCCCGCTGGCTTCCCTGCAGCCGAACATAAGCTGCAGTTGAGCGCCGCGGAACACTGGGCCGCCTTGTGGCCGGGCTGACCGCAGCGATAGCAAAGATCGCTACGGTCAACCTCAGCGGTGCACTTGGCCCGGACGTGCCCCTTCTCCAGGCACCGGAAGCACCGCAAAGCCCGGGGCTGCAGGAGTTTAACTCTCGCTGCAACCCAACCTACCAGCAATCTGCCACTTGCGGCGATTTTATTCGCCGACGCCACAGGGCACCGAACCCAGACCGCGCCGAGTCCGGTGGCGTCGGTGCGAATATCGCCGGCCCGCACCTTGTCCGGCGGACACTCTCCACTTCGGGCAACGGCCGCCACCACCTCCTCGGAAGTCACGGACTCGTCCAGGCCGGCAATCCGCACCTCTGCGGTTTTAACCGGCCTTTTTTTTTTTTTTTTTTTTTTTTTTTTTGTTTTCGCTGGGGAAAATGACAATTACGCATCCCCTCCCGTCGGGGGACGGGAAGGGTATGTGGGACTCCCCGGGAGAGAGCCTCCCGGTATACCCACTAAAAACCCCAGCGCAACTCCGGCATCGCCATAGTGGCGGGGGAGTGGGAAACTAGCACAGCCTCAGCTACCTCTCCCCCGCCGGCGAAGCCCGCCTAAGAAGGCGGGCCCTCATTTGCCCCTCTTAAAGAGGGGCCGTGGCTCCCGCGTGGTGAGCGGTGCAGGGCGGGCGCGGGCACCCCCGTGCCTCACGCCCGCCGCTCACCTCAGGGCGGGAGAAAGCGGGCGAAATCCCGCCTTCTCCTGCCCCTACGCCGCCTGCGGAGTGCCGGAGCGAGGGGATCCTCCTCTCGCTCCCGCTCCGCTGCCTCCTTCTGCGACATCACGACCTCGCAGAAGGAGGCCATCGCCGCCCAGGCCCCCTCGCTCCCCACCATCGCTCTGACGATGCCGGGCAGCGAGAGGTCCCCTCCTACCGCCGCGACAAGATCGCGGCGCGGCACGGCCCACGACGGGCACACCGCGAGGGTGTGGTCCGCCGTGTCCTCCGCCGCGCCGCAACCGTGGCACGACGGCGTCTCCTCTCGTCCTATCCGGTGCAGGTACCTGCCGAAGCAGCCGTGACCGGAGAGTACCTGCACCAGGCGGAAGGAGAGGAAACCGTGACGCCTGTCGAGCCAGTCCTTGAGGACCGGCCCGATGGCGTCGAGGGTGCGACGGCCGAACACCGCGGAGGCGAGGTCGCGCGTCCAGTGCTGGACGATGGCGTCCCTCGCCTCCCGGCGGACGGCCTCCCTCAACTCCGGGGCCGGACGCTCGCCCAGCGCCCTGCGCCCCGCCGTCCACTCGTACACTCTGGCGAGCACCCAGGCCTCGAGCTCCCAAGGCGGGGTGCTCGCCAGAGCGCATGCCGAAGCGAAGCCTACCGTACGGTAGGCCCGCGCTGCCCGCTGGGCGATGGCCCTTTGGGGAGCCCGAAGGGCGGTAAGGTTCTCCCTCCTGTGGAGGGAGTCCGCCCAAATTGGAGCCCCGTAAAGGGCCATGCTCCGCAGTATGCCGGCGTATAAACGCCGGCACCGCGTGCTGGGCCCTCCCATGTTCGGCATGAGCCATGAGAGGGCGTTCGCAGCCTTCAGCAGGCGCGTCGACAGCCCGCTGAAATGCGGGCCGAAGCGCAGCCTGCTGTCCACAATGAGGCCCAGATACTTCATCTGGGCCTCAACCCCGACCCTCACTCCCTCCACAAATATGTGGGCGTCAGGTGGGGGGCGCTGCCGGGGGCCGTGAAAGAACACGGCCTCCGTTTTGTGCAGCGCCACCCTCAAGCCCAGGCGGCGGATCCTCCCCGCCACTAAGGATCCGCCCGCCGATGCCAAACTGGCCGCCTCCCGGAAGGTGCTCCCGCGGGAAGTGAGGAGAGTGTCATCCGCGTAGCAGATGACACTCGTGCCTCGTAGGAGGGTTCCCCGCAGGAGCCAGTCATAACCGACGTTCCACAGAAGAGGCCCTAGAACGGACCCCTGTGGAACGCCGGTTTCCACGCCATACCGCCGGACCTGGCCAGCCCCGTCCACGAGGAGGACGGCACGGTCCTCCAAGTAGCTGGCCAGGAGGCCCCGCAAGTACAGGGGCACACCGTGGAACCGGAGCGCCTCCAGGATGGTGGAGTGGGGGATGGAGTTAAAGGCGTTGGCAATATCGAATGACACAGCCAACACTCCATCCCCCACTCCTACCGCCTCTGTCACCTGGCCCTTTAGACGGGCCAGGGCGTCCACTGTCGAACGCCCAGCTCGAAAACCGAACTGGGCGTCCGACAGGTCCGGTCCCACGTCCCGCAGATGGCGCTTCAGGCGGGCGGCGATAATCCCCTCGAACATCTTACCGGCCTCGTCAAGCAAGACGATGGGCCGGTAAGCCGAGGGGGAGTCCGCCGGCCGCCCTTCCTTCCGGAGGAGGCACAGTTGGCCTTCCCGCCAAGGTTTCGGGAACCTCCTCGACGCGAAGCACGCGTCGAAGAGGTCCCGAAACCTTCCCTCCATCTCTGTGGCCGCGATGGCCACCACCCGAGCGGGAACGCCGTCCAGGCCCGGAGCCGTCTTTTTGGCGCGGAGACGAATAGTCGCCGCGCCAAATTCCTCCTCTGAAACCGGAGGAGGAGGAGCTTCCTCCTCCGGTAGAGCCGCTGCTCTTGGCGGGCCCATCGCTGGTGGGGTGAAGTGTGGATCCCTGCGCGGAAACAGGGACCGCACCACCCCATCCAGGAGCGCTGGTTCGAGGGTCTCGGCAACCGGGGGACCAATGCGACGCAGTTTGTTCCGCGCCGCCTTATATGGCCTCCCGAATGGGTCGTTGTCGAGACCCTCCAGCAGCTCAGCCCTCGCCGCGTCCTTAGCGGCGCCGATGGCCGACTTGAAGGCCGCCCTCGCCTCCACGTATCTGGCGTAGAGGCGGTCCTCGTCAGCCAGATCCCGTCGACGCCGCCGACGCGAGCGGGTGTAGGCCCGCCGTGCCGCCACGCAGGAGGCCCGCAGCTCCGCCAACTCCTCCGACCACCAGTACACGGCACGTCGGGGAGGTGGACGTCTCGACCGAGGCATGCTGGCGTTGCACACCTCGGTCAATGACCCCCTCAGTCGGGCCGCCGCCGCGTCCACGTCCAGGACGTCCACGCCGGGACCTGGCCAAAGCCAGTCCTGGACGAACGCGGCCTCCCGTGCCGCCTCCCGATCCAGGTGGGTCAGAGCCCACCTTGGAAACGGGGAACGGCCCGATGATGAGGGGGTGCTGCGGTGCCCCCGTGGATTCTGGGGGGAGATCTCGAATCGCACGTAGCGGTGATCCGAGATCGTCTCCCCCAGTTCCACCCTCCAATTTCGAATGCGGGCGGCCAGTGCGGGCGTGGCAAAGGTGAGGTCCACAATGGACCCGCCCTGCCGCCGCACGCACGTCTGGACGCTCCCCCTATTCAAGAGGGAGAGACCAGACGTGGCCGCCCACAATTCGACTGCTCGTCCGCGAGCGTCGGTGGCCGGGTTTCCCCAGACCACCGACTTGGCATTCAGGTCTCCTAGCACGGAGACCTGTCGTGGCGCCGTCCTCCCGATGACCGCCGTCAGGACCCCGAGGAAATCCTCGAAGTCCTGGAGAGGGCGGTTTGGGGAGAAGTAGACCCCCACAAGGGCCAACCCTCCCCACGCGGCGGCCACGTATCCCGGTCCCCTCTCTAAGAGCGAGAGGGAAGGGGAGTCCGAGGTAGACCGCGCCACGATTGCCACCGAGCCGTCACTGTCTCCCAGCCAATTGCTGGGAGTATAGTACGGCTCGGCCACCACTGCCACATCCACCAACCACTCGGCCATTGACTGCACCAGTAAGTCCTGGGCAGCCCGGCAGTGGTTGGTGTTTGCCTGGAGGATGCGACGGTCGGCACCCATTACTCGACCATCGCATCACCCTCGGCCACCGCCGCTGATGGGACATCAGCGGGGGTGGTGGCAGCAGCGGCAGGATGGCTTATAGCCGCCTGCGGCTTGCCCTTCTTGGAGGGAGGACGGCATGACGTCCCCCCCATAATGTGGTCGGCGGGGCGACCAATGTCGGCGCACGCAGCGCAGTGCGGCTTGGCGGCATCGCACGAGGCCGCCATATGCCCCTGCTTCCCGCAGCGGAAACATGTGTCCGCCCTGTCCACAGTGGACGGACACATGGCTCGGGTGTGGCCGATGCCGAAGCACTTGAAGCAGCGCATCGGCGCTGCCTCAAGTACCCGGATCACGGCCCGGCTAAAGCCTACGATGAGCCGTCCTTGGCATTTTGCCCGGACGGCCAACACTGCGGCGACTGGGCACACCAGCCGGATAGTGCCCAGTCCACCGCGGCCGGGCCTAATAGCCCGAGCCTGCACCGCTGCGGGTTCGCAGCCACCGGCATTTGCGACCGCCTCCACCACCTCCTCTTTGGTGACCGAGTCATCAAGACCGGTCACCTCAATGGAGGTGGTTTTGGTCGGCCTGGCGACCTTCGCCACGTCGGCAAGCACCTCCCTCAACTTGCCGGCGAACAGGTCGGCGTTTTTGCCGCCGTCCTTCCCCGGAAACTCGAATAGACGAGCTCCGGTTTGGGTCCGGCGGCAAGCGCCAATCCCCAACTCGGCGGGGTTGGCGACGGTACGAGCCCGTCTCAGGACGGACTCGTACGTTACCCCCTTCTCCGCGGCTTCGGGGACGATCGTCACCGTGACCGCCGCGGTTTTGGGGGCAACCAGCCTCGGAGCCTTTGCGGCTGTCGCGGCAGCTGTCGGGGCAGCCGCCGAGGCAGCCGCCGGGGCAGCCGCCGGGGCAGCCGTGGCCTTGGTCGCCTTTTTACCCTTCCCCTTTCCCTTCCTAACCACCTCTGACCACGACTGGTTGGCTGGGGTGGTGGAAGGGAGGAGGGCGTCTCCCTCCTGCACCTGGGGGGCGGGTGCCGCGATGGCAGCCGGCCCCGGTTTAGCGCCCGCACTCGTACCGGGGGGAGGCAGAGCCCCCGGCGACTTCTTCCCCTTGCCCTTGCCCTTTGAGGGCTTCGGGGCAAGGGGAGCCACTGTCGGCGTCTTGTCCGCCGCCAAAGGCGGACGGAGGCGCTTCTCGGGCAGGAGCCTATCCTCTATGCCCGCAAAGCAGGCCCGAGTGAACGCCCTCTCCTCCATGACCACCTTGCGGAACAATTCCTCAAGGTTGGAGGAGGAGGGGGCGGGAACCGCTGCCGACGGGGCCGCAGCAGACGGGGGCGGGGCCGTAGCCTCAGCCAGCTTCTTGTGAAGCTGGCTGACCTCCGCTTGCAGGCGATCCACCCTCGCCTGCAGCTGCCTCGTCTCTTCTGACGCAGTGCGCTGCGTCAGCTCCACTATTATCCCGTGCAGGCTGGTTGCACGGCATTTGAGGGCCTTCTGGAAGGTCCCCTTGAGGTTGGAGGACCTGGAGGCGACCTCGACGATCTCCTCCTTGTCCTCCTCCGCCAAGCGGACCAACTCAGCCACGGAAAGGCCATCGAAGCTGACGAGGGCCGAACCATAACCGGCCCTCGCCTTGGTTGCGCGCGCCTGCCTCTCCTTGGCGGCAACCAACTCCTCCAGTTCCAGCTCGGCCTCGGCCCGTCTGGCCAAGCCGAGCTGGCGCTGGGCGTCTGCCAAACCCACATCGTGGGTGCCAGCCTGAGAAGAAGTCGATGGCGAAGCATTCTTCGCCCTCGACTTCTTCTTGTTGGGCTTACCCTTGGCCGAGCCCGAGGAGCCCTCGGACCCGAGCCTCAGGTAGGCCCTCTTCAGGCTGCGCTCCGCAGCCACTCCACACACAGAGGACGAGTCCCCGACAACGGACCCCATGTCCGAGTCGGAGAACTCGTCCTCTCCGCAGAAGCCCGTCGCAGAAGGTGCGCGACTCGCCTCCGACGCCGACATTTCGTCGGGGTGGCCCTGAGAAGGGCCTTTGGGTTGGCCCTGAGAAGGGCCTTTTGGTTGGCCCTGAGAAGGGCCTTTTGCGACGAAACGCCCGGAAGCATCTCGCATTGGTTTCGGCATAGCTAAAACCAAAAACCACAATAAAAAATAAAATCCTCAATAAAACCAAACCCACAATAATAAAAACCCACGATAAAAACAATATTAAAAACCACAGTCCGCCTTCTCGGCATTGCCGCTCGCAGCACCAGCTACCTCAAACAGCTGCGCACCTTTTTTTTTTTTTTTTTTTTTTTTTTTTTTTTTTTTTTTTTTTTTTTCTCGAGTGGAAATGCCTTTACGCACCATACCCGTCGCTAGCTAGGCGACGAGCGTGTGTGGGACTCGCCCGGCCGTAGCCGGGAATACCCACTAAAACCACCCGGTTACCGTCGGGCCCTGTGTTGAGAGTGTCACGGGGCCGACCCGAAGGCCAAGTACTCCGTGACACCCTCAGGGCTTGCCGGCCCTCCCCTGTAGGGCCGGTTTCCGCGCCAAAGGGGGATTACCCGGTAACGGAATAATCCCCAGACGTGGTGACCGTTGTGCAATGCACGTGCGGGAGCTACCCGCACGCGCTGGTCACACCCTGGGGCTAAAGGAGACGGGGGTTCGTCCCCCGCCTTCTTCGCCCCACCCGTCTACGCCGGAGGGGAGCGGCAAGTACGTCCTCTTCCCGCTCCCTCTCCGCAGCCTCCTTCTGCAAGAGGACGGTCTCGCAGAAGGAGGCGGCAGCCTCCCATGCCGTCTCACTTTCAACCATGGCTCGTACCATGGTTGCCAGTGAGAGGCGTCCGCCTCCGAGCGCCGCAACGAGATCGCGGCGCTCGTTCCGCCAGGCCGGGCACTCCACTAGGGTGTGCTCGGCCGTGTCGTCGGGGGAGTCGCAGTGATGACACCGCGGTGACTCCTCCCGACGGGCGACTCGGTGCAGGTAGTGACCGAAGCACCCATGTCCGGTCAGTACCTGCACTAGGCGGAAGGTAAGGCTGCCATGCCGGCGCCCAACCCATCCCTTCAACACCGGACGAATCGCTCCAATCGTCCGGTGGCCGGCAGCTGGGGAGCGGAGCGCCTCCCTCCACCGGCTCAGGGCCTCCCCCTGAGCCGCTAATCTGACCCGCCTTACTTCCTCGAAGGCGGGTCGTTCCCCCCGTTCCCGGGCCGCGACACGGTGTCGATGCACCTGGGACAGAACCAGGGCATCGACCTCCCACTACATTGCATCACCTGGGTCAACTGCCGTCTTCCTTCCTATTCGGTCAATCTGAGTGAATATGTTCTTAATAAACTAGCGCGCTTTACCATCAACGATCGCATCACTGCTTACCATCAGGCGGGATTGCGGTCAAGCGCTAGTTTATAATTATTAAAAAAAAAATGCCCAAGCCGTGCCAAGCCATAAAAGAAAGAAAGAAAGAAAGAGTTCCCAAGAAATTATGCTTTAAAGATTTAATATCACATCTTAATGTAATCAGCCTATAATGTTCGCACTGAATGGTGGAATACAGGACACTCCTCAAATTCAGAGTCGGCGTGGGCTTCCTTAACAACATTAATATTAAGCTAAAAGCTAAATATACGGCTAAGTAAGTACATCTACAACTGAAAAAAAACAAGAATGAGTCTTCCGTACTATTATGTATAAAAATCACGTCTGTTGTATGGGAGCCACCCATGGGGAAAATACAAAGTTATTTCGCAGTTCGAATGGGATTTAATTTTCCTGTATGAAGTTGTAGCAATAGAAAGATTATTTCATTAAACTGAATACCGACAAAGTTCGATGACACCACAATACGTCTGTTTTATAGTGATCAGGTAGAGAATTGTAAAATATAGTCGTCTATATTTTCATAAAACACATCTGTAAAGAAACTAAGTAATCAGCTGTCCTTTTTGCATCGTGGAAACATGTTGAAAAGTTTGTAACAACAATATTTCAATCAAATACTGGAACATAACAAAAAAGGCCCTTCTCCATTTTCAAAAAGTTCCATTCAATGTTCACCATGATAATAAACAAACATGGCCCCCATGGGTCTACACGATCGTTCCCTTTAGAACTACTGAACAAAACAAACTCCCCCACACATGCACTTGTCGCGTTACAAAACTAGTACTATTCATACATTCGAATTCTAACAGACGACATAGAAAAAGAAAATCAAAAACATTTTTTTATCCAGTCGTATTGTGGAGTCCCCTAAAAGAGCACTCTATTGAATGTACTGCACTCAATAGATAAGTATTTCATATCCTGGTTGAATGAGGACGGTATGCATCAGTAAAACTGAAAGTTAGGGTATGTACTGCGGAATGTAAAGCGACTGTACGTGGACTATGTGATGGATTTAGGAATTTGTTACACCGTTAAGGTTTGACGAGCGAAAGATAAGAAAAAAACATTTATAATTAGGCTTACACTTGAATAATATCGAATATCGAAGTTTAGCCAAATCAGAAGTGTGTGTTGCCAGTGATGACTTATGGAATTGATACGTGGTCGCTAACAGTGGGCCTCATAAGAGGGTTCAAGTTGACTCAAAGGGCAATGGAGAGGGCTATGCTTGGGATTTCACAGGGCGATCGAATTACGAATGAGGAGATCCGCAGAAGAACGAGCGTAATCGACATAGCCCGAAGAATTGCAACACCAAAGTGGCAATGGGCTGGGCACATTGCCCGTAGGACCGATGCCCGATGGGGCCGGCGAGTTCTTGATTGGTGACCACGCACCGGAAGACACAGCACGGGTAGGTGGATCAACGACCTAGTGAAGATCGCGGGAAATTGCTGGATGCAGAAGGCGCAGGACTGGTCATCGTGGACATCCTTGGGGGAGGTCTATGTCCAGCAGTGGACGTCTTTCGGCTAAAATGATGATGACGATGATGAGCAGTTACACTGGTAAAGCGGACCCCAGACTCCAAAGCTGAAAATGCTTCGGAGCCGATTGGGATTAACGCTGGGATGATGATGATGATTAAAAAATATTAGGCTTACATCATCATCATCTCAGCGTTTATCCCGGTTGCATCCGTGGCTTTCGCGTTGGAGCCCGGGGTCCGCTTTCCTACTTAATTTCCTCCATTTCGCGCGATCTTTAGCATCCTGTGGTGTGAGATTGTTGGCACGCATGTCATCTCTCACAACGTCAAGCCAGCACCTCTTTGGTCTACCCCGCTTGTTCCGGCCCGGCGGAGGCGCCATGGCAAGACATTTGTGACCCACGTAACATGCCGGTTTTCGTAAGACGTGACCGTACCAACGTAGGCGACCCTCCTGCAGCTTTTCCGCTATGTCACGGACATGAAGACTGCCACGGATGCGGGAGTTCCTGATGCGGTCCTTCCGCGTAACTCCACACATCCACCGCAGCATGTTTATCTCCGTGACACGCAGCTCCTGCTTGTGTCGCTCAAGCACAGGCCACGCCTCGCTGCCATACAGGAGAACAGGTCTAATGATGGTCTTATAGGCCTGCCCCTTAAGCTTAACCGGCATTTTGGTGTCACAAATGACACCTGACACCTCACGCCATTTTGCCCAAGCTGCGGAAATGCGTGCCCTGACGTCGCAATCAATGTCGCCGGATGCGTGGAGTACAGACCCCAAGTATTTAAACTGGTCTGTGCACTCGACCATGTCACCGCCTATGCGCACGGACATGGGGTCTGTCGTGTTGCTAGCCATATACACGGTCTTCGCCACATTGAGTTTCAGACCTCCGTTCTCGAGCGAGTCCTTCCACACATTCACACGCCGCACTAACCGATCCCTGTCCGCGTCCGCCAGCGCGATATCGTCAGCATACATAAGCAACCAAGGAGGTTGCTCATGTGAATCCCTGATGCTATCCGACAAGGCGTCTAATATCACGCTGAACAGAAACGGACTAAGAACGGAACCCTGGTGGACTCCGACGGTGACGGGGAAGGGTTTAGTGTCACCAACAGCGGTCCTAACAACGGAATCGGAATTGAGGTACATGTCTCGAATTATGTCAACATAGGCCTCTGGTACCCCTTTGGACCTCAGTGCCCACCAGATCACCCTCCGAGGGACACAGTCGAAGGCCTTCTGCATATCAAGAAACAGCAAATGCAGAGGCGTGTTCTTCGATCTGTATCTCTCCATGGCGATCCTTAGTGCGAAGATAGGATCCATGGTTCCGTACCCTGGACGAAACCCATATTGACACTCCGAGACAGCACACTCCCGCCGGATCCGGGAGTCCATGATCCTCTCAAGGATCTTCATGGTGTGGGACATGACCTTTATACCACGATAGTTGCCACACTCCTGTACCGAGCCCTTGCCTTTGAAAACTGGAGTAATAATACTCAGTCTCCATTGGCACGGGATTTTGCCGGTCAGGAGCACGTGGTTCAAAAAGCTAGTTAACACGCCCACACCGCGGGGACCCATCGCCTTCCAGGCCTCAATGGGAACTCCATCAGCTCCGACAGCTTTCCGATTTGCCATGCGACGAAGAGCCGTATGGACTTCCTCAGGCGCTATCGGGGGCACTAATCCAAGATTTAGAGGGAGTTCCGGTGTCTGCACCTCTTGGTGCTGCTTGTTCAGGAGCTCGTGGAAGTACGAGCGCCATCTCTCCTTCACCGCGAGGTCTTCGCATAGTAGGTTGCCAACAGGGTCTTTTACGCAGCGGCACTTGGATATATCCTGTGCCGCTTTGACCCTAGAACGTGCCAACTTGTAAATGAACTTTTGCCCCTCAGACGATTCCCGCTTCTCGTAGAGCGGTTGCAAGTGATCTCGTCTGGCTCTGGCTACAGCTCTTTTAGTGGCACGTTTGGCAACTTTGTATGCGTCGCGATCTTCAGGGGAACCGGACGCTTGCCACGTTTTGAAGAGGGTTTTCTTCACCTTAGTCTCCCTCTGGACTGTGTCGTCCCACCACCAGGTCTCCTTGTCACGTTTGCGGCCACCCTTGGAGACGCCGAGCACCACCCGCGCCGCCCCAGTGAAAGCTGCCTGGATCCTGTTCCAGTGTTCTTGAACTGGTTCCCCATCGGTACCGGCGCACTTGTCGCCAATAACCGCCGCAAAATCCTGGGACCTGTTTTCATCCAGCAGCCACCACCGGATCTGGCGCGGGCAGTGCTCTACACGTCTGCGTTGGGTCTTTACGCAGAGATCCATGACAAGGAGCCGGTGTTGTGCAGTGAGACTCTCACCGGGTATGACTTTGCAGTTGGCTATTTTGCCGATGTGGTGCCTCCTAGTCAGTAGAAAGTCGATCTGGGTAGCACAACGTCTGCTCCGGTAGGTGACAAGGTGCTCCGGTTTCTTTTTGAAGTAGGTGTTCACGATTGCAAGATCAGCGGCCGCACACGTTCGGAGAATATTGTTTCCTTCTGCGTTGCGGCTACCGTATCCAAAGCCACCGTGAACACGATCAAACCCATCACACTTCTCACCCACATGAACGTTCAAATCACCACCCAGAACGACTCCCTGGGACAACGGGATCCCGCGAAGTAATCCTTCGAGCTGGGTCCAGAACAACGTCCTTTCGGCGTCACCGCACCCCGCCTGCGGAGCGTAGGCACTTATCAAGTAGGTTACAACCCCATTGACAAGCACCCGCAACGACATCAGCCGATCACTGATGCGATTTACCTCCAAGACGTCATCCTGGAGCTCGCCAGACAACACCACGGCGACCCCATTTCTCCCACTAGGTGCACCCGTGTAGATCAGCTTGTAGCCATTCCCAATAAGCCGGGATCTGCTGCCTTTCCACCGAGTCTCCTGCAGGAACGCCACGGCCACCCTCCGCCTGTGGAGAGTCTCGGCCAGTTCTCTCGCGCGCCCAGTTAGCGTGCCAACATTCCACGACGCGAAACGGATTTTCTTGGTTTGGGCTCGCTTCTTCAGCCGTGTCCGCCTCTGACACGGTAGCCCTAGCCCACAGGTCACAGGAGTCGGGCGAGGCTCCTGCGCGCCGTTTTGCGGCGGCGCCCTAGCCGTGACATGTGCTCTTATATTTCTGTCCATTGTAGATTGGCTTATTTGGCTAATTACAAGTGCGACTGCCGTCTGACCACTAAACCCCGAAGGGAAAGCCGGCGTCAGCGCCCCGTTCGTTGGTCAGCAGGTGCACCGTCTGGCAGGTGGGGTTGACTTAGGTCCCAAAGATGGTGGTGGGACCCCAGAGCACCCAAAATATTAGGCTTACACTTGCTTTAAAAACATATAAGGAATAGCATTCAGTTACAAACGGCAGAAGAATTTTTCATTTACATCGAATTAACAGCGGGTCCCTAATTAGGCACAGTATCTTGGTGACCCCAAATATAGATAAGAAATGTTTTATTTAAATTATTTAGGATGTCAATCAGCAACTTTAGAACGTGAATGTTGCTAAAGATAAATTGCTCATAGTTTTCTATTGCTTTTCTTTCCAGGAATAAGAACTAGGGCAGAAAACTGTATAGAAACATTTGTCAACAATTTTTGAGTTGTATAATATATTTGTAAGGGTTAAAATATTACTTTTTAGCAATTTCTAGGGTTTTCCACATCGTTTACGATTTATTAAACTATTCCGACATTAATTCTGCTAACATTAGTGCCCCAAAGTTAGCAACTGTTTTACACACACACACATGCAATTTTTCCATGAACTATCTTTAAAATAAGACAACAAAAAAAAAAAAAACGTAGCAAAAAAAGTATACTATAATTTCCTTAAACAGTAACATTTCGTTTTGGCGAATAAAGCTTCATTAACAGCCAGTAATGTCCGTCTCTAATGATGCCTTTCGTTTGCGTCTTCATTGTTTTTTCTTTAGATATTTATTTTAGCTCGAAGCGATGTTAGTTTTCCGTTTAGGTAACACAACACAGTGTAGGCATAATGTCTTCCAGCTAATAGTAAACTATTGTGATCATTAACGCATCTCATTTGTGTGGTGCATTGTCTCAATATGCATTGAAATGCGACATTGAGCATTTTTATTGGATGGGGAAAACCAATTGAATGAACGTGACCGCACCGTACCATGATCGTTTTTTGTTTTATGTGTATTTTTTAATGTTTTCAATTTTCATTTCGGTCGTTCATTCCCACGACTGGTAATTTTTTTCTTATAAACGACCTTTTAAGGTTTGTGCAATCAAAGGGATTATTTTTAAACAATGTTACGGAAGGCACATGGGATAAAAAAGCACCTTTTACAGGAATAAACTATATTTAATAAGAACAATGGTTACATCGATATTAGCGACGCAAGCACGGGACCGAACTACAACAATTGCGAATTACTTCTAATAATATTACTTCTTCACTGCTCACGCTCTTGGTATAACCTTAACAGTTACATTCTACGTCATGTTGCCATGTCTTGGGCATTTCATGGAACAGTAAAGTATGTTATGATTTGAATGTAATACGAATATTTTAAGGTGAAGAAACTGAAGGCACTTTACTTAACTTTAGGCAAACTTGGAATGTGGTACCAGGCTTGGAATAGCACCAACCCATGTCCTCCCGTGCGGAACGTAAGAAGCGACTAAGGGAAGTCTCACCAGGGAAGCGGGCAGCAGCGCTTCTCATGTGGAATATCAAATTATTGCGATCCCAACACGTAAAAGAAGAAGAAGGCGAACTTGGTCAGTTTTTAAGTTCTTAAGAGACATGTTGGACTAATAATTATAACTATTTGGGTGTAACATTGCTCAACTGCCTACGTGTCCGTGCATATACTGCGTCTTCCTTCCTATGTCCTCACTTTTTCTTTTGAGTGTAAATGCTCTTAATAAACTAGCGCGCTTTACCATCAACGATTGCATCACTGCTTAACATCAGGCGGGATTGCGGTCAAGAACTAATTTATAATTATAAAAAAAAAACAAATTAAAATGTCCTTTTAATTTCTCACACGTAAAGTGCCATATTTGTATGCCGGTCGATCATATTTCTATTTATAAGACCGAAAATTGGGTCGAAATTAAAAAAAGAAATGAAACATCATTTTAAAGCTTTTCTATATATTTCCGCTACACCGAAAAAAAAATAGAAATTACTCATATTTCAGTGGTTTTTCGAAAATTTTGACTATAAATAAATGTACGAATACTTAGCATGAGTCACCGAGTTAAATTAAATATCACAATTACTAAGTAAAAGTCTGAAGTACACTACATAAAGTGTAAATTTTGCCACCGTGTCACCCTTTGTAAAATCATCGTATGTATTTATGATAAGTAATTTATATGGTGTACATAATATTTTTTTTATTTTTTTATTAAGAGTATTCACTCAGAAAAACTGAGCGAATAGGAAGGAAGACGGCAGTTGAGCGAGGTGATGCAATGTTAAACCCAACAACACGACCAACGATGCTGCGCCAAAGGGAGATTGATCTGAAGACCCTCCACGACCAAACTCCCAACACAACAATATTAGGCGCATCGTATCCGGCACAGATCGCAACACAACTGCTCAGACCCGTCCTCCGTACGGCTTCACCAGACATCATGCCGGAACACGACAAATCCTAAGTCAAACAATCGACAAGTCTTCTATTCTATTCTTTCTAGCCAGTTCAGAACGATTACCCTATACGGTGTAAATGCTCCCCGTCTAGTCCGGGGTCAGCGGCGGTCGTTATTTATATTTTCCCGACCGTACCACGGCCCGCGGGTTATTTTATGTAGTCGACTGTTTTATATCGTTGATGGCTGGATTTAATATTAAACTGCTGTTCAACCGCTTTACCGCTGCCAGACTTTATCGGTGCATGCTGAACATACTTTCCTGGTGAAGAACGGTATTGTTGTTTTGTTTTTATTAGGTACTAGTCAAAAACTACGGTTATTGTTGTTTATTACCATAAGGCCACAACATCGGCTGCCAGCAGAAGTTACACCCATCAGATAAAGTCTTGCCGCCAAGCGATTCGTCCTGTTCTAGGACGAATATAAAAATAGTCGTAGGACGGGTCTGAGCAGTTGTATTGCGATGTGTACCGCGTACAATGCGCCAAATGTTGTTGTGTCGGGAGTTTGGTCGTGGAGGGTCTCTAAATCAGTCGCACTCTGGCGCAGTATCGTTGGTCGTGTTGTTGGCCGACCAACTGCCGTCTTCCTTCCTATTCACTCAGTTTTTATGAGTGAATAAGCTCTTAATAAACTAGCGCGCTTTACCATCAACGATTGCGTCACTGCTTACCATCAGCCGGGATTGCGGTTAAGCACTAGTTTATAAATATATAAAAAAAAACCGACCAAGTGCGTGTTGGACTGACGCACAAAGGGTTCCGTACCATTTTTTTAATGAAATTAAAGGATTTAAATTATTTGTATGAAAGATTACGCGGTAATAAGCGGTTTACGATTTAGGAGGTATTAAAAAAAAACTACGTACTAGATCTCGATCAAAACAATTTTCGTTGGTAGTTTTTATAGTAATGTACATCGTATGTTTTTTAGATTATTCATTTACTTATTTTAGAAGTTGGAGGGGGCGAGGGTGCCCCCTCGCCCCCTCCAACTTCTTTCCACTTTGGAAGAGAAAATATTTGAGTTTCAGTTCTAAGTATGGAGTGCCCCCAATATTTATTATTATTTTTTTTATTTTTGCATCAAAATCTTAATGCGTTTCATAGAATACATCTACCTACCAAGTTTCAGCAGCATAGCTCTTATAGTTTCGGAAAAAAATGGCTGTGACATACGGACGGACAGACAGACATGATGAATCTATAGGGCTTCCGTTTTTTGCTATTTGGCTACGGAACCCTAAAAAAATGGTGGTGAGGTTATAAATAGATTAGAATAGAAATCTTTTATTTCAGACAGGAAACTAAAAGGTTAGTAGTAAATATACGACACAGATGTAGGTACATAAAATCAATACTGGACGTGGAGTTGCACCCCCCTCCGTAACATCGGGGAATTTGACCGCCCCGTGAACACCCTGGGAATACTGTTGGTGTCGCCGCGAACACGCGTTATCAGAAATGCGCTTCTATTTCTAATGTCTGTAATCTGTAAACATCACTGATGCACTACAACGCCACAGTAGCTGGAACAGTATTCAATAAATAAATAAAACTGTTTCTTTTTCAGCTTTGGACATAATTTTTATAACATTTTACTTAATTCTAAATAGTACTTATGCGATACTGCGCACTTATACCGAAAAATGCTTGGGAAACCCGTGTTTCCTTAGAAAAAAATAAAAATAAGTGTGCCACGCCAACCTAATAACCTCCAAAATTAAGGATTAATTAAAACTCCTCAGAACTGCCGAATCCCGTTCCAAGCACTATGTTCTGTGTTATGTAGTGAGTTCTACACGTGTCCTACCATGTAATAAGAATATAAAATACAAATACAATAAAGTGAGGTGTATGTGTAATCTTCCGAAATGTTTTTTGAGTACGGTAGCGGCCAAATCCAATCTACCCCGTAATGCACCTTTCCGAATATAGTATTTCTACAATATAGTACCGTATACCATACGCCCGATGCGATGGTCTTTTTAACTTAATACACTTCTCATCAAAAAAAACGAAATAGCTTACGAGTTTATGTTATGTAAGGATTATCAGAAATATACAATACTAGCTGACCCGGCGAACTTTGTTCCGCCTTAAAGGCAATAAATATCACATGATCACATTTTTTACTTTTTAAATTAGGAACACTGTAAATAAAAAAAAAAGTATTCCATGATTTTTTTATTTGTCATTTATTTAGTGTAGCACCTTGTGAAAGAAATGAATTTCTACTTGTGCTTCGTAAAGTATCTAGCTATTGATCTCTGAGATGTCGTGGTGGCCTAGTGGTTAAAACACCAGCCTCTCTTGTATGATTGCGCGGGTTCGATTCCAGGTCAGGCAAGTATCGATGTAACTTTTCTAAAGTGATATGTACTCTCTAAGTATAATATCTAGGACACCAATGACTGAACGTGAAGGAAAAAATCTTGAGGAAATCTGGACTTTATAAGTCTGAAATCGCCACCCCGCATTGAGCAAGCGTGGTGATTACACTCAATCCTTCTCTGCATGAGAGGAGACCTGTCTCCAGCAGTGGGACGATAAAAAGATTGATGATGATGATGATGATCTCTGAGGTTTGTTCGCCGATTTGGCATTGTCAACGGAACAGTTTCACGGACTGCCGCCTCCCTTTGCTCTTGTGAGCAAGAAGCACGAAGTCGAGTCATAGTAAGGCGGCGCTCTGCACGTGCAATTTCTTGCTCTTCTTTAGTGCTTTCATTCAGAATGTTTCGATTTACTCTTGCATTACCGCTTTGTCGAGAAAGATTTGATGGTCTTGGTCACGGCATGATATTTTTATTGATGATAAATGGCACAGCAATACAATATTAGAAATTTTGAAGTTGAAGTTGGCTTTGTGGTTTTTTATTAGAATTTTTAAACCAGCAGAGAGTATTTATATTCTTTGCTTTAAACGATTGCTTCAACCGGTTAGACTTTTTTTTAAATATGCTCAGCTGTCATTTGCTTTTTGTTATACCATTTTTGGTATATGAATTGCTGACTTACATTTTGAATGAGTTGGACCATGTCTTATGTCACGTCACACGGGAACGACGGGGACGGGTTCTTAACTACCTCCCACCAATATTCAGCTAAATCGGTTCAGCCGTTCTTGAGTTATATATTAATAGTGAATAAGCAACTGAATCGATTCCAATAATTTTTACACCATGTTATATTTTGTCCCAAATACATTTAGAAATTGTTACAGTGTAGTTACCGAGTGCGTCACGCAGCTTACGATACATCATCATAGTATTGTGCGCGCGCAACAGCTGATGCTAGAGGTCAACGCACCGCGCTCGCTCGCGCGCGGATCTTTGACCATATTTATGTTGGGACAACCAAGTAGAATACTCGTAGCAAGCTTATTATAACTTTGTGGTTTTTCATTATATCTTTTTGAAATTTTGTACATAATATTATTAACTTAAAAATACTGGACACGTGTTTCCTACTTTGTGGAGGTGCAGGGTACCAGGGTAGCACAAAAGTTTAGGAGAAGTCGAAACAATAAACCTCATTCATTCATCATTATCAAATAATCGTAATACATGAAAGAAGGTTTATTGTGCATATTTTTTGACGTGCAAAGTACCAGGGTAGCATAAAAGTGTAGGAGAAAACAAAACAATAAAAAAGCTCATTCATCATTATCAAATCACAATAATACATGAAAGAGGTTTTATTGTGCATAGTTTGTGGACGTGCAAAGTACCAGGGTATCACAAAACTGTAGGAGAAGTCGAAACAATAAACGTCATTCATTCATTCATCATTATCAAATAATCATAATTACATGAAAGAAGGTTTATTGTGCATATTTTTTTAACGTGGAAGGTACCAGGGTAGCACAAAAGTGTAGGAGAAGTAGAAACAATAAACCTCATTCATTCATCATTATCAAATAATCATAATTACATGAAAGAAGGTTTATTGTGCATATTTTTTTAACGTGGGAGGTACCAGGATAGCACAAAAGTGTAGGAGAAGTCGAAACAATAAACCTCATTCATTCATCATTATCAAATAATCATAAAACATGAAAGAAGGTTAACCAGGTTAGCATAAAAGTGTGGAAAAAGTCGAAACAAAGAAGCTCATTTATTCCCACAGGAACGACGGGGAGCGGCATAGAAAGTATCCTATGTCCTTCTCCCAGTTCTTAGCTACCTCCTTACCAATTTTCAGCCAAATTGGTATAGCCGTTCTTCAGTTATAAATGATGTAACTAACACGACTTTCTTTTATATATATAGATGTAAAGAAAACCCTGTCCGATCCGTGAAGGTATTGTTAGGTATCGATAACTTATTTTACACTTAAAAAAAAACATCCCCCTAAAAAAATTAATATTATTTCGCAAAAAAGAGGTAACTTAATACATGTGCGGCAAGCAACCCTTCCGCGGGCGGCGGGGGGCAGGGCACGCGGCAAGTGGTCGCATCGTTATTCGCTCATAATAATACCGGTGTTGTCAATTTTTGAATAAATACCAAATTTCGGGGAAGTTGGAATTAATTCGCGGGAAAAAAAGATTATTTCAAAATGCATTAGTATTGTTTCTATGATGTTTACGTAAAATTTTATATTATATTTGGTCAAGTGTTTACCAAACCTTTATTATCCTTATGGATCGGACAGGGTTTTCTTTACATATTGTATATATATTTAGAAATATATGTCATATTATGTCGTTTAATCTATACTTATAATAAATCTGTAGAGAAGTCAATTCTGTACATTAAATATATTTAAAAAATTACTAGCAAAGGGTGATAAGGGATCGTTAGTGATCCCAAAAATGCAATCAGTAAAATTTTTGTCTGTCTGTCTGTATGTTCAGGCATCACGTAAAAACTAACGGTTCGATTTCGATGAAACTTGGTATAATTATACCTTATTATCCTGGGCATAAAATAGGATACTTTTTATCCTGGAAAAATACGTAGAAAAAAAAAATCTTAATTTTTCAGTTTTATTCATTGACGTTATTCTGTAGAACCGCGAACACACAGTGGATTCAGCGCCGTAGCCTGTAGCGCCGAAAGTCGGATTTGGCTTGAACCGTTTGCGACACAAGCGGGCTGCACGACGTCCCGCCTCCCCGACTCCTATATAAGGACGGCGTTCCGCGCCGCGCGATGCATATAAATTCTGAATTTTGATGCGTGCGGACGTGTTTAGTGTGGAATTAATATTGTACGCGTGTAATTTTAAACCGTGCTTTTTGATTACTGGATTTGATGTCAATTCTAAGACTGTTCCGATCAGTTATTTGTAAATATAGTACGTACGTAGTTAAAGTCTTCATCGTGAATTGGTTTATTTAGGTTGGTATTTTATTTTCTTTTTGTTTATCTTTGGAAACATAGGTATAGTAATTAGGTTATAAGGTAAAGTAGGTTAGTTATTTAACTCATATTTCTCTCTCTCATCTCATTTCATTGTATTTCTGTTTATTTTTAATACAGTTTTATTGTAACACGATGCCTGCCAGAAAGCGATCTTCTCTTACTAAAACATCGAAACATGCTAAGCGAATGAGACTAGCTAGATCACAAGAATCAACCGAAGAGCGAGAATCCCGGTTAAACCGCATGCGAGACATAGCGGCTGAAGCAAGAGCACGTGAAAGCAGTGCCGATCGCGAATTGAGATTAAGTGCTGATCGTCAACGTCACTCACTATCTCGCTCCTCTGAAACATTTACTGAAAGGGATATACGCCTCACTGCCGACCGTGAACGTCACGTATTGTCTCGGGAGTCTGAGACGTACCCGCAATATCAAGATCGTTTAACGGCTGACCGTGAACGTCACGCGCTGTCACGGGAGTCTGAGACTTACACCCAGTATCAAGATCGTTTGACGGCTGACCGCGAACGTCACGCGCTGTCACGGGAGTCTGAGACTTACACCCAGTATCAAGGTCGTTTGACGGCTGACCGTGAACGTCACGCTTTGAGTCGATCTCTTGAAAGTGACGAAAACCGTTTGCGTCGTTTAGAGGCAGCTCGCGAAAACTACGATTTAAGAGTTCAAAATAATATAGATAATTTGTCAAACGAAAGACAAAGAATAAATGATATTCGGTCATTAGAAACAAATGAGCAATGTGAAGTTCGACTCAGTGGAGATAGATTTCGTCATAATATTGATAGAGTTTTATGTTCATCAGATCATGACGAAGCAGAATCTTTAGATTTGTTGCCATGGATAAATAGAAGCAAAAGTGGATTTGCTTATTACGTTAGAATGAATTATGAATCTTTTGCAGAGATAGGTGAGATGAATATAGTTTGTTCTCATTGTAATTCCTTGAAATGGAGACATGAGTCCGCTGGATTTTGTTGTTCTGGTGGAAAAGTGAATTTACCGCTATTTGAAGATCCACCGGAGCCTTTGAAATCATTGCTCTTAGGAGAACATACCCATTCCAAACATTTTTTGGATAATATTCGGGCTTTTAATAATGCATTTCAAATGACTTCTTTTGGCGCTCAACAAATATCCGAAGGCCCATTCATGCCTACATTCAAAATTCAAGGCCAAGTCTACCATCTAATTGGATCACTGTTGCCAGAAAATCAACCGAAATTCTTACAAATTTACTTTATATCTGATTATAACGAACAGTTAGCTGTACGAAATACAAATTTCCCACATCTTAATGCAGAATTAATTTTGGCACTTCAGCATATGTTACATCAGGTCAATACGTATGTGCATAGTTTTAAGTCAGCATTGGAATCTATTCCTCAAGGGCAATGTGACAATTATAATGTTGTAATCAATGCCGATAGACGTCCAAGTCAAGAACACCCCAGGCGCTACAATGCACCTACGACTAATGAAGTCGCAGTAGTATTAGTCGACCAAGAATGTGATAGACGAGATATCGTGATTCGTACTAGAGACAACCGTCTGCAGCGTATTTATGAAACTCACAGAGCATATGATAGTTTGCAGTACCCCTTAATTTACTGTCGAGGAGAGGATGGCTATAATTTTGCAGTGTACCAAACTAACCCGGTTACAGGTACCTTAAATTACAGAAAAAAAGTTTCTTCTCTTCAATTTTATTGCTATCATTTGCAGATTAGACGTGATCAACTATTGTATTTGCAACGTTTCCGAGGTTTGTTTAATCAATTCATAGTTGATATGTATGCTAAAATTGAAACTGAACGACTGGTATATATACGTACAAATCAAAGACAGTTGAGAGTTGATGAATATGTACATCTACGCGACGCTATGCAACAGCATGACAATCCCGATAATTTGGGCCGTTTGGTTATCTTACCATCTTCTTTTACCGGCGGCCCGCGGTACATGCATGAGCGAACGCAAGATGCTTTTTGTTATGTAAGGAAATATGGTCGACCAGACTTATTCATTACATTTACTACTAATCCTAAATGGGAGGATATAACGAACAATTTACTTGAAGGACAAGCTTCTTACGACCGACACGATATAATTTCGAGAGTTTTTCATTTAAAGCTGAAATTAATGATTAAGTTATTAACTAAAGAAAAAGTTTTTGGTGATTATTTATCTTATATGTACAGTGTCGAGTGGCAAAAACGAGGGCTACCACACGCTCATATTTTAGTTTGGTTGAAAGACAAAATTCGGCCTCATGATGTAGATCATGTAATTAGTGCCGAATTTCCTGACCCAAATGTAGATCCTGTATTATATGAAATCGTTAAAACTCATATGGTTCATGGACCCTGTGGCGCACTACATTCTCACTCTCCTTGCATGCAAAACGGTCGCTGTACTAAACGATATCCAAAATCGTTAGTGGACCAAACTATAACAGGTCATGACGGATATCCTTTATATCGGCGCCGTTCGCCAAGTAGTGGTGGATTTACAGCTGAAAAAAGAGTTCTTGGCCAACAAATCACTTTAGATAACAGGTGGGTCGTGCCATATTCTCCAGTATTATCTAGAGCTTTCGGAGCACATATAAATATTGAAATGTGCAATAGTATTGAATCTATTAAGTATATATGTAAATATATTAACAAAGGTAGTGACCAAGCATCATTTGCACTAAGAAATAACGAACACGATGAGGTAGCTAAATATCAATCGGGACGGTACATTAGTTCGTCAGAAGCAGTGTGGCGAATCTTAAGTTTTCCCATACACGAGCGACATCCACCTGTAATGCATCTCGATATTCACGCAGAGGGAAGTCAAAGTATATATTTCAACCCAGAAAATGTAGCCGAGCGTTTAGTAAATCCAAGACGCACAACTCTTATAGCATTTTTTGAATTGTGTGGCACTGATAGCTTTGCCAAAACTTTACTCTATGATGAGATTCCCGCATATTACACATACGATAAACAACGTGGAGTATTTAACCGTCGTCGACGAGGCTCCCCAGTAGATGGCGCACCTGGAGTTTACAAGGAACATGTAATAGGAAGAGTTTACAGTGTACATCCTAACAATTTTGAATGTTTTTATTTGCGCCTATTATTACATACAGTGCGTGGACCAACATCATTTACTGACTTACGAAAAGTTGACGATATTTTATATCCTTCTTACCAAGCAGCTTGCCAAGCTCGACACTTACTCGAAAATGATCAGCATTGGGACGATGCTTTAGCAGAATCATGCGTCAGTAATAATCCAAGTCGTTTGCGAAATCTATTTGTTGTTTTGTTGACTTTTTGTGCTTTGCCTGACGCTGCGCAGTTATGGGAAAAATATAAGAAGCAACTCTCTGAGGACTTTTTCAGGAACATCTCACGTGATCAAGATACTGAAATAAATGACAATTGCCGTGATTTAGCTATAAATCAGTGTTTGTTAGCTATTCAAAATAAATTAATAGCTGTCGGAGGTAAAACTCTATCAGAATATGGTTTGCCTACTCCTACTATAGCTAACGAACGAATTAACAGGGAATACGCTGCAGAACTTAATTATAATGCTGCAGAACTATTGGAAACTTTAGAAAACGGAGTACCAAGTATGACACCGGAACAAAAACAGGTATTTGACCGTGTCTGCCATAGTGTAAGCAATACTTTGGGACAAATTTTATTTCTCGATGCACCTGGTGGAACTGGGAAGACGTTTCTCACTAAATTAATATTAGCCCACTTAAGGAATCAAAACAAAATTGCACTTGCAGTTGCTTCCTCGGGTATAGCAGCGACTTTGTTACCAGGAGGCAAAACAGCGCATACGATGTTCAAAATACCAATAGACCTTGACCGCACGGAAAATCCAGTATGCGGTATTACTAGAAACTGTGACAAAGCGCAGGTTATCCGGGAGTGTAGTTTAATCATCTGGGACGAGTGCACTATGGCTCACAAAAAAGCCATAGAGGCAGTGGACAGGACTCTGAGGGACATCAGGCACATAGACCAACCCATGGGTGGTATAACTGTTCTTTTTTGTGGCGACTTCAGACAAATTCTACCGGTGATACCACGAGGAACACGAGCTGATGAAGTCAGAGCTTGCCTTAAAAGGTCGAGTCTATGGCAACATATTATATCCATGCATTTAACAACAAATATGCGGGTGAGACTCGGAGATGACCCACATGCACAACAATTTTCAAATTTATTATTAAAAATAGGCGAGGGAAGTTATCCAAATGATGAAGGAAAAGTAGCTTTAAATGATGAGTTGTGTTGTACTGTTTCGTCCCTGCAAGAGCTAATATTTGCGGTTTACGGAGACTTAAGCAGCGTTACGCATCAGCACAATACTTGGTTATGCAAAAGGTCCATTCTTACTCCTCGGAATGACCAAGCATCTGTAATAAATAATGAAATATTGTCACATATTCAAGGAGAAAGTCGAGAGTATATCTCTATTAATAGAATGATGGATCAAGAAGAGTCCACTAATTACCCCATAGAATTTTTAAATTCGTTAAATGTTTCTGGACTTCCTTCACATATAATTAAGTTAAAAATCGGCGTTCCTATTATTCTTCTTCGTAATTTAAGTCCTCCGAAGCTTTGTAACGGCACTCGATTGAAGGTGGTTAATTTGCAACCTAACGTAATTGAAGCTGAAATTTTAACCGGTTGTGGTGCCGGGGAAAGTGTTTTAATCCCTCGAATACCATTGATTCCCAACAATTTTCCATTTCAATTTAAGAGAATACAGTTTCCTGTAGCTTTGTGTTACGCCATGACAATAAATAAGGCTCAAGGTCAGACCCTAGGAGTTGCTGGCGTAGATCTTACCGCGAGTTGTTTTTCACACGGGCAACTTTACGTAGCTCTTTCCCGTGTAAGCAGTCCAAGAAATCTTCATGTTCATATTCCGGACGAGCTCACTAACAATGTTGTGTATGCTGAAGCTCTCAATTAACTTTCTGTCGCATTGTCACAATCACTTTTTAATTATTGCAAACTTTTCGTCACTGTCAATAATTTACTGCTTCATGCTACTTATAAAGGTCGGAATTACTATGAAAAAAATACTTACTACAGAACGCAAGCTCAACAGCAGTAGCTCAATAGAGGGATCTCCTTAATTAAGTATTATAGGCCTAGCCGTATGTGGGTCCAATAGATATTTATTTGATGTCATTGTCAGAGTTACTCAAAATGGACAAATAAACCATCCACGCGAAGACCGACATCCGCGCGGACGGAGTCGCGGGCACAGCTAGTAGTGAATAAAAAGAGGTTTTAAACTCTTAATGTTTATGTTCTAAATTCAAATTAAATTTTCATAGGATTCGTATTTGGTAACGAGTAGGTAATTTTCGCCCTGTATAGAGTATGAAGGATATGAATTAAATGAAATGTAAATGAAAAAAAAAAGCTTGGAAAAGTTTATTCAGTAACTGGTATTCCCTCCCCGAGCTCTTATGACTGCATCCATGCGGTTCTTCATGGATCGGATGAGAGTGACAATCAAATGTTGAGGCATTTCATTCCATTCTTCTTGGATTGCATGCTGCAGCTAGCTAAGTGATTCCGAAGCCGGATTTCTAGCACGAACACGTCTCTTTAACTCATCCCATAAATGTTCGATGGGATTCATGTCCGGGCTTCTTGCTGGCCATTCGGGATACCGACTTCGGCAAGATATTCTCGTACGACGCCCACGGTGTGCGCCCTAGCATTGTCGTGCATGAATACGAAGCCATTGCTAATAAAATGTGCATAGGGCATCACGTGAGGCTCAAGACACTGTTCGACGTACTGATGACAGTTTAGTGCAGGCAGACGTGGCCCAGACACGAATACTAGTTCTGTCTTGCTTTCGGCGCTGTTTCCTACACAAACCGTCCACGAACCGCCATATAGCTGACATTTTCTTCAATACAGGATTATGCAAAGCGTTCTCCATCTCTTCTATAGACCTTGTTCCTTCCGTCGTTACCATATAGCATAATTTTACACTCATCACAAAAGAGGACTTTGCTCCATTGGACGTATGAGCAATTTAGGAGCTCACGTGCTAAGCTAAGCCGTGCTATCCGATGGTCTGTAGTTTATTTCGGCCCGTTTGCTGGTTTGTGCGGTACCAATACACGTTCCTTCAACCTTCTTCTAATTGTATTACTGGTATAAAAATAACCGACAGCTGTAAGCCTTATTTTGTCTTGTTAAAAATATTGACTTTGCCTTGTTTGTACATATTTGAGACTGCTATATTTGTTAAAAAGAACATTCATCTATTTAGAAAAGCATCTGAAAATCGCTATAAAATGATCAGAGAAAAACACAGACATGAACTATGCGGTAGACCTTCAAAGACCGCCTTGATGCACAAAAGCATACTTTGTATGGCTCCAAAAATATTTAATAAATTACCAAATGGGATTAAGGACCTAAAAAATATTATTCAATTTAAAAACAAATTAAGAAATGCTATTATACAATTCAGGAATTTCTTAATGATAAATTGTAAATTATTTGACATTGATACTCATTTAATTTTGACATTATACTATTTCTTTGACATAATTAACTTGACATTGGGACCTATTTAATTCTGAAATTGTATTATATAAGTTATTTAACATCTATTTAATTTTGACATTGCACTGTATTTTGACGTTGTAAGTTATTTGACATTAATATTTATAAACATTTGACATAGCATTATATTCCAAATTCATTACATTATTCATCATTTTAATATATTGAAAATCCTTTTTATGATTTTAAGTGCTGTTAAATAGTGTATGCCTTTATGGTAGATTTTTTGAGGAACTGATGTATTAGATATTAAGATCACATTGTAAAACGTACTTACCAAAAATCACACTAATAAATGAATTGGAATTGGAATTGTAAACATGGACACCTCAACACAACCATGTCTATGTTTTACAAACAATTAAAACTTTTTCAGACGTGCCGAAGCCGTAGCAAACAAAAAAAAAGAACAAAAATTTTCAAGATAAACGCAATATTTTAGTTTATAAAGGTGAAATGTACTCTCAAGTCTAAACACACACTTGTTTCAAAACAGTGCCATATTTCGTTTGTAGATAAAGACATGAAATTCTAATTTTGAATTTAAAATTTTCGCTTACGTTTTTAATGGTGAAACTGCCAGCTATACATGTTGTTTTTTTTTTCATGGAATAAATACTTTTTTATGTAAAATTACGACAGAAATCATAAAAAGGGAAGGGTTTCGATTTTTCTGATGAGAAGTGTAATTATCCGATTACAAAAAAACGTCCGGCCACGCCTAAGGATTTTCTCCAGTCATTTGACAACTCACATGACAACTCCTGTGTTGCCAGTCTCCGTTTCCGTTTTATACTGCTTAATACACCGTTCGTTTATAACATAACATAACATCGGCCGCCGGCAGAAGTTAACACCCACCAGACAAAGTCTTGCCGCCAAGCGGTTTGTCGTGTTCCGGCATGATGTCTGGTGAAGCCGTACGGAGCACGGGTCTGAGCAGTTGTGTTGCGATGTGTGCCGGGTACGATGCGCCAAATGTTGTTGTGGTGGGAGTTTGGTCGTGGAGGGTCTTCAGATCAATCTCCCGTTGGCGCAGCATCGTTGGTCGTGTTGTTGGGTTTTTTTTTTTTTTTTTTTTTTATTTGCCGTCTCTATCCTTCTTGCATGGCAAGAATCTTGTTTATCGTTTTGTCTTTCTTGTGTTGTTGGGTTTAACATTGCATCACCTCGCTCAACTGCCGTCTTCCTTCCTATTCTCTCAGTTTTTCTGAGTGAATAGACTCTTAGTAAACTAGCGCGATTTGCCATCAACGATCGCATCACTGCTTACCGTCAGGCGGGATTGCGGTCAAGCGCTAGTTTATAATTAATAACAAAAAAAAATCTTATGTAACTTGGCACACATATGGTTTATAATTAGGATTACCATATAGTCTACTTTTGTCCCGATATTTCAAGATGGATGGATATTGTTTTTTTACTCTTTAACGCAGAACTACGAAGCGGATTTTGATAAACCTTTACAATTATAAAACTTTTAGATAAGAATTACACTTAAGATACTATTTATCCCATTAGTCCCAAGGGATCGTGAAACTCATGCAGGTGATACCGAGCGGCGCTGCTAGTACATATATAAACACACGCTTTCTTACCATGAAGGGTAGGCCGAAACTACAGAACACCAACTGCAACGATTCTTAGTATCTGCTTTTGCCTCGTAGGTATACCTACGTTAAAATAAAAAAAAAATCGTCATATACTGACGTCACAAGGATTCTAGATCTCGCAAGTAGAGTTTACCGCAGACATACAATTTCCTAACATCAACCGATGGGCAAGCCCGCCAGACATTACCTACCGTATATATATTACATTACATATATTATATTACCGTCTGAGCGAAGGAGCCTCCCTTTTCTATAAAGGATGAGTGAAATTTACTCCCTATTCCTCTTACATCTAAATTAGTATTGATTCTGTAATAAAGAATGTTTTTAATTGTTATTAGTATGGACAGAAAATATGTGTACCTTTGCAGCAATTTTTTTGCTAGATGATATATTGCCTCGACCCCTTATAAATTTGGATGAGGTCTTTGTACACGCCACGGTTTCTTTGGCCATACCGTAGGAAAAACATGCTTTGATATCCATACAATACAACACTGACGGCCGTACCTACATATTAGGTAGTTTTTCACTGCGAGAAATGCGTGCGTGCAAAGGGTCTGAAGGCGGGAGAATTATGGCGATTTTTTTTTTCTGTAACGCTATATCTTTACCGCATCGGGCAGTTTTATTTCAAGGAAGTCTAATAGAATAGAATACTCTTTATTATGTACACCATATAGATTACAGAACATAAATATAAAGATTTTACAAAAAGTGACACAATGGGCGGTCTTATCGCTAAGAGCGATCTTTTACAGACAACCTTTAATAGGAAGGAAGAATCGAGGCATCGAGGGACTGGAACAATTTACCAGCGGAGGTGTTTCCGTCTCACTACAATTTAAGTATCAACGATTGCATCATTGCTTACCATCAGGCGGGATTGCGGTCAAGCTAGTGCTTTTGTAATTGTAAAAAAAGGAAACGACTCTTTACAAAGAGTTGAAACTTTTTGGTAAAATAAAAATATAACAGACGTACAATTCTTTTGCTGAGCAGCGCTTTGGATGTCAAGCATCCGAAAGTTTTGAAGCCGCTGCGAAATTTTTTTTGCGGATTACTTTCATACGACTTGTTACGATTGTAAACCCTCATTCTCATCTGTTTAGAATTTTTCTTTTAATTCCAAAGTTTATTTAAGCCAGTATTTTTCGTCGTGTTTTGATAAACATTTTTAATACATAAGTATGTATAATGCCATCTCCAAATTTGTTCGTTTTTGAGATTTGGCCAGCTAAGCTGTGACACACATCACTATGATTTAAAATGTTGTTGTTCCAAATGTTTGAATTACTATAGCATTACTCGTCATTGGCTAACACAAAACGTGGAGTGCCAGAACAAGATACTATAGCATTTTAATTACCATTCTCTCAGAATATGTTAATAGGAACACTAACTAGATTTATTTCAATGCATTTTTTATCTGTCTATTTCATTACGAAAAGGATATAAGGACAGTAGTATCACATAGTTATTTGGTGTGTGATTGTTTTCTTTTTTTAAATTTAAATGTCTATTCTTATTTTGAATCTAGTGTAGACTTAATTAGAAATTGAATTGGTAGTTGAGGCTAGTGATATAAATAACTAGATAAATATAGCTTAAATACGCTTTCAAAATTAGACCAATTATTTATAGAAAGCCACTCATCAATCAATCAATAATTTATTTTGTTAAGCATAGGTATGTCATGGTTACAGATATTATACTTAGGCAGATATGTGAGCTATGTTTTGCCAATTTATATGGCATACAAAACAAACTGTGGTGACATGTCAACATAATATCTCATAAGAAAACAATTTAAAATATGTCAATCAATACAAAATAGATTAAGTAATTAAAAAGAAAAAAATAAATTAAATAAGTCATCACTAATAGTAGTGATGACTTATTTAATTTATTTTTTTCTGAATTTAATGTAATTTTTTTTTATTTGTTCGTTTTTTGAATGTCTGGTTACTATATAGTTACCAGACATTCAGACACAAAAAACGAATAGTGGAAACAATAGACGCGGATAAGTGACAAACAGCTAATCTTCTTCATCTTTTTCTTCTATATTCTGCTGTCAATGTCCTACTTTATTTGTTTTAAGTTTAATTTCATAATTGTCAATATATTGATACCTATGTCATGTATTGTATAACCTTCTGTATTGTTTTATTATTTTAAATTGTAACTATGTATTTGCTATTTATTTGTCTGTTCGCATGCTTTAAAATTATACATCCCAGTTACACAGGGAAACCTATAATTGGCCATAATATAACCTAATACTCACATTTGTAAAATATATTATGTATCGCTATTGATTACCTAAATAAATAAATAAAATCAGACACAATTATAAATAAATAAACACATAACTCAATCGCTTATGAAGTCGGAATCATCATACCGCTGTTTATTTGTGGTACCTAAACTCAATGATGGAGTAGTAACATCTATCTATAAGAATAAATGAAATGAAATGAAATTGTTCATTAAGAAAGTAGGATCACCGATCACTTTTACACGTCATACGTTTTTTTTTAAACTAGATGAAGCCGGCATTTCCTAACTGACTACCTCTGAGAAGAAATAGCCGAAACAAACTCAGGAAACTCATCGTCTTTTTTCAAGTCCAGACATTAAAAATGAAAATGTTTATAATAATTTACCTTATAATTACGCATATTGCTTAATAATAATGCTTAACAGAGCGAGCAGCTCAGTCTCAAGCTTTTATATCTTCTAAATAATCTGTGATTTTATAATACCCCTTTTTGCAAAGTTTGGCCTTTATATAGTTTTTAACTCGTTTAATGGGTAAGTTTCGAATGTCATCGAATGTCTCATAAAATCATCAACGTAACACCAAGTTTATCAAAGGTATAGCCAACAATACAAGTCACAATAAACCCTTGCGTATTCGTAAGAGACCCTTCTCCCAGAATTTGTTAATAGTAACACTAACATGCATAGTTTTCCCAGAATGTTCAATAACATTTTAACGTAAACATTACGTTTTTAATACTAACATATATGAAATCGGGTAATGGTCGGAATTTTTAATATCAAAAGACTACTGACGAGAACAATATCACTATAATGCCTCGACATGTTAGGAATCTTCCCTTGTTGACGTTTGCAGACTGACAAATACCACATACACACAACTTTATTATCCACAGAATAAGGTTAAAAATCCCTTGGTATATTAGGATGAAAGTTTTTGATTCGAAGTACGGTTTGCGAGCGAATATTGTTCGAGTACAATCGTTTCCTTTTTAGGTTGGTATTGATGCTCTCCAATTACCGATAGATTAACAATAGGCTGTTGCCCCTTACTAACAATGTTTTGATTCTGGCAGCATACATTGAGAGACTGCAGAATGGCTGTTTGTAACAACAATGGCCTCGCGTTTCCTTTGTTTACAAACTTAATTTAAGCTCAGTGCATTTATTTTTTATTTTTTTTTAATAATTAAAACTAGCTCTTGACCGCAATCCCGCCTGATGGTAAGCAGTGATGCGATCGTTGATGGTAAAGCGCGCTAGTTTATTAACAGCCTATTCACTCAGAAAAACTGAGCGAATAGGAAGGAAGACGGCAGTTGAGCGAGGTGATGCAATGTTAAACCCAACAATACGACCAACGATGCTGCGTCAAAGGGAGATTGATCCGAAGACCTACCACGACCAAACTCCCAAAACAACAACATTTACAACAACATTTGGCGGATCGTACCCGGCACACATCGCAACACAACTGCTCAGACCCGTCCTCCATACGTCTTCACCAGACATCATGCCGGAACACGACACATCGCTTGGCGGCAAGACTTTGTCTGGTGGGTGGTAACTTCTGCCGGCGGCCGATGTTATGGCCTACCACCGAGATCTTTTTCTCTTCATAAATATAAGTTTAGTCCTGTCAAATTAATCCGCGGCTAACGTTATTTGACGTATTTTTAAGAGCCATGTTTTTATTTCTTATTTCTTTTTAAAAACGTTGCTCCACACTAGGAATTTTTCCTGTATCGTGGATGCGTCCAGGGCAGAGTGGAAGGGAACAGACCACGTGAAAGGTCATCGATGAGGTGGACCGGCCAAATCAAGTCGGCAGTGGGAGGGACTTAACAGGGATAGATAGAGAGAGATTGTGCGGCGAGTGACATCAATGTCTCGAATTCAGTCATAGTCACCACGACAGAGCGAAACGGAGCAGAAGAAGTAAAGGGTGCGTTTACAAACATATAAACTTACACACACAATCAGCCAGACCCGGAACAACTACTTGTAGGTCGATATATAGCTATAGAGGATAGCTTACCCACTGTGCTAACCCTGCAGTCGATTTGCATCTAAACTGTCTATGGAATATAATATCTTAATTTGACAGAACTAAACTAATATTTTATCTTTAGTCCTTTTCTTAATGAAATGGAACTAAAAAGATGCACTGAATTTAAATTTAGTCTAGTTTGTGGACGAGAGAATCAGCCCCAATGTCGAACTAAAAACAGTCAAATTGGTTTGTAGAGCTTGCTTTTCCATCGTTGCGAATGAATTATGTTCAAGTTTTATAAAGAATAGAAAAGTAATTATTAAAATTTCTCACAAAATATAAGTCCGTAATACTCGTAGGTCACATAAAAAGGAACAATACATAAGAGAGAAACGTTCCAGAGTGTTTAATTCAGTTAAACGCGTCAGAGAACTTTAAACTCGATACTGGAGTTTATTCGCGCAGTGGTCATTAGCGCATACGGACAAAATAGTTGGTGAACGTGCTCTTTGAATCATCTGTGAAGAAAAAAAAAAGAGAAAGAAAAAGAGAGATTCAAAGTATTCCATTCTGAATTTAATCAAAATCATTGTAGCCAATTAGGAAATTAGCCGGAGATAACAGATACAAAAATATATTTAAACAAAAATAGTTTTATGTGACGTATATTTTCATAGGCATTTAAATAAACAATTGTTTTTTTTTAGGCTCGGTGCAAACGGGCCACCGACCACAGCCACCGGTGCAAAGTAAGCAGTGATGCCATCGTTGATGGTAAAGCACTCTAGTTTATTAAGAGCCTATTCACTCTAGCCTTGAAGGCACACAAATTGTAGTCAGATAGAAACCGCGCCTGACAGCTTCCGTGGCGTAGCGGTAGCGAACGCGGCCGTTGCGCAAGGGGACGCGGGTTCGATCCCTGCACAGTGCAAATATTTGTATGCATGTATATGAATGTTTGCACTGGTCTGGTCGTGCCTCGGAAAGCACGTTAAGCCGTTGGTCCCGGTTGCCATATGAACATGTAGTGGCAGTCATTACAGGTTGTTGAAGCTCTAAAAAGTCTAACAATTGGTCTAACTGCAATGCTTAGATATCGCCTTCGGGTAGTGGAGGTCAGACGGCAGTCGCTTCACGGAAAATATCGAAGTTTAGCCAAAATCAGCAGTTAGACTGGTAAAGCGGACCCCAGACTCCAAAGGTGAAAAGCTACGGATGCGACTGGTATTAACGCTGAGATTATGATGATGATGGAAACCGCGCCTCTGAAAACTTAGTTTAGAAAATAACTCTGCAATGTCCGCTCAAATGCAAACCGACTGGTGGACATTCTGATATTAAGACGAAGCGCATCTTTATATTTCACTATGAAAAAGGCAGACGGTAAATATTTGTTTCAACATCATCATCAACCTTTGTTATCGTCCCACTGCTGGGCACAGGTCTCCTCTCATACAGAAAAGGATTGAGCGCAATCATCACGCTTGCTCAATGTGGATTGACGATTTCAGACTTAAAGTTCAGGTTTCCTCAAGATGTTTTCCTTCACCTTGTAATTAGTCATTAGTGTCCAAGATATACTTAGAAAGTACATAAAACTTTAGAAAAGTTACATTGGTACTTGCCTGACCTGGAATCGAACCGGCACAATCATACTTGAGAGGCTGGTGTTTTAACCGCTAGGCCTAGTGATATGAAATATCCATTAAAACATATGGATAGTCCTCTAAGACCATTTTCGTGTAGTTCCTACGGATATTGTAAGTTGCGTTGTTTCCCCACTGAAAATTTCCCTACTGTTTAAACTACACAAGAGGGTAGGTCGAAATCAATAGAAATTCTCACTTAACAAATAAGGGCTAAGATTGCCACTAAAGCTAATTAATGCTTTGAAGGAGCAGTAGGATTTTGTGGCGCCAAAAACTCATTTTACCGTCTGTTTTACATTTCTAATACGAACGTACACTAAGTAAGAAACTGCAGAAGGTGAGTGATTCGGTGCTAGGTGGCTTACTAATGGATGGTCGGCTGGGCTGCCGTTGCTACTACGGTTCCTAAGAACCTTCAGCTTAGCAAATACTTTAAATTATATATAATTATAAGTAACCAAAACGTTGAGCCATTTATTGTTGAAACGCTCGGGACCTAAGAGCCCAATTCGCGTCTACTTTTTAAGGAGATTTCTATTGTCTAAACGTCAAGTCACGTGACTCGGGGAACGGTTCGTTCTTAGGCCAAAGAATTAATATTGACATTCAACGTGACAATTCTCATATTCTGTGCGCGTCTTCTGGGCATGGTTGTGTTCAGATGACAGGGATGCGGATACTTCGACGCCTAAATATTCCTATGTTTTATTAAATATTTAGTTTTAAAATTAAGTACGTAGTGTAAACAATTATGAATGAGATTATTAAAGTAAGGTTCTAGGATCACTGCAGGACTAGGGTCTCCTAAATATTACATTATACAATGAAAATGTAAGTCAGCTGGTTCCACCTTCACGTTGCTAATACGTCCGAATGGAAACGAAAACCTTTTAGGATCACTTGTGTGTCTGTCTCTCTTTTACAATCTACTAGTCTAAATTACTGGATCAATTAAAGTGAAATTTAGTGCATACATGAATCACTGTTGCCCTAACACGGACGTGTAACGTATTGAAAATAAATAAATTTCAAATATGGCACTTTTATGGGTAAATTATAATATAAAAGTATTTTGGGCATTATTTCAAAAGATTTTTTTTACTACTTACACAGTACACTGACAATTTGAAACCAGTAAGAAATTATTAATTATTTTTTATTGTGCCGTTTGAAGGTTAAACCAAGCAGAACTTCTGTATTAATCTGTCTTGTAGCAGAAAGGCGAGAGCAATCTGTCCTGTAATTAATGAGGAGAAGGATAATTAAATCGGATTTGTGAGAACGAAAACACAGCGGTTGTTTTTAGAAGGCTAAGATAAGTTTCTTAGTACTTTTTTCTTATTATTTGACTTCCGTTTGAGTATAATTAAGCATTCTTTTAAAGATTAACTGGAACATTTAATTTGTCTATTTTGAGTTTTAATCCTATGGGATTTATCCTACTAATATTAGAAGTGAAAAACTTTGAGAGGATGGATGTATGTATGTTTGTTCCTCTTTCACGCAAAAACTTCTGATTGGCTTTGGATGAAATTTGGCACAAAGGTCGTTTATAACCAAAGAGTACACCAGGAATAATTCACACGTTTTTATACTGATATTCCCATGGGCTCGGAGCCTACGCGAGTGTCACCGCAAGTCGCAGTTAGATTTTTAACTTAAAAGGGAGCGGCACTAATGTCCGTAACTAAACTAAAAATAAATTCAGAGGTCTTGTTTCTTTCTATTTCATTAAGAAGAGAAAGAAAGAAAATACAAAATATTCAGCAGAGACTTAAATACACACAATACATCTAAAATAGAAATACATTTGGTGGCAACAAATAAAGATCATATGAAAGGAAATGTAATCGTTTATATAAAAGTAAATTTGTTCATATAAAAGTATAAAGTAAGTACGACGTTCGCGCGATCAGATGATTGTAGTCTTTGAAATACTCAGAGGGATTACGGATGATCCTGATCTGCACAATGAGATCTGCAATGTGTTTGTCCCTGACAATTACTGTCGTGGCAGAAAACATCGGCTATTGGCTGTTCCGACCAGCCGAACTATTGCTCACTCCAAGTCGCCTATTCCTCGAACATAGCAGCTATTAACGCTCTCCTGAACTCAAACACTGATCTCGATATTTTTGTGGATGAATGGAAGACGATACTGTCAGAGTGTTTGAAGTTTTGTGAGAAGAATGCATGACTGAATCAAATAAGTGTATGTTTAAAATGTCCGTTTAATGTTTTTATTGTATTGTTTGTTATATGTTTCTCTTCCTTTTATTAATGTTTAGTGTAGTTTGTGTTTAAATAGTGTAATTGGCTTATGCCGTTCTATTTAAATAAATAAATAAACCCCGATGTAAGTAATTGGAAGGAACGTTTACCTCGCTGCTGCACCAAAAAGGCCCAGTTCAGCAAAAATTACAGACAACTAGTGCCTGACAAATAGATGTATTTTAGACGCCATTTTTTAATCACGTATAAACTGTTTATGAAGTATCTTAATTTGAGAGGACTAAACTAATATTAATTTACTTTGTTAATTAAATAGAAAAAAATATTATAAAAAATATTATATTATATTATATAATTATAAAAAAAAACATGCACAGAACTTAAAGGAGATGTTCAGAAATGTACAGAGCCTGGGCCAGCACTATGTACACTTAATGGAAATATTAGTATACATTATAGTTAACTGCTTTTTATGTTAATTGTATATACTTTGGCTCAGTTCTAATACAAATTCAATTTAACTCGGCCAAGGAGTACAACACAACTACTGATGAACATCCACCATATTTTTTTTTTTTTGGGATTTTATGGCCTGGTTTCTAAGACCTTTAAGCCATGTCTTATTTGCACTTCAGTTTCACTTCTTCTTTTGTAACTTATCCTAAACTTATCCTAGCTTAACTTAACTTAACCTATCTCCTTTCGTTTCCCACGTGTGGCCGACCAGGAAGGGGTTTGGGGTAAAGACATGATGTGACCACTAAGCTACAATATTTCACTGTTCTTTATGAATTATTCACTGAATGCACTTTTTACTACATAAATCACGCGTTTTTATTTAGTAAACGACACTATAAATAATTTTAAAAGTTCATTGAAAAATGAGCGTGGCACTCATCATCGCTTTCCCGCCAAAACTCATCCACCATGTTCATCAGTAGTTGTGTTGCACTCCTTCGCCGAGTACTCCTCAGTAATAAGCGAAATAAGATTTTGACAGTGACATTTGACTGACTTGTCATGTACCTAAGGCTATCGTATCTACATTCTCTAACAGATGACTGTAAAACAAACACAAAACATTAACTCCGAATATATGACATACAAAACAAAAACAACCACTAAAAGCTTCGATACACAATCAACTGAAATCAACACTCGACACGAACACAACGGGAAAATAGAACTGTCAAAGTCGTCAATCAAACGTCATAACCCGGCTACTTTAATAAAGGGCTAAAAAAACGTTTCAAATAATTAATTATGTATACTTGTATTTTTATTCAAATTAATTTAGTAGTATTTTATTTTTTCCCTTTTTATCTATATAGCGTACATAGTCCAAAATGAAACATCTCGTTTAGTTTACGTTTTATTGTTTAATTAAAGAGTTGATTTATTTATTTGATTCAGCTTAGATTGTTTATGTGATTGAAGCTTGTATTCTATTCTTCTAATATACAATATGTAACAAAAACCCTGTTTGTTCCTTCAACCTACGTTTTAAGAATCGGCATACGGACGTAATAAAGCAAGTAATTTATAAAAATTGTTCAACAAAAATAATTAAAATAAATGTTTAATTATTAATATTTATAATCTGTAACTGTTTCCTTAGCTCTGCAATTCTGCATGAAGAAACTAGACATAAGTAGAACGTTCCCGCCAATTTATTTAACTTATAAAATCAGATTTTCTAAAAAAAAAAAATCGAATTTGTTGGTTTTAATAGGTATTTGATTGTGACCCCTCGACTAGACAACGATTATTGTTTTCTAATTATGACTTCATTAATGATGTGCTTGTAGGTAAAATTATATGTCCCTGAAAGGAACAACAGGGTTTTTGTTACATAGGTATAAAGCACAAGAGTTTGTTTGTTTGAACGCGTTAATCTCATGAACAACTCGTCCGATGTGATAAATTCTTTTTGGGTTGGATAGCCCATTAATCCAGGAAGGCTTTAGGCTACATATAACAAAATGTACAACAAGCTACGACTAATAGGAGTGGAGCATAATTAGGTAGTCGGATGATCTGACCAAAATCCTTGGGGGTGGCCTGGCCTATGTCCAACAGTGGACTTCATGTGGCTAAGATGATGATGATGAAGAAAACTTAAACAATTATTCAACGTGAGTCTAGTGTTAGTGTTTCCTCATCCATATAATAAAATAATGTCGTGTTTAAACAACTGATCACATCGGGGTCACCAGTGTGGAAAATTATGGAGCGTGTATTGAACTCGCGCCTCTTGGCATACCTGGAAGGTAACGATCTCCTCAGTGACCGACAGTACGGGTTTCGCCGCAATCGGTCAACTGGGGACCTACTAGTGTATGCCACTCACTTGTGGGGCGAGGCCCTCGAGAGGAATGGGGAAGCGATTGCTGTCTCCCTTGATGTCTCGAAGGCCTTCGACCGGGTATGGCACGCTGGCCTTTTGAGTAAGCTTCCAGCGTACGGCATTTCCCCTAGCCTGACTGGCTGGGTAAAAGACTTCCTGACTGAACGGTCCCTCCGATTTGTTGTCGACGGATGCTCATCTGACCCCATGTCGACTAATGCCGGTGTTCCTCAGGGGTCTGTTCTCTCTGCAACTCTGTTTCTGCTGCATATTAACGATCTGCTGATGCCCGGTATCTATGGGTATACAGATGACAGCACAGTTGTGGAGAGATACCTGCCGGATGCTCGGGCTAGTAGGGAATCAATCCGGTCCGAAAGAGAGGCCATGGTAGAGCGAACGAGTGTTGCACTTCAGGCAGTCTCCGAATGAGGCAATGCCAATCTTGTAGCATTCAATGCCGCCAAAACGCAGGCGTGTCTTATCACCGCCAAAAGGAGCCCACTCACCTTGGCTCCTACTTTTCGGAATGTATCCTTGGAGTGTACCGACCGCCTTCAGCTTTTGGGTGTTGAGATTTCCTCGAACCTAAACTTTGGGCGGGTCATTGAGTCCAACGCCAAGGTGGCTGCCAGAAAACTTGGCGTTATCGCAAAGGTCCGGCAGTACTTCACACCAGGGCAGCTTCTAATGTTGTACAAAGCACAGGACCGTTCGTGCGCCCCATCACTAGCTGAGCGTGTCTAAAGATGGCGCTCGAACAATACTAGGTCTACGTTTATGTTAATTAACGATTGTCTATCTATAAGTTGTCTTAATTAAACAAGAGATTTAATAAACTAGTCTTTATTATAATCCTGACCAAAACATGGTGTCAGTAATTGGGTTCGTACTCGC
Source organism: Sesamia inferens (assembly GCA_037179545.1). Taxonomy (NCBI): domain Eukaryota; kingdom Metazoa; phylum Arthropoda; class Insecta; order Lepidoptera; family Noctuidae; genus Sesamia; species Sesamia inferens. Next base: position 7,050,507 of record CM073937.1, on the reverse strand, counting down.
AGTCTACGTTCCGTGTCAATAATAGTCATTGTGAAACTGTCATATGAAAAGGCGGCGTCATGTCTGATGAGAACCAAAAACCCAAGAAACTTTCGGCAATGTCCAGTCCGCAGTCCATGGAGATGAATGGTAACTTGACTCAACAATGGAAAAAATGGGTGCAGTTTTTTAAAATATATTTGCGTGCGTCTGGTCTGGACGAAGAGAGTGATGGCAGAAAGGTAGCTTTATTTCTACATGTCATTGGTGAAAAGGGCGTGGAGGTATTCAATACGTTTGGAAAAGACGTAGATGTCATTAAATACGACGAGCTCATCGAGCTATTTCAAAATCACTTCACGCCAAAAGATAACCTCACTTATGAATGTCATAGTTTCTTCACCTACAAACTAGGTGAAAATGAAACCTTAGATGATTTTGTTTGCACACTAAAATTAAGGTCACAAAACTGTGAACTAGGAGAGCTGAAGGAACGCCTAGTCAAAATAATGTTTATATGTAACATGCATCAAAAATACAACTTTATAAGAGAAAAATTATTACTAGAAGATAAACTAGATCTTGATAAGGCCTTACAGATGGCAAAGGCCATGCTTGCTTCCAGACATCAAACAGAAGAATTATCGGCAGACCAAAGTTCAGTCTTGTATAATATGAGTCAGTCACACTCAAGACCAAAGTTTAACTCAAGGATTGTTAATCAAAATAGTCAGCAGTCAAGACAGGAAATTTGTACAAGATGTGGTCAGGTGCATCGTCATAAGTGTCCAGCATTAGGTGCAAAGTGCAAAAAATGTGAAAAAGTTGGTCATTTTGCGGTTTGTTGTCGGTCAGTGAAGTCAAAGTCAGTAAAATATGTGCAGTCAGATGGTGATATGCAACAGGTACAGTCAGATACAGATCAAATGTTTGTAGGCCACATTCAGTCATCCAAATCAAGTGAATGGACAATTAACTTATTTATAAATAATACACAAATAAATTGTATTATTGACACAGGCAGTGATGTCAATATTATGTCAAAAAGTGTTTATGATTCACTTAATACTAAGAATGTGTTGTCTAAAACCGATATAAAAATTAAGTCATATACTGGTAATAGTCTGGAGGTATTGGGTCAACAAAACTTTGAGTGTAAATTTCAATTTAAACATCTCCATGTGACAAAACAAATTGTTTTTATAATTGCAAATGTAAATTCACCAACTGTATTAGGTAAAGTTACATGTTCAGAAATTGGACTAATTAAAAGAGTTTTTTGTGTAGACACTACAAGCATGCAGGTAATGGAAAGTGATAGTCAATTGTCTCTGGAAATGAGTCCAAATGAGTTAAATTCAAGTCTAAAAATATGTCCTAAAGTCATAAAAAGTCAGTCACAGCCATTTTCTTTGCAGTCAAGTCAGTCACAAAATGTAAGGTTAAATAAACTTATTGAATGTAATAATTCTCTTTTTACCGGTCTTGGTTGTCTTCCGGGTGAATGCCACATAAGCATAAACCCTGAGGTACAGCCAAAAGTCGATGCTCCAAGAAAGGTACCGTTCGCATTACATCATAGACTTCAAGAAGAACTTGAGAAGATGGAAAGAATGGATGTCATTACCAAAGTTACAGAACCTACTGATTGGGTAAGTTCTTTAATTTTAATTGAAAAAAGAAATGGTCAATTGAGGGTATGTCTAGACCCACGTAATTTAAATCAAGCAATTAACAGGACTCATTATCCTATTCCATCAGTAGACATGGTTCGTGCCAAGGTGGTTGGTGCAAGGTTTTTTTCCACCTTAGATGCAAGTAGTGGATTTTGGATGTGCAAACTGAGTGAGAAAAGTTCCTATATTACAACTTTCAATACACCCTTTGGCCGATACCGCTTTAAACGTCTTCCCTATGGCGTCAACTGTGCTCCTGAATATTTCCACAGAATCATGACAGAAATATTTGGTGACATACCAGGGGTGGCAGTATATAGCGATGATATTTTAATAAATGGTCAAACACTAAAAGAGCATAATGAACGTCTTAATATGGTATTTAAAAGGGCAAAGGAAAATAATGTCAAGTTTAATAAGGAGAAATGTTCATTCGCCAAAGAAAATATTAAATATCTGGGCCATATTTTTTCTGCAAATGGAATCACAGCTGACCCAGACAAAATCAGGGCAATAAAAGAAATGCCTTCTCCCACCTGTCTGAAGGATTTACAAAGATTTCTGGGCCTACTTAATTATTTAAGTCCTTTTATTAAAAACATGGCAGTAGAGACAGAAATTCTACGTCAATTATTAAAAAAGTCTACTGATTGGCAGTGGACTGTCAATCATGAAAGGACATTTGATCGTTTGAAACAATTAATATGTCAGGTTCCAGTGTTGTCACATTTTAATGTTAAGGATCCTATTGTACTACAAAGTGATGCCAGTAAGAGTGCTGTCGGAGCAGTGTTATTACAAAATCAACATCCAGTATATTATGCGTCAAAAACTTTAACAGACACACAGCAAAACATGGCTCAGATAGAGAAAGAACTCTATGCAATAGTTTTTGCCTGCACCAAATTTCATCAATTTATATATGGACAAACCGTAACTGTAGAGACAGATCATGCTCCTTTAATAACATTGTTTAAGAAGCCTTTAGCTGAAGTTCCAACACGTCTGCAAAGAATGATGTTAAAAATACAAGTCTATAGTCTAAATGTAGTCTACAAAAAGGGTAGTCAGATGTACATTGCTGATACCTTGTCAAGAGCAGCACTCTCAGAAACAAGTTCAGATGAATTAGATGATGATATCATCGTTCATGTAAATTTACTGATAAGATCATTACCAGTTTCACCAGAACGTCTGCAATGGTTAATCAAAGGCACTAATGAAGATGAAAGTTTTCAAATTTTAAAAATATATTGTAGAGAGGGATGGCCATCAAGTAAAACTCAAATTCACAAAAATCTGAATGAATATTGGCAGTACCGACTTGAGTTACATACAGAAAATGATTTAGTTTTCAGAAATAACAGTATAGTTATACCTAAAAAGTTAAGGCCGGATATTTTAAAAATAATACACAGTGGTCATTTGGGAATTGAAAGGTCAAAAGCGTTTGCTAGAGGACATGTATTTTGGCCATTTATGGCAACTGATATAAAAAACATTGTCGAGTCATGTCATATTTGTTTGTCACATAGAAGTGCAAATGCTCCAGAACCCCTAATGCCACATGGCGTGACATCATTTCCATGGGAAAAAGTTGGTGTTGATTTTATGGATTATAAATCTAAAAAATACATAGTGCTACAAGACTATTACTCAAATTATATTGAAATAATGGCCCTCGCAAGTACTAATGCCAAAACAGTAATTGTTAGTCTCAAGAGTATTTTTAGCAGACATGGAATCCCAGTACAGTTGTTCTCTGACAATGGACCACCATTTAACTCAGCAGAGTTTAAAAAATTTATTTCAGACTGGGGAATACATCACAATACATCAAGCCCCTACGTACCAAGGTCAAATGGGTTGGTGGAGTCGGCAGTAAAGATATGTAAACGTCTTCTTACCAAGTCAGAGGAGTCAGGAACAGACCCTTATCTTGCTCTGCTGCAATTCAGGAATACACCAAGAGGAAATCTACCATCACCGGCTCAATTGTTTATGTCACGTTCGCTTAGAACACAATTACCAACAGTCACAAAAAACTTAAAACCTAGAACAGTCAAATTTCAAGAATATGTAAAAACTAAGGAAGACAATATAAACAAAATGAAGAACTACTATGACAGAAAGACTAAATCATTACCCGAAATTCATGAAGGAGATAAAGTCTATTTTAAGAAAATGCCAGAAACCCTCTGGAGTACAAGCACAGTAAGGTCCAAATGTGATCAGCCTAGGTCGTATACTATTGAAGGATCTGATGGATTTATAGGAAGGAGAAACAGGCAGCACATTTTGAAGCCTCCGCAGATAGATCAAACAGTATCTCAAAAGATACTACCAAAAAGTCCAATTATCAAGACACCTCCCCACACAGCAGCACCTTCTATTGAAGAGCCAACAACTCCTGAAATGCGCAGTAGGTATGGCAGATTGATAAGACCACCAAGACGGTTGGATCTATAAATTTAATATTTCTTGTAATTAGATTAAAATGTTTATTTTGATTATTTAGGCAATGGCTGTGGAAGACTGATTAAATTAAGTTTCATCATCATTCCTCTGCCCTAATCCCAATTTATTTGGGGTCGGCACAACATGGTTTATTTATTTAGTTTATTAAACATATCTTTGTTGTCAAAATTAAACTATATTAATTTTTAAGAGTTTGGTCAAATTGTTGTAAACAATCTCAAGCTGTAATTATAATAACTTTCTTGATAAGGAGGATGTTATGAATGTGCACAGCACTAGTCAGCGCCCCATCACTAGCTGAGCGTGTCTAAAGATGGCGCTCGAACAATACTAGGTCTACGTTTATGTTAATTAACGATTGTCTATCTATAAGTTGTCTTAATTAAACAAGAGATTTAATAAACTAGTCTTTATTATAATCCTGACCAAAACAAGTGGAGAGGCGTGCAAAGAGGCTGATTGGTGACCTTGATTTAACTCGAGTTGGTCTCCAAAGCCTAGAGTACAAATCAAATCAAATCAAATCAAATTATTTATTTGCTAGAATGCAGGTATACAAATATGGTTGTCAGAAAATAAAGTGGAGCCATACATTCTGTCCAAGATGGGACATGCAAAATTTAAATTATGTCAATATGAAGCTACAGAGAAGAACAATAATCATTAATTAGATAAAATAAAAAAAAAAAAAAATACAACAACTAAATACAAAAAAAAGTCGATTCGGTCACAATAGGGTCAAAAAGCAATTAATGTCAAGGTTAAATTAATAAAAGGTCAAATATAATTAAATGTCATGTCAATAAAGATAGAATACTAGCATCATAAAACATCTGTGAAGAACTCAGTAACAGAATAATAACATTTTTTTAACAATATGTCAGTAACATTTTTTTTAAATACTTTTAATGGTTGTTCTTTAATTTCCTTAGGTATCTTATTGTATATGCTTGGCCCCATACAAATAACGCTTTTTTTTAACAGTGTAGTGTTATAGCCACGTACAGGCGTAGAGTAGCCAGCCTTTCGGTGTTCTATATAATACATTTTGGGGAGTGTGCGAGGGAACTGCACGATTTAATTCCCCCATCTCCGTTCCACCATCGGACGACCCGTCGTACGGCGAGTTTCCACCCTTATGTTGTTAACACCTCTACGATCCGGACGAAGCGTTTCGCCTCCTCCTTTATACCGCGTACATCGAGGGACTGGAACAATCTGCCGGCGGCGGTGTTTCCGTCGGACTACAATTTGAGTGTCTTCAAGGCTAGAGTGAATAGGCTCTTAATAAACTAGTGCGCTTTACCATCAACGATTGCGTCACTGCTTACCATCAGGCGGGATTGCAGTCAAGCGCTGGTTTATAAATTAATAAAAATAAAATTAAAAAAAAATGATCAACAAGGAGTAAAGTTCACTTGTCCGCCATAGAAAAGGGAGGATCCTGCCGGGTGTTATGTCTGGCGAGTACTTATCCAACGGTTGACGTTGGGAAGTTGTAGGTATGCTAATTGCACGGTAAATTTTGATTGCGAGATGTAGAATTCGTGTGACGTCAGTGTGACGCTGAACGCTGTTTTGTGGTAGTAAGGTAAAAGTGTTAATTTCATTTTCATTTGTTTGGTTTTGTACGGAAGGTTTGGTTAGGTTTTTACTTTCATTGAGGTCTTTATTTTATGAGGAAAAAATTGGAAGTATTTTGATTAAAGACATTCATTCTCTTCACTTAATTTACATTTCACTAACAAAACAACAAAAAAAAAACAACAAATCATGGTCCTTTGAAACTCAGACTCAAAAATGACTATTACTGTTTTTTTAGGTATATATGTTTTTTTTACCAGAACATTTATTTAACTTACACGCCTACCACGTTTACCTGTCGACGGAGCACAAAATAAGCAAATACTTTTTTTTTATCCGCAACAAAAAATCCGGATAGTTGTACCAGAATATTTTACATAAATTAAAACCAGAGTTTTTAAGTTAGCACGGCAAAACAAAGAACGTGAAATAGTGACCTATTTCGCTGACAGTACAATGCCTTCAGTAAAGTAAATTACTTTTCCTAGCGGCGGATAAGATAAATTTTTTGTTCCCGATTTAATTATCTGTAGATGATATTCAATATTTCTAATACCATTGTCTGCAACTATGAGGGATTACACTTGAACAAATTAAATTTATTCGGTCATTTTTCTTTGGAATAAAAGTGAGATTAGGTAATTCTACTTAAAATTTAAAGGAAATTCTGACAGATGTAGGACAACGTTTTTATTGAAAAAATAAAGAAATAACATTTGAATATATGACATACAAAGAAGTACGCCTTGCCTCGGAAAGCACGTTAAGCCGTTGGTCCCGGTTGCCATACGATCATCTAGTGGCAGTCGTTATGGGTTGTAGGAGCCCTCAAAAGTCTAATAATTGGTTTAACTGCAATACTTAGATATCACCTTCGGGTTATAGAGGTCAGACGGCAGTCGCTTCACGGAAAATATCGAAGTTTAGCCAAAATCAGCAGTTAGACTAGTAAAGCGGACACTGGACTCCAAAGCTGAAAAGCTACGTCGCCGAAAAGAAGTACGTCTTGGAGACGTGAAGACCGCGTATTTGTAGCAAAGCGCTCGCTACGCCATAGCAATATGCGCGCTACGCCGTAGCAAAATGCACGCTACGCCTTAGTCAATTGCGAGCCACGCAATAGCTCTACGAGTAGATAGTGTCATCATTATAATATATGTATAACAAGCTGACCCGGCGAACTTTGTTCCGCCTTAAAGGCAATGAATATCACATGATCACATTTTTACTTTTTCAATTAGGAACATTGTAAATAAAAAAAAAAAAAATTATTTCTAATTGAAATCAGTTCCTAATTGAAAAAGTAAAAAATCCATGATTTTTTTATTTGTCATTTATTTATTGTAGCACCTTGTGAAAGAAATTATGAATTTCTACCTTTGCTTCGTAAATTATCTAGCTGTTGATCTCTGAGATGTCGTGGTGGCCTAGTGGTTAAAACACCAGCCTCTCTTGTATGAGTGCGCGGGTTCGATTCCAGGTCAGGCAAGTATCGATATAACTTTTCTAAAGTGATATGTACTCTCTAGGTATATCTAGGACACCAATGACTGAAGGTGAAGGCAAACATCTTGAGGAAACCTGGACTTTATAAGTCTGAAATCGCCACCCCGCATTGAGCAAGCGTGGTGATGACGCTTAATCCTTCTCTGCATGAGAGGAGACCTGTCTCCAGCAGTGGGACGATAAAAAGATTGATGATGATGATGATGATCTCTGAGGTTTGTTCGCCGATTTCGCATTGTTAACGGAACAGTTTCACGGACTACCGCCTCCCTTTGCTCTTGTGAGTGAGAAGCACGAAGTCGAGTCATACTAAAACGGCGCTCTGAACGTGCAATTTCTTGCTCTTCTTCAGTGCTTTCATTCAGAATGTTTCGATTTACTCTTGCATTACCGCTTTGTCGAGAAAGATTTGATGGTCTTGGTCACGGCATGATATTTTTATTGATGATAAATGGCACAGCAATACAATATTAGAAATTTTGAAGTTGAAGTTGGCTTTGTGGTTTTTTATTAGAAACTTTAAACCTGCAGAGAGTATTTATATTCTTTGCTTTAAACGATTGCTTCAACCGGTTAGACTTTTTTTTAAATATGCTCAGCTGTCATTTGCTTTTGTTATACCATTGATATATGAATTTCTGACTTACATTTTGAATGAGTTGGATTGTTATTCCATGTCAGTTGCGTTTTGTTACACCATGTCTTATGTCACGTCACAGGGGAACGACGGGGACGGGTTCTTAGCTACCTCCCACCAATATTCAGCTAAATCGGTTCAGCCGTTCTTGAGTTATATATAAATAGTGAATAAGCAACTGAATCGATTCCAATAATTTTGACACCATGTTATATTTTGTCCCAAATACATTTAGAAATTGTTACAGTGTAGTTACCGAGTAAGTCTCGTAGCTTACGCTACATCATCATAGTATTGTGCGCGCGCAACAGCTGACGCTAGAGGTCAACGCACCGCGCTCGCTCGCGCGCGGACCTTTGACCATATTTATGTTGGGACAACCAAGTAGAATACTTGTAGCAAGCTTATTTATAACTTTGTGGTTTTTCATTATATCTTTTTGAAAGTTTGTTCATAATATTATTAACTTAAAAATACTGGACACGTGTTTCCTACTTTGTGGAGGTGCAGGGTACCAGGGTAGCACAAAAGTTTAGGAGAAGTCGAAACAATAAACCTCATTCATTCATCATTATCAAATAATCGTAATACATGAAAGAAGGTTTATTGTGCATATTTTTTGACGTGCAAGGTACCAGGGTAGCATAAAAGTGTAGGAGAAATCGAAACAATAAAAAAGCTCATTCATCATTATCAAATCACCATAATACATGAAAGAGGTTTTATTGTGCATAGTTTATGGACGTGCAAAGTACCAGGGTATCACAAAACTGTAGGAGAAGTCGAAACAATAAACGTCATTCATTCATCATTATCAAATAATCATAATTACATGAAAGAAGGTTTATTGTGCATATTTTTTTGACGTGGAAGGTACCAGGGTATCACAAAACTGTAGGAGAAGTCGAAACAATAAACGTCATTCATTCATCATTATCAAATAATCATAATACATGAAAGAAGGTTTATTGTGCATATTTTTTTGACGTTCAAGGTACCAGGGTAGCATAAAAGCGTGGGAGAAGTCGAAACAAAGAAGCTCATTTATTCCCACAGGAACGACGGGGAGCGGCATAGAAAGTATCCTATGTCCTTCTCCCAGTTCTTAGCTACCTCCTTACCAATTTTCAACCAAATTGGTATAGCCGTTCTTCAGTTATAAATGATGTAACTAACACGACTTTCTTTTATATATATAGATTGTGTTACGTTTACGGTGTTAAGTAAGTAAAACTAGTTGTTAGTATTGGAAAAAAGTACATACCTAAGTAAATATTTATAAAGCGTACGCTATATAAATATTTATTTAGCGAAAGCTTTACATTTATTTATGCAAAGTAATTTTTTCTTTATAGAAAACCTGAATACAGTTTGTTCAGGAGTGTGCGAGGGAATTGCATTATTTCATTCCCCCATCTCCGTTCTACCATCGGACGACGTACGAAGAGTTTCCACCCTTACGTTGTTAACACCACTACGATTCGGACGAAACTTTTCGTTTATACCCCGTACATCGAGAGACTGGAACAATTTGCCAGCGCCGGTGTTTCTGTCGGACTACAATTTGAGTGTCTTCAAGGCTAGAATGAATAGGCTCTTAATAAACTAGTGCGCTTTACCATCAACGATTGCGTCACTGCTTACCATCAGGCGTGATTGCGGTCAAGCGCTAGTTTATAATTTATTAAAAAAAAAAAAAACAACAGAATCGATTCCAATCATTTTTACACCTTGTTATATTTTTTCTCAAATATATTAAAAAAATGTTGCAGTGTTACCGAGCACACAACTCAGTTGATGTTAGATCATAGTACTAGGCGCGTGAGACAGGTGCGGGCGGGCGAGTGTCTCGTTGACCATATTTTTGTTGGGACAACCAAGTAAGATAACCATTCCATAACTTTGTGGTTTTTCATGATATCTTTTTCAAATTTTATACATAGATTCTTTACTTTTACATTGTATAGATTTGTAGTTGTTCCGGGTCTGACTGTTTGTGTATGTGAGTTTATGTTTGTGAAAGCACCCGCGAGACAGGAGAAATTCCTAGTTTGGGGCAACGTTCAAAAATACCTTTATTTGTTAGACACATTTTTAGGTAAATATCAAATATACAACACGTAAAGAAGACCCCGTTCGACCCATGAGGATAATAAAGGTTAGGTAAACACGTGACCAAATAAAATATGAAATTTTACATAATCATCATAGTAATAATACTAATAAATTTTGAAATAATCTTTTTTCCGCGATATAATTCCAACTTCCTTAAAGTTTGGTAATTTTTTAAACGACACCATTTTCGACGGTATTATTATGACCGATGCGACCGCGTGCCACGTACCCTGCTCCCCTTCGCCCGCACATATTGCCTACCGCACATGTATTAAGTTATCTCAAGTGGCTTTGTAGGCATTAGTAGAATCAGTTATCGATACCTAACAATACTTTTACGCATCGGACAGGGGTTTCTTTACAAATTTTATATATTTTTTTTTAACATCGCATCTTAACTTTGTTGTCACAATATTCATCCAAATACATCTTCCCATCTTATAATATTATACAAAATCCTTATTCACATATTACAGCCCAATCCCACCTTAACAAAACACAGCTCTAACTGTCTCCCTTTTATCCTGAACGTTACATCAGAAACCTTTTCCCTAGTTTACACGATTTAGTCTCTTTTGACATTGGATAGGACCGTCCAGCTTTGGCCAATTGAAAAAAGGGACAAGACTGGCTATAATGCCGGACAGACGGACGGAGTATACGATGTTAATCGGATCTAGTAGAGATAGCACTTGAAAACGGAGCGGTTGAGAGATACTTACTTGAAACGATGATTTGGTCCAAAATTCAATCCAGTACGTGGTGTTTATATTTTACGTACCTACTGAGTTGTATCTATGCTAATATATAAAGCTGAAGAGTTTGTTTGTGTGTTTGAACTACTGGTCCGATTTGAAAAATTCTTATTGCGTTGGATCACCCATTAATCCCGGAAGGCTTTAGGCTATATAAGATCATACTGCTACCAACAGACGCGGACCATATAGAAAAAAAACATATCGAAACCTAGGTAGGTGAAACCGCGGGGCGCAGTTAGTTTTAAATATTTGTGATTTGGATTTGCTCGATACAATTTTTTGAGTTAAATTTTAAAATTACGTGCGCGTGTATTTTGCAATATCAACAGTTTTTTTATTATTATTATTTGGTATTCTAGTACTTTAGGTCAAGTTTAATCAATGTCTAATTACATTTAACTCTTGAAAATATCGTGGTTCTTTGTGTGTAAAGTATGTTTTTAATTTAATATCTGATCTCATTCAACTTTTGCGTCTTCAACAATATTACGCAATCATTTATTCCATACAAAATTATAAGCAAATTATAGTAGCATTCATTTATTGTGGTGACAATAAAACAGCAAAACATTAAAATTATTCCACTAAAAGCATAGAAAACAAAACAAGCGCAGTCGACAATAAACAACTCGATTACTGTTTCCATTAGTCGATTCTGTTTACGTTTCGAATAGTAATTGTCGTGGCCAATAGGGAATTCAGAGTGGCTAATGTGTTACATGACCGACATAATAACGTTCACTAATTGTCACTGTAGTGATGGGAACCAGTGTGGCTTAAGTTAGAGGAGATAAGAACGGATTTTCGAGAAAATGTCCGGTAACTTTAAATGTGCGCAAGCGATCGATTAAAAAAACATTTTTTTACAAAAAAAAACAACCGACTTCCAAAAAACATTACAAAGTGAAAAATAACTAATTTCGGAAGTCGGTGTCAGAAACTAATATACAAAAACTAAAGACACCAAAAATTTTTTATTTTACACTTTTTAGTTGTGAAGTACTGTTCAGCTGCATCTGGTTAGACTGGATGCTGACGCTAAAATACTTAATGAAAAAACTTACAAACGCACTGGTTGGCCCTACGATTTTTGAAAGTTCCCCTTGATTTCTCTGGTCTTCCACCATAAAACCCTGATGTCCTTATCATGGGACCACTTTGGGAATGTCTTCTTTCCAACAGTAAAAGAATTATTAAAATCGGTTCATAAACGACGAAGTTATTCGCGAACAAACATAAAAACGCATTTATACGGTCGAATTGAGTAACCTCCTCCTTTTTGAAGTCGGTTAAAAAAGGGAAGCGGTTTGATTTTTTTTTAATTAATTATAAACTAGTGCTTGACCGCAATCCCTTCTGATGGTAAGCAGTGATGCAATCGTTGATGGTAAAGCGCGTTAGTTTATTAAGAGCCTATTTACTCAAAAAAACTGAGCGAATTGGAAGTAAGACGGCAGTTGAGCGAGGTGATGCAATCGTAAGCCCAACAACACGATCAACGATGCTGCGCCAGAGGAAGATTGATCTGGAGAACCTCCACGACCAAATTCCCGACACAACAACATTTGGCGCATCGTACCCGGCACACATCGCAACACACTGCTCAGATTCGTACTCCGTACTGCTTCACCAGAGATCATGCCTGAATACTATCGAATCTAAAGGACCACCCACCAGACAAAATCTTGCCGCCAAGCGATTCGTCGTATTCCGGCATGATGTCTGGTGAAGCCGAACGGAGGACGGGTCTGAGCAGTTGTGTTGAGATGTGTGCCGGGTACTATGCATCAAGTGTTGTTGAGGGCCGCCACATCAATCTCCCTCTGGCGCAGCATCGTTGGTCGTGTTGTTAGGTTTAACGTTGCATCACCTCGCTCAACTGCCGTCTTCCTTCCTATTCACTAAGTTTTTTAAGTGAATGGGTTTAATAAACTAGCACGCTTTACCATCTACGATTGCATCACTGCTTACCATCAGGCGGGATTGCAGTCAGGCGCTAGTATATAATAATTAAAAAAAAAGGGTTCGTTTCTTACATTTACCTTGTCATTAAATCTAAACAAAAAGTCGATTAAATGTACAAAGGAATCGACAGCGGAAATGTTTTACATGACCAACCGATATTAACGTATTTTCGAGTCAATTTAAATAGTTTATTTCGGACTGTGCCCATATTTGGTTAGCACTACAAAAAGCTTATAAACATATGTTAGTAGAAATAAGTGAAACAGCAATAATTAATCAGTTGCGGGCTCAGCCATAGTCGAATTTTTCAGCGTTAATACAAGATGCTGTCAGTGCTGCGTACATGATTCCTTTGTGTACATGATTCCATGTACACAAAGGAATAGACATGTCTTCGAATGTTTGGTTCCAGGACATGGCGGTTTGCACGGTGGCACAACGCGACGTTTTCTTAACATCTACCAACTCATACTGGGTTTTAATTGACCCGGGGGGCAATCGCGCTTAAATAATTCAACTAAAAAAGAATTGGATCGTAACCAAACCATAACTTTTGTTATGTTTCGTATCGCGCTAGCCTTTTAACAGATGGTTTAACCATAACTGGGTCGCAATTGGAACGTAACCGTTGTCAAATAAAAAAGTTAAACAAGGTAACTTTTTCTATGCCATGTCAAACTTACGTCTAAATGATTAGATTAACTTATAATTTATTTATTCTTAACTATTATATCTGATGAAATGTATCACTCATACCTACATTGATTTTACTTCAACCGAAGTTAAAACATTAGCGCGATACGAAATGTGATTGAAACTAAACCATAACTTTAACTGGATTAGATACGAACAAGAGTTGAACTTCTACTGTTTTATTTAGCGCGATTGTTGTCTCTTACAGAAAGTAACAAAGGAAACCTGTGTCTCAGTAGAGGGAACATTGTAATCTGACTACATATAATCAATATTCCTGACGTAATTTTGTACCAAACCACACGATGCTTTAGAATTAATATGAATAGTTAGAAAATTAATTTTGTGTCTGTTAATTTAACGCTCCATAAATTATTGTAAGTTACAATTTGAATTTCGTTCTACATTGTCACAATTTGTAACAATTTAGAACAAAATTCCGACGAACTGATTAAAACATTTCTGAATTTTATTATATGTATACCTAGAATATCACATGTTCTCGACATAGCACCAAAATCTAATAACACCACGACATTCGAAATTCCGTTGTTAGAACCTAAAATAGTTATTAAAATCCGAATTGTTCGTTGTTCCGTGAAAACCAGTTCATATTGGTATTGTTTCACTCATGCAAACAGAACAAGTGTTTGAATGCGATTCAAAATTGGAATCATTGTTCTACTAATAGACTTCTTTTTATGTTTTAGCATACACGGATAACATACACTGCAATGTTTCATTAAATGTACTTAGTTTTATTTGAACACCGAAGAGAAATCGATATTAAGGTTCCAAACTTAAAAAGAATAAAAAACCTTATTACGAGAAGAGAAAACAGACTTTCATTATTCTCAATCAACAAAAAATCGTAATTATGACAAATCCATCATCAATACCCGATACCAATTGGATCGATTAGAGTCTACTCGTTAACTTATCTCGGACGTAAACGTATCTGAAGACGCAACATAGTACGCAAGCCATACGTCAGGTTTGACGTTTATCCAATATAGTACGTGATCGCGCTGGGTTGATCTAATCGGTTTATGTCTGTTATGTCCTAGCCTTATTTATTCGTTAGCAGTATGAGTATGTTACAACAATTCGTTTACGTCAGTAGAATAAATCGTATAAATCTATTCATACATCGTTTGTAGGAATAGGGGACAAAGAGAAATATACTGCACATCTCGGTTTATTCGGCTTCCCCATAATATGTAGTTTTGAAACGAATTTTGAACAGATCTGCTGTGTGATATTTGTTTTGTGTTTAGAAATATATACGGAATATTCGGAAATATTTGCTCAATGATTGAGTTTCGCTTACATTTTCTGAGAAATCAAGTTATGTTTGCATGCTTTAAAAATGTTTGAGGGCCTTATAAATACTGGTGTTTTACACGTTGTGTTGGAATGTCAGACGGCAATCAATCCTGTTTTCTACTTTGCCGTCTTGTTATTCATACTGGGAATAATTTATTTGCTTGACAAAAATTTATAGGAAATATGTGTAATTAATTGCTTCTGTTGTAGAATAGAATTTTATAAGTATACTGCGATTTTTAATTCGAGTCAGAAAAATGACATTTTCAGTGTTGCAGGGTTTTGTCCCAAATAAATAGTGATGTGGTAAATCGAGGTTTTCCAATTAAAACTTAGTCGAGATTGCATTTTTTCCATTCAAATCCAAATTGCGTATATATATATATATAACTAAAAATATAGCGTGGACCAAACGTCCATATATATTTGGAAAAATGATAAGAAAAATAATTACAGTAGCTAGATTAAAATTGTTTATTGTTTTCGATAGAATACAAAAGGGGAATTTATTTCTTAAAAATCATATCATCCATATGCAATTAATTTCAATCAAATCATAATTCTGGCATTACTGTGATCTAGAGCGGAAATTTTCGATAAAAGCTTTACATGTTTTTGTTGTGTTGTTTTGGATTTCTGTGCGAATACGATCCATTGATTCGTCAACTGGGTTGGTGTCGTAAACTTTAGCCTTAAGGTATCCCCAAAGAAAAAACCCATAGGGGATAGATCCGGGCTACGAGGCGGCTAGTTAATGTCCTCTCTTTTCGATATCACTTTCGGGCCAAAGAAGTCTTAAGCGCCCTTGACGATTCATTACATGTATACAGTCAACTCTCGTTAATTTAAACTTGCGATAATTCAAAACTCTCTATAATTCGAAGTTATCACGAGTTCCCGACAAAATCTCTTTATATTTCGAACTAAATTAAAAAGCTTCTGTCTCTTGGCTTTTTTTCTCTTAAAAAGAGTTATTGAGTAGTCTGAGAAGCAGCAATGTGCTGTTAAGCAAATCTATATAACAGAGTTCTTTCGAAAGCTTAATAAATTGAGACTTTGAATACACCTCTAAACTTTTGACATTGTTATAGAATAGCCGTTAATAAATAATAATTGGTCATCATCAGCATCATTATCATCAACCTGTTTATCGTCCCACTTCTGGACAAAGGCCTCCTCCTTAAGAGTTGATCAATTATTATTATCCTTCTCTGTATGAGAGAAGGATAATAATAATTGATCAACTCTTAATAATTCGAATTTTTATTTACCTATATTCTCTCACAAATTTCGAACCGTTTGATATTTCAAATACTTGAAAATTCTTAATATTTTAAGAGTCCCTCAAGTTGAAAGTAGATCGAGGTAAATCCATTGTTTTCTCAAACTTAAGCACCCATTTTTAATTGTACCTATATCTTATCTCTCTCGTATCTTGTAATTATTGCAAAACTTTCGCTGAGCTAAGCTCGCAAAATGGTTGTTTCAATAGTACCTACTCGCGTACACATAACGTGCGTTAACTAACGCCGAATGATGCCATGGTACTAAATTCCCCTTGGCGATAAGTAATTAAATATTACATAAAACACTGTTATATTAAGTAACAAGGTGTCTCAATCCTGCATCTGCCCCTCTATCACTGTAAGCTGAACGCAATAGAGTTAATTTGGACCCAAGCAAAGGGGTACGTCGCCAGGAACAACAAAACTTTTAAAATAAAAGACGTAAAAAAATATTTGAAGAAGGCCTGAAGGAACACCGGATAATTGGAGAATGTGCATCAATCATGTCATAAAAGTTGAAGATGAAATGTGTCAACCCGACCACATCATGGATGAATGTGTGGATTCATTAATTATAAATGTAACTGATTCCGATTTCGATTCTGAATATACCGATTCAGAATCCGAGTCGTAATCAATAAAAAAGTAAAGAATAAAAACGTATAAAATGATTTGTATTGTTGTACTTAATTACTCTGAATCTCTTTAAACATTTTTTCCCCAGCTCTTGTAATAATGTTGTAGTAAGTTTAATATGTTGGTAAGCTCCATATTTCTAAAATCATATTGTTAAATACGGTATGTATTACATATTTACAATAAAAAAAAACAGCTTTCATACCTAATAAAATAATGCATGACTAAATGTCTAAGTCTATTGATTGCCGAACATCACTATTGTACTGGTCACCCTCATTCGTATCAGTGACAGTTGCCCTTATTATTTTTGTGACTCGAATTAAAAATCCCACTATAGTTTATATTATTGTCAACGACAAAAGTAAGGTTTATTTAAAATGGGAATCTTCGGGTTTTGACAAGTAAACTGATGAAAATTTTACATGTCACTTGATTTGAAAACTTGTTTGGTGTGCACATTTGTTTGATAGATTCCTTGTATAAATTAGCTGGCGAAACTTTGTGAAAATAATGTACTTAATAATGTAAGGCGTAGTTTTTTTATAGGAATTAATATATTTAGGAAATCGTGTGAATGATTAAAGTTATGTGTGTTTTGAAGCAGTTTTTATCCTTTTTTTTATCGACTCCGATTTACAAGAGGTTCTTCACTCACTTCACACTACATGCAAATAATCGATGTCTCCTAAATGGAACATAACAGAGATTTTTTTTCCATAATACCTAACGTTTTAGTCCTACTAACTGCTACTACCAGGAATGCATGCCATCTAATATGTTTATCACCACTCAGCGTCAATAAAGCGCTTCATAAATCTATAGTAATGACTGGGCCAGTCGTCTCGCCAAATATTTGTAAAGCGTTACCAGTCGATTTCGTCGCCTGTCGGTGACATGGGACTGTTTTATGGTATGATCAAAAGAGAGTACGTCAGTAAATCAGGAACAGATTTTTCGGGATGACGTTCTCAAGATAACGGTCTCTAGGGTGGAAGTACTAGGGGTGTAAAGAGGTGTTGAGTGCATAGTGAGTGGTTAAAACCATAAATATCGGATTTTACAGAATTTTGATTCAAGTTCTTTTTTTAAATAAGAAAAAATGTTGCTTCACACTAGGGATCGACTCTGCAGGCTTGTAAACAAATACAGTGACATGGTTGACTACAATTTTGACTCGTTAAGTTAGTTAGTATCCGCAAAGTTATTGCTAACAGTTAACTACAAATGTAAACTTCTTTGTTTCACTCTTAATTAGATACCCACTATAAAAATACTTAATAATAAAAAAATAATTGTCTAGTAAGATGTCGAATTTACCTGTAAGTGTTTGTTTTATTTAACTATTATTAAAACATGTTTATCATTGTAGGAATCAACATAATCAAACGTTGGTAAATCTAAATCTATATATATAAAAGAAAGTCGTGTTAGTTACATCATTTATAACTGAAGAACGGCTATACCAATTTGGCTAAAAATTGGTAAGGAGGTAGCTAAGAACTGGGGGAAGGACATAGGATACTTTCTATGCCGCTCCCCGTCGTTCCTGTGGGAATAAATGAACTTCTTTGTTTCGACTTCTCCCACGCTTTTATGCTACCCTGGTAACTTGAACGTCAAAAAAATATGCACAATAAACCTTCTTTCATGTATTATGATTATTTGATAATGATGAATGAATGACGTTTATTGTTTCGACTTCTCCTACAGTTTTGTGATACCCTGGTACCTTCCACGTCAAAAAAATATGCACAATAAACCTTCTTTCATGTAATTATGATTAATTTGATAATGATGAATGAATGACGTTTATTGTTTCGACTTCTCCTACAGTTTTGTGATACCCTGGTACTTTGCACTTCCACAAACTATGCACAATAAAACCTCTTTCATGTATTATGGTGATTTGATAATGATGAATGAGCTTTTTTATTGTTTCGATTTCTCCTACACTTTTGTGCAACCCTGGTACCTTCCACGTCAAAAAAATATGCACAATAAACCTTCTTTCACGATTATTTGATAATGATGAACGAATGAGGTTTATTGTTTCGACTTCTCCTACAGTTTTGTTATACCCTGGTACTTTGCACGTCCACAAACTATGCACAATAAAACCTCTTTCATGTATAAATGATGAATGAGCTTTTTTATTGTTTCGATTTCTCCTACACTTTTATGCTACCCTGGTACCTTGCACGTCAAAAAATATGCACAATAAACCTTCTTTCACGATTATTTGATAATGATGAACGAATGAGGTTTATTGTTTCGCCTTCTCCTACACTTTTGTGCAACCCTGGTACCTTGCACGTCAAAAAATATGCACAATAAATCTTCTTTCATGTATTACGATTATTTGATAATGATGAATGAATGAGGTTTATTGTTTCGACTTCTCCTAAATTTTGTGCTACCCTGGTACCCTGCACCTCCACAAAGTAGGAAACACGTGTCCAGTATTTTTAAGTTAATAAATATTATGTACAAAATTTCAAAAAGATATAATGAAAAACCGCAAAGTTATAATAAGCTTGCTACGAGTATTCTACTTGGTTGTCCCAACATAAATATGGTCAAAGATCCGCGCGCGAGCGAGCGCGGTGCGTTGACCTCTAGCGTCAGCTGTTGCGCGCGCACAATACTATGATGATGTATCGTAAGCTGCGTGACGCACTCGGTAACTACACTGTAACAATTTCTAAATGTATTTGGGACAAAATATAACATGGTGTAAAAATTATTGGAATCGATTCAGTTGCTTATTCACTATTTATATATAACTCAAGAACGGCTGAACCGATTTAGCTGAATATTGGTGGGAGGTAGTTAAGAACCCGTCCCCGTCGTTACCGTGTGACGTGACATAAGACATGGTCAAACTCATTCAAAATGTAAGTCAGCAATTCATATACCAAAAATGGTATAACAAAAAGCAAATGACAGCTGAGCATATTTAAAAAAAAGTCTAACCGGTTGAAGCAATCGTTTAAAGCAAAGAATATAAATACTCTCTGCTGGTTTAAAGTTTCTAATAAAAAACCACAAAGCCAACTTCAACTTCAAAATTTCTAATATTGTATTGCTGTGCCATTTATCATCAATAAAAATATCATGCCGTGACCAAGACCATCAAATCTTTCTCGACAAAGCGGTAATGCAAGAGTAAATCGAAACATTCTGAATGAAAGCACTGAAGAAGAGCAAGAAATTGCACGTGCAGAGCGCCGCCTTACTATGACTCGACTTCGTGCTTCTCACTCACAAGAGCAAAGGGAGGCGGCAGTCCGTGAAACTGTTCCGTTGACAATGCCAAATCGGCGAACAAACCTCAGAGATCATCATCATCATCATCAATCTTTTTATCGTCCCACTGCTGGAGACAGGTCTCCACTCATGCAGAGAAGGATTGAGTGTAATCACCACGCTTGCTCAATGCGGGGTGGCGATTTCAGACTTATAAAGTCCAGGTTTCCTCAAGATTTTTTCCTTCACTTTCAGTCATTGGTGTCCTAGATATTATAATTAGAGAATACATATCACTTTAGAAAAGTTACATCGATACTTGCCTGACCTGGAATCGAACCCGCGCAATCATACAAGAGAGGCTGGTGTTTTAACCACTAGGCCACCACGACATCTCAGAGATCAATAGCTAGATAATTTACGAAGCACAAGTAGAAATTCATTTCTTTCACAAGGTGCTACACTAAATAAATGACAAATAAAAAAATCATGGAATACTTTTTTTTTTTTATTTACAGTGTTCCTAATTTAAAAAGTAAAAAATGTGATCATGTGATATTTATTGCCTTTAAGGCGGAACAAAGTTCGCCGGGTCAGCTAGTAAATAAATAAATAAGCAGAGATTTCTCCTGTATATTAATTGACATATTTGTAAATGTGCCCACATTTACAAATATTTCAATTGATATACACAAACAGTCAGACCCGGAACAACTAATTGTAGGTCATACAAATATCTCTACTGTGCGGGAAACGAACCGGCGACATGCAGTGCCGCAGTCAATAACTTAACCACTGCATCAACCGTGCGTCAACTTTATGCTTCTGTAAACTGTTTTTAAGATAACTAGAAAATGTAATAGAAATAGGGATTAATAAGCGTTTTGATGTCAAATTGTTTATTAATTTACGCCTGGCTAATTATTATTAGAAGATTGTTAAATCCAAATCGTCTCGATTATTTATTGCTTGAAGCCAATCTATTTGCGCAAATTCAAAAAGGCCTTTATAAACCTTAAGCTCTCATTAAGAATTCTTTTTACACATCTATATATATAAAAGAAAGTCGTGTTAGTTACATCATTTATAACTGAAGAACGGCTATACCAATTTGGCTAAAAATTGGTAAGGAGGTAGCTAAGAACTGGGGGAAGGACATAGGATACTTTCTATGCCGCTCCCCGTCGTTCCTGTGGGAATAAATGAACTTCTTTGTTTCGACTTCTCCCACGCTTTTATGCTACCCTGGTAACTTGAACGTCAAAAAAATATGCACAATAAACCTTCTTTCATCTATATATATAAAAGAAAGTCGTGTTAGTTACATCATTTATAACTGAAGAACGGCTATACCAATTTGGCTAAAAATTGGTAAGGAGGTAGCTAAGAACTGGGGGAAGGACATAGGATACTTTCTATGCCGCTCCCCGTCGTTCCTGTGGGAATAAATGAACTTCTTTGTTTCGACTTCTCCCACGCTTTTATGCTACCCTGGTAACTTGAACGTCAAAAAAATATGCACAATAAACCTTCTTTCATGTATTATGATTATTTGATAATGATGAATGAATGACGTTTATTGTTTCGACTTCTCCTACAGTTTTGTGATACCCTGGTACCTTCCACGTCAAAAAAATATGCACAATAAACCTTCTTTCATGTAATTATGATTAATTTGATAATGATGAATGAATGACGTTTATTGTTTCGACTTCTCCTACAGTTTTGTGATACCCTGGTACTTTGCACTTCCACAAACTATGCACAATAAAACCTCTTTCATGTATTATGGTGATTTGATAATGATGAATGAGCTTTTTTATTGTTTCGATTTCTCCTACACTTTTGTGCAACCCTGGTACCTTCCACGTCAAAAAAATATGCACAATAAACCTTCTTTCACGATTATTTGATAATGATGAACGAATGAGGTTTATTGTTTCGACTTCTCCTACAGTTTTGTGATACCCTGGTACTTTGCACGTCCACAAACTATGCACAATAAAACCTCTTTCATGTATAAATGATGAATGAGCTTTTTTATTGTTTCGATTTCTCCTACACTTTTATGCTACCCTGGTACCTTGCACGTCAAAAAATATGCACAATAAACCTTCTTTCACGATTATTTGATAATGATGAACGAATGAGGTTTATTGTTTCGCCTTCTCCTACACTTTTGTGCAACCCTGGTACCTTGCACGTCAAAAAATATGCACAATAAATCTTCTTTCATGTATTACGATTATTTGATAATGATGAATGAATGAGGTTTATTGTTTCGACTTCTCCTAAATTTTGTGCTACCCTGGTACCCTGCACCTCCACAAAGTAGGAAACACGTGTCCAGTATTTTTAAGTTAATAAATATTATGTACAAAATTTCAAAAAGATATAATGAAAAACCGCAAAGTTATAATAAGCTTGCTACGAGTATTCTACTTGGTTGTCCCAACATAAATATGGTCAAAGATCCGCGCGCGAGCGAGCGCGGTGCGTTGACCTCTAGCGTCAGCTGTTGCGCGCGCACAATACTATGATGATGTATCGTAAGCTGCGTGACGCACTCGGTAACTACACTGTAACAATTTCTAAATGTATTTGGGACAAAATATAACATGGTGTAAAAATTATTGGAATCGATTCAGTTGCTTATTCACTATTTATATATAACTCAAGAACGGCTGAACCGATTTAGCTGAATATTGGTGGGAGGTAGTTAAGAACCCGTCCCCGTCGTTACCGTGTGACGTGACATAAGACATGGTCAAACTCATTCAAAATGTAAGTCAGCAATTCATATACCAAAAATGGTATAACAAAAAGCAAATGACAGCTGAGCATATTTAAAAAAAAGTCTAACCGGTTGAAGCAATCGTTTAAAGCAAAGAATATAAATACTCTCTGCTGGTTTAAAGTTTCTAATAAAAAACCACAAAGCCAACTTCAACTTCAAAATTTCTAATATTGTATTGCTGTGCCATTTATCATCAATAAAAATATCATGCCGTGACCAAGACCATCAAATCTTTCTCGACAAAGCGGTAATGCAAGAGTAAATCGAAACATTCTGAATGAAAGCACTGAAGAAGAGCAAGAAATTGCACGTGCAGAGCGCCGCCTTACTATGACTCGACTTCGTGCTTCTCACTCACAAGAGCAAAGGGAGGCGGCAGTCCGTGAAACTGTTCCGTTGACAATGCCAAATCGGCGAACAAACCTCAGAGATCATCATCATCATCATCAATCTTTTTATCGTCCCACTGCTGGAGACAGGTCTCCACTCATGCAGAGAAGGATTGAGTGTAATCACCACGCTTGCTCAATGCGGGGTGGCGATTTCAGACTTATAAAGTCCAGGTTTCCTCAAGATTTTTTCCTTCACTTTCAGTCATTGGTGTCCTAGATATTATAATTAGAGAATACATATCACTTTAGAAAAGTTACATCGATACTTGCCTGACCTGGAATCGAACCCGCGCAATCATACAAGAGAGGCTGGTGTTTTAACCACTAGGCCACCACGACATCTCAGAGATCAATAGCTAGATAATTTACGAAGCACAAGTAGAAATTCATTTCTTTCACAAGGTGCTACACTAAATAAATGACAAATAAAAAAATCATGGAATACTTTTTTTTTTTTATTTACAGTGTTCCTAATTTAAAAAGTAAAAAATGTGATCATGTGATATTTATTGCCTTTAAGGCGGAACAAAGTTCGCCGGGTCAGCTAGTTAATTTAAAAAAAAAGAACATTTTTAACGTACACCTACACCGTAACCTTTTTTAACTCAATCGGGCAAATGTTTGGACGTTTTTTCGCCATGAAAATCCCCCCTTTTGAATATTTGATCAAAAAACCTTTCTATGGAAGACGTGTCTAGTAAAATATCTTACTTTGCTGTACTGCTTTAGGGGATCAACACGACGTCGGGATTATTTGGGAGCTTTTAATGTTTCCATATTTTATGATAAAAACCTTATGGGTAGGTAATACGATTTAAAATATTTTTGTCAAAAATATTCTTGCCGTCGTTTTTTTTTGTGTGTTGCGTCTTATGGATTCAATTGTTTTTGGTATATGTAGTTGTAGTTATCTTGTTGTATTTTGTTGGTGTCTAAAAGACTTAGGATACCGTTATTTACCTAAATATCTGCTTAATTTGCGAAGTAAAGCCATAATACACGTTGTGACGGGGTCCACGAAGACCGATGCCTCCTGGGTCAGGGTTGCGGGTTGGCTAAAAAAGAAATCGTGGCCCTGGCCGTCGCACAGGCAAGTGAAGAAACATTGGTGGGTTTTAGTCAGTAAAAGTCTGCCACGCTCTTCCGCTCCGCCCAGAGCCGGAGAAGTCATTTGATGATTTCCTATGGCAAAAAAAAACCTTAATACAAAGATCCACTCTTACCTTGTTGACATCACTACGATCCGGAAGAAGCTTTACGCCTTGACTGTTATATCACGTACATCGAAGGACTGGAACAATAAATTTGTTTTTCCGTCTGATTATAATTTAAGTGTCATCAAAGCTAGAGTGAATAGGCTCTTAATAAACTAGTACGCATTACTATCAACGATTGCATCACTACTTACCATCAGGCGGGATTGCGGTTAAGCACTAGTTTAAAATGTTCAAAAAATATGTTTATACAACGTGTAACATAAAGGGTATATACATACCAAGGGCATAGCATCTTTACATGATATCAAATGATATCGGAAGGTTTTCAACTCAAAATAAAATACTCAAAAAATTTTTATTCCGTGTTTCTTAAATTCAAATCATAACAAACGTGCACAAAACTACATACGTTAATAACTACTCGTTACACGTCACATTACTTGGCAAAATCACGATAAATGTCTTCGAAAATTCTATGCGCCTAGTATGGTAGTAGCCTATCACAGGCGGTGTTTTTTCTCGTAACTTCCTAACATAAAGAGATAGGATTAAAAAACCCTTACAATATCGATTGATATCATGTAAAGATGCCATGCCCTTGGTATGTATATACCCTTTATGTTACACGTTGTATATAGTAACACCTACTGTATCTGCATTAAAACGGTAAGTGAAAGTTTGTTTTGTATAAAATTTCTGCATTGTCTGAACTAAGCAGTACTTTCATAGTACTTGCCAGTGATGCTTACTCAGACGGTGTGTATCACCTTTATTCTCTTTAAAATAGGGTTGTTATTGGTTTGCCAGAGGTGAAATAACTGTCAACGGATTGTACGCGACAGTCATCAGTCATTGTCGTTCTTTCATTCTTTATATTCGCTCAAACCTTCACAAAATGAAAAATTTAAATAGAGCTCTTCTTAAAGACGACTCATTCACAGTCTTCTATTCACGAGCTAGATATATTAGAATTTACAATATCACATTCATCTTGGATTCTTTGCATCTGTGAGCGCCCTACTCTGTGGACGTCGCATCGATTATGAGTGCATGATGTTTCTCGTACAATTTTGATGTACATTATATGTTTGTGCTCATTATAACGGCTTTGACAAGTTTAATGAGACATGAAAGGGATCAGAATGGATTTGACAGAGTGATAATGTATATAATGGCACTTGGTAAGTATGTACTAGGTTGGCATCAGTAAGTTAGGGTGGGTATAGTGCTATATATACGTATGTTCGGACGACAGCAGGTTAAGCTACCCGAAACCTACCTGACAAATATTCCCATTCAACCTTGAGCCTTAAAGCTAATAATATAAATTGGAAAGTGAGTTTGTTTGTTTGTTTGTTTGTTCCGCTTTCACGCCGTAACTACTGAACCGATTGCTTTGGAATTTTGCTGACGTAAAGTTAGAAATCCGGATTAAATAATAGGGTAATTTTCAGCCCGAAAAATTTGATATTCCCGAGGGAAAACAACAATATTTTTAGCTTCATGCCAGTTCGGTGATAGATGGTGCTGTGTTTCGTTTAAAACAAGGTAATATATTGCAAGCGAATATGCACATGTAAACATAGAAGCTAAATGATATGATAATAAATTCCCGAAAATGAAGAATCTAAAAAGCGCGATATAACAAAATTCCACACGCGAGAACCAGCGGGCGGAAAGCTAGTATCTTTTTTTTTAATAATTATAAACTAGCGCTTGACTGCGATCCCGCCTGATGGTAAGGAGTGATGCAATCGTTGATGGTAAAGCGCGCTAGTTTATTAAACCTATTCACTTAAAAAAGTTAGTGAATAGGAAGGAAGACGGCAGTTGAGCGAGGTGATGCAATGTTAAACCCAACAACACGACCAACGATGTTGCGCCAGAGGGAGATTGATAAAGATCTAATAAAGAAATCTGTTAGATTGTAGTAGCTGTCGTCTGTCTATATTATTTTATTAGCTGACATATTAGTTTACTAGAGCGTCACATAACGGCCACTGCACTGCACCGTCCAATAACACGTTATACGTCACGAAAATTATAGACTGAATATAAAAAAAGAGCAAATAAACTTACATTTCTGAAACATCTCCCTTATGGATAATGTATCATCAGTAGGTATTAAAAAAACAATATCATATTTTAATTCAAATCTTAAAAATCATAGCAACTAGTATATTTTTAAACAAGCTATCTTGTAAAATGTGGCTTTTTAGATATCCCCAAAATTAGGGTCGTATTTCCAAATAGTTTAAATAATAGTTTTACACCCATAGGAAAGTATCAACGCCAATGGCTATAAAAGTAAGGGAAGTCCAAGGAAATGATGGATTTAATGTGTGAATAATGACACCAAATAGAGAGGTATGGAAGATAAAGACATATTGGGCCAACCTCAAATAAATTGGGAAGAGGGCAGAAGAATGATGAACGATGGTGAAGAAAATATACCTTATTACTTTGAAACAAAATACATAATTGTTATGAATTTTATTTTCCATAACTGGCTTTTATTAGAGATCTAGAACAAAGCATTTAATTTTTTATAAAATAATATAAATCAAGGGATCCGGTCAAGTACTAGACTTGACCGGATCCCGCCTGATGGAAAGCAGTAAAGCGATCGTTGGTTGGTTGGCGAGGTAGTTTATTAAGAGCCTTTTCACTCTAGCTTTAAAGACACTTAAAAATTGATTGGCAAATTGTTTCAGTCTCACGATGTACGCGGTATAAAAGAAGAGGCGAAACGCTTCTTCTGGATCGTAGTGGTGTTAATAACGTAAGGGTGGAAACTCACCGTACGATGGGCCGTCCGATGATGGAACGAAAATGGAGGAATTCAATCATGCAATTCCCTCGCACATTCTCCAAAATGCATCCCTTAGAACTCCGACAGGCTGGCTACTTTTCGTCTGTGCTCCGGGTTTTGGAGACCATTTTGAGCTAAATCTGAGTCGACAATTAGCCTCTCCACTGAATACAAAGTAGCCAGGTAGCTATTTTGCAGCACCAGCCCAAATGTGACTGCAGTACTTCAAACACGAACGGACCTGTGCTTTGTATAAAATTATTCTTACATCCTTTGTCCCAAACTGCTCTAAAATGCTTCTCATTTATTCGCCACCTCTCGTGTTCACACTACTCTGTACTATGTCGCATCGATCCCAGTCGCATTGATGTTTCATGGACAATTTACTCGTACGTCGGTGGCAATGGCGACATTGTCCAGCATTGTTGCGCTATGTGACACGTAATATGGAGGGTACATGACAGGTTTGATAGAGTTGTAAAGGATCGTGTAGGGGAGGTATGAGAGATGTAGTTAGTTCAATAGGGATGTATTTTGTATGTGTTGTTGCATTGTATTGGGATTTACGAAATATCAAGTTAAAATGTTTGCAGACATCAACTAGACGTTTTTAGACTCAATTTTACCAACAAATTACACTTATAATAATGCAACGCAACGTCGTAGTTTAGAAATTATTCTCGAACTCGAAGCTTTGAGCCAAGCACAAAGGATTGGCAAGTAACGTACCTACAAACGCCACATGGAACAACGCGTCATACTGATGTCACACGAATTCTACATCTCGCAATCAGAGTTTACCGTGCAACTAGCATATATACAACGTCCCAATTTTAACCATAGGGTAAGTGCCCGCCAGACATAACACCCGTCTGGTCAGAGGATCCTCCATTTTTTATGGAAGATGAGTGAACTTTACTCCCTGTTCCTCATGCCTCCATATTATATTATTTGGTTAAAAATTTTGGGGAACAAACCTTAAAAAAATATGTGAAACAAAGACACATAATTTAATAACAGGCCTCCTCCCTGTGAGAAGGAGTGACCCGTAATCTACCCACGTGGGTTCAGTGCGGGTTGGTAGATTTTTTTTTTTGAGACAAAACCCGCCACACTTTTCCCACCCACTGCAACTCCTGAAAGCCAGAATCAACAGTGGAGACCGCCAGAAAAACGCCGAGCAATGAAGCTCGACGAGGTTGGTAGATTTCATATTTCTTTGAATTTTTCAGTTGTTGAATATTTGCCGGTTTCCTCACTTTACTGTACAACGTTTTAAGAGCTGTGGTGATGAATCCATCCATACTAATATTATAAATGCGAAAGTAACTCTGTCTGTCTGTCGGTCTGTCTGTCTGTTACGCTTTCCCGCTTAAACCTATCGACCGATTTTGATGAAATTTGGCACAGACAATCTTTAGACCCTGAGAAAGAACATAGACTACCTTTTATTGAAAAAAATATGATATTCCCGAGGGAAATCTAAAGAGCGCGATATAACCGAATTCCACGCGAGCGAAGCCGCGGGCGGAAAGCTAGTAATTTATAAAAAAGTAAATTGCTTGTCTGAACAGACGACAGCATATCAAGCTATTACAATCTTTCAGATTTCTTTCTTAGATTTTCAAGTTTATCTCTAAAGCATTAAGGCTCAAGGTTGATTGGAAATATTTGACAGTTTGGAGTAGCTTGACCTGTTGTCGTCCGTACAACCTATATTTCACAAGATTTTTTTGTTTTTAATATTGTTGTGGTTACTCCACGTGGCCAAAAAATTCACCATTGCATGTGCTCGATTCTTTGTTGGTGGTTTTTTTTAAATAATTATAAACTAGTGCTTTACCGCAATCCCGCCTGATGATAAGCAGTGATGCAATCGTTGACGGTAAAGCGCGCTGGTTTATTTAGCATATTCACAAAAAAAACTTAGTGAATAGGAAGGGAGACGGCAGTGGAGCGAGGTGATGCAAAGTTAAACCCAACAACACCACCAACGATGCTGCGCCACAGGGAGATTGATCTGGAGATCCTCCACGACCACAGCAACATTTGGCGCATCATAACCGGCACACATCGCAACACAACTGCTCAGATCCATCCTCCGTACGGCTTCACCAGACGTTACGCCGTAACACGACGAATCGCTTAGCGGCAAGACTTTATCTGGTGGGTGGTAACTTCTGACGGCAGCCTATGTTATAGCCTACCACCGAGTGTTTTGTGAAGTCTCAAGTGAAGTGTACTTGAAGCAAGCATTCAATAGAGCCTATCCATATTATTTGGTCGAATAACAGCTTCTAAAGTTACACCGTGAGATTTTTACACAATACTTCTTTTACAGTATACTTCGGCTATTGTGGTGTGGCTCATCACTTGACTATGAATCAGATGATAAAGGAACTTGGAAAACAAATGAATTCTACTGAGTGAGGTTCACCATTGCTCTCAAAACGGTGATGGAAACCATCGTGTTTCGGCATGATGTCTGGTGAAGCCGTATGGAGGACGGGTCTTAGCAGTTGTGTTGCGATGTGTGCCGGGTACGATGCGCCAAATGTTGTTGTGTTGGGAGTTAGGTCGTGGAAGGTCAGCATCGTTGGTCGTATTGTTGGGTTTAACATTGCATCACCTCGCTCAACTGCCGTCTTCCTTCCTATTCGCTCAGTTTTTCTGAGTGAATAGGCTGTTAATAAACTAGCGCGCTTTACCATCAACGATTGCATCACTGCTTACCATCAGGCGGGATTGCGGTCAAGAGCTAGTTTATAATTATTAAAAAAAAAAAAAAAAAAAAAATCGTGAGGAAATCGGCATGTTCCAGAGGCAAAACTTCAAAGACATATGACATCTACCAACCCACACTGAGCCCGCGTGGTAGAATATGGCCCAATCCCTCTCCCCAAGAGAGATTATGTTATGAGTGTGGTTCAAGAGAACTTCACAGAATAGCTGTGTATAGAAACTGCAGTCTTCCCATAAATCAATAATTTATTGAGCAAAATAAACGTCCCAAGTTCCTCACAAGCTGGATGTTTGACCACGAATCTACGATGCAACTTGTGTTCTTAGCGTACTTTATGACTGGGCTGTGGCAATAACTTGCCGGCTAAGTTCAATAAGTTAGAGCAACTTCGATGCATTGCTTCACATGCGCATATTGCTTTGACTTTTGAAGATAAATGGCGGTATTGGGAGTCTGTGGATAAGAGGGGATTGTAGTAGAGCTTAGAAATGGTAAATAGGTCACTTTAAAGTAATTTCCTTGAGTGTTTTTTATTATTATAAACAAGTGCTTGACGGCAATCCCGCCTGATGGTAAGCAGTGATGCAGTCGTTGATGGTAAAGTGCACTAGTTTATTAAGAGCCTATTCATTCAAAAAGCTGATCGAATAGGAAGGAAGACGGCGATGGAGCGAGGTGATGCAATGTTAAACCCAACAACACGACCAAAGATGCTTCGCCAGAGGGAGATTGATCTGGAGACCCTCCACAACAAAATTCCCGTTACAAAAACATTTGGCTCATCGTACCCGGTACACATCGTAGCACAACTGCTTAGACTCGTCGTTCGTACGGCTTCACCAGACATTATGTTGGAACACGACGAATCGCTTGGTGGCTAGATTTTATCAGATGGGTGGTAATTTCTGCCAGCAGCCAATGTTATGACCTACCACCGAGTGAAATAAACTCTAAAGTGTTATTGTTACATTTAAGCTTAATTTACCTATTGCGTAGAAAGTCGAGGTGGTTTAGAATTTAAACACACCGTTTTAGAAATTACTGTAGGTATGTGACTTGAAAACCTGTAGAGTAATTGCGTACCACACACAGTTGCAATGGTTTTCATTTTGATTGTACCACAGCATTCATTGCGGTATATACTTTGTTGAGCAGACTTATTTTTCGATCATATGGAGCAATGATTTAGGAATAAGCTTCTAAATGTTTACAATAGATAATAATAGTGTACGAGTAATACGCAATTAGTGTACTGGAAAGTCTAAACGTGCCTATTTTTAGTAATTTCATTTCCTTTTACTTTTATTATTCATTAAAGGTGCAGAATTCATATAGTCATGGTGGCCCAGCGGTTAATACACAAGCCTCTCAAGTATGAGTGTGCGGGTTCGATTTCAGGTCAGGCAAGTACCAATGTAATTTTTTTTAAGTTATATGTACTATCTAAGTTATAAAGCGCGTTAGTTTATTAAGAGCCTATTCACTCTAGCCTTGAAGACACTCAAATAGTAGTGTGACAGAAACACCGCCGCCGGCAAATTGTTCCAGTCCCTCGATGTACGCGGTATAAAAGAAGAAGCGAAACGCTTCGTCCGGAGAGGTAACCGTTAAGAGGTATAAGTGCCATACCCAAATACGAGGGTCAAACTGAAAGTTCTTAGAACTGGCCACTTATAAACAATATAATAAAAAAATAATTCTAAAATTTGAAAATAGAACTCTTTGGCAATATTACTGAGTATATATTTCACTCATTTGTCATTAGTTATAACGATTTGGCGGCAAATTGAAAATTGTCTGTGTCACGTCAACATGAATTTAACACGAGAAAATTTTCGTGCAATGATTTTTTATGACTTTCGATGTCATTTAAGTCAACAAGAAAGTTATGATAGACTACGATTGGCATTTCACGATGAAGCCCCATCTCGTGTGACTGTTTATAACTGGTTTAATGAGTTTAAACCTGGTCGCACTAATCTCACTGATGATTTACGTGAGGGACGGCCTTCTACGGCGACGACCGAAGATAACATCTGTGTTGTGCGGCGTATGATAGAGACTGACAAAAGAGTGACCTATCAGCAGATTCGGACAAGCTTAGGCATCGGTATGAGTCAAGTGTACAAAATCCTCCACGAACATTTAGCGGTCAGGAAGCTTTGCGCCCGGTGGATACCTCATAATTTGACTAAGGCTCAATAACTCCATCGTGTGGATTGGTGCCGTAAAATGATTGAAAGATTTAACGGAGGTAACTCAAATGCTGTGTTCGACATATTAAGAGGTGACGAAAGCTGGATTTACTGTTATGATCCTGAAACCAAAAGACAATCTGCTCAGTGGGTGTTTCCTTTCGAGGAGTTGCCAACTAAAGTGAAGAGAGATCGAAGTGCGGGAAAAAAAATGGTGGCCTCGTTCTTTGGAAAGATAGGTCATTTTGCAACAATTGTGTTAGAGGATCAAAAACAGTTTCTGCAGAATGGTACAATACCAATTGTTTGCCACTTGTCTTGGAAAAAGTTCGAGAGAAACGACCTCGCAGTAGGATTCTGCTTCACCACGACAACGCCTCGTCGCACACCGCCAAGCGAACGATCGACTATTTGGCGACATCAAACGTTGAATTACTGGGTCACCCGCCGTATAGTCCCGACCT
This sequence comes from Sesamia inferens, assembly GCA_037179545.1. Classification (NCBI taxonomy): domain Eukaryota; kingdom Metazoa; phylum Arthropoda; class Insecta; order Lepidoptera; family Noctuidae; genus Sesamia; species Sesamia inferens. The sequence goes on along the minus strand of CM073937.1, from coordinate 7,017,999 downwards.
CACGCCTTGTGATTATTATTTATTTCCAAAAATTAAAGAAAAACTTAAAGGAAAGCGGTTTATGAATGCTGAAGAAGCCGTGGCTGCGTATCGCGATGCCATTGAAGAGACCCCTAAGGACGAGTGGGCAAAGTGCTTTTCCCAGTGGTTCCATAGCATGCAACGGTGTATTGACGTGAATGGACAATATTTTGAAAAGATATAATAAAACATATTTTGAAAAGATATAATAAAACTAATAACTGGCTAATGTTATCAGTTTTTGATTTTCTAAGAACTTTCAGTTTAACCCTCGTAACATAGAATCCTGCATTCTCCTTTGACCCACAGGTAAGACGTGATCCAGTTTAGGACATAGCGCACTTTTTGCTTTTTTTTTTTAATAATTATAAATAAAATAAACTAGCGCTTGACCGCATTCCCGTCTGCTGGTAAGCAGTGATGCGATCGTTGATGGTAAAGCGCCCTAGTTTATTAAGAGCCTATTCACTCAGAAAAACTGAGCGAATAGGAAGGAAGAGGGCAGTCGAGCGAGGTGATGCAATGTTAAACCCAACAACATGACGAACGATGCCAAAGGGAGATTGATCTGAAGACCCTCCACGACCAAACTCCCAACACAACAATTACGTATTACGTATCCGTGGGACAATTACTGAAAGCCGCGTGGGCGGAGTCGCGGGAAATGCTAGTAAAAAATATAATTAACAGAAATGGACAAAAGATAATTTAGAAAAAAAATGTTATACGAATTACTTACAGAAATATTATCTTTTTCTGTAAGTAATTCGTATAACATTTTACTTTAAAGAGTCTCTACATTCATGTTTACATGATGAAATGACGGCTTTACCAATATTTTGATAAAAAATAAAGTGCTTGAAGAAAGCAAACAATTCTCCGAGACTTCACTTAAAGTGTTTGGTATCTGAAAAAGTCTTGTAAATAAATATAATGCTGTTTGAGTACAATATTAAAAGTTTATTTTTTTTTTGTAACAAAAATTGTTTACGTAATAGTAGGTTTCTCTGTTAGTTTTTACTTAATCTTTTCTTTGTTGTCTCTGTTCAAGTATATTTTTATATGTGTGTTGTAGGTAGTTATGGTACTAACTGCTATATTTAGGTAGATAAGTACCGTAGGTAATATTTACCATATTTTCTACAGTTTTTAAGAAAAAAATGACAGTTAGGATAATCTCCGCTTTATTAAGTTGGTAATTTAAAGAAATGTTTATATATTATTTTATTCACATTTTTATACCATTATAGGTTGCTTAACCTAATGCGACAGATAAGATACATACATGTTAGGGTTACTGCTACTGTTATCTTTCATCGTCACACAGCTGCCACGACGACGCTGCAAAATAATCTTGTATGAGTTTAGTTTTACATAGATTTTATAAAGTTTAATATATACAGTATTTCATATTTGTTTTTATTGTATGGTGGTAGGCCATAATATCGGCCGCCGGCAGAAGTTACCACCCACCAGACAAAGTCATGCCGCCAAGCGATTTGTCGTGTTCCGGCATGATGTCTGGTGAAGCCGCACGGAGGAAGGGTCTGAGCAGTTGTGTTGCAAGGATATTGCCGAACATTAATTAAAGTACTCCATAGACTAATGTCAAAAAGACAGACCTATTCCTCATGGAAATTTACTGTGTGATGAAGCTTTTAAGCGCAAACTAGCTGGGCCAAATTAGCCGTTACGTGGAGTCCTTTTTTTCCGGGTTGGAAAGTCCTCATGGATGTCCGCCGCCCTGGGGCGGGCGACGGGGTCTGTATTGTTGATATGTAAAAAATATGATGGGATGCAGCTCTTCTTCTGGGATCCTGTTATATATGCTTCAAAATAAATAAAATCCAATATAATTCATTCTTCGTTTATTCTTACTTTATGTTTTAATAAAAGACTTTATAAAATCACATTACGTTCACACACCTTATAATTTCAGTATCTATAAGTACCCAAACCAAACCATTCTTTTTTATAACTATTACAAAATAACAAAACATTTTTCTCCTGTCTACCGAATCTGTCTTCTCAACTTGAATTAATTTTCTTTATAATACTTATCAGCCACAGACAATATTAAAATTCAACCTCAACAGTCTGTCAGACTCTTACTGACTTAAAACCACCCCGGTCTTCCATCTCACACATATACCAGGGGTTGCAAGAACAAACACAACTACTGCAATCCCCGATTGGTGCTGGCCCGCCACTGTGGGCCTTCTCGGGTCAGGGGGGAGAGTGAGATGTATGACTACCCTCGTGACGTCTAAGAGTGGCGCGCGTGGAAATTCGGGTCCTGATGTTTGGGGGGTGACAGATGGCTACTTGGAGCCATGAAACAGCTAGAAGGCTTCGCGGTACAGCCTGTAGAGGATAGCGCGATGAGTTGGAGTATCAAACAATCAGGGATACACTTTAGTCATGGATCGAACGTTAAGATATTTACTGTAGAGGTATGAGGAACTGTGGTCTAAAATTCAATCATACTCTTTAGAAAAGGGAAAATCCTCCAATCAGACAGGTGTTATGTCGGATGTACACCTGCCCGATGATTCACGTCGGGCTGTTGTTAATGCTAGTCGCGAGATAAACTTGCCGCTAAGCGATTCGTCGCATGATGTCTGGTGAAGCCGTACGGAGAACGGGTCTGAGCAATTGTGTTGCGATGTGGTGGGTCTCCAGATCAATCTCCCTCGTTGGTCATATTGTTGGATTTAACATTGCATCACCTGGCTTAACTGCCGTCATCCTTCCTATTCACTCAGTTTTTTTGATTGAATAGGCTTTTATTCAACTAGCGCCTTACCATCAACGATTGTATCACTATTTACTATCAGGCGGGGTTGCAGTCAAGCACTAGTTTAAAATTACAAAAAAAAAAAGCTGCTTGCGCAATGCAGGATTTAGCATAATATTAGTATGGTGCGTAGTTCTTATGTGGCGTACACATACCAGGGCCTATAGCCAATGTAACAATTTAAAAAACGGTAACGAAGATCGATAAGTCTAAAATGTATGGGATTGACATAAGATTGACCACATGATTTATCGCGTCTATGTCGTTTTTAAATTGTTACATTGGATATGGGCCCAGAAATTGATTATATCCATATTGAGAAATATCTAACTGAACAAAATCCCAAGTATCGACTCCCAAAATAAATAAACGTACAAACAGCCTGCAATTAGTATTTGCCGGTCTGGTCTGACGTTCTGATGGTCTGGCGCATTTCCAAACATACCCGTCTGCTTCTTCTGCCTATTATGGTTAAATATGTCTGCTACTTTATGGTTCAGGAACCTTTGCGATGCAATATCGAAATGCATCGGAGGCTGTTAAGTGTTTCGATTTACGTTACGGGAGCTTCGGAATAGAGCAATATTGTTTGAGAATTATAGTGTTGGAGCGCTGGGATTAGCTAATACTTTGAAGTAATCAGGTTGGCGGAAATTTTTTGGAAAATACTGTACTGATCTATATTTGACTGATTTAAATAAAAACATAATTGGCTTGTATCCTAAAAAATAATTTAATGTCCATCAGATAGATTTCTAAAAAATATTGTAATACTTGAAAGTTGTGTGTTGAAATACTTAGAAAGATATATTGATTTGAAATATCGCATGACGTCACGCCGTCGTACAAAATATACCATGGCGTGACGTAATTAGCCCCCACTCCGTAACTTTAATACGCTATATCTCAGTAATTTTTGATAATTTTGACAAAATAAAAAATACGGGTCTTAATTTTTTTTATTATCTATAAGACGGACTAATTATTTTTTTGAATTTCATACCTTGGATACATCCCTATTAACACTTGATTTAGAAGTCTTAATAAGCGAGTAAATTAGTTTATGAAAATCGAAAACAAATTGATGTTAAATTAAAGAACGTCAATTTACATAAACAGTCTATAATGGTCTTCTGGGATATACTTGAGACGGAGTGGGCCGTTATCTACCACACGTGACAAGTGCGGGTTGCTATGTCACATGTTTTCTCAGTACTTTTTTTTAGCTCTAAGACAAGCCGGATTCCTCACGATGTTTTCTTCCCTCATAAATATTGTTCCTTCACCGTATTGAGAGCAGTGGTGATGAAAGTGACCTGATGGGGTTCAAACCTACCTACAAATTGTAAGTCATGGCCGATACAGTGGTCTCGGGAATCGCTGCATAAAATAATGGTATTCAGCCGAATTCTGCTAGACTGGAAGTCAGTTCTAACATAGTTCGAATAACACTAGGCAGATGATGATAAAATAATCTTTCTAATCTTTTGAATCGATAGAGATTTTGCCTTTATAGAGGATATTTCACTTTAATATGATACTCAAGCCTTACGGCGATCGGTGGTAGGCCACATCGGCTGCCGGCAGAAGTTACCACCCACCAGACAAAGTCTTGCCGCCAAGCGATTCGTCGTGTACCGGCATTATGTCTGGTGTAGCCGTACGGTGAACGGGTCTCTGCAGTTGTGTTGCGATGTGTGCCGGGTACGATACGCCAAGTGTTGTTGTGTCGGGAGTTTGGTTGTGGAGGGTCTCCACATCACTCGCCCTATGGCGCAGCATCGTTGGTCGTGTTGTTGGGTTTAACATTGCACCACCTCGCTCAACTGCCGTCTTCCCTCCTATTCCCTAAGTTTTTTAAGTATTCGGGTTTAATAAACTAGCGCGCTTTACCATCAACGATTGCATCACTGCTTACCATCAGGCGGGATTGCAGTCAAGCGCTAGTTTATAATTATTAAAAAAAAAAGATCGTCAAATAATGCCGCGGCCAGTCCTTAAAAAGTACAGCAGTGATTTAAAGCAAATACATATCTTCGTCTTTTTCTTTTTCAGCCTATTGAAGTTCACTACTGGACAAAGGCCTCCCGCAACGCTTTTCATGATGACCGGTCTTGTGCTGCCCGCATCCAGCGGCCTCCCTACGCTACGTGTCTTAATCTTACTACCCCATCGGCTATCGGTTCTTCGAGCAATGTGCCCTGCCCACTGCCACTTAATTTTAGCGACTCGAAGAGCTATGTCGGTGACTTTGGTTCTTCTGCGGATCTCCTCATTTCTGATTCGAACCCGCAGAGAAAATCCTAGCATACATATATACCACAATAATACCACACACATGAACACACACACAGGTATTCAAACATAAAATGTTACGTCCGACGTTCGGGCCCGCCAGTCGATATCGCGGCGCTCGCAGGCATTTAACTTGTGTAGGATGAACCAGACGCACCCTGTACCCCGCAGCTGTTTTTGCACATTCTGTTTGGTAATTATAACTGCGGGCCGATTGCGTAGCATACAACCAATAGCAATGGGTTAAATTGTCAAAGTGCAACAACATTTACAGCGTTTTTTTTTTTTTTGCTAAGAAATTTCTTCCAGCATATCTGTGCAAGGACGACATACGTTTGGTGCCAAAACTGGTGTCCGTACTTGTAACGCATGGCTAACAAGATTTTTTTTATAAATAACTAGCTGACCCGGCGAACTTTGTTCCGCCTTAAAGGCAATAAATATCACATGATCACATTTTTTACTTTTTAAATTAGGAACACTGTAAATAAAAAAAAAAAAGTATTCCATGATTTTTTTATTTGTCATTTATTTAGTGTAGCACCTTGTGAAAGAAATGAATTTCTACTTGTGCTTCGTAAATTATCTAGCTATTGATCTCTGAGATGTCGTGGTGGCCTAGTGGTTAAAACACCAGCCTCTCTTGTATGATTGCGCGGGTTCGATTCCAGGTCAGGCAAGTATCGATGTAACTTTTCTAAAGTGATATGTATTCTCTAATTATAATATCTAGGACACCAATGACTGAAAGTGAAGGAAAAAATCTTGAGGAAACCTGGACTTTATAAGTCTGAAATCGCCACCCCGCATTGAGCAAGCGTGGTGATTACACTCAATCCTTCTCTGCATGAGTGGAGACCTGTCTCCAGCAGTGGGACGATAAAAAGATTGATGATGATGATGATGATCTCTGAGGTTTGTTCGCCGATTTGGCATTGTCAACGGAACAGTTTCACGGACTGCCGCCTCCCTTTGCTCTTGTGAGTGAGAAGCACGAAGTCGAGTCATAGTAAGGCGGCGCTCTGCACGTGCAATTTCTTGCTCTTCTTCAGTGCTTTCATTCAGAATGTTTCGATTTACTCTTGCATTACCGCTTTGTCGAGAAAGATTTGATGGTCTTGGTCACGGCATGATATTTTTATTGATGATAAATGGCACAGCAATACAATATTAGAAATTTTGAAGTTGAAGTTGGCTTTGTGGTTTTTTATTAGAAACTTTAAACCAGCAGAGAGTATTTATATTCTTTGCTTTAAACGATTGCTTCAACCGGTTAGACTTTTTTTTAAATATGCTCAGCTGTCATTTGCTTTTTGTTATACCATTTTTGGTATATGAATTGCTGACTTACATTTTGAATGAGTTTGACCATGTCTTATGTCACGTCACACGGTAACGACGGGGACGGGTTCTTAACTACCTCCCACCAATATTCAGCTAAATCGGTTCAGCCGTTCTTGAGTTATATATAAATAGTGAATAAGCAACTGAATCGATTCCAATAATTTTTACACCATGTTATATTTTGTCCCAAATACATTTAGAAATTGTTACAGTGTAGTTACCGAGTGCGTCACGCAGCTTACGATACATCATCATAGTATTGTGCGCGCGCAACAGCTGACGCTAGAGGTCAACGCACCGCGCTCGCTCGCGCGCGGATCTTTGACCATATTTATGTTGGGACAACCAAGTAGAATACTCGTAGCAAGCTTATTATAACTTTGCGGTTTTTCATTATATCTTTTTGAAATTTTGTACATAATATTTATTAACTTAAAAATACTGGACACGTGTTTCCTACTTTGTGGAGGTGCAGGGTACCAGGGTAGCACAAAATTTAGGAGAAGTCGAAACAATAAACCTCATTCATTCATCATTATCAAATAATCGTAATACATGAAAGAAGATTTATTGTGCATATTTTTTGACGTGCAAGGTACCAGGGTTGCACAAAAGTGTAGGAGAAGGCGAAACAATAAACCTCATTCGTTCATCATTATCAAATAATCGTGAAAGAAGGTTTATTGTGCATATTTTTTGACGTGCAAGGTACCAGGGTAGCATAAAAGTGTAGGAGAAATCGAAACAATAAAAAAGCTCATTCATCATTTATACATGAAAGAGGTTTTATTGTGCATAGTTTGTGGACGTGCAAAGTACCAGGGTATCACAAAACTGTAGGAGAAGTCGAAACAATAAACCTCATTCGTTCATCATTATCAAATAATCGTGAAAGAAGGTTTATTGTGCATATTTTTTTGACGTGGAAGGTACCAGGGTTGCACAAAAGTGTAGGAGAAATCGAAACAATAAAAAAGCTCATTCATCATTATCAAATCACCATAATACATGAAAGAGGTTTTATTGTGCATAGTTTGTGGAAGTGCAAAGTACCAGGGTATCACAAAACTGTAGGAGAAGTCGAAACAATAAACGTCATTCATTCATCATTATCAAATTAATCATAATTACATGAAAGAAGGTTTATTGTGCATATTTTTTTGACGTGGAAGGTACCAGGGTATCACAAAACTGTAGGAGAAGTCGAAACAATAAACGTCATTCATTCATCATTATCAAATAATCATAATACATGAAAGAAGGTTTATTGTGCATATTTTTTTGACGTTCAAGTTACCAGGGTAGCATAAAAGCGTGGGAGAAGTCGAAACAAAGAAGTTCATTTATTCCCACAGGAACGACGGGGAGCGGCATAGAAAGTATCCTATGTCCTTCCCCCAGTTCTTAGCTACCTCCTTACCAATTTTTAGCCAAATTGGTATAGCCGTTCTTCAGTTATAAATGATGTAACTAACACGACTTTCTTTTATATATATAGATGAAAGAAGGTTTATTGTGCATATTTTTTTGACGTTCAAGTTACCAGGGTAGCATAAAAGCGTGGGAGAAGTCGAAACAAAGAAGTTCATTTATTCCCACAGGAACGACGGGGAGCGGCATAGAAAGTATCCTATGTCCTTCCCCCAGTTCTTAGCTACCTCCTTACCAATTTTTAGCCAAATTGGTATAGCCGTTCTTCAGTTATAAATGATGTAACTAACACGACTTTCTTTTATATATATAGATTATAAACTAGCGCTTGACTGCAATCCCGCCTGATGGTAAGCAGTGATGCAATTTCTGATGGTAAAGCACGCTAGTTTATTAAGCCTATTCACTTAAAAAAACTTAGTGTATAGGAAGGAAGACGGCAGTTGTGCGAGGTGATGCAATTTTAAACCCAAAAACACGATCAACGACGCTGCGCTAAAGGGAGATTGATCTGAAGACCCTCCAGGACCAAACTCCCGATACAACAACATTTGGTGATCGTACCCGGCACACATCGCAACACAACTGCTCAGACCCGTCCTCCGTACTACGTCACCAGACATCATGCCAGAACACAACGAATCGCTTGGCGGTAAGACTTTGCCTGGTGCCTGGGTGGTGTTGCTGTAGTTGACTGTATCAGTGGAGAATATTCACGCAACGAGTAGATGGTTAATTTTGTTTCTAATTTTAAGTTATTGTATCGATACGATGAACACCTTAAATTAGAGGGAAATGGAACGTAAGGTTAATGGCTTACTTGACTGCTTGAGTCCGTAATTGATGACGATCGGCAGAAAATTCACTGTGGAACGTTCACATCAACTCACAATGCAACGTAACGCGTAATGTATTGTTATCTTTGACTATTCGGCTAGTATTTCATTTAAATTATAAGTTCTTAAGCGGTGGCATTCACGCATGCTCTTTTTTTCTTTCTTTCTTTTAGAGTGAATACTACTTCAGCTCTTCAATGGCCTCTGTGGTTAGATACCACAATTTTGCCAATAACACGTGTAACAAATTATATAAATTCTTTAAAAGTTTTATTTCACAATAATGGCGGATATCGCCAATGACCGTTGAAAAAACGGCCGCGTGAGCCGCCTACTTGGAGATTTGATGCAAAGCCATGATGTGGCCACTATGCAGCGATATTTCAATGTTCTTTATGAATTAATCACTGAATGCACTTTTTACTACATAAATCACGCGTTTTTATTTAGTAAACGACACTACAAATAATTTTAAAAGTCCAATGAAAAATGCGCGTGACACTTATCTTGGCTTTCCTGTCAAAAACCCTTCACGCATGCTCGTTAAGAATTTTTTTGGAAGTTTGATGTCAATAGAAATCACTTGACATTTGACAGTTGACGTTGTACCGATTGTCACATACATTGTCTCTTTCCTCACGGTATAGGAACGTAGCAGGAGTGATAAGGAAGGAGATATAGGAACTAAAGGAATACATCATAAATGTTACCGCGTATAAAAATGTAATTGAATGCACTGAACAGATAATAAACATTGCGTAAACAGGTGGTAACTTCTGCCGGCAGCCGATATTATGGCCACATGACACATTATTAAGTGTTCCATAGTTTGTGTCACAGTACATCTACACTCCAAAGTCGAGTCTTCTATGAAAAGGTTATCCTAGCTTCGGCTAACCTGGGTACCTCCTATTGATCCTTTATGAGTGTCGAAATAGTTGGTTGATTCAGAACCTAGTTTCTAACCTTCCCACAAAGTCAAAAGTCTACTCGTTATACAATGAATTTGGTTTATTATAAGCCGTATTTACACATTTACTTAGTACCCTTTGGTGTTAAACAGCCTTGGCATTGTAATTTAGTTAATCCCGCCAGGTAGCGTCGTACGCTGTATACATACAAATATGTATATTCATGCGTACGAACTATTTTGGTTTTGTCTGTACAAGAGAATGTGAAGTTACTATAAGGCTGTACACAGATGTTTTTCAGCCTTGATAAATTATAGTTAATTCGCCGTATATATTGATCACTTTGGAAGTCACATTGGTACTAAGCGCAACTTGACAGCCTCCGTAGCGTAGCGGTAGCGAACGCGGACGCTGCGCAAGGAGGCGCAAATATTTGTATGCATGAATATGAATATTTGCACTGGTCTGGTCGTGCTTCGGAAAGCACGTTAAGCCGTTGGTCCCGGTTGCCATACCAACATCTAATGGCAGTCGATACGGGTTGTTGGAGCCCTCAAAGGTTCAACTGTTGGTCTAATTGCAATGCTTCAATATCGCCTTCGGGTTGTGGAGATCAGACGGCAGTCTCTTCACGGAAAATATCGAAGTTTAGCCAAAACCAGCAGTTAGACTGGTAAAGCGGACCCCAGACTCCAAAGCTGAAAAAGCTTCGGATGCGACTGGGATTAACGCTGAGATGATGATGATGATGATGATGATGATTGGCACTAAGCGCAACTCTGTCGCCATAAGCATCACCCGGAGAGCAGAGCACCTTACAAGTTGTAGGTCGTAGGTTCGAACCCCGTCAGACGCTTAACTTTCTGTAAATTATTTCTTCACCACTGCTCTCAAAACGGTGAAGGAAAACATCGTGAGGAAACCGGCATCTCCTACAGACAAATCTTCAAAGAAATGTGAAATCTACCAACCCGCACCTGGCCCGCGTGGTAAATTATGGCCCACTCCCTTTCTTCGAGAGGCCTGTGTCCCAGGAGTGGGAAAATTATAGGCTGATTTTGTATGTTTTTGTATGCTGACTGTATGTATAAGTCGATCATTCTACCAAACAGCACTGTAGAGCAAATTTGTCTGTCATTAAGCTTCCATAGATATACGACACTAATGAATACAGATCCGTACAACACTGATGATCATGCTTACATAGGGTGAACCTGCATAAGCCAGTTCTTTTACTTCTTCAGCCTAGAGGTCCATTGCTGAACAAAGGCCACGATGACCGGTTTTGTGCTGCCTGCACCCATCGGCTTCCCGCGACCTTCACCAGGTCATCGGTCCACCTTTTTGGGGGCCTCCCTACGCTGCGTCTTCCGGTACGTGGCCGCCACTCCAGAACCTTACTGCCCCAACGGCCATCGGTTCTATGAACAATGTACCCTGCCCACTGCCACTTAATTTTAGCGACTAGAAGAGTTATGTAATAAATAGAATATAAACCAGTTAATAGAATTTAATTAAGATATACCTTGGTAACACCGATTCTAAGACTTTCGGGTATCAGACAAACCTTACAACTGCCAAAGATTCATGAATGGCAGCCAGGATTACACGAACTGAGCGTACATGAACCATTTGTACAAAACTCCTCCGCATGCCGTACTTTTTGAATAAAACGTGTGTGTATAAAGGGCCTTTAAGATTAGTTTTACAAGCCTTGTCAGACACATAAAATATGGTACAGTGTGTATATTTAAAGCCAACTTGATGTCAACTGGTTTCTGCTTAGGTAGTTTTAATTAATTAAATTTAACCATTACAATATTTACACATACTATGAATAGGTATAGCATAAAATGGCTGGTTAGAGCTGAATACAGTGATTATCAAAATTCTGTTTTTACTCTCTGAAACTCAGATCGTAGGGTAGGCAAAAAGGCTGCCAAGCTGGAATGCGTCATGCCAGTCAAGCAAACTACTTTTTCTACACGGTGGATGCCTGAGGATGGACGGCGTTGCTAGGCTGCTCGGAAAGAGGTAGCAAGAGAACTTAAACGCAAACCGTGCAAAAACAGTGGCGACCTTTAATTTTCCGCAGGAACCCGTTGCAAGCGAGAAGATCGTTCGCGATCCCGTCTGATGGCAAGCAGTGATGGTAAAGCGTACTAATTTATTAAGAGCCTGTTCACTGTAGCCATCAAGAATAAGAATCAAATTGTTCCAGAGACAAGGCAAAAGGCTTTATCTGGATCATAGTGGTGTCGACAACGACGGGTCGTCCGATGATGAAACGGTGATGGCGGAATAATGTTATATTAATACCCGCTCAAAAATAAAAAAAAAACTTTCTACAGAATACCGAAAGGCTGATGCTAATGATGAGCTAAAAGATCTGCTATAAATGATTCCGTAAGCTTGGTTCGGTTCGAAAACATCCTGTATGTGGTTGTATTTCATCTGGGCGCCCGCCAAATTGGGGTTTTTGCTGGCTAGAGCACCAGACACTTATGCGGAATATTACTGAATATTATGGTTATGTTATTATTATTATAGCTGGGTACATTTGTGATATTTGTTCGTTCGTGGCTAACAAAGCTCGTGTGAGTAGAAGTACCTACTGTAATTGATAATATTTATTTATTATGTATACTTTATTGTACACCTTGCAATGCTTCGATATCGCCTTCAGGTTGTGGAGGTCAGACGGTAGTCATTTCACGCAAAATATCGAAGTTTTGCTAAAATCAGCAGTTAGACTGGTAAAGCGGACCACAGACTCCAAAGCTGAAAAAGCTTCGGATGCGGCTGGGATTAACGCTGAGATGACAATGATGACTCTATTGTACACCAAACAAACACATTGATTAAAATATAGATTCAACATACAAAATATACTACAGACGGCCTTATCGTTAATCCAATCTCTTCCAGGCAACCTTAGAATGGACAGAGTTCGTCCTGTGTAAATATTATACATGCAATACACGTATATATGCAATATACGTATATATTGTTTTCAATGTTCTTATTTTTAAATATAGCATCGTATTTATTGATTCATTACAATTTTTCATATCGAATCTTGGACACAGTCACCATACATTCTGACTGTATACATACATGCACTGTAGGAAATAAATCATTTGATTCAATTGTGGTTTACACTTACCTATAGATCATATAAGCTCTCAAATATGAGTTTCGGGTTCGATTCCAGGTCAGGAAAGTACCAATGTAACTTTTCTAAGTTACATGTACTTTCTAAGTATATTTGTTAAGTTCAAAACTAATATCGTCTGTGGGACATAATTATACTCAATACTCAATATCTTTATTGCTTTACCATAAGTTCATATAAGGGTGGTAACAGTTTATGTGAGATCAATTATGGACCCTGTAGGGCACAGCAAAATAGGGTAAAAGGAGAGAGGAAGCTCTGTTTGAATATCTTAAAATAATATAATTATATTACAATTTAATTTAATAATAAATAAAATATATACGGAGATTATTAGCATCATTTTACATGATCTACAATTTATATATGTATATATAATTTCCTTATTTGTATATTTTTGTTTAAATTATGAATAATTATAACGTTTCAGACGGTATTTTTGTAGTATGTTTAAGATAAGTATAATTATTTATATATTTAATTTTAATTTCAATTATTTGTTTTTATCGCTAAGCTATTCATTTATAGTGTAGTAACATTTGTTTATTAGATTTTTTTTTTAAATTTCTTACAAATATATTTAACTTTTCTTCTTCCTTTATTGTGTTCGGTAGTTTATTATATATTTTAATTGACACTAGGTAGGGGCAATACAATTGTCTCACGGGCAATGTGCCCAGTGCACTACTACTTTAGTGTTGCAATTCTTCGGGCTATGTTACTTTACGGTTACTCTCGTTCTTCTGTGGATCTCCTAATTCCAAATTGAATCACGCAGTGAAACCCCAAGCATAGTCCTCTCTATTGCCCTTTGAGTGGCCTTGAGCTTTCTTATAAGGTACAGTCATTACCGATAGTCAAAAGTCTGAAAGTGTGTCAAAAAGTTAAAAACAATCTCAAAAGAACAATCATTACTACCACTAAAAAACCGCCACAAAAAATCCAATACGTATTGCACACACAACAAAGCGTACATACTACTTACAATAACGGTAATATGTCCTGCGCGCGTATAATTTCCAAGAGATTAGATTAACGCGGTATTGCCAGACACATAAAACATATTCGATGTGTTTTGGCTGGCAACCCCTCGGCAATACTACGCTAGACAGTTTTGGGTATTAGAAAATATTGTGCCTCCTTTATTGGCTGTTGCTGTTGCTGTTTTGTATACCTATTGTATTATAACTTTTAAGTTGAGCTGTACGATTTATGAAAATTGCGTGCACTGACTGAACAGTCAATGTCTGTAGTTTTTTCCACAAAACACTATCTCAGACATCGATTCTATATGGACTTCATATCATCATCATCATTATCATTTCAGCCGAAAGTCGCCCACTGCTGGACATTGACCCTCCCCCAAGGATTTCGACGATAGCCAGTCCTGCACCTCTCGCATCCAGCAGTTTCTCGCGACCTTAATATGATGATGATGACTTCATATAATCTTTCCAAAATGATGTATGGACTTTAAGGTTAAGAACTCGCGGAGCGGCTGCGGGCCCGCGGCTTCTGTAGAATGCAGATATATATGTAAAAAATTAAAGCACATTTCACGACGCGTTTTACGCCTGCGGTGTTGTTTGCGGGTCTCGCTGCACCGGAGGTCATCTTGTACCGGCGGGCGCGGGTCGCGGTCTCGCAGCCGCGGCGGTTTGCTCCCGCGCGTTCTACAACCGCCCGTCTTGCGATAATCAACTGCCAAGTTTGTGGATGATAATCGCTACCGCGACGGCTGCGTAACCGCACAAAACTCCGGTCTCGTGAGTTTTGAAAATAAAACTTCATTCCGCCACAGCAGCGGGCGCGGGTAAAAACCGCTTCGTGAGTCCTTAGCCTAAAAAAGACTGCGGCCCCTGAGTTTGTTTCGGCATTTATTCTCAGAGTAACCAGTAAAGAAACTCCGAACTTGTCTAGTTTAAAAAAAAATATGCTCCTCTTGTAAAAGTGTTTGTACAAACCTAATTACAGAAAATAAATCATTTTTCATGAACAAATGTGTATTCGTTATCCCAGTAATAAAACATAATATGATGTGTGTTTCCTGAAAATGTAAGCAGATGACACATTCAAGACGAGACGGAAACATCGTTACGAAAGCGATATATACTAAAATTAAGAATTCGAAGACATCTCACATCTAACTATCTGCAATGGGCCCCCGTGGTGGATGCCCTCTCCCTTTTATCGAGATGATGCCAGTGTCTCGGCTTAGAACATCATAGGCTGGTTATATTTATGGATAGATTGGAGTAGTTACTCCAAAGATTGACTTGGTCACAATGTTGCCAGACAGTTTTGGCTACTTTCATCACTATTAAAAATTCTATTTTAAATTTATCCAATTTTTTACCTTATACTAATGTTGAAGCTCCTAACGTTATCATCGCATCAACACCGTTTATCATTGTTAGATGCTAATTCACCTGTACCTCGCATGTGCAAACTGTTTAACGAACGCAGCGATCTGGTTGACGTCCACGCAGACTCAATATCGACATTTGTCAGACGTCATTAGTTTGTTAGTTCTGTTGAGAATCCAGTCTGGTTAGAATATAAGCAAATGCATTAGTAAAATTACAAAGAGCACTTAGCATGTGGTGTTTGCCTGTAATTGGTTGTGCAGTTAGATTTAAGTCAATAATTTGTATGTATTTGTAATATGTGAAATATCTGTAGCAACTGTTGGCGAACCTTAATTAAATAAATAAATAAATTTCTTATTGAATAAAGTTTAGTTTTTAAGTTTTATTCATATGTCACGTTTTATTGACCATCGCTGTCTTCCATAGTCTTTCGTACGAATTACACTCATTTAAATCATCACCATTATTACTGTTTTAAATTATTTTATACACCTAGGAGCCTTCTCCAACTAATCAGGTTTTGAATATGAATATCTGTGGTTATAAGAATAGAGGAAGATCGAAGAGACGATCGATATAATGTGTAAGGAGATGACGTTTAATAAAGCAGTATGGAAGAAAAATACATATTTCGCCGACCCCAAATGAAATGGGATGAAGGCAGGAGAATGATGGTAACCAATCAGAATCATTTAAGTTTTTGGTTTTGTTCTAGTTTCAAAATTATTTTTACTTCAAAGTAGAAAAAAATGTATCCAAGCCATGAGTGGAATACTTAGACCATGTCAGACCATTATTTAAAGAATTAAAAATTCTTCCATTCCCGTGTCTATATTATATTTTTGAGGTTTGTCTATTTGAAGAAAATGATCCTTATTTATACTCACTGAATGAACAAGTATCAGAATGATTGAAAAAAAAAAATTCTGGGAAACTGTTAGTTCCTTCTCAGGGATTAATACGATAAAAAATTATAATAGATACCTGCGCTCAGAATGTTACCAATTGATAAATTTAAATGTAAAATGTTTGCTTGGCTTTTAGACATGTGTTTTTAATCTGTTAATGAGTTTTTAAATCATACTTTTTGACATTATTATTCTATATTACTGGATTGGAGCAATATTAGATTGTATAATTATGTTTTTCCTAATTTATTTGACATTGTAATACATGTATAATACATTTTGATTTTTAATAAAATTAATTTTAATGCTTGAAAATGTTTGTACGCTGAAACACAGCTGAATATATTGGACACGAATTGTATGTAACACCTTGTAACAACAATATTCTTACAAATAAATTCTATTCTATTTTATTACTATGCAAAAGGGCGTTTGGTATATCAGTTATCATGTTTGAAGCCAAAATCATATCCCCTGTAGCTGTGTATGGGTTTATAATTAAGATTAGGTATAATAAACACGGACATGAGTGTATCATGTAGTCACGGTTGTACATTACTTCCCGAGGGAGTCTTAACGCATGCTTAGGGGAATTATATCCCAGTTATGGCCCTGTGAATTTCCAGCGCCGGACGTTGACCTTGCTCGAAGTATAACAATTATCTAAGTATAGTACCCAACTGGGCAATTGTGGGCCTTATCCCCCTTATTCATAAACGCTGTTTAAAGTTAACTAGTGATTAGCGATTTTTTAAACATACATTTTAGACGCTTGCACGTCACTTCAATAATCGATTATGAATAAATCCCTTAAACACTGTGGTGTTTATTCATATGATTATATATTCGAATGATTTAAGTTAAGTGACCTTAAATGGTCAAAAATGTATGGTTAAAGAATCGCTAATCACTAGTTAAGTTTAAGCAGTTTTTATGAATAAGGGGGAATATATTCAGTATGGATCATGGATCACTTGAAGACACCAATGGCCTAAAACGGATTGTGGAGCTGTGAAGTTCCAAATATGATTTCGCCAATTATATTTGTAAGTAATTTTTTAGATTATTTTTTGGACTAGCAGTATTTTATGAGTTTTTTTTATAATGTTATTAAGGTATTTTTAGCATTCTGAAATAAACAAAGTATATGTAGTAATATTTCTCGCTGGTACTCTATAACATCGGCTGCCGGCAGAAGTTACTACCCACTAGACAAAGTCTTGCCGCCAAGCGATTCGTCGTGTTCAATTCAACGCATGATATCTGGTGAACGTCGTACGGAGGACGGGTCTGAGCAGTCGTGTTGCGATGTGTGCCGGGTACGGTGCGCCAAATGTTGTTGTGTCGGGAGTTTGGTCGTGGAGGATCTCCAGATCAATCTCCCTCTGACGCACCATCGTTGGTCGTATTGTTAAATCTGACTCAGGTTTCTTGAGTGAATAGGCTCTTAATAAACTTGCGCGCTTTATTATCAACGATTGCATCACTGCTTACCATCAGGCAGGATTGCGGTCAAGTATCACTAGTTTATAATTATAAAAATAATGTTAATTATTTTTGATTTCAAGGTGTAAATCCTCATGGACCTGAATACCTACTGCCACATCGTTTTGCCTCTTTTATTATGCCGCGTACATCAAGGGACTAGAACAATTTCCCAGCGGACTACAATCTGAGTGTCTTCAAGGCTAGAGTGAATAGGCTTTTAATAAACAAGTGAGCTTTACCATCAACGATTGCATCACTGCTTACCACCTGGCGGGATTGCGGTCAAGCACTAGTTTATAGTCGTGGTGGCCTAGTGGTTAAAACACCAGCCTCTCAAGTATGAGTGCGCGGGTTTGATTTCAGGTCAGGCAAGTACCAATGTAACTTTTCTAAAGTTATATGTACTTTCTAAGTATATCTTGGACACCAATTGACTGAAGGCGAAGGAAAACATCTAGAGGAAACCTGGACTTTATAAGTCTGAAATCGCCAACCCGCAATGAGCAAGCATGTTGATTACGCTCAATCCTTCTCTTTATGAGAGGAGACCTGTGCCCAGCAGTGGGACGATAAAAAGGTTGTTGATGATGATGATGATGACTAGTTTATAATTTATGAAAAACAATAAATCTAAACTAGGTCTCTTCTCTTTAAGAGAGAATGGATCATAAAGTACACAATATGGGCCCAGTGTGGGTTAGCAGATGTCACATAACTTTTGAGGTTGAAGAAACAAAGGTTGGTTCTAGGACTAGGTTGGTTCTAGGACTAGGTTGGTTCTAGGACTAGGTTGGTTCTAGGACTAGGTTGGTTCTAGGTAGGAGAAACAAAGGTTTGGTTCTAGGACATGTGGGTTTCCTCACGATATTTTCCTTCCCCATTTAGCCATCTGACAAATAATAACGGCATATCAAAATCAAACCTAATACCAGATAGATCTACTTTTGCTAACAAGAAAAATGTTTTTTCGCAAACCGTATTACTTTACGACCTCAGCCTTATTCTCTCATTACGATCTTTTTAGGGACCGTTCGCTCGGATAACCGGTAAATTGGGTGTGTTACGGGATCTAATATATATGCTATGTATTTATACGATGCCGATGGTAATCATATGTGATTTTATATGGAAGATCATTTTGTTGACGAGGCAGTGGGGAAATTTTTTTGGCCTTTTCTGAGTGACGAGATTTTCGTTTACATTTTGTGATGATAACTTTAATGTACCTATATCTAAACGATTCTATATTATATCGATGGCCCCACAGAATAAACGTGCCTTGCTTGTCACCTTCTAATTTTTGAAGTGAAACTTCTTTACGCACGCTTGACTTGGGGAGTAAGCTGGCGAACGCGTGACGTAAGCGTTACGAAAAGTGATCGGGCAAGGCGAACGGAAGTTAAGTGGGCGATATAAGCACAGAGGCGCCCGTGGCGCGAGCTTGGTACTACAATGTCTACGAGTTTTTTTTTTTCCAATAAAAATAGAAGATCTATGCAAAAATATTAATTTACCAATGAAACCATGAAATAAATTTAAATATTTATAGAAAATTAATATATGTATATGTGTATACATGCATATATACATACAGATGGAGCGAAAGAAGTTTCACTTCAGTCGTGTGGTCATAAGCACACTCGTTTTTTTTACTCAAAATACGGCTTTTATATCACTTGATTTGTTTATACCAGGGAAAAATCATGGAATTATATCACAAGTATAAAAGTTTATGCTATTGTTAAACGGTTTTTGAATCCCCGAGTTCATATGATTAAACGTGTTAAAACAAGCATACCTTTTGAGAAAACTTGTGCACTTCTTCGAGTTTTTATAATAGCAGCTTATGTTACGTTTGTTCATGTTGATAAAGCATACAATGTTTATTTTTAACGAGTCAAGGAATGTTTTAAATTATTTTTATTTTTATTTAAAGTATTGCATTGCGTCCTACGGTATTTATTTATTTATTTAAACTTTATGCACAAACATTGCAGAATGGCGGACTTAATGCCTTAATGAATTAATAACCGTATAATGAAAGTTAGTTACTTAGTACTTTTTACTGTGATCTAGTCATAGAAATTCACAAGAATAAAAAAATAAAATGATTTTTCTTATATTGTCGGAAAACGGTTTAAACTAAAATATATCTAATGTAATAATATATTTTTTTATCTTTAATTTAGTATAATTTGATTAACCCTATATAGGTACTACCAAGCAACAGTCTTTCAAGTTTTATTATTTTTTATTTTTTCCTGAAAAGTTGTCATTTTTGACTTATACGTTTATTCTGTAGGGCCATCGATATACTTACTCTTGATTATAATTACACAAATCATATAATTTTGATATATAGTTAGCGTCCTCCGTGGCGCAGCGGTCAACACGCCTGCCTGCGACGTGGAGGCCCCGGGTTCGATCCCCGGCCAGGTCATGATGGAAAAACGATCTTTTCCTGATTGGCCTGGGTCTTGGATGTTTATCTATTTATGTATCTATTATAAATATAGTATCGTTGAGTTAGTATCCCATAACACAAGTCTCGAGCTTACTTTGGGGCTAGCTCAATCTGTGTGATTTGTCCGTATATATTTATTTATTTATTTATATATGCTTGAAACTTTGAAGTAGGTAGGTACTATCAATTTTCCATGAACGTAGGTATAAACTACTAAGACAATATTTTTTCTATTTGCTGTGCCCTACAGAGTTCATTTTACTATTTTTTTTATTTTACAAAAACGTTGCCCCACAGTAGGGATTACTCCTGTATCGAGGGTTGGTTTACCAACATATAAACTCCCAGACACAAACAGACAGACCCGGAACTACTACCTGTAGGCCATACAAATATTTGTTCCGAGCGGGAATCGAACCCGTGACACGCAGCGCAGCAATGGATCATTCAGGCACTGCACCAACCGTACGTATGTAACGGTAATAAGACAGAGAAAAAAGCTTCTTGTCAGTATTATGGATGAAAATAAAGATAAGTAATATGGATATGAAAATACAATTTAATGCATTCCAAATGCACATCACTTATGCACCAAAAATCTCATGAGCTTAAGGTCACTTTTAATGTTCACCCATAAACCCAGTTTTGAGCGTGTGTTTAAAATCCATATAACTATATTTGAGTTCGTATAACTTCGTCAGTGCTCGGTCATTTTCGGTATGAGTGAGGCTTAGTTGGGGTATAAAATTAAGAGTTCGTTCGTAATTAGTTCTAAAAAATACTCTAGTGTGTTTTCCTTAAGTATACAATTCGGTTCTTTAGAAATAAATATGTTTATTGGTAACGATGGTAACGAGATCAACAAGATAGATTTTCTGCTGGAATTGACTTTTTATACTATTATATCCTACAAGCAATGTTTTAACCGCTCGTTTTAAATGAGCGTGGCAACCCGCTGTGAATTTATTTAATTTCTTATTATTGTTTATTATTTACCCTGATCGACTATTCCGACCTGCCGATTGTTTTTTTTGATATTTTTAAACTAGTCCTTGACTGCAATCCCACCTGATGATAACCAGTGATGCAATCGTTGATGGTAAAGCGCGCCAGTTTATTAAGCTTATTCACTTAAAAAAACTTAGTGAATAGGAAGGAAGATGGCAGTTGAGCGAGGTGGTGTAATGTTAAACCCAACAACACGACCAACGATGCTGCGCCAGAGGGAGATTGATCTGTCGATATCGACCGCGTTTGACTCATCGATTGGCCCGCTTTAAGGTTATAAGAACTCTCAACCAATGAGAGCTTTAAACGCGCTCGATATCGACGATCGAGTCTCGCAATGAAAACTCATGTTAGGCATACATGAGACCCCCACTTCCAAACTCCCGACACAACGATATTGCGATTGTGTGACTACCTCACTTAGGTGAAATAAGCGTGGAGTGATCTGAGGCCTAGTATGAGTTTTCATTACGAAACTCGTTCGTCGATATCGAGCGCGTTTGACTCTGCGATTGGCCCGCTTCAAGGTCGTAAGAACTCTCAACCAATGAAAGCGCCAAACGTGCTCGATATCAACGATCGAGTTTCGTATTGAAAACTCATGCTAGGCCTACTGTCATTCTAAATAATGCTGAGGGATTGACAGCTTACTCTTCGATGAGCTTTTTACAGAATCAATAGGCTGTAAGCATATCTCATCCTGATATGCAAGCTCTAACGTTTTTTTTAAATAAATTATAAACTAGTGCTTGATCGCAATCCCGCCTGATGGTGATCAATGATGCAATCGTTGATGGTAAAGCGCGCTAGTTTATCAAGAGCCTATTCACTCTAACCTTGAAGACACTTGTAGTCCGACGGAAACACCGCCGCTGGCAAAATGTTTCAATCCCTCTATGTACGCGGTATAAAAGAGGAGGCGAAACGCTTCGTCTGGATCATAGTGTTGTCAACAACGTAAGGGTGGAAACTCGCCGTTCGACGAGTCGTCCGATGGTGGAACGGAAATGGGGCAATGAAATCATGCAATTCCCTCTCACATTTACCAAAATGTATCCTATAGAACACCGACAGGCTGGCTACTCTACGCCTATGCTCCAGGCTTTGGGGACCGTTGAGTCTCGACTAACTAGGTAATTTGCAACCATATAGTGCTACCCATTCGATAGCTAATCAGAAATATGTACCAGGGCAGAAGGTAAAGGAAAATATCCAGATATTTAATTAAATACGCCAATGCTAGGAATGGGCTGAGTAAAATAAAATGAAAACATGTTACAAGTGAAGCCGAGAATTGCGTAAGCTTGTTTCTTGTGCAAACATTTTTCCCGATCTGACAGCTGAGATTGGTATTCCAGTTATTGTTACTGTATTTGTACAAGTGAGTTTTTTTTTAAATTCAGCTTATAAATAGATACTGCGACGACGTTGCTGTATGCGTTCAGACAGCAATCCACGAAGATTGAGGAGGTCGCGGAGTATCTGCGCGTCAAGACCAACTGGACTTTTAAGGTAGAGAGGGTGGAGCCGCGTCACAATACGAACTTCAAGTCGTTCGTGGTGCGCGTTCCGTCACATTACCTCGAGAAGTTCCTCAAACAAGAAGAATTCTGGCCGAAAGGTGTTCTGTACCGCGCCGGTTCCGTGGTCTGCTCTGTGACACCAGTCAGCGAAACACGACGCCGACAATTCAGTAATTAATTATCTTATATGTATGAATTTACAGTATTAAGAAATATCTGGATGAAAATTGTCCTTTGTGTTTTATCGTTGCTTAATAACCGAATAGAATCTTTTAACCGACTCTTATATCAGAGTAACCGGGTTTTTAAATATGCATACACCTTTGATACAAATAGAAAACTTGACTATTTATATCACATGTTCTGTAAGTATACTGGAAGAATTAAAAATACAGCAATGAATAATGTCTTTGGGAACTTGAAAAACTATTTGGAACTATTTAAACAGTCAACAAATCAAGACATATGTAATTATAATAATTTTAGTTTGACACAAACGTATGAAGAGGTTAAAAAATGTCAGTGGAAACCTGGGACTATTCCCTATTACTTCAAGAAAAAGGACAAACAAAACAAAACAAAGGAAATTCACTTAAAGTTATATCGAATTGTGGCACAGTAATTAACGATAGTGATTTTTTTCGTGCCTAATCTAGTGTCTAATGTAGTCTGCAAAAATACTATGATTTTTTTTTAATAATTATAAACTAGCGCTTGACCGCAATCTCGCCTGATGGTAAGCAGTGATGCGATCGTTGATGGTAAAGCACGCTAGTTTATTAAGAACCTATTCACTCAGAAAAACTGAGCAAATAGGAAGGAAGACGGCAGTTAAGTGAGGTGATGCAATGTTAAACCCAACAACACGACCAACGATGCTGCGCCAAAGGGAGATTGATCTGAAGACCCTCCACGATCAAACTCCCAACACAACAACATTTGGCGCATCGTACCCGGCACACATCGTAACACAACTGTTCAGACCCGTCCTCCGTACGGCTTCACCAGACATCATGCCGGAACACGACAAATACCATCAAAATGTATGTGGAATAAATAATAAAACAACGGAGCTCGAATTATACATTGCTACCATGAGTACTCATGTAGAATACCTATGTATAACAGAACATTTTTTAAATCCACAATCTGCTGAAGTGTTTAATTTTTCCAATTATAATCTAGTTTCATACAACACAAGGACGAACAAAAAAAGGGGAGGTAGGCTAATCTTATCACATGTAAATAATTATTGTGAAAACATTGTTTGTGTTGGAAAATTATATAAATCAGATAGTTTTGAAATATTTGGAGTTAAAGATCTTGAAACGGGGTTGCATATCTGTTGTTGCTATTGAAGTCCGTATGATAAAAATTTTAAAAGTTTTATGCATTGTTTGGAAAAATTATTGGAACATTTTATTAAGAAGAAGTGTATCATATGTAGCGATTTTAATATTGACGTACTTGTTGACAGTAAGAAATCTGATGAATTTTCTGGTTTTTTGACTTGTTATAATTTTCGGTATCTGATCAATCCTCCTACGTTTATTCGTAACAACGCATGTTCTTGTTTAGATAACATAATTACAAATCTCGATGATGATGATATAAATCAGTGTTCAGTTGATCACAATGGCTTAGCAGATGGTCATAGTGGACTATTTTGTAATATGCTACTAGAGAAAATAAACAATAAACACATATCTGAACAAAGTATAGTAATTAAAAGAAGAATTTTTAATGACAAAAACAGCAGTGCTTTCAAAAATTCAATTAATAATAAGAATTGGTCTATTTTAGGTATAAATGGTTTTATAAATTGTCTTGCTGAAGCATTCCAGAAATGTTATCGAAAGGAGATAATTAGAATAAAACAATTTAAAAATAAAACAATAAAGTGGATTACTAAAGGACTTAAAGTTTCAAGTCTAATGAAAAGAGTACTATGTACTGGAACGCTGAAAAATGACAGCATTATAAAATATAAGAACAACTATTTTCGAATTTATAGAAGAGTTATTCAGGAAGCCAAAAGAGATGCCTTGATAAATAAAGTGAATAATGCTAACGATATAACAAAATTGACGTGGAAAATTGTAAAAGAAAGTACAAAGAAGACAACAAACAGGCAGTATAGGACTATAATATTAAAAGTAGGCAATAAAGTGATAACCAATCCTCAGCAGGTCGCAAATCAATTCCTTGACACTTTTGTGTAGAAATCCTCTATGGGTGACAAAGAAAAAGTAAGTGTAATGTCCTTCCTATTCGAGACTACTAAAAGAGTAGAGAGTGAATTAATTTTTTATCCGACCACACCGTCGGAAATCACAAAAATTGTTAGTAGGATGGACAATAAAACTCTAGCGATGACTTACCGATTTCGATAGTAAAGCAGAACATGGACTCTTTGGCAGATCTTCTGTCTGGTTTTTTAAATAAATGTTTTGAAGAGTCAGTCTTCCCTGACCAGTTCAAACTGGCTAAAGTAATCCCAGTATTCAAGAAAAGCATGAAGAATGATCCAAAAAAATACCGACCTATATCCCTTCTGTCAACCTTATCCAAAATATTTGAGAAAATCATTAAACAAAGGCTGATGGTACATTTGAATGTCAATAAAATAATTAATAAAAGACAATTTGGATACCAGAAAGGCGTTGGTTGTTCTGATGCAATAAACATTTTTATATACGACATAATTAATAAATTAAATAATAAAATGAATGTGGTTGGACTATTTATCGACCTCAGCTCGGCTTTTGATACTATTGACTATGAATTATTACTGACTTAATTAGAACATTACGGTATCAGAGGCAATTCATTAATTCTCTTAGATCCTACTTACATAATAGAAGAATGTCTGTAGAAAATAAAAGCATCAATAGAAACAATCACGAAGTTGTATTATCATCATCAACCTTTTTATCGTCCCACTGGTGGGCACAGGTCTCCTCTCATACAGAGAAGGATTGAGCGTAATCACCACGGTTGCTCAATGCGGGTTGGCGATTTCTGACTTATAAAGTCCAGGTTTCCTCAAGATGTTTTCCTTCACATTCAGTCAATGGTGTCCAAGATATACTTAGAAAATACATATAACTTTAGAAATTTACATTGGTACTTGCCTGACCTGGAATCGAACCCGCGCACTCATACTTGAGAGGCTGGTGTTTTAACCACTAGGCCACCACGACGATATAAGAAGTTGTATACACGTCTAAAATCACAAAGATACAACGTGTTGTACCTCAAGGCTCAATTTTGGGGCCTATCCTATTTATCATATTTACAAATGACTTGCTGAACTTTATGCATCACACTCAACCTAATGTAAAACTTGTCGTCTTTGCGGATTACACTAACATAATAATAGGGGCTAATGACTTAAAAGAATTGACCCAAGCTGTAAACGTAACACTTAAAAATCTTTACGATTAGTTTACGCTAATAACCTTTTGCTAAATACAAGTAAAACCAACATTACTTCATCAACATTCAAGACAACAACTCGTAACAATGACAATCTAAACGTACAAATTAATGGAGACAAGATTGATTTAGTAGACAAAGTCAAATTCTTAGGTATTAACATAGATGTGAACTTAAATTGGAAACATGAGCTAGCTGCTATTGACTCTTCTATTTCATCAATATGCTATGCACTCAGGAGCCTTAGAGTTATTTTAGAGTTAAAGCATCTAAAGGCTATATATTATGCGCTTATCAAAGCTAGATTGAGCTATGGCATCATGCTTTGGGGTAACAGCTACAACTATAATTGTCAGAAAGCGTTCATCTTACAGAAACGTGCTATAAGGACTTTAGTAAGGATCTCACAAACAGAATCATGTAGAAAGCATTTTAAAAATTTGAATATTTTGAAAGTACCAAGTTTATATATATTGGTTATACTTTGTTACTTTGCTAAGTATATTCATCAGTATGAATCACAAGAGGAACGTAAGGTAAGAGAAAGCACAAGAAGAAAGGAGTTTAAACACAAGTTGTCACCAAATTTTAACGTGGTCAGGCATTGCACCAGATATCAAGCAGTTGAATTACTCAATAGGTTACCAACAGATTTGAAATTGTTAACATATAATAGTCATTTATTTAAAAATAAATTAAAAACCTTCTTTTTGGAAAGATGTTTATACTGAGTATCAGAATTCATGTCAAATGATACAAAACCAATAAAGTACCAGTGAACACGCTTTCGACTGAATTCTTTACTTTAATAAAATTCATAGCCTGAAAAGACTCTCACAGGGTATAGATTATCCAGGGTGTCATCACTGTGGGGATCGCCCTGAGGACACGGTGGAGCATACCGTGGAGGTCTGCCCGGCGATGGCGCCATGTCCTCGTTACGAATCTGGGACCACTAGCAGAGTCTTATGTCAAGAAGTTAAATAATTTGTAACATTGTTCCAAATTCATTGGTTCGTGTTGTTTATATTTAATTCTATTGCTGTGTCGATCCAATCAAAAAGACATCTCGTTCTTGACAATCCAAGATTTCCAAAACGAAAATGCATCTGCTTTTACTTATTCACCGAAGAAAACGCATGAAAATCTCCAAAGTAAGTAAGGTATATTTAAAGCCACAAAGATGAGCAATTCGGTAATTTACATTTAGGTATTCATCTGTCGAACTGCTAATTAAACAAAACACAACTCCAAAGCGCAGAACAGATGAATTTCTCGTCCATACTTCGAGAGCTTCCCTAAACAAACCGCTAATCTTTTCGGAATTCCTCTTTGTCTCCAAAGTAATATTTTAATTAAGGCCCGTCTGCGTCCTCCGAGGCAATTAAAACTTACGCCACGCCACTGACATTTGTTTTCCTTGACTTAGTTAAGTTATTGCTATCCGGATGCACACTTATCCGTCATAATGAACAACGTTTTATTTAGGGATTATTTGGGGGCTGGTTTTTTCCTGGTGTTTTCAATTACAATAAATCTAGAGGAAAATATTTTATTTTTAAACGAATTATGTTTACTTCCGAATGGAATATTTTCAGCTAATTAGGTTTAAAGATTATGACTGTGATAAATCTGGAATTAATTATATTTGGATTAGCTAGATGAAATCACAATTTAGACCACAATGTTCACACTAAAAGTCCTGTGAAAAAACTTATAACACTCCGTCGTTTTTGCGTCGGGGGTTAAAAAGTAAAGCGCACTACACAGGAAAGTCCGGCCGCCGGTACAGCCCGCGCCCCACAACCCGCGGCTTATGTTGATAGAAGCATGTCGGCAACCTACGCTCGCGCGTCTTGCCCGCTGACATGTTGGCGGCTAGCGTACGCAAGCGCTCAGTTGCCGGCGACATTTCATCTGTAGTGACGTGCTAGTATTTTAACATGACATGCCGCCGGCAAAGTTTTAGGACTTGCAATGACTAAAGCCGTCAACCTAGCCCGCCGGCAAAATGTTGCCGACATATGCCGCCGGAACGGCGGCTTTGGTGTGTAGAGGACTTAAGACGCGATTTTGGTATATCGTCAAAAATCGAAACTATAGCCACCAACTTTTTTTATCAAAACCCAATGATAATGACAATTTCCTAAATATCTACTAACAACACACTTCCTGGTTTTTTTTAATGTACTCTCTTGCTTCTGCAATCTACCTACTTTTGACATTGGCAGAATAGTCGACATCGGCTTCACTTGCCATTAATAAAAGTAGAATCGAACACACCTCCTGTCAATGTCATCCAGGCGCCAAAAAGACTACGATGCAAAAGGCCTAATGTGTCGTCATAAAAATACCTTCATAAAGTCACAACCTCTTTGCACATTTTCAATATAGTTAACGTAAAGCAGGGTCCACACTTAGTTACTAAGTCCATTGTTTCACGCTGCCCCTTGTATTGACTGACTGCACGAAAAGGCACTTGCCCCCCATAAATTCACACTAGGCGATAGTAATTCACGTCAACCTTACTGATTTACAAAGCACTGTTTTAGTTTTTGTTGCGTTGTACGGCGCTTTTCTTCTGTTTTTCTTGATTATAAAATGTTGAGGGAGTTCGTGCTTAACTGAAAAACGTTAAGAACGCTGTGGCATTTAGGGTATGACAAAAGATTTTAGATTATGTTCTTCACTTTCTCGGTTATAAGGTTTTGTTTTGGAGTTTTGGCGAGAAAGTTAAGCTAAGTGTCACGCTCATTTTTCATTGGACTTTTAAATTATTTATAGTATTGTTTACTAAATAAAAGTGCGTGATTTACGTAGTAAAAAGTCCATTCAGTAGATAATTCATAAAGAACATTGAGATATCGCAGCATAGTAGCCTCATCATGACTTTGCCTCAAACCTCCCTCGTAGACGGATCACGCGGCCGTCTTCTTCGACATGAACGAAAATTCATTACGTGACATTGGCTAAATGCACAAACCGTGCGAAGCTAAAGAAAAAAAAAAGTTTTGTTTTTTCTACAGGCTTTAAAATCACTGAATTGTATAAATCACATGAAAACGACAGAGATCCCAAAAATACATCTTGATTTCATTTCATTTCTTCATTGTCAGGGCGTGGTTTTTTTTTTTTGCGTTCAAAATTCCATCTTTAAATTGTTTCCTAATAGTTTATGTATATCAAGATAAACCGTATTTTCTCACAACATAAACCCATTCATTATTCCCTACAAAACACAACAAAGGAAATAAAAACGAAGTGGAGAAAGAGCCCATATGTGTCGTAATCCAAAGAGCATTTTATTCCAATAGATACTCGTATGTCGCAGACGGCCGACGATCGTGTGTGAATAGAGATGGTAGATTTCGCTTATATGAGCGGCGATCGACCACATTCAATGTTATGCTGTGTATTAGATAGGTATAGAAGATTGTTTGTGGTCTGTTATATGTCGTAAGAAAATGTTTAAGAAATAAATATAGTGGCAGATATCTGGTAAATACTTAAGGTCTGGTGATTCTAGGCCACTGCTAACTAATAAAGGACGATGTTGAGATACCTCTATATTTTGATTAATCCCGCAAGGTGATGGTTTTTTTAATGAAATTGTAGAGGGAAGCCTTTTTGTCTCATATAGGGTCTTAGAATTATACTGAATGAAGGCGGCTTAGCGAAGAAGTTACGCACAAGTTTACCCCCAACTTGTTTTTTATACAATTAGGTATAATTATAAACTACATAGTGCTTCACTGCAATCCCGCCTGATGGTAAACAGTGACGCAATCGTTGATGGTAAAACGCACTAGTTAATTAAGAGCCTATTCACTCTAGCCTTGAAGATACTTAAATTGTAAGCAGACGGGAAGACCGGCGCAGGCAAATTGTTACAGTCCCTCGATGTATGCGGTATAAAAGACGAGCAAAACGCTTTGTCCGGATCGTAGCGGTGTCAACAACATCAAGGTGGCCGTTCCATCATCGGAATTATGGTATTTAATTATGGTATGTAATTAAGGTATTTTATTATGGTATTTAATTCCCTCGCACACTGTTTACACAGTGACTGAGCGATCGATTGCTGTGTTGCATGTCGCGGGTTCGATACCCGCACGGAACAAATATTTGTATGGCCTACATGTAGTTATTTCAGGTCTAGCTGTTTGTGAATGTGAGTTTAAATGTTTGTGAGTGCATCCACAATACAGGAGATAGGAGGACATCCTAAAGAACATCGAAAGGTTGGCTACCCTGCGGCATTTTGCTGCACTTGCTCAAACGTGGCTGCAGTACTAAACTAACAGTGAAGCACCTTTGCAGTGATGCCTAGTTTCCTGGCAGCCATTTTGGCTTTGGGCTCAATGAACTGCCCAAAGTTTAGATTTGAGAAAATCTTAACTTCGAAAAGCTGAAGGCGGTCGGTGCTCTCCAAAGATACGTTCGGAAAAGTAAGGGCCAAGGTGAACTGGTTGATTTAGGCGGTGAACAGACCCGCCTATGTTTTAGCGGCGAATGAATGTCACAAGATTGGCTTCACCTGGAGGACAGCCAGAAGTGCGACATTCGTACGCTCTACCATAGCATCTCTTTCGGCCTGGATTGCTCAATTGGCTGTCTTCACAACTGTGCTATCTTCTGCATTAACATAGATTCCGGGCATCAGTAGATCATCAGGAACAGACCCCTGATGAACACCGTCGACCGTCGACCAGATAGGCCTGTGTAAATGCGTACGTTGAAAGCTTATTGTGACACGAGAATTTTATTTATCAGTTACTAGCTTACCGCCCGCGGCTTCGCCCCCATGGAATTCGGTTATATCGCGCTTTTTAGATTTCCCTCGGGAATATAGATTTTTTCCGGGACCAAAAGAACCTTATTATTTAATCTGAACTACTAACTTTACGACTGAAAAAAATCAAAACAATCGGTTCGGTTACGGCGTGAAAGCAGAACAAACAAACTCACTTTCCGATTTATAATATTAGTAAGAATAAATACTTCGTGAACCATAGAGTATTATATATTGTAATAAAGCATAGATTTTCACATTTTTGAAAAAGGAAATAGGTAGATGAAAAAAAAATCTGAATGTCATTCAGTCAGAAAATCATAAATTCAAATTTGTCATTCCATTAATGCAGTGAAATTTTTATAATATATTTTTAACAGATTATTTTCAAAATTCTTAATATATGAACGGTTTATAAATTGCAGTATATAAAATATTTGATTTTAATTTTAAACGTAAAAAAATGAATTTAATTCCTAAAGCAAATTTATGGATGTCAAAGACATTGCATGTGATGAGAATGAGCAGCAGCGCTGGGGCGAGCGGGCCCATCCAAACCGGAGCATCGTTAGAACAGAAACCAGCTGATTTAAAAAAAGATAATGACTCCAGAAAAGAGGATGACCCAACTGAAGTCCAAAAATGCTTTTCGACTTATAATAGTTAGTAATTCTTGGAATATTTATGCAAACTAATTTTGATTAGATAGTTTTCACCATCATACTCATTGGAAACTTGGTTTCATCCATTGTAAAGATGCCTATAGCATTCAATTAGTAAATATCAGTTTTCCAACAGACTGTTATAACATGTCCAGGGATAGAAGACCCCCCTGCGGACTAGAAAGTGCCTAAATACTTACATTTGGGTATGTTCTAGCCTGAAGCATAGGTTCAGGCCTGTGGTTCAGACAAAAAACAACTGTGCGCTGTTTAAATTAGGCATTCATTATAAATGTAAATCGGCATTCTTCATTTTTCCTCTCTTATTCCAATTTATATGATGTCTCAAGGCTGATTTACACGGTGCAATTAATTGGCTATGGCATATAATAAAATTGATGCAACAAATGACTTACGTCTAAATGGTGTTTAGACACTAGTTAATTGAAGCCCATAGGCAATTAAATTGGCCTTGTTTTGTCTGCACCACCTTAAGGTAGACTGGTAGAAAATGCCTAAGGCATTAAGTCCGCCATTGTACAATGTTTTTCTTTGTGCATAAAGTTTTAATAAATAAATAAATTGCACCGTGTAAATATCAGTCTTTAGACATCATCTTGGCAGTTACCACCTATTTAACCATCAGCCTAATCGGCGAACACATCATCATCATCTCAGCGTTAATCCCAGTCGCATCCGTAGCTTTCAGCTTTGGAGTCTGGGGTCCGCTTTACCAGTCTACCTGCTGATTTTGACTGATCTTCGATATTTTCCGTGAAGCGACTGCCGTCTGATCTCCACAACCCGAAGACGATATTTAAGCATTGCAGTTAGACCAATTGTTAGATTTTTGAGGGCTCCAACAAACCGTAACGACTGCCACTAGATGTTCGTATGGCTACCGGGACCAACGGCTTAACCTGCTTTCCGAGGCACGACCAGGCCAGTGCAAATATTCATATTCATACATACAAATACTTGCACTGTGTGGGGATCGAACCCGCGCCTCCTTGCGCAACGGCCGCGTTCGCTACCGCTACGCCACGGAGGCTGTCACCTAATCGGCGAACACATTTTTTTAATGATTGCGACTAGTTGGGATCGTTAGAACGGCAGTTGATTAATTTTAGTAAAAGGTGTGAAAGTAATAATGTGTTCGCCGATTAGGCTGCTGATTATAATTCACACATTTCGTCCATCATCGTTTATTTGGTTTCACCCTACTCTTATAGCCCCCCCTTTTTATTTATATCTGATTTATTATTGATAGTTTCATGACGGCCATCCCTGCTGTACAGCACATGAAGCTACTACAATTCATTAAATTTCTTTATTATATTTTCAACTTTATCGCTGCAGTGTTCAGGATTAAGGTTGAGTGGGAATATTTGACAGTTTCGGGTAGCTTGATATGCTGTCATGCGTACATTGATGATGTCACCGCTCTTTGAAACTGTTACAGGTGACCAACCAACTCTGGAAGTCCCAGCAGCCGACCCACTTTATATGGTGCACGAGAAAACAGCCCGCCATTATCCCCGTAGCGTTGTTAACAAGGATATAGTGGAACACTTAAAAAGCTACTTCGACGATCAGATCATATACTATAAGACTATGGCAAACTATAACAAATCCGCAATGAAGCGGGTTAAAAGGATTAAAAAAAATTGGACCAAAATGCTTGATTGAATAAACTGTGGTTTCGAATCTTCCATGATGTGTATTATTTTGTAATAATAAGCATAAAGGGCAAGGTTTATTTTTATTCTATTTAAACACTTTGCAATTCTTAAAACAATGTCGTGGTGGCCTAGTGGTTAAAACACCAGCCTCTCAATTAAGTATGCGAGTTCGATTCCAGGTTAGGCAAGTACCAATGTAACTTTTCTAAAGTTATATGTACTTTTTAAGTATATCTTTGACACAAATGACAGAAGGTGAAGGATAACATCTTGAGGAAACCTGGACTTTAGGAAGCGTGGTGATTACGCTCAATCCTTCTCTGTATGAGAGGAGATCTGTGCCTAATAGTGGGACGATAAAAAGGTTCATGATGATGATGATGATATCATATTAATTAGACTGCACGGTTAGCGCAGTGGTCTATTCACTGCTGCGCTGCTTGTCGCGGGTTCGATTCTCGCACGGAGCAAATATTTGTATGACCTACGAGTAGTTATTTCGGGCCTGGGGATCTTTGTGTATTTTTGTAAAATTCCTAGTGTGGGGCAAAAAAAAAAAAACGGGCAATTACCAGTCGAATTCGCGTATGATAGCATAGTATCTATCAAAAACTGTCTATGGGCAAGGCTCTTACAGTTCATGAGATACTGACCTGGTGACAGACAAACAAACAGTGGATATTTATTATGCAAATAAAAGGGTTCCGTGTTGACTATAAAGGGTCTTATTCGCAAACGTGATGGGCTATTAATATCTAAACAACATATAGTAAATATTATTGGGGGACTGTTTTAGGGAACACTTGTTTATCTAGCTAAGAGGTCCCCCAACTGCGATTGTTCAACTTGTTTCTGTCTTTTCATTAGCCTGTTCGTGAGATTTTTATGCAGGCGGGTTTTTAGTTTGTAAATATTTTTTTTAATTTTTATCTTTTTAGTTTTCTTATTACATATTTCGAATCAGTGTTTAAAATCCTTCATTTTGATACCCCACTCGATGTGCAGATTTTTTTAGTTTTTTACCTCACAATATGATGTCAAACATCGGCAATTTTTTTTAACGTCACCTATTTAAGAACACTAGGGCTATTAAGACAAATTTAACGATACCACAAATGTGAAAATCCGTTGTTACAAGTTAATAAAGAATATTACATACATACAAGATACGCGTTAAAAACAACCCTTCCTGGTAGTCGTGTAATAAAAAGTGTAGCAAGTAAGGTGGTGGTAGGTGTAAGGCGGTAACCATATTATATTGTTATACTCTTTGGTGGTAAGTATAATTTAAAAAAGTTAGACATCGGTCATTTTGTGGCCATGATCACGACCCGACTTCCCGCGTGCTACAAGGAGGACGGTAATGGTATTAATCTTATTCTTCTTCTTTCAAGGTGAGATTCAACCTCAACTCTTGATCTGCCTCTGTGGAATATATACCACAATTTTATTTTGCCAATAACACGTATAACAAATTACAACTGTCAATGGCGGATATCGCCAATGACAGTTGAAAAAACGGCCGCGTGAGCCGTCTACGAGGGTCTATGTCTATCCCTATGCTGCGATATTTCAATGTTCTTTATGAATTACTAGCTTTCTACCCGCGGCTTCGCCCTCGTGGTATTCGGTTATATCGCGCTTTTTAGATTCCCTCGGGATTATCAAATTTTTCAATAAAAGGTAGCCTATTTCCTTTCTCAGGGTGTGCCAAATTTCATCAAAAGTTGAGAGGTTTAAGCGGGACAACGTAACAGACAGACAGACAAAGTTACTTTCGCATTTATAATATTAGTAAGGATTCACTGAATGCAGTTTTTACTACATAAATCACGCATTTTTATTTAGTAAACGACACTATAAATATATAATAAAAAAAATAAAAATGTTTATTTTCAACACATATGTAAATAATATCAATGTTATGTTTGGAGTCACCACTATAAATGATTTAAAAGTCCAATGAAAAATGAGCGTGACATTCATCTTAGCTTTCCCGTCAAAACTCCATGGTATTAATCATAAATTCAATCAAAGAGACAATTGACATATGATTGATTTGTCAGAAATTCTGCTTCTCATTTGCAATTTTTTGAAAATGGTCTAAGGTTTTTCGAAAATTTAATTATAATAATGTTCTAAGTTTTCAAACCATTTAATACACTTTCGGTAAAATTTTAGTCATGATGAATTTGGTTCCAAAGAGAAGTCTATGGGTAATAAAATGTGTGCGATTGATGAGAATGTTTAGCGCTAATAGACCGAACAAAGCCACTTCATCCGGTGGCATCACATACCATCCTACGATTGAATCTGCAAAGAAGCAAGCTGCCAAAGAGGACATTATTGAGTCTATGGCATGCGTTGCGCCTCAGACGCAAACACGTAAGTAAATAACAGTAAAACTCTGGTAGAGTACGCGGGTATTCATCACTTTTGTACATTTTCCATGAACCAACGCGTATATCAAGCGGGCCCCACAGCGCATTGCGTTGCGGTCAGTTGGGGCAAACCGCAATATTATATTGAAATCAGTAGGGTCGCTGCTGTCTTTGCGGCTAGAGCTGTGGCGCTGCCGTCTGCGGTCTGCGGTCGCCTTCAGAGATGGACCTTGAATGTACTCAAATGCTCTTTACTAGTCCGAAAGCTTACTTTGAGCAATCGTCATCAACCTTTTTATCGTCCCACTGCTGGGCACAGGTCTCCTCTCATACAGAGAAGGATTGAGCGTAATCACCACGCTTGCTCAATGCGGGTTGGCGATTTCAGACTTATAAAGTCCAGGTTTCCTCAAGATGTTTTCCTTCACCTTCAGTCAATGGAGTCTAAGATATACTGAGAAAGTACATATAACTTTAGAAAAGTTATATTGGTACTTGCCTGACCTGGAATCGAACCCGTGCACTCATACTTGAGAGGCTGGTGTTTTAACCACTAGGCCACCACGACTTTGAGCAATAAATTTTTTAATTAAATTTGTTACGCAGTATGGCGTCCCAGTAAGTTATGGGTCTAAACCATGTTTGTATGGTTTAGAGAACTAACTTACCTACTGGGATGCCATGAAATGTAACCAAGAGGAGGTCAAGTGCTTATCTCTTCGTTGACATCGCGACTTTTTTTATTGGGTGGTTGAAATTTTCATGGACTCAGTTCAAATCTTCCTCCATGGGGGTGACAGAAAGGTGTGCCGCCGGACTCTTAGCGGCTAAAAACACCACGGTGTTTCACTTCTATCTGGCCTGGGGTGCGAGAACCGCAAAAGACCGATTCACAGCTTCAACATACCTGGCAACATTGCTGTAACATCCTGGTGAGTGAAACTGGGTAGAGTGACAAATTTGTTCTTCAAAAGCCGTACGCCTTTAATGAACAAGTCTGTCAGTATTCTATAGGATGCATTTTGGTGTGTCCGCGTGGGAATTCAGCAAAACATCATCGCCCGACTTGTCGTATACCAAGTATTCACCCTTATTTCGCCTCGTTTTTTATATTGCATACATCGAAGGACTGGAATAATTTGTCAGCGATGGTCTTTCCGTCCGACTACAATTTAAGTATGTGCAAGGCTGGAGTGAATAGGCTCTTAGTAAACTAGTGCACTTAATATCAATGATTGCATCACTGCTTACTATCGGGCGGGTTCGCGATCAAGGACTAGTATATAATGTTTAACAAATACAGCCGGCTTAACAGAGAGACTCTGAGGAGACTAGGTATGTAAAGAAAAGATAGCCACCTAACGAGGAATTAACTGTGGCAAGCGTTCCATAACCCAATCTGTCTGAAGTGGAAAAAATATCTTTTTTCTTACTCCTCCGCTATTATTTTCTGATTCATTTCGTTGCGGGACCCAAGACAGTTGAATCGTTTCTCCGGGACTCGTCGAGCTTCATTGCTCGGCATTTTTCTGGCGGTCTCCACTGTTGATTCTGGCTTTCAGGAGTCGCAGTGGGTGGGAAAAAGTGTGACGGGTTTTGTCCCAAAAAAATAACCCAATCTGTCAACCCGTGCGGTTACTATTACATATAGGCAAGCTCCTCTCAAGAATATATTTATAAAATTCAACGGTTTCAAACTTATTTTTTAATTACAGCGTTGCCTGTGTCAGAGGGCAACCCAGGAATGCCGAATACAGGAAAAACAGAAGCATCTGAAAAGGAAGCAGGTGAATTCTTAACGCGTTTTTACGGTGACCAGATAAGATACTTTAGGAAGATTGCGAAAGTCAACAAGGTTGCTATGAAGCGAATTCAAAAACTCAAAAAAGATTGGTTGAAATTTGTTGAAAATAATTTTTGATTAAACGTGATGTCATCGTTCCCACTTTGTGTATTATTATAACTTAAAAACTTTGCCTTCTTTTTGCATAATCAGTTTATAATTTTCCCGCTGCTGGGATACAAGTCTCCTCTCATTAGGAGGGAGTGGGCTATCAACCAAGGTCCAACTTCGAGTAAGAGGTCATTCGTTGAATCCAACTCGGCTGGGTAACTTCCGGGAAGCTACGTAGAATCTTCTCATCCGAAATACCGAAGTGTCTCGAGACAAAAGTCTTCGACCAGTATGTTGCCAGTGATGACTTATGGAACTGAGACATGGTCGTTAACAATGGGCCTTATAAGAAGGCTCAAGGTCACTCAAAGGGCTATGGGGAGGGAGATGCTTGGGGTTTCACGGTGTGATTAAATCAGGAATGAGGAGATGTACAGAAAAATGAACTCTCGTTCTTCTGACTAACCGACATAGCCCGAAAATTTGCAACACTAAAGTGGCAGTGGGTCGGGCATATTGCCCGTAGGACCAATGCCCGATAGGGCCGATGGGTTCCCGAGTGGCGACCACGCACTGGAAGACGCAGCATGGGTGGGCCCCCGACAAGGTGTGGAGATCCTTGGGGGAAGCCTATGTCGAGCAGTGGACGTTTTTCAGCTGAAATGATGATGAAGATGATCGGCTATCAAATGTAGGGCCCATTTGCGTGTACTTTGTAGCGGATGTTACATGACTTTGAATTTTTGTTCTTAGCAAGAAACTCACGAATTGGGTTCAAAGATATGACCAATACTGCTAGGCCTCCACTGCTCTCGGGACTGCTTATACAAACTCAGCTATGTTCAGCTTTTGTCCATACAAAAAGACGATTTTGTATGGTGTGCGTAAAGCTGCCGTAGAGCTGAATGGGTGCGTACGTATTCCATATAAAATCGCTGATATCTACAAAAAAAGGTTGGACAGAGCTAAATACACACATCAAAAGTGTCTAGGGATCAACATATATTTTTGCAATAACTTTTCTCCTGATTGATATTAATTAAAATTTTCTTTAAGGATTCATCAAATAAAGTGTTTTCGTTTGTCACAGTAACGATAAACCAAGTCACCTTTGCATTAATAAAGAAATTTGCCATTTTCCTAATAAAGGGATATTTGACATTTGAACCACTAACACAAAAGTTCGAAAAAAAGACTGAAATAACAGTTTTCTCTAAAATTTTATTGGGTAACTTAAACAATTAATAATCCGTGTTTCTACCGCGAACACTAACAACACAAGAACATCGGTTTGGCATACTCAAAATGAGTTCATCCAAATCACGCTGTGGAATGGCCGCCCATGTTCGTTGCAACAACAAAAAAAGGTCTTCTTGCGACTGGATACCCTCCATATTCGGCAGAGCTCTTCTCTGTAGCATATCCCATGCATGCTCAATCGGGTTCAAGTCTGGCGACTGAGCAGGCCAGGGCAGGACATTGATGTTAGCTGCGGCGAGAGTCTGTCTTACAACTCTTGTGGTGTGCGGTCGTGCATTATCATGCATTAACTGAAATAAGGGACCGATTTGCACTTGTAGAGGAACGATGACGTCTGATACAATCGTCTCAGCATAAATTTGAGCGTTGACGTTGCCTCTGATCCAAATCAACTCAGTTCTTCCGCCGATCCAAATACCCGCCCATACCATGATGGTTCCACCACTATAAGGATGGACTTCCTGGCAGGATTTTAATCGCTGTTGGCGTCCAGGGGTTCTCCAGTGTCGTATACGTCTTGTATCCGGTCTCATACCAAAACGAGACTCATCAGAAAAGCACACGAAACGCCATTGTTCTTCTGCCCAATTTCTGTGTTCAAGAGCCCATTGATATCGAATCCTACGATTGTGCATTGCTATAGGTGGTACCCATAGCGGTCTTCGGGAATGAAGGTTCACTTCATGCAAGCGGTTTCTGACTGTTTGGTCGCTAATTAAGTTCCCTGAAGAGTGATGAAGCCTCACGGCTAACATCATGGCGGTTATTGTTGGAGCTCTTCGAGTTAAGATTTGAATGTATCGGTCTTGTCTCCGTGTAGTGCAGCGATACCGTCCTCCATGGCGCTCAGCCACGGTACCAGTGCTTCGGTAACGTGTCCAAAGTCGACTGATAACACTCTGACTTGTATTCAGAGCTAAAGCCACAGTACGTTGCCGGGAACCAGCTTCTATCATTCCCACGGCTCTGAGCATTTCTTCCCTGCTTAAATGACGTCGCCGCTCCATAATAACGTTGGTTTTAATCAGTAGTAGGGAAACAGTAGCACTAATAATGTCTTCAATGCGTTGTATGTTTTTATAGGGAAAATATTGACAGCTGATTTTCATCTTTTACTCGAATTTGATTCACAGTTCCTGATTCAAATTATGAAATGCACCAAAAAGGATCCATATAAATTTATAAAATCATAAATTTATTACAAAGCCACATCTCAATCTCAAGAAATCCGCATAAAAATGCTTGATCCCTAGACACTTTTGATGTGTGTAATAACGAGCAGATAACATAGATATCAGTTAATATATCTGTGGTAGATAAGGAAGTCATACCTTAACTGGAACGTGAACTTGCATAAGTCTCTTATTTAAAAACAAGTCTGTATCGCAAGAGCAATAAGATCGACCGGAAATAAAACCTTATTTAAAGAAAACACGGTCCAAGGGAGAAAACGTCCTAGTAGCCCTCTATCTCTTTCTAAGTGTTACCCGTATTTATTTTTCGAAATTTTGTTTGAAACCAACAATTTCGAATAGAAAAAGAATTTTTTTTTAATCTTTATTTATAGAGCCTTGTCAGACATGACAATGTCGCTCTGTAATTCAGTTACATGCTTGGTACAAATTACAAGTTATATTGTTTGTATATAGGGTGATCATAAATTTCGGAATAATTAATAACTTAGTCATTGTGTGCATAATAAGTAAGTGACTTTTTTTAGGTACTTACAATTACATTAAATTCTGCTTTCTTGCAGATATTTTATCTAATTAAAGATGCAGATGACATCATATCAAGCTACTACAATCTGTCAGACGTTCGTGTTAGATTTTCAAC
This sequence comes from Sesamia inferens, assembly GCA_037179545.1. Lineage (NCBI taxonomy): Eukaryota > Metazoa > Arthropoda > Insecta > Lepidoptera > Noctuidae > Sesamia > Sesamia inferens. The sequence goes on along the minus strand of CM073937.1, from coordinate 6,977,484 downwards.
TTTATTTTATGATTAGGAATATTTGACATTTTCAGGTAGATTGACCTGCTGTTGTCCATAACATGATCAATTTATTCATCCATTTTTAGAATTATAGAATTAAAAAGTTCGTATCCATACCTAAATATTCATAAAAAAAAGTTAGGTACTACACAACAAGGACCGGGGGCTACTGTGCAACTATATCCCTCGGACCGCATTTTGATCGATAGTGCACATTCAAGTTTAGGTATAAGTTCCTTGGGATCAACTCACTAGTTGCCCGTAACGACGCGCTTATGTTATAACATTAGGTCATCATAGGATTGCCATACTGTTAAAAAAGTACCTATATATATTGTGTGGTATCTACTATCAGCGCTCTGCCTCCTCCTTTATTAACAACACTGCATCGCAGAAGGAGGTGACGGCCTGCCCTGCAAACTCGCTCCGGACCATGGCCTGTAGCCAATGTAACATCGCGTCGTAGCGAAGCGAAATCGAATACCAAACCAACCAATAACGAAAACCATTGATCACGTGACGCGATAAATCACGTGATTAATCGTTCCCGTCATTGGTTGGATTTCGCTTCGCTACGAAGCGATGTTACATTGGCTACAGGCCCTGGACTAAGGTCGGACGCGAGAGATCACCAGTAATCGCTGCCACGAGGTCACGGCGGTGCTTATCCTAAACAACTAGCACCCTTATGAGCCGATGAAGTACAGATAAAAAATTCCCGAGCTCGTCGTGTCGCCCCATCATATCGATTCTAACGATTCCTCAAATCGCTTATATCTATGCATATTCGGTTCGGTTTTATTCGCGTTTAAATATAGTTGCTATCAGAGGTTATACAACATTATTTGGTTGTCTCAACAAAAATATGGTCCACGCTTGGTTCGGGCGGATGGGTCGGGTGCATTGACCTGTGGCGTCAGCTGAGCGCGGACATGCGCACGCGTAAGCTGCGTAGCGCACTCAGTAACCACTCTGCAACAATTTCTAAATGTATGTATTTGTGAAAAAATATAAAATCGTGTAAAAATGATTGGAATCGAATTCAGTTGCTTATTCTGAACAAACTATATTCAGGTTTCTTATATACAAAAAATAACGTATATGTTATACTCTTTTGTCAGAGGTAAACTCACTTTAAACTCTCTATCTTTACTTTACTCTTTGCTTTGAACGGACTTTCTATCTGTATCCAGCTATCTATTTTTGACATTGATAGGTAAACCAGCATCTGTTCGAAACATTTCAAGAATTAAAATGTAATTACATTTAAATTGAAAATGTGTTGTCCATTATGTAATGACAAACCATTACAGAAATAAATAAATATGTATTTCCTTCTTTACATTAAAAACATGGCAGCTCAGAATATAATGTTATACTTTGTGCGTGGATACTCAATAAGTAAGTTCCCCAGTCTTAAGTCATCGATAAATGCATAGTAGAAATAATTGTAAATCGAAATGTGTTTTATTAGATGAGCAAAGTTAAGTACTTATCAATGATAAAAGTAAGGGTAGTATGTGACTCCAGTCTTAGGTAGTAGCGATCCGACAGATCCGAGCATTTGGGTAAAGTTTTGATATGCTTTTACATATTTTATTTATTATAATTTTGATTATATGCATACAGTCTTAATACAGATCTATGTTTGTCGTGTACCATTAAACTAGAAATGGTTTGTATTGGTACTCACATTCGCTATAAGAATGCTCATATGTAAGCATAACTCATATTTACTTATTATTTGTTATTCATGTATCCACACCTATCTTTTTATATTACTAGCTGACCCGGCGAACTTTGTTCCGCCTTAAAGGCAATAAATATCACATGATCACATTTTTTACTTTTTAAATTAGGAACACTGTAAATAAAAAAAAAAAGTATTCCATGATTTTTTTATTTGTCATTTATTTAGTGTAGCACCTTGTGAAAGAAATGAATTTCTACTTGTGCTTCGTAAATTATCTAGCTATTGATCTCTGAGATGTCGTGTAGGCCTAGTGGTTAAAACACCAGCCTCTCTTGTATGATTGCGCGGGTTCGATTCCAGGTCAGGCAAGTATCGATGTAACTTTTCTAAAGTGATATGTACTCTCTAAGTATAATATCTAGGACACCAATGACTGAACGTGAAGGAAAAAATCTTGAGGAAACCTGGACTTTATAAGTCTGAAATCGCCACCCCGCATTGAGCAAGCGTGGTGATTACACTCAATCCTTCTCTGCATGAGAGGAGACCTGTCTCCAGCAGTGGGACGATAAAAAGATTGATGATGATGATGATGATCTCTGAGGTTTGTTCGCCAATTTCGCGTTGTCAACGGAACAGTTTCACGGACTGCCGCCTCCCTTTGTTCTTGTGAGTGAGAAGCACGAAGTCGAGTCATAGTAAGGCGGCGCTCTGCACGTGCAATTTCTTGCTCTTCTTCAGTGCTTTCATTCAGAATGTTTCGATTTACTCTTGCATTACCGCTTTGTCGAGAAAGATTTGATGGTCTTGGTCACGGCATGATATTTTTATTGATGATAAATGGCACAGCAATACAATATTAGAAATTTTGAAGTTGAAGTTGGCTTTGTGGTTTTTTATTAGAAACTTTAAACCAGCAGAGAGTATTTATATTCTTTGCTTTAAACGATTGCTTCAACCGGTTAGACTTTTTTTTAAATATGCTCAGCTGTCATTTGCTTTTTGTTATACCATTTTTGGTATATGAATTGCTGACTTACATTTTGAATGAGTTGGACCATGTCTTATGTCACGTCACACGGGAACGACGGGGACGGGTTCTTAACTACCTCCCACCAATATTCAGCTAAATCGGTTCAGCCGTTCTTGAGTTATATATAAATAGTGAATAAGCAACTGAATCGATTCCAATAATTTTTACACCATGTTATATTTTGTCCCAAATACATTTAGAAATTGTTACAGTGTAGTTACCGAGTGCGTCACGCAGCTTACGATACATCATCATAGTATTGTGCGCGCGCAACAGCTGACGCTAGAGGTCAATGCACCGCGCTTGCTCGTCCGCGGATCTTTGACCATATTTATGTTGGGACAACGAAGTACGAATACACGTAGCAAGCTTATTATAACTTTGTGGTTTTTCATTATATCTTTTTGAAATTTTGTACATAATATTATTAACTTAAAAATACTGGACACGTGTTTCCTACTTTGTGGAGGTGCAAGGTACCAGGGTAACACAAAACTGTAGGAGAAGTCGAAACAATAAACCTCATTCATTCATCATTATCACAAATCATCATAATACATGAAAGAAGTTTTATTGTGCATAGTTTGTGGACGTGCAAGGTACCAGGGTAGCACAAAAGTGTAGGAGAAGTCGAAACAATGAAGCTAATTCATTCTCATGGGATCGACGGGAACGGGATAAAACGTATCCTATGTCCTTTTCCTAATTTTTAGCTACCCCCCTACCAATTTTCATCCAAATCGATGGAGCCGTTCTTGAGTTATAAGTGGAGTAACTAACACGACTTTCTTTTATATATATAGATAGTGAATAAGCAACTGAATCGATTCCAATAATTTTGACACCATGTTATATTTTGTCCCAAATACATTTAGAAGTTGTTACAGTGTAGTTACCGAGTGCGTCACGCAGCTTACGATACATCATCATAGTATTGTGCGCGCGCAACAGCTGACGCTAGAGGTCAACGCACCGCGCTCGCTCGCGCGCGTATCTTTGACCATATTTATGTTGGGACAACCAAGTAGAATACACGTAGCAAGCTTATTATAACTTTGTGGTTTTTCATTATATCTTTTTGAAATTTTGTACATAATATTATTAACTTAAAAATACTGGACACGTGTTTCCTACTTTGTGGAGGTGCAGGGTACCAGGGTAGCATAAAAGTTTAGGAGAAGTCGAAACAATAAACCTCATTCATTCATCATTATCAAATATAATCGTAATACATGAAAGAAGGTTTATTGTGCATATTTTTTGACGTGCAAGGTACCAGGGTAGCATAAAAGTGTAGGAGAAATCGAAACAATAAAAAAGCTCATTCATCATTATCAAATCACCATAATACATGAAAGAGGTTTTATTGTGCATAGTTTGTGGACGTGCAAAGTACCAGGGTATCACAAAACTGTAGGAGAAGTCGAAACAATAAACCTCATTCATTCATCATTACCAAATAATCATAATACATGAAAGAAGGTTTATTGTGCATATTTTTTTGACGTGGAAGGTACCAGGGTAGCACAAAAGTGTAGGAGAAGTCGAAACAATAAACCTCATTCATTCATCATTATCAAATAATCATAATACATGAAAGAAGGTTTATTGTGCATATTTTTTGACGTTCAAGCTACCAGGGTAGCATAAAAGTGTGGGAGAAGTCGAAACAAAGAAGCTCATTTATTCCCGCAGGAATGACGGGGAGCGGCATAGAAAGTATCCTATGTCCTTCTCCCAGTTCTTAGCTACCTCCTTACCAATTTTCAGCTAAATTGGTATAGCCGTTCTTCAGTTATAAATGATGTAACTAACACGACTTTCTTTTATATATATAGATTAAAGCAAATAATCTAGGTATACGACACATATCAAAAATAACTTTAAACCATAAACATCTAGCAGTACGTACGTAAGTTATATGCATTGCAATCGTTGATGGTAAAGCGCACTAGTTTATTAAGCTTATTCACTTAAAAAACTTAGGAATAGGAAGGATGACGGCAGTTGAGCGAGGTGATGCCATGTTAAACCCAAAACCAACACGACCAACGATGCTGCGCCAAAGGGAGATTGATCTGGAGACTCTCCACGACCAAGCTCCCGACACAACAACATTTGGCGCATCGTACCCGGCACACATCGCAACACAACTACTCAGACCCGTCCTCTGTACGGCTTCACCAGACATCATGCTGGAACACAACGAATCGCTTGGCGGCAAGACCTTGTCTGGTGGGTGGCAAGTCCGCCAGCCGTTGATATGGCCTACGACCGAGGAATTATTTATTTCTCGGCCAGACTGAACACTGAAGAGAAAAAGGGTATCATCTTCATATTTATTTTTTGCATACAAGGATAATCGTCTGTTAGTGTCTTATCACTTACAACATGCAATATAACAAGCATAACGATTTTCCATCACTTACACTTACACTCAAACACCACACACAGTCACACTCCCACACACATAAATATCCACAAACTCCCCACAAAAACTCCTTCCTATAAGTAAAATTTAAATCACTGTTTGATTCTAGTATACGGGAAGCTATAATAAAAATGTATATCTGGGGCAGAGACCTGGTGGCCTGAAATACAGGCTTCGGCTTAGCTTAGGCACCAGTCTCCCACAATATTTTTGTATAATTTTTGTATAACTGGATAACATTATTTTTATTTTGTTATTATTTTACATGGTTATTGTGGTGAGAAAATAAATAAATATTATTATTATTTTATTATATTTCATCAGCACTTGGATGTGACTAGCACAACATACAGACGCGCTGGAGATGTTGGGCCTGAATGTAATTAAATTTTGGTGGTGGTGTAGTGAGATAATGCCATAGATCTTTCTGTCTACACAAACAAATCGAATCAAATCAACTTATTTACTTGCAGAATGCAGATATAAAAATAAGGTTGTGAGAAATTCAAGTTACGCCTTACATTCTGTCCAAGATGGGACATGCAAAATGTAAATGATGTCAATATATGCTACAGTAATAAATACGATAATCATTGATCAGATAAAAAACAAATACGAGTACAAACAAAATCTATTCAGTCACAATAATTTCAAAATGTGATTAGTGTAATAAATAGTCAAAATAAGTATTGCACTCACAAGATGTTCTTCTCTGATTCAACCGTGCTAGTTAATACTAGACGTCTGGATTTATTTTAATTCCCGTGTAGGCGCCCCAGTAAAGCACGTACATCTACCGCGCATTTGTCACGGCTTATTCAACAAACAAGGTCGGCTTACACCACAAGTAAAATCAATCTCCGATCACACACTAGGAAATCTACGGGACTTACCTGGGACTAAGTGTGCTCGATCACGAAGCGAAGTCCGGAGAATCAACGCGCGCGCGTTGATTACGATCACGTCCGATGTCTTCAAATTCGCTGACTGTCCCATAAGTCGACACTCCAAAGTTCCCTTATTAGGGCACCAAAGCTCACCAACGTAAGAAGTTATTTAGCAGCGTCAATCACGCCCGACAAAGATCGCCAATGAAACCACGTTTCCGATTCAAATTCAACTCAATTTACAGACGGCACTGTTACGTTTTATAGTTCAAGTAAATACTTCAAAACACGGGCAACAATCGCGACAAACTATACAAACGCGCCGGTGGTATATATAATTTCCGAAATTCACTCGTCCGAAACACGCCACGCGTGCGAGAGATTATTCGTCAAGAGTTCAAGCAACGGCCCTTTCGCGGCGGGGTCTAAACACGTTGTTACTTTCAAGCAACGACCGCTGCCGGCGCGGTTCCAAAAACGTTGTTATATTTCAAGTTCAAGCAACGGACCTTCTCCCGGCGAGGTCGCAAGACGTTGTGTGTAACAATGGCGGCTGCGCGTCGCCATAGACAATACTAATCGCGCTGGCCCGTGCGATCGGGCATCTATCGACTCGACTAACTAGCAATCGGACCCGATCGATAAAACTAGCGCGAACATCCCCCCGCCCCGGACAGTAACAAACGGTCCGACAATTCCATCCAAGGGCAGGCGAGAGAGTGTGGCGATCGCGCGCCTCAAAACAGAGTCCCCCACCAGGACCTCGGCAAACCTGGGAACACCATCCGACCCCGGATACAATTTAACAATGCATCCACGACGCCATCGGAGGGGTGGCAGGTTTGGGTCCTTTAACAAAACGAGGTCTCCGACCCTTGGTGGCTTCGTCTTGTCTGACCACTTAACGCGCTGTTGTAAAATGTGCAAATACTCCAGATGCCAACGGCGCCAAAAACTCTGCGTAAGCTGTTGAAGCAATTCAAATCGCGAGAGCCGTCCGGAGTTAATGTCCAAATAAGGATATTCAGGCAGGGCGTTAAGTGGTCTACCTAACAAGAAATGGCCCGGCGTGAGGGCCTCCAAATCATTCGCGTCGGATGACAAAGGGCATAACGGACGCGAGTTGAGGACCGCCTCAACCTTACAAAATACGGTCGCGAGCTCCTCAAAAGTTAGGATACTATCTCCAATAACGCGACGAAGGTGAGTTTTAGCGGCCTTTACAGTAGCTTCAAATATACCTCCCCAGTGGGGGCAGGACGGCGGTGAGTACTGCCATCGTACCCCTCTGCGGGAGAGTGTGGATCCGATCTCAACATTATGTTTATCTAAAAAATCACAAACCACCTTCAAATAACGATCGGTACCCTTAAAGTTGGTCCCACAGTCGGATCGAATTAAGGACGGCAGTCCGCGACGCGAAACAAATCTGCCAAGAGCAGCGACGAATGTCTCTGTCGTGAGAGCACTAACCACCTCGAGATGGACCGCTTTAGTAGCTAAACACACAAAAACGCACAAGTAAGCCTTCTCGGTCTTAGCGTTACGGAGACGCGAAGCTTTTACTACAAATGGTCCCGCAAAATCCGTACCAACTCCGGCAAAGGGCATCGATTCGGTGACTCGATCGGCAGGCAAATCCCCCATTTGGGGCTGCACGATGTCCGCCTTCAAGCGGTAGCACGGGAGACAACGAAAGATAACATATCGGATCACTCTCCGCGCAGACAAAATCCAAAATTCCCGTTGGAGGATCGCAGTAAGAGCGTTGCATCCGGCATGTGCATTTTTCACATGGCGGTCTGCGATCAACAACTTCACCAAGGGGCCGTTCTTGGGGAGCCACAATGGATGACGAGCCCCATAGGGGAGCTTAGCATTTCTAAGCCGACCTCCGACACGCATCAAACCCTGATCATCCAAGAAGGGATTCAAGCGCCCTAAGGGTCCCTTCAGATTGGATGTGCGTTGGCGGAGGGTTTTCAACTCCGACGCAAATTCACTCTCTTGAACTATCCGCACCCAATACAACAGAGCGTCATTGCGCTCTTGCGGTGAGAGGACCGGAGACTCAAATTTGCCACGAGGGCCACGGCAGTTCTGGATGAAACGCCGTATCCAGGCGGTGACGCCGAGCAAATTATCCAAAGAGCTGTAGCGCTCAAGCAAAACTCCGAATCTGGAGCCGCTACAGTCTCGGTGGCGTGAACATACACCCCTGGCGTAGATGCCCCGACCACTGCGGGGGTATGGGGCCAAGAACCCTCCAGCTGTAACAACCATGGTGGACCGCACCACAGCTGGAGATTCACAAGTTCGGGCGCCTCGCAGCCGCGGGAAGCGCAGTCTGCGGGGTTCAATTCGCCAGGCACGTGGCGCCAAATCAACCTCCCAAAAGCGTTGGAGGATGTCCGACAAGGCGGAACCAACAGCGGGGTCGCTGTCTGCCGAAGGGGGGTCTGGGACGTCCCTAAACGATCCCATTACTACATGACCCAACAACAAAGAGGTGGATATGGCTACAAAACCGGCTGCCTGCAAAACTCGCTCGCTCCCACGCAGCAAACGACCTAGCACACTCACACCGATCAACAAATGGATCGGGCCAGGTCGGTGGAAGTGAGGGTCAGCCAGAGCCAATCCAGCCGACAATTCAAGGGCGGCGTGTGGGGCTCGCACTTGCGGAAGCGGCCCGACCACCGTTTCAACAACAATCGCCGAAGTACCGATTTTCGGCGTTGAGGAGGAGTGGGGGGAGAAGGAGAACGAAACCCGACCGATCGGATCCAAAATCCGCAGGTCTCCAACACCCCGTACCGATTCCCTATGCGGTACAATATTTAGGTCCAACTGTCAGACGAGCCAAGTAGAAATTACGCAACCCTGGGCCCCTGAATCCAAGAGGGCACGCACTGTGACAAAATCACCTTTGGGGCCCCAAACACGCACGGAGGCTGTTGGCAACAGCACAAACTTCGGTGGGGGGGTTGCGCCCGACAGTGGCATCAATGAAAACCCGGGGGGGGTGATTGCCCCCCTGGACCCCGGGTGAACTGAGTCGACAAGATCGAAGGGGATCGCCGACAGTAGGCGAGAGGGTCCCACTCCACAACATCGAGACTCCTTCCAACACTACCCCGGGGTGTGGGCCAATAACCGTGGGCCGCATACGGTGGAACATAACGCCCCAGTCGAGGGTACTCAATCAAGGGGGGGAGCAGCGTACCGCCCGCCTCCCCGAGCCCCCGACGGCCACCGCTACAATCTGCGGGGGGCCCCCGCCCGTGGGGCCCCCGCCCTTGGGGCCCCCGCCCGTGTGCGGGGAATCTGGGCCCCCTTCGGACCCGCCACCATTGCGGTTCAAACACAGGAGAGCGTGATGTCTCCCGCCGCAATGTTTAGTTTAGTTTAGTTTATTCATAAAAACAATTTACATTGTGTTGAATATCTACGTATGCGACCCACACACGACTACAATAAAATAATGTGGACAAACCTTAGCCTGGCGGCACGCTGACTGGAGGTGGTCCCCCAGGCACAGGTAACACCAGGCGCGTTGCTTGGCGAGGGCTCTTCGTCCGGCAGTCCGGAGGCCCTCGAACTTCTCGCAAGCACGCACGTCATGTCCGTCCCCCCGGCAATACCGGCACCGTTTACCTGGTGCGGGGGGGGAGTCCCTTCGGACAGCCGAGTATTGTTTGGTCGGGCGGCGGGGTTGCCCCCTCGCCGCCACCGGACGACCTGTGCTCGTTCCCGGTGTGGGGTCGGTCAGCTGGTCCAGAACTCTGCACTCGTCCTCCAAAAAACGAAGCAAATCCGAGAAGGGGGGGAGGTACGAGGCGCTATTGCCCCCGTACCTTTGCTCAAATCGACCCTTTACGTCTGCGGGCAATTTCGTTAGGACGATGTGACGGTCAAGAGCGGGTTGACCAAATCCTTCCTTAGTGAGGAAACCCGCGTTGCCTTCGGTAAGGCCAAAATGGCGGCCACATGGGTGTCCGCTAGCAAGCGGACGTTTTGGTAGCGGTCCAGCAACAACTGCCGCGCAACCTGGTAGTTAGCGTCGCTGACTATCAGGTGTTGGACCACTGCACTGGCTTCTCCGCGGAGGGCGGAGCGCAAATAAGCCAGTTTCTGGCTGGGGGACAAATCTTCCCTGGAGTCCACCAAGCTGTCGAACAGGTTGATGAAGCCCATCCAAGCCGTGAGGTCCCCGTCAAAGTGGGGAATCTCCAATGTGGGCAGTCTCCCTAACAAAACCGGCGGGGTCGGTTTAACCTCCCCGCTCAAAGTCGGCTCTCCCCTACGGGCAGCCAGGAGCCCTTCTGCCGACTCCGTAATTTGGTTGGCCAGTTCGTACGCCTGGTCGACATCCCTTGTAAAGGTCTCCACTACGGCTTCATCCGCTGGAGGGTGTTCCAAAACGTACGCATGGAAGTCGACAACGTGTCGCTCCAACCCTTGCATGCGCGCAGTCAACCTTTCGTAACTGGTCAACAATGCCTGAACCCGATCCGGCCGAGCAATCAGGGCAGCCGCACCCGCGAGCCAACGCAATGCGGCTTGAACTTCTGCTTTGGTCTTAGTAAGCGGATTGGGAGCCATTTCAAATAAAAGCCTTTAATTCAAATTAACAAATTAAATTCAATTAAAGAACGCGCGGAAAGCAACAAAAACAAGCGTAAATAACTCGATAAATTCCGCGAGACCGTGTGGGGACCAAAGCTAAGGGCAACCGTTACAACAAAACACTAACATGTACAAATAAAAAAAAAGGCGTGTGGCACTCGGAGACTGCCGCGGTAAAGCTATTGCATAGCCTTTTTTTTATCAACTATAACTTGCAATTATAATTATTTATTTAGTTTATTTATACAGTAATTTTTCCTTTGTTTTTTTTTTCTTTGATATCAATTCAAGTTTTCTTTCTGTTTTGTAATTTATTTATTTTTTACCAGCAACGTCATCAAAAGAGTGCGAAAAATGGTGACGATTAAGCGACTAAACTATATTCAATGTTTTCTGTTCGACTTTGATAAAGAGATAGAAAGAAGCTAAGCAATAGCTTAAAAATGACGTCATGTTCGTTATCACACCCATGTCAGAATGTCATGAAATATGATGTCGGCCATCTTGGATTTCAAAAATGAAATCATTTTCGTGATCAGCACCCTGAGTTTTGGCGGGAAAGTCAAGCTGAGTGTCACGCTCGTTTTTCATTGGACTTTTAAAATTATTTATAGTGTTGTTTACTAAATAAAAGTGCGTGATTTATGTAGTAAAAAGTGCATTTAGTAAATAGTTCATAAAGAACAGTGAAATATCGCTGCATAGTGGCCACATCATGACTTTGTCCCAAACCTCACTCGTAAGACGGGTCACGCGGCCGTCTTTTTCGACATTAATAATTCATAATTACGTGGCATTGGCTAAATGCACAAACCGCGCGAAGCCAAAAAATAAAGAAATAAAGAAAAAACCCATGAAATCTATTATATTATCACTCGAGTCAGTAAGCATGTAAAATGAGAAAACTAACATAGAACGATCCGTGTGAGAACTAAACGATCACTATTACACAACAACACTGATACCTTTGAGAAAGCGGACTTCCTCTACAATAGGGCAATTCCTCCGTAAGGTCTGTCTATGCTATTACTTATAATCTCTGTCATTGTATGCTGTTTCGGTGCAATCGCAAGACCGGCCGGACACTGAGGGGCAGGCAAGACAGCTATAGTATCCTTATGACTCCACCAACTGGTATTTCGTTGACTCGGAAACGGCGCACAGGGAGCACCACGAAATATACTCAAAGACTCCGAGGTTCTTTTTCAATATACCCCACTGTTTTGTCGTGGTGGCCTAGTGGTTAAAACACCAGCCTCTCAAGTATGAGTGCGCGGGTTCGATTCCAGGTCGGGCAAGTACCAATGTAACTTTTCTAAAGTTATATGTACTTTCTAAGTATATCTTGGACACCAATGACTGAAGGCGAAGGAAAACATCTGGAGGAAACTTGGGCGTTATAAGTCTGAAATCGCCAACCCGCATTGAGCAAGCGTGGTGATTCCCCTCAATCCTTCTCTGTATGAGAGGAGATCTGTGCCCAGCAGTGGGACGATAAAAAGGTTGTTGATGATGAACGGCGTCGGTGTCGAATTATTGTTATCAATTTAATATTTTCGAGCTGATCTATAGTAACATAATCACTTCTGATTGCGTTAACATCTGACCGTAGAATTAATAAATCCTTCATCAACTTCTTTACGTACGTTCTACGTAGTCAAAGCAAACTGGTGGCAATTTGTGAAGGTCATATGCCACAAAAACTGGGATCGTTCGGGATCCGTGATTTTAAACACCGTAATCGTATATTTTAGGTCTTTCTGCTTTTTGTTCTTACGCCTCGATACATGTTTTTGTCTTGTCTTCGTAGAAACAAACAATAACTTTTTTGCCTCATCAATGTCTTCCTCAGAAAAAGCCGACGAGCATATTTTTATTAAACTTTCGTTGTTTCGTTTCGGAGATAACAATATTACAACTCGTACACTTAAATGTACTCGTATTAACATTGTTCACCGACATCTTTCTGTAATATTTTATTTAATAAAAACTTCAACTTCAACTCTTGATCTGGTCCCTGTGGATAGATACCACAATTTTGCCAATAACACGTGTAACAAATTATAGAAATTCTTTAAAAAAATATTTCACAATAATGGCGGATATCGCCAATAACAGTTGAAAAAACGGCCGCGTGAGCACTTTTTACTCTATAAAATCACGCGCTTTTATTTAGTAAACAACACTATAAATAATTTAAAAGTCCAATGACAAATTAGCGTGACATTCATCTTAGCTTTTCCGTTAAAAAAAAAGCTATTTTATAAAAACACTACTAAATTAATTTGAATAAAAGTACTTAATAATTAATTATATAAAAAGTTTTTAAGGTAGCCATGACAACGTCGATGACGTCTATGACATATCTCTATAGAAAACCTATTTCAGAGAGAAAATTAATCGCAAGTTTAGCACATCGCGACTATCAGTAACATGGCAAGTGTGTAGAACTGAGTTCGCGCCCTGCAATATGCATGCTCTTTTTGAAAATCTATAAATTGTTTTCATAAGATGTAGTCGCACGCACACAAACATACCGTGCCGAAGACTGCCGAACTGAAACGACGTTAGACGAGGTACGGCCTTCAAGCCACACCTCCGTGCCCGTCGGAGTGGGGAGCGTGAGGTTTTTTCGTTACGGAATTTCTGGATTCGGTCCCCGCGCTCAAGGCCCGCGATAGAAGCTATGCAATAGCTTAAAAATATTACAAAGTATACATACAAAATATCAGTGTGCAAACGGCCTAACTTAAGTGCGACACAGATCTAAACTTATTAGCAAAACAAAATTATTACTACCAATTACACAATAAATCAACAAACAAACAGAATAAAATTATTACTGTGAATTATGTAATAAATCAACAAAGTTACGACTATGAATTTCGAGCTAAATCAACAAAATTACGACTATGAATTACGAGCTAAATCAAAACATTCAAACACGAACTATCTGGTTCGTACAATACACGAGTTGACTAAAACAATAACAAAACATTAGTCATAAAAATAACTCGTAATTATTTATCCGTAGCTCAAGATGATCGAGTCAACAATAACAAAACATTACTCGTAAACATAACTGGCTGTATGGCGTATCATGCCTTTGCCAACTCCGTTCCTCTGAACGGAAAGAAATGAACCAAAATTAAAAACAATCTACCTACAATTGTTTTTACATTTCTTACTTTGTAAAATGTCGGATCCACACAATGATAAAGGTGGTCAGAGATATAATTTTACGAGTACCGACAACAACAAATAAAAAATCAAATTTTTGCAAATTAGCCTCTGAAGGCTACCAAAATACTGGAATGATACTCTAATTAATCAAATTAGTAATTAGAAACGACGCTCTGCTACCACAAAGATGTAGGCGCCCCAGTAAAGCACGTACATCTACCGCGCATTTGTCACGGCTTATTCAACAAACAAGGTCGGCTTACACCACAAGTAAAATCAATCTCTGATCACACACTAGGAAATCTACGGGACTTACCTGGGACTCAGTGTGCTCGATCACGAAACGGAGTCCGGAGAATCAACGCGCGCGCGTTGATTACGATCACGTCCGATGTCTTCAAATTCGCTGACTGTCCCATAAGTCGACACTCCAAAGTTCCCTTATTAGGGCACCAAAGCTCACCAACGTAAGAAGTTATTTAGCAGCGTCAATCACGCCCGACAAAGATCGCCAATGAAACCACGTTTCCGATTCAAATTCAACTCAATTTACAGACGGCACTGTTACGTTTTATAGTTCAAGTAAATACTTCAAAACACGGGCAACAATCGCGACAAACTATACAAACGCGCCGGTGGTATATATAATTTCCGAAATTCACTCGTCCGAAACACGCCACGCGTGCGAGAGATTATTCGTCAAGAGTTCAAGCAACGGCCCTTTCGCGGCGGGGTCTAAACACGTTGTTACTTTCAAGCAACGACCGCTGCCGGCGCGGTTCCAAAAACGTTGTTATATTTCAAGTTCAAGCAACGGACCTTCTCCCGGCGAGGTCGCAAGACGTTGTGTGTAACAATGGCGGCTGCGCGTCGCCATAGACAATACTAATCGCGCTGGCCCGTGCGATCGGGCATCTATCGACTCGACTAACTAGCAATCGGACCCGATCGATAAAACTAGCGCGAACATCCCGTATGTATCATTTTTTATACTTTGTAACTATTATGTGATTATAGTGCCCAGCGGCGGCGGCGGTGGAGCCGGCGCAATCAAAAAAGGGGGTGGTGCTTTCAAACAAATGGGTATTGCTAAGGAAGAGCTATACTTCCACAAAAAAAATAAAAAAGTTCTTGAAAAATTGAAGAAAAGATATGACGAGGAAATTGAATATCATGAACATGCGATCGAGGATCATCAGAATCTTTTGGATAAAATAAAACGGGATCAAGACAAGTTTGAGAAAGAAAATAAATGAAGAATATTTGACGGCAAAGAAGATTTTCAGCCCAATTTCACTTGGACGCAGAAAATTACGGTTGGATTCTATTTCACTTTGGATTTTCAACGTTTGGTGTTGATGCGAGCAATGAGCATCCAAAATAGCGCGTCAAAAAACCATGCTGTTGAATTTTTAGCGCTAAACAGGCGTAAAAAATCCATCGCTCGAAAATATCGTGGTCTTTGTGTTCTCGTATTTATGGAGTATTACCATGTGAACTAAAAAGAGCGCTGACGTTCAGCAATCAACTAATCATAGAAAATATGGGAGCGGAGTTCCACCATTCACCTCTTAAATTGATGGAAATGCCCTACAGGAAATGCAATATGGGATTCATTGAAGAGTTTACAGATTTTAAGAACAGTTATTAGATCTGTGGCAATATCGATTTTATCTATTATTAAATATTATCTTTCTAATTATTCATTCAACACGTGTGGTTCTTAGTAGAAAAATGGCAGTAACCCTACTAAGCTGCAGAGATTTGTTGCAATGGGAAAATTCATCACGTGTTTTTGAAAAATTATAATTGTTATAACACAATAAGCATTTTATTATAACAGTAAGGTACTGGGGCTGATTTGCTTGTCCGAAAACTATGTAATTTTTTGCTAATACTTATCTTCTGTCCTTTTCTTAATGTAATACAAAGAAGAAGATACACTGTGTTTAGATGTATTTTAGTTGGTGAACAAGTAAATGGTGCCAATGTTTTGATAAAAGCATTTAGTTTAATCAAAATGATTTTAAACAGTAGTCATGAATATACATAGCAAACGTAAATATTACGAAAAACTTAAATGTTATTTTAATTTAAACGCAGGTAGGAAAATCTCTAAATTCGTGAAAAAAGTGGTTGTTCCATACATTTTTGTATGTTTCAACAAATCTATTAAAATTGTGAAACAGCTTATTTTTTCTAGGTCTAAAATCTTGTTGCTTTTGGTCTGTAATTACTGTTTTTTTCTTAGCAGTAGTCTCATTCATTATTATCCCGTGACACGCTCTTATGATAATCTAATATACATTATTATTTTGTACCGCGCTTACACATACCTACATATGTAGGTGTATACCTAATATACAGGTTATGTAGGTGTGAATACCTGCTGAGTTCCATCTCGGTCCGAGAATTTCAAGAGTCAAGTCAATTTCAAGTGTGTGTGTGTGTGTGTGTGTGTGTGTGTGTTTTTGTGTGTGTGTGTGTGTGTGTGTGTGTGTGTGTGTGTGTGTGTGTGTGTGTGTGTGTGTGTGTGTGTGTGTGTGTGTGTGTGTGTGTGTGTGTGTGTGTGTGTGTGTGTGTGTGTGTGTGTGTGTGTGTGTGTGTTATATGTTAACGCTACTCATCTCACGCACATATTTACGCGTATTTGTACACTCGGTTACCACAAGTATATCGTGTAAAAAGGCTCTTAGTCATATGCCGTTGCTGCGAGCCCATCACGGTTATAATAATGAAAGAAAAAAAGAGTATAATGTCTCCTGGCGGGGATTGATCGCCGAGGTTTTGAGAAAGAAGCAGCGCTGTGACTAAAGGCCGTAGGACGCCTGCAGAAAGAAAATAGCAACCACTCGCATGAGTTCAACTTACACTGCCAGGGGCAAACGTGTAAGGGACCAGTATCCGCGGGTTTTTAAGATAATATATATTTTTTTAATAATTATAAACTAGCGCTTGACCGCAATTCCGCCTGATGGTAAGCAGTGATGTGATCGTTGATGGTAAAGCGCGCTAGTTTATTAAGAGCCTATTCACTCATAAAAACTGAGCGAATAGGAAGGAAGACGGCAGTTGAGCGAGGTGATGCAATGTTAAACCCAACAACACGACCAACGATGCTGCGCCAAAGGGAGATTGATCTGAAGACCCTCCACGACTAAACTCCCAACACAACAGTATTAGGCGCATCGTACCCGGCACACATCGCAACATAACTGTTCAGACCCGTCCTCCGTACGGCTAAACCAGACATCATGCCGGAACACGACAAATCGCTTGGCGGCAAGGCTTTGTCTGGTGTGTGGTAACTTCTGCCGGCGGCCGATGTTATGGCCTACCACCGAGGATAATATTTATATTATTTAAAAACTAGCAGTATGGGTAACAATTACAATGCATGTAGAGAATTGCTTGCATGGCATTTACAGGCTGCATGAGAGGATCACCCCACTGGTAACAAAAAAAAAAAAACAAAAAAGAAAAACGAAGTGATCGTTTTTTTTTTGTTTTGAATGTGAAATCATCAAACGATCTCCCCACTCTGGGCGGAGCGGAAGGGCGTGTCAGACTTCTACTGACTAAAACCCACCGGTGTTCCTTCACTTGTCTGTGAGCCAAGGCCACGGTTTCTTTTTTAACCAACCAGCAACCCTGGCCCAGTTGAAGTCATCCTTGGACTACTATCGCTTCATTTTTTTATACAAGAAGAAGCCATAAATGCGACAGTACTCTTAACATTCAATGCAGGGAGCCATCGTGGAGGGTTCGCTCAAATCGCATATTGAATACCAAGAGCCCTGGCAGAGAGCTCATTATAAATGTTTTCTTACTAAATCATAATTATAATCAGCCTATAATGTTTCCCACTGTTGGGACACACCTCTCGTTGAGAGTGAGTGGGCCGTAATCTACCACGCTGGCCCAGTGCGGGTTTTTAGATGTCACATGTCTTAGATATTCTATTCGGCTCTGAGACATGCCGGTTTCCTCACGATGTTTTTCCTTCACCGTTTTGAGAGCTGTGGTGATGAAATAATTTACACAAACTGAAGCGTCTGATGGGATTCGAACCTACGACTTATAACTTGTTAGTCGCGGCCGATACCACTAGGCCACCGCTGCTTTTAGTGAATATGGCATGATACACTATAACATTATAAAAAACTATTTCTACAATTACAAATATGATTTTTTACTTTGTTACTGATCACACTAGTACGACACGGCAGGGCGCAGAGCGATGGGCTCCTGCGTTGCCTGTCGCGGGTTGAATTCTCGCCTGGAACAAATACTTGTATGGCGTACAGGTTGTTGTTCAGAATCTGGATAATTGTGTATGTGAATTTAAATGTTTATAAACATTTTAAACTACATTAACATGTTTTTATCGATTACATATCGTCACCTTAATTCGCAAATCGGCTAATTTTTTTTTCTTTATGTCTTAGAAATACTAGTGTTTTAATTAATAGGTATAAGGGAGTCTACATTATCAAAAATACTACGCCGTTGTGAGCTAGCAAAAGTCTTTTAGATTAATCCTTAATAAAAAATAGTGTTTTACATTTCAACCCCAAAGCTAGCCCCAAAGTAAGTTCGAGACTTGTGTTATGGGATACTAACTCAACGATACTATATTAATTATATTAGATACATATATATGTCGGAGACAGCGACGGCAGAGCGGTAGGGTCGACAGCCTCCTGGTGTGGTGGTACAGGTTCCGTTTCGTAGGTGAGTTTTGAATTGAAGCATGACGTGTAGATATACCCTCCAATCTTCATAATAACAATTTGAATAGGCAAACCGACAGTTTCGGTTCGGAGATGTGCCTTGGTCCGCGTCTCGATGCAAAGTCACCGTTCGACGAACCCCACTTTCCAAAGCGACTCTGTCCATGTGCCGCCATCACAAAATGACGTCACAAGCGTTCGCCCCTCTACTACGTAAATCAAATCAGCAACTTCTATTAAAATTAATTGACGATCTCCGACACGGCCAGCCTGACTAGTTGCACGTCCTCGTGCATCATCTTCATCATCATCCCAGCGCCAATCCCAGTCGCATCCGAAGCTCCCTCAGCCCCGGAGTCCAGGATCCGGTTCACCAGGCCAACCGCCGATTCCGGCCAAACTTGGATATTTCCCGTTGCACGTCCTCGTGCATGTCTGTAACAAATTAAAAAAAACACAGAAAACCGACTTTGAAGCATTTTTGAGAGCTCGGCCAACCTGACCGTCACACGTCACGTTTAGTTACATTGACTATTAGAAAACCAAACTTAATTATTTTAACAACTTAAACACAAAAGCAAGGAAGCAAGCCTCATAATTATCAAATTTCAAAAGAAAACAAAAGGTTCCTCCAAGCCTCATAACTATCAACTCAAAATCATAATCATCAAAAAGAAAACACACCATGGTTCGCTACCACAGTAGCTAGTGACAACTCATAGTTGACACCCATATCGTCATCACCTCTTGTGATACGACCAACTCTAGAGTCCACGACTCCCAGGTCAACACATGACCGTACAACTAATAGTCTCCTCTGAGACCCCGGTCCCCGCCACATCACTAGCTGCCCATCGCCCCCTGAACAACTCCTCACTGAGTTGCAGTTACGACTACAGACTAGTGCATGCAGTGCGACCATATCTACCAAAGTCCCCGCCACATCACTAGCTGCCCATCGCGCCCTGAACAACTCCTCACTGAGTTGCAGTTACGACTACAGACCAGTGCATGCAGTGCGACCATACCTACTAGTGTCCCCGCCACACCACTAGTTGCCCATCGCGCTCTGAACAACCCCTCATTGGGTTGCAGTTACGACTACAGACTAGTGCGTGCAGCGCGACCACACCTACTAGTGTCCCCGCCACACCACTAGCTGCCCATCGCGCTCTGAACAACCTCTCACTGGGTTGCAGTTACGACTACAGACTAGTGCGAGCAGCGCGAACACTCAGCCATGATACGTGTTCTATTTGCTGGCGGAGGCACCCTCCTCACCATCTTCTACATTTTGAAAATCTAACTCGGCAGACATTACTTGGAAAAATCTTTCGTACCTATGCTATCGTGGGGTACTTATAAGTTCTGTTTCCAATCAACGATTTCAATAGGTAACGATCACCATTATCGCAATCAAACAACTCACCAATATTAAATTTCATTACTTTGGCTCACTTCTATCAAATTTAGATTTTTCGTAAATAGCACAAATTTCTATGGTCGTTGCCGCTTGTTCTCTTGAGAAGATTTAATAGTCTAGCCACACATACCATCAGAAGCTCAAGTGAGCTCGTAATTATAGGCCACAGTGAACTTTAGTTTTGAAATAAAGACAAACCAAACATCATAATTTTAAAACCCTGATTTAAAATTTCTCAGTCCATTATAACAAAGAATACGGGTAGTACAAAAAATAAAATTTGCAAATAACTCTTATTATCATGTCGCAAAGAAATAGTCCAGTACACAACGCTGGTACTACCCATACCCTGTATACGTACTATCGCGTGTGTACGTATACTAATGAAATTACAGATTGCTTGACAAGAGAACATTCGGCCACGGAATCAAAATAAAAATAGTACGACTCACCGGATTGTGGCAATTTCTCGCAAACACCTGCCACTTGGCAGTTGTCAACCGCTGCACACCAGGAATCTGGGAGCTCTCATACAACCCCATTACGTTATTACAAACGTTTTGGTTATTTTGACATCTTCTCATCGCCTGCAGAGTAGAGGCTCAAGTCTTGAAACCTTGGGCGTTCCACAAAACGCAAGCAGCTCCAGTGTCGCCACACGCCATTGATGCGATTCACCACGCAGCCAGTAGCGCGCTCCGCAAGCGCACCTTGCGCGCTCCGCAAGCGCACCCTGCGCGCCCCGCAAGCGCACCTTGCGCGCTCCGCAAGCGCACCCTGCGCGCTCCGCAGGCGCACCTTTCGCGCTCCGCAAGCGCACTTGCATCAGCCGTCGCGCGCCAAGCAACAGCCAGCACTGTCGCGCGCCAAGCAACAGCCAGCACTGTCGCGCGCCAAGCAACAGCCAGCACTGTCGCGCGCCAAGCAACAGCCAGCACTGTCTTGCGCCAAGCAACAGCCAGCACTGTCGCGCGCCAAGCAACAGCCAGCACTGTCGCGCGCCAAGCAACAGCCAGCACTGTCGCGCGCCAAGCAACAGCCAGCACTGTCTCGCGCCAAGCAACAGCCAGCACTGTCGCGCGCCAAGCAACAGCCAGCACTGTCGCGCGCCAAGCAATAGCCAACACTGTCGTGCGCCAAGGATCAGCCAGCACTGTTGCGCGCCAAGCATCAGCTAGCACTGTCGCGTGCTAAGGATCAGCCAGCACTGTCGCGACAGCACCGCGTCCAGCCGCAAATGCACGCCTGCAGCGGACTACTGTAGCACACTCCTGCAGCGCACTATCACGCGGAGCGATCTGTTCTGCGTCAGCAATTGAGCGCACCTCGTAACGTGACGTTCACTTCTAGCCTCACTGCCCGTACATCCAGCATTTGCAGAAGCTCATACAAAGAATGAACAACTACACACATAATGGCAGAAAGTGACTGTTATTCTGTTCCTTGATTTATAACGAGATTGTGAGCAGTGTAGTTCTTTATCCCACTTCTGATGTCGGAGACAGCGACGGCAGAGCGGTAGGGTCGACAGCCTCCTGGTGTGGTGGTACAGGTTCCGTTTCGTAGGTGAGTTTTGAATTGAAGCATGACGTGTAGATATACCCTCCAATCTTCATAATAACAATTTGAATAGGCAAACCGACAGTTTCGGTTCGGAGATGTGCCTTGGTCCGCGTCTCGATGCAAAGTCACCGTTCGACGAACCCCACTTTCCAAAGCGACTCTGTCCATGTGCCGCCATCACAAAATGACGTCACAAGCGTTCGCCCCTCTACTACGTAAATCAAATCAGCAACTTCTATTAAAATTAATTGACGATCTCCGACATATAGATAAACATCCAAGACCCAGGTCAATCAGGAAAAGATCGTTTTCCATCACGACCTGGCCGGGGATCGAACCCGGGGCCTCCACGTCGCAGGCAGGCGTGTTGAGCGCTGTGCCACGGAGACCGACTATATTAATATAGTAAATTATAGATATTATTATAGTAAATATAACACCTAGATGGATGAAGAAGCTGATGTAAACTTGGCTTTATATTGATATCTATGGTTAAAAGTTACCAAAGTATCCATGGTTATACCTGTCTCTGTCTCTCACCAGCATGCGTCCTTTTCTAATCAAGAAGGATGCTTGGCGCGAAGCTGTCAAAATCAAAATGATAACATTTTCTTTTCTTTTCTTTAGAGTGCATACTACTTCAACTCTTCAATAGCCTCTGTGGTTATATATCACAATTTTGCCAATAACAGGTGTAACAATTATAGAAATTCTTTAAAAATTTTATTTCACAATAATGGCGGATATCGCCAATGACAGTTGAAAAAAACGGCCGCGTGAGCCGCCTACTAGGAGATTTGATGCAAAGCCATGATGTGGCCACTTTGCTGCGACATTTCAATGTTCTTTATGAATTATTCACTGAATGCACTTTTTACTGTATAAATCACGCGTTTTTAAAAAGAACATCAAAACATTTATTTCAAATAAACCAGTTACAGGCACTTTTGAATTGTCAGAAGGTCGGTCAGTCAGTAAGGTGAAGCTAGTCGCCCAATCCAAAGAGTAGGTACCTATGGAGAAGAACGGGCAAGAAACTCCATGGACACTCTTTTAAATTATCAAGCTATTGATACAAATATTTGATTACATCATTCATTTTGAAATCAACCGTGTGAGGACGATGCAGAAATATATTGTACGCTAAGAGCGTCCATTATGCAAAACACACAAAAAAAAAAAAAACAACAAAAAAAGACTAACCCAACAAATAGATGCTTTACAGCGCGTACATGGTGCTCACACGTGTGCCATGCAATTATACAATACTAAGAAATTGAATCTACAGAATGCAAAGATAGTTTTGTCCAAGGTTCAGTGTCCATGTCATAGAGTCTTCAGCTCATCTAGAGAATAGATGCAGCACTGTGTTTTTAATAATAAGTTAATAATACTGAACGAGACTATTGAACATAACATAACATCACCGACGTCAAATCCAAGAGATTTTGTTTTTGGGATGGGGTGGGCCGGACGCGTAAGATCCCCGCCGATCATGAAGACACGGTATTCCATCCCAGCCGGGTAGACCTCCACCGTGTTCTTATGTCGATCCCCACTGTGGTGACACCCTGGCCTGTCCTCCCGTCTTATCCGGAATAGAAACCTCCCGAAACATACGTGTCCGGTGAGGACCTGCATCAGGCTGAAGATAAGGGCGCCGAGGCTTCTCTCTAGCCACTCCTCAAAGAAGGGACTATCCGCCGCTATTGTTGCATGCCCATCCAAGAGGTACCTAAAGCTCTGCTGCATTGACAGTTAGGTGGACAGGGGACACGGGGGGTTAGTATCATCATCATCAACCTTTTTATCGTCCCACTGTTGGACACAGGTCTCCTCTCATCAGAGAAAGTTTGAGCGTAATCACCACGCTTGCTCTATATGGGATGGCGATTTCAGACTTAAAGTCCAGGTTTCCTCAAGATGTTTTCCTTCACCTTATAATCAGTCATTGGTGTCCAAGATATAATAAGAAAGTACATACTCGTATAAGTTTAGAAAAGTTACATTGGTACTTACCTGACCTAGAATTGAACCCGCACACTCATACTTGAGTGGCTGGTGTTTTAACCACTAGGCCACCAAGAGGATTTGGGGGTTAGTATGACGTATTGTAAACCATCATTATTCAAGTGTCAGACAAAGATGGAACAATGATAATTTTAATACGTCATAGTAAGCCAACTGATCGGTCTAGTGTCCAGAAACCTATTAACAAAATTTGTCGCTAAAAGCGAGTTGAGAACGCAACTCCTGTCATGAACATCTTATTTTTTCAAGGTGAGATTCAACCTCAATTCTTGATCAATGGCCTCTGTGGAATAGATAGCACACTTTTGCCAATAACACGTGTAACAAATTATAGAAATCTTTGAAAATTTTATTTCACAATAATGGCGGATATCGCCAATGGCAGTTGAAAAAGACGGCCGCGTGAATGGTCTGTGAGGGAGGTTTGAGGCAAAGTCATGATGTGGTCATGCTGCGATATTTCAATGTTCTTTATAAATTATTTACTGAATGCACTTTTTACTACATAAATTACGCGCTTTTATTTAGTAAACGACACTATAAATAATTTTAAAAGTCCAATGAAAAATGCGCGTAACACTCATCTCAGCTTTCCCGTTAAAAACTCCACGTAAAAAAAACAGCCAGACACAGAACAACTACTTGTAGGTCATATAAAGATTTGTTCCTTGCGGGAATCGAAGCCGCGACACGCAGCGCAGCAGAAGTTACCACCCACCTGACAAAGTCTTGCCGCCAAGCGATTAGTCGTGTTCCGGCATGATGTCTGGTGAAGCCGTACGTAGGACGGGTCTGAGCAGTTGTGTTGCGATGTGTGCCGGGTACGATGCGGCAAATGTTGTTGTTTTGGAAGTTTGGTCGTGGAGGGTCTTCAGATCAATCTCCCTTTGGCGCAGCATCGTTGGTCGTATTGTTGGGTTTAACATTGCATCACCTCGCTCAACTGCCGTCTTCCTTCCTATTCGCTCAGTTTTTCTGAGTGAATAGGCTCTTCATAAACTAGCGCGCTTTACCATCAACGATCGCATCACTGCTTACCATCAGGCCGGATTGCGGTCAAGCGCTAGTTTATAATAATTAAAAAAAAAGTCATCATGAACATCATTGAAAGCTGTTAGAAGAAACTTACGTCACTTGAGTCGTTGTGCAAGCATATAAGACAATTTAAGTTTTGTTTACTAGGAAAGATTCGACAATGCCTTAATGAGATGATGAGTATCGCGAATATATATTGCACTCTGCCGTTAGGATTGGCAGTTCAGCATTTGCGACAAATGTGTAATCACTGGGCAGAAAACTTTCTTTTATGGAACTAAACCACAGACTAAGATCGTCGAAAGTCTAGAACAAACCCATTTGGCAATAAAAAAAAAAACATTTTAACATCTTTGATAACAGCTGTCATATAAACAACAGTCAAAACCATGTCTAAATCAGCTTTGTTGTAAATATCATAAATAGAATCAATAAATCAAAGAGTTAACTTTAAATACATACATAACCATTTTAATGCATCGACCAATTGCTTTGGTTTCCTTACTCCATCGAATGCAGCCTTTATTAGTTTCTCAGAAGTTCAGATTAAACATTGTACGCTCAGGTAAGTGACTCGTAGTCTTTAGGTTGTCCGAAGTGACTCAAGCATGTAATGAGACGGGCGACATTATGCGATGACCTGCATAATTATTTACACAGCTGCCTGAACTTGTTTGTATCATATATTTTATTTAGGATCCGAGAATCTTAGAGGGGTAATCTTAAAGAAAAGATGGATCAAGCTGACAATAATAGTGCTATCATTTTTTCATGACGCAATAATGATGGTTTCACCATATCATACTTTGGGCTACGAAGTCGCCATAACATTACATGGTTACCCTTTCCCCAAACGGATTAGCAGAGGTGAATAATTCACTGATATTTCACCCGTTATGTTACAGCGGATAAACTTTACTTTATGGACTGCTGAAGTGGGCGGCAAGACTTCTAGGGCTGAAAGACCTTGGCCTAACACACTATGTAAAATTTCAAATGATGAAAACTTATAGTTTCCGAGAAATTAATTCACAAAATCATGTTAAATTCACATTTTTAGGTTATGAGTCGGGTCTTTTTGTTGTCATTGCGTTCCGTTACAATTGTTGTTGAAGACCTGTCAAATTATTTATTTGAAATTATTATGTATTATTTTTATCTTAATAGTAGCTACTTTCATCATCATCATCATCATTTCAGCCGAAAGACGTCCACTGCTGGACATAGGCCTCCCCCAAGGTTCTCCACGACGACCGGTTCTGCGCCTCCCGCATCCAGCGGTTTCCCGCGACCTTCACCAGGTCGTCGGTCCACCTTGTCGGGGGCCTACCCACGCTACGTCTTCCGGTGCGTGGTCGCCACTCGAGAACCCGTCGGCCCCATCGGGCATCGGTCCTACGGGCAATGTGTCCAGCCCACTGCCACTTTAGTGTTGCAATTCTTCGGGCTATGTCGGTTACTCTCGTTCTTCTGCTAGCTACTTTACTTTGTGTAAATTATTTATTCACTACTGTTCTCTAAACGATGAAAACATCGTGAGGAAACCGACATTACTTAGAGGCAAAAAAATTTGAAAAATGTGACATCTACCAAACCGAACTGGGCCAGCATGGTAGATCCCACTCCCTCTCATCGAGAGGAGGCCTGTGTCCCAGTGTGGGAACACTAAAAAATTAACATACAGTAGCAAGTGATCGGCTGATAAAGTATTTTTGAAGTGAAACTTCTTTACGCACGCTTGACTTGGGGAGTAAGCTGGCGAACGCGTGACGTAAGCGTTACGAAAAGTGATCGGGCAAGGCGAACGGAAGTTAAATGGGGGATATAAGCACAGAGGCGCCCGTGGCGCGAGCTTGGTACTACAAGGTCTACGAGTTTTTTTTTTTTTCAATAAATATAGAAGATCTATGCAAAAATATTAATTTACCAATGAAACCATGAAATAAATTTAAATATTTATAGAAAATTAATATATGTATATGTGTATACGTGTATATATTGTACACACACATATATATATATATACATACTGATGGAGCAAAAGAAGTTTCACTTCAGTCGTGTGGTCATAAGCACACTCGTTTTGCAAGTTATTTGTATATGTATTGCTTTTTTCTTTGTAGTTCGCGGACCTGGTAAAGATGACTCATTGCCGTTCAAATCAATAGGAAAAGCTAAGGAAGCTCAATTCTTCTATAAAAAAGAAAAAGAACTTCTTAAGAAACTAAGGGAAGACATGAATGAACAAATAAAATTTCACGAAGAACAAATCGAAATACATCGGGATGTTATAGAAAAGTTAAAACAAAAGCAGAGGGAAATTAAGGATTAATATCTGGATTACAATTTTCGATTATTTTCCTCAAGAAATACAATTTAATAGTTTTAGGAAGTAAAGTTTTGTGTTCTTAACTTAGTCTCGGATAAATACAATATTGTTATAAAATTGTTTGAACTTAATTCCGCCAACATCGGACGACCCGTCCGACGGCGAGTGTCACCTACTAATACTCTGATCATGCATTACAATAGCCGATCGTTTCTGTAAAAATCTTAGCGTAAATAGTTAGTTGAAGGGAGTTGTGAATAGTCGAAATTTTTTTACTTGGAATTACAGTTTACTCAACACTCACATTTCATTATTTATTCTTTTGCACATGAATTGTACAGAGGCGGACTTACTGCCTTAGGCAATCTCTAACAGTCAACCATAGATGGTGAAGAGATTAGATGGCAGGTGCTTTAGTTGAAAAAAATATAAAGAAAAAAAGACTCGACACTATTTAAATAAGTACTTAAATGAGCTATATACACTATTACCAAAAAATATAATTATAATACATACATACAAAACCAAAAATTTGGGAGAGAGGTGTTGAAATGACTCAACCCTAATTGTTGCGAATGTAACTGCAATTTCCGCTTTAATGCAAACCGACTGGTGGCCATCCTGATATCAAGAGGAAGCGCATTCCACAGAAGAATGGGTTGAATATGAAATGAAAAGCGAACAAAGTCAGACGTATGTGAAGGACAGAGTAAGAGAAGATTTAGGTAAGTGTAGGGTCTTTATACCTTTTAATGTTGATAGTTCGATTAATACGCAAGCACGTACGCAAAAATAGAATTTAATTTAATGATAATGAGTGCACGCGATTTGAATGACAATTGTATGACAATACAGTAAGATTCTTAGTGTGTGCATAACATGGATATTGGAAGTAAGTCTCAAGATAAGAAGGAGGCGTGGGTGAGTAATGAAGGCAGAAAAGCCTTGTCAAGGCGCGCAAATTTCTTCTCTGGTGAATGGGCATCTATTTTAGTTCAGCCCTGTAGCTCGATACATGATCATATTTCTTGGGGGTAAATATGGACCGGATCCCATTGTTGAGCAATCTATCAAGCTTATCTAGCAAAGCCGTATTCAGGTCAAAGTAGCACATGTCACCATAGTCGATTATAGGGAATATCAGAGTCTGCACAAGCATGGTTTTCGTTTTAGCGGGTAAGAATTTCCTCAGGCGATATAGGCACTGCAGGGTACGGTTGACCCTTTGACTAACGTAGGAAACCTGACGTTGCCATCTAAACGTCGAGTCAATATGCAAACCAAGATCTTTGACAGTAGTGGTAATGTGTACATCAGAATTGCGTTTATTGCAACTATGTTTACATTGCGTGGTTACAGGCTCTGAGTATTTGCCTAACTGAGGCTTAGTGGAGCTCGATCAAGGTAGACCTAGCCATAACCAACTAGATTTTGATAAATAAAAACATTATTCAATCAATCAAAATATAAACAAACATAACATTTTTCTGTGTAAATAATTATTGTAAATCTTGCAAAAAGTATGTGTTTCTAATAATCTCATACTACTGTACGAAATTTTTAGTTTTTTTTTCTTAGTAAAACCATGAAATCGATAATTCCTAAATTCAATTCGGGGTTGAAAATTACCAAGGAAATAATTACTGATGTTATACGTTTATATTCAGGTAAGTGAAACAATTTTTCTATTGTACTTGAATCAAATCCATACAATATGTATAATAGTGCAGTCAACCGCACTTCAGATGCTCCACGAAAATTGCTCTTGCTGCTACAACATAAAGCCGTCATTGTCGATATGTTACTACTGATTTCCGGTTGGATGTTAGTTGTACCTTTTAAAATGCTTTTTTTAGCTTCATCTGTATGTATGTAACAGAATATTTTAAATTCATTTTCACCTACTTCTACGAGTCTGACTAACTTAAAAATTAGCACAGCGGTAAAGGGACGATGGCAATACAGTTGTATATAAAAAAAAAACTTCTTTTTAGTTAGATTGCTAGCGTGATTTTGTAGTTTTTTCAAATTATATTTTATTTTTTTAAGTAATTCTTTACGAGGCGAAAAGTTTTATTTCAGACAGAAGTCCCAAGTTGTTATAATGGTACTATTAACTAAAAAAAAAAACAAATAAATCGGCTGTAGTTTTTCTCGATTCGCTAAATATAGCGTAATAGACAGATAGATAGCAGTCGTTTCAATTACAGCTGCCCTGCGATAGGCTCTGGACCGTGCGAATTGGGGAAATACCATAAAAGAGCCAAAAGACTCCTTTCGGACTAATATTTGTATGACTTACAAGTAATTGTTCCGGGTTTATGTATGTGAGTTTATATGATTGCAAACGCACCCACGATACAGATGATATTCCTAATGTAGGGCAACGTATATTAAAAAATAATAATAAATAAATAATCACTTAAAACACAGACTAGATAAAAAACAAAAACCGGCCAAGTGCGTGTTGGACTCACGCACAAAGGGTTCCGTACCATTGATTTATGTGGATGAAATTGTTATTTGTATAAAAGATTACGCAATAAGAAGCGGTTTACGATTTACGAAGTATTAAAAAAAAACTACTTACTAGATGTCGTTCAAATCAATTTTCTTTGGTAGTTTTTATAGTAATTAAAAAATTTACATCATATTTTTTTTAGATTTTTCATTTTCTTATTTTAGAAGTTAGAGGGGGGGGGGGGGGGGACCAACATTTTTCCACTTTGGAAGCGTCTGTCACGCAAACTATTCGGTTTAGAAAAAAAAATATCTTAGAAACCTCGATATCATTATTAAAGACCTATCCCAAACAAATGTGTTTGAAGAAAAAAAATCATAGAATTTCAGTTCTAAGTATGGGGAGCCCCCAATATTTATTATTATTTTTTATTTATGCATCAATATCTTAATGCGGTTCACAAAATACATCTACCTACCAAGTTTCAACAGTATAGCTCTTATAGTTTCGGAAAAAAAAATGGCTGTGACATACGGACGGACAGACGGACAGACAGACATGACGAATCTATAAGGGTTCCGTTTTTTGCCATTTGGCTACGGAACCCTACAAAACTAACATGGTGTCAGGTCGGTCAAGCTCACGCGAATTCAACGCTTTTTCTCCATCCAAGAAAACAGCTCAACGGCACTAAAGAACTTTTCACTTTAAAAAAAAATCATTTGATTTTGCAGGTCATGGCGATAGCTGTGGTTGTAAAAGATCAGGCTCAATGCCAGATTCCGGTGGAACTTTTAAAAAAATAGGAAAGGCCAAAGAAGCACAATACTTTAACAAAAAAGATAAAGAACTTATTGAGAACCAAAGACGACACTTGAAAAGTCAAATAGGATATCACGAAAATCAGATTGCGCAACACCAGGCTGCTATTGAAAAAATAAAAAGTAAACAAAAGGACATAAAAAATTAAAAAATGATTATCGTGGTGAATTGGGTTGTATCCTAAAAAATAATTTAATGTCCATCAGATAGATTTATACAAAATATTGAACACGTATTTTTTATTTTTTCTTTCATTCAAATACATACGAAGATATATTGATTTGAAATGTCGCATGACGTCATGCCGTGGTACAAAATATACCACGGCGTGACGTAATTAACCCCCACTCCGTAAGTTTAATACGCTATATCTCAGTAGTTTTTGGTAATTTCGACAAATTAAAAAGTACGGGTCTTCATTTTTTTTATTATCTATAAGACGGACTAATTATTTTTTTGATTTTGATACCTTGGATACACCCCTATTAAAACTGTCGTTTCCTGCATTCCACCTGCGCTGATGTCGGTCGCGTGTCTGTACGTGATCGAAGCTTTTACGACAAATTATGTTACGAAAAACGGTTTCACCAGACATCATTTCAACACGACGAATCGCTTGCCGGCAAGACTTTCCTTCTTTTAAGATCTGGCCTATTTATAAGATTTCTACTCAGAAAATCTTCCCCCAGCCCTTAAATTAGGGGATGGAAATTCGCAAAAGAGGAATCGTGTTAGCTAGTAATAATAATATTTCACTAAACTCTAGAACATCATTCGCTAATAAATTGTCAATGTTCAACTCTTAAATTCATTCAATAAATAAAATAATTGTAATTCATTAATATAATCAATGTTATAATTTCTAATAGAAAATTCAATACCTATATGAAATAGTCAAACGATTTTTTTCTCCCATAAAAAATCTGTAACTCAGCAATAAACTGTCTTTCCAGCAACTTAGTATTTTATTATACAACATTATTTTTTGTTTCTGCGAAACCCGAAATACGTCTCCAGTATTTTTAACTAAAGAATCTACATATGTACAAAATTTCAAAAAGATATCATGAAAAACCACAAAGTTATATTATCATACGTGGTTGTCCCAACAAAAATATGGACAACCGCTCGCCCGCCCGCGCCCGAAGTGGCGCAACGAAGTCTCCTAGTACTATGATCTACCGTTAGGTGTGTTGTGCGCTTAGTAACCACGCTGTAACAATTTCTAAATGTTTTTGGGAAAAAATATAACATGGTGTAAAAATCATTGGAATCCAAGTATATTCAGTTTTCATATGGAGTAAAAATAATAATGTATATCACCGTGCCATGCAGCAGACACCTCCACGCATTAGAGTTGTTCTAGACTAGTCAGATGTAGTGCGTTGAGCATGATGTGGACGCGCAGGTTGACGGCTTCCTGATGCTGCTTTTCGCCAGCGGTGTGTCAGCGTCAACAGCATTCTGGCTGTTATTGCGAACCTATTTATAATTTTTTTTTATATATTTTTTTTTACTACTAACACTGTATTGAATCTTAATATTTAAAAAAAATTGGGGCAATCTAAATAATCAATTTTATTTTTAATCATTGTGTTTATATGAAAGATTGAATGTGGGTATATGTTGTTTAAAAAAAATCTTTTAAAATAATTTTATTTCTGATAAAAGATTAGATTCTGTAAAAATCTTAATGTAAAAATTTAGGTGAAATGGGTATACAAGTGAGGTGTCAATAGTATGATTCCCTTAGCATTTGTTAAAATGACATAACATATAAAAAGGTTTTCCCATTCAATATTATGTAGATAAAAATATAGAATCAGGGCCACAGTCGGCTCACACGATAACCTAGCTACAACGTTTTTCATTAAGAGCGCTCGAACATTGAAATGAAATAAAACAATCTGTTTAAGTAATAGGTTTTATCACAATTTTTATTACATTTTAAAGAATATTCAATGATATTATGTGTGGAAAATAATATCAGCCAAATGGCCACCGCGACTCGGCTGTAGATGGTGTATTCTGGTGGACTAATTTTGAAGGACGTCTTAGCATAAATGGGGCTCAATTTCACGAAGAACGCGAGTTATGTTGGCCTTTAGGGCAGCAATTGACTGTGGTTTATCTGCATACACTAGAGATTTCACGTAGCCCCATAGAAAATAATCGAGCGGTGTTAAGTCACACGATCTCGGGGGCCAGTTGATTGAACTTCTCTTTCAATAAATTTAATGTTTCCCGTGCTGTATGGCAAGTGGCGCCATCCTGATGAAACCACATGTTTGTAAGAACCATACCACCTACCCTAGGCCACAAGAAAAATGTTATCATCGTCCGATATCGGTCGCCATCGCAACGCACGGAACGTTAGGCGAATAGAGCACTGATTTTGATAATAAATTTCAATAATTTCTACGCGTTGTTGAAGCGTGTAGCGTTCCATGGTGAAATGGCACGACTAAATATGTATTCATGCCAAATTTGACAGCTATCGCATTACCAAGATGAACGCTATGCGCTGTCAAAGTTGGAGCATCCCTATTGAAAAACCCTTTAGTTGTCCCTGAAAATTATCAAAGTTTTTATAGATACTTCGGATGATTTGAGTTAAACTCACTCTTTCCTCACTTCACCTAAGTTTTCACGATGAAATAGTTATAGAAACGTCCTCCAGTACAATATCTATATGAAAATACGTATAACACTTTAGTATTCAGCACAAAATAATGTGAAAATTAAGGTTTTCTCAAATAAATAAACCTATTTTCACGAATTTTGTGCGACGCATTAATGCGACGATGTAGCCTTATAATTTACGTTTTGCTTCGACAGAGCTAAGTATTGTTAGATATGCTTTGAGCGTAAAGAGGATTTAATGGAGGTTTTTTATAGGGCTTGTCTTTGTCGACTGTAGGATTTATTCACAGGAAAATGTACGTTTTATACTAGTATGCGAGTTTGATAGTGATAAAGGGACTTTTAAGAACCAGCCAATTGCGAGTCGAACACGCTGACGAAGGGTTTCGTACAATAATCGTAAAAAACTGTTTTTAGTAATTTTTTGCAACAGAAATACATAAACTGTGAAAACGTTGTCTATCGCGGTTTATGAGATAAAGCCTGATAATAGATGTAGACGCGCCCCAGTAAAGCACGTACATCTACCGCGCATTTGTCACGGCTTATCCAACAAACAAGGTCGGCTTATACCACAAGTAAATCAATCTCCGACCACACTCTGGTAAATCTACGGGACTTACCTGGGACCCAGTGTGCTCCGTCGCTTCGTGAAGTCCGGAGAATCGACGCGCGCGCGTCGATTACGATGACATCCGATGTCTTCAATTCACTGACTGTCCCATACCAGTCGACACACCAAGTTCCCTTAATAGGGCACCAAAGCTCACCAACGTAAGAAGTTATTTAGCAGTGTCAACCACGCCCGACAAAGATCGCCAATGAAACCACGTTTCCGATTCAAATTCAACTCAATTTACAGACGTCACTGTTACGTTTTATAGTTCAAGTAAATACTTCAAAACACGGGCAACAATCGCGACAAACTATCCAAACGCGGCCGGTGGTATTTATTTCTCGAAATTCACTCGTCCGAACGTGCCACGCACGCGAGCTTTTCGTCAAGATTTTAGCAACGGACCCTTCGCGGCGAGGTCGCAAAACGTTGTCTTTTAATTTAAAGTTCAAGCAACGGACCCCGTACACGACGGGGTCTCAAGACGTTGTCTGTTCAAGAACGGCGGCCGCGCGTCGCCATAGACAACACTAAATTACGCCAGCCCGCATCGGTCGGGGATCCAACAACTCGACCAACTAACAATCGGACCCGACCGACAAACCAGCGCAAACAATAGAAAAGAAAAAATAATTTGGATATAAATCAATAAAAATTACCTTTTACCTAGTGATTTTAATAAGCTGGGCTAGGATTAAAGTAGACTTATATTAGTTTAACTAATATAAAGTTTTCCCATAAACAATTATTTTCACATAATATTACAAAATCACTATAATATTACAACAATACTCAGAATATATATCTAAACGATAAGTACAGCGCAAACAAACAGTAATGATTTATTTACAAGTAACAAAAAATGAATCACAAATACGCGGATCCGGATCTTGTCACGAGTTTTTTGCTCCCATTGGTCAGTGTCACGTGCGGCAGACGCATTTCACCAGCACAGTCTAATTTCTTTCTTATCTCAACTTGTTTGAAATTCGCATCCTCATTGATTATTGCGATGCGGATGCAGATGCTCAAATCTATGCGGATGCTATACTTCGTCTAGGATTCCGAAGCTATTAAAATTTTCGTCCATACTCAACGCTAGGCAGAGGTTTGGATAGCTCTAGAGATATTTTAATTTTATAAATATTAATATTTTATGTAAATTTATAATTGATAATTCAGTACAATCTTGATTTAAGATTAACTGTCTAACTGGCACTTGGACTTGTTACAAGAATAAAGCGTTATTATGACACAATGAGTTGTTCATACAGTTGCAGCTGTCATCACTGATCGGCGACAGCCGGAGACGCATTGCCACTCGTGTTTATTAATACCTGCTCAATTGAGCATATTGGAAGCGTGCCACTAGTGTAAATTTACGAAAGACATGTTGCTAACACAAAAACAACTTCAGCCGTCGACACTGCAGTCGTAAACACATCGACGGCTGCAGTTGTCTCGGCTGTATATACGATCACTAACTGTCTAACATGATTATTCCAACAAATTTGGGATTGGCTTCCAGTCCAACCGGATACATCTGAATAACAGGTATAAATGGTGTATCGTCATTAATTGGAATGGCAGCATACTCCATGCTCACCACCACCATCATCATCAACCTTTTTTTTTATTTAGCGTAATCACGACGCTTGCTCAATGCGGGTTGGTGATTTCAGACATAAAGTCCAGGTTTCTTCAAGATATTTTACTTCATTTTTTAGCCGTTGGTGCCCAAGATATACTTAGAAAGTACCTACATATAACTTTTTGAAAACTTACTTTGGTACTTGTCTGACCTGGAATGGAACCCGCACACACATATTTGAGAGGCTGGTGTTTTAACCACTAGGCCACCACGACTACTGTATTATTTACCCGTGTCTAATCCTTCTTCAGTCTATGACAAAACTAAATTTATGAGGACACACCACCGAAGACAACTCAACGGTTGACAACTGAATGTAATTAATTAAGACGCAGGCTCGAGCGTCGGGCATGCCCACAGAAATGTGCTTTGTTTTGATAAAATAAAGGATCTGGGACCTGTTACAGTTCCTCCTTGGTATTATTTAATTTTACTTTTGGTAGATCGTCTGCCACGCCATTTGAATTATGCGTGAAAATTCACTTAATTACTTAATAATTAAAACTTCTTAAAGAGGTCAATCGTCGAATCCAACTCGGCTGGGCTGCTTTCGGGAAGCTACGAATAATCTTCTCGTCCGAAATACCGCAGTGTCTCAAGACAAAAGTCTTCGACCAGTGTGTGTTGCCAGTGATGACTTATGGAATTGAGACGTGGTCGCTAACAATGGGCCTTATGAGAAGGCTCAAAGTCACTCAAAGGGCAATGGAGAGGGCTATGCTTGGGGTTTCACTGCGCGATCGAATCAGGAATGAGGAGATCCGCAGAAGAACGAGAGTAACCGACATAGCCCGAAGAATTAATAATAATAATAATAATAATAATAATATATAAACTGGCAACACCGCAAACGTCAACATCATATTTTTTTATCAATTTAAGAAATAATATTTTATATCAGTTTTTCATTACGATTCTGTGAAATATTCAACAAAAACCGAAACCCAAACTGAAAGCAGTTTAAAATTTATATAAAAAGTGTTTTTAAACATATCTACAATGATAAAATTACCGAATCTTTGGAGGTGACATCTGTCATGTCACCTCGGAAAATATATAATTATGTACAATACAACAATACAAAATAGAAAAATAAGTATGAAATGTTGACAAGATCTGCCGCTCGACGTGCACGCTCACCACCCCCGGACTCGTCGCCCAGCTCCGCCTCGCCGCCGCCGGTCTCCAGCCTCACTGTGAACGCTGTGACGACACCGGCCGCGGCAGTTGCGTCGAGCTCGAGCGACGAATATTTCTCTCCGCCGACGTCGCCAACACCTGTGCGTCGGCAGGGGAGAGGCCGGCCACCGAAGAGCTTGGGACTTAGGGGCCATCCGGCCCCGAGCCGGGTCCCCGCTGCCGGTGGTTGTGTGCAGCGCATGAGATGGACTCAGACAATGAATGAGAACGTCATGCGCGCATATTACGGGGCTACAGAGGGGGGAACTAACCTCACTGCGTACCGTGAAAGGATGCTGTCTTTGTTTCAGGCACTGGAACCAACTGTCAACGTCTCGGCCCAACGACTGTCGGATCAGGTGCGCGTCATCCAACGCAATCACAGGTTGGACGATATCGCACTTGATAGGCTGCGCTCAGAGGTACTGAGCAACCAAATCGCCCCGACTCTGACCCAGACCGCGGCACAGGCGTCAATTATTGATGCTGTTCCGCCGCGGTCCAATCGTATCGAAGAAGAGGACGATAGGGTTGAAACAGTAAGTAGCCAGTATAACGATCGACTGAGGAGCGCACTGGAGGATGCGTTCCGCG
This sequence comes from Sesamia inferens, assembly GCA_037179545.1. Classification (NCBI taxonomy): domain Eukaryota; kingdom Metazoa; phylum Arthropoda; class Insecta; order Lepidoptera; family Noctuidae; genus Sesamia; species Sesamia inferens. Next base: position 6,940,545 of record CM073937.1, on the reverse strand, counting down.
ACTATAGATCCACTCCGACCAACCTTAGACCCCGGTTACCACGGCTACCTATGCATAAAAAAAATAGGGCGCTGGTGTGTGCTTTGGACTCGCAGCTCAAGAATTTCTTCGAGAGCAGCGAGGATCTCATTGATACACACTCGATCCTGTATTGCGCGGCTGTAGCGGCATGTCGATTAGCCAAAGTCAAGTTTCCAAATTATGACGAAGCTACTCGACCAAAACCAGCCGTACCAGCCTGGCAACGCAGAATCGAGCGTCGTATCGATGGGACCAGGGTACTCATCGGCAAACTATACTGCTTCAGGGAGGGCAATACTAGACCACGAGTGATGCGCTTTGTGAGACAGGCATTCTCGGGGACTGGTATCAGCCCTCGAGAATACATAAATAATGTCACAGAGCGCATCGACTTCCTGAAGCAGAAAGTTTGTGCATGGGCGAGCCGTATTCGGCGGTATAAGCGGCGAGTGGATCGATATACGCAGAATCGCATGTTCCAGAGCGATGAGAGGTGGGTATACAGAACTTGGGAGCGACCAGAACAAAACGAGGCTGACGTGTACCGCCCAGATGATGCCACCACAAGTGCATTCTGGCGCGGTATATGGTCGGTATCCGTTTGTCACACTGAGGGTGACTGGATACAGGATATCAAACAGGGGTGTGAAAACTTACCAGAAATGGATAGTATTTTCATAACATCATCAGACGTAGCCACAGCAGTCCGTTCGTTACCGAACTGGAAATCACCGGGACCGGACGGGCTGCATAACTTTTGGTTAAAATGGCTAAGTAGTTCACACACTTGTTTGGCATCTCAATTCCAGTCATCCTTAGATTCTGGTTCGCTACCCCAGTTCTTAACAACTGGAATCACCCACCTGCTCCATAAATCAGGTAGCACCGCGGAACCCAAAAATTATAGACCGATCACTTGTTTACCAACGGTCTATAAAGTTCTTACATCCATTTTGAAAGCTAAAATAAACAAACATCTTGACAGCAACACCATCATGTCTGTCTCTCAAAATGGATGTAGGAGCGGGTCCCGTGGTACTAAGGAGCTACTCCTCATAGACATGGCCATCAGCCAACAGGTTCGCCGATCCCGCAAGGATCTCTCAACCTGCTGGATAGATTATAAGAAGGCCTACGATTCGGTGCCACATACATGGCTTTTGAGGGTGCTGGAGTTGTACAAGATAAATGCAACTCTACGCACTTTCCTTAAGTCGTGTATGGGGCAATGGAAGACAGTCCTTCGCTATCCAGGGAGTCGACAGATCCAGGGGAATGATGAACCTGTATGGATTAAGCGGGGAATATTCCAGGGCGACAGTCTGAGTCCACTATGGTTCTGCTTAGCTCTGAATCCTCTAAGCACACTGCTGGAGGATTCAGGTCTGGGTTATCGATTGAAGAGAGGTGGTCAGGTCATATCTCACCTTCTCTACATGGATGATTTGAAACTCTTTGCCCCCAATAAATTGCATCTGATGAAGCTACTGAATGTAACTGAAACTTTTAGTAGTGGCATCAGAATGGAATTTGGTGTGGACAAATGTGCAGTCATGCATGTAAAGCGGGGGGAGATTATGGAATCCGAGGGAATTACACTCCCAGATTCCATACACCTTAGATCCCTCTCTTCATTCGAGAGCTATAAATATTTGGGTATGTCGGAAGCGTTAGGTATCAACGATGCTGACATGAAGCAAACGTTGAAGGAGCGCTTCTTTGGTCGCCTGAAGAAGGTATTAAAAAGTCTTCTTTCGGGCGGAAATAAGGTGCGCGCCTTCAACGGGTGGGTCATGCCGGTTTTGATGTACTCTTTCGGCATACTTAAATGGACTCAGACCGAACTCGACGCCCTGGATAGAAGGGTCCGTACACTGCTGACAGCAAACAGGATGCATCATCCACGATCATCGGTGATGAGACTGTATATTCCGCGGAAGTGCGGGGGTCGAGGCTTTTTAAATGCGAAGATCCTCCACAACCGAGAAGTATGCAGTCTCAGAGAACATTTTTTAAAAACCGTAGTGGGTATGCATCATGATGTGGTCACGGTGGACAAGGGGCTTACCCCGCTATCCATGGCGAAAGAGAACTGGCACAAGCCTATAATACTTACTACTGATGACCGCAAGATGATATGGCAAAGCAAGGAACTTCACGGGCGATTTTATCGGGCTCTTCATGAGCCCGATGTAGACTTCTTAGCCTCCGTATCCTGGCTACGATTCAGTGACCTTTTCGGGGAAACTGAAGGTTTCGTCTGTGCAATTATGGACGAAGTTATCTTAACGAATAACTACCGGAGATATATTATGAAGGACGGGACGATTGACGTGTGTCGGGCATGTCACCATCCGGGTGAGTCCATCAGACATATTATCTCTGGTTGCTCTCGTTTGGCTAATGGCGAGTATTTGCACAGGCATAACCAAGTAGCTAGGATTATCCACCAGCAACTTGCTTTAAAATATAAACTTGTGGATTCTGAGGTACCGTATTATAAGTATGTGCCCGACCCAGTTCTTGAAAATGGCCATGTCACGTTATACTGGGATCGGTCTATCATTACTGACAGGACTATTGTTGCAAATAAGCCTGATATAGTAGTGATAGATCGATTAGCGCGCCTCGCAATGATTGTCGATGTTACCATTCCACATGACGGGAATCTCGTGAAAGCTGAGAAAGAGAAACAAATTAAATATCTCGACTTGGCGCACGAGGTTGTTGACATGTGGAATGTGAACTCGGCTGTCATTGTACCGATTGTCGTATCGGCCAATGGTCTGATAGCCAAGAGCCTCGACCAACATCTATTGAGGCTCTCGTTAGGCAGTTGGATCAAGGGCCAGATTCAAAAGGCAGTACTCCTCGATACGGCCCGCATCGTGAGAAGGTTCCTGTCTCTGTAGCTCTAACCACCGGTAGCTTGGACCCCGCTCCCGCCATCGGTGGAACACTATTTTTTATATTTTTAAATGTTTTTATGTTTTTTTTTACAAATATTTAAAAATGTAAATTAATATGTATATATATAAAAATAAACGGAATAATAATAAAAAAAAAAAAAAAAAAAAAAAAAAAGGCAACACGTACGTCAACATATTCTGCTAATATATTTTTCGATTTCATTATATTTTACAGTACTTATTATACACAAATCAAAGGATATATAAAAAAACCAAAGGAACTAACAGAATATTCATACTTTTTTAACAAATATAAACAATATAAATTTAATGAAGAAAATCAGCCGAACCGCAAGTGACATGACAGGTGTCACCGCACCACAAAAACTGCAATAATGAAAATAAAATAACAAATAATGTTGACAAGATCTGCCGCGAGACAACGTGTACGCCCACCATCTCCGGACTGGTTGCTCAGCTCCGCCTCGCCGCCGCCGGTCTCCAGCGCCACTGTAAGTGCTGTGACGACCCCGGCCGCGGCAGTTGCGTCGAGCTCGAGCGACGAGTACTTCTCTCCGCCGACGACGCCACCACCTGTTCGCCGACGGGGAGGACACCGGCCGCCGGACCGCTTAGGACCTCGAGGCCCATCGGCTTCTGACAGGGTCCCAGCTCCCGGCGGAAGTGTGCAGCGCATGAGATGGACACAATCCATCAACGAAAATGTCATGCGCTCATACTATGGGGCTACAGAGGGAGGAAACAACCTGACCGCGTACCGTGTTCGAATGCTCTCTCTGTTTCAGGTGCTTGAACCAGCTGTCAACGTTTCGGCTCAACGACTGTCGGATCAGGTACGGGTTATCCAGCGTAATCATATGTTGGATGATACTGTGCTTGATCGCCTGCGAAATGAAATGCAGAGTAGCCGTGTCATTGCTCACCAATCGCAAACTGCGGAGATACCACCGCAGTCAACAAACTATGCTGACGAGAGGAGTAATGATAGGGCTACAAATGTAAGTACCCAGTGCAATGAGGAATTAAGGAATGCTTTGGAGGCTGCGATTCGGGAATACCGTTACATGTCGGCAGAAATTAGACCACGCCTGCCACGTTTGCCCATGCATAACAGAAATAGGGCACTGATGGCTGCTCTGGATGCGCAGTTATCAAATTATTTTGATACCTGCGAGGACCTCACTGATACTCATTCAATCCTGTACTGCGCAGCTGTAGCAGCTTGTCGTGTAGCTCATGTCAAATTTCACAGTGACTCCAGAGCTTCACGACCGAAACCAGCAGTACCAGCTTGGCAGCACAGGATTGAACGTCGTATTGGTGAGGCCAGAGCACTCATCGGTAAACTAATCTGCTTCAGGGAGGGTAATACTCGTCCTAGAGTGATGCGCTTTGTGAGGCGGGCATTCTCAGGTACAAATACCAGCCCTGAGAATTATATGGCCCGTGTCACGGAGCGCATCGACTTCCTGAAGCAGAAAGTGTATGCATGGGCGAACCGCATTCGTCGATATAAACGACGAGTAGAACGGTACACCCAGAATCGCACCTTCCAGAGCAATCAAAGGTGGGTTTATAGGGACTGGGAACAACCAGAACAAGGTGTGGCTGACACGTGCCTACCGGATGATGATGCCATGTGCTCATTCTGGCGCAGTATCTGGTCGGTACCTGTCAGTCACACTGAAGGTGACTGGGCTCGGGATGTCGAGCGAGCCTGCGATACAATACCTGAAATGGGGGCTATCACCATCTGCCCCCAAGATGTAGCTCGTGCAGTCCGTCCATTACCTAACTGGAAATCTCCAGGACCGGACGGGCTGCATAACTTTTGGATAAAATGGCTTCCAAGGTCGCACGCTCGCTTGGCATCTCAATTCCAGACTGCCTTAGTGTCTGGTTCGTTACCTCAGTTCCTAACTACTGGAATAACCCACCTGCTCCATAAATCAGGTAGCACCGCGGAACCCAAAAATTATAGACCGATCACATGTTTACCGACGGTCTATAAAGTTCTTACATCCATTTTGAAAACTAAAATTAACAAACATATTGACAGCAACGCTATCATGTCTGCCTCTCAAAATGGATGTAGGAGCGGGTCCCGCGGTACTAAGGAGCTACTCCTCATTGATATGACCATCAGCCAACAAGTTCGTCGTTCCCGAAAGGATCTTTCGACATGTTGGATAGATTATAAGAAGGCCTATGACTCAGTGCCACATACATGGCTCATGCGGGTGCTGGAGTTGTATAAAGTGGATACAACTCTACGCACCTTCCTGATGACGTGTATGGGGCAATGGAGGACAGTCCTTCGCTATCCAGGATGTCGAAATATTCAGGGGAATAGCGAACCGATAAGGATCGAGCGAGGTATATTTCAGGGCGACAGTTTGAGTCCGCTTTGGTTTTGCTTAGCATTGAATCCTCTAAGCACACTATTGGAGGATTCAGGTCTAGGCTATCGGTTGAGGAGAGGTGGTCAGGTTATATCGCACCTCCTTTACATGGATGATCTGAAACTTTTTGCTCCCAACAATTCACAACTGAAGGAGCTACTGAAAATTACTGAAACTTTCAGTAGCTCCATTAGGATGGAATTTGGTGTGGACAAATGTGCGGTCATGCATGTAAAGCGGGGAGAGATTATGGAATCCGTGGGAACCCAACTCACGAGTTCCATAAACCTTAGAGCCCTCTCCGCATCCGAAACCTATAAGTATTTGGGTATGTCGGAAGCGTTGGGCATCAATGTTACTGACATGAAGCAATCGTTGAAGGAACGCTTCTTTGGCCGCCTGAAAAAAGTACTTAATAGTCTTCTATCAGGCGGAAACAAGGTGCGCGCTTTCAACGGTTGGGTCATGCCGGTATTGATGTACTCTTTCGGCATACTCAAATGGACTCAAACCGAACTTGACGCCCTGGATCAGAGGGTCCGTACGCTGCTGACTGCAAATCGATTGCATCACCCACGATCATCGGTTATGAGGCTGTATATCCCGCGAAAATGTGGAGGTCGTGGCTTTTTAAACGCTAAGACCCTCCACAATCGCGAGGTATGCAGTCTCAGGGAATATTTTCTAGAAACCGACGTGGGGATGCATCGAGATGTGGTCGCGGTTGACAAGGGCCTTACTCCGCTCTCCATGGCTAAAGAGAACTGGCGTAAACCAGCAGTGCTTGACACCAATGATCGCATGGAGGTATGGAAGAACAAGGAGCTTCACGGACGCTATTTCAGAGCCCTACACGGGCCTGATGTAGAGTTACAAGCGTCCGTGGCCTGGCTACGATTCGGTGACCTCTTTGGGGAAACCGAAGGTTTTGTATGTGCAATTATGGACGAAGTTATGATGACGAACAATTACCGGAGATTTATTGTGAAAGACGGCACAGTTGACATCTGTCGGGCATGTCACCGGCCGGGGGAATCAATAAGGCATATTATCTCCGGGTGTTCTCGTCTAGCTAACGGAGAGTACTTGCATAGACACAACCTTGTAGCCAGGATAATTCATCAGCAACTTGCTCTCAAATACAACCTTGTGGAATCGGAGGTGCCGTACTACAGGTATATGCCCGACCCAGTTCTCGAAAATGGCCATATCACATTGTACTGGGATCGATCCATCATCACTGACAGGACTATTGTTGCCAATAAGCCTGATATAGTGATGGTGGATCGATCAGAGCGGCGTGCAATGATCGTTGACATAACCATCCCGCATGATGAGAACCTCGTGAAAGCCGAGAAAGATAAACAAATCAAGTATCTTGACTTGGCTCACGAGGTTGTCGACATGTGGGAGGTGGATTCAGCAATCATTGTACCGATAGTCGTGACAGCCAATGGCTTAATAGCCAAGAGCCTCGACCAACACCTCAAGAGGCTCTCGTTAGGCAGCTGGATCAAAGGCTTGATTCAGAAAGCTGTACTTCTGGACACGGCTCGCATTGTCAGGAAGTTCCTCTCTCTGGAGCCCTGACCGCCGGTAGCTTGGACCCTGTTCCCGATGCCGGTGGGCTACTATTTTTTATATTTTTAAATGTTTTTTATGTATTGTTTATATAGAAATATTTAAAAATGTAATTTATATGTATATACAGTGAAATAAAGGAATAATAATAATAATAATTTTTATTTCAAAAATATACATTTCAAGGTACACAAATAATATTTTAACTAAGAAATCAAAGAGTACAGAAAATAATGTGTCGTTGGTGCCTGTACTAATGAATTAAATCACTGTATCACAGCCACCAGCGCCTTCCAAGTTAGGTTAAACAAAAAATAGGACTATTGGAGCGTACCGAATAGTAAATCAGAAAAATGTAATAAAGCAAAATAAAAATAATTAATTTAAAATATGGTTACAATTAATCTAGGTATACCAAAATTAACAATAAAAGAATAAAAAAGAATTGATTTGAACTAAGCCACTTGTTTACATGCAACACTAAAGTGGCAGTGGGCTGGACACATTGCCCGTAGGACCGATGCCCGATGGGGCCGACGGGTTCTCGAGTGGCGACCACGCACCGGAAGACGTAGCGTGGGTAGGCCCCCGACAAGGTGGACCGACGACCTGGTGAAGGTCGCGGGAAACCGCTGGATGCGGGAGGCGCAGAACCGATCGTCGTGGAGAACCTTGGGGGAGGCCTATGTCCAGCAGTGGACGTCTTTCGGCTGAAATGATGATGATGATGATGAAATCTTCTTGCTCTTAACCAGTTCACGTAAATTGAACCGTCCATAGAATTTTATGTTACAGATTTTCGAAGAACTATGTTTGTAGAATTCCTCATCATCGTCATCTCAGCGGATAATCCCGGTCGCATACGCGATTTTCGCGTTGGAGCCCGGGGTCCGCTTTCTTTCATATACGCCTCCATTTCGAGAGATCTCTGGCATCCCGTGTTGTGAGATTGTGGTGTGTGACCGAATCAGAAATTAAATAATATTCTGCCGAAAAACCAAGAATTAACAACCAAAAGAATTGCTAAATATTAAAGGCAGTAGGCAGGGCTCATTAATGGTGGAAGAGATGGTCTTATGGCTTAGTGTTCAAAGGCTTCCTACATAGTGGACAGATGACCTTGTGAAAGCCGTGGAACTCCACTGGTTGCGTTAAGTACAAAATCGGTTAAAGTGGTGGTGCTTGGCAAGAGTCTACGCCCAAGAGTGGACGTCTTTCGGCTGAAATGATGACTATAAAGCATAATGAGCTTATTATAGGAATTGCAACACTAAAGTGGCAGTGGGCTGGACACATTGCCCGTAGGACCGATGCCCGATGGGGCCGATGGGTTCTCGAGTGGCGACCACGCACCGGAAGACGTAGCGTGGGTAGGCCCCCGATAAGGTGGACCGACGACCTGGTGAAGGTCGCGGGAAACCGCTGGATGCGGGAGGCGCAGGATCGGTCGTCGTGGAGAACCTTGGGGGAGGCCTATGTCCAGCAGTGGATGTCTTTCGGCTGAAATGATGATGATGATGATGAGTTAGAACACTGTTAGAACAGAAACCTCTTTTTAGCTATGACAGGCAGTGAGCCTTCCCTAATTAAATATGCATTTCGAATTTGGTATGGTGAATTAATGTCTTTGAATTTTTAGTTTTAAAACATGCATTTGTTTTAAAGGAAAGTTTTACACGATATTTTCCTTCACACCAGGACTTAAAGTCTGAAATCGCCAACCCGCATTGAGCAAGCGTGGTGATTACGCTCAATCCTTCTCTGAATGAGAGGAGACCTGGGACTATAAAAAAGGTTAATGATGATGATGATGATGAAGAACAAGGGCCCTAGTCTGCTATTACAATATTGTCAGAACGGTCGATTTGTGATCTAATATTGATCGATTTTGACAAGTTTCGTAATCTACTAACAAAATGACGTCATTATGACTTTCCAGTGGTCAATCACTGACACTCCACCCCATATTAATTAATGGTCAAATTGAATAGTAATTTTTAGAAAATTATTTCTAGTAACGTGTTTTATAATATTGGCAATGCGGCAATGTTATTCTATCATCATTCCATTACGAGACGGCTGACCGAATTGATCGATCATTATGAATTTACCAGATTACGAATTTTTCAGCACAATGACAATGCAATCGTATTGGAATGACAAATTTATAAAAATAGCAGACTAGGGCCCCAAAAATTGCAATGTATAATAAATTGCGATTTTTACGTTGTTGGGCAAAACATATGGAGTAATGAATTACGAATATACTTCAATATGATTCAAATTGAAATTAATAATGTGTTATGTAATTAGTATGCTGTTTTGTGAGCAGCTTGGTGTATGAAATAGTTTACATAAAGTGCTAGGTTAAGTTCGATATCCCTGGTTCAAATCCACAACTTACAATTTAAAAGTCGCGACTGTTATCACTGGACCAAAACACAAATCTTGCTGAAATGATATTTCAATAGTCTGTCTCAATAAGATGTAGCATAAAATATAATTATAATTGAGACAATAATATGAGGAACAGAGGCATACCATCAATTAAGTGTTCTGATTTTTTTTCAATGGGCAGATGGAATACCATCTACCTACTTGGAAAGTAAATTCTTTTTTCAAATAAATAAAATGTTAGAAGAAATATATCTATCGTTAAAACGTTTACTGAATTCATCAATTCGTAAGATTGCTTCCTCTGCGCGAAGGCATTCCAGGGCGCGCCGATAAATTAGAAAATTCCTATTTATTTGTAAAGTTTATGCTGGACCTACAACTTTTGAAGAAAACTAATTGTGAACTAGGTACTTAAAATTTTGCCATTTTTATTTCTTACCTCCAAAATTCTTTTTCAAGCTAATCATGGCCGTATTTTGGTGGATTTTTCAGTTTGTGAAACCTTCAAAAGGCGTCCGGATTCTACCTAATGTTCAATTACATAAAATAATATTTTAATTAAGTCGCTTCTAGATTTCTTCTAGGTTAGAGTGAATAGGCTCTTAATAAACTAGTGCGCTTTACCGCCAACGTTTGCGATCTCAATTATAGTTATATTTTATGCTACACCTTATTTAGAAAGACAATTGTAAAATATCACCATTTCAGCAATATTGGATCACTGCTTACCATCATGCACTAAATTATAACGTTAAAAGAATACGCAATATTTGTGCAGAATTATTTATTATTATATATTTTACTAAACTAACTACATATATAATATAAATACATTAAATGAGATTATAAAATAATAAGAAAAATATATCTATCTATTATATCCGTCACAGTGTTTGTCCTCGATCTCCTCCAAAACGTCTGCACCGATTTTAATGAAATTTCATGTATACATTTATTAGGCTTGTGAATAGGTTTTTATATTTTATATTACTACTACTTATACAGGTGAAACCGCGGAACGCAGTTAGTACAATATACCTAAGACTATTTTTTTTAAATACCTTACTCCATATCAAGTTATTTGAATAGATGTCACAGACAAAATTTAAAAACGGTCAGATTGTTATAAGCCTAGGGATTAAGCACGGCTCTCGATGCTCTCGAACCAAAGAAAGGTCAACTAATAAAAGCGATCGATAGCCTGAATTACTAATGCGGGTTAGTTATGAGCTAAAACTATATTCAGCCAGCATTAAAGAGAAAACGAGGGAACTAACGGAATATACTAATATGTAAAGAAAACCCCGTCCGACCCATAAAGATATTAAAGGTTAGGTAAACACATGACCAAATATAATATAAAATTTCACGTAATCATTAAAGTAACAATATTAATGAATTTAGAAATAATCATTTTTTCCCCGCGAATTAATTCCAACTTCCCCGAAATTTGATAATTTTTAAAAAGTGACAATACCATTTTGACGGTATTATTATAAGCGATGCGACCACGTGACGCGTGCCCTGCCCGCCGTGGCCCGCGGAAGGGTTGCCTACCACACATGTATTAAGTTACCTCTTTTGCGAAATAATATTTATTTTTTTTTAAGTTTTTTTTTAAGTTTAGCTTGGCTTTGTATCCATTAGTAGAATCAGCTATCGATACCTAACAATACCTTCTCGGATCGGACAGGGTTTTCTTTACATATTTATTGTATAATATGACGGTGCGAGCGTGGGTGTTGCAATAACAGGGCTATTATCATCTTTTCTTGGTACAGATTCAATGAAGAAGGGTACTGGAACAAACCAGAAAATTGTAGATTCAACCACATGGATGAGAGACCTTATGGGTATTAAAAAATACAGTCAGATGCGATACCCGCTTGGTCGGAAGATCCTCCTTCCTTCTATAGAGTATGAGTGAACTAGTGTATAGTATCACTACAACATAGTTTTTTTTTTTAATAATTATAAACTAACACTTGACCGCAATCCCGCCTGATGGTAAGCAGTGATGCGATCGTTGATGGTAAAGCGCGCTAGTTTATTAAGAGCCTATTCACTCAGAAAAACTGAGCCAATAGGAAGGAAGACGGCAGTTGAGCGAGGTGATGCAATGTTAAACCCAACAACACGACCAACGAGGCTGCGCCAGAGGGAGATTGATCTGAAGACCCTCCACGACCAAACTCCCAACACAACAACATTTGGCGCATCGTACCCGGTACACACCGTAACACAACTGCTCAGACCCGTCCTCCGTACGGCTTCACCAGACGTCATGCTGGAACACGACAAATCGCTTGGCGGCAAGACTTTGTCTGGTGGGTGGTAACTTCTGCCGGCGGCCGATGTTATTGCCTACCACCGAGAAAATGTAAAAAAGTATAAAACAAAATCGCTTACTCTTTGCCTATGTCCATATCTATGATTAAATCTTTAAAACTATGCGACGGATTTTGAGGCGGTTTTTTTTTTATTGATAGACTGATTAAAGAGGAAGGTTTTTTTTTATCTATAATAACATCCATTAAATAGTGGAGAAATACAATTATCTTTGAGGTTTCTAATATAATGTCGTAAATAATATTTTTTTTCTGCTTTTGCAGTGAAACGCAGGCTGAATACTACGAGATTTATCAAAATAATGTACTAAATATTGTAGACCTTGATTGAAATGACTTTTTACGACAAATAATGGCTAATTTTTGAAGCGATTTTAACCAATACAACATTAACCTTATCCAATTTAAGACCTTAAAAATATTGTTGATTTATTGTAAATCTATATTGCCCTTTACATCATATGATTTAAACAAATATTTTCGAAGATATTACAGGTTTAAAAATTGCGGAGCGTCGCGTTTGCGGTAGTACCGAGGCAGCGGGAGCGGCGGTCTGCTATGTTTTTATACGACGTTCACAGTTTTACTGTAGTGTATTTACTATCAGCATTGCTCCCGTGCAAAGCCAGGACGGGTCCCTAGTAACGTATTATTTAACATTTATTGCATTTATATAATAAAAGTTTCAAGCGCCGCTTCAAAGAAATATGGCCGCCACTAAACTGCAATAAGCCGTTTAATCAACAAGCATACAAACTAGTTAAAAAAAAATATCATTACATGCATGCAGGGAATGGGCCCGTTATTACACATACCGATACGACACGTAAACGACACGGAATTTCCCCCGGAAAACCTACTTTATATTAAGTCGTAAATTTGAACGAACGGTTGGCGCACGAGCCAATTTCCAACACTTATTTGTCATACCGAGGGTTCCGTATGTAGCCGTGTTGCTGGAATATGAGCAGTCCGGATTTCAAGAAGGCGACCGGGGCTCAAACTGGGATTTGAGATAGAATTGAGCTAACTTTTTTTCTTTGTTGCGATGCTGCTACAATGTAACACAAACAAGAAAGTCCAAATACTACATTTCTGTTTTAATAAAAGTTTTCTTCAATTAAATCATGTCGGTTTTGTCCAATATTTTAATTATGACGACGAAGTAACTAATGTCACATTGATAATAATAATATTGTACATATTTTAAAGAAAACATTAAGCTTCCTACCACAAAACCGTGTTTATCAGCTGTTTAGGCTAATTAATAATAATAATAAACTTTATTCAATATTACCTTTTAAACACCGCATTGGCGCCGATACTTTAGTTAACAAACCGTACCTACTAATTTGAAGTTAGTGCATCTTTTCCTTTAAATTTCATTATGAAATTACCGAAGATAACATTTTAATTTAAATCTGTCAAATTAAGATAGTCCATAGAAAGTTTCGACGCGATTATAAACATGGCGACCAAAAATACGCCAATTTACATCAAGAGTGAACTAATTTGACAGGTCTAAACTGACATTTTATCTTTGTCCTTGTCTTAATGATATAGAAAGCCAACGATGCATTGAACTTAAATTTAATTTAGTTTGTCAACAAGAGTATCAATAACATTGTTACATGGACTTTCACCTAATACTTTTACTATACACGTGATAAACAAGTGTTTAAGTTTTTATGGGTAGACCAACTAAGGGTAGTTGCACTTCTAAGTGAAGCAGTATTTCAAAAATATAAATATTAAGTATTTTTGATTTTATGCTTCATTTCAACGGAATAAATTAAAATCTTATAACAAACACTCAAGTTCCTTTGGTTCCCATGAAACGGCTCTGCGTTGCCTGATTTATGGATGCTTACCCGGAACAATCAAGCCATACTCCTGGGACAAACGATTAAGCACGTTGGTTAGGAACTGATAAATGGCTCAAAATTCCTGGTTCTTAAATAAAAAGAAATCTTAGTCCACTGGGAAATTGTAATCAAATTTTTAAGATTTGCAGTAATTCCGATGAAGATGCAACTCGTGCTTAATTTGTTCCCACCACTGGGATTTTATCTATAAAGGACTGGTAATACAACGTACGGGTTCCGTAACTTGCAACCAGTAAACACTTTCATGAAAGGCTCACATGGACAACACACATGCAAACAAAACAACAAACAAAAAGACAAACCCGCAAACAAACCTTGCAACGTTTAAATAGCTTTAACTCAAATAAAATTTTATTAATGTTATTTTTCCTGTTAATTTCCTTTTTTTTTTTGTTTTAAGAGAATTATATTTTCTAGAATTAATGAAATAATACGAATTATACGACTCTCCTACAACATTTGTATGCTTAACCTTCGCAATGAGTATACGTGACGACGCCTTTATGACACGCCACAATTTATTGGAAAACGTGGTTTTCAAAACAAAGCCCTCTTCCAATTACGTGTTACTGTGTCCTTTTTCTAAGCAAAATCTTTGCGATGTTTCACACGTTGAGATACAGTGTCGCGTGTGTTCAGGGTTAGGATGCAGGCGACTATAAAGTAAGCTTTGAAGTTTCTCTGTAGGTAATAAATAGTTCGGTTCAATGCTTTCAAAAGAGTCAATAATAACCCTCTTTGGACTACAGAGGTGTTTGATCGTTTTAGGTACAGACGATAGCACATCAAAATACTACATTCTGTCAAAGGGGGACGCTGGCAGAAGTTACCACCCACCAGACAAAGTCTTGCCGCCAAGCGATTCGTCGTGTTCCGGCATGATGTCTGGTGAAGCCGTACGGTGGACGGGTTTGAGCAGTTGTGTGCCGGGTACGATGAGCCAAATGTTGTTGTGTCGGGAGTTTGATCGTGGAGGGTCTCCAGATCAATCTTCCTCTGGGTTAAACATTGCATCACCTCGCTCAACTGCCGTCTTCCTTCCTATTCACTCAGTTTTTTGAGTGAATGGGCTTATTAAACTGGCGCGCTTTACCATCAACTATCGCGATCAAGCACTAGTTTATAATTATAAAAAAAAAAAAAAAAATGGTAATATGCAATTTATAGAATAGAATGGTTTTAAAAATTCCAGATTGTTAAATTACAGCTTTCAGTAATCGCTTTACTGTAGTATTTAAAAACATTTCTCATAGAAAGACATGACTTTGAAGAAAGAATATGGAAAAACTGTCTAACTGCTGTAGTCGGACCTATTGTTGTATAAGACTTCGCACTTTTTCAATTTCCTACAAATGCCTTTGTAATTTCGTGACATTTAAATCGAAACTGATCCTTTCGAATGAGTTACTGTCTAGGAAAAACTCTGGCCGGTGTGTAAGCTGGGGATATCACTATCAATGGATATCGAGTACAAGTTCGTGTTTTCTTACAATAAAACCTTTATCGTGGGCAGCGGGAGTCGAATCCATGTTCAAGCCATAGCCGTGGGGCCAAAAGAATTATAAGATTCCTTTTAAAAAACTTATTCGTTACTTAGGTAACAAATCCGTAAGAAAATAAACCGAGTAACAAAAATCCAAATGAAGTTGAATTGTGATTATTTAGCTGTCAAAGCAGCTAACAACCGTGCTTCATCATCATTTCAGCTGTAAGACGTCCACTGCTGGAAATAGGCCTCCCCCAAGGATCTCAACGACGACCGGTCCTGCGCCTCCCGCATCCAGCGGTTTCCCGCAACTTTCATCAGGTCGTCGGTTCAACTTGTCGGGGGCCTATCCACGCTGCGTCTCCCGTAGCGTTGTCGCCACTCGAGTACTCATCGGCCCCATCGGGAATCGGTCCTACGGACAATGTGCTCGGCCACTTAGGTGTTGCAATTTTTCGGGCTATGTCGGTTTCTCTTGTTCTTCTGCGGATCTCCTCATTTCTGATTTGATCACGCAGTGAAACCCCAAGCCCTCTCCATTGCCCTTTGAGTGACCTTGACCTTTCTTTTTTTATTAGGCCCGTTATAGCCGTGCTTCCTAGCTGTCATTTCCGATTAGACATTTCCTCTTTATATAAAAAATATTCCAGAAATTGATATAGTTTTTGACGTGACAACGTCTATTAAATTGGTACGGCGTGGAGTCATTCTCGAAAACACCGTAACGGCCGAATCTGACGCCACACGGAGTCCACGCCTACTTTACCCCCACCCCTAGAGCGAATAGACATTGTCACGTTCAAATATCGGCAGTAGACGGAGTTCTACAGACAACCAATTTTTTTTTTTATTAGATTTATATTTCAACATGAATAAGTAAAAGGCAAATGAATTATAGCGTATCTTATATTTTTATTTATTAGTTGTTTCCTGTTTCTTTCGTAATTTTAGGAACAGATAAGAATCATCATCATCATCATCATCTCAGTGTTAATCCCAGTTGCACCCGAACCTTTTCAGGTTTGGAGTTTGGGTTTCGCTTTACCAGTCTATTTGCTGATTTTTGGCTGAATTCCGATATTTTTCGTGAAGCGATTGCCGTCTGTCTACAACCCGAAGGCAATATCGAAGCATTTCAGTTAGACCACTTGTTGGACTTTTGAGGGCTCCAACAACCCGTAACGACTACCATTAGATTTCGTATGGCAACCGGAACCAACGGCTTAACGTGCTTTCGGAGGCACGACAAGACCAGTGCAATTTATGCATATAAATATTTGCACTGCGCGGGGATCGAATCCGCGCCTCCTTGCGCAGCGGCCGCGTTCGCTACAGCTACGCCACGGAGGCTGTCAGATAAGAATGACAAGTATAAATAGGGATGTTTCCTGGGAAAAAAAAATTGATTCTATTTAGTCCGTCATTCAGATTATAGAAAAATATTGGATACGTATATTTTGTTTTATGAAATCAATAAAAAGTTACAAATATAAAAGGCATCAAAGATCAGAAGTGGTGGCTGGTGACGTCACTCCTCGCTAAAAAGTATAGCGTGCAGTGACGTCACACGAGTTTTCAACGCACTGTGTCGTCTTTATTTTTTGTTTAATTGAAAAGAAAAAAAAATACGTGTCTAGTATTTTTTGGAAATCTTACTGACGGACTAATTAGTTTTTTTTTAGTCAACTACCCTATTTAATTTTTATCTTTTCAGTTCATCTGATTGTATATAAATGTTATGAAGTTGTATCCATAAATTAATTCCATGATAAACATAAAATACGATTTTTTTTTAACAACAGTAATTTATTAGGCGTTTCATGGCCAAAATTTGGCATTTCAATTTCTTTATTAGGTTTCAACTTTACGGCTACAGCATTAAGACTCAAGGTTGATTGGGAATATTAGACAGTTTCGGGCAGGTTCATTTGCTGTCGCCTGTACTTGCAGTTTTTGCTTTGACGAAAAATCGTAGTACGGACCTATCACAAAAAGCTTTAAATAGAAAATGGCGCCGATTCTGTTCTGAAAGGATAGAAGATAACATTTTAATTCAAACCTGTCAAATTCAGATATTCCATAGACAGTTTAGACGCGATTATAAACATGGCGACTAAAAATACGCCAGTTTACGTCAGAAGCGCACTAATTTGACAGGCCTAAACTGACATTTTATCTTCTGTCCTTTTCTTAACGGAATGGAAAGAAAAAGAAGCACATAACTTAAAATTAGTTTAGTTTCTGAAGAACAGAATCGGCGCCATTGGCTCATAATATAGTACCTCTCTATGTGGCAACGTATTTTACTACAGTTTTTAAAGCTTACTTCTTTTGGCAGGCGGGCTTATAAATATTCACACCAGGACAGCTTCTAATAAAGCTGCATTTTGGAGAGTATGCGAGGGAATTGCATGACTTAATTCCCTCATCTCCGTTCCATCACTGGACTACCCGTCGTACGGCGAATTTCCAACTTTGCGTTGTTGATACCACTACGATCCGGATGAAGCGTTTCACCTCGTCCTTTTTACCGCGCACATCGAGGGACTGGAACAATTTGCCAGCGGATTCCGTCTGACTACAATTTAAGTGTCTTCAAGACTAGAATAAACTACCGCGCTTTGCCATGAACGATTCCATCACTGTTTGCCATCAGGCGGGATTGCGGTCAAGCACTAGTTTACCTATAATATGAAAAAAAAAAAACAATTTTGGATGAAACTTGCATGGGATTTAAATTACTTTTGGTGCATAGTTCTTTCTATGTTTTGTGATTCTTTTTTACTATGTTTCGGATGATAGATTAGATAGACTTTAATCAAAGTTTAACAATGTTTATTATCCGGTAAAAGTAATGACAAGATACACAATACAGAGACGTTTTCGATTTCAAAAATGGAAAAAGTAAGCACACTGGCGCCACAAATTGACACAAAATGGAACTAAATGATCCGATTTAAATAATGAGCCTATATTATCCGCAGTGTTGTGATACAGGCTTCTTATCTTTTTCTTCTTTTTCAGTCTAGACAGGCCCACTGCTGGATAAATGCCTCCCCCAAGGCTTTTCACAAAGACCGGTCTTGTGCTGCCCGCATCCATCCTACCCGTGATCTTCGCCAAGTCATCAGTCTAGCTTGTTGGGGACTTCCCTACGCTGCGTCTTCTGATACGTTTCTACTCAGTGAGGACAAACCTGCACTGGATCAGCGTAGTGAATAAAGACACAAGAAAGAAAGAATGAAAATACATTTATTTAGCACAGACTAAAAGACACACAATACATCAGGTAAAACAATCATTAAAAAAAGAAAAAAATATAGTAATCCTTACTAATATTATAAATGGGAAGGTGAGTTTGTTTGTTTGTTTGTTCCGCTTTCACGCCGTAACTACTGAACCGATTGCTTTGAAATTTTGCAGAAGTAAAATTAGAAGTCCGGATTAAATAATAGGGTACTTTTTATCCCGGATAAAATTGAGATTTCCGAGGGAAATCTAAAAAGCGCGATATAACCGAACTCCACACAGGCGAAGCCGCGGGCGGAAAGCTAGTAATAAAATAAAGTAAATGTGAAAAAAGAAATGAAGAACTTGGTTGCGCCAAAAAGGAACAGTTCAGTAAAAAATGCCAGACATCCCTGACGCTGGTTTTTAACTAAACCTGATGTGTAATGTGACGGATGTAAAACAGTTTCGTACAGCAACGGGACTTGTGTTTGCAAAAAATAACGGTCTCATGTCTTCGAATAGGCCCGAATAAAAATCTAGGCCAAACCGGTTTTCTCATAATATTTTCCTTCACAGATTTCTGAGCATTGATGATGCATTATTTATACAATGTAAAATGCCTATCTGGCTTCGAAGTTACGACCGCTTCAAATGCCCATGGGAACTTACCTTTTTAGTGCACAAGTATCCTTAGACCTTATGACCTTTCTACTCACAAAATAGCACCTCAGTCACGTCGATCATAATTTCCGACAAAAAAAAAAAGACATCATAGTGTGTGGCCATAAAAATCCCTGGGGCCACGAAAATGGCGAACCCAACATGCACCCGCTTTCCCGACGCTACACGGTTTTTCACTTTGCGACTCGTAAATGCGTCTTTTGTTAACACGCTTAATGTAGCAGTTAGCTCCTGGAATTCTTATCATTTCGACTCATATAATGAATGTTTTTTGAGAAAAGTTTTCGTAGAGCTGGGTGATGGTTATAATAGAAATTTTTAAGATTTTTTTTCAGAGACAGAATCTGTGTTTATACTTTGTCAAAAGATACAATTCAGTAATCAGATAAGAAACGCCGAACTTATCTAGTTTTGTTTGTGTTTATAAAAACTAAGTAATAACAAAATGGTTTTCGTGATCTGAAAATAAATGAATTATTATTATTACAACTTCTTTGTAACTACGCCAGCATACGCAGACAATTTCTAATTTTATAACTTCTTAGTTAAAGGATGATTGGAAGAATAAGACAGCTACGAGCAGCTTGACCTTGCTGACAACTGTACCTACAAATCTACTTACAAAAATAAGTACTGACAATCTTACTCACAGAAGATTTATTAATTATCGACATATAAAAAAAAAAAAATGTCACCAATCAAGACGAGATACGAAAGGTTTGGCCTCCAAGAAGGGACCTTTAACGACTATAGAGAGTCGAATCTGCTGGTAATACTGCCCAGCCATTGTTGGTGCCTGAGGGTTTGCTGCTGCCTCCATGCTGAGGCATTGCTGCTGCCTCCTGAGTGATAAGTCACTACGGCTGTCTGCTCTCCGAGCTGTCTACTGTCGGGACACTGAGTCTCACTGTCGTTGTGTGGGCCCATTCGGTGCCTGCTAGCCGGCCTGTCAGTAGTCGGCCCTCGAGGTACTCCTGCTTGTTCGTTCCACGTTTCTATAGTTCAGCTGCTGGCTTTCATAACTATCATCATTATTAGCCATACTTATACATATACACCCCATCAGTCATTGGCGCTGATTCTAATATTCACAAACTAATTTTAAGTTCAATGCATCTTTATCTTTCTATTTCATTAAGAAAAGGATAGAAGATAACATTTTAGTTTAATTCTGTCAAATTAAGATATTCCATAGACAGTTTAAACTCGTTTATAAACATGGGGACCAAATTCTATCAAAAATTTACGTCAAGCGCGGATTATTTTTACAGATCTAAACTAACATACAGGGTGGCCCAATAGAACGTGCATATTGCATCATCTTTTTTTGCGGGGTAGAAGGGGCGTGGGCGAGGGGAGACCGATATCGTTGGGTAGCGCGGTTCATGAAGTTTTAGTCACTATGAGTCACTTCGACGGGAAGCGTCGCGCATTTTGCGTGCGCGCATTTTACGAAAACTCTCGTTCGTACGTAGTTGTCAGGCGACTATTTTGTTCTGAGTATGGTGTACGGCAAATTAGGGAGGCTCCGAGTGCTAATTTAATTAAAATCTGGATAAAACGGTTTGAAGAGACTGGATCGACGTTTAAACCACACGCAAAAGGTCGTCCACGCACATCTAGGACCGAAGACAATATTGAGAGTGTTAAGCAGTCGGTACGAGAAGATCCACAAATGTCTACTCGCAAGAGATCGTCTGTCCTAAACATATCGCGACGAAGTTTGCAACGAATTTTAAACTTGGATCTTAAATTGCATCCAAACAAGCTGCAATTAACTCAAGAATTGAAAGACTCTGACTTCATAGCACGGCTCACATTTGCTAATGAAATGCTCAATCGGCTTTCAAATTTTGAAAACATCCTTTTCTCTGATGAGGCACATTTTCATATGAATGGGTTCGTAAACCGCCAAAATTGTCATTATTAGAATAGTGAAAATCCCAGACTCAAACATCAAAAACCGTTACATAGCCCTAAAGTGACAGTTTGGGCCGCAATCTCTGCCAAAGGAATAATTGGTCCTTATTTTTTTGAAAACGCACGAGGGCACAACATCACTGTTAATACCGAACGCTATGTTGCGATGTTGGAAGGTTTTTTGGCCCCAGAACTTGAAAATTCAAGAATAAAGAACTCTAGGACTTGGTTCCAACAAGACGGAGCTACCAGTCACACATCAAATGACTCCATGGCGGTTGTGAAGCAGATGTTCCCTGGCAAACTGATTTCGAAAAGAGGTGATATCCCATGGCCTCCGCGCAGTCCAGACTTGACGCCTCCTGACTTTTTTTTGTGGGGATACCTCAAACACAAAGTCTACACCAATAATCCGAGAAACATCAGTCAGCTCAAGGAGAATATTCGTGGTGAAATGGCAGCAATCACACCAGCACTATTAAGAAAGTTTTCGGTAATTTCCGTTTGCGGTTAGAGGAGTGCCAACGTAGAGAGGGTCATCATTTAGATGATGTTATTTTTAAAAAATAAACTTCAGTTACCACTTAATAATTGCTTAGTTTTATTTTAACTATACCTTTTGTATTTATTTTTTAATAATTATTTTAAAAATGCACGTTCTATTGCGCCACCCTGTATTATGTTCTGTCCCTTTCTAAATGAAATATATTGAAAAAGATGCAGTAAACTTTAATTTAGTTTAGTTTTGCGAACAAGAGAATCAGCGCCATTGCTTTTTTTATTTTTCTTTTTTGTAAATATATTCTGCTCTAAATAAATTCCTTTCTTGAAGTGGAAACTTATTTAGAGACGTTCATCACTTTTGTTGGATGGGAAAAAAGCATCGAATTCGCGCGAGGGTGACCGACCCGACACTGTGATTGACACAGTGAAACATACATGTGTATGTATAGTGTATATCCAATGGTATAGATTGCGTCACCTCTATACCTTTTTTTTCGTTAACACAACAATGATTTCAGTTTTTACTTCTGTTTTTTTTTCCTTAGTTAAGTTCTCCTATCGTTACACGACAGTAAGCTGAAGAAGAATGGGTATGATTGAAACTTGATAGTGATCATTAATCACTTTAACACTACAGTGGTCCACTACTACTGATGAAGATTAATTATCATTAAAACATTTTACGTAAAGGAGAAGGAGCACAAATCGATAAAACGCTGTGAATCGAGTCAAAAGTTTAAAATTGATTTTAATGTCAATATTAAAGCCATTGCTACTGAAAGTATTGTAAACAATTACCCCGCTGACTTTATAATACCTATAGTATAAGTATCTGGCGTTGTGTAGTTTCTAATCTATATATATAAAAATCAATGCCACTTTTTTATAAGTTTATAACTCAAGAACAGACTCACTCATCCAAACCAAATGTTTAAACTTTGTTTTGCCTAATTAGTAGATGATTTATGTGAAGTTTGAACAGAATCGGCCGAGCGGTTCTTCATTTATCACATTTTTGTAACAAATGAATTTAATGAACGGTGGATCATCATCTCATCTACATAAATAAAAATCAGTATTACTTTCTTTGTAATTTTATAATCCACCAAAACTGTGTAATGGCACCAGACTGGCAGTGAAAAACTTATTGCCTTTAATTGAAGCGGAGGAGAAGGAGGAGGAGAAGTTTGTTGATACCACGTATCCTTATGATCCCAACTGATTTGCCATTTGAATTCAAACGATAACAATATACTGTGCGTTTATCATTTGCTATGTCCATCAGCAAAGCCCAAGGGCAAATTACAAAAAAAAAACCATTTCACGTTTGTGGTCTGAATTTGGAGGAATCATGTTTTCAAAATGGCCAACTTTATGTTGCCAGTTCGAGAGGTGGTACCCCCAGTCGTTTGTTTAATAATCTAAATGTTTTGGATTAAGTTTTAAAATAGCTAGCAATTAAAAAAATATTTTATGTTTGAATAAATCATTTTGATGATCCAATAAATTTGTATTTCACTTTATATGTAGCGAAGTACGTTTCAGGCTGCTAGTGAAGTATAAAACAAACGCTTTGTCTGTCGCTTTTTCTGTCCCTATATAATATGTATGCTTACATCTTTAAAACTACGCAACCGATTTAGATGTATAATACATGCACCTGTGCAAAGCCGGGGTGAATCGCTAGTATTGTACATGATGTTCCAACTAACTGTATAAAGCAGCCGTTCAGTCAACCGCCTTACTTTTGAAAGTAGTACTCGCTTTGCTTTTTCGGCTCACACTAGTTTGATCACAGTTTTAACCCAACCCATTAGGTCAGGATGCTTTGGCTTTAGTTACTGCGATCAATTTGGTTGGCTCGTGATTGGCCATGGTCCTACCAACACCAACCTAACCTGTAATTTATTACATTATTTAGGCCATTAGTTGAATGGCGTCGTTTAGTTAAAAGGCTAGGCGGTTATCATATCACTTTTTTAAATTATAACCTAGTGCTTAACCGCAATCCCGCCTTATGGTAAGCAGTGATGCAAAGCGCGCTAGTTTATTAAGAGCCTATTCACTCAAAAACACTCAGTGATTAGAAAGGAAGACGGCAGTTGAGCGAGGTGATGGAATGTTAAACCCAACAACACGACCAACGGCTCTGCGGCAGAGGGAGATTGATTTGGAGATCCTCCACGACCAAACTCCCGACACAACAACATTTGGCGCATCGAACCCGTCACATATCGCTACACAACTGCTCAGATCCGCCCTCCGTACGACTTCAACACATTAAAATATGTAGCTGCGACGTTTTATATCACGAAATGTACACAAGGCGCATCATTAAACATAATCAGATACAGAAATTAAGGCCCCCTTTTCAGATTACGAATGTATATCAACCGTAATATACATAGACACGAAATTAACGTAATCAATCATAGTGCGTAAACACTAGGGGGAAGAAACCACCTAAAGTGGTAACAAACGCCACCCATGGGACTTGTCGTGACGTCACTTTATTTACGGACATTAAAATACCATTAATCTAATGCATTACTCGTGTTTTCATTTTTACCACCATCATTTTATGTTAATGTAAAGAATGTTAAGAATGGAAAAGATTGCATTTTAGGGTTGAAGTTGAACAAAAATAACGCGTGCCTTAAAGGTTCTCTGCACACAATGTTTATAAACACGCCCTAATCGCGTAAAGAAGCGTCTGTGAAAGCGTCGTTTATTGTGATTCATACAGGAAGATCACAAAAACCAAATGAACAAAGAATTTATATATGAAAAATTAAAAATGTATAAAAATATAGTATAAATAATAAAATATGTTCTCTACGAAGCCAGCTAAAGAAATAATTAAATAGATAATTATATAACGTTATTTTTTGTTTAAGTATGTGAAAGCTGAATATAGTTTGTTCAGAATAAGCAACTGAATCGATTCCAATCATTTTTACACAATGTCATATTTTTCCCAATTACATTTAGAAATTGCTGCAGTGTGGTAACCGAGCCCGCCACGTAGCTTACGATAGCGCACGCTCGCGCAACAGCTGATGCCAGAGGTCAACGCACCGGTCGCCCGCCCGAGCGGAGCGTGGACCATAGTTTTATTGGGACAACCAAGTAGGATAACAAGCTCATAACTCTGTGGTTTTTCGTGATAACTTTATGAAATTTTGT
Organism: Sesamia inferens; assembly: GCA_037179545.1. NCBI lineage: Eukaryota > Metazoa > Arthropoda > Insecta > Lepidoptera > Noctuidae > Sesamia > Sesamia inferens. Next base: position 6,915,972 of record CM073937.1, on the reverse strand, counting down.
ACATAGTTCTATACTTAAAAATATTGGACACGTGTAAAAATATTGGACAATTTTTTGTTTATGCGTGAGTTTCGCATAAACAAAAAATTATGTTGTATATAAGTATTATTTAAAATATTAGTATATAATATTTAAAAAAAAGTGTAATAAAAAAATAATAATTACTACAAAAAAAAAAATAATAGAAAAACTTAAAAGGTGGTTTCCACTCGGTCGTGTGCGAGTCCAAATCTGACGGGACCGTTTTTTATTGAATTGTAAAAGGTTATTAAACCTATTAAATTTATTATTATATGTTACTCTAAATATCATTACATATAGCAATCGGTAGTTATCATTACAATAGTCGGTCTCCGTGGCGCAGCGGTCAACACGCCTGCCTGCGACGTGGAGGCCCCGGGTTCGATCCCCGGCCAGGTCATGATAGAAAACGATCTTTTCCTGATTGGCCTGGGTCTTGGCTGTTTACCTATATATGTATCTATTATAAAATATAGTATCGTTGAGTTAGTATCCCATAACACAAGTCTCGAACTTACTTTGGGGCTAGGGCAATCTGTGTGATTTGTCCATATATATAAAGGAAAAAAAAAATATAATCATGTATATAAAATTTCTCTAAAGATTTTCTTTAAAGAACTAATGAACATATTTAGAGTTAAACAGATATTTTCTTTGACAACTTTTCTTTCACAAACAGAATCGGTATCATCGGCAGAAATTTTAAAAAACATTGGATATATTAATTACATTTTGTTTTTACTCCAAAGAAACTTGGCAACACAAAATGTGTCTTGAAAGGATAATAGGGATGTATCCAAGGTATGAAAATCAAAAAAATAATTAGTCCGTCTTATAGATAATAATAAAAAATTAAGACCCGTATTTTTTATTTTGTCGAAATTACCAAAAACTACTAAGATATAGCGTATTAAAGTTACAGAGTGGGGGCTAATTACATCATGCGACATTTCAATTCAATTTATCTTCCTAAGTATTTGAAGGCCCAAAAAATAAAAATACGTGTTCAATATTTTTTATAAATCTATCTGATAGACATTAAATATTTTTTAGGATACAACCCAATTACTCCAAAGTTTACCAGACAGAAGCACATCAAGAAAAAGGTAAACAAACTATAAGATTTAGTCAATCAATTAAACGGTAAAATTGTAATTTCAGTGACATCAATTGTCATACAACGTCAAAGCTGTTCTATTCAATTTAGCAACGTTATATTACAAACGAATTATAATGATGCTAAATTGAAGAGTACAAAAAAGAAGTAAAAACTTTTATAACTTAAAAGCAATATCACAAATAAAGAATATACATACATACATATATGAAAATACGAACACTAATAGTTATCAAAAGATTGAAAGAGGCGAAACTTCTAAAAGCTGTTGGTACGTTATTTATTGCCCCAGTAACGAGTTGCCAAGGAGTTGTGTTGGGATCATTAATAAGTTTTCCGGTTTAATTCGAAAAGGTTCTAACTGCTCCCCGAGCTAAAGGAGCTTTAGAACTTTTTCGCTCTAACTGTTTTCTCGTTCGGAGCTTCTGTTTTTAGTTTCAAAAGGTCGTATTTGTGAGGGATTTTGATGTAACTTAGGACGTTTTAGCCTCAAAGAGTTCGTTTGGCTGCATCGCTCTGATCTAATCAGATTCGAAGACTGATAGCTAGCATTAATACTGGGTAGGAACTGATTGGATCAACTGATTGACTATTTAGGGGTATTTTAAGTTATGTGTCTTCGTATTTTATGTTGGATATATCGTAAATAAAATTGGATCTAAAACTAAGAACTCGGAAGCCGTCTGACATCTTCATGGTCCGTTGGTCGATCATTCACTAACCGACTTCAAAAAGAAGGTGTACTCAATTTTGATGTTTTTTTTTCTTTTCCGCTTGCTAACAATTTTTTTATCTGTAGAATAATATTGGCGTCTCTATATAGAATGGGAAAACGGTTAAAATTTTAATATTTATTTTCAATAGTAGACTTATTTTAAATTTGATGAAATTTTCCCATATATAACAACAAGAATTATTCAATATTTCTAAGACTAGAATTTTATTACATTCGGGAACTATAAAGTACTAACTATTCACATTCTGTTACATTGGACTGGAAGAGTTTCTTTTTTTTTTCTCTCTCTTTTTTGGCTTCGCACGGTTTGTGCATTTATCCAATGTCACGTAATGAATATTGTTCATGTCGAAAAAGACGGCGTAATCCGTCTTACGATGAAGGTTTGAGACAAAGTCATGATGTGGCCACTATGCTGCGATATTTCACTGTTCTTTATGAATTATTTACTGAATGCACTTTTTACTACATAAATCACGCACTTTTATTTAGTAAACAACACTATAAATAATTTTAAAAGTCCAATGAAAAATGAGCGTGATACTCAGCTTGACTTTCCCGCCAAAACCTCCGACGAGTTTCTTAGTAGTTTAGTTAATGAACAGATTAAATAATGCAGATATGCAACTAGTTATTATAGCGGTACCTACAAACGCCACAAATGATCAACGCGCCATACTGATGTCACACGAATTATACATCTCGCAATCAGAGTTAACCATGCAATTAGCATACATACAACTTGCCAATTTCCACCAGGGCAAGTGCCCGCCAATATAACACCCGTCTGGTTGGAAGATCCTCCATTTTCTATGGATGATGAGTGGACTTTACTCCCTGTTCCTCCTACCTCCAAATTATATGTATATACTCTTAATATACAGTATGTTACGAAAACCCTGTCCGACCCGTGAAGGTGTTGTTAGGTATCGATAACTGATTCTACTAATGCATACAAAACCGGGCTTTACTTAAAAAAAATATCCCCCTAAAAAAAATAAATATTATTTCGCAAAAGGAGGTAACTTATTAAATGTGCGTTGACCACCCTTCGCCTGCCGACCGCGGGGGGCGGGCGGCAGGACACGCGACACGTGGTCGCATCGCTATTCGCTCATAATAATACCGGTGTTGTCACTTTTTAAAAATTACCAAATTTCGGGGAAATTGGAATTAATTCGTTGGAAAAAAAGATTATTTCAAAATTCATTTGTATTGGTACTATGATGAATACGTAAAATTTTATATTATATTTGGTCATGTGTTTACCTAACCTCTATTATCCTTATGGGTCGGACAGGGTTTTCGTAACATACTGTATAAGTAAACAAAATACACATACGCATCTATATCTGCCACTCATCATCTTATTTAAATATATGCATCAACTAGTGCTTGACCGCAATCCCGCCCGATGGTAAGCAGTGATGGTAAAGCTCGATAGCTTATTAAGCCTACTCACTCAAAAAAAAAAAAAAAAAACTGAGTGAATAGGAAGGAAGACGGCAGTTGAGCGAGGTGGTGCAATATTAAACCCAACAACACGACAACGATACTATGTCAGAGGAGATTGATATGGAGAACCTCCACGACCAAACTCTCGACACAACACCATTTGGCGCATAGTACTCGGCGCACATCGCAACACAACTGCTCAGGCCCGTCCTTCGTACGGCTTCACCAAACATCATGCCGGAACACAAAGAATCGCTTGGCTCCAAAAAAATAACGATCACCTTATTCACAAACTAAAATAAATGGTAAAGTATAAATTTGTTTCTGTTAAATTAGTCAGCGCCACACGTTTATGTACGTATTTTTCGAAGCCATGTTAATTATAATCGCGTCTCATTATTTTGTCTGTCTCAATTTGACATGGCTGGTCGGCGGCAAAAAAAAAGTTTATACTATAAGGCTTAAGTTAAACAATTTGGTGTTTTGCTAGCAAAACAAGGGGTAATCTACACAATATGCTAAGTCACTCCATATTCATCAAAAGCAATGATTCTTATCTTACCCTTTAACTTGCTAAACAAAGCTAAAATTCCGTTCCATCTCAACTTCAACAGCTTGGAAGCCCTATTGTTCAGATCGAAATCTAGATTAGCTCGAGGGCGTTGTGAAATTAAGTCCGTTCTTTGTCTGCATCACCTGTCGAATGCTATCGAAACCAAACTTGGTTGGAATTTGATTTTGGAAAATCCATTACTCCTGGCAAGGTAACAAAGAATTTGAACTGCAGAGGTTTTTGTTTTACCAACCTCTTTCAGGAATTCGGAATTTAAAATTGGAATGTCAGGTTTAAGTTGTAGGATTTTTAGTGTTCAGCCATTTGAACTGATTTCAGCGTGGCTCTTGTTTAAATGTAAATGGTTTCATTAATGAAACTGCCCTTAAGGGAAACTTTTGTTGATATTTTCGCATTTAAGCTGCAAAATAAAAAAGAAGACAAAATTTTGCCGCCAAGCGATTCGTCGTGTTCCGGCATGAAATCTGGTGAAGTACCGAGTACGATGCGTCAAATAAATGTTGTTGTGTCGGGAGTTTGGTCGGGGAGGGTCTCCACATCAATCTCCCTCTGGCGCAGCATCTTTGGTCGTGTTGTTGGGTTTAACATTGCAACATCCTCGCTCAACTGCCGTCTTCCTAAAAAAATAAGAAGATAATGATAGATATATATATCATTTTCTACTAAGCCCATTCACTAAATTTTTTAAGTGAATGGGCTTAGTAGACTAGCGCGCTTTACCATCAACGATTGAATCACTGCTTACCATCAGGCGGGATTGCAGTCAAGTGCTAGTTTTTAAATATTTAAAGTAAAAAAAAATCAAAAAAATCTATTTTGACAATTGAGGTTTTGAGATGGTGTTGCATCTTTATTTCGTTTGAACACATTGCCTTATAAAACATAATGTTGAAGTCTGATTTAGACCATTCCTACTGAATACATGCTTATTCTAGAATGAATATGCATATAAGCGAATAATGATCACATTGCTGGGACACAAGCCTCCATTTTGTCATCACTGCGGTTTTATGATGAAGACAGGAGTTTCATTAGGATGTTTTCCGTCGCTGTTTTGAGAGCAATGGTGATGTAATAATTTACTTAAAGTAAAGCGCCTTCCTGGGTTTGCACTAACAACCTATAATTCATAAATCACAGTTGTTGCCACTGGGTCACCATCGCTCGAAGAAAGATGCCTAATTTTTCAGTGTTTTGATTCCAGCAATAATTTTTAATCCTCAACCACTTTTGATTACGTCAGTTTAGGTGCTGACTTATGCAGTAGCTTTCCTCACGTTAGGCAGGTGAAAACTAAAGTGTTGATAAAGGGCGAAGAATTGAAATCTGATGACAGATGAAATCTGATTATCCTTATGGGTTTGACAGGGTTTTCTTAACATACTGTATAATTTAATAAATTATGTTTGTCCTTCTTGCATCTCGCTTTGCTGAAACAATCCATCTAACAAATAACGAATATCGTAATCACCAGATTCAAGAGTAACTACACATGTTACAGTGCAAACTTTTTTACATTTGCAAGAAATTGATCTTAAAATTGTTTCAGGGGCTGGTTTTAGCCTAGTACGAATGGCATCGAGCCTTTGTCTTCATTCCTGCTAGCCATACGTTTGAGATCCAATTCAAAGCTATGCCACAAACAACAGTTGGTAGTAAGCTCGCAAACAGTGTTGCCGTGCTGCATCACTAGTAGATGGCAGTGATGCAAGATAAAATTTGGTTTTGGATACAGACTTCGAAAAATGTTGATAGCCAAGTGTATGCAATGAATAATTTGTCATCTACGAACACAGGCGTGATATTATGTATGTACACTAACAAATTAACATAGCTAAAATATTATTGCGACATATTTCGTAAAAATTCAATTCCTATGCAATACATTTTAGTTTACACTAAAATTTTAAACATTTTTATAACAGCTTCAATAGTCTTAGTCACTCTAAATTCAATTTTATTATCATTAAAAGAAAGTTGATTTTTGGTAAAAATTAGTGCGTTGTCGTGGAGTTGCGGAACACCACTCCGTTTTACTCGTTAAAATTAGAACTAATTACTATAAGTTGTATTTATACATAGTTTTATTTTATATTGTATGGATCCAGTACGTATGTAATTCTGAACTCCGCAGTGGTGGCATTTTTCATCGGCTTTTTCATGATAAAAAAATACATTTGCAGTTTTTTTCACTATAGACCGTTCATAATTGCTATACTTTTATAATCCCATAAGATTTTAAAGTAAACATTAATTATTTCGCTAATCACCTACACAAAAAAGCACAATGTGAATAAAACTCGAAACACTATCATATCAGCTGATTTAATAGAGTTCACATCAGGGATCAACGTCATATGACGTTGCAAGTGTGTCGTCGTGTGGGTTTGTTAGCCGACACTTTTTTAAACACTGTGAATTCTGTAACTGTCCATTAACGACATAAATGACTAATTTTATTAGTGGCATGCGGTGTAGCCTTTTCGCGAAGTTACGTGATACACCCTTTATATTCGCATTAATCGAATTTCGTTGCTTACACACTGCGCACACATACACCTCTGCTTACCACTCGAAGGAATGAAGGCGTCATGTTATGAATCTGTGTATACACTTCACAAACAAACGTACCCAGGTAATCTGTCTACCGTTTGTGCTCACATGTATTATCGCCAGAACAAGGCGTGTCTGAGGGCACGTAATACATTGGACATGTCAGCTTTGTTGCGCCAAACAGAACAGTATACCAACAGCCGGCTGATCGTTACTGTCAACGACACGGGATTAGTTATTTTCGGCAGTGTTATGTAGATATGGTATATGACGATGTCAGCGATGGCGGAGCTATATGGTCGTCACATCTTGGTGGTAAAGGATCCATATCGTAGGTGGCGTTTTGAATTAAAGCACAAAGTGTAAACATACCCTCAATTATATAGAGGTTAAAACTAAATAGGATATAACAACTGGCAATAACAATTTAAGTTAGCAAACCGACAGTTTCGTATCGGAGAAGCGCCCTGGTCCGCGCCAAAATCAAAAATCAAAGTCAAAGCATTTATTTCAAATAAACCAGTTACAGGCACTTTTGAATTGTCAGAAGGTCGGTCAGTTTCTCTTTAAGGTGAAGCTAGTCACCCACTCCAAAGAGTAGGAGAACCTATGGAGAAGAATGGGCAAGAAATTCCATGGACACTCTTTTAAATTATCAAGCTATTGATACAAATATTTGATTACATCATTCATTTTGAAATCAACGTGTGAGAACGATGCAGAAATATATTGTACGCAGAGAGCGTCCATTGTGGAAAACACAAAAGAAACAACAATTCAGAAATAAAAATAACCCAACAAATAAATGTTTTACAGCAAGTACATTGTGCTGACACGTGTGCCATGCTTTTATACAATACTAAGAAATTGAACCTACACAATGCAAAAATAGTTTTGTCCAAGGTTCAGCAGCTCCAACAGTGTTCCCAAATACTAAGTTTAGCTCCTGTGTAGCTGCACCAGTGTCGAACACCCCTGTCAGCGATGCAATTCCGTAACGTACAATATGCTTGGCTACATAGTGTGTACTGGCTTTGAGTAAAAAAAAAAAAAAACAATTACAAATTAAAACTACAAGAGGAAAAATCAAAGAACAATCAGTGTAAGTATAGAAATCGGACGCAGCTGAAGCCCTTAATATAATCCTTAACACTATAAATGTATCGTCTCAATTCAAAGTCACCGTTCGACAATTCTCACTTTCCAAAACGACTCTGGCCACGTGCCGCCACTACAAAATAACGTCACAGCGTTTGCCCCAGTACTACATAAATCAAATGATCAACTTTTACCAAAATGTCAAAAATTTATTTTGGACTGAAAAAAAAACCACAAGATAATTGTGGGTAGCCCCATCAGTAGTAGTGGGTTTCATTTTGACAGCTCAACAATATTCATTGCGTTATTTACGTTGTTGAACAGACATATTTTGAGAACATATAGAGTAATGGATTAGCAATATACTTCAAAATGTTTCATATTGATAGTAATAGGAATGTTTCCCGAGTAACAAAAAAATTGATTCTATTTAAAATCTATGTAAATAGTACACTGTAGACTACCCACATTATTTCTCTCTCCTTCTCCTTAGTATTCCATCCAAAGGTTGTCTGTAAAAGATCGCTCTTAGCGAATAGACCTCCCAATATTTCACCCTATGTAATATCTTTATACTTATATTTCTGTAATCTATATGGTGTATTTAATAAAGAGTATTCTAGTTTATTATAATTATCGCTTCAACAATTATTTGCTCACGCACACACACACAGAATATGCCTTTACCAATAACTATAGTAAATCCCAGTAATAAACTTCCAAATAAACATTAGGAACACCTTCACCTCCCTGTATCAACTGTTTACCGGAACCTGAAGCTCCTATAAATACTGTAAACCCTTTAATCTAGTGAATGTTTTTCTCATAATTAATTTCCTGATTCCACATGGGTGGCCCTTGATAATCTCTGTGTACCGATTTGGTGTGTGGTATAAGAAGTAAATAGTAGGCGGTGGAATACCCAGTACAAAAAGATATTTAACATTGCTTTTTTTTTGATGGAGGAAGGGTGGATCAGCCTTTTACTGACTAAAACACCCACCCTTGTTCTTTGCCTGTCCACGTTATCACTTTAAACTCTGGCAGGAGTCAATTGTACTCCCCGTCAATGTATTATTTTTGTACGTCCGGTACGTACAAAAATAATACATTACCATACCTTGCAGTGTGATTCAATAAAAATCAGATACGCCTGTAGCGGTACCTACAAACGCCACATGGAACAACGCGTCATACTGATGTCACACGAATTCTACATCTCGCAATCAGAGTTTACCGTGCAATTAGCATACATACAGCTTGTCAATTTTATCCATCGGACAAGTGCCCGCCAGACAACATCCGTCTGGTCGGAGGATCCTCTCTTTTCTATGGAGGATGAATGAACTTTACTCTCTGTTCCTCATACCTCCACACTGGTGACCCCGAGTATGAATGTCAGCGCAGCCTTTGTGCAGCAACTTCAGCGTGACGCCATCATCATCATTACTCTCGCAAGCTTTAACGACGAGTCATCCAGCCAGCCAGCACCCACGGCCACAACGGGTATCCTGACCACAAGCATATAGCGACCGCACATACCTGCTCATCACCCTCAGCCTCATCAACAACCTTTTTTTTAGTTGGGTTGGGAAATCATCAAATAACTTCTCCCGCTCTGGGTGGATCGGAAGGGTGTGTCAGACTTTTACTGACTAAAACTCACCCGTGTTTCTTCACTAGCCTGTGCGACGGCCAGGGCCGCGGTTTCTTGTTTAACCAACCCGCAACTTACCCAGAAGGCATCGGTCTTCGTGGACTCCGTCACGATGTGCTGACATCTCTTTAAGGCGCGCGTGAAACACGACGCGCTGTTGACTCGGGCCTGGTCCTTACCGGACGGCGAGCTGCCCACTGCTCACCGCCCCCAGGCCCGCGCCTATAATTAGGAGCGATATGGTTATCGAGCGCGGTACGCATCTTAGGTCGAACATCGCCCGCGCAACAGCTGACGCCAGAGGTCTATGCCACGCTCGCCCGCCTGAGCGAAGCGTGGACCATATTTTTATTGGGACAGCCATGTAGTATAACAAGCTCATAACTTTGTGGTTTTTCATGATATCTTTTTGAAATTTTGTACATATGTAGATTCTTTAGTTAAAAATACTGGATACGTGTTTCGGGTTATAATGTTAGAAACAAAAAATAATGTTGTATATAAATTATACATCTTGGTCGAAAGTATTAGAAAGAACACCTGGCAGGTTACTACGATACTAGGCACGCAGAATTGTGGAAGAGGTTTATCGTGATATTGGAGTTATTAACCTACGTAATGTGGTGATTCGTTTCTTAGAATTCGAAACTCAAGATTAGGAAATTTTGGTTTTCTTAGAGTATTATATTTTGAGTTGAAACCCTTCCAATATATATATGTACATAGTTTGGTATCGTCCAAGAAAAAAACCGTGGCTTTGGGCTCATTATTATACTTTATCTCAATGGTCAGTGGTAACTGTAATGGGGTTAAAAGTCTGGAGAATGTAACTCAAATGATTTGATGATGATCAAGACCGAAATTGAAGAGGAAATTCTTAACTAGATTGCTGACAGCACATGAAACCTTCGATAAGACCGCCCATTGTACTGTAATCTATATGGTGTACATAATAAAGAGTATTCTATTCCAGTAATTTTCCACAGGTATCGAAGGTTTACTTTCAAGGTACTTGTCCTCAAGGTACTAAGGTATAAGAAGTTCCGGTCGCTTACACTGAATATTTTACTTTCTCATCATTATTCAAAAGGCCATCCCGCCTTTTGGTAAATTTCCGACTGCTTCGCCTGAGCCGCAACTTGGAAAAGGTCTGTCCAGCTGTCAACTGCCATTCATGACAACTTCTGATATTATACTTCCATTGCAGGGTGTCAGACTTCCTCTCTGTGTAAGAAGAGGGATACGTAATCCAACATGCGGTTTTCACGAGATTTAACCGATTTCAAAAAAGGAGGAGGATTCCAATTAAAAAAAAAATGTGTTTTTTTTTTAAATTAAGTTTGTTATCTGAGAACTTTCGACTGGTTGAGTGGATTTTGTTGATTCTTTTATTTGAAAGGTCTTGCTCGCTTTGGTACAATAGCATCCATAAGAGAAACATAAATTTAGTCATAACTTTACCTAAATTAAGTATGTGCGTGAAAATGGATGAATAATTCAATACATATCTATCGCCAAACGTTTAATCGACCTTCAAGTGACCAAAGGGCTGGGCTATTTTTTGGCCAAAGAATCAGCATCGCCATACAACGTGGCAATGCTGCCAGCCTTTTGGGCACGTTTGCTGTTGACAGCGATGCGGATGAATTTTTTGATGCCTTCTGGTTTTTTACATTCATCTTTTATATACTTTTACATAATTTTATTTTTTTAGCTTTTTAATTTATGTAAACATTAGCCATATATATGCTGCGTAGTATTAAACATATAAGGTTAAATAAAAAATCCATATCTTTGGATATATTTTCAATTTTTTTCTCGAAGAAAATTGAAAATCCAAAAAAGCCAACCGACTTCCAAAAAATACTACAAAGTTAACAAAAAAAAAAAAAAAATTGGAAGTCATTGGCAAAAAACTAAAATACAAAAACCAAAGACACGGACTTAATAATAAGTTTCTATTATTTCTTGGAAGTCCAATGCAGTGGTGGTGAATTAAACATCATCATCATTGTTATCATTATATCCGAAAGACGTCCACTGCTGGACAAAGGCCTCCCATAAGGAACTCCACGACGACCGGTCCTGCGCCTCCCGCATCCAGCGGTTTCCCGCGACCTTCACCAGGTCGTCGGTCTACCCGAAATAAACAAACCACGAAGAAAAAAAAAATTAAAATAAACCACTTTCCAAACCGGTCTCAGCTGAAATAAAACTAAAACATACCAATTTATGGTCTTTCAACAAAATCCTCACCCTCGCTGAGTACAAATCTTGTACCGTACTTTAAAAGGATATGCATAATTAACCATGTGTGACGCGATTAGGGCCATCCGACCAACCGAACCGTTAGGCTGTACCGTAGTGTATCTTTGCCCCACTCTACCGTGAAAAAAAAAAAAAAACTTCTGAAAGCTATTTTAATGGACGAACTTCTTTTGCGTTTAACCGTGCATCGAATAGATGAAAGGGAGATAAGAAGCGGTTTTTTTTTCTGAATATTTTTAAACGGTTTTTATGACGGACAGTGGTAGTTTTTTTATTTGATATGGAATGTTCTAGTGGCTATTTTAACTTTGGTACTTTGTATTTTGTGTGGTATTTAGTTTTTTTTTTTAACGAATTTTGCATATCATTAGGAATAAATCCTGTATAGTCAGAAGCGTAGCGTGCCTTAGCGGGGCCCCGTATAAAAAATTGTTTGGGGGCCCTAAGAAAGGGTAAAGAATTCTCACAAAAGAAAAAAAAAAATGCATAAAATTAATAGAAATATTTATTCATCATAATTATCTGTCTGTCACTTTTTTCCAAAATTTGAGAACTTCGCTTCCCCCGGAACCGTTCGGAAAATCAGAGATCTCATTAGATATCGCTCGTCGCGCGCAGTGTGCAGAGGCCATTACGAGAAATTGCTTTTTTGACTCTTGTCATTTCTGAAATAAATAAAAAGTTGGAAGTTTTTATAAAATTTTGCTTACGCGAGTTGGGGGCCCCCATGGCCCGGGGGCCCCGTATAATTGATACGGCAGATACGGCGGTAGCTACGCCCTTGTGTATAGTGGTTGCGTTTACAAACATTTAACTCACATAACAGATACAAAAGTAAGAATGACTCAACAAGATTGTTGGGAATATTGAAGACTATAAAAATCACCAATTGCAAGTCGGACCTGCGCATTATTTATACTTCTTCGTCTCAGCCTATTGAGGTCCACTGCTTTCCAAAAAGTCCGGTCTTGTGCTGCCCGCATCCATTAGCTTTTCGCTACCTTCACCTTTTCTTTCCTACACGATTTATCAGGTCCCGGGACGATAAAAAGATTGATGATGATGATGATGATGAATAATATTCATTACGTGGTTTACGTTTTTGAGCAGACATATTTCTCGAACAGATAGAGCAACGAATTAGAAACATGCTTCAACGTTATTGGAATTGATAATATACATAATTATTTAGGTAATTAAAATGTTGTATCTATTATAAGCTTTTACTCACTTTTCTTTCATAACAATTAAACTTTCATTTAATCAATACTAATACGTGATCAAACGATTCCTGTTAATACTCTGTTAACACGTTATTTAATGGATTCAGACTAATTACTAGGTATCCATTTGATTCCAAACACTAATGAATTTGAACTAAATTCTTCTCATTGGTTACATTTCCAATGCTAATTTTGTGTTAAATGTTAATAAGGTTTTCCTACTACTATTCTCTATTAACAGAGCTTATAATAATTAAATAATGTTAATTATTATATTTTCGTTCTAGATGCGATTGCCAGACCAGCCAGTATCGTTACATTTTCAGATAGGAATAGTCACTGTCATAGACCGTGCACAAATCCCAACTACTTTGAACTTCCCATTTGAATAGTCATTAATATTTCACCCCGGTGTGTAACCCGATAAACTCACCAAAATCAAAATCAAAGCATTTATTTCAAATAAACCAGTTACAGGCACTTTTGAATTGTCAGAAGGTCGGTCAGTCAGTAAGGTGAAGCTAGTCGCCCATTCCAAAGAGTAGGTATCTATGGAGAAGAACGGGCAAGAAACTCCATGGACACTCTTTTAAATTATCAAGCTATTGATACAAATATTTGATTACATCATTCATTTTGAAATCAATCGTGTGAGAACGATGCAGAAATATATTGTACGCTGAGAGCGTCCATTATGGAAAAAAAAAACAACAATTCTGAATTTAAAATACGCCGTAGCAGCTAAGAGATGACCAGTCCCCTCTGACGGCGTCCGTTCACGAACATGACGTATGGATCAGCATCATTCAGCTCAACCATATTGAAGGGAACCTAATGACCCAACACACACGCCACCACCAGCGAGACATTTGAGTGAGCATGACATACTCTCAACAGCCATAGGACTATCATCATCACCTCAGCGTTAATCCCACTCGCATCCGAAGCTTTTTGAGATTTGAGTCCAGGGTCCGCTTTACCAGTCTAACTGCTGATTTTGGCTAAACTTCAATATTTTCAGTGAAGTGACTGCCGTCTGACCTCACAACCCGAAGGCGATATCGAAGCGCTGCAGTTAGACCAATTGTTGGACTTTTGAGGGCTCTAACAACTCATAACGACTGCCATTAGATGTTCGTAGGGCAATCGGGACCAGCGGCTTAACGTCCTTTCCGAGGCATGACCAGACCAGTACAAATATTCATATCTATGTATACAAATATTTGCACTGCGCGGGGTCGAACCCGCGCCTCCTTGCGTCACAGCCACGTTCGCCACTACTGGGCTACGGAGGCTGTCATTAACACGATAAACCATGTGCTGTAATTTTGTAATCCCGAACGAGTATTTCATTGATTAATAGTTTTCATACATTACTTTTTACAGTTTGAATATCTTTTACTTTTTTTCCGTCGCGATGGCCTAGTGGTTAAAACAACGCTCAATTATGAGTGTGCGGGTTGATTCCAGTTTCAGGCAAGAACCAATGTAACTTTTCTAAGTTATATGTACTTTCTATGTGTATCTAGGAAGGCAATGACTGATTAAACGGTGAAGAAAAACATTTTGAGGAAAACTGGACTTTATGATGAGTTAACTTTAGGTACACCCTGTTACTCATACCTCCAAATGCGACAAAAATTAAACCTCAAAATCAAAGCATTTATTTCAAATAAACCAGTTACAGGCACTTTTGAATTGTCAGAAGGTCGATCAATCAGTAAGGTGAAGCTAGTCGCCCATTCCAAAGAGTAGGTACCTATGGAGAAGAACGGGCAAGAAACTCCATGGAAACTCTTTTAAATTATCAAGCTATTGATACAAATATTTGATTACATCATTCATTTTGAAATTAATCGTGTGAGAACGATGCAGAAATATATTGTACGCTAAGAGCGTCCATTATGGAAATCACACAAAAAAACAACAACAAAAAAAGACTAACCCAACAAATAGATGCTTTACAGCAAGTACATTGTGCTCACGCGACATAAGCGTACCGTCTGGAAACAGTTGTTCCGCACTTACTATTCATTGAGATTTAATTAATAATTGATTGATTATTATTTTGTATAGGTCTGCCCTGAATTACAATATCCCAATTATATTTTTTGTCTTTACGTTTTGCCTTTACCGTTTTTGTTACCTTCTAGGAGCTAAGGGCGTGGTCAACACTTGAACCTGGCACACTTTTTATAATATCAGTGTAACAGACCTGGAAATTGCAATGTAACTTTTTTCAATAACTTTTGAGGCGTTCTATATATTACACTTCGAGTCGAGAGTCCGATGTTGGAACCAGGAGAGGGATAGTAGAATTATTCTGTGTAAACCCTCGAGTAAGTATATCTAGAAACCCCCTAATTTCAAGTAGGCAATGGTCTAATCAGAAGCATAACCCTCGCACCGAGTATAATTATTATTAATATACTTACTATCACCCACTTCAACAAGTTATGCTTGCAGCGCCTTACGTGGATACGCAAACTGTTCAGAACTTTCTATATAGAGCACTGCAGATCACGGCCGACAGGGGATGAACCCCAGTGCTATTGGCGGAATTATCAAGCCGCCTGTTTGCATTTAAAATCAAGAAGAGCCTTGCTGACACAATTTCCAATTTTCTTTATATTTAACCCCCCACCCCAAAGTGTCCAACTTCGGCCAATTCCCTCTAAAAATATAAGCAACCGTTACATATTTACGCGCCTAAAATTAGCTTGGGATGACAAACAAAGAGCCCCCTCCATTCGAAAAATAGGTACCCACCTTCTTGAAACTTGAGAGTCGCGCTTTGAATCGCAAATGACAAACTGGCACGAGGCAGTTTAATTTGACGGAAACAACTCTTAATTAAATGGGAAATAATTTGGGCGTTCAGATATTCAGCTCTGATTGGATTTGACTGCATAGCTTATGACAAAATTTGATTATCAAAATTTATTTTATGAAATGTTTGAAATGAAATCAATGGGCGGTGATTACTTACATTTTGAGCAGCTATCTAGCTATAATACGTACAATATTTGGAAAAATTAATCTTTTTTTATATCTATAAACTAGCGCTTGACTGCAATCCCGCCTGGTGGTAGGAAGTGATGCATTCGTTGATGGTAAAGCGCGCTAGTTTATTAAGCCTATTCACTTAAAAAACTTATAGAATAGAGACGGCGGCTGAGTGAGTTGATGCAATGTTAAACCTAACAACACGATCAACGATGCTGCGCCAGAGGGAAATTGATCTGGAGATCGTACCCAGCACACATCGAAACACAACTGCTCAGACCCGTTCTCCGTACGGCTTCAACTGACATCATGCCGGAACACGACGAATCGCTTGGCGACAAAACTTTGTCTGGTGGATGGTAACTTCTGCCGGCAGCCGATAATATGGCCTGTAATATTGTTTTCCAATATACAGAGTGGCGATTAGATTATCATCTTAAGACTACGCCGACCTTTCATTCGGGGAAACTAGCATTATCATGATATTTTGATTTCATTTTCTCTTTTGATATAATAATCTCAAGATGACGCTAGTTTCGCCGAATAAATTTTGCGCAGTCTTCAATAGTGTAGATGTTATTAAAGTCTTTATCAGCCTCTTAAAAGAAAAAAAATGATTTTTTTCGTGCAAAATAAATAGTATTTTTGGTACTAAATAATAAGATACTGTGTGAGCTGGTGGTAGTAAAAATTCGACAGGCTATGCTAATATTTATATTCAGTATCATTTTATCTTCTGATCTTTTCTTAATGAAATCGTTAGAAAACGATGTATTGAACTCAAATTTAGTTTAGGCGCCATTGACCCCGATTTCCTCGTTTCATTAGGAAAAGGACAAAAGATAAAATGTTTGTTTAGACCTGTCAAATAAGTCCGCTCTTGACGATAATTGACGTATTTTAGTCGCCATGTTTATAATCGCGTCTAAACTGTCTATAGAGTGTCTTAATTTGACAGGATTAAACTAAAAAGTTATCTTTTATCTTTTCCTTAATGAAATAGAAAGAAAGAGATGTATTTAACTTAACATTAGTTTAGTTTGTGAATAAGCAAATCGACGCTATTGTCAAAATCTCACTGCGGTAAGTTAATAATAATTATATTCTTATAAACACACTTGATTCATGATACACAAGAGCAGATGTACATGAAATATCTACATGAATCTATAAAGATCATGTCAACCTGTCTCCTAAACTAGGTAATCCTGTATCTTAGTAGGCAGTGAGGGGCCATAAGGATGGCTAGTCATCTAGGTAAAGGTATATCAACGGCCCAGGTTTATGTTAGGTGAAGTGAATTTAGAGTAGTGAAGGTAACACGATGTTAGGTGAAGTGAATTTAGAGATTTTTCTTTTTTGATTATAGTATCTCGAAGTTGACCTTGAGAGGTCGAGACTACTTAACCGGACTATCCTGTGGCTGCCTTAAATGATTTTAAAGCCTCCAGTCAGGGTAACTAAAAATATGCGACTACACGCTAAGGGCACCCCCTGTGGGGTACGAACCTCAGCTTAGGGTGTCGCTGGAGAGCACAGCAAGGGATGGCTGGATCGATTTTTTTTTATTTCGGTTTGATGACCGCGGCGTTTCCTAGTACTCGCTCAGAGAAGAAACGACCGAAACAAACTCAGAGGTCATAGTCGGGAATTTATATTTACTGGCTCAGCTGCGGCGCGGGCTGACCTTCATCGGACAAGGCTTTGATACGACCACGTGGTAATGTTTTTAAGCTGCTTATTTTAGTTTTATTTGCTGTCGCCTGTGAGGTACAGGCAATAGCACATCAAGCTACTAAAATCTGTTATTTATTTTTGTTACATCTTGAACATCTTTAAAGCATTAAAGTTCAAGATTGATTGAGAATATTTGACAGTTTTGGGTAGCTTGACCTGCTATCGTCCATACATAACCATAATGTTTACTGGTGGTAGGCCATAACATCGGCCGCCAGCAGAAGTTACCACCCACCAGACAAAGTCTTGCCGCCAAGCGATCTGTCGTGTTCCGGCATGATGTCTGGTGAAGCCGTACGGAGACGGGTCTGAACAGTTGTGTGGCGATGTGTGCCGGGTACGATGCGCCAAATGTTGTTGTGTTGGATGTTTGGTCGTGGAGGGTCTTCAGATCAATCTCACTCTGGCGCAGCATCCTTGGTCGTGTTATTAGGTTTAACATTGCATTACCTCGCTCAACTGCCGTGTTCCTTCCTACTCATTTAAATTTATAAGTGAATAGGCTTAATAAACTTGTGCGCTGTACCATCAACGATTGGATCATTGATTGCCTTCAGACGAGATTGCAGTCAAGCATTAGTTTATAATTATTAAAAAACAACAAATAATTCCCTGTCACATATAAGATATTGTTTTCTAAACTTATTTTTAGTTAAGGTAAATATATCTACATCACTAAAATGAGTATTATACCTAGGTTTCAACTAATCTCCGAAGCGGTGCGTGATGGTTATAATATAAAGCCTGAGGACAAAGTCTGTAATAAATTCAAATGAGCGAAGTGTCTGGGGAGCACCGATAGCTGTATTTATCTCGTTGTATGGCTCCAGACTTATTTTAATGAACTGAGAAATAGCAGTAATGAATGTACTGCAATATTAACGGCAATGTTAAAAATAATCCTATTAATAAAAGAAATGCAAAAGTTTGTGAGTATGGATTTGTAAGGCTAGAGTGAATAGGCTCTTAATAAACTAGCGCGCTTTACCATCAACGATTGCATCGCTGCTTACCATCGTGCGGTGGGATTGGGTCAGAATGAATGTTGGGGATGACTGTAAGGTGACTAACAAAAGATACACAAGATAATTATATTATCAATAAGATGCGAGTGAAAAAAAAGCATCAGTATTGAACGCCCTTTATTTTTGTTCTGGACGGGAAATCATCTAATGACCTTTTCCGCTCTGGGTGCAGCGGAAGGGCGTGTCAGACTTTTACTGACTAAAACCCACCAGGGCCTTGGAAAATAAAACGCGCCGTCGACCCGGGCCTGGTCTTTACCGGGAGGTGAACCCGCGCCTACTGTGGCCGGGAGTTCTATGTTGGCTCCCGACCAGGGCGTCTCCTGCGACGGTTAGAGGCGTAAAGGTGCTGGGATGGGTGCTTCTCCTTTGCCAGCATCACTGCTTCGCAGAAGGAGGTGACGGCCTGCCATGTTCTCTCGCTCCGGATCATGGCCTGGACCAGGGCCGGTTGCGAGAGATCGCCGCCGATCGCCGCCGATCGCCTCCACGACCCTACCCTATTCGGGTAGACCTCCACTGTATGCTCCACCATGGCCTCAGGGCGATCCTCACAGTGATTTTGGTAGCCTGGCGTTTCCTCCCACCTTATTAACCTCCCGAAACAGCCGTGTCCGGTGAGGACCTGCCTGAGGATGGGAGGATGCCGTGGCGCCTTTCTAGCCACTCCTCAAAGAGGGGACTTCCCGCCGCTATTGTGGCATGCTCAGGAATTGGACGCCCTCTAGCCTGCCTTATTGATAATATTGTTCAGAAAGGTCCGGTGTATAGTGGTATGAAAAACTGGGTGAAAAGTTAACTCATCCTTCATAGAAAAGGGAGGATCCTTCAAAGACCATCACATAAGGGTTGTCAAGGATTCACAAATATGGCTCAAGCGGTGAGGAGGGGTCTAGGTATGTGAAGATGGTTACCTATCCATGGGACCAAGGGACCTATTCAAGGGACCATTTTCTGTTCGACTGGCCTCTGCCGCTATTATTACTTAAGCCACAGCTCCTTTCTCCCCGAGAAGAATTAAGGATTAGGTATAGTATGTTTTCGATTACCTATTTGAGATTATAGTATGTTTTCAATTACCTATTTTGGGTTACCTATAATACGTTTCCAATTACCAATTTAGGATTACAGTATGTTTTTGATTACATTTTTCAATCTAGCTTGTATAGCTTTTTAAATCCAGAGTGTGTGGCCCGCATTCAGTAAAGGTATGATGAGCCGATACAATGATGACACAGTATTAATATTCAGAACCATTATTTTTATCCCCGCAATTCTTTGTTTCGCATAAACAAAAGATTAATTATTCACGTGTCTAAAATTTCTCCAATATTTTTGAAACGAATATTTTTTTTATAAAATACTTTGATTGGCACGTACACGGGGTCGGGGTTGATTTAATATTCAAGGTATTAAATAACGTTTCTTTTTGATTTTTTTAAATATAGATTGTGGGATTTACTTTGTTTGACGTACTTATGGATCACTGGTGGTGCCGTGGTACTGCTGATTTACGAGCTAGTAAGTCGTGAATTCGAAATCAAGCAGAAAATTTCTTTGTTGAGCGGACAATTTTTTCGAACATATGAAGCAGTGGATTATTTATAATATAACTAATAATAATCAGATTAATATCATTCTGCAGCTTATAACTGTTATAAGCTTCTTCTTGGCTAAATTTCGATATTTTCCGTGAAGCGACTGCCGTCTGACCTCCAAAACCCGAAAGCGATATCGAAGTATTGCAGTTAGACTAATTGTTGGACTTTTGAGGGCTCCAACAACCCGTAACGACTGCCATTGGATCTTCTTATGGCAACCGGAACCAACGGCTTAACGTGCTTTCCAAGGCACGAGATCAGAGCAGATCAGTACAAATATGAAGCCGTACGGAGGACGGGTCTGAGCAGTTGTGTTGCGATGTGTGCCGGGTACGATGCGCCTAATGTTGTCGTGTTGGGCGTTTGGTCGTGGAGGGTCTTCAAATCAATCTCCCTTTGGCGCAGCATCGTTGGTCGTTTTGTTGGGTTTGACATTGCATCACCTCGCTCAACTGCCGTCTTCCTTCCTATTCGCTCAGTTTTTCTGAGTGAATAGGCTCTTAATAAACTAGCGCGCTTTACCATCAACGATCGCATCACGGCTTGCCATCAGGCGGGATTGCGGTCAAGCGCTAGTTTATCCATACTAATATTATAAATGTGAAAGTGTGTTTGTTTGTTTATTTGTCCTTCCTTCACGCCGTAGCTAAGCAATCAATCGAGCTGATTTTTGGCATACAGTTAGTTGAAAAGATGGAGAGTAACATAGGCTACTTTTGGTCCTAAAAAAAACATCAAGTTCCCAAGGAAGATTACTGGAATATTTGTATGTGTACACCAAATATCCTAATATTATAAATCGGAAAGTGAGTTTGTTTGTTCCGCTTTCACGCCGTAACTACTAAGCCGATTCTTTTGAAATTTTGCAGACGTATAGTTAGAAGTCCGCATTAAATAATGGGGTACTTTTTTAACCCGGAAAAAAGTTATATTCACGAGGGAAATCTAAAAGCGCGATATAACCGATCTCCACGCGAGCGAAGCCGGGGGCGGAAAGCTAGTATACAAATATTTTTACTGCGCGGAGATCGAACCCGCGCCTGCTTGCGCAGCGGCCGCGTTCGCTACCGCTTCGCCACGGAGGCTGTCTTACGTCTTCTTGTTTAACACGACAAAAACCATAATGTATAAACTTTGGTTTAAGATATTCCTAACTAAAATAGAGAAATCTAGATATAAAGAACAATCTAAACTAATATTTCAAGTTAACTAATTTACACAAAAAATGAAAGAGTTAATCAACGTTCACCTTGTTCTAGAGGTAAAACTGAATTTTTAGAAACTTATTTCTGAAGAGGTTTTTACATGCAAGATTTAACGGTACGTCCCTCAATTTTGGGTTAAATTAAGAAAAGTTGGACTTCTCGTAGGGTCACCATGACCCGCGGCAAATTTAGATGAAACGTAAATTATAATAAGAAACTTTTAACTTGAAGAAATGTTGTTGTTGTTACTTAATTTATCTTGACATTTGGATTGGTTTGAATGAAATGGAAATCCGTTGTTATGGTTACTGAAGTTTGGGGTGGAATGAACAATAACAAAATATCACACCAAAATTATTCATAACTCATAGTATACAGTTGGATAAAAGCACTGGCGCTATCTACACACTATTTCTCTCTCCTTCTCCTTGGTTTTCTTTCCAAAGGATGTCTGTAAAAGATTGCTCTTAACAACAAGACTGCCCATTGTAAAATTTTCATTTTATGTTCTGTAAAAGTCTTCTATCTGTCTTAGGCTGTCTATAGGTCTCCGGGATCATGAGCGAGTGATGCTCTTCCATGACTGAACGCTTGTGCTCCTCCTCCAATGACATCTTGGATATGTTTTCAGGCTGGCGGGACTGTCCCCGTCGTAGCTGGATAAAGCCACACTCACTTAAATTAATATTTACTAACATTAGGCTAAGGCATATTTTTTAGATTTAGATTATATTGAGCAATAGATTGTTTTGCGTCACACGACTAATAAACAAACCGCATTACCATCTAAGCATCATTAAGGACAAAATCTCTCACAAAATTAAAATTATTGCTTTCACAGCAAAACTACACTGTCAGGTATTATGATGCCAAGAATAAAAACAAACCGTCCAAGAGTTGGCAAGATTTTAAGATAATTAGGATGTTTCTTAATTTCCCTAAAATTATGGCAACCCTACACCGCTGCCGCCTTGCGGGCTCGCCTAGAATTTAATTAGGAATTTTTCGCGTTGATTAAACAGTGGAGGCCTCTTAATAAACAAGCAGCCGTATGATTGGCGAGTTTCCCTGTTTTAAGCTACAACTTAATCCCCATTGCGTTTACAAACGGTTCTGTCAGGGTGTTTCGTACTTTAAATTGTAAGTTTTTTTTTTGTGTGACGGTAACCTTAAAGCGATTTATTGCGTCTAAGGCCAAGGTGGCTGCCAAGAAAGTTGGCGTTATTGCAAAGTTTCGGCGGTACTTCACACCAGGACAGCTTCTAATGTTATATAACAAAGCACAGGTCCGTTCGTGTGTGGAATACTGCAGCCACATTTGGGCTGGTGCTCCAAAATGCCACCTGCCTACTTCGAATTCAGTAGAGAGGCCTGCGAAGAGGCTAATTGGGGACCCAGATTTGGCTCAAAACGGTTTCCAAAAAGTAGAGCACAGGCGAAGAGTAGCCAGATTGTCGTTGTTCTATAGGATGCATTTTAGAGGGTGTGCGAAAGATTTGCATGACTTAAATTTCCCCATTTCCGTTCATCATCAGATGATCCGTCTTACGGCGAGTTTCCATCCTTACGTTGTTGGCACCACAACGATCCGAACGAAGTGTTTCGCCTCGTCTTTTATACGTCGTCGAGAGACTGGAACAATTTGCCAGTGTGTTTAAAGCTAGAGTGATAGGTCTATAATAAACTAGCGCGCTTTGCCATCAACGATTGCATCACTGCTTGCCATCAGGCGGGACTGCGGTCAATCATACTTTATAATTTATAAAAAAAATACTCTTTATTATGTACACCATATAAATTACAAAACATAAATACAAACATCTCATAAAGCTTTGATCTTGTACAGAAATAAAAGCCAAGTACAAATTTAGAAGTATTATAATTATATTTCATCTAAACTTGTCTTCTTCTTCTTCTTCAGCCTATGGATGTCCACTGCTGGACAAATGCCTCCCCCAAGGCTTTCTACGCTGACCGGTCTTGTACTGCATGTATCCATCGGCTTCCCGCAACCTTCACCAGGTTATCGGTCCACCTTGTTAGGGGCCTACCTACGCTGCGTCTTCCAGTACGTGGCCGCCACTCCAGAACCTTACTGGCCCATCGGCCATCGATTCTACGAGCAATGTGCCCTGCCCACTGTCACTTAAGTTTAGCGACTCGTAGAGCTATGTCGGTGACTTTGGTTCTTCTGCGAATCTCCTCATTTCTGGCCCTTTTTTTAACAGGTATGGTTTTGGTGGGATTTCAATGTTTTTTTCAAGATATGTATACATGACAATATTGTATAAACCCTCCCCCTGCTTATCGTATTCTCATTGTGTCACTGGTTCATAATTATTTTTGTTAAAGATTCGATATTCGATTAAGCCAACTCAAGTTTTACCGATTTCTTATTTGTTTCTCAATCTACATATAACACTCGACTTGTGTGTCATAACATTAAGATAATTTGAAGTGGCCAAAAGATTTCGATAACCAGTCAGTGAGTGAGTCAGTCAGTACCAGAATTAACTATTTTCACAGAGTTCAAAGTCTGTAGCTATATCTATGAAATTTGGCATACTGCTTTAGTACTAGTATATTATTACGTAGGTACGATTTTATCTCTGTAATTGCTTAGCGCTGAGCTACAAGGATCAAAAGTGTTGCTGTAGCTTGGCCTATGCACTCATCATCATCATCATCATTTCAGCCGAAAGACGTCCACTGCTGGACATAGGCCTCCCCCAAGGTTCTCCACGACGACCGGTCCTGCGCCTCCCGCATCCAGCGGTTTCCCGCGACCTTCACCAGGTCGTCGGTCCACCTTGTCGGGGGCCTACCCACGCTACGTCTTCCGGTGCGTGGTCGCCACTCGAGAACCCGCTGGCCCCATCGGGCATCGGTCCTACGGGCATGTGTCCAGTCCACTGCCACTTTAGTGTTGCAATTCTTCGGGCTATGTCGGTTACTCTCGTTCTTCTGCGGATATCCTCATTCCTGATTCGATTGCGCCGTGAAACCCCAAGCATAACCCTCTCCATTGCCCTTTGAGTGGCTTTGAGCCTTCTTATAAGGCCCATTGTTAGCGACCACGTCTCAATTCCATAAGTCATCACTGGCAACACATACTGGTCGAAGACTTTTGTCTTGAGACACTGCGGTATTTCGGACGAGAAGATTCTAAGTAGCTTCCCCAAAGAAGCCCAGCCGAGTTGGATTCGACGATTGACCTCTTTCTCGAAGTTGGACCTTCCTAACTGGATAGCCTATGCACTACCATGCGCTTATATTACTTCGCAACATAACCATTCCCTTGTTATACCTCGACGGCGATGTGTTTCTTCAGGTGTGCAGCGAGTGACGATCTATACTATCTCTTATTGATAATACAGCCAAGCTGAAAGGACAAGGAGAGGGTCAAAAACAAAAACCTTTTTTTTAAGTCAACGGGCTTTAAATTCTAGACCTTAGGAGAATTATATTATAGGTCGTCGGACCTATACATATGACCTAATGATTCTAAGGTCGAGATTTATGTAACTACTCAATAGAAGAAGTACTAGTACTAGTTGAAGTACTATCACTATGTTTAAGGCAGCGCCCACTCTTTACTCGGCAAAATTAGTGTCATCGTATTTTTAGTAGCTGAAACTAGGATCACCAAATTGGGAAAATATATACGGTTAAGTGGATATATAAATATTTAAAAAGATATCGTGGGTAGTTTACAAGCTAGACCGGGAACAACTACTTATAGGCTATACAAATACTTGTTCGGTGCGGGAATCGAACACGCGACACGAAGCGCATCAGTCGATCACTCAGCAACGAGGCCAACCGTACCATCTATCTTAATTATAATTAAATATATTCATAAAATATATAATAATTTTAAAATAGAGTAATTAATTATGTAAAAACTTGGGGCAGTAACATATTGTTTACATAATTTTACGCCTGTAACCTACGGATGGACAAGCAAAGGTGAAACTACCTATAATCACCCACATTTCGAAATATAAACAAATATTCCGGGGGCCTAAAGCAGGCGTCAGACACAGTTCTAATATTTGAATCACTTATTTGAACACTTGTTTGGACATATCTGTAGCACGGGTATTTGAGCATTTGTTCAAAGCTTTGTTGGTGTTGTTGTGTTTGGTGTTGGTTTTCGGGCGCACATCAAAGCGCTCAAAGTTGTCTGTGTTCAAATGTTTGCGTAGCCTGTTACACACGCAAAGAAAAATAATTTAATGTCCATCAGATAGATTTATAAAAAATATTGAACACGTATTTTTTATTTTTTCTTTCATTCAAATACTAAGAAAAAAATATTGATTTGAAATGTCGCATAACGTCACGCCGTGGCACAAAATACACCACGGCGTAACGTAATTAGCCCCCACTCCGTAACTTTAATACGCTATATCTCAGTAGTTTTTGGTAATTTCGACAAAATAAAAAATACGGGGCTTAATATTTTTAATTGTCTAAAAGACGGCCTAATAATTTTTTTGATTTTCATACCTTAGATACATCCCTATTATCGTCGCGTCATCATCAAAGTATAAATGTTCTATTACAATACATTTCACACATCCACTCGCGCTTTCTTCTTCTTCTAAATGTATTGTTTTGCATATGCAATAAGTAATTAAATGCACTGAGATAATATAGAATTAGATAGATAGATATTTGATATTTTATCAGATTGTCGCTGAGATTTATCGTAATATAATTGCCCTACCGTTCTTTTGGACAGCGAATGAGCGATCACGACTTTTGATAATTAGGCTAATATTATACAACAACAAAGGGGTGGGGGTTAGGCTACATAATATATTATAACAATAAAGTTAATATATTTCAATTAATATATTATTTTATAGGTATGTCGCGTCCACAAATCCGATGTCCATCCTGTTTGTTGTCTTTGCATCAACTGGGAAGTGAAAAAATCTGTGAACATGTCTGGCAGGGTAGCAAATGTCTTACCATGGCGCATCCACCGGGCCGGAACAAGCGAGGTAGACCAAAGAAATGCCGGCTTGACGTTATAAGAGATGATATGCGTGCCAACAATCTCACACCGCGAAATGCCAGAGATCGTGCGGAATGGAGGTGTATTAGTAGGAAACCACGGACCCAGGGATTATACGCTGAGTTGACGATGTTTATTACAGGCTAAAAATATGATGAAGGTATTGTCACATTTTTTCTTAGTAAAAATATGCCAATGCCATTTTGTTATCGTCTCAGTTTGGGTCAGTATTTAATAATATCTTAAGAAACACCCTCACCCCTAAAGTAATGAAAACAATGTTGTGAAGCGGGTCATTAAAAATCGCTACTAGAGCTGTTAATTGGTTGCAATTCTGGGCAAAACGTTTAGGGTGATAAAAAAATTACCCTCCGTTGGGCTGACTGGAGGTTCTTCTTAGAAATCTCCGTAGTTGGGTAGAAAGTCATTTATTTGTATAGATATTCACTGTGTATTGGTTCATACAACTTCATTTTCCCATGGGAATGAAGAAAAAGAAATGGTAAAAAGAAATTGGAAAAAGAAGACCAGTTACATATGTCGATAAATTGAAGAGATTCAAATCAAATCAATCAATCATTTGAATACATTGTCAAATGAACTTGCGCTAAGCACAGCTGGGAATAACGCAAAAAATAATAGCAAAAAAACGATAAATAGAATGTGTGAATAATGATGATATGGTTAGAAAGGGGTGACTAGGTCACCACTAATAGAGAATTTTGCAAGAAAAAGACGTATTCCGCCGCCCCCAAATATGTAAATCGTATAAGGGCTGGAGAATTATGATGAACCTTTTATCCATTAAGCCTGAGAGCACATCTTATTAAGCGCCGCCAAAATTTATAAGGGATATTTGTATTTCATTTGTATAATACAAGGTGTCTTCTTTGATATCCCATAACTTTGTCTCTCTTCTCTCTCCCATAAATCTAAGTTAGACCATACTAAAGAATTCTTCTTCTTGAGTGAGTGAGTGTCTTCGTGAGTGTTCCCTTAGTCGCCTCTTACGACACCCACGGCAGGATATTGGTTGGTACTATTCTGAGCCCAATACCACTCCACACTAAAGAATAGAGTAGTAGTAGTAGATAATTATTGGAGTTTAAATTATTTTTTAATTATATTTTGACGTGACGTGACGACACGGGGACACAAAGTCGGGGGATATACTTTGCAGCGTCATATCTATCCAAAATTCAAATACCATTCACACTGGGTAAACAAATAATTTAAGAATTTATTACGTTCTGTAACAATCGTTATAAATACACCATGCGGGGTAAAGGGGGTAGCGCCGGCGTCGTTTGAATATCATGGTACTGCATTTTGAGAATTTCTATTTATACTTTTGACTCGAAGAAGTTACGAAGTTTGCTCTTGTTTCAATTGTTACTTCTTAAAAAAATCTATCGGTTATAGATAAAACATTCATGTAATATTGTGATTGGGACCATAATTAGGGTTAAACATATAAAAAAAAGTTTAATATACATAATATAGGCTGGTATAGCCTAAAGCTAAAAGCTAGATCGAAATAAATAGATTCTATAGGCACAGGGCCGGTCAGGTTTATAAGGCCATCATTAGACCTGCCCCCTAATCGGCGAACACATTTTTGTCAAATGATTGCGACTAGTTGTGATGGTTTGGACCGAATGGACCAATGGGCGGGCCGAACGATCCCAACTGATACCAACTAGTCGCAATCATTTGACAAAAATGTGTTCGCCGATTAGGGGGCAGGTTTCGTATAAACAAAAAATAACTTTGTATACTACCTATAGATTTGGTTTCATGATACTAATAATATATATGTCGGCGATGAGCATCGTCTGATATCGATATAGTTTTAAGTTACCCGATTAATCGATTTTCTAATTTCTGAACGAAATGTAATGTAATCGAGTAGTGATTCCTAAACGTAACACCCGACACTGGCACAAAAGAAGAGATAATGGGGACTGGTGACAGCTGGTTAACGGTTAACTTGGATGTGTGGTTCATGTCAAGTGGAACGTTATTTCTTAGGAAAATTATTGTAAATTGGAGTGATCAAAGTATGATTTAAAGTTTATCGTTATAATTGATTATATTCTTGCCCGATAACCTACGCCTACAATGGATCTACAGATGATACTTTTGTACCGCTAACTTCTTTTTAGGAGTTTTCTAAATTTTAGGAGTTATTGTATTATTTTTAATAAACAAAACAAACCCCGAAGTTAAGGGATATCGAAAAAAAAAACACACTGTATCATACCTTCTTTTTATTACGCTTTAAAAACATACAGGTTTAAAACATGGAATAGCTTTCATACAACAAGAATCAACAGACACATGATAATGAAAAACATTCAATTTTTTTTTATGTTTTTTTTTTAGTTTTTCACGTTGAATATCCTGCTATTATTCTGCTCCATTGAAAGTTATTATTTTTGTGTAAGCGAAAATATTATCCTATTTTTTTTCTAATTATAAACTAGTGCTTGACCGTAATCCTGCCTGATGGTAAGCAGTGATGCAATCGTTGATGGTAAAACGCACTAGTTTATTAAGAGTCTATTGACTTTATCCTTGAAGATACTTAAATTGTTGTCAGATTTAAACACCGCTGCTGGTAATTTTCGAGTACCTCGATGTACGCTGTATAAAAGACGAGTGGTGTCAACAACGTAAGGGTGGATACTCGCTGTATGTCTGTCGTTTGATGATGGCACTGAGATGGGAGAATTAAGTCATGCAATTTCCTCGGTGGTAGGCCATAACATCGGCCGCCGGCAGAAGTTACCAACCACCAGACAAAGCCTTGCCGCCAAGCGATTTGTCGTGTTCCGGCATAATGTCTGGTGAAGCCGTTCGGAGGACGGGTCTCAGGAGTTGTGTTGCGATGTGTGCCGGGTACGATGCGCCAAATGTTGTTGTGTTGGGAGGTTTGGTTGTGGAGGTCTTCAGATCAATCTCCCTCTGGCGCAGCATTGTTGGTCGTGTCGTTGGGTTTAACATTGCATCACCTTGCTCAACTGCCGTCTTCTTTCCTATTCGCTCAGTTTTTCTGAGTGAATAGGCTCTTAATAAACTAGCGCGCTTTACCATCAACGATCGCATCAATGCTTAGCATCAGGCGGGATTACGGTCAAGCGCTAGTATGTAATATAAAAAAAAACACTCTCCAAAATGTCGTAGTATTATTACAACATAATATAGCATTAGGATAGAATTTTCCTACTTAATATTATAAATGCGCAATTTGTATAAATGTATGGATGTTTGTTATGTTTTTATGCAAAAACCCCTGAATGGATTTGTATGGAATGAGGCACATGTATGTTGTGGCGGCAACTTGCCCTACCACGAAATATTGAAAACAAGATTCAAGTGGACGATATTTGGGATAGCAATGTATTAGAAATTATGAGTAAATATATGATAGATTGATGCTTTCAGAATATATCTCTCTGATTAAGGTGCTAAAGGCAGCAACCGACTTACCTCCAACCTTCAGATGCGGAGTTCGTAGATCACCAGACCTGATCAGGAGAAGGCGTGCATCGAGACAATTTAGTGGTAGACTCCCTAACTTTATTAATTTTGAATTTTGAGGCCTAATCCTCCAGGGGACTTTGAATACTTAAAACGAATTAAATTTTGTGACCGTTTAAAGATCGTGGCCATGACTAGCTAGCTTGCCAGTTCGAATTGTTGTCACTAGCGCCACGTCGTGTGGCGGTCGACGGAAGGACGCTCTACCAATAGCTGCGTTCCGTTTTATTCAAGTTTTTGGCATCGCTCACCGTCGATAAACACAAAAATCAGAGGACATATTCAACATATGGTTTGAAATCGTTTATTTAGCAAGTATGATTACTGATCACTTTTACATGTAATTTTTTTATTTTTTTCAACTTGATGAAGCCGGCATTTCCTAACTGACTACCTCTGAAAAGAAATAGCCGAAACAAAGTCAGGGATCATCGTCTTTTTTCAAGTCCAAACATTAAAAATGTAAATGTTTACAATAATTTACTTTAAAATTACGGTATAGTTTGTAACTAGGATTAACATCTAGGGAGTTTTTTTCGGTATTCCCTTGAGCTCAAAACCTACCTAGTATTAATAAATGCGAACGTTTGTACGTAATTGTTTGTTAATCTTTCACGCAAAAATTCCTAAATAGATTTAGATGCAATGAATTTAGTACATAGTTTATAACATAGTGATATAAATTATATATATCAGATACCTGGAAATAGTAAACTAGTAAATAAAAGTCATGAAATTGATTGACAGTCAAGTTATTTTTATCAGCTATAAAATGTCATAACCATTATGTTATTAGGTAATATCACAAGGTTTTATCATAATTAAGAGTATTTAGCAACTTTCTAACAGTAATAGAATAATTTATTATAGTTCTTACAAAGAAATTGCACTCTCCCGAGTGCTACATTTTTTAGCAAGAATGCATAAAAATGCAAACAAAACATTATACTTAGCTTCCAATAACCTACACGTGGCCGCTACACAATAGCACCCCAGATAGTCCCCTTTTATCCACTTTTCCAATTATATTTTACAATTTTTTCAGTACTTTAGTCAAAAACCCGCACTGACCTCTCTCTAACTTTTTGAATTATCGTTTCATTTCAAGTTAGAAATAAGGCCACAACATAAAAAAAATAAATTTAATTTTACACTAAATAAATCTAGACTAATATTTTGGAACAGCTTAAAGAATTATTAATCAATAATAAAACAATTATTTATAACAATGAATTAATAAATTATATAATATTTTTCATGCCGATGTTCTCACGGGAAATGGTGGTGAGTTATCAACAAAGTTCGATAAGCACGCTTATGTACTTTCAGCATTTTGTATCAGAAGCTAACTAACTACACAAACTAGCGCGCCTAACCATCAACGATTGCATCACTGCTTTCCACAAGGCGGGATTGCAGTCAAGCACTAGATTCTAATTTTAAAAAAAGTAAACGTCACTTCCGTTTACGATTTCGTTTTACGGTTTTAATCTAAGCAGCAAATTACGATTTATTTTACGCATGGAAGCGAACGCCGAACGATTAATTGTTCAAAATATATTTTACGATTCGTCGTAAATACGCCTGCGTGAATAGGGCGCTTGTGCGTATTAAGTATTACGTAAACTTTCCTAGATGTTGAAAGTAATTTTATATAGGTGCTTGTCTGTTTTATAAAGGCCATATGATAATGTTTTATCTTTTATGGAATAAGACACAACTTGCGCATGATTTATGTGCTTGGTGTAATGTTGTACTTTGTTCCAGTGTGTTTCGAACTTTAATCTGTCAATAGAAAGACATATTTTTGATAAAAAAATCTTTTTTTACAAAAAAAAAAAAAAAAAAATACCTACAAGCGACTTCCAAAATACACTGCAGAGTGAAAAAAAAAAACGATTTCGGAAGTCGGTATCAAAATCGAATATACAAAAACCAAAGACACCGATTTCCTAAATTGGTTATTTTTCACTACACACCAAAAAAAAGGATCATCAAATCGATTCATAAACTGTGATGAAGTTATCCGCAAACAAACATAACAAGCATAATTATATACTGTTACAGCTTCCGCTTCCCGCTCATCTATGGAGCTATACTTAGTTCAAGATATACATAATTATTTATATATTGATGATAGTTACGTAATTATTTATGTTAATTTAAATTTATTGATTACTTTAAATACTTGGGAGGATTTTATAAGCTTAGTTTATTCTAAAATCACACTTGGAAGTACACTTCCGGTCTTTCGGACATTAATTTATTAATTTTAGAATTATTGATGCAACTTCCGATTACCGCCATCTCTTATTATAAAATCATACTGAGAATTAGTCTTCCCGCCCATCGGATATCTATTTATTAAATCAAGCATTGTTCAAATAAATAAGTATTTTACTTACTACTTTCGATATTTTAGATTAATCCAAATATCTGTACACAATTATTGACAATTACTGGCGTTATTATTAATTTTTTCTTAATTTTATTCAATACCTGTTGACTTCCGTTTCCGCTGTCTATTATATTTGTGACTATTCGTTAGTGTTTTGACTCAATAGTATATATAAACTACTGATGTCTGTACTGTTGATCATTAATTAAACAAACTCGCACTGGGTTATACTACGGCATTATTATTTTCCCCGCTTCTGAAGCATGTCTTTACAATACGGTCGAATCGAGTAACCTCTTCCTTTTAGAAGTCGGTTAAAAATTGCTGCGTCACTAAATTTATTTATTTATCATTTTATTTCGAGCAACACTACTCCTAGAGTTAATAACATTTGCCTACAAGTTATGTTAGTGATTCACTTACAAACAAAACAAAACGAAACAGCAAGGTACGAGGGTCAAACTGAAAGTTCTTAGAACTGGCCACTTATAAACAATATAATAAAAAAATAATTTTAAAATTTGAAAATAGAACTCTTTGGCAATATTACTGAGTATATATTTCATTCATTTGTCATTAGTTATACGATTTGGCGGCAAATTGAAAATTGTCTGTGTCACGTCAACATGAATTTAACACGAGAAAATTTTCGTGCAATGATTTTTTATGACTTTCGATGTCATTTAATTCAACAAGAAAGTTATGATAGACTACGATTGGCCTTTCACGATGAAGCCCCATCTCGTGCGACTATTTACAACTGGTTTATTGAGTTTAAACGTGGTCGCACTAATCTCACTGATGATTTACGTGAGGGACGGCCTTCTAAGGCGACGACTGAAGATAACATCTGTGTTGTGCGGCGTATGATAGAGACTGACAAAAGAGTGACCTATCAGCAGATTCGGACAAGCTTAGGCATCGATATGAGTTAAGTGCACAAAATCCTCCACGAACATTTAGCGGTCAGGAAGCTTTGCGCCCGGTGGATACCTCATAATTTGACTGAGGCTCAAAAACTCCATCGTGTGGATTGGTGACGTAAAATGATTGAAAGATTTAACGGAGGTGACTCAAATGCTGTGTTCGACATACTAACAGGTGACGAAAGCTGGATTTACTGTTATGATCCTGAAACCAAAAGACAATCTGCTCAGTGGGTGTTTCCTTTCGAGGAGTTGCCAATTAAAGTGAAGAGAGATCGAAGTGCGTGAAAAAAAATGGTGGCCTCGTTCTTTGGAAGGATAGGTTATTTCGCAACAATTGTGTTAGAAGATCAAAAAACAGTTTCTGCAGAATGTTACACTACCATTTGTTTGCCACTTGTCTTGGAAAAAGTTCGAGAGTAACGACCTCGCAGTAGGATCCTCCTTCACCACGACAACGCCTCGTCGCACACCGCCAAGCGAACGATCGACTATTTGGCGACATCAAACGTTGAATTACTGGGTCACCCGCCGTATAGTCCCGACCTCGCGCCTTGTGATTTTTATTTATTTCCAAAAATTAAAGAAAAACTTAAACGAAAGCGGTTTATGAATGCATATTATCAGCAGCAATGGGTTTCATTTCGACAGTTCAACAACAATCATTGCGTTATTTACGGTGTTGAGCAATCACGTTTTTCGAATATATGGAGCAATGGATTAGTAAAAATGCTTCAAAATGATTTCAATTGATAGTAATAAGTAGTGAGTTACGCGGTTTGGGTGCAGGTTAATGAAGCATCTACTCTGTTTGTATTTGCTGAAATGGCTGGACTGATTTTGACAGTTATTTAAGTGGCAAATAGCTGATGTTATAAGAAATAACTTTAGCTACTTATACAGTATGTTAAGAAAACCCTGTCCGACCCGTGAAGGTGTTGTTAGGTATTGATAACTGATTCTACTAATGGATACAAAACCGGGCTAAACTTAAAAAAATCCCCCTTAAAAAAATATTTCGCAAAAAGAGGTAACTTAATAAATGTACGATAAGTACCCTACCGCGGGTGGCGGGCGGCAGGGCACGCGCCACGTGGTCGCATCGCTTTTTGCTCATAATAATACCGGTGTTGTCACTTTTTTAAAAATTACCAAATTTCGGGGAACTTGGAATTATTTCGCGGGAAAAAAAGATTATTTCAAAATTCATTTATATTGGTACTATGATGATTACGTAAAATTTTATATTATATTTCGCCATGTGTTTACCTAACCTTTATTATCCTTATGGGTCGGACAGGATTTTCTTAACATACTGTATAAGAATAAGTAAAGAGATACATTAAAGTAGTTGTTCCAGGTCTGGCAGTTTGTATATAGCATATGAGTTTATATGTTTGTAAACCCACCCACGATACAGAAGAAATTCTTAGAGTGGAGCAACTCTTAAAAAAATGTTGATTAACTATAAAATAGCGCGCTTTACCATCAACAATTGCATCACTGCTTACCATCAGGGGGGATCGCGGTCAAGCTGTAGTCTAGTTTATAAAGTTAAAAAAAAAAAGTTTTCCAACATCCACATCAACAATGTCGCGGGCAGTAAAATTGATCTCCTTCGTGAGAAATGTACAAAAAACCCTTTAGATTCACAGCGACAACTAGAAATAAAAACAAAACCTGTAAAAAGGCACGCCATAATGTGAAAAAAGGGTTACATACAACGAACGGATTTGCTCACAGCCCGATGAACATCAAATGTAGTCCCTCTAAAACTCATTAGCCCGTGAATGTCCTCTGCAGAACATGGGTCTCTTTAGAGTGGGGGAAAGGTATAATTGACCCATATGTTCGGCAGTCCAAAAGGAAATGCAGACTCTTTCTTATTAAGCTCGACAATTACTTCTCGACAATAATTATTCAGCTCTTACTTTTCTCAGTAAAAATATAACCTGCAACCCTGCCACGTAAGGCACTATTACTATGAATTTTAATACTAATAATAATTAATAATTTTAGTTTAGTTCAACTATCAAGACTCATTCTAACAAATAGATTTTTATAATTATAAACTAGTGGTTGGCCACAATTCCACCTGATGGTAAGCACTGATGAAATCGTTGATGTTAGAGCGCGCTAGTTTATTAAGAGCCTATCCACTCAAAGAAAAAAAAAAAAACGCTTAGTAAATAAAAAAGAAGACAGCAGTTGAGGCAGTTGAGCCAACAACACGACCAACGATGCTGCGCCAGACGGATTTGGAGACCCTCCACGACCAAACTTCCGACACAACAACATTTGGCGCATCGTATCCGGCATACATCGCTCAGACCCGTCCTCCATACGGTTTCACCAGACGTTAAACAAAAAAAAGACGTGTGGCACTCGGGGACTGCCGCGGTAAAGCTATTGCATAGCATTTTGTATCAATTTATGCAATTATAATTATTTATTTTATTTATGCAGTATTTCTTTTTCTTTGATATTAATTCAAGTTACACTTTTTGAGCGTGGTGACCGATAAGAAAACAAATTTTTCTTTTATTAAATAAATAATAAGCTTTATAAGTCTGAAATCGCCAACCCGCATTGAGCAAGCGTGGTGATTACGCTCAATCCTTCTCTGTATGAGAGGAGATCTGTGCCCAGCAGTGGGACGATAAAAAGGTTGTTGATGATGAACGGCGTCGGTGTCGAATTATTTGTTATCAATTTAATATTTTCGAGCTGATCTTTAGTAACATAATCACTTCTGATTGCGTTAACATCTGACTGTAGAATTAATATATCCTTCATCAACTTCTTTACGTACGTTCTACGTAGTCAAAGCAAACTGGTGGCAATTTGTGAAGGTCATATGCCACAAAAACTGGGATTGTTCGGGATCCGTGATTTTAAACACCGTAATCGTATATTTTAGGTCTTTCTACTTTTTGTTCTTACGCCTCGATACATGTTTTTGTCTTGTCTTCGTAGAAACAAACAATAGCTTTTTTGCCTCATCAATGTCTTCCTCAGAAAAAGTCGACGATTATATTTTTATTAAACTTTCGTTGTTTCGTTTCGGAGATAACAATATTACAACTCGTACACTTAAATGTACTCGTATTAACATTCTTCACCGACATCTTTCTATAATATTTTATTTAATAAAAACTTCAACTTCAACTCTTGATCTGATCCCTGTGGATAGATAGGTACCACAATTTTGCCAATAACACGTGCAAAGAGATTTAAGATAAATAGAGAGGGCAATGTGTCAAAATCGCATAGAAAAACTGTGATCCCATGGCCCAGTTCCGCCATCTAGTACAATATAGCAAAATTAGATCGACCATTGGAGACATCAAATAGTAAAACTGAAATAAGTTTACATAAAATATATTCAGCTATTGCGCGGTAGGTGGCCAGTGTGGTCTATGTTGCCAGATTCGATTTAATACCCTAGTATAGTTCAAATCGGGTAAATAAATATGGAAAAGTAAACAAATTAAGTGAAACTTGTCTTGTACAGAGATCAAAAATTGTTTTAGAATTTTATTAGCTACTATTCATTTTCCGTGACACCGTCTATTGGCATTTTAGATGTGTTATGCTTACGAATTATTATAATACTCGGTTTATTGCGATTTTTGACTATAATAGACTTTTTAGGCCATAAAGCGCATTTTGTTTTGAAATTTTTGTTTGCATTTCGTTTTTACCAAAATGATTCTTTTCTATACGTTTGTTTGCAAATATTTTTAAATGGCAATGCAAAAAACTGTGGTAGGGCTTGTATCATTTCGATATAAAATTATCGATAATATTCAAAGAAGTTACTACGACGATGTTTATTCGTATTATGATAGCTTGAAACAAAAAATTACGTTGCAGAAAAATCATAGATATGTTCAATGTTTACAAGTTTCTATTTATATAAATCTTTTAATATAACGGGCGTTAAAGTTTAAATTTACCGATTAATACTGAAAATCTAAATAATTGTATATTTTTTCATTTTTAATTAACACATTTAATCAATATAGTTACCATTATTATGTATACATTGCTGCCTTCTAATAGGAAAGTCGTTTATACCTTTGCGATAGAATTCTGAGGATCTAGACTGAACAAACTGTGTGAAAGCAGAACTGTCTAATGTGTGAATTAATTGTCCAAATCACGACGAAAATGGTAGTCTGCTGGAGCAAGATCTGGCAAACTAGTTCCGTACCATTCATTGTCTTTAAAAATGGGAGCCTTCAATATTTATTTTATTTATAATTTGAATATATAACCAAATATTCTGTGAACCTTTTAAGCGTCTATCTGTTTCTGTTATTAATATGGAGCAAAAAATCATGTTTGTTGTATGGGAAAATATTTTATTTAAAATAAATAATATTTATTTTTTTTTATTTTTAGCGCTTGTCATAGCGGCAACAGAAAAACTAACATAATTTCTAGAAATTTCAACCGTCTAGCTATTACGGTTCATGAGATACAGCCTGGTGACAGAGGGACAGACGAATAGTGAAGTCTCATGAATAGGGTTCGTTTTACCTTTTAGGTACGGAATCTTAAAAATCACAAAGTAGCTTGCAATCATTGTAAGAATGTATCAGTGTAAAATCAGTGTAAAATATGTACGTACCTACATATTTTATAAATATATTTCATTATAAATAAGTTATCTAATTTATGTACTTATCCACTTAACCATAAATATTATCCCAATTTTTACGATTAAGTGGAAAAGTTCTGAAATTAAAAACTTACTAATTCATTACTAGTACAAGGTACCGATCCTTTTTTTTTTTAATTTGATCGACAAATCTTCTTTCTTTAAAAAGTAGATATCTTCACTTTTAAAATGCTTTGAGCATAATTTCGACGAAGTAGACGGAAGCCAATTTTCTTCTCTACGGTCTATCTGGACAAATCGTATACACTTTTCCCGTACAACATAATTTTTATTCGAAAACCTAAAATAACATAAAACCTATTCAATTTTGTTCATTAATATGACAAGATTATGTTCAAATAGAGTTACTAATAAATAAACTTGAAATATAGTAATATTTTAAGTTTATTTAGCTATATTTTAAATGTCAATAAAATATAGCTATATGTTTTCAACTTAATAAGTATTATCGATAAACAACATTACTACATCTCTACATGAAAATAGTAAAACTATTCAACAATAGAGGGCGCTTATTACAATAATAAAAAAGTTTCTAGAACTATTTAAGAATTTTTAAAAAATTTAATTACAGACTAAATATAAATAATTCATACAAAAACATTCCGAAGTTAGGTCCAGTCATTTTACCATAACGAGATGTACAGTAACGCAAAGCGCAACAGGGCATATTTCCTTAGAAAATGTTTATTCTTGGTGGACACATGTTACGTCTTGACGCGGACACTAGACTGAGCGACTTTTAACCAAGTCGACAAAAGTATTGGCTTACAATTTTGTTCGTGATGTCCTGTCTATTGTAAATATAATTTTAATGTCTTTGAACACGTGTAACAAATTATAGAAATTCTTTAAAAAAATATTTCACGATAATGGCGGATATCGCCAATCACAGTTGAAAAAACGGCCGCGTGAGCACTTTTTACTCTATAAAATCACGCGCTTTTATTTAGTAAACAACACTATAAATAATTTAAAAGTCCAATGAAAAATTAGCGTGACATTCATCTTAGCTTTTCCTTTAAAAAAAAAGCTATTTTATAAAAACACTACTAAATTAATTTGAATAAAAGTACTTAATAATTAATTACATGAAAAGTTTTTAAGGTAGCCATGACAACGTCGATGACGTCTATGACATATCTCTATAGAAGACCTATTTCAGAGAGAAAATTAATCGCAAGTTTAGCACATCGCGACTATCAGTAACATGGCAAGTGTGTAGAACTGAGTTCGCGCCCTGCAATATGCATGCTCTTTTTGAAAATCTATAAATTGTTTTCAAAAGATGTAGTCGCACGCACACAAACATACCGTGCCGAAGACTGCCGAACTGAAACGACGTTAGACGATGTACGGCCTTCAAGCCACACCTCCGTGCCCGTCGGAGTGGGGAGCGTGAGGTTTTTTCGTTACGGAATTTCTGGATTCGGTCCCCGCGCTCAAGGCCCGCGATAGAAGCTATGCAATAGCTTAATAAACACAAACAACAATTTCATATGGCAGCAAATATATGTATGTGAATCATATTGCTAATAGGTTGCTCCATATGTTCGATAAATTAATGTAATGTAATGCAAATAAAGCAATGAATGTTGTTGAACTGTCAAAATGAAACACATTGCTGCTGATAGTGAGTTACATAATATTACGTCCTTACATATGAAATTGGCGTTTTGTATGAGAGGAGTAAAAGTCGTTTATTTTTTAATATAATATATTTATTTAATTAAAGTATGATCCATTGCTATCTATGCACTTCTACCATCTCATAGGTGTTCGTTTATGCCTTTTCTAAAAATACATTAGGACGGGAATCAATAAAATCTTTGAAGGCGGTTTTGACTGCCTCGTCGGAGTTTAATTTTTCCCCCTGCAAAAAACTATCCGAATTTCTAAAAAAAATGTAGTCTGCTGGAGCAAGGTCCGGGGAGTACGATTGAAGCTTCTCTAATTTGGTTGCAGTCTGTTGCGCAGTGTGTAGTCTCGCGTTGTCCTGAAGCAGCAGTGGCCTTGTGCGATTGACCAGTCTCGGTTGTTTAGCGGCTAGTTTTTCCATCATTCTATGGAGCCTAGCCAGATTACGTCAATATCCTGTTGGTCGGAGTTAAGTTTAAATTGATGAAGAATGGCAGTGTTTTACACAGAGTGACTACTTATCTGACCTTCACAACTCATCATCACCATTATCATCATTTCAGCCGAAAGACGTCCACTGGCGGACATAGGCTTCACGATCCCCAATGATCTCCACGACAGTCGGTTCTGCGCCTTCCGCATCCAGCGGTTTTCTGCGACCCTCACTAGGTCGTCGGTCCACCTTGTCGGGGGCCTAAGCTGCGTCTTTCGGTGCGTAGTCGCCACTCGAGATCCCGTCGGCCCCATCGGGCACGGTCTTACGGGCAATGTGCCCGGCTCACTGGCACTTTAGTGTTCCTCGAGATATGTCGGTTACTTTCGTTCTTCTTCACAACTCAGGTTCTGGGAAACCCTCTGGCAAGGTGGAAGTGACTTTGGGCTTCTGACTAGTCATAATGAATATCAAAGATCAAAAAATGACAGCAGGAATCAACGGTTTAACGTACATTTTAAGGCATGGAGGGGTCTTAATGAACCACGAACCGTACTGTGGAAACCCTAGTTTTACTTTCAATACACCTGTGTGTTTGCTATTATTTAACCAGGATCTCTTGAACGCTCCAAAACATCAATTAACCTATTCTCTTTATTTATTATTTAACGATTAATTACAAAAACAATTATTAATTGCAAACCTCAAACTTAATTACTGCGTGAGTCGTCTGTCCGACGAGAAACTTCGAACAGCTTTGTAAAGCGTTCAATGAAAAGAAATTGTTCTATGAGAATATTTTCCATGCTAAAGTTTGGTAATTACTGGCAACCCTGTAGGAGCAACTATTTAATGGTTCGATGTTAATTTATATTGTTTTCGTAAGCGGTTCAAGTTCTTTTTAGGGTTGCCAGAACAACATATTATTTTCTACCGTTGAGTAATATGGTTTCGTTATTAAGTATTTATTGGAAAGGTATCAAGACTGTATAGCGCCTGCCTAGGTCTACATCGGGAATCTTGGCGGGAAAGCAGAGCCACGCTAATTTTTCATTGGACTTTTGAATTATTTAAAGTATCGTTTACTAAATAAAAGCGCGTGATTTATGTAGTAAAAAGTACATTCAGTAAATAATTCATAAAGAACATTGAAATATCGCAGCATAGTGGGCACATCATGACTTTGCCTGAAAACTCCCCCGTAGACGGTTCACGCGTCTTTTTCGACTGTCATTGGCGATATCTGCTATTATTGTGAAGTGAAATTTTCAAAGACTTTCTATAATTTGTTACACGTACTATTGGCAAAATTGTTGTATCTATTCCACAGGGCCATTGATCAAGAGTTGATGTTATGTTTACATCTACAGAAGTCGCCAAACTTTGCGTCACCACTTTCGTCTCTTTGTGTAAATTACTTCATCACTACTCCTCTCAAAACGATGAAGAAAATTGAAGACACAGGCATATAATAGAACCAAAAATTCGAAGTCATGTGGCAATTTTATTGAGAGTATTCTATTCTATTCTTCACTTGCCTGTGCGCTACGGCCACGGTTATGAAATGAAATGAAATGAAATTAAATGAAATGAAACTTTTTCTGAACTTTTTCAACTAACCCACAACACAGGTCTAGTCTCAGTTCATAGTTGTGGAGGCAAGCTACACCTACAAGAGCGATGTGAGCATAGTGCTTTGGGTATCGAGCGAACGACATGGGCTAACAACTGTCTAGCGTTCTGTATTGTTGAGTTGTATATCAACAGTGTGTGATTCGCTAGTATGACTACATTGGCAGTAATTATAATCTTATTTAAACAACAAATCGTGATTATATTGTGCTGTAGTCAACACTATCCACAATGCGCCCACAGTAATTACAACACGACTAATGATAACGAGAAACAAATTTACCTTCTCCGAGACATTCCTGATCAAGCAACAAATAACTCGTACTAATATTATTAGATACATAATTTCAAAAACAACATAAACATACCCAAAATAAAGCGCCTGACGGGATTCAAATCGTGAGGAAATCAGCATGCCCTAGAAGTAACTTCGAAGACATGTGACATCTACCAACCCTCACTGGGCCATGGTAGATTACGGCCCACTCCATCTTACCGTGTGTCGTGTTACGGCATGATGTCTGGTGAAACCGTACGGAGGACGGGTCTGAGCAGTTGTGTTGCGATGTGTGCCGGGTACGATGCGCCAAATGTTGTTGTGTTGGAAGTTTGGTCGTGGAGGGTCTTCAGATCAATCTCCCTTTGGCGCAGCATCGTTGGTCGTGTTGTTGGGTTTGACATTGCATCACCTCGCTCAACTACCGCCTTCCTTCTTATTCGCTCAGTTTTTCTGAATGACCTATTCACTCTTAATAAACTAGCGCGCTTTACCATCAACGATCGCATCACTACTGCCATCAGGCGGAATTGCGGTCAAGCGCTAGTTAATATAAAAAAAGAGGCCTGTGTCCCAGGAGTGGGCAGATTATAGGCTGGTTATGCATAAACATGAAATTATTGATTTCTTCTTTCCGCTCTTTGTGCGTTTATTTTGCTATCCATGAACGAAATTAATTAAAAAATATTGATGAAGACATAAACAAAATATTGCAAAAAATATTAAAAGTAGTAAATCTTCAACAATAACCATAAAAAATGGCATAAAATGCGGTGGGAGGGTATGATCGAGTCTCATAAAGTTTGACACAGGGGAAGGTATATTTGGTAGTAATGAAAAACCACGTTACAACTGGGGAAGATAGTTGTAAAACACATTAAATTGTTTTTTACATTTATTGTTTTGATTCGAGACATGAGAT
The DNA here is from genome assembly GCA_037179545.1 of Sesamia inferens. Classification (NCBI taxonomy): domain Eukaryota; kingdom Metazoa; phylum Arthropoda; class Insecta; order Lepidoptera; family Noctuidae; genus Sesamia; species Sesamia inferens. Next base: position 6,873,214 of record CM073937.1, on the reverse strand, counting down.
AGAGCGAGTGATAAAATTTTCTATCTAAAAAACTAAACTAAATAAGTATTGTCTATATATATCTATTAGATCTTTTTTTTAAGAGATTAGATCTTTTACAGACAACAAAAAAAAATATTAAAAAAAAAAATGTAAATAATAAAAATAATGTGTTGCGATGTGTGCCGGGTACGATGCGGCAAGTGTTGTTGTATCGGGAGTTTGGTCGTGGAGGGTCTCCACATCAATCTCCCTCTGGCGCAGCATCGTTGGTCGTGTTGTTGGGTTTAACATTGCACCACTTCGCTCAACTGCCGTCTTCCTTCCTATTCACTAAGTTTTTTAAGTGAATGGGTTTAATAAACTAGCGCGCTTTACCATCAACGATTGCATCACTTCTTACCATCAGGCGGGATTGCAGTCAAGCGCTAGTTTATAATTATTAAATAAAAAAAGTCTCTGTTTAGCTACTGACTTTGACCATTGTTATTGGTACTATTCCAGATTATAGAGAACATTTCCCCTGGCCTGACGGGCCGGATAAAAGACTTCCTGACTGAACGGTCCCTCCGAGTTGTAGTCGACGGATGCTCATCGGAGCCCATGTCGACTAATGCCGGTGTTCCTAAGGGGTCTGTTCTGAGTGTTTTCTGTGGAATAATAAGGATCATTATAACAAATTACACGGAACGACTGCTTATCTGATCTCCCCTTGGTCTAGACTCTCTTTAAACCTGTGGTCACCATCGGCGTTCCACAGGGTTCAATTCTAGGTCCTTTCTTGTTTTTAATTTATATTAATGACTTACCTCATCACGTGAGGGATAATCACAACATAGTATTGTTCGCGCATGACACTTCTCTTAGTTTTAAAGTCAAACGTCAGCTAGCAAATTTTGACGAAGTTAACAATGCACTTTTTAAAGTTGTCCATTGGTTTAATGTAAATAACCTTCTTTTAAATGAAAAAAAAAAACTAAAGTCATTAAATTTTCTACTCCAAATATCAGGCAGCTAAGAACCAATGTTCAACTGAATGGAGTAGAGTTGATCCCTGTCGAGTCGACAGTTTTTCTTGAATTAACTATTGACGCCAAATTACAATAGGGTCCTCACATTGAGAAGCTGTCGGTTAGACTTAGTTCTGCCGCCTTTGCTGTTAAGAAAATTAGACAGATAACTGAACCAGAATTGTTTATTTCAGTTATTTTCATATTCTTATGACTTATTGAATTCTGCTCTGGGGAACTTGTGCGGACATCAATACCAACTTTGTTTTACTGACAAGGGCTGTTCGAGCCATACAACCTTGGTCCTAGAGATTCTCTTAGAGAAAAATTCGAAGAGGTGAACATTTTGACTGTAACTTCACAATATATATTTGAAAATCTTATGAATGTACATAAAAATATATCAAATTTTAAGAAAATAAGCGATATTCATAACGTTAATACCAGGAACAAACACAATCTTGTTGTAAATCACACTCATCTCCACAGAGTAGGCAACTCGTTCATAGGTCATTGTATGTACTTTTACAACAAGCTTCCCATGGACATTCAAAGCTTACCCATTAAACGATTTAAAAACTATATAAAGGCCAAACTTTGCACGAAGTGGTACTACGAAATCACAGATTATTTAGAAGACAATAAAGCTTGGGACTGAGCTGCTCGCTCTGATTAGCATTTTCATTTTTAATGTCTGGACATGAAAAAAGACGATGATCCCTGAGTTTGTATCGGCTATTTCTTCTCAGACGTAGTCAGTTAGGAAATGCCGGCTTCATCTAGTTAAAAAAAAAACTTGCAACGTGTAAAAGAAAATCTACTTGCTTAATAAACGATTTCATTTCATTTCATAATATCATTTTTATTTGTATAGTCTGTATAGTGTTTTTTCTTCTACTTCTTCTCCAGCCTATAGATGTCCACCGCTGGGCAAAGGCCTCCCCCAGGGTTTTCAATTACATTGAGGGCGGTTTTTCATAATCCCCACGCTTGGCAGGCGGGTTGGGGATCGCAGTGATTTGTTATTTCACAGGAGAAGTGTTGCTGTCCGCTTCCCTGGCGAGAGTTCCCTTAGTCGCCTCTTACGACACCCACGGAAGAACATATGATGGTACTGTTCTAAGCCCAATACCACAAGCTATCTTTTAGCCTGTGCTATTTTTTTTTTAATGATTATAAACTAGCACTTGACCGCAATCCCGCCTGATGGTAAGCAGTGATGCAGTCGTTGATGGTAAAGCGCGCTAGCTTATGCAGCAGAAAAACTGAGCGAATAGGAAGGAAGACGGCAGTTGAGCGAGGTGATGCAATGTTAAACCCAACAACACGACTAACGATGCTGCGCCAAAGGGAGATTGATCTGAAGACCCTCCACGACCAAACCTACAACACAACAACATTTGGCGCATCGTACCCGGCACACATCGCAACACAACTGCTCAGACCCGTCCTCCGTACGGCTTCACCAGACATGATGCCGGAACACAAATCATTCTTTCTTTGTTTACTTTTGCGTTAACGTGGTGTAAGCATTGCCTACTACAAAAACGCTGGTCTCTCACTCCTCGCGCCACCCCATCAGTTGATAGCAGGACACTCGCTACGAGAATATATGACGTCGTAAACTACCGCCGCTAAGCTTCATTGTTTGTGTATTATTGCTTTCGGATAAAACAAACGGCTGCACATATTTATAACACTTTTCTGGTAAAATATTGCACAAGTAACAGAGTAGGTAAAATATGTTGGTTTCAAAGCAAAGCCCTGCATTTAAGTCATTTTGACAGTTCAACAATTGCTGCCAACTGCCCTGGAGTCATTTTGAAGCTTATGGCTAATCCATTGCTCCTTAAGTTCGAAAAATGTGTATGCTCAACTACATAAATAATGCATCGAATGTTGTTGAACTCTCGCCACCAATTGCTACTGATAGTATGTTATACAGTTACCCTGCGATTGTCATTTTGACAGTTCAACAATATTCATTGCGTTAATTACATTGATCAATAGATGATTTTTTTGAGCGTGTATAGCAATAGACTAGCAATAACCTTTAAAATAATTTTGATTGTGATTCTCAAAGCCTTTGTTTTAACTCCCATGTGGCTTAAATAATTGTCCTAGCGCAAAGCTTTGCGAACATATAGCCACATTCTGAAATTATATCAGATTAACGGCGCCACGTGGTTTCACCCGCGTAGGTTTTGATACGTTTTTTTAAATATGTATATTATTTATTTAATATGCTCCGCTCCTATTGGTCGCAGCATGACGTTATATAGCCTAAAAACTTTGGATTAATGGGCTATCCAACGAAAAAAGAATGTTTGAAATCGGACCAGTTGTTCCTGAGATTAGCGCGCTCAAATAAATAGACAAACTCGTCAGCTTTATAGATTAGTATAGATTGCCATAATCCCCATGTTTGGCAGACGGGTTGGTGATCCCAGTAATTTGTTATTCCACTGAAGCGCTGCTGCCCGCTTCCCTGGTGAGAGTTCCCTTAGTCGCCCTTTAAGACAGCCCGGTACCACACAACCACCAACAACATTACCAACATTTCATCATTATCAACCTTTTATCGTCCCACTGCTGGGCACAGGTCTCCTCTCATACAGAGAAGGATTGAGCGTAATCACCACGCTTGCTCAATGCGGGTTGGTACCAACATTTACGGTGAGGTTTTTATGTAAAAAGAATAGCACTGAAGTAAAAGGTAACGGAACCCTCTTCATGAGACTTGGCTGTCCGTCTGTCCGTCCCGCGTCCTTCCATCTGTCACCAGACTGTATCTCATAAACCGTAATAGTTGAAGTTTTTAGAGAAATATATAATGTATTTCTGTTGCCGCTTTAACAAAAAATACTAAAAATAAAATATTTAAAGAGGGTTCCCATACAACAAAGGAAATAGACAGACGCTTGAAATGTTCACAGAATATTTGGTTATATATTAAAATTAAAAATAAATATTTAAATGAAAATAAAATAAATATTGAAAGGTCCCATACAACAAACGTGATTTTTTTGTCGTGTACGGAACCCTTCGTCCGCGAGTTCGACTCGCACTTGGCCGGTTTTTTTTTATATACTTTTAAGCCACCATGTAATCTGTTAAACACACAGAATGAAAACTTCCCCATACCTGATCATTAGCCGGTCCACTAAAACACTGTCAGAAAAATCCACCCAATGCACGGAATAAAATATCGATTGACAAACTTTACTCTTTACACCCCGTCCTAACACCCAGTTCCAAGTTAGTGAGTTCGACAGACAAAATTCAGCATTACGGGCACTAGACAAGTTGTAAGTTATTTGTGTGCCCCTCCACGTTATCGCATCGAGAACTTTTGTTTTACGAACAATTAAGTGTAACGTTAACCACCCCTAAAGTTCGTGTTGGAGTTCTAGGGTAGTGACACAATTGGAGGGCTGTTTGGTAACTGTGTGGGTTGTTGCGTTGGACTTAATTTTATTATTATTTCCTATTCACTAAGTTTTTTTTAGTGAATAGGCTAAATAAACTAGCGCGCTTTACCAATAACGATTGCATCACTGCTTCCCATCAGGCTCTGTATGAGAAGAGACTGGGGTGGGACAGACCCCGTGTCCCACCCTAGGGCGGCGGACATCGATTGAGGATTTTTTACCACGTAACAAAAAAAAAAAAGGTGATGCAATGTTAAACTCAACAACATGACTAACGATGTTGCGCCTGAGGGAGATTGATCTGGAGACTCTCCTCGACCAAACTATCGACACAACAACATTTGACGCATATTAACCGGCACACTTCGCAACACAACTGCTCAGACCCGTCCCCCGTATGTCTTCATCAGACATCATGCCGGAATACGACGAATCGCTTGGTGGCAAGACTGTCTGGTGGGTGGTAACTTCTGCCGGCAGCCGATGTTATGACTTATCACGACCCGACCGACACCGACTAACAGACAGTACTAAGGTATTGTTTGTTAGTCGGTGTGTTTACTATTTTCGTGTTCTATATACACCGACTAACAGACAGTACTAAGGTATTGTTTGTTAGTCGGTGTGTTTACTATTTTCGTGTTCTATATAAGATGTAAATAACACTTTAAGATCAAAAACAAGTCTTGAAGAAGAATAGTTAGGGCCGAGTGAATCTGTAATGAAACAACAATAAAAATATTATAGACTAAGTAGTAATGAAAGCTTAAATTAAGCTATCGAATATTGCATTAAAAACAATTCACAAACAAATCATCTAATAACAAATTTGTTTTAATTGGAGTACAAACGTTCTTGTTATCAGATGAATTGTTTATCTGTCGAGGTAAACAAAACAATTACAAGTTTGGGTTCATTTCTTATTGTTTAACTTCTTGCCGGTTATATTTTTAGTTCCTTTTGTATTTCTAAGGTACACTACACACCAAAGCCCGGTGGCACAGTCCGCCGACACAATCCGGCGGCTTATGTTGAAATACGCAAGTCCGCAACCTCCGCACGCGCGTTTTGCACGCCGACATGTCGGTGGCTTGCCGGCGACTAGAGTACGCAAGCGCTCAGTTGCCCGGCGACATTTCAGCTGTAGTGACGTGCTAGTATTTTAACTACCAAATGAGTTTTTGATGTCGAACCGCCGACATGCCGCCGGCAAAGTTTTACGACTTGCAATGACTGAAGCCATCAACCTAGCCCGACGGCAAAATGTTGCCGACATATGCCGCCGGCTTTGGTGTGTAGAGCCCTTAATAGACAGAAAGGAAAAATAAAAGATGGCAATTTTCTAGATAATATGTATTCGTACATATTTTGTCTAGAATTCTCTTTTGCAAAAACAATATTCAGTTGAAATTAATTAAACACTAAAATAAAATAATAAAGGCGCTTTATTTTTAAAGGCTAGTAGTAGGTATTAATTAAATTAATTAAGGATACCCAAAGGAGGCTTATACCCTTCTAGAGACACTCTTCGGGTAATTTTCAGCTTTGTTTGTGATGGAGTGATCTCAGTAGGAATATTTTATATTAGGTATGGTAGTTAAAATAATTTTTAAATAAACAAATACGAAAATTTGCCACACAAAATCTGTTACACGGATTGGGATAAAATTTGGCACATAGTTGGTTTATGACCAGGATGAACATTTCATCATCATCATCAACTTCTTTTTTTTTTCGTCCCACTGCTGGGCACTGGTCTCCTCTCATATAGAAAAGGTTTGAGCGTAATCACCACGCTTGCTCAATGCGGGTTGGCGATTTCATACTTAAAGTCCAGGTTTCCTCAATATGTTTTTCTTCACCTTGTAATCAGTCGTTGGTGTCCAAGATATACTTAGAAAGTATATCTTACGACTTAAAAAGTTACATTGATACTTGCCTGACCTGGAATCGATCCCGCACACGCATACTTGAGAGGCTGGTGTTTTTAACCACTAGGCCACCACGACTGTACTAGGCCACCGCGACTGTATTGTATAAAATCTATTCAGAACTTTTTACGAGAAAGAGCAACAATCAAATTCAAATCCGTTCCGTAGTTTTTGCGTTTCATAGTAACAGACATCCTTGCATACTCACAAACTTTCGCGTTTTTAATATAAATTGCTGCGGGTTGCGTTTCCGCCCGCATGAGATTCGATCTTGTCGGAATAAAAGTACCCTATATCCTGGTTTCAGCTTTCATCGTGCAATAGTTTTTGCTTGAGAGAGCATCAAACATTCATCAATCTTCGTAGGATTAGTAGGAAGGATTCAATACTAGAATAGAATACTCTTTATTATGTACACAATATAGATTACAAAAACATAAATATAAAGATTTTACAAAGGGTGTCACAAAGGGCGGTCTTATCGCTAAGAGCGATTTAAATGTCTTGAAAAACTTTTTCCAACCCACAATGTTCGATTTACAAAATTGTTTCTTTTTCAATTGGTGCTCGTTAGAGCAAAAAACTTATTTAAATATAGAATATTATTGTGGCGTAAAGTAGATTGAAACGAATTCCGTTTAGCTCGCTTTACCTAATAGATGTTTCTTTAAAAATCGAGTTATCGTACGTAACTCGATTTTAAAGGAAACTAATCGAGTTAAGTACAGTTCAGAGATTGCGTTCAGTGTACCACCCTCAGTACCGACAGTACGAAAATTTAGGATGGCACTCGTTACATGATACTTTACATTGATAACATTGTTCAACACTCGGAGATTTTATGAGCCCTTTATTATGTGGTATAACCATGTAACGTGCTCGGCGCAATCGTGCGTGCGGGGTTTTATAGAGGCATGTTGTTGTAGGGATAATTTTGAGGTTATTTAAAGTGAAATAATATGGGTAGAGAATAATGATTCATCTCTGGTTTTGGTACGAGTCACATAAAATGCTCTGAATGAAGTTATTGATATATTTACCAATAAACCTGCGGGTGTTAATTGCGCAAGTGATAGAACATTTCACTCGTTCGCATTGCCTTTTGTTTTAACATCCGTAGCTGTAGAAATGGAGTTTTTTTTTCTACTCCGCAATGTTATTTATTTTGTTGAGTAGGGAAATTATATTTTAGATGCAATGAACGTGAATAAACTGTTAAAATTAAAGGACGATCGACGGCTTGTTCTGAGTTTATGACCACTGTTGCCATTACCTACATTTCAAAGCCAAGATACGTACATACAATCTTTGCTTTAACAGCTCTTCAGTTCACATTTAAAAGTAAAAACCAAAAAAATTTATTGTTCTTTTTATACCTCCCGTTGAAGTACATGTACAGTGTAATGTTAGTACTAGAACTATAACAACCGACCACAGTGTAGTGATATAGGCCCTAGTAACCTATAGTTGAAAAATAAAAACTTTTAGAAAACTTACGCAGAAACAAATAAAATAGTTTGTATAAGCTGTTGAAGAGCATTGTTGTACAAAGTGATTTTCTCCTCATGTGCTTCATAAAGTTGATAATAAGGAATCGAAAGCAAAACAAAATGAGTATATCGATGCTAGTGACTACACATGTTAGCGTCGGAACAGTTGGTTACAACGATTCTATAATTTCTGCCTACCCTGATCATAAGATGTTTTTTTAAGCTATTGCATAGCTTCTATCGCGGGCCTTGAGCGCGGGGACCGAATCCAGAAATTCCGTAACGAAAAAACCTCACGCTCCCCACTCCGACGGGCACGGAGGTGTGGCTTGAAGGCCGTACATCGTCTCTAACGTCGTTTCAGTTCGGCAGTCTTCGGCACGGTATGTTTGTGTGCGTGCGACTACATCTTTTGAAAACAATTTATAGATTTTCAAAAAGAGCATGCATATTGCAGGGCGCGAACTCAGTTCTACACACTTGCCATGTTACTGCTAGTCGCGATGTGCTAAACTTGCGATTAATTTTCTCTCTGAAATAGGTCTTCTATAGAGATATGTCATAGACGTCATCGACGTTGTCATGGCTACCTTAAAAACTTTTCATATAATTAATTATTAAGTACTTTTATTCAAATTAATTTAGTAGTTTTTATAAAATAACTTTTTTTTTTTAACGGAAAAGCTAAGATGAATGTCACGCTAATTTTTCATTGGACTTTTAAATTATTTATAGTGTTATTTACTAAATAAAAGCGCGTGATTTTATAGAGTAAAAAGTGCTCACGCGGCCGTTTTTTCAACTGTTATTGGCGATATCCGCCATTATTGTGAAATATTTTTTTAAAGAATTTCTATAATTTGTTACACGTGTTATTGGCAAAATTGTGGTATCTATCCACAGGGACCAGATCAAGAGTTGAAGTTGAAGTTTTTATTAAATAAAATATTACAGAAAGATGTCAGTAAACAATGTTAATACGAGTACATTTAAGTGTACGAGTTGTAATATTGTTATCTCCGAAACGAAACAACAAAAGTTTAATAAAAATATGCTCGTCGGCTTTTTCTGAGGAAGACATTGATGAGGCAAAAAAGTTATTGTTTGTTTCTACGAAGACAAGACAAAAACATGTATCGAGGCGTAAGAACAAAAAGCAGAAAGACCTAAAATATACGATTACGGTGTTTAAAATCACGGATCCCGAACAATCCCAGTTTTTGTGGCATATGACCTTCACAAATTGCCACCAGTTTGCTTTGACTACGTAGAACGTACGTAAAGAAGTTGATGAAGGATTTATTAATTCTACGGTCAGATGTTAACGCAATCAGAAGTGATTATGTTACTAAAGATCAGCTCGAAAATATTAAATTGATAACAAATAATTCGACACCGACGCCGTTCATCATCAATAACCTTTTTATCGTCCCACTGCTGGGCACAGATCTCCTCTCATACAGAGAAGGATTGAGCGTAATCACCACGCTTGCTCAATGCGGGTTGGCGATTTCAGACTTATAATGCCCAGGTTTCCTCAAGATGTTTTCCTTCGCCTTCAGTCATTGGTGTCCAAGATATACTTAGAAAGTACATATAACTTTAGAAAAGTTACATTGGTACTTGCCTGACCTGGAATCGAACCCGCGCACTCATACTTGAGAGGCTGGTGTTTTAACCACTAGGCCACCACGACAAAACAGTGGGGTATATTGAAAAAGAACCTCGGAGTCTTTGAGTATATTTCGTGGTGCTCCCTGTGCGCCGTTTCCGAGTCAACGAAATACCAGTTGGTGGAGTCATAAGGATACTATAGCTGTCTTGCCTGCCCCTCAGTGCCCGGCCGGTCTTGCGATTGCACCGAAACAGCACACAATGACAGAGATTATAAGTAATAGCATAGACAGACCTTACGGAGGAATTGCCCTATTGTAGAGGAAGTCCGCTTTCTCAAAGGTATCAGTGTTGTTGTGTAATAGTGATCGTTTAGTTCTCACACGGATCGTTCTATGTTAGTTTTCTCATTTTACATGCTTACTGACTCGAGTGATAATATAATAGATTTCATGGGTTTTTTCTTTATTTCTTTATTTTTTGGCTTCGCACGGTTTGTGCATTTAGCCAATGCCACGTAATTATGAATTATTCATGTCGAAAAAGACGGCCGCGTGACCCGTCTTACGAGTGAGGTTTGGGACAAAGTCATGATGTGGCCACTATGCAGCGATATTTCACTGTTCTTTATGAACTATTTACTAAATGCACTTTTTACTATATAAATCACGCACTTTTATTTAGTAAACAACACTATAAATAATTTTAAAAGTCCAATGAAAAACGAGCGTGACACTCAGCTTGACTTTCCCGCCAAAACTCAGGGAGCTGATCACGAAAATGATTTCATTTTTGAAATCCAAGATGGCCGACATCATATTTCATGACATTCTGACATGGGTGTGATAACGAACATGACGTCATTTTTAAGCTATTGCTTAGCTTCTTTCTATCTCTTTATCAAAGTCGAACAGAAAACATTGAATATAGTTTAGTCGTTTAATCGTCACCATTTTTCGCACTCTTTTGATGACATTGCTGGTAAACAATAAATAAATTACAAAACAGAAAGAAAACTTGAATTGATATCAAAGAAAAAAAAAACAAAGGAAAAATTACTGTATAAGTAAAATAAATAAATAATTATAATTGCAAGTTATAGTTGATAAAAAAAAGGGTATGCAATAGCTTTACCGCGGCAGTCTCCGAGTGCCACACGCCTTTTTTTTTTGTTTATGAAACATTGCCCCACACAAGAAATTTCTCTTTTATCTTGGGTGCATTTACAAACATATAAACTCACATACACAATCATCCAGACCTTAACACCTACTTGTAAATCATACAAATATTCTGATTTTCCCGTGCGGAAATCGAAACTGCGACACGCAGAGCAGCAGCTTGACCACTGCGCTAACTGTATAGATTAATTAGATGTTTTATATTTTTGTTAGATTATCATACGTCATGTACTTAAATACTGACTGCCGGCTATACTCCAAAACAGGCTTTCTTTCTTAGATCTTGTGGTTAAGTCCCATGTTGGGCGCCATTTAAACTTCAATGACCACATTTTCTAAAACTGTACGGCCAAGAAACTATGTTATGTCCTTACTAAAGCACATAAGTTTGGAACTCCCCATAGGGACATCATCGCCGTCAACCGGTTAGGTTTATGACCAAACTTGGGAGACGTGAGTTATACCATGCTAACTGTATGCCCAAATGCAATAACAAGCTCGTAAAGTTGCAGGAACTAGATACTGTATGTAATAAATAGGATTGTAGATTATGCTGTGGTTTATTGCGTCAATTTGAGAATGGAATATTGGACACTGCGTTGCTGCAACTGGGTTAATGTTGTAAGGAACAGCCCTAACCTGATAAAAATAAGGACAGTGTGATGACACTATCCTGATTTTTAATTTATACGCACTAGGCTGAGACCGCGGAGGACCTGAGTACAATGCTCGAAGACCTCAGTAGGGCATCCAAGCGAGTCGGTCTTAAAATGAACATGGACAAGACGAAAGTCATGTCTAATGCTCATGTTGTACCGACTCCTATAAAGATTGGAAACTCTGTTCTCGAAGTTGTTGACAGCTACGTGTACCTGGGACAAACTATCCAGTTGGGAAGGTCCAACTTCGAGAAAGAGGTCAATCGTCGAATCCAACTCGGCTGGGCTGCTTTCGGGAAGCTACGTAGAATCTTCTCGTCCGAAATACCACAGTGTCTCAAGACAAAAGTCTTGGACCAGTGTGTGTTGCCAGTGATGACTTATGGAATTGAGACGTGGTCGCTAACAATGGGCCTTATAAGAAGGCTCAAAGTCGCTCAAAGGGCAATGGAGAGGGCTATGCTTGGGGTTTCACTGCGCGATCTAATCAGGAATGAGGAGATCCGCAGAAGAACGAGAGTAACCGACATAGCCCGAAGAATTGCAACACTGAAGTGGCAATGGGCTGGACACATTGCCCCTAGGACCGATGCCCGATGGGGCCGACGGGTTCTCGAGAGGCGACCACGCACCGGAAGACGTAGCGTGGGTAGGCCCCCGACAAGGTGGATCGACGACCTGGTGAAGGTCGCGGGAAACCGCTGGATGCGGGAGGCGCAGGACCGGTCGTCGTGGAGAACCTTGGGGGAGGCCTATGTCCAGCAGTGGACGTCTTCCGGCTGAAATGATGATGATGAATGAGGCCCGCATGGTAGATTATAGCCCACGTCCTTTCAACGAGAGAAGGTGTGTGACCCAGCTGTGGGAATTGAGGCAAATATTACATATTTTTTCTATTTTTTTTGTTGAAGGAATTGCCGGTTTCTTAACAATGTTGAGATAAGTAGTGGTGTAAACATTTACATAAAGTGCGCCAGAAAACAGGATTGATTTCTAGATATTATAGAAAAAGGAGGACAATGACGAAATCGATTGCAGGCGAAAAGAATAAAATATTGTGTTGTTATTTAAATGCTTGCATGATTACTCTGTCCACAAATGTAGGTTATTGTTGTAGTTAAAGATGGCAGAAGGGACAGAGATTAATTAAAAAATGGTGCCTTGTTCATGAGTTCTTTATTCCTGATAGTATTAGGAATTAAGGAGTCATAAATAAGGCACCATTTTTGCAAGGAAAAAAGTTTTTGGTGGTAAGAACTGTTTTGAAAAGCGTGTCTTCCGTGGAGAAGACACGCTTTTCGATAACTTTGTATCTGTGTTCTACTCCCTAAGCACGAATTCATAGTTCCCGCCAAAGTTACAGGGGTTAGTTACTCCTTATCGCATAAGAATATAAGATTGATTTGTAGTTCTGAATGAGAATGAATACCGTCATGATTTGACAGTACGGTTCGTACTCTTGATGTGTCTTAAATATTTCGTGTCTTCGTTGGCTTAAAAAGATGACAGATATTGTTTTATACCAAAAATAAATTATGCCATGCCTGCACTGTTAAGCTGTTGACAGCTGCGCTACGTCATCATTATCATCATCATCATCTCAGCCGAAAGACGTCCATTGCTAGACATAGGCTTCCCCAAGGTTCTCCACGACGACCGATCTTGCGTCTCCCGGATCCAGCGGTTTCCCGCGACCTTCCACCAGGTCGTTGGTCCACCTTGTCGGAGACCTACCTACGCTGCGTCTTCCAGTGCGTGGTCGCCACTCGAGAACCCGTCGACTCCATCGGGCATCGGTCCTACGGGCAATGTGTACAGCCCACTGTCACTTTAGTGTTACAATTCTTCGGGCTATGTCGGTTACTCTCGTTCTTCTGCGCTGTGTGTCGCGGGTTAAATAAAATTTTCGTATGACCTACAAGTAGTTGTTCCGAGTCTGGCTGTTTATGTATGTGAGTTTATATGTTTATAAACGCACCCACGATACTGGAGAAATTCCTAGGGTAGGGCAACGTTTCTTTAAAAAAAAAAGGATTTAGTATTTAAAACAAAATACGGTGACAAAGATTAAGCGTTTAAAGAAAATTCTTGAATTAAAGAAAAGGCCTGTAAAGATATTTTTCTATTAAAGTTTATGTCGACAATCCTTTTAACTTTAATATAGTAGAAGAAGCGGTCCGTTATTTGAATCATAAACAGCAGTAGACTGAAATGTAATACAACTTGTTTCAATTCAAACTACGTGCTTCACAAAATTTAGGTTTCAATTTTAAAAATAAATTAATTCGTTTTTCCTCGCTCAAAGGCGCCTTAAATCCAATTATTTGTTTATTTATTAAAGTCAACTTGTACGTATTTTGCACAGATTGAAAACTTTGTCGAAGAAGAAGTTAAATTTGTTTTTTTTTTTTGTTACTCTATTTTTGTTAGATACTCTTTTGACAGAAATTAGCGCAGATGACTGAATATGGACCTGTACCCTAATTGAGTAACACACTTTTACTATCAATCGGAATCTTTTTTAAGCCTATTGCTAATCCATTGCTCCATAAGTTCGGAAAATGTGTCTGCTCAACAACGTTAATATCGCAATGAATGATGTTTAAATTTCAAAATGAAACCCATTGCTACTGATGGTGTGTTTCACAATTACATTGCTGACTTAAGTCGGGGTGTTTTTTTAGATCTAATGATAACAACAATTTTCTATTCAGTTCTAGTTGGTTGGTCTGAACTCGATGTTGTTGATGAGTATTATACCGGGGATAAACAGTCCAACCAGGTAGGTCCAATTTCGAGAAAGCTACGCTACATTTTCTCATCGTTTAAGATATCTCTCAAGACTGAAGACTTTGACCAGTGTGTGTTGCCGGTGATGATATACGGAACTAAAACGTAATCGCTCATAATAGGCCTCATACGAAGGCTCAAAGTCACACTAAGGGCGATGCAAAAAGCTATGTTCCGAATTTCTCTGCGCGATTGAATCAGGAATGAGCAGATCCACAGAAGAACTAAATTACCGACATAGCTCTTCGAGTCCCTAAAATTAAGATTCTGTCGGCAGAGCATATTGGTAAGGTAAGTTTCTGGAGTGACGGCCACGTACCGGAAGACGCAGCGTAGGGAGGCTCCCAACAAGATGAACCGATGACCTGGGACCTGGTGAAGGTCGCGGGAAGCCGATGGATTCGGGCAGCACAAGACCGGTCATCATGGAAAGCCTCTATAGACGGAAGAAGAACAAAAAGAACAACGATGTTTATAATTTTTTTACTTTTCCAGATTTTTTGATATAAATGTATTATTAATTTGTTCCACAATGTTCAAATGAAATAAACTACGCTCGAATGAGATTCCGCCTGATCGTAAGCAGTGATGCATTCATTGATGTAAAGCGCACTAGTTTATTTAGAGCTTATTCACTGTAACCTTGAAGACACATAAATTGTAATCAGACGGGAAGACCGCCACAGGAAAATTGTACCAGTCCTTCGATGTACGCGGTATAAAAAATGGGCGAAACACTTCACGTATAAAAATTTCTATATCCATACTAATACATATTATAAATGCGAAAGTATCTCTGTCTGTCTGTCCGGCTTTCACGCCAAAGCTACTGAACCGATTGTAATAAAATTTGGTGCAGAAATAGTCTAGAGCCTGAGAAAGGACATAGGCAATAATAACATCCCGCCATGACCAATATGAGCAGAGCAGTAACAAAAAATGTTGCGAAAACGGGGTCAAACGCGGACGCACATATTGCTCCCATTATTTTAACAGGCGCTTATTTTATGTCAGCACGCAGATGGAGTCGCGGGCAACAGCTAGTACAAAATAAAGTTACACGGCTACGGCTTACGGTGGAATATCCTAAAATTGAAACAATCATATTTACATAAATTATAGAGTTCGATGCACCAAAGTCTCGCGATTATGTACGAAAACAAAATTAGAAAAGTATATGTTTCAGACATTAAAATTATTTACAATAAATCTATTTGGTTTCAAGACAAAGATGTATACAATATGGAGTGCCCCAAGGCGGCGTATTGGCACCACCTCTTTTTTTATTTACATAAATGATTTCCCAAAAATAATTCAGCATAAGATGGTTCTCTTTGCAGGTGTGGCAGTAATTATGTAAATGAAATAAATGAATCTCTAAATAATAAACTGGCTTGATGATAATAATTTAAAAATTAATCTAAGTAAAACTAGCATCATACAATATCATCAACGTCGTGAAAATAAAATCATTGGCAAAAAAAAACGGACACCTAAGCAGTGAACCATTTCAAATGTTAATATTGCTTTGTTTGATTATTATAGGTAGTTTTATCTTCATAATTTGGTAAATTAATAAGAAAGTAATGGTTTTTATCAGTATTTCATAAAATTTTGATACAATTTATGGGAAATAATGCTAAACCCCGCTAGTAGTGTATGTTCGCTAGTAGTGCACATGTTCATGAAGTTAAAATTAAAAAAGGTTTTTTGTTTGTTTTTCTTTAATAAAGTAAAAGCTGATAAATGTTTAGTATCGAGTGTCACCCCCTCTAGCTAAAAT
Organism: Sesamia inferens; assembly: GCA_037179545.1. NCBI lineage: Eukaryota > Metazoa > Arthropoda > Insecta > Lepidoptera > Noctuidae > Sesamia > Sesamia inferens. The sequence goes on along the minus strand of CM073937.1, from coordinate 6,857,346 downwards.
CACAGCTTGAATTCATCTGGGCCTGTTAGTGGGTATATCTCGGATACTTTCTTGCGGAATACATTCCCACTCCGCAGTTATAACATTCTTCAGCTCTCTGATGATCTGCGAAGCCAATTGTACTGATCTCACATGCCGTTTCAGAACGTCCGAGACATGCTCAATGGGATTGGGGTTGGGACTATGAGCTGGCCAATCCAAACGAATGCCGACCTCTTGCACATACGCTTCAACATCGCGAGATCGGTGGGCGCGACCATTGTCGTCCATAAAAATCGAGTCTTCACCTAGAGCGGCTAATGCGGGTTCTGCATGAGGAATTAGAACTTTCGTTATGTATCGATGCCCAGTCAATGAGCCGTTTTTAATGAAGACTAACTCTGTATGATCCATTGAATTTATTCTTGCCCAAAATATAACAAAGCCCCCACCATAAGGTGTGATTTCTTCAAAACATGCCTCTGCAAAGCGTTTTCCTTGTCTTCTTAGCACTCGCCGATGTTGATCCTTACCAAACCGAGATATCCTGGCTTTATCATAGGACAAAACCCTATTCCAATCTTCTTACTGACTGCGTATATTGGCAGAGAAGCCTCCTCCTAACCGTCCACAGACTAATATGCACATTTCATACTTCTTGGAGGTTGTTCTTAAGATCCACATTCACATCCACATGTTCCGAAGATTTGCGATTTCTCAATGCGCGACTCACAAGAAAACGATCATGCCGTGGTTGGGTACAAGGTTTTCTTCCAGAACCAGGCCTTCTCTATTTGAAACCAGTCTCCTGATATCGCTGCCAGCTCCTTTGGACCGTCGACCGACTAACATTTAGCCTCCTAGCCATGAAGCATTGGCTGCAACCCTCTTCAAGCAGCGCAATAATTTTGGTAGCCTTTACCACTTTATCTACCTTTTTTGATACAGCCAAACAGCAATAAATAAAACTTTCACAGTCAAGGACATGAAATTAATCGATAAAAATTGAATAATATTTATGAAAGTTGATGTTAACTTCTGGAACTTTGCGCCAAAAATGCAGGTTTTTTGTAAAAATGAGCATCAAATGAAAATTTGAATTTAGAACGTACTTTTTTAAAGGAAGGAAGGAAGGAAGGAACTTATATCTAAAGTAGAATATGGACAATCAAAACTAGGTCCGAGGGAGATAGCGTCACTGTAGCTCTCTGTCTTTGTTGTGTAGGGTGACTATTAAAAAGGGGGCATTATAAGGAATGTACATAAAACATTTTTTTTAGTTATATTACCTGAGATTTTCGGATGCGAACTTTTTAAATTTATTATTCTAGAAATTGATAAATAAATTGAAGATGTACTTATTCTATCGATACGAACATCAAAGAGTTTCATCACAAATCTGTGGTTTTTGAATACTGGAAATATGTTATAGGTATTTTTAATTTTTTTCAAACATTAAATAAATAATAAATGGTAAATGGAGTCCTCCTCTTGGTGAGAGGGAGTGAGCCATAATCTACAACGCGGGCTCACTGCGAGTTGTTAAATGTGACATGGCGGTTTCCTCACGCTGTTTTCCTTCACCATTTTGAGAGCAGCAGTGGTGGCTGGTGGGGTTCGAACCTACGACCTACATTTTACCCACTGCTCCATAGTTACAAACTCACTAAGAAATAATTTTTGGAAATTCATCCTCTAGAGGGTTAAACAGAGGTTTAAAAGTTAGGATATCAACGCGGACGAAGTCGCGGTAAAAAGCTAGTTAACATATAAGTTTGACTTTGCGTCCGTTGGTATTAAACATTAATACTACCACAGGGAATATTGACGGGTTGGTACTTTTTTTAAGTTTTGAAGTAGAAACTTTTTTAACGATGTCTTCTGGTCTGAAATGGAGTCTGCAAACAACAACATAGTTTGGTAGTTCTACTTGTATAACATCAAGCCACTCTTTCTACCTCGTCTTATTACTAGGTAGTCTGCAAGAAAATGTTACACGTCTAAGATTGCCGTACAAAATCCATGTACCTTTAAATAAATAATATAAATTTATGGGCACCCTAAAAACAAACACTATAACTTTTATATGGTTACCGAAACTGTCACTCACTTTGGCAGCCATTAATTGAACACTTTTTCACCATCTTTTTATAACAGAAATTGTTGGTTCCAAACAAAATTTAGAAAAAAATGCAACCACTGGATGCAACAAATTAAATATTTGCCACCCTTTTATCCAGCTGAAGGTATTGCCATACTTCGGATGAGTAATTACTACTATTCGTTATAACTGTATATGTGGAGTAAATACGCAGTTATTGAGAACCTATGTTTACTTGATTATAATATTAGCAATAAAAAAACGATATAAAAATATAAATGAATGTATATGACTTATTATTTTTTATGCTCACATCAATTAAATTTAATCTTTTTCCGAACCTGAATTATATTTTATACTGGCATCACTGAGAAAGAGACAGAGAGTTACTAGGATGCTTGCTCCCTCGGACCGTGTTCTCTTCAAATAAGGTTTATCGATGGACCTTATAGTTCTTACTATAGAGTCTTCTTTTAAACAAGAGACTTGTGCAAGTACTCATTCCACTTTATATATAGGTTCCTTGATACCATGGCATTTTTAAAACCGGCCAGTAACGTGTACATACGTTTGAAACCTTTTTTTGTATTGTATCTTTTTAAAGATGAATGAAAATCAAAACCGCTCGTTTTTGTAAAATAATGAGTGTATTAACCTTAATATCCATTATTGGTGTAGTGACACATCTGCGGAACGTACGGCGCCGAAAGCTCAGCGGATGAAATGTCAGTGGCAATATTCAGTTGTTATGACAAACCAAACGGTCGAAACGCCGTGTCTTGTTCAGCGCGCTATACGACGGAAAGATACGTGGCGTCGTCATCAGTCTGTTTGTGTCGACACTTTATGGTGTGCGGTTTTTGTGACGTACCTGAATTGCCCAGAAAAATGGATTTAATTAGAATATTAGCTATTATAGAGGGCTTAGAAGACGTTGCCGCTCTTCGTTACCGCCACGCGCGCGATGCACATCACGCGCCGAATGTTCAGCTACACCCGCCGAACTTTCGGTCGGCTTGCTATGCAAAATACATTAAATGCCGAAAAAACCGCCCGAAGGAAGGTTAGGCTCTATGCCGAACGCAGCATAATTGCGGCTGATGTGTCATAGTGTACACGAAATACACTGCGAGCGTATTTAGCCGAACTTTCTGCGCCGTACGTTCCGCAAATGTGTTGCGACACTAAAGGTTATAAAATAGAGTAAGTTGATACTAAGTTTTTGGGAATCATTATAGACAGTAAATTGACATGAAATTCTCACACTATCATTATAATATGTAAACGACTAAGTAAATCAGCGTTGCACTATCCCAACTTTCAAAAAATGTTAAATCGAGACATTGCTAACAGCATACCACGGACTTATAGCTTCTGAACTACGGATGCAAAAACGCTTTGTAAGTTCTATGTGTGGCTTGGGCACGTCACAATATCGGCGGTAAGTCCCCTCTTTGAGAAGTGACTAGCGAAGCGCCATGGCACCCTCACTTTCCGTCTGACGCAGGTCCTCACCGGACACGGCTTTTTCGGGAGGTTCCTGTTCCGGATAAGGCGGGCGGGAAGAAACGCTAGGAGTTTACCGCTGTAGGGATCGCCCCGTGGGCACGACATCTCTCGCCTCCAGCCTTGGTCCAGGCTATGATCCAGAGCGAGAGTGTATGGCAGGCCGTCACGTCACGTCCGAGGCGGGACGCGTGAGGAACCGGGAATCCCAGTGCCCTCACGCCTCTAGCCGCCGCAGGAGACGCTCTGGTCGGGAGACAACATCGAGCTCCCGTCCACTATAAGCACGGGCTTTCGAGCGGGAGCAGTGGACCGACGGTAGCATATCGTGATGGGGTCCACGAAGACCGATAACTCTTGGCTCAGTATTGCGGATTGGTTAAAAAAGAAACCGTGGCCCTGACAGACAAGTGAAGAAACATGGTTGGGTTTAATTCAGAGAGGTGAGTAACCCATTTGAAAGATTAGCCTATAAAGCCTTTCTCTTTTGTGTAAACATTACATAGGTGACGGTAAACAAGATAAGTGGTAAGAAAACAGTCTTCTCAACTCACTTTTCCCGCAGTATTATACATAAAAATAAAGCTGTTTTGCTTCCTCCACCACACGCATCCACTGCCTTCATCTCATCCAACATGCTACTAGAATGTCTGAATAATAGCCTCTTATTAAAGCCATCGATGTAGGCATCTTTAACTAATTGAACCTATCTAGACCCTTCGTTGGGAAATCAAGCTTTTTATTTGTAACCTCAGCATTACCTTACAAACAAAACCCAACTTTAACTCACAGAATTTAGGGATGGATTTTAAATAGCACTTCTCTGCTTTTAATTTGCAATTTTCAGGCTTACCATTACTGAGGGATTAAGTTCTAGTCAAGGATAGAATCTTTAATTTCCTCAGGGCGTTAAGGATGGATGATATTAGGTTTTGATTCTCCAAAGGCTGACTTAACATTGCGTACAGTTTCTATTGCTCGATTGTGTAGCGAAGAACTTCGCATAGGTATATCTACAACGTCATTTTTACTTCATACGATACCTGAATATAGTTTGTTCAGAATAAGCAACTGAATCGATTCTCATCATTTTTACACCATGTTATATTTTTCCCAAATACATTTTGTACTAGAAGCACAATAAGGCAGGCCCCCGCGCGGGTGGGTGAGCGGTGTCATGGCCATATTTTTTTTGGGACAACCAAGTAAGATAACAAGCTCTTAACCTGCCAAAATGTGCCATTATTGTAGACGTGGCGGGAATATTATAGTTGGATTTCTTCGACTTAGCTAAGCGTGAGTAGGCTACTACGCATACACATACTTGAACTATTTGGTAGGTTATTAAGAAAAATAGTCAAGGCTTGTGGGTAAACAACACAGGCCAATCGATCAGGTACACTTGCCGCTGTTGGTTTGTGAATGGGTAGCCATATCTACATACCGGGACCCTGCTATGCTGTCATTCGTAGAAATGAAATCGTTTATTAAGCAAGTAGGATCACTGATCACTTTTGCACATGTTCTTTTTTTTTTTAAACTAGATAATGCCGGCATTTCCTAACTGACTACCTCTGAGAAGAAATAGCCGAAACAAACTCAGGGAACATCGTCTTTTTTCAGGTCCAGACATTAAAAATGAAAATGTTTACAATAATTTACATTATAATTACTCATATTGCTTAGTAACAATGCTTAGCAGTGCGAGCAGCTCAGTCCCAAACTTTTTGAAGTAGATTTTTGGGCGCCGCTATGGCTCGTCAGAAGTCCGAACGTTTGATCACCAGTCTTATCAAGGGGTATCGTATTACCCAGTAACTGGGTTATAAAGGTCAAATATACAGTCGCTCCATATAAAATGCTCGTACTTAGCTGCATCCGATTAGACTAGTAGTCGACCTTAACATACATAGGAAATAGCTAGGTAGATGAAAAAAAATACGAATGATTCAAGAATACAAGCAGAAGTACGTACGTTGTAGCAGTATAATACAAGCAGAAGTACCTACGTTGTAGCAGTATAATACAAGCAGAAGTACCTACGTTGTAGCAGTATAATACAAGCAGAAGTAGGTACTTCTGCTTGTATTATACTGCTACAACGTAGGTACGTTATAGCAGTATAATACAAGCAGAAGTACCTACGTTGTAGCAGTATAATACAAGCAGAAGTACCTACGGCGTAGCAGTATAATACAAGCAGAAGTACCTACGTTCTAGCAGTATAATACAAGTAGAAGTACCTACGTTGTAGCAGTATAATCTCTGAGGACTGTGACACAGTTTATACTAGTATAGTCGTCGACGTTATCTCTTATAAATAAGGATGTATTTATTACCATGATCTTGTATATAGAATAAGAGAAATTTGTAATTCTTGGAGTGATCAATAAACTATTATTATAAAAAAAATAGTTGGGTTATAGGGATGTTTCCTGGGTAAAAAAAAATTGATTCTATTTAGTCCTTCATTCAGATTATAGAAAAACATTGGATACGTATATTTTGTTTTATCAAATCAATAAAAATTGGCAAATATAAAAGACATCAAAGATCAGGAGTGGTGGCTGGTGACGTCAATGCTCGCTAAAAAGTGTAGCGAGCAATGACGTCACACGAGTTTTCAACGCACTGTGTGGTCTTAATTTTTTGTTTATATGAAAAAAAAATACGTCTCTAGTAAGTTTTGGAAATCTGACTGACGGACTAATTAGTTTTTTTTTAGTCAACTACCCTATTGGGTAACACACTATTGGTAGTAATGGGTTTATTTTTGACAGTTCAACAATTTTATAATATGTTACGAAATTAGGGTTACGATGTTCTCATTAATGGGATATAGGCCTCGTTTAGATGAAAAGTCAAAATCTTCCTTCTTTCTTCTTTATAAACCAGTGCTTGACCAGAATCCCGCTTCATAGGAAGAAGTAATGCAATCGTTGATGGTATAGCGCGTTTGTTTATTAGGAGCCTATTCACTGTAGCCTTGAAGACACTAATATTGTAGTCCGACGGAAACACCGCTGGCAAATTGTTCCAGTCTCTCGATGTACGCGGGATGTCTGAAAATTGTAGGCTCTAAGACATGTCGGTTTCTATCAATGTTTTATTTCACCGTTTTGAGAGCTGTGGTGCTGAAATAATTTACACAAACCAAAGTGCCTCTCTGGATTCGAAACAACAATCTAAAACTCGTAAATCGCGGCTGTTTCCATGGTTACTAACCGGAGAATCGATGACCTTTCAGTAAGACTGCAAATTAAGGTAGGACGCCCTCAGGCCAAGTCGCCGATCGAGCGACAAATTTCGTATACAAAACAGAAAAAAAAAATCGTTTGCCAAACGTTGTACAATACAGTCAGGAAAATTAATTATTCTACAAAACATATAGCTGTTTTTTGTAATGAATGCGCTCAATATTTATTTATTTATTTATGCATACACTACCCTTACATGTTGCTTAATCTAATGCGGCAGAAAGGATACATTTCACGACTTACATTTTAGAAACTTACACATATAATAAAATATAATAAAAACAATTCTAATAAAATTTAAACAATACATTAAAAACTATAACAAATAATATTAAAATTTAAAATAACACTATTATTTTTTAAAATAATTATAAACTAGTTAATCTGGAGACCGTCCACGACCAAACTCCTGACACAACAATATTTGGTGCATCGTACTCAGCACACATCGCAACACACTGCTCAGACCTGTCCTCCGTGTGGTTAGGATAATTGCACAACACTCCATCTGTTCATCATCATCATCAGTGCGTCCTACCCGTCATGACTTACGGAGCCGAGACGTGGACACCAACGGTCAGACTAGTCCATAAGTTTAAAGCCGCTCAGCGAGCTATGGAGCGGGCTATGTTGGGCGTCTCTCTGAAGGATCGCATCAGAAATGAGGTGATCCGACAGAGGACCAAAGTCACCGACATATCTGAGAGGATTAGCAAGCTGAAGTGGCAATGGGCTGGTCACATATGCCACCGGGCCGACAACCGTTGGGGTAAACGAGTCCTCGAGTGGGCGCGTCTCGGCAAACGTAGCGTAGGACGCCCTTGGGCGAGATGGAGCGACGACATCAAACAAGTGGTTGGTGGCGGCTAGCGGAGAACTGCTCAGGATCGAGCTTGTTGGCATGCTATGAAAGAGGCCTATGTCCAGCAGTGAACGAGTAGAGGCTAATGATGATAATGATGACATCATCTGTAGCAATCGGGACAAGTGAGAAAGAGTGATGGATCTATGCAAAAATTCTAGAAGCTGCGTGAGTATGCATGACCCATTACCGGCCGTGGGATGTCCATCGGGTACAGGTAGGCGGAGATCAGCGCACGGTTCGCCTAGTTGCAGTATGGCGTTCATCATCGTTCATCGGTATCAATGTGAGGATAAATCTTTACTAGTATAACAAATGCGACAGTTTTTGTGTATGTATGTATGGATGTTTGTTACTCCATCAAAAACTACTGAACGGATTTAGAGGAAAGTTAGCGAACAGATTTATAACCGGGATTAATATATAGGACAGTTTTCATCCCAATATCCCCAACAGATCAAAACGTACGCAGGCGATGCCGCGGGGCACAGCGTATTTAAAATAATCATATTATGTGTCTGCGAAAATACAAGCAAAAAAACATCTTCCGCATCGCTGTCAACACAGGAACAGTGCCAAAAAGGCTGGTAGCATTGTCACGTTGTATGGCCATGCTAATTCTTTGGCCAAGAAACAGACAAGAACTCTGGTCACTTGAAGTGTCAACTAACCACTTGACAATATCTCAAATGATTATATATTTTGTGAATGTATTTTATATTGTTTTATGACCTTATATGGCGAGAAACTTGTTGATTGATATTTCACGTAAAAGTCATTCAATAGAGTTATAAATATTAAGTTACAGGATTTTTAATTCTATTCTATAGAGTCATTCTTGTTACGATCACAAATCATATTTAGTTCAACAAACAACCTTTTTTTATGGGTGGGCAATGATTGTTCCCCACCCGTGTTCATTCAGTTGCCTGCCTGTGCCAGGGGACACGTTATCTCTTTAGAAAAACCCGAGACCCGGGCAGTCAACGAACAACCCGACACTGACCTGCAAATTACAAAACAAAAACCCTAAGAAATTTTCAATTTTGCTGTTTATTTTCGCAACTCTAAGGGAGTTGTGAAAATAAACAGCAAAATTGAAAATTTGAAAAAGAGGGGAATCTAGTGGCACTTTCTCTATTATTAGAACATAGTGTGCGCCTGACATTCTAGTGTTCTGCTGTTTTCTTCGTCAATAACGCTTTGAGAGCAATTATTTTTTTCAACAAATTTTTACGTTCATCATAGGCACAGGACCATCATTTGATTTTTTTCAAAACTTAATTTATAAAAGAAATATGAAAAATGACCCATTTTTACCGCGATGTTCAGACGACTATTAGACAAATGTGACAAAATAGAAAAGAATAGGAGCATAGGTATAATTTTCCTCAAAATTTTGATATATATATGTCGGAGATCGTCGATATAATTTTAATAGAAGTTGCTGATTTGATTTACGTAGTAGAGGGGCGAACGCCTGTGACGTTATTTTGTGATGGCGTCACATGGACAGAGTCGCTTTGGAAAGTGGGGTTCGTCGAACGGTCACTTTGCATCGAGACGCGGACCAAGGCACATCTCCGAACCGAAACTGTCGGTTTGCCTATTCAAATTGTTATTATGAAGATTGGAGGGTATATCTACACGTCGTGCTTCAATTCAAAACTCACCTGCGAAATGGAACCTGTACCACCAAACCAAGATGCTGTCGACCCTACCGCTCTGCCGTCGCTGTCTCCGACATATATAAATAATTAAGATCGGTCGTGATTTGAAAAGAAAACAGCGGAATACGTAACGTCTTTTGGTTATCGTTTTTGTAGGTAAAATCAGCCAGAGCTGCAACCGTCCCTTTCACACTTTACGGGGAGAGATTGGAAGCGGCGCGACGACAGTAGTTTCTTCAAATACCTATTTTTCAAATGCCTCGACACTAGAGTTCCCTCTTAACAATTAATTTTCTTAAGCTAAAATACGGTTTCCTTAATTTAAGGTTACTTAGTTTTTAATTCATGAATGGGTAAGGTTATAATGTGAGTGAAGCTTCATCAGCTTAGACCCCATTTCACCAAAGTATGCACTGCGAATCTGTAACCATCTCATCGTGAAGACTTAGGTGAAGAGCTGTCATTCCAACTCAAGGTACGAAGGAACCCTACCTCACTATAAGTTTACTTCACCTAACTTTTCAGGATGAGAGTTTTAAAGAAACGATCGACTAATATTTTTTATCTGTGACATAAAATGCTAGAAGTTTCTCTGCGTGATCGAATCAGAAATGATGAGATCCGCAGAAGAACCAAACTCACCACATAGCTCTTCGAGTCGCTAAAATTAAGTGGCAGTGGGCGGGACACATAGCTCGTAGAAGCGATGCCCGACGGGGCAGTAAAGGTTCTGGAGTGGCGACCATTTACCGGAAGACGCAGCGTAGGAATGTGCTAAACAAGGTAAACCGATGCCCTGGTGAAGGTGATGAAGACGATGGATGCAGGCAGCACAAGACCGGTCATTGTGGAAAGCTTTGGGGGAAGCTTTTGTACAGCAGTGGACCTCTATAACCTGAAGAAGAAAAAGAAATGGCATAAAATTGACGCCTAACATTGTGCAAGTATTAAAAAAAAGTTAAAAAGAATATTAAAATATAATGATAGGACTTTTAAAAAAGTGCCCTAATTGTGATACATATTTTCAAAAGAATAAAAAATACTTTTGCTCCAGAGTCACTAATTGTGTTCACGAGCAACAATAGGCGAACACCCCAACAGCGTTTCCTCACTTATATTTGTAGCTAAAAAAAGTTGTGACAAGTTGGAACCCCAATTCGTGTAAATCATTGAACAGAGAGTGTAAGCCGAAAAGTTAAACATGGAGTGAGCAAGCGACGGAGCGAGGAGAAAGTTTTTAATACACCGCATTGTACCGAATAGTATATCCTTCATTTTTGGGAAGCCTTCAACTACCCAGTGACTGGAATGAAATTCGTTACAAGGCAGTTCGTGAATATATATATTTTCCATAAATTTTAATGTCGTAGGTATCAAGATAGAATCACTATAGTCACAATCAAAAGTCATTTAATATCACAAAATATCTTCCTTGCAGAAATTCACTAAAATCCATTCACCAGTAATTATAAAATAACCTAGTCTATCACTTTAATCAGTTTTAAAACAATAGGGCACAAGATTACTCAGAACAATAGCGATTCGTGGCATACGTGGTGCGTTCGCCGTTGACGTTCAAATCAAAAGTGAAGTTCAACATGGCCACGCTGGCCATCGCCACGACGCTCCGCCAGACTGACAGTTGTCAAATCTCGTTCCGAAGTATTTCTCAAAAGAGGCGCGCTAGCGACGCGCCGTCATATATTTTTGTTATTGGTAAATAAATCTCCTAATATTACATCTGATGGCAAAAATAATTTCAGGTTCCTATAAAATAAAATTTTGCCTTAAAGTGTACCATCTGGATTACTGAAGATAACAAAAAAAAATCGCTGAAACATAATTTTGACTCTGACCGCATACAGTCACACCCACATAGTACACACTACATTCTGAGAAATAAATACATTCTGATTCTGACACGTACCGGAAAACAAAGCGTAGCGAGGCCTCCAACTAGGTGGACCAATGACCGGGTGAAGGTCGCGGCAAGCCATGGATGCGGGGAACACAAAACCGGTGATCGTGGAAAGTCTTGGAAGAGGCCTCTGTCCAGCAGTGGAGCTCTATAGGCTGAGGAAAAATAAGAAGATTCTGATATTACAGGTTCTCATCGTATAAAGTTAGGTGAAGTGAGCTTAGAATGAGCTGTTAGTGGTGTCAATCCCTAGCGTTGGTTGGAATGTCAACGCCCCCGACGATCGAGGGACTGGAACAATTTGCCAGCGGCGGTGTTTCCGTTGGACTACAATTTGAGTGTCTTCAAGGCTAGAGTGAATAGGCTCTTAATAAACTAGCGTGCTTTACCATCAACGATTGCATCACTGCTTACCATCAGGCGGGATTACGGTAAAGCACTAGTTTATAATAAAAAAAAAAAAATTGGCCGGGGCGGGACTGGAGCAGCGGGTCTCTGTAGTGTATTTAGTATCAGCATTGTACCCGTGTGAAGCCGGGGTGGGTCACAAGTAATTTATATTCTGTACTTAGGCTTGTACATCTAAATGAACTTTCATGGTACTTTGTTTTTGTTTCATTTGAGCTAAATGGCCTACTTCATTACGGCATCATTAGGTCTTCTTCAAAGCAAATTAACCGGCACTTCGAGCACTCCAGATAGTGGGACATAGTTTTCAGAAGCGCCTCACTTGCGGATGGGTTAGTTTTTCTCAATACGACTTAAGACCTTTTTTTGAGTCCATATTACAAACTATAATAATAATCTTTTGTGTCGGTAAACGGTATACGTAGGCGCAAATATCCCGCGGTGCTCGCCATAAAGTACAAGGCACCTTGTGTAATAAATCGTATGGCACCACAGTAATCCAACGCGCTCTATTGACTATCGCAATTTATAGCAACAAGATCCTTAGCTAGGTAAATATAGTCTGTGACTATTTTTCTTAGGATTAAATCCCCTAAATTTGAAGACGTAAACCACTTACAAGCTAAGCTTTATTCTGATGGTATGAAAAAGCATTTATTAATGTTGTCATCTCTTTTTATGACTTTATGGCACTTCGTTTCCGACATAAAGTTTTATAAGTAAAATAAAAAAAAAAACAATTACAGTTCCTTATTTTACTTCTGACAGCAGCGACCTTTTAGAGGTATGAGGAACAGGATGTAAAGTTTACTCATCTTCCATAGAAAAGGGAGGATCCCCCGACCAGAAGGGTGTTGTGTCTGGCGGGCACTTGCCCAACGGTTGATGTTGGGAAGTTGTATGTATACTAGTTGCACGGTGAACTCTGCTTGTGGTATTCAGAATCTGTGTGACATCAGAATGATGCATTATTCGCACGTGGTGTTTTGTAGATACAGCTGCAACCTCACAACTTATTGTGGCGAAAATAAAGATCACAACGATTCTGACAGATTTGTTGTAATAGTGATCTAGGATAACTACCCAAAAGCAACCCTATTAGAATGAGAATAAGAATTTCTTTTATTTGGATAGTAATGCGAAACCAGAGGTAATAACTGTGAAAGAACTTAAATCTGAATTGTCAGCAAAGAATTAAAACAAAAGAGAACTGACGTAACAAATTTAAATAAAAACACATTATGATAATGTGTCTGGTGCTAATTGGAATAATAAAGGAAACTCACCGTACGACGTCATCGGATGATGGAACGGAGATGCGGGAATTAAATCATGCAATTCCCTCGCACACTCACCAAAATGCATCCTATAGAACACGCTTGGCTGTAATTGAATGTGCAGTTAGATTTAAGACACAATAATTTGTATGTATTTGTAACGTGTAAAATATCTGTTGCAACTGTTGGTGTACTTTAATTAAAAAATAAATAAATTAATGATCATCCCCTAACTGTGTTGGGGCGGCTTTCAGTCCCACCAAATGCAGTTGATTATCAGTATTTGAGATGGAGCGACCGTCTATCAGACCTCCAGCGCCCATTTCATCATCATCATTTCAGCCGAAAGACGTCCACTGCTGGACATAGGCCTCCCCCAAGGATCTCCACGACGACCAGTCCAGTGCCTCCCGCATCCATCGGTTTCCCGCGACCTTTACCAGGTGGTCGGTCCACCTTATCGGGGGCCTGCCCACCCTGCGTCTTCTGGTGCGTGATCGCCACTACAAAAGAACCCGTCGGCCCCAACGGGCATCGGTCCTACGGGTAATGTGCACGGCCCGCTGCCACTTAAGTGTTGCAATTCTTCGGGCTATGTCGGTAACTCTCGTTCTTCTGCGGATCTCCTCATTTTTGGTTTCATCACGCAGTGAAATCCTAAGCATAGCTCTCTCCATTGCCCTTGAGCTTTCTTATAAGGGCCATTGTTAGCGACCACGTCTCAGTTCCATAAGTCAACACTGGTAATTACACACTGGTCGAAAAGTTTTGTCTTGAGACACTGCGGTATTTATTTACAGCCCAGTTACTGGGAAATATTAGTTGTCAGACTTTTGGGCTTCTGATGACCCTTAAGCACTGTCAAAGATCCATAAATGACAGCTGGAACCAACAGTTTAATGTGCTTTCCGAGGCATGGTGGTTTCTTGGTATGTCAAGTTGGTCAGCTATCCACGGATCAACCGCAGCAAGCGTAGCTTGACTTGATTGATCAAACCTTGCAGCTGTTATTGCTTAGCCACAGCCCAATACATAATAGATAGAAAAAAGAAAGAAATAATATTTATTGTGACTCATACAGAAAATTTTTAAAACTAAACTAAGTTACCAACCACCAGACAAAGTCTTGCCGCCATAGATTCATCGTGTTGCGGTATGGTGTCTGGTGAAGTCATACGGAGGACGGCTCTGAGCAGTTGTGTTGCGATGTGTACTGGGTACGATGCGCCAAATGTTGCTGAGTCGGGAGTTCGATCGTGAAGGGTCTCCAGATCAATCTCCCTCTGGCGCAGCAGCGTTGGTAGTGTTGTTGGGTTTAACATTGCATCACCTCGCTCAACTGCCCACTTCCTTCCTATTCAGTCAGTTTTTTTGAGTGAATAGGCTCTTAATAAACTAGCGTGCTTTACCATCAACGATTGCATCACTGCTTACCATCAAGCAGGATTGCAGTCAAGCACTAGTTTATAATTGTATATATTTAAAGAAATAAGTGTAAAAACAAGTTATAACATATAAAAATAAAAAAAACCAAACGCCAAACCAAATAGACATGTTACCCAACTTTCTTCTCAAACAAATTACACGTAAGTCCTAACATTGTTACACATACACAAACGCTTGTTTACATAAACTTTTACACCATTCACGGGGGGGAACTACTGACTATAAATTTTCATAAAAACCGCACCGTTTCCTGGGGCTTTCAAACAAATGTTTACGCATCATTGATCACGAAACCCTTCAAAAAGTCGATGTGGGAAATAAAATTTTCCCCGTTTAAGTAATTTTTTAGGGTAACAAGACTGAAATATAAATATTTATAGAAAACATTTTGTAACCCATCATGTGAAAGTAAGTTTGAAACCTATTTATTTTGTAAACTAGGTTTGCTAGAGACATTTCTTTACATAGCTTTGTGTCAGAACGCTTTAGATTTTCTTTCACGATTTAAGTGAAGTATTAAAGGGAAGTAGAAACTTATCCAGTACCAGAAAACCTAATGATTAGAGTCGACATTCTTTACTAGTCACGATTAGTTAACAACAAAGTTTTCATTACTATTTTAATCTCAGAAGCATCTCAAACTCAGGTAACCAAAACGATAAGGTTTAAGATATTTTATTTATGGTTATATTGTACAAAGCATGGAAGATGGACAGATAGCAAAAGTTCTGTCACCTTTGGGCTTTCAAGCAATACAAATATGTAATTAACTAGCGGCCCCATACATGCTTCGCTACGTATAAAGTGAAATAATAATAACAAATTTATTGGACCAACAAACTTATTTATTCAAACAAAAAATAAGTTTTTTGATAAACAATATTCTTTGTTTTCCATTTCTAGACTGGGGGTACAGACTCTCAAACAGGCAACATAAAGTTGGGCTTTGTTGATGGACATAGCAAATGATAAACGCACAGGATATTGCAATTGTTTGAACTCAAATGGCATATCAGTTGGGATCATAGGCATACGCGGTATCAAACAAACTTCTCCTTTTGATTTACCAGTTAAAAACGTAGCTTCATTAAATTTGGCAAAAAGTTTTTCACTGCCAATCGGGTGCCATTATACAGTTTTGGTGGATTATAAAAAAAACATAGATGAGATGATGATCCACCGATCATTGAATTCATTTGTTACAAAAAACGTGATAAATGAAGAACCGCTAGATCGATTTTGTTCAAACGTCATATTATAAACCATTTCATTTAAAATTAATCACAACAAAGCCTAAACATTTGGTTTAGATAGGTGAGTCCGTTCTTGATTTATAAAATTATAAAGAAAGTGGCATTGATTTTTATATTTATAGATAAATGCTTTAAAAGTTTAGAAAAAAAAAAGAAAAAGTGTTTTAAAATTTTTAAAACCTAAGGATATTTGTTCCTTTCCATACTTTCGGAAGTTTATTATATATATTCATTACGACAAGTCATTCAGAAAATCCTGTTTTGCGTTAAACAACTTTATGTATTTCTGCTTTGTGATTTATATACACAAAGAATAGCAACATCGCGTCTCTCTCGACTAAGCGTAAGTAAACAGTTCCGTCGATTTGTACTCATTCCTGGCCGATTGAACCGGGAAGAAAAAATACAAAGAAATTAGAACAAAAAAAAAAACATTGTACTTATTAAAAGAATAAAAATGTATAATAATATTCTAATATAAAAAAAAAAACTCCCAAAAAGCTAACACTCAAAACGAACCAATCAAAAAACTTCCACTTACTAATCCTTCTCGGTTCGAATAACAAATGTTGCCAAGTGAAAAATATTTTAGCAGGCATTTCCACTGTCAGCCCGACGTCTAGTGAAAGAAAGATGGTGATGTATATCTTTCCAATAATCAGGGGGTACCGTTCCAGACGGAAATTGGATCAGAGGCGCAAATTAAGTTTAACCCTGGCGGGGAGACGACGGTTTTAAAGAATATAGAATCGTCTGATATTTTACAGTGTGGCGTTTTTTAGTATTCCGTCATAACGTAGGTGAACGGAGATGAGATGTTTTATATGTAGAACGAAAATATTGCTTTTATGCACATTTTAGTATGTATATATAAGTTTTTATCCCCCCTTATTACAAAAAAATAAAATAAAAATAACTATAGTTCCAAACTTAACCCTTGAGTCAGTATTTGTATTTTGAACTTTATTGGGGATAGATCAAAGTTCTTAATACAAAAGTTTAGTACCGAACTAACCTGTAATTTTTATATAAAGAACTGCTTTTCTATAACGGTTAGGTGCATAATTATTCAAAAATGATTTAGGTGGTTTAAACCTGATCCAAATACAATCCATGTTTTTAATAAGGGGGATTGTGTTTGAAAGATACGAGGTATGGAAAGATTTTGATATAACTTTGTACACATGTCATGCCCAAGCCTTTGGAAGTAGTGCCGCCTCGCTTCGGATCAATCTCTCTCGGATCTCACGCGATAGAACACATTTCCAACCTAACCCATTTGGTAGCGGTTTAGGCTTGGTTACTGCCACCAGTTACCCGCGACTTGCAGCGCAGTACGATTGTACAAGTACATCGCCAATCGAGTCTTCGAAATTGCGCGAGCAGTGTGTAGGTAGCCGGTATAGCTAGCATAGTGTGGCCAGCCACACTATGCTAGCTAGCTGTTCCTCATCCGAGTTCCTCCTCATCTATCCTTTCCTCATCTTCGTCCGTGGTAGATTCGAGTTTGGAGATTTCCGAAGAACATAATTTTTATATTAGACAAGTCAAACTTAATGAAACATCGTTATTATTTCTAACAACGACATCAAAATAATGTTTTACGTATTTTTTCAGTAATTCGCATATCTGGGAAATTTGAAAATGTTAGTAGCTAGCTACATGTCTTAGATTAAATTACGCATTATTATTAAATGTAAATTATAATAGAGTTTGATATTTTTCTATATTCTATTAATATACATTAAACTGTTAGTTACTACTAACACACTAGGCACATACTGTAGTTATATGTAAATAATATTATGCTATTCAAAGTCAACTGATGAGTGATCGTTGAGTTTCTTGCTGTTCTTTTTCATAGTCACCTTCGCTTTAGACTGAACTAGCTTCATGTTTTTTCTTCTTCTGCTTCGTTTCGCTCTTGACAGAACGGTTGTGGTCACTATGACTGAATTCGAGACATTGATGTCGCTCGCCGCACGATCTTTCTCCATCTATCCCATGGGATAGAGGAGGGAGAGCATTCATTAATTAGTCCCTCCACTGCCGACTTGATTTGGTCGGTCCACCTCATCGGTGACCTTCCACGAGGTCTGTTCCCCTCTACTCTGCCCTGGACGATCGAACGTTCTATGGAGTTAATATTGCGCCATTACACGTGACCGAAAAATCCGAGTATAATTGACTGTACCAATTCTGATAGACGCCGTTTGATGCCGAGTTCTTGAGTATAGAAACGTTCGTTCTAAACTCGGTCCATGATACCTCAAGCATTCTTCTCCAAAACCACATTTCTAGACTATCTGTCCTTTTCCTTGTTTACTCTGTCTATTCTTTTCTTTTCCAGTTTTTATAACTTCAACGTTTCAGCTGCGTAGAAAAATATGGCAAATATTAGTGCTCGGACGAGTCTGATCTTAGTAGCTTTAATCATGTCATCTTTCTTATTGACAGATTATTCGAAATAAATGCTTTGGTTTTGAAATGAACGCGGCCGAAGTAAATGGATAATTATTATTATGTTTGACAAAATATACCAATACCATTAATAATATTGATAAACACGTCATACAAACTTTACCCTCCGCCTCACGTCCATGTCTAACACAATAAGAGTGACATGTGACAACTTAGACGTATGTACCTACATCCTTGTTATGACAACTATATGTCTGGTAAGTCCCATTTATTTGCCAAACATATAAACAAATATATGTTTATAACAATAATAACTTTAACTGCTAAATAACAGAGTTTATAACTTCGAACAATTTTTAAGAAGGTAATTTAAGAGTGACTGACTCTTAAATCAACTTAACTGCTATTGAAATAAAGTTGATATTTGTTCAACTTGAAATATCGTAAATTGAAATATTCGCATTAGCTTTTTTGTGATTATACGGTTTTGCATTGTGGTAGGATATGGTGGAGCAGACGGTTGAGGTATACCTGGCTTGGGCGGAGCACCGCCGTGACCTAGTGGCGGCTATCGAATTCGGAAATCACTTGCGCCCGGCTCTGGTCGAGGCCATGGTATGAAGCGAGAGTGACGAGTATCTAGTTTAGTCAATAAAAGTCTGACACGTCCGTTCACTCCGCTCAGAGTAGGAGAGATCACACGATGATTTCTCACCCAAAAAAGGGTGTAAAGTGGTTTACCTCTTACATCTAGAATTGCAATACCAAATTGACTTCCACCGAAAGATTTTGTGATGATATTCAGGTTAAAGATTGATAAAAATATGACTTTTGGCTGGAAATAAAGTTGTATAGCAATAGATAAATAAAAAAAGAAGGGGTTTAAGAAGGGGTAACACTAGTACAAAACCACAAACACACCATAACGTGGCAGACGATAGCTTATATTGTGTTATGGTTTACATACAACATGATAATGAATGTTTTGACGAGAAACTGCAGCCAAATTTGGGTTGGTGCTGCAAAATGTACAGGCGTAGAGTAGCCAGCTTTTCGGTGTTTTATAGGATGCATTTTGGTGAGTGTGCTAGGGAATTGCACGATTTATTTCCCAAATCTCCGTTCCACCACCGGACGACCCGTCGTACGGCGAGTTTTCACACTTACGTTGTTAGCACCACTACGATCCGGACGAAGTGTTTCGCCTCCTCCGTTATACCGCGTACATCGAGGGAATGGAACAATTTGCCAGCGATGTGTTTCCGTCGGACTACAATTTGAGTGTCTTCAAGACTAGAGTGAATAGGCTCTTAATTAACTAGTGTGCTTTACCATCAACGATTGCGTCACTGTTTATGCGCGTTTTTAAACAGTGTTGCGGCACTGTTTTTACAGGCGGGATTGCGGTCAAGCGCTAGTTTATAATTTAAAAAAAAAAAGAAAATCTAAATATCGCTACTCTCGTAGAAGAGGAATGAGTGCAGCCTTATCGTATAAATTGGTGCTTCGGGCCATATATTTTCGTTCGCGACTCTCGCTTACCATTTTTATATTCGACGTAAATTATTCGACGTTGAAGTTGATTGAGGTGGCTCTGATTATAATTCCAAAGTATCGGTCCAATTTTCGCTGACTCAATTTATTTTGATCAAGTTTTAGGTACAGGGCACAGTTTGCTTCGTTATGATTTTTTAAAAGCCATTTTTTTCTACGACTTTTCGCCACGTAACAGATTGATTAATACCTATGAAAAATCATAACAGCTGCACGGTTTCATCTATGCTTGCCGTTGTTGGTTCCTGGATAGAATAAAATACTCTTTATTAGGTATACACCAAATAAATTACATATAAAAGAGGGAGATTGATCTGGAGGCCCTTCACGACCAAACTCCCGACACAAAAACATTTGCCGCATCGTACCCGGCATACATCGCAGCACAATTGCTCAGACCTGTCCTCCGTACGGCTTCACCAGACATCATAACGGAACACGACGAATCGCTTGGCCGGCAAGATTTTGTTTGGTGGGTGGTAACTTCTGCCGGCAGTCGATGTTATGGCCTACCACCGATCTTTTACAGACAGCCTTTGGGTGGAATACTAAGGGGAAGAAAATTAAGTAATAATGTAGTTAGTCTCATTATCATCATCATCATCATCATCTTAGAGTTTATCCCAGTTGCATCTGCAGCTTTCGCGTTGGAGCCCGGGGTCCGCTTTCCTGCACATTCCCCTCCATATCGCGCGATCTTAATCATCCTATGGTAAGAGATCTTTTTCACGCATGTTATCTCTTACAACGTCAAGCCAGCATCTCTTGGGTCTACCCCGCTTGTTCCGGCCCGGCGGAGGCGCCATGGCAAGACATTTGTTACCTACGTAACAGGCCGGTTTGCGTAATACGTGGCAGCGTGGCTGGCTCCTGCAGTTTGTCTGCAGTGTCACGGAAACGAAGACTGCCGCTGATGCGGGAGTTCCTGATGCGGTCTTTCCGCGTAACTCCACACATGCATCGCAGCATATTCTACTCCGTGACATGCAGCTCCTGCATGTGTCGCTCTAGAACAGTCCACGCATCACTGCCATACAGAAGAACAGTTCTAATGATGGTCTTATAGACCTGTCTTGTTGCTCGCTATGTACAAGGTCTTCGCTACGTTGAGTTTCAGACCACCGTTCACCAGCGAGTCCTTCCACGCATTCACACGCCGCACCAATCGTTCCCTGTCCGCGTCCAGGACAGGAGTAACCAGGGAGATTGCTCATGTGAATCCTTGATGTTGTCCGACACTACGTCTAATATCACGCTGAACACAAACGGACTAAGGACAAATCCCCGATGGACTCCGACAGTGATGGAGAAGGGTTTAGTGTCGCCAACAGCGGTCCTAAGAACGGAATCGGAATTGAAGTACATGTCTCGAATTATGTCAACATAGTCTTCTGGTACCTCTTCGGACATCAGCGCCCAACAGATCACCCCGCGAGGGGGCCAGTCAAAGGCCTTCTCCATATCTATAAAAAGCATATGCAGAGGCGTCTTCTTCGATCTGTATGTCTCCATGGTGATCCTTAGGGCGAAGATAGGGTCCATGGTACCGTACCCTGGGCGAAATCTATATTAACGATCCGAGACAGCATACTCTTGCCGTATCCTGGAGTCTATTATCCTAACAAAGTTCTTCATGGTGTGGGACATGACCTTAATACCGCTATAGTTACCACACTCCAGTACCTAGCCCTTGCCTTTGAAGACTAGAGTATACTATAATACTCACCCTCTATTGGCTCGGGATTTTGGCAGTCAGGAGCACGCGGTTGAGAAAGTTAGTTAACATGCCCACACTGCGAGGCCACGTCACCTTACAGGTCTCAATGGGGACTCCGCCGGCTCCGACAGCTTTCCAATTCCCGAACGAAGAGCCGTTTGGACTTCCTCAGGCGTTATCAGGGACACTATAAGGCCTATTGGGGATGCTTGTGCAGCAGATCGTGGAAGTACGAGCGCCATCTCATAGCAGGTTGCCATTAGGGTCTTTTACATAACGGCACTCGGTTATATCCTGTGCCGCTTTGACCCTGGAATGTGCCAACTTGTAAATGAGCTTTTGCCCTTCAGACGATTGCAACTTTTCGTAGAGCGGTTGTAAGTGTTCTCGTCTAGCTCGGGCTACTAATCTTTTAGTAGCATGTTTAGAAAACTTATATGCGTCGTAATCTTCAGGAGATCCGGTCGCCTGCCACGTTTTAAAGAGTGTAAGTATACTCTTCAAAACGTGGCAGGTGACCGGATCTCCGGATATTGGATAGTCTATGTAAGTACATAGACTATACAATAAATATGTACGTAATTTGTATCATACTAGTTGAAATAAATGTGTAGGTACATCTAATTAATCAACATCAAATAAAACAAGACCATATATAATATAATTATATGTTTAAAGAGAGAGGAAGTGCTTTATAATAATAGTTTTAAAAGTAGACAGAGTTTTAGCGGGCCTTACGGACACGGACAAGACATTTCGAACTGCTTGTACAGTAAAGGATTTATCATAGAAACTAGTGGAATTCTTCGGCATCTCTAGTAGCTATTAGGTTTTCTGATGTCCTCAAATACTTATTAAGTGTGTCATGAAGGTACTTGAAACTTTCTTTAAGATAAGATGCTGTAGAGCTGAAGGCGTCAAACCACTTAAGCTACTTAGCAACACCATAGTAGTACAACATAATAGAATAATGAAAGCACCCAAAAAAAATACACCTACCCACATTTATAACATTATATAAACTATTGGTTAATATGAAATATAAATATTTATATTAAAATATTATAAGCCTCAATAAGCTCAAATTTGCAATGCCTGAAAAAGGCCGCTAAGTTGTAAGGACAATTTGGTATATACATAAGACCGCTAATGTACACTTAGTAAGCAAATAAATACATTGAATTGAATTGAATTGAAATTCAGATATGTGATTATATTTGCGCAGGACAAATATAAATCTGGATGGGTGATCTTTACATATCACAACCACTCCGCGCCTCGAAAAGGACGTTAAACCGTTGGTTTCGGCTCTCATTTGTAGCTCTTCAGGCTAAAAGTCTGACGACCAGCGTATTATGTAACCAGTAACTGGATTGTAGAGATCAGAGAGGCAGTGGCATCGTATAAAATATAATTATGTAGGTGTTCAGCTGCATCTGGTTAGATTAGAAGTTGACCTCATTATAGTTGGGAAAACGCTAAGGCCGATGGGGAAAGCATAGGTTTAGAATTTGAAAATGCTTAGTTCAATATCTTTACGTATAGCTTTTATATCGCGACGCGACGCGTCAGGGAAGCGGGTAGCAGCGCATCTCCTGTGGAATATCAAATTACTGCGATCCCCAACACGCCTGAGTGGGGATAATGGTAAACTACCCCAAAGCAATGAAAGCCTTGGGGGATGTTTGTCCACCAGTGGACCTCTATAAGCTGAAGAAAAAGAAAGAAGCGACGCGCACCGTATTTGTGATTACCAGCAATCAGCGGGTCGGTACACTTGCTAACTGTTCTTGTGGTTATAAAATACACACGTATTGTATAACCGCAATGGTTCATGGTACAGTCCGATACTTAGGGTGCATGTGTATGTATGTTATGTGGTGATACTGGTCGTCTTCCTGTACACGTCTACAGGGTTCTTGTAATGGGCACAAGTAAAGCGCGCATCGCTTCGTGAAATAAAATTACTGTACCTGACAAATATTTGAGTGGCCCTAAAATAGTAGATGAAATGGCACTGGCAACCATTTTCTTTCTATCCGAAATATTCCATAAGATAATATTACTAATAAAACTATAAATCAATAGAATATTTCAACACAAGTATCTGAACAAAAGAAAGTCTCCTTTACGAGTCAGTTCATCATCAAAATTAACTTTGTTATGACTATTTTTATGACATTACGTACAATGGGGAGTTTATCAACACTTACTGAGTTACTACAGCATTC
Organism: Sesamia inferens; assembly: GCA_037179545.1. Lineage (NCBI taxonomy): Eukaryota > Metazoa > Arthropoda > Insecta > Lepidoptera > Noctuidae > Sesamia > Sesamia inferens. The sequence goes on along the minus strand of CM073937.1, from coordinate 6,833,746 downwards.
CCTTCGTATTTCATATCTATTATTGTTCCCAGACAAAATATTCGCGTAGAGAATTTTACGATAGTCGTAAAGTGAAGGTATTACCGGGACAAAGTAAAGAAATATCCGCAGAACTTCAAATATAGAAAAAAGGAAATTCTGAAAAGTCCGTTTCTGTTGGTAGAAATTGATCTCTTAAAATAAAATTTTATTTTATTAAAAAGAGAAAACTGATTTATTCGAACAATATAAATTGGAAAAAAAATGGTACTTAATAATAGCCATTTGACAATAAGGCACAAGCGTGGGCCTATGGTATCAAAAATTCAGAACTGTTATTGTTACCAAATAATCACAAATTAACTTAATATTATTAAAATATATACTAAAATGGCCCTGAAACAGCTCAAGAACAACAAGGCGGCTGGAGATGATGGAATTACGGCTGAGCTTCTGAAAGCGAGTGGCAAACCGGTTCTTAAAGGGCTTCAGAACCTATTTAATTCCGTCATTCTTAAAGGCGAAACGCCTAAGGCATGCCACAGGAGCGTGGTGGTATTGTTTTTCAAAAAAGGTGATAATACCCTTCTGCAAAACTACAGACCGATATCCCTCCAGAGCCATGTCTATAAGCTGTTTTCTAGGGTCAACACGAAACGTCGTCATCAGGTTGGACGACTTCCAATCTCCCGAACAAGCAGGCTTCCGAAAAGGCTTTATCACCATAGAACAAATACATACGCTGCGGCAAGTTATACTGAAGTCTAAGCAGTATAACAGACCACTATGTTTAGGGTTTGTGGACTATAAGAAGGCCTTCCATTCGATCGAGACTTGGGAGGTGCTACAGTCTCTCCAGCGGTGCCAAATCGACTATCGATACAATGAGGTGATAAAGTGTTTGTACAAAAACGCTACCATGTCAGTTCGTCTCCAGGATCAGGACTCGAAACCGATCGAACTGCAATGTGGAGTAAGACAAGGAGATATCATATCTCCCAAATTGTACACTGCTGCGTTGGAAGATGTCTTCAAGCTCCTGGACTGGAAAGATTTCGCATCAACATCAAAGGCGAGTACATGACTAATCTCGTTTTGCGGATGATATCGGCGTCATGGAGAAGACTCTGGAAGTCTTGGGAAAAATGCTCAATGACCTCAACAGAGCTTCCAAAGAAGTGGGTTTAAAGATGAACATGGATAAGACGAAGATCATGTCGATCCCTCATGTCGTACCCACTCCAATTCTAGTTGGTTGCTCTGCACTCGTAGTTGTTGACGAGTATATATACCTGGAACAAACAGTCCAACTAGGTAGGTCCTACTTCAAGAAAGATGTGACTCGTCGAATCCAGCTCAGCGGGGAAGCTACGCTACATCTTCTCGTCGTCCAAGATACCACAGTGTCTCAAGGCTAAAGCCTTTGACCAGTGTGTGTTGCCAGTGATGACTTACAGAACTGAGACGTGGTCGCTCACAATGGGCCTCTTACAAAGGTTCAGAGTCACACAAAGGGCAATGGAAAGAGCTATGCTCGGAGTGTCTCTGCGCGAACCAATCAGAAATGAAGAGATCCGCCGAAGAACCAAAGTCACCGATATAGCTCTTCTAGTCGCTAAAATTAAGTGGCAGTGGGTGGGTCACATTGCTCGTAGAATCAATGGCCGATGGGGCAGTAAGGTTTTGGAGTGGCACCCACGTACCGGAAGACGTAGCGTAGGGAGGCTCCCAACCAGGTGGATCGATGACCTGCTAAAGGTGGCGGGAAGCTAATGATCGTGAGATGCCTTGGGGAGGCCTTTGTGCAGCAGTGGACCTCTATAGGCTACGGAAGAAGCAGAAGAAGAAGAATATACAAAAACAATGATCTAGATCCAGAACGATAACCCACGATTAGAATGTTATATAATCAGCGTATAATATTCCCACTTTTGGGACACAGGCTTCCTCTCAGTCAGAAGGAGTGGGCCGTAATTTAACATTCGGGTCCATTGCGGGATGGACTAGATGGAACAGGATTTAGATCTACAAACTTTAGCATGAAAGGTGAGGCAGTATAAGTCATGACATTCATAACTATATCGACCTCCAAATTCGGACTTGGCGAAAGTAATCCTTCTGTATCTACTCTGTGCTGTGACGACCGAGTAATCGAGTTCTTGCTGTAAATACCATTATACTCCTGTTTTAGGCGCTGCTGTGAACGGCCGCGTCTAAATATAGAGGGCTGTTATACTCTTAGTCCCTCATAATAGGATTAATAGGAAATGGTTGTTTCGTAATAGTGTTCGAGTTATAACCGCATTTGTTACTTTATGATACGTGTTTCACAAAATTAATGAGTGATAGCGATTTCACTGAAAAGTACTCAACTGTCTAGGTTGGTTTCCATTCTAACGGGATGCGGTTTAATACTAGTGTTTGAAAAGCATTAAATGTAACCTAAAAAGTCTTACATAAAGCCATACATATCGCTTGCTTTTTTAAAAGGACGACACAGAGTTGCCCATTTAGCACATTATTTCGCTTACGTCCCAATTAGGCTGCAAACCTAATGCTGTCCACTGGGCTCAAATTCAGGTTCCAGGCTACTATTGAACTGCTAGGGCCGCGATTAGTCAAAAAAGATACCGTGGTCTGGCACACAGGCAAGTGAAGTAACACGGGTGGGTTTTAGTCAGTAAAAGTCTGACACATCCCTCCGTTCCGCCCAGAGCGGGAGGTGTAATTTGATGAATTCCAATCCTCAAAAAAGGCTGCTACTGATAAACCTGATTCCACCAGAGTATTGCATAAAGGATTCAGTAGTACCGCTTGCGACTACTGGTCTAACGAGGTAATTAAAAAAGTCAGTTATTAATTTATAATTAGTTTATGTAATGAAAAAGTACATACATGGAAGTATGTACTTTTTCATTAAACCACCAGATTTTAAGTTGCAAAACGCGTTACCGCGGTATTCAAACTACAATTGTTTCACAAATAACCCAACAAAACCCAGCCTACAACCATTTCAAACGTAAAAAAAAGTATTTTCCTTCATAGCAACAGAAGTACACACAAACATGGGAACTTTAGCATAGAGTTATCGATTCGACGCATAAATACTATTGACGAGCAGTTCTAACTGAGGGGTGAACAAACATTTCACTAGATTATTTTTTTATGGATCACTTGTTGAGTTTTTGTTTGTGATCGATTCACTTCGAGTTCACTGGTTGTTTTGTGAATGTTTAAAGTTTTGATACCCTTTTCTCAAGCGGGTTGGGTTCGGTTGCGTGCTTGGTTGAACATCATTACCTAACAATGAAAGTAAACGTGAAAACAAGATCAGGGTCGATTTGGGCTACAATATATGCGTGGTTGTAATGACACGTTAATTTTTGTACGATAGGAAAGTTTTGCCCTGCAAAGGTACAATTGCAAGTGTGCCGGCAAAGAAAGATATACTTAAAAAGTACATATAATTTAGAAAAGTTACATTGGTTGTTGGTTGGAGCTATGCTCGGAGTTTCTCTGCGTGATCGAATCAGAAATGAGAAGACCCGCAGAAGAATCAAAGTCACCGACATAGCTCTGCGAGTCACTAAACTTAAGTGGCAGTGGGCAGGGCACATTGCTCGTGGAACCGATGGCCGATGGGGCAGTAAGGTTCTGGAGTGGCGGCCACGTACTGAAAAACGCAGCGTAGGGAGGCCCCCAACAAGGTGGACCGATGACCTGGTGAAGGTCGCGGGAAGCTGATGGATGCGGGCAGCCCAAGACCGGTTAGCGTGGAAAGCCTTGGGGGAGGCCTTTGTCCAGCAGTGGACATCCATAGGCTGAAGAAGAAGAAGAAGAAGACATTGGTACGTCCCTGACCTGGATTTGAAACCGCACACTCATACTTGAGAGGCTGAAGTATTAACCACTAGGCCACCACGACTTCAGTCTACTACTACTAACTGAGTTATACGTAATTTCTAACTATATCTTGCACACCAATGACTGATTACAGCCTCCGTGGCGTAGCGATAGCGAATGCGGCCGCTGCGCAAGGAGGCGCGGGTTCGATCCCCGCGCAATACAAATATTTGTATGCATGAATATTAATATTTGCACTGGTCTGGTCGTGCCTCGGAAAGCACGTTAAGCCGTTGGTCCCGGTTGCCATAGGAACATCTAGTGGCAGTCGTTACGGGTTGTTGGAGTCCTCAAAAGTCCAAGAATTGGTGTAGCTGCAATGCTTCGATATCGCCTTCGGGTTGTGGAGGTCAGACGGCAGTCGCTTCAAGGAAAATGTCGAAGTATCGCCAAAATCAAGTGTTATACTGGTAAAGCGGACCCTAGACTCCAAAGCTGGAAAAAGCTTCCAATGCGTCTGGGATTAACGCTGAGATGATGATGACCAATGATTGATTATAAGGAAAACATCTTGAGGAAACCTGGTCTATAAGTTTGAAATCGCCAACCCGCATTGAGCAAGCGTGGTTATTACGCTCAATCCTTTTTTGTATTATGAGAGGAGACCTGTGCCCAACAGTGGGACGATAAAAAGGTTGATAATGATGATGATGATGATGGGATCACCTGTAAAGTATACCCTATCAAATAAATACAATATGTTAAGAAAACCCTGTCCGACCCATAACGATAATAAAGTTTAGGTAAACACATGACCAAATGTAATATAAAACTTTACGTAATCATCATAGTACCAATACAAATGAATTTTGAAATAATCTTTTTTTCCCGCGAATTAATTCCAACTTCCCCGAAATTTGGTAATTAAAAAAAAAGTGACAACACCGGTAGTATTATGAGCGAATAGCGATGCGACAGAATAGAACAGAATTTTGACAGATAGAATTTTGCAAATCGGTCTAGGAGTCATAGAGTAATCGGTGAACATACATTAAAAATAAAAGATTACCTACGACGAATTGAGAACCTTCTCCTTTTTTTGAAGTCGGTTAATAAATAAAACAGAACTTTCATTACCGACCTACATATTCTCATCAAAATAAAACGAGTTTTCCTTAAATAGTAAAGAATAACGTTCGAACATAAGGCCCGGTCAACAGTCACCTTCGAAGCCTGGGAAAGTAATTTGCTGAACCTTCCATTTCCATTTTACATTTACCATCGGTAAAAACCACGAAGTCCTGATTATGACCCTTCTTCTGAAGCAAATAAAGAACATTTTTCGAAAAGATTTATGTGAAGAGATGCAAGTTACAAGTTTGCAAGGATCCAGTCCAAACGTTATGGAGTGTTACCGAGTGGTATAAAACATAACTGAAAGTGGATTTTCGTTATTACACACACATATTTGGATGAGAACGTGCCAAGCGATTTTGAGTTTTATGTCCTTGAAGTTTTCATGCGGTAGCTATAAATACGTTTTACAGGTACCGATGGCTTATTAAAACTCATCGTTCAAGAGATTGTTGTTCATAGTTCTTGGGTTGAGAAAAAATATTCAACGAGCCTCAGAACTGTTTATTTTTATTTAGGGGTATCAATACCTAAAGGGCATCCAACTCTCTTCATGGAATCAACAACAACAACGTTTTGGGAAAAAAATACTCTGCAGTCTAAAATAAAACAATACAAAAGTTCAATGCTTCCTTGTGCAAGGGCAGTACACAATACCCATACCAAGGGCAGTTAAATAAATCATCATCATCTCAGCGTTAATCCCAGCTTTTACAGCTTTGGAGTATGGGGTCCGGTTTAGCAGTCTAAATGCTGATTTTGGCTAAACTTCGATATTTTCTTCGATTTTTATAGAGGCACGACCAGACCAGTGCAAATATTCATATTCATGAATACAAATATTTGCACTGCGCGGGGATCGAACTCGTGCCTCCTTGCGCAGCGGCCGCGTTCGCTAACGCTACGCCACGGCTGTTCATTTTCTCTAAAATTTCACCGAAAACGCGAAAAAAGAAAACATTTATCCACAACAATACACGTTCCCATATTATTTCATGTGTCCCAAATAGCATTTATAAGTTATCTATAGCAAACTCTTCCAGTGGAGAATTCAGAAACTCATGAAACAATTCGAAACTAAGAACAATACAACATTAAATACCTTATAAACTAATTCCAAAGCAAATAATAATGTAATTTCTAACAGAACTTGTACAGAAACTTCTACTAAGAGGAAATGGTTAGAAAACTACAAAGACGTACCCAGTGGTACATTGTCAGAAGTCTTTCTATACACCTGGGCACCGGTGTTAACCAGTTTGAGGCGGTACGAGGCGGTTGAAGGTGGGCTAATGGGGTAAACAAGCTAACACGTAACTAGATCGATCTCGTTTGAACTGGATTACCACGATGGCCGCGTTGCTACTACGACAAATTGACTTACATAGCACCTGCAAACACGAAACCGTACATAGAATGTAGCAAGTATAGAGGTGGATATTTCTCTTTTATATTAGAGGGGACTGTGTCTAAATAATAACTGTAGCATGCGGTTAGTCTGTGGATGGGTAAGCATCATTGCATACCAAGACCGTGCCCTGGACTGCCCGAGCACGTTAAGCCGTTGGCCCCGTCGTATATTTTTGAGTCGTTTCTGATAGTTAGAAGCTCAAAAGTATGACAAGTAGCTTACCATGGGGTATTGTTTTTTTTATTATTATTATTATTATATATAGTATTAGCATAGGTGAAGTCGGAACCGAAGGTATAATAATTAGGTATATAACGGATAGTAGTTTGGCCGGATACCGGATATCCGGTCGACCATGTGGCCGGATATCCGGCGAAACTTAATCGTTTGCGCAGGCGGCGATAACCTGTGAGCTGGATTTTTATTTCAAGTCAGTGCTAATTGATCGCAATTGCGACCCTTATTCTTGGTGAGCAGCTAAATTTAACAGTTTGCTAAAATTTACCTTTCTGCTTCTTGCAGCAGTGTGTATAGCGAAAGACTTTTTTCTGAAGCTGGCCTTATTTATGAAGAGAAACGCAACCGCCTGCTACCTCCCAATGCAGAGAAATTAGTATTCATTCACCATAATTTGCCCTTGGTGCAGTATGAGTATTAATTCATTCATTTTCTTTGTATTACATTAATTTACTATTGTGTGATTAAAAATATAAAACTTAAATTAATTATATTAAAGTGATACTAACCAAATAAAGCAAATAATTACTCAAAATTATGTTTGATTTATCCAGTTTGTTCTATTTATTCGGCCGGATAGTATTAGGACGGCCGGATAGGCCGGGTACCGGATAGTTACCGGATATCCGTTGCATCTCTAATAATAATTATGGGAAGTTCCGACTTAACGGAGTCGGAGTTGAAGCTCCGTAACATCCCTAGTATGTAGTGATGTAATCGTAAATATTGTAAAGCGCGCTAGTTTATTAAGAGGTTATTCATGCTAGCCGAGAAGACACTCAAATTGTAGTCAGACGGACACCGCCGCTGGCAAATTGATTCAGTCCCTCGATGTATGAGATATGAAAAGACGTGGTAAAAAGCTTCGTCCGGATCGTAGTGGTGTTAACAACGTAAGGATGGATACTCGCCGTACGACGGGTAGTCCGATGACAGGGGAATTAAGTCATGCAATTCCCTTGCACACGTATTAACTACTTAGTAATACCATAAATTGGAAACGTAAACTTGAATAAACCTTAGAGGTTACCAGTTGGTGCCCCCTGCCGGCGATGAGCCTCTCAATGTCTTTTCACTTGAGTCGAAGGTAGAGAGAGCAGCTTGAGGGTGGAGCGTCCCCCAGTTCGCGTAGCTTGGGATGTGTTATTTTTTCATTGTTCTTCATATAGTGTGTGTTCACATAAATGAGTTAAATCATTTTCTTTCTTTAATTTTATTTTTTGACTGTCATTCGATAAAACTATTTCTGACAGAAATAAGCATAGCGCGGTATTATTATATAATTTATCCATTTTAAATAATGAATATTTTCAAAGAAGATGAACCATTTTGGTACTGAGTTTGTACCTACATGCCTAAATTTTTAATATTATATCAAACATCGAATTATAAATTATTATCAGCAAAGCTGGGAATTCTTACTAGTAAGATAACTAAAAAAATAGGTTTTAAAAGTAATAGTTGTATTAACTAAATTAACGTGTAAAGGACCGCATGAAATAATATGAATCTATTTTCTGATAGTCATTCGATTATTAAATTTATTTAACGAAAAAAGTAAAAAAAAGCTAAGGATTTACTTCTCATTAACGAAATAATTCTTATTATATATTAATAATTAAAAAAATATTTGCATTTATATGTGAGAAGATTACATTTTAAAAGCTAATTACATTAATAATATACAATCTATAAATAAAATCGATATTATGATACGACTCTTCAAACAAATTCGGCAAACAAATGATTGTCAAAAAAAGCATCGAGTTTTCGTTGTTTTTAAGATGTATTCTGCTATTTGGGGCGGAGACAAATCCAACGAATCAATAATCATGAAAATTGGTTCAGCAGATCTCGAGTTATAAGTGTTGTAACAAACCCGTCTTTGTTTTATATATATATAGATTACGATTTTATGGTTGTTTTTACAGTTTTAGCTAAATGTTCAAACTATATCTATTTTCAAAAAGGTGTTGTATGTCTAAGATAGTATCATATTGGCCTCAATACGCCTTACCACTGTATTATTACAGAAAATATTGTTTTTTTTAACCATTATTCGAACTAAGATATCTCGATAACCTGACTAGTTACCAGATTCAAACAAAAACTGTTGGCATATTGGTACAATAAAGTTTTGAATAACATATATTTTGTTAGTTTCCAAAGAACTTGGCATCAGTACCAAAGCTCCATAGAAAGTGGTTTATCTTGGCATATTGGTACAATAAAGTTTTGAATAACATATATTTTGTTAGTTTACAAAGAACTTGGCATCAGTACCAAAGCTCCATAGAAAGTGGTTGATCTCCTTTTCGGAACATCAGCAGTAACCAACTGCTCGACGATGTTGCGAAAAATTTACTACCTTAATTTACCATTTAATTTAATTACCTCACAATCGAGATGTAAAGCAGAGTAGTTAGCTCGAGTGTAAGCATCAATTGCACCTTCGAACTGTAGGCGCCTCGTTGCGCTCGCGCGCCTTAATATTCCGACTGCAGTTTATGCCTTACAGCCCTTGGCTACTTATCTACTATTATAGTAGCATTTTCATATTGGACGCTGGAATGCTCCTTGTATTAGTTTATAAATTCCTAGTACTTATGAATGGCGCATGTTATGATTTTATATGCTAAGAACCGTACGGTGCATTGTGGAAAGCCTTGGTATGAGTTATTATTTCCTTACCTGTTTATTTGATTACAATATAGTCAAATCAAATCAAATCCAATCTTTCTTTATTGTGGATCATAGGTTTGTACATAATACAGGTTTTAAATAATTACATGGATCAACTATGTCCCGCCCTTACGGCATACAATAGTCATACTACAACAATACAGGACATACAATAGTCAATAGCCTTAGTTGATTATATATTATTTTTATTTTTTTAATATTTACTGAACACATCATGACTGAGAGAGGGTATAAGTCAGGTACTCTAGTAGACGGGACGTAATCATTAACATCATTTCAGCCGAAAGACGTTCAGTGCTGGACATAGGTCTCCCCCAAGAATCTCCACGACGACCGGTCCTGCGCCTCCCGCATTCAGTGGTTTCCCGCGACTTTCACTAGATCGTTGGTCCACCTTGTGGGGTCCTACCCACGTTGCGTCCTCCGGTGCGTGGTCGCCACTCGAGAACCTTTTCATGTGAGCGGAGTGCTGGTCGCTTTTTGCCTAAAGCATAAGCATTGTCATTAATCATGGTAATGTTGCCAGCCTTATGGACACTTATCCCATTGACAGCGATCGGACGATTTTTTTGATGCCGAATGAGCTCCTGGCCACTTTTTTTTTACTTTTTTTAAATTCAAAATAGTAAGTAATCATTACATATTGCGTGGAAATAAATATAATATTTTCAATACCTAGAGGTTTTCATAGTGACTATTAATATTTGTCGTTTTTTTTTGTTTTGGGGGAAACCTTCAAAAGGCACCCGACCTCTGGGGACTAAGGTCGGGGAGGGTGGGATTTTTATCTTACTAAAACCACCCCGGTGATCACCACCTGCACATAGGGATGGTCCCGGTTCCTCTTAAAAGACCAATTCCAGAACCGCCCTTGCGCAATGCATGTAAAGGCACATCCCGACTGAGTCTGTTAATGGGCCTCCCCTAGGCCTTGCTGTGTACGGCAGCACATGACCACTGTGCCACCGTCTTTCTTGGGATCAGTTGATGGGTGCACAGAGTCCAAACATTATGCGCCCACGACCCTAAAATAAAATTCGTCCTATTAAGCTGAAACTATAGAAACAATATATACATGTATACACATATACATATATTAATTTTCTATAAATATTTAAATTTATTTCATGGTTTCATTGGTAAATTAATATTTTTGCATAGATCTTCTATTTTTATTGAAAAAAAAACCTTGTAGTACCAAGCTCGCGCCACGGGCGCCTCTGTGCTTATATCCCCCACTTAACTTCCGTTCGCCTTGCCCGATCACTTTTCGTAACGCTTACGTCACGCGTTCGCCAGCTTATTCCCCAAGTCAAGCGTGCGTAAAGAAGTTTCACTTCAAAAAAGCCCGACATCCTTAGCAAAGATAGCGAAACACTTCATTACCTCATTAAGCCAATGATTGATAAGACTGTTTACTGCCAGTATTAATATAGAGAGAAAATTTAAGTAATTACTCGGAAAGTCGATTCTTATGAACGCGGTACGGTTCGATTCGCCACGCGGTCACCTGTAAACATCCCTCACAATATTGGTCACGTTCGACATTGATAAAATATGAAGTCATATGCAGCCAGGTCAACTCGTCTCATTGTTCGATGGTGCATAAGAGCATGTCCTATATTATCTTATCAAAGTCCAGTGATTAATTTTATTGAAGAAATTTCACGTTTACATCGATGAATAAAGCGTGTACTGTCATTAAAATGTCCTCTATTTAAGTAGAGCCACTAGGGTTTTTATAGGATGGTCTACTAAGACAATTTTAACTATTTAATGATGATCACCCGTCCACAAAGCAGCCGCAGTATGGTAGTTATTATTTAGACACAGGCCCCTTTAAAATAAAAAATAGTGTTATATCGATGACGGGGCAGGGTCCAAGCTACGGGTAGTTAGGGCTCCAGAGACAGGAACCTCCTCATAATGCGAGCCGTATCGAGGAGTACTACCTTTTGAATCTGGCCCTTGATCCAACTGCCTAACGAAAGCCTCAATAGATGTTTGTCGAGGCTCTTGGCTATCAAACCATTGGCCGATACCACAATCGGTACAATGACAGCCGAGTTCACATTCGACATGTCAACAATCCCGTGCGCCAAGTCGAGATATTTAATAGGGACGTACCCAAGGTATGAAAATCAAAATAATAATAATTAGGCCGTCTTATAGATAATAAAAAAAAATTAAGACCCGTATTTTTTATTTAGTCGAAATTACCAAAAACTACTATTAGCGTATTAAAGTTACAGAGTGGGGCTAATTACGTCACGCGACATTTCAATTCAATATATCTTCGTAAATATTTGAATGACAGAAAAAATAAAAAATACGTGTTCAATATTTTTTATAAACCTATCTGATGTACATTAAATTATTTTTTAGGATACAACCCAATTTGCTTCTCTTTCTCAGCTTTCACGAGTTTCCCGTCATGTGGAATAGTAACGTCGACAATCATTGCCAGGCGCGCTAATCGATCTATCACTACTATATCAGGCTTATTTGAAAAATAGTCCTGTCAGTAATGTTAGACCGACACCAGCATAAAGTGACATGGTCATTTTCAAGAACTGGGTCGGGCATATACTTATAATACGGTACCTCAGAATTCACAAGTTTATATTTCAAAGCAAGTTGATGGTGAATAATCCTAGCTACTAGGTTATGCCTGTGCAAATACTCGCCGTTAGCTAAACGAGAGCAACCAGATATAATGAGATAATATGTCTGATGGACTCACCCGGATGGTGACATGCCCGACACACGTCAATCGTCCCGTCCTTCATAATATATCTTCGGCTGTTATTCGTCAATACAACTTAGTCCATAATTGCACAGACGCTACCTTCAGTTTCCCCGAAAAGGACACGGACGTAGCCAGGATACGGAAGCTAAGTCTACATCGGGCTCTTGAAGAGCCTGATAAAATTGCCCGTGAAGTTCCTTGTTTTGCCATACCTTCTTTCGGTCATAAGTAGTAAGTATTATAGGCTTGTGCCAGTTCTCTTTTGCCATGGATAGCGGGGTGAGCCAAGTATCCAACTGGATAATGAAAGTCTCAATTAATCCGACCTCAATGGTCATAAGTTTATGAAGTTTCAGTTTCTAACAAAGGGTAATATGAATTGAAATGTTAACTTTGTATGCAAACAATAAAGGTCCGGGTTTAATTTATAATATTGTTTAAGAAAAATGAAATGGGATTTCGGAATTAGTTATTCATATTTCACTCATTAAAATGATCAAAGGGTAGAAAGAGATTGAAATTATTCAAATATTTACTGTTTCTATTGTACGAGGTGTTATTTTGCATTCTCGTAAAATTTTAAGAGGCTGCTATGAAAGTTGAAACCTGGTCAAAAAAGAATACTATACTTGTTTAATTTACTTATGAAAAAATATTTTCAAAGGCAAGCATACAACATACCAAGGGCAAGCTTTCTTTGGGTAATATCAAATGTTATTGGAAAGGTTTTTAAATTCCATTTTTACATGTTCTGAACGTATGAGAGAGAACACCGCCTGTGGTAGGCTATTATGATATGAGGCATTATGCATACAATGTATATATATGTGAGCTGTCACGCTCTTTATGCCTGGAGGATTTTATTTAGCAAAAAGTTTTTACTTCGTTTTCGTAGATAGTTTCATTTAATGTTCTGTGTCTGTATTGTATAAACTCGTCTTTTTTCTTTTTAATGAACAGACAGCTGTGCTGTTGCGGAGTTTATTCCCCCACTTCTTGTTCCTAGCACTAGGAAGTGGCAAAGGGTGAGCGTTTTGGGGGTATGTCTTGTGTAATATTGACGTTCAAAAAGTGCTGATTCTCAGCCTAATTTGAATAAATGACTTTTGATTTATGCTGAAGTATGCAGGAGGTATGCTGGAAGACGTTTCCTTAGAAAAGCATAGTTTTTGTGTTCTTTGCTTTTGTCTTTCTAACTTCTTTTTAAAAACAATAAGCTTTTCAATTAAACCAGCAGGATAAATGCGTAAAATACTATCACTAACAATAGAATGATGATGAATTTTTTTATTTAATATAATTTTGTTGTCATTGTCTTATAATTTAGTTTAATATAACATTGTTTTAAAATTTAATTAATATGACATTGCTTTAAAATCTAATTTCATATAACATTGTTTTAAAATGTAATTGTTACCGTTGTAAAAATCAACGTCAACAGTTTGTATTCATGTTGTTATATTATTATTTGATTGCTGTGACTTCTTATAAGTGGAGAAGCAAAAGGTAATTTCCTGTTATTTATATTTTCTAGCATTTAAGGTGTTTTATCTGTTAGAAGTCCAAATAAATAAATAAATAAATAGGTTTCATTTTTACAGTTCAACAACATTCATTGCGTTTTTTACGCTGTTGAAAAAATGCATTCTACAATAGTATGGAGCAATGGATTTGCAATATGCTTCTAAATGATCCTAATTGATAGTAGGTACTAGTTACGCAATTAGGGTGGAGTAAGTGAGTATAACGTATAAAAGAGCTATTAAAAATTATTATTTAAAATTTACAGATACCACCATTTCCATTTTCGATTATTCAATGTCAAAATGCATAAAACCTTTATCAAACATTAGAGCTCTCTATTAAAACCGGTCTTACAGTACAAGGACCTAGCATGACCCCAGGTGGGCGCGCCAGACAACTAAATCATGAATGTTAGTAAATACTTTCACACACCGGTTTTCTTTAGACCTTAAATTCACCTTGAAACTCGGAATAGCTGAAACTGAGTAGGTATCTATTTATTTTTGTTTATGTCCGCTAGAAATCTGTACAATTTATGCTTAAGTAAACTTGCGCGGTAAATTTACGGCTGAATTGTTTTTAACCTATTGCATAGCTTCTATCGCGGGCCTTGAGCGTGGAGACCGAATCCAGAAATTTCGTAACAAAAATAACCTAACACCACAACAATTATTAAATATGCTGACCTACCAGGTCCTCATAAATGCGTAAGAACATAGCGAATATCCAAAAAAAGAACTGTGGCATTCGGGGACTGCCGCGGTAAAGCAATATAATAGGGTAGTTGACTAAAAAAACTAATTAGTCCGCCAGTCAGAATTCCAAAAATACTAGACACGTATTTTTTCTTTTTTCATATAAACAAAAAATGAAGAAGACATAGTGCGTTGAAAACTCGTTTTTAGCTCGCAGTGACGTCACCAGCCACCATTTTCTGTTATTTTCTGTTGATAAAAATACTATGCAATAGCCTTACCGCGGCAGTCCCCGAATGCCACACATCTTTTTTTTTTTAAATCGTGCCTCGGAAAGTACCTACGTTGAGCTTCTGATCCCCGCTGTCATTTATAGAACTTTGACAGTCATTACCAGTCGGCACAAGTCCGTAAGTCTCACTACCAGTTTAAGCAAGGTGTATTGTATTACTTATTAAATGGTTTGTGAAGTTCAGATAGGCCGTCGCTTCATGTAAAATATTGGGGCCCTCGTCAGCTTTTTTTTATAAATATGTCATTCCAATACAATTCCACTGTCATTGTGCTTAAAAGCTCGTAATCTGCTAAATGCACAATGATCGATCAATTATCGTTCAGTCGTTTCTGGAATGGTGTTAGAATGAAATTGCCGTATTGTCATTATTATAAAACCTGTTAGTAGAAATGATGTCCTACAACTCAATTTGAACATTAATAAATATGGAGTGGAGTGTTAAGTCCTGTCTACACGCTCCGTCTTGCCTGTGCAGTCATGACTGTACAAAAAGACGGAATATTCGGGACTGCGCGCGCTACCGTCTTGCCGTCCACACACACGCGCTTACTTGCGCAAACTGGTTTGCACAGGCATGCTCGCAGGTAAGACGGAGCGTGTAGACGGGACATTAGTGATAGACCACGGGAAAGTCCTAATGACGCCATTTTGTTAGTTGATTACGTAACTTGTCAAAATCGGTCATTGAGATCACTGATCGACGACTCTGACATTATTGTAATAGCAGACTGAAGCCGGCCGCAACATTGTTGCGAAAAACTAAGCATTACCGCCGACATTATTTACCACGAATGGGTCTAGAATCGTATATTGAATTCATAGTAACAGTTTGCGCAATATCTCTTACACGCTATATAAATGGTCATGTTTCAGCCAAAGATTTCTGGGAATAACAGTAGATGCCAAACTTCAGTGGGGACCACACATATCAACCCTAGCAGGAAGGCTCAGTTCGGCCGCCTACGCCGTCAGGAAAGTAAGACAATATACTGACGTTGATACAGCTCGTTTAGTTTACTTTAGTTATTTCCACAGCGTTATGTCCTACGGTATTCTACTGTGGGGCAAAGCCGCTGACATACAAAATATATTTGTACTTCAAAAACGAGCTGTCCGAGCAATTTACCAGCTCGGTGTCAGATTTTCTCTGAGAAATTTGTTTAAAGACATTGGTATTCTCACGGTTGCTTCACAGTTCATCTTAGCCAACATCTTATATGTTAGGCAAAATATTCACGTGTACACCAAAAACTGTGATATTCATAATATTAACACCAGAAATAAGGACAAACTGCGAGCCCCTTTTCACCGACTTCAAAAGGTTCATAACTCTTTTGTTGGGCTTGGTATAGCTTTTTATAACAAGATACCCACTGCTTTGCTAGACTTGCCCTACAATGCATTTAAAGCACAAATTAAGTCCAGGCTTTGTTCAAAGGCATATTATTCCGTGAATGATTATTTAAATGATAAGAATAGCTGGTCGCTCTGATTAACTCAGGACAATGTTTGTGTTCTTTCTCAGTAATTAGCTTATTGATACGTTATATGAGTTCATATAATTTACTTTTTTACATTACATAAATATGTAAGCTGTCACGCCCTTTATGCCTGGGGCTTCTTAGTTAAGTAACAAGTTTTAGTTAATTACATTTTCATTTGAATATAAATATATTGTTTTGCTTTGCTGGTATTTTGGCGTGGTAGCTGGCATATGGTAAATAATTTCATTGTTATTGTATTTTATCGTGTTTATCACTATACATAGTATTGTATAAAGACATGTTTTTTTAAAAATGAACAGACAGCTGTGCTGCTGGGGAGTTTGTTCCGCCACTTCTTCTTCCCAGCGAAAGCACTAGGAAGTGTCGATGGGTGGGCGTTTTTGGGGGACTGTCTTATGTAATATTGACGTTCAAAAAGTGCTGATTCTCAGCCTAATTTGAATAAATGACTTTTGATTTTGATTTTGATTCCACAATGACTGGTCCTGCGCTTCCCGCATTTAGCGGCTTCCCGCGACTTTCAGCAGGTCATCGGTCCACTTTGTCGAGGGCCTACCTACGCTGCATCTTTCGGTGCGTGGTCGCCACTCGAGAAGGAGAAGTCTATGCTTGGGGTTTCACTGTGTGATCAAATCAGAAATGAGATGATTTGCAAAAGAACGACAGTAACCGACATAGCCCGAAGAATAGCAACATTTAAGTGGCAGTGGGCCGGGCACATTGCCCATAAGACCGATGCCCGATGGGGTCTAAGCGCGAGTGGCGACCACGCATCGGAAAGGTCATGTTATTAGCATATAATTCGTTCGCTCTCACGATAATTGTGGGAGACTGGATTGTCCCTTCATCTGGCATTGTTCCAGCAGACATGTTGCTGTAGCAGTGTCGGAGAGAGGGTATTGATTTTATTTTATTATGTGATTGTATTATTTATTACTTTGTGGTATTTCTATATAATTAATTATATTGTTCTGAGTATTTATTTATTTTGAACATGAAGAATAATATAACAAACGTGAAGAATAAAATTGACGAGGATATAGGGAAGGGTAAACAGAAAGAAGGCTGGACATAAAATGTGCTCCACGTGAACCTTAAGGATATGTCAGCACAATATGACGGTACCCACTTGGACTGATGCCTGTCAGGGTCACGGGTTGTTCGAAAGATAATGTGACTGGCAAGTGAAGCAACGGGGGTGGGTTTTAGTCAGTCAAAGTCTTATACGCCCTTCCGAGAAATGATTTCCCTCCCAAAAAAAAAAAAAAGAAAAAGAAAAACACTAGACGTTGGTATCGTGTAGAATAAGAATAAAGGTATTTATTTGTTTCAAAACATGATAAATTAAGGTCTTATAAATATGGTTATCATCTAACATGTTTCGCCATGGACTGACATACAAACTATTAAACATGTTAAATGACAAGTTTAACACATTAAATCATTAAAATTAAAATGTAACCTATTTATATTAAGTAAAAATATGTGGATTAATAGTTTTAGAACACATAAGACATAAATAAATTAATAAAGAGTTCCATTATTTATTTGGGAATGGCGAACTCGATTGCTGTGCCAGTTCTTGGGTTCAATTCCCATTTCGGGAAATTATTATCAAGTATTACTAGGTTTTTCCATTAGGAACGTCTTAGTAACAGCCTGTTTGGATGTTGTACGTGTTATGACACGTACAAGGTATACGCACGAGGGTATGCCTTCGTGCCTCGGGAAACATGTTTATGCCATTTATGTGTGGCTTGCGTCTTAGTCGCTGCTCCTGGGTTTGATCTCTATCTGGTAATGTCGGATGGACGTGATGTTCCACCAGCCTACGAAAGTGACGGAAGAGTACCTACACCTGTTTCTGTGGACACACTTGTGCACTACTTATAATATTTCTCGTGACGAAGTCTAGTATCCGTGGAGAATGTGGGCGAAATAATGGCTGGTCGACTATTATGTTATATTAGCTGTTGTTCGCGATTTGAATCGCGTCAATTTCTGTTATAATGCTCGTGATAAAGAAGTTTTTAAATAAATATTTTTTTTAAATTATAAATTAGTGTTTCATCGCAATCCCGCCTGATGGTAATCAGTTATGCAACCGTTGATGGTAACGCTCGCTAAGAGCGTTAGAGCGTAAATTATATTTTTTATTTTCTTGCACGTTCAAAGAAACAACGGAAGCTTTAAAATTTCCATGTATTTTCAACATGTTCCACTGATTTTTCGCTTTACTATTGATCTTTTGATGTTATATAGCTTAAAGCCTTTCTCAATAAATGAATTATCCACCACAATAAAAAAAAAACATTGTTCAATTCGAACCAGTATTTGTCGAACCAGTAATGTCTAAGCATTAAGCTGAGATTGGGCCTTTTGACCTCATGAGGGACTTTATTTGGGTCTAAGTTAGTTTAATTTAAAGATTTTCCTGTACGAGTCACAATATGTATTTTTTCTTACTTTCTAGTTCCTGAGATTAACGCGTTTTAACAAACAAACAAACACTTCAGATTAATTATATTAAGCATTATTATTCATTTATTTATAGTTAATCAAAACGGTACAGCACTAATTACACCAATTAACGAAGAAGCATGTAACTTAAAATGACTAAAAAACTGATATGGAACAGTGGAGTCTCTCGCATACTTACTTTCACAAGAAGACCAAACATACACGCATAAGCTTACTCCATTCATCCGCAAACACGTCACATTCAGGGTTGGTCATCAGAAGGGCATTCAGCACCTTTAAGAATCGACAGACAGGGGGTTCAGCTCTGGCCGTTTTCGCTGGGAGATGCGCAAGCAGATTGTGCCTACGGCTTCCAAGATGACTGATGTATCTATTTGTCAGGCACAAATAATCGGCAGAAAAGACCATGAAGCTCTGGGCTGTCTATAGGTATAAGTTTAGAATGAGGTCGAACAATTCACGAGAAGATAAACCAAAGCTCAGCCTAAAATGAGTAAACAGTTTATCAATAGCTACAGGTCTTACAAGTATACGAGTACCTTGAACACCAATGACTGAAGGTGAAGGAAAACATCTCGAGGAAACCTGGACTTTAAGTCTGAAATCACCAACACGCATTGAGCAAGAGTGATGATTACGCCCAATTCTTCTCTGTATGAGAGGAGACCTGTGCCCAACAATGGGTTGATAATGACAGGTCTTACAATACCCACATACTCGTCCAGATTTCTAATTCACGAACATTCATAAAACATGCACCAAACAGCGCTTTCATCAACGTTCAGCTCAATACACTTACTGAATAGCTGAGGAACCCCTTTGTATGACCTTGGCGAAGTCAAATGTGCTGCAGGTAATTCCGTATGATGGAATTTTTAATAACAAGCGCTCGTTTCGCTTTATGACCATTTTCGTACATTGTAGCTGTATACTCTGTCCACGTAATGTGTTTTTTAAATTGACTATTAATTTTGAATTCGGCTGCAGGTTAATTTTGATAGTTCGTTGGGATTAATATTTTCTATTCGTTTATTATTAAAATCAAGGCTTTATTACTCCTGGTCCTCCATGTTAAAAAGAAAACACGTGCCGATCATTATAGTCAAGCAAAACTATTGGCTTAAATCTAAAACTAAACAATATTAACGAATTATAATGATGGGGCACGACAACTAGAATGGCTAGTATTACGTTTAGTTAGTTAACTAATTCACGTGTTTTTTGTTTATTTTTAGTAAACTACTTATACCTATGATGTATAGTAAGTTAAGTTATTGATAAATCTTGGAACATAAGAAACTTAAAGAAAATGTTTACGATATACGATTATTTCATTTGTGTTTACTCCCCCTATATTGGGACAAATTAAATTTACTCTGCATACATAACATATGTAGATATTTACACATAGTAAAATATGAAATATTTGATATTATTTTAGGAGGGGGGAGACAAAGACCCCCCGTCTTACTAAGTTGAAGAGTGAGTACAGAAAATCTGTTTTACCATTTTAGAATATCGATATTAATTATTATAGTAGTTTGTATAAAGTTTATGTAATAGTTTGCTCAGAATAAGCAACTGAATTGATTCCAATCATTTTCACACCATGTTATATTTTTTCAAATCAAATGTTATATTTTTTCAAATACATTCAAAGTTGTTGCAGAGTGGTTACTGAGCGGTTACGATAGATCATAGTCCTTGCGCCGCGCTGACAGCTGACGTCAGAGGTCAACGCCCCGAGCTCGCCCGCCCGATCTGAGCTTTGACCATATTTTTGTTGGGACCTGCAAGTAGCAAACTCATGACTTTGTCGTTTTTCATTATATTTTTTTCAAATTATGTATATAGATTCTTTACATAAAAATACTGGACACGTGTTTTGGGTTTGCCATTAACAGAAAATTCTCCACACACCCCGTGTGGTGCCGGGCTTAGAATAGTACCAACCCATATCCTCCCGTGGGTGTCGTAAGAGGCGACTAAGGGAACTCTCTCACCAGGGAAGCGGGCAGCAGCGCTTCTTCTGTGGAATATCAAATCCTGCGATCCCCAACCCGCTTGCCAAGCGTGGGGATTATGGCAAACCCCCCCCCCCCCCCCCCCCATAATGATGCACACGACTAAGCCATGGCCCCTAGTCCCCGGCAGCTCCGCTATTCCTGGTCATTGTGGTAGCGGCCAAGGTAACGGCGGGGCAAGGTGTGCGAAGAATCTCCGGAAGAGATCCGGCTACCACAAACAACGACGGATCGACCTGGCAACACTGAACGTGCGCACACTGGGGACCGACGAGAGGGTTATTGAACTGGAGGAAGAATTGAGTAGGTTACGACGGGGTGTCCTGGGATTATCTGAAGTCCGAAAAGAGGGTGAGGACTCGATAATCCTTAAATCCGGTAACTTGCTCTATTTCCGGGAGGGCGACCATCAGTCCCAAGGTGGTGTCGGGTTCCTCGTCCACAGGTCTCTTGTGGACAATGTAGTGAAGATCGAGAGTGTGTCGACCAGGGTGGCGTTCCTGGTACTTAGAATAACCAAACGGTATTCGCTGAAGGTCATTCAGGTATACGCCCCGACCTCGACACACTCCGACGATGAAGTAGAGACTATGTATGAGGACATCTCTAAAGCCATACATAGTCCTAAAACTCACTACAGCGTTATCATGGGGGACTTCAACGCTAAACTTGGAAAACGGAGCGGTGAAGAACTCGGACTGGGAAATTTTGGATTTGGGGTCGGAGCTACCGAGGCCACATGTTAGCTGGCTTCATGGAGAAGGAGGGACTCTTTATGATGAACTCCTTCTTCAAGAAGCGTGAACAGCGAAAGTGGACTTGGATCAGTCCCGACGGGGTCACTAAGAATGAGATAGACTTCATTATGACGACAAAAAGGCACATATTCAATGATGTCTCAGTGATCAACTCGCTCAAATGCGGCAGCGATCACCGTATGGTCAGAGGCACATTGAATCTGAATATAGTGTCCGAAAGATCTTGCCTGATGATGTCTACGCTCCGGCCAGCACCCATCCAGATCCATAGCTCCGAAGGTTTCCAGCTCGAGCTCCAAAATCGCTTCGAATGCCTAAGTGGTGACGTGGACGAATACAATGACGGGTTTGTAGAAGCTGTCCGTACGTCCGTAATAGAACTAAAAAGCTCTCGGACTACACTCTCGAGCTCATGGAGGATAGACGTGAGATGGTTTTGCGTACGTCAAGTGATGCTTGCAGATACCGGCAGCTCAATAAGCAGATTTCAAAGTCTCTGAAGCGCGACCTACGTCGGTATAATACCGAGCGTATAACGGAGGCCATAGAGCGAAACAGAGGCTCCAAAGTTTTCGCTAGGGATCTGACTATTGGGCATAGCCGGCTAAGCAAGCTGAAGACTGACGACGGCAGGATCATAACGTCCGGGCCCGAGCTTTTGAGGGAAGTCGAGAATTTCTATGGACAGCTCTACACTTCGACGACAAAACCCGCATTAAATCTTGCTGAAGACCCTTGAGCAAGATTAACCCGACACTACACCGAAGATATCCCGGACGTCAGCCTGCAGGAGATTCGATTGGCTCTGAAACAGCTTATAAACAACAAGGCGCCGGGCGATGACGGAATAACGGCAGAGCTACTGAAGGCGGGTGGTGAACCGATCCTTAGGGCCCTTCAGAAGTTATTTAATTCCGTCATAGTCAAGGGAAAAACGCCACAGGCATGGCACAGAAGTGTGGTGGTACTCTTTTTCAAAAAGGGTGACAACACCCTTTTGAAAAACTACAGACCCATCTCACTTCTGAGTCATGTCTATAAGTTGTTTTCGAGAGTCCTCATGAATCGTCTCGCCTGCAGGTTTGACGACTTCCAGCCACCCGAACAAGCCGGTTTCCGAAAGGGCTTCAGCACAGTAGACCACATACATACTCTACGGCAGGTTATACAGAAGACCGAGGAGTATAACCTACCCCTTTGCAGCTGGAAGTAAGCACTGGTAGAAAATTGACGGAGTCATCCATAGCCGACCTCATGGCGGACAAACACTCCAGGCCGTACCTGGAGCGGTTTTGCCTCAAGGTGGCAAAAATATCGATCGAACGAAACCGGACGAGGGCAGCACAGCCAAGCGTTGTGCCGTCGCAAGAACAAACGTGAGCTAAAGTATGTGGAAAAAACCGGCCAAGTGCGAGTCGGGCTCGCGCACAAAGGGTTCCGTAGCAGCAAATATAATAAACTTATTATGTCAATTTATACACCTGGTGAATGGAGCCTAAACTCACCCGATATTTTGCCTTGTACTTTTATGTATGAATATTAATTTTATATATGTATTTATAAATATTCCGTGCTATAGGCGTGCCCAAATCGGCTTGTGATAACTGAATAAAGAAGTATATACACCAGCTTCACAATTAAAATTACCAAATATATTATCCAGGTGAGTTTCACCTCTAGTGGTTATACAATTTTGGAGAAGAGGTGTATATCCCGCATTCTGCATAAATTTATGTATGTAGTTTTGTTTGAGGAAATCTTCGTTAAAATCTCCAAAAATTAGTGTAGGCATAGAATGTTCATTAAATATATATTTGTTCATAAATTCTTTTAAGGTATTATTGGAGCACCTAGGTGATCTGTATATTGCAAATAATCTCTTATTATCATACTCCAATGAGACTCCTTCAATGTGTCCAGAAACACTACTTGATTGCTCTAAGTAGCTTTTAGGAGATGTAATCGGCAAATTCGGTTTAATAAATGCTAGAACCCCAAACCCAGGATTTGATGATGTTTGTTCCGGCCCATTTGTTCTAATTAATTCTATGAAACCGGGTAAAGAGAAGTTATCGTTTAAGCAACTCCAAGTTTCTGATGCAAAATAAATGTCACATGATAATATTTGTGGATCACTGGCTATGTCCGGTAAATGTTTATTTAAAGATTGTACATTATGATACACAATTTGAGAGCAGTTACGAGGTTCCCTCAAAAATCGGAAAACGGGAACTAATAGTTTCTGTCGCAATCTAGCCATTTCTTTTACTATAGAATCTTGAGAACTAGGGGGGCGTGGCGGTTTGAAAGAATCAGTTACTATAAATAAACCTTGTGCAGTAGTTGCACGAGAACACGCTACGTACATCATTG
This sequence comes from Sesamia inferens, assembly GCA_037179545.1. Classification (NCBI taxonomy): domain Eukaryota; kingdom Metazoa; phylum Arthropoda; class Insecta; order Lepidoptera; family Noctuidae; genus Sesamia; species Sesamia inferens. The sequence continues at coordinate 6,810,035 of CM073937.1, read as the reverse complement.
ATCTTTGAATTGTAGGTTTTAAATGTATCACCACTCGCTCTAAGGTTGTACCTTGACTTTTGTGTATAGTGATGGCTTCCGCTGGCACAACAGGAAACTGACTCCTCCGAACCTGTAAATTTGATGATTTATACCGCTTTACTGTATACGTAACCGGTTCTAATGGTGTCCAGCCCTGGTCCAGTCTATTTTTATAACGGTGCAGCGAAGAGATTGCATTGCATCGTTTGTGTTGGCCAATGACATTATCATCGAAGGATAACCACATACGCAACGGCCGTCTTTCACCAGTTGCCCTGTTGATGGCAAAATCAATAGCTGATAGTTTACCAGTAGATCCGTTAGTAAGGCCATCTGCAGTATCTATATTAACAGTCAACATGTATTTAGCACCGATCTTTAAAACTAAAGTCGAAGGAAGACCGTATGTTTGCTGAGTCGTTAATTTGGAAACTGTCTCTAAAGCTTTTTGCTTCATTGTGGAATTTAATTCACCGCAAACAGTATCTATTGCTTTCGATATAGCTCCATCGGTAGTCATACTTGATAAGACTGCGTTATTGTGATTGTCTACCTCTCGATTGCTGGCATATAGATGAATGGCTCCTCGGGATTCCTCTGGCAACGTATTGTTATTAAAACAACGACTTTTAAATAGTGTTATATCTTCATCGGTCATTGTCCCACTTGCCATATTATTTAAAGCTGTAGCAAAGGCAACATCATCTCTTTGTCGCATTATTTGATGCAATTCCGTTAAGCTAAAGAGATCCCAAATTGGTGTTCCACATAATTCAGCAAGAGGATTTCGTGAGCTAGGCTGAAACACCCAATTGTCACCGACAGGTGGTAGTTGCCTGAAATCACCGACAACAATTACAGATATGCCAGCAAATAAAACAGATGAATGAAATACTTGTTGTAGTCGGCGATTGATTTGATGAAAAGTTCTTGAACCCAACATGGAAATTTCATCAATAATAATAAGGCGCATTTTTGACAATTTTGTGGCTAATGTGTTGGCGACACTGGGTGAAAGTTCCGGTAAAATACTTCCTGCTTGCGAAACTGGAAGGCCCAGGGCGCTGTGTACGGTTTGTCCGCCTATACCAAATGCGGCTTTTCCAGTAAACGCTGTGAGGAGAATTTTTAAATCATCAGGGTTCGTGCCAGGTTCCCTATTAAACTGAAGTGTCAAGGACTGGAACAAAGCTCTTATTAAGACACTTTTGCCAACTCCAGCTCCCCCACTTATAAATAAATAAATAGGAGAAGATGCCTTACGCATGTTTTCAAGGACGTGTAGTAATATGTCTCGTTGGTCAAAATTTAACTTTCTACATAAATCAAGCACATCACCTTCACAAAGTTGCGGAGGTTTAGCGATAAAAGTTAAAGGATCGCCACATATTTGTGGTCCACCATGACCGCCAGGAATAATGTCCTCAGCAACATCTCCGATTTGAGTTTCAAATTCGTAGTCTCCGAAAGGCTCTACCCCATTTACCCCTCTCTCATTAATTTCCTCATTTTCCTCATTTGAATCAGCATCTCTTATAGCTAACAATAAAGATTCGAACTGGTCTGGCCCTCCAAGCTTGTTAAACTGATCACTTTCATTTTGTATTAAATCTTTATGTTGCAAAAAAATATTTTTTAAATCTAAATCAGGATTAATTAATTCCTCTTCCTCGTTACGCCAAGGTATATAGAGCATTATTTGCTCTCGGTAAAAGTTATCTGGGTCTTCATGATAACTGTAACGGCGAAAACGGATTATTCTGGGTTTTATTTTTTGCCTTATAAATCCCAAATTGTCTTGTAGGGGAAGCCAACTGCCGTTGTTTTCGTCCATTTCTTGACTATGGTCATTGTCGTCACTAGAATCTAGATAGGTAGCACTAGCGACCGGCCGGCGTTTCGAGTAATAATAATAGGCTGCAAAATAGGCTAAACTGACATTTTCTAATGCAATTGGTCGTTTAGTATAATAATCAATGAAGCTTTTTTGAAATATATCATCCGAATTAGGATCTAAATTTTGAATTTCACGCGTACTTTTTAAAATATGTACTCTTTCCTGTGGCAGACTAGTGTTAACATATATTTCTCCTTCACTAGCTCTCGATAGTGGAAAACTTGCTAGACAGTACACGGCCTCTTGAGCAGAAATTTCACTAGCGTTCAAAAAAACATTTGAAACGCTACGCAAGGACTCCTTTATACTGCTATTGCCATTTTTAGCTTCTTCTATGGCGGAACGTAAAAGACGTGACATACCTTTGTCTGCCTTATTTATGTAATCCACAATATAAACTGCACAAGCAAATGGATCTACTATATACTGGATATCCATATTTGCTTTATGCAACTCTATGATTTTTTTAGAAAATGCATTGATATACGTGTCTTTTGGAGACCGCTTTAGAAATACTTTGGGCCTCTTTAAAGTGCTTCTTATAGCTAAAATATAATTTTCATATGTAACACCTACGAATTCCAAAAAATCTGTAAATGTTTCTATTTCAGGTGGAATATCTTGCATTTTAATTTGGATACTTCTTGCAATATCTTTGACCCTTTTATAAGAAGCATTATCCTTTGGAAGTTCGACTAGTATTTGAGTGGAATCTAAAGGGAAAAACGGTATATCAAAACGGCAAAGTTTGTCCGGCTTGGGCCTACACGTGTGCGTATGTTTATGTTTTTGAACATGAAGAATATCCTCTGTTAGTTCATTGCTATCACAAGTTAAAATGTTATCCACAAACTGGACGACTCTTTCAGCTGATTCAACATCACCGGGTACAAAAATAGGTGCCTCCTCAAGCCAAAGCATCATATGTGCATGTGGCGAGCCCCTATGCTGGAATTCAATCCTATAGTAAAAATGACTAATAACATACTTTCCAAAAGGACCGGAAGAACAAGACCACGTTTTACGAATTTCCCTTAGCTTTGTTTCAAAGTAAGAGGCACATATAAACGGGTCGGATTGAATGAGCCGCGCTTTCGTTTCGTAACTTAGATTTTCGACTTCATACAAAGAAACAGTTTCACCGTCAACAACTTCCTTTAGCATTACCAGAAGTTCTAGCCACTGTACTTCGGCAGCCGACAGCGTCAAAAAGAAAGATGGTACTCCAAACTGTCTTATCATGGCTAATACCTTCTTCTTTTCTCCCTCCCAGTGTGAAGGAGAATTTCTAATGCCACTAAGTACGCGATACCCGTCGTCGTGCTGAACTAAATTATCTATATAGTTCATATCTAGAACATTACTGGCTAAAACTGGTGTTCCTTTAACAGTTTTTTTTTCGAAGACATGTTGTTATACTATTTTTTACAATTGTCATTTGCTGTTTTTTTAGAGCAGTAAAAAGATAATCCGGTCGAACAGCTCGTCGGTCTTGTCTTGATATTTCCGATTTAATTATTTCAGAATGTCTCAAATTAATCTTAAAATCTCGTTTGACGCCGCAATGAACTTTTATAAATGCCAACTCCTCTAAATGCTCATCAAATAATAAAGAGATAGGGCGCTGTCCTTCACCGGGAGCCAGTACTATAACATCCTGATTGTCATCCAAAAGTGTTTCTGTACCTCCTGGGTTAAGTTCAACACCTTCCGTAGGATCTACAGTCTCTTCGTCGATAGCATCGGCATCGCATGTACATCTAGTTTCATTTTCAGGATCATTACCTGCCCAAGATACATTTAGTGCGACACCGTTTTCCTGAAATAACTCGCACTGTACTAAATATTGCGCGGCCCTACGCACGAATTCAGGCCGTACTTGTTCTTTGCGGCCGTGCCTATAACAAAACCTTCGTTTCAGTTCAACTGTAATTACGTTGTCGTCATTTACGGACCGAGGTAAAGCACTGACCATGTTGTTAACTAGCACTGGAACATTAACAACGTTACCTTGAAGGCCATGTTGGAATCCTAAACCCTGACCCCTGCGAACAATTTTCAAAAAGACATGGCGTGGGCTTACCAAACGCTCTTCCAGAGGAGTCAAGTCTTTTAATACTTCTGGAATACAGGGAAAAATTAAACCATTCGCCCTCGCAAGCCTAGGTATAGTACCTTTGTTAATATATCTTGCACATGTGGAACAAAATTCTCCGTAATTTTGAGTTGGATTTAAATGGAAAACATTATCCACAAATAGTTGTCCATATTTGTTTAAAGCAATATCCTTAGATATTTTTTTTATAGAATTAATGTGCCACAATCTACCGCAGCAGTGGCAAGGATGCGTGTTTCCTTCCTTAATATTTTTTAAATAATTTTGTACAGTTAAGTCCCATGAATCTTTTTGCTTCGATCGTAATTCTTGTCTAGCAGCACTGTTTCGCATCTGTTCATTTCGTCTATATTCCTCGTTTTCTCGAGTAAAACGACGAGCGTGTGTGTCGCGCTCTTGCTCAGCTTCTCTAAATTCGACATCCATTCGAGCTACTCGATGCGCTTGAGTGTTACGCTGTTGCTCATCTCGTCTGTACTCGTCATCTTGACGAGCAGCTCGATGAGCTTCAGTGTCGCGCTCTTGCTCAGCTTGTCGATATCGGACATCCGTTCGAGCTACCCGATGAGCTTGAGTATTACGCTGTTGCTCATCTCGTCTGTACTCGTCATCTTGACGGGCAGCTCGATGAGCTTCAGTGTCGCGCTCTTGCTCAGCTTGTCGATATCGGACATCCGTTCGAGCTACCCGATGAGCTTGAGTATTACGCTGTTGCTCATCTCGTCTGTACTCGTCATCTTGACGGGCAGCTCGATGAGCTTCAGTGTCGCGTTCTTGCTCAACTTGCCTTATTTCTAGATTTAAACGTTTGCTTCGGCGAAGAGAACTATTCACTACCTGTTCATGACACTTTTTTCGTTTGTTGGACCTAAGAACCTCTTTAGCGACTTGGTTCCTCTCTTTTTCTCTAATTGAAACATCTTTATTAGATCTGGACAGCCTCTTTCTATCTCTATTGTTTTGTTTTATACGTTCCGCGTCCATAGTAGTACAGTTATTCGCTATGCTCTGTGTTTCCTCCATAACATACTCGTAATTCTGATTAAAATTTAAGTTATCGTTCTGACTGTGGGATGTTATTGAATTTTGTGAACGGTGTTTCTGTTTCTTTTCAGTCTGTTTCTGTTTATTTGTCTCCAGTTTAAGGGCTATATTATTGAAAAGATTAGAAGGGGCACGTCCTGGTGAACGCCTGCTCGTAGCGGGAAAAGCCAAAAGCCCATCGGTTAAAAGCATTTCAAGCAAATGGGGTCTCATCATTTCTGGCACGTAATTAAATTGAGAAGGGTTCGTTTTTAAAGCTAAAGAGGTGGCAAAAGCAATGGCAAACAAACCACAATCAATAGTATTCGGTTGTCGCTGAACACTTGGAAACTGAATACATGACTCCGATAGATACGGAAACAAGGCTTTTACATATATTTTTTGCGATTTTCCTAGAACACCAACAAGACTATCGTACACACGCAGTATTCCATTAATGTAATAAATACAACTCCAGTGCCCCACTAATCCCACGTCACCGTCATAAATTACTTGAAGGTGCGTCTCATTTTTAGGTACAGGTTCAATCAGTTCAGGGTGTTGAAATAATTCTAGCTCACGCGGTCTAAATGATGTGCACCGAAGTAACTTTTCATGAAATGCGCGAACCACATCATCTTCGATATAGTTATTATAATTCAGAATGTAGGAAAACGTATTATCTAAAGTATCCATTGTTAGATGATATACAATAAGCTTTAGAAATTTTAAAAACCTGCTACGAAACACTAAAATTTGCACCAAAAACAAATGAATTTATATTATTGGGGGATTTATTAGTACGTGACCGGTTTAATAGCACCTATTAAACCAGTATACCTACTTACTTATTTTTTATAATAGGTACAATTCAATATTAAAAAGTCTCAACGCCAAATTCGACTTGCGAAAGAAGTAAATGGGAACGATGAAATTCTCTTAGCGCGCACAAGTGACAACGACGTCTGCCCTCACGTGTCTGCCCGTTCGGGTCGACGCGGTTAGCTATCTTATCCCCGCCCCCGCGCGAGACCACGCCCCGCAACTCACGCGCTGCAGCGCAGCGAGCGACCGATCTTCTTGAATCGATGTAATAATAATCTATAGGATTAACGCGTTTTAAAAATATTGGTTCGATGGATATGTTTAACCTATTATTACTCAACAATCACATTTGTAATATTAAACTTTATCAAATGCACAATGTATTTAAGGTACATTACTGGATAAGGATTAATGGCGTATTGCTTGAATAAGCTAATATTTCTCGTAAAAAGTACCTACATTATAAAGATTTTATATCATCGCGGATTTTTAAAGGTGTACAATACTGTAGTATATTTTTTGATCTATCTTATAAGGTTCAGCCATCGTTTTCAGTGTAAGCACAATAACTTAACCAAAATTACAGTTAAATCAACCTATCTCAAAAACTATAAGAGATACTTTGATCAAACCAAAAATCGTTGAAAGAGTTAATTTGCATGCATCACCTCTATTTTTTTTTTGAATTTTATACCCCGTAGTTATAAAAATAGAGGGGGGGGGACATACTTTTTACGACTTTGAGAGCTGATATCTCAAAAACCGTTCACTTTAAGAAAAATGTTTTTTAGAAAACTTTATATCATTTTAAAAGACCTTTCCATTGATACCCCACACGGGTATGTACATCGAAAAAAAAATTTTCATCCCTCAGTTACATGTATGGGGGGCCCCACCCCCAATTCTTTTTTTTACTATTTAGTGTCATAATTTTGTAGCGGTTCATACAACACATATTCCCATCAAATTTCATCACTGTAGTACTTATAGTTTCCGAGTAAATCGGCTGTGACAGACGGACAGACGGACAGACGGACAGACGGACATGACGAAACTATAAGGGTTCCGTTTTTGCCATTTTGGCTACGGAACCCTAAAAATGTAAGTAATACTAATAGTATGACACACGAAGTTCTGATGAATGGATAAACAAAATGTATATAGAAAGATTCTAGTAAGTAGTAACTGCAGAAAATGTAAATATAAATGTAAGACTAGTTGAAAAGAATATGAGGAAAAGAGCAACCTCAAAAAATCACAAGCCAAATAACAGCTCACTGAAAGAAAAGAAAAGTATGACATTAAAAAAGTAAAAAACGATTCTTGCCATGCAAGAAGGAGATAAGACGGCTATTTTTTTTAAAAAAAAAACCTACCCCTTTGCTTGGCGTTTGTGGACTACGAAAAAGCCTTTGATTCGATCGAGACCTGGGCTGTACTGCAGTCTCTCCAGCGGTGCCAAGTAGACTATCGGTATATTGCAACGCTGAAGGGTTTGTACGAAAACGCCACCATGTCAGTCCGAATACAGGACCAGACCTCGAAACCAATACCTCTGCAGCGTGGTGTCAGACAGGGAGATGTTATCTCCCCGAAATTGTTCACCGCTGCATTGGAGGATGTCTTCAAGGTTCTGGACTGGAAAGGACTGGGCATCAACATCAATGGCGAGTACATGACACACCTTCGGTTTGCTGATGATATCGTAGTCATGGCTGAGACCGCGGAGGACCTGAGTACAATGCTCGAAGACCTCAGCAGAGCCTCCGAGCGAGTCGGTCTTAAAATAAACATGGGCAAGACGAAAGTCATGTCTAATGCCCATATTGTACCGACTCCTATAAAGATTGGAGACTCTGTTCTCGAAGTTGTTGACAGTTACGTGTACCTGGGACAAACTATCCAGTTAGGAAGGTCCAACTTCGAGAAAGAGGTCAATCGTCGAATCCAACTCGGCTGGGCTGCTTTCGGGAAGCTACGAAGAATCTTCTCGTCCGAAATACCGCAGTGTCTCAAGACAAAAGTCTTCGACCAGTGCGTGTTGCCAGTGATGACTTATGGAATTGAGACGTGGTCGCTAACAATGGGCCTTATGAGAAGGCTCAAAGTCACTCAAAGGGCAATGGAAAGGGCTATGCTTGGGGTTTCACTGCGCGATCGAATCAGGAATGAGGAGATCCGCAGAAGAACGAGAGACATAGCCGGAAGAATTGCAACACTAAAGTGGCACTGGGCTGGACACATTGCCCGTAGGACCGATGCCCGATGGGGCCGACGGGTTCTCGAGTGGTGACCACGCACCGGAAGACGTAGCGTGGGTAGGCCCCCGACAAGGTGGACCGACGACCTGGTGAAGGTCGCGGGAAACCGCTGGATGCGGGAGGCGCAGAACCGGTCGTCGTGGAGAACCTTGGGGGAGGCCTATGTCCAGCAGTGGACGTCTTTCGGCTGAAATGATGATGATGATGATGATGATGATGATTAACAGAAAATTATGTTGTATATCCATAGAAACCCTAACCAAACACAAATGCATCCCCCACGGACGCAGTGTGGCAGGAACAAGCGGTATCATTAGTCATCAACCTTTTTTCGTCCCACTGCTGGGCACAGGTCTTCTCTCATACAGAGAAGGATTGAGCGTAATCACCACGCTTGCTCAATGCGGATTGGCGATTTCAGACTTATAAAGTCCAGGTTTCCTCAAGATGTTTTCCTTCACCTTCAGTCAATGGTGTCCAAGATATACTTAGAAAGTACTAATCAGATAATGATGATGAATCTTTTAAGGGTTCCGTACCTAAAAGGTAAAACGGAACCGTATTCATAAAACTTCGCTGTCCGCCTGTCCGTCTGTGTTCCTATGAACCGTAATAGCTAAACAATTGAAATTTTCATAAATTATATATTTCTGTTGCCGCTATAACTACAAATACTAAAAATAAAATATTAAAAAACGGCAAAAATCACGTCTGCTGTATGGAAGCCCCATACAACAAACGTGATTTTTTGCCGTTTTTTACTCCATATTAATAACGGTAATATATAGACGCTGAAATTTTCACAGAATATTTGGTTATATTTTCAGATAAAAATAAATAAATAAATATTGAAGTTGTTTTTTTTCCGTTTTTAAAGATAATGGTACGGAACCCTTCGTGCGCGAGTCCGACTCGCACTTGGCCGGTTTTTTATTTCTTTATCTTTATTATAATAATGTGATTTTATTAACACAAAAGTAGATGAAATCAAAAGGCATAGTTTATTCTTTTGCCACTATAATGTTGAATCAGTACTTTATCATAGCTTACCTGATTGAGAAGAGGCTAGAGTACCCATCTAATTTCGTTTCCTCACAAAGGAAAGAGACGCGGTCCTCTAAAATTGAGAAAGATGGGAACACACTGAGCCAGCTTTTGTAGTAAGTCGTCACTGCAGAGAGGGCGCTTTGAGTGATTGCCTTTTCTAATTTTGACGTTGGATAAGTGTATTCTCAGCCTAATTTGTATACAATATGTAAAGAAAACCCCGTCCGACCCATAAGGATATTAAAGGTTAGATAGTCACATGACCAAATAAAATTTGAAATTTTGCATAATCATCATAATAACAATACTAATTAATTTTGAAAAAATCTTTTTTCTCCGCGTATTTACTCTAACTTCTCCAAAATCTGGTAAATTTCTAAAAAGTGACCACACTATTTTAGACGGTATAATTGTCGGCTTTCCTTTCATTCTTTGGCGGCGTCCGTCTGTCTAGCATTTTTTGTGAGGATTTTCAGCGACGTCAAAAGAATGACTAGAGATCCACAGTTTTTTGCGTAACAACATTTTTTTTATCGCTATTAATCGAAACTTGTACCTGGTTCAATGATTTGTTGTAGAAACACAGATTACCTAATGGTAAAAGTGCTTTCGTTTGATTATCGATTAATTACTAATAACATTATTACATCACAGGTATTAGTAAACAGAAACTAGAAAGGTCTTATGAAATACGATTTTAGGAAAATATTATAATCAATGTAAAGCATTTAAGTGCACCTGATTTAAGTTATGTGAAAGTTTTAAAATCTAAAGAATGCCATGCGATGTTGAATCGATGCGTGAGATCCTGCAATACTAAATCGATACCAAAAATCTTTACGAGTCATATTTTGAATACTTTCACACCTCTAGTCAAAGGGTCCCACCGTGCAGCTAGAGTACCTATTTTTATGAAATAAAAATCATTTTTCAATCACAAGTTTAAAAAAAAAGACATCTGATTCATATGAACATCACTAAACTCAGTGATGTTTTTATTATAACAGTTAACAAGACATTGCCATTGCAATGAAGGCATGTTATCTCCGGGTGTTTTAGTAGTATTATCTCCGGGTGTTCTCGTCTACCTTACAGAGAATACTTGCATACCTAGACATAACCTTGTAGCCAGGATAAATAATTAATCAGCAACTTGCTCTTTTAAATACAACTTTGTGGAATCAATCACATTTTTATTAACTTTAAATCATATTGTATTATTACAATAACTTGATTATTAGGTACGGACGATAGCAGATCAAGCTACCTGAAACTGACAAATATTCCCAATCAACCTTGAACCTTAATGTTTTGGAGATAAAGTTGAAATCTAACATATTGCTACTACAATGCTTGATGTGCTGTCGTCTGTACTTACATATAATATGACTGCATAAGTTATTAAAATCTATGCTAAAATTATACAGCTGAAGGGCTTGTTTGTTTGAACGATCTAACCTCAAGAACTACTGGTTCGAATCAACAAAAAAAAATTGTGTTGGACGCAGTTTTCCTGCGGGATAATTATTCTTATTTGAGGCAACTTCTTCAAATCATCTAAAAAAATAACAGAAATTATGAAAAAGATCACACCAGGTAGCAGCCGATGCAGCGACCCGCGGGGTTGCGACAATCGTCGAAAGGATCCGATAATTGGGAATCAAAGTGACCCTGCACGAATCGAGGACTATGTGCTTTTACATGGTCTTCGGGATGCGCCACCGTCGGGTTCCCACTTAACGGTAGGAGGGGTTCACATCGGCGTCGGGTTGATGTTGAAGTACCTGGGACTCGTCCTCGACAGCCGGTAGAACTTCAAGGAGTACTTCCGAAAACAAAAGTGTTAAATGTATGTTTATGTTTTCGCTTTGAGCGGTTTAATGTAGCTAAGTACATAATATAATCAGCGTATAATATTCCCACACCTGGGGCACAGGTCTCCTCTCAGTTAGAGAGAGTGGGCCGTTATCTACCACGCGGGTCCACAGCGGGTTTATAGATGTCATATGTCTTTGATGATTTGGCTCTAGAAAACATCGTGAAGGATCCTGGCATGCCCTAGAGTCTAGGGCATGCCAGGATCCTTCACGATGTTTTCCTTCACCATTTTGAGAGCCATTAATCCAGGAAGGCTTTAGGCTATATAACATCACGCTGCGACTAATAGGAGCGGAGCATAACTAGTCGCTGGCGGCCGCTAGTAAAATATAAGATGCCAATGTATACATTTTTACAATAGGCTTCCAGAGGTGGTTCAAGTTCAAATCCTACATTAAACGTAAGTTGTGTCAGAAAGCATTTTATAGTGTTAAAGATTATGTTGACGACAAAAAGGCTTGGGCTTGAGCTGCGTCCGATTTCTATGCTTGATTTCTATTTCTATTTCTATTTCTATTTCTATTTCTATCCGATTTCTATTTTGATATAGCTATGATTTTTCCTCTTGTAGTTTAAATTTGCAATTGTTTGGTTTTTTTTTTTTTAACTCAAAGCCAGTACACACTATGTAGCCAGGCATATTATACGTTACGGAATTGCATCGCTGACAGGGGTATTCGGCACTGGTGCAGCTACACAGGAGCTAAACTTAGCATTCGGGAACACCGTTGGAGCTGCTGAAGCTTGGACAAAACTGTCTTTGCATTGTGTAGATTCAATTTCCTAGTATTGTATAATTGCATGGAACACGTGTGAGCACGATCTACTTGCTGTAAAGCATCTATTTGTTGGGTTAGTCGTTTATTGACTTGATAGTGCTATGGCTGTTGAGAGTATGTCATGCTCACTCAAATGTCTCGCTGGTGGTGGCGTGTGTGTTGGGTCATTAGGTTCCCTTCAATATGGTTGAGCTGAATGATGCTGATCCCTACGTCATGTTCGTGAACGGACGCCGTCAGAGGGGACTGGTCATCTCTTAGCTGCTACGGCGTATTTTAAATTCTGAATTGTTGTTTTTTTTTTTCCATAATGGACGCTCTCAGCGTACAATATATTTCTGCATCGTTCTCACACGATTGATTTCAAAATGAATGATGTAATCAAATATTTGTATCAATAGCTTGATAATTTAAAAGAGTGTCCATGGAGTTTCTTGCCCGTTCTTCTCCATAGGTACCTACTCTTTGGAATGGGCGACTAGCTTCACCTTACTGACTGACCGACCTTCTGACAACTCAAAAGTGCCTGTAACTGGTTTATTTGAAATAAATGCTTTGATTTTTTTTGATTTTAAGTAGATATTACTCAGTGCATCTCGATACCAAACGCATCGTATCACCTCCTAATACCTAAACATTTTTGTTCGATATTTGTTATACTTAACGTTGTTTCCCCTTTCCCGTCTGTCCGTTTATTTGGTATATAGAGGTTTTATTAATATTTTCCTTTCATTCCCTTTGTGTGAACAAACATAAGTGCTACGTAAACGTATATTAGAAGATTGGAGGTAAGCAGTAATGTTCATCTGTGTGCGGAGAACATTTGAAGGACTTGGGAAGTAGAATATAGATATTAAGAGATTAGTTGAGATTAGATTTATTTATTAGGAGATCCGCAGAAGAACCAAAGCCACCGACATAGCTCTTTGAGTCGCTAAAATTAAGTGGCAATGGGCAGGGCACATTGCTCGTAGAACCGATGGCCGATGGGGCAGTAAGGTTCTGGAGTGGCGGTCACGTACTGGAAGACGCAGCGTAGGGAGGCTCCCAACAAGGTGGACCGATGACCTGGTGAAGGTCGCGGGAAACCGATGGATGCGGGCAGCACAAGACCGGTCATTGTGGAAAGCCTTGGCGGAGGCCTATGTCCAGAAGAAAAAGAAGAAGATTAGCTTGGGAATGATCATTCTGATGTAGTGAGTGTATAAATAAAGAACTATTTTATTCCAAATTACATTCATGTTAATGTTATAGTAAACATGTGTGTATAGTTATTGCCTTTATTCCAGAAGACGTAGCGTTGGAAGGCCTTCTGAAGTAGAAATCCGCTGGATGGAGAAGCATAAAATCAGACGAAGTGGCGATACAGTTTCAGTAGAATGGATGATGCTGAGGATTCAGAAAATGAAAAAAAAATCGTGTTCTTCACACCAGGGCAGCTTCTAATGTTGTACAACGCACAGGTCCGCTCGTGTATAGAGTACTGCAGCTACACTTGGGCCGGTGCTGCGAAATGTCACCTGGCTACTTTGGATTCAGTGGAGAGGAGTGCGAAGAGGCTGATTGGTGACCCAGATTTAACTCAGAACGGTCTCCAAAGCCTGGAGCACAGGCGTAGAGTAGCCACCCTTTCGGTCTTCTATAGGATGCATTCTGGTGAGTGTGCAAAGGAATTGCATCATTTAATTCCCCCATCCGTTCCATTATCGGACGACCCGCCGTACGGCGACTTTCCACCCTTACGTTGTTAACACTACTACGATCCAGACGAAGCATTTCGCTTCTTCTTTTATACCGCGTACATCGAGGGACTAGAAAACATTACAACTTGAGTGTCTTCAAGGCTAGAGTGAATAGGCTCTTAATAAACTAGCGCGCTTTACCATCAACGATCGCATCACTGCTTACCATCAGGCGGGATTGCGGTCAAGCGCTAGTTTATAATTTATAAAAAAAAAAAATGGAATGGACTTGAGCCCTACTTCACAGGTTTTCCTCCCGCTGCGAGTAAGTTACACTTTAGTGAGTAGGTTAAACAACATTAAAAAACCTTATTTTGTATTTATATGTAAGACCTGCTATACCTGTTGTCCCTCTACAGAGCACAGGCCTCTCTGTTTTCTTTATACTTACTCTTTCTATTTTGACTATCAATTTCTTTTTTTTTTTCATTTTTAATATTTAATATACACTAAACGGCAAAAGACACTATATTATATTCTATCTGACTTCCACGAAACCTTCCAAATTTTTTACCTTTTGGTAGGTACCTAACCGACTACGCGACAGTAAACGATGATTAAAATAAATGATTTACTTTTTCTTCTTTTTTCAAGATGAGATTCAACTTCAACTCCTGATCAATGGCCTCTATGGAGTAGATACCACAATTTTGCCAATAACACGTGTAACAAATTATAGAAATTTTTTGAAAATTTTATTTCACAATAATGGTGGATATCGCCAATGACAGTTGAAAAAGACGGCTACGTGAACCGTCTATGAGGGAGGTTTGAGGGAAAAATCATGATGTGGCCACTATGCTGCGATATTTCAATGTACTTTATGAATTATTTACTGCATTCACTTTTTACTACATAAATCACACGCTTTTATTTAGTAAACGACACTATAAATACTTTTAAAAGTCCAATAAATGCGCGTGACACTCATTTTAGCTTTCCCGTCAAAACCAATAAAATGATTTACTTTCTGTAAGTTGTAAGTACTAACACTTTTATAAGTCAACCACATATTTTTTTTTTGTTCGTAGTTTTCTTCGGAAGACTCTCTTTTAGAGTCCAGACATAATCATGGTCAGATCATATGAAAACCATGTAGAATCGATATCTGAGATAATCTTTTAAGGAAAGAACCACACTTAGGTTGAGAGTCAATCGTGAAATCGTGCAGCTCAACCGTTCCACGACCGATATCAAAGAAATGATATTTGGGTAGGCCTAATAAATTACTCAAACTGTCAAACCACGACAAAAACTAACACAACAAAGAAAACAAAAAATGTATAAAAAGGCCCACAATAGTCACTTCACAATAAATATTAGAATACTTTACGATTTACGCATATCCCCATCGTATGTATATAAATTTATCAATGTCAATATAGAAGACATAGATAAGACAGTCTTTGAGGACCATGCAGTTTAGTGTCTGAAGTGGTCTTTGTTGTTAAAGACAGGAATCTATACTTATATACAATATGTAACAAAAATCCTGTTGTTCCTTCAACCTACGTTTTAAGAATCGGCATGCGGACGTAATAAAGCAAGTAAATTATAAAAATTGTTCAACAAAAATAATTAAAATAAATGTTTAATTATTAATATTTATAATCTGTAACTGATTTCTTAGCTCTGCAATTCTGCATGAAGAAACTGGACACAAGTAGAACGTTCCCGCCAATTTATTTAATTTATAAAATCAGATATTCTAAAAAAAAATCGAATTTGTCGGTTTTAATAGGTATTTGATTGTGACCCCTCGACTAGACAATGATTACTGTTTTCTAATTATGACTTCATTAATGGTGTGCTTGTAGGTAAAATTATATGTCCCTGAAAGGAACAACAGGGTTTTTGTTACATAGTGTATAAAGCTGAAGAAGTTGTTTGTTTGTTTAAACGCTCTAATATCAGGAACTACTGGCCCTTTTCGAAAAATTCTTTTTGCGTTGGATAGCCCATAAATCCAGGAAAGCGTGGTACCGGGCTAAGAATATTACCATCCCATATCCTCCCGTGTCTATATATTTAAGATATATGCACGTTTGTGTGGAAACCATAAAGAGTTGTTTAAAACAGCAAACGATATACGAGTATGTCTTCGTAACCGACGAGACCCTTATAGGCTCGTTCAAAGCAATGCTCTTAGGCTTGCAAAGTATAGCAAAGGCTGCGTAGCTATGTGTGAACGGATATATAATAAATTGCCTGGTGACTTTAAGTTGGTAAGCACAAGATATTGTTTTAAGCGGAAATTGAGTGCATGGTTAAATCAATATAACTTCTATAGTCTGAAACAGATTTTTCAGACTATAGAACGAACAGACTTCAGTAGGCTTAGTATGAGTTTTTAATATGAAACTCGACTGTCGATATCGAGCGCATTTGGCGCTCTCATCGGTTGAGAGTCCTTACGACCTTGAAGCGGGCCAATCGCTGAGGCGAACGCACTAGGCGACACGATAGGTTGAGTACTTTTTGTTCTTATATTGTATTCTAATTTGCGTGCTGAGTCAAAGCTTGGCATAACATGTTTGTACTATTGTTATCTGTAAGACCTGTTATACCATGTTTTGAGCCAATAAATATTATATTTCCTTTATTTATTATTATTATTATTGTCGTAAGAGGCGACTAAGGGAACTCTCACCAGGTAAGCGGGCAGCAGCGCTTCTCCTGTGGAATATCAAATTACTGCGATCCTCAACCCGCCTGCCAAGCGTGGAGATTATGGCAAACCCCCCCAATGTAATGAAAGCCTTGGGGAGGCCTTTATCCTGAAGTGGACTTCTATAGGCTGAAGAAAAATAAGAAAATAATTACTATTTTATTTATTAAATATTCAGTTGTGTATGTTCCGGAATTTTCCATAGTGGCATTGAAGACTGTGGAACTTATATAAACCAAACAAAAACAGTTCTATTGATAGCTCACTAGTTGGAGCCACTGTCTATGCCGTGATATTGTTCTTTTGTTCGGTCGTATTATACTCACTCTCTCTTGCATCAACTCTTGTACTCTTTTAGATATTTACCCCTTTAATAATAAACGTTGCTTAAAGTTAACTAGTGATTAGGGATTTTTTTACTATACATTTTGAAGTTTGCATGTCACTTAACTTTAATGATTGTTTATGAATAAACCCCTTAAACACTGTGGTGTTTATTTATAAACAATGGATTAAATCACTAGTTAACTTTAAGCAACGGTTATGAATAAAGGGGTTTAATGACTAGATCGTTTTTTTCTTTAATTATAAACTAGTGTTTGACCGCAATCTCACCTTATGGTAAGCAGTGATGCAATCATTGATGGTAAAGCGTGCTAGTTTATCAAGAGCCTCTTCATAAAAAAAAGTGAATAGAAAGGAAGACGGCATCTCAGACGAAATATCAGAATACCAAATTAATCCTATATTATTTTCGCCTAATCCCAACAAAGACATGTAAAACAGAGTTTTAGAGCGTACACTTATTTTTCTAATGAACATTCAGTGCGTACAATAGCGTCTTATCAATAAGCAGCTTGTGTTCACCAACAGTGTCTGTGAACTCCCTATTTTATTTATTTTATCTAATAAGTTTGTACATAAGTGTTGTTTACGTCATAATACATAATGCATATTTCAACGTATTGTAAAGTGGGGTATTAACACATGCATAAGTTGTTTCGCGAACATTAACTTACATCGATTGTGTAGATTCGTGTTGATTGCAACAAGCAGCTGTTCAAATAAACTGGAGCGTACATACGTGGGTTTTTTTAGTGTTTCCCATTGAAATTGGAAAATAGGAGTTGTAGAAAAAAAAATTTTTGTGTGATGATGGAAGCGGGAAGGTTGGAGTTGTTGTTAGGTTATTTGGAATGGAGGTTCGAGTGCCTAGTTTTTTTTTTATAATCATAAACAAGTGCTTGACTGCAATCCCGCGTAATGGTAAGCAGTTCGATGTAAAGCGCGCTAGTTTATTATTCACTCTAGTCTTGAAGACAGCTAGTATGGCTCCAGTGTCCTGTTTATGATAATTTATAAGAGTTCAGTCATTTATCCTACCCCCAGAAATTAACGAGTATCGAGAAGAATTATCAACTTTGAACTAGACAAGTGACCTGTACGAGTGGCCAGGTGAGGTAGATGTCAACTGTCCACTCGTACTCAGACCTGTGTTGGGGGATTTCGGCCCACGGCCTATCACAAGGAGTTGGTCTGACTTCCAGAAGTGGAAATATTATAAGCTGAGTATGTAAGCGACGAGCAATTAATTACTCGTTAGCTTTGCGATGTACGGTATTAGTTCTGTACTCTTTATTGTATATTGGAAATTTTATAGAGAGAAAATGTTCATTTGGAAACCATTCCAAATGAACATTTTCTCTCTATAAAATTTAAACCAACGACATACGTACGTGCCAACGTACCTACCTTCAAGGTTATGACAGCATAAACTAATAAAATATGAAACTTAACGGGTTATATACTAAATTTAGATTAGATATGCCATCAAAGAAAAGGAATGTACAGCACATACGAGTCTGTAGGCGAGTGATTTGGCCGCGTAGGACTGTGACCATATGAAAGAACTCCTCCAAGGCCCCCAACAAGGTGGACTGATGACCTAGTGAAGGTCGCGGGAAGCCGATGGATGTGGGCAACACAAGACGGGTCATCGCTTCCCGAACGCTGCCCAGCCGAGTCGGATTCATGCCGGAACTATCGATCTAGATCTGCTGTCTCAGATATACGTACTGCTGTGTTAACCGGGTCAAAATTCGGTAAATCTTCTTCTTCAGGCTATAGATGTCTACTTTTGGACAAAGGCCCCCCCGCAAGATTTTTCAAATGACCGATCTTGTGCTGCCCGCATCCATTGGCTTCTCGCTACTTTCCCCAGGTCATCGATCTACTTTGTTGAGGGTCTCCTACACTGCAACTTCCGGTATGTGGCTGCCACTCCTGAATCTTACTGCCCCATCGACCATCGGTTCTACGAGCACTGGGCCCCGCCCATTGCCAGTTAAGTTTAGCTACTTGAAGAGCTATGTCGGTGACTTTGGTTAATATTATCCTATTGTAATTATAATTTTTATATAATCAAGTTTTAATTATCATATGTTACCTTATGTGCAACACCCAGTGTAAACAATTGTTGGTGGAACAAAATAAATAAATATATTATAAGTTTAACAATAATAAATAACAAAATGATTATCCGAATATAGGTAATATATGTAGCTAACCTAGTTTATTCCATTAAGAGGGGACTCTAGTGCCGAGGAATTTGGAAAATTGGTATTTGAAGAAACTATTGCCGTCGCGCTGCTTCCAACCTCTCCCGGTAAAGTGCGAAAAGGACAGTGGCAGCTCAGGCTGATTTTACCTTCAAAATCGTTGACCAAAAGACGTTTCGTATTCCGCTGTTGTCTTTTTCAAAACACGACAGATCTCAATAATTTTTATATCAAAATTCTTCTATATTTTCTATGCTTCTATTATTTTATTTTTGTCAAAAACTTATCACGTTTGTCTAATAGTCATCTAGACATTACGGTAAAAATGGGTAATTTTTCGCGATTTTGAAGGGGCACGTATAATCAAGGTGTAAAATTGTAGAAAAAAAAAATGCTCTAAAAACATTATATAACGGAATACGTTTGTATAGAGAAAGCACCACTAGATAGAGTTCCCTCTTAATATGATTTCGTTACCTATTTCAATATATCTGAAGTTATCAATTTCATCCTGTTTACACATTTTTTTTTTGTAATTTTTTAGCGACAAGCCTAATCAACTTGATGAAATATTTCTTCCCACGAGAAATTCCTAGTTGGAGGACACACTTTATTCAAAAATAAATTATAATAATTAAAAATATCCTCGTAACCACATGAGTGACTTCCCATACTACCTGCTTCACATTACCGGAAGAAACTCCCCTTTGTAAACAACCCTTTGATATAGGAAACCTGTGGGGTGATATTTCCTAATATGAACTCCCCACCACCCACTCTTATTGTTGTTACCTATGTCTTTAGATGGTGCTAAAACATGTTTAAGGGGCGAATCGGTGTGTAAGGCGCTGCAAGAAATATACCTTTTAATCTTCTTATTTATACTCTGTGTACTAATTATAAAGCCGAAGAGTTTGTTTTCTTTAAGCACTCGTACGAGTATTAAAAAACAAACATTTGATAGCCCAAGTCTCGAGGTAGGCAGTCAATTAACATCATGCTAGAAATAGTACAAAGTCAAGCCATCCCCGGATGACAAGCTATCCAAACGACTGTTACGTCTGAACAGGGAAGGCCTGCGACTGATGAAGGGGACCATCACGGGCTATTCGCTAAACAAATAGTTCCATATAGTAAGCCTCCTGTGTAAGGCTTGCATGGAAGCTGATGAGACCGTCTGAAACATTCGAGATATCAAGATCTTACACAGATGTTCTGTGATCTTACGGAACTGAAACGTGGTTGCTCACAATGGACTTCATACCAAGGCACACAAAGGGCGATGGAAAGAACTATGCTCGGAGTTTCTCAGCGTGATCGAATCAGAAATAAGGAGATCCGCAGAAGAACCAAAGTTACCGACATAGCTCTTCGAATCGCTAAACTTAAATCGCAGTGAGCAGGACACATTGCTAATAAAACCGATGGCCAATGGGGCAGTAAGCCACGTACCGGAAGACGCAGCGTAGGGAGGCCCCCAACAAGGTGGACCGATGACCTGGTTGAGGTCGCGGGAAGCCGATGGATGTGGGCAGCACAAGACCGGTCATTGTAGAAAACCTTGGGGAGGTCTTGGTCTAGCAGTTGACCTCCATAGGCTAAAGAAAAAGAAGGAGAAGACACATATGTATATGTTAACTTAGGTTACAAATAAGTATTAATAAGTTTCTGGAGGGAGGTAAGCTGGTTGGCATAACCACTGAAGGCCACTATGGCCTACGCCCAATAGTTCACTTGAATGGCTAAACCAAACCAGTAACGTAAACTAGAACAAAGGCAATATGGAATGGAAATCATTCTACATATTTAGGTATGTCGTGTGCAACAAATATTATTCAACTTACTTTTGCACTAGCTTGTGACATCCCTGAAGCTTACGATTAAAGTCACGTACAACAAAAAAAAAAAACTAATAAATCGCAAGGAAACCAAACCCTTCAAGTAGCCGACATAAAAATGAAATGAAATGAAAAAGAAGTTCCCCTCAAAATATCACGTTACAAAGATTGTGTTTCCTGAATCAACAGTTTGGCGAAGTCTGCAGTCTGTCGGCTTCAATTTTTAGAAATATTCAAGGCGTATTAATGTGCCATTTTTTCGTATAAACTAGTGCTTGAATGTGATCGCGATTGACGGTAAGCAGTGATGCAAACAAACAAAAATAAAATTGTGTTTTATAAAAAAAAAACACTATAAATAAAATTGAGTTTTTAAAATCGATCGTGAATACAAATTAATCATCATCATCACCATCATCAACCTTATTATCATCCCACGGCTGGGCGCAAGTCTCTTCTCATACAGATAAGGATCCAATAAGCTTGAGATAACATCTATAGAGTAAACAAAAAATTAATGTATTTTTTTTTTTAGTTTTTAAACCTTAATCAAATCTCTGACTACCTATTTATTTGTAAATCCAGCTCATAACTGGATACAGTCAAACAGAAAGGATTCAGTTCCAGTACCCTGCAATGCCTGTAAGGTAAGTCTTGGGGAGACTGAAAGAGTTTCCCCTAAGCTTCGCTATGCACGATAGTACGTCACCATTGTGCCACTGTCTTCCTTATGGTCACATGACGACGATGACGAAGCTCAGAGTGCGGAGTCTATGCGCCCGCATATCCAAAGACTAAGAAAGTGATTGGCAAAAATTCAAGATGCGAAAGGAGGACAAAGGTAGGCTTATGACCTTTAGTCGACTTTGGCATAGCACAGTGCGATTGGCCAGGAGTGGATTGAAGCGCGATTTGAAACAATACATGGCAAACTGAATTATGTTTTAGTAAGAAACTGAATATAATATACCTCATTTGCGGCGTAGACAGCGTTAATTTTCCCAAGTCTTGCACCAAACACAACAAAAACAATAAATACATAAACAACGAACCAAAAACACCTGTTAAAATAGAAAAGAAAACATTCCATCATTGAATAAAACTAGAAAAATTATAACCAACTGGCTCCTACATATTTTTTGAATGAGACATTAAAAAATAATTCCCCGTTCCTTCGTCACATGGACTAATTGGCGTCAACTTACAAAAAGTCGCAACCATTCCCGGCGCATATTTCGCCTAATCGTCGCAATGAGCCATTTAGCTGAACCGCCAGTTAACTTATGTGTGATGGTTAATCGCGAATGTAATTTCAAATGACGCCGACGTAACAGAGGCATTCCAGAATATTTCTGCGGGGGCTTATTTTTGTGGTAGTAGATAGTTTTGTGAGCGAACTCGATATCGGGGACCCCGAAATCATTTTATATATTATATTGTTCACTTAGTAGGTAATAATAAAAATACTGCGGTTATTGTTTTTTTTATACATTTAGTATTTGATTTTCTATTGCTATCAAATGCGCTGTGACATTCATTTTTTAAACGTCGAAGCATCATGCTGAGATGCCTTTGGTCTGTCTGTTTCTGTTTAATTTTTAATTGCGTTCCTTTTTTAAACATATATAATTTGTTTATAATTTTTAACTCTGTTTAGTTTAATTTATGATATTCCATTCACAATAACTGAGTTTTCTTTCTTTTTTTTTTTGCTTAGACTACAGGCATGAAGGTTGGTAAGAAAACAGTCAAAAATCAAAAAGTAGAAATATCACCACAAAAAGTAAGGTGAATGAAACATGGAATGAGCCATCAATAGTATCATACATTATTTACTGTGGCGTGTCAGACTTTTACTGACTAAAACCCAGCTATGTTCCTTCGCTTGCCTATATGCTAGCAGCCACGGTATCTCTTTCAAACAATCCAATAAACCACGGCTTTGGCAAGCATAGGTCTTCGCGGATCCCGTCATGATGTGCTGACATCTTTTTATCACACAAATGTTTTTGTTCTTACTTAAATTATTAGTTTATAAAGTTTTGAAAGAATATATATAAATTTCTTAGGACTTTGAACACCAGGTACAAAAGAGGTATATATAGGTGCTAAGTAGAAAAGCCCGTAGCTTTGGCGGAAATTACGGATTCTCTGCAGAGGCAGGGGATTCCCTGATATAAGTTCCTACTTCTTAGGTACTACCTAGGAAGTAGAAATCCTTACTCTTAGAAGTAGGTACTTAGACACCATAATAGTCAGACTTCGGCAAAGCAACAATTAAGGAAGTACCTATCTACCACATTATTATAAAACCACTTACAAATGAAGTTTAACTCCCGAACATGGCATGCAGAGTGACGAAGTTCATCTCTCTAGCAGGGCTCCACCTCCACCAACCCTTTATATATATTTAAGAAAGTGTAATTAATATGCATGTAAATATAAGGGAAGCAGTAAGAAATATTGCATATAAACAGGAGCGGAGGTCGTCAGTGGTAATTAAGCCGAACAATATCTCCCCATTTTTTAATATATCGCGTACTTCGCGAATACCACTACAGTTCGTCGTCCTCCCGGCATGCGTCGGGCATACTTTTCTCATCAAAGAACATAGCGCCGCCGACGGTGACCGCGGCCCCTCACAAGACATATCTCTCATATTTCTCTAATGTTCAAATATTTGTACCACGCTTTTAAGTACGGGAAATAAGTTATTTTGCTTGATGGAAGTATTTTTGCTAATGCCAATGATGTAACTAAGGTACAGGCAAGCTATTTGGAATTGATCGCCTGGGACAAAAAAGTATACAATATTAGACGTAGTTTTTTGAAAGAACCATGTCCTACATTTTTTTTTTGGCTGCCGACAGAAGTTACCACCCACCAGACAAAGTCTTGCCGCCGAGCGATTAGTCGTGTTCCGGCATGATGGCTGGTTTAGCCGTACGGAGGACGGGTCTGAGCAGTTGTGCTGCGATGTGTGCCAGGTACGATGCACTAAATGTTGTTTTGTCGGGGGTTTGGTCGTGGAGTGTCTCCAGATCAATCTCCCTCTGGCGCAGCATCGTTGGTTGTGTTGTTGGGCTTAACATTGCATCCATCACCTCGCTCAGATGACGTCTTCCTTTCTATTCACTAAGTTTTTTTTTACATGAATAGGCTTACTAAACTAGTGCACTTTACCATCAACGATGGCATCACTGCTTACTATCAGATGGGATTGCGTTCAAGCACTAGTTTATAATTTAAAAAAAAAATGGAATTTCTCCTGTATCGTGAGTCCGTTTACAAACATAGGTATAGACTCACATACTCAAACAGCAAGATTTGGAACAACTAGGTACTTGTAGGTCAAACAAATATTTGTTCCGTGCGGCAATCGAACCCGCGACATGCAACGCAGCAGTCAATAGCTTAACCACTGCGCTAACCATGCAATCGAAAAATTAATTAATATTTATGTTTTTTTTTCATACGTCTAGCCTTTCTCAGTGTTAGAGTCAGCTTCCAATCCCCTATCTGGAGGGTTACTATGACGTGTTAAAACCATAATGGTTAATATACAGGTTAAATAGCGCTATCACTTTTTCACAATGATTTAAAGATGGTTTCTGACCTCCACGACCCAGTTACTGGGTAATATGATACTGCTTGAGGTAAGACTGATGTCTGACTGATGTATATCCCATAATGTTCCATAATTTCATCCATTTTCCTCACGCGATAATAAACGTACTTTCTCAAATTAATTAGCGTGGGAGATTGTAGAAACAGCGTACAGCATGTGCTAAATTGTTAGTACAACACAACACTTGCTAATCTGAACAGTTTAACGATCAAGTAATGTATTAGTAATCGTTAAGGCGATTAGCTATCCTGTATGTTGCACAACTGTGGAGTCATCTATAAACTATCGTTGTAAAGACAGAGTGAATTGTTAATCGTACCAGAGTAAATAGGCTCCTTTGGGCAACTTTTCAGATATTTTATTTTTATTTATTTTTTTCTTTTTTACTCTTCATCTTCATATTACTTAAACACACATACCTGAGTACACTCAAAATTCCACTCCAAACACACACACTCTAACACTCACCACCGTTTACACATTCATGCACCCTTCTCCATACATAAACACCAACTCACTTAGCTTTCCTAGTATTTAACTCACTAAGTTTGAGCTTAATTTATTGTATTTTGTTTTATGTAAAATTGTTGTAACAAACTTACTTTTTAGCTTAGTTTATTTTATTTTGTATTATTTTGCCTTTCCTTTTATCGACATAAAGCTGTTCGCGTTAGCTTAATTTCTTAAGATATTAGTTTACTGAGAGGTTTGGCGCTGCACACCGAGATGCAGGTTTTACCTAGTTCGGTTGCAGATGCTCCTATTATGTAGCGTATGTATTACCTATATAGTTACTATGTTTTATGTTGTTTTGTAGTTCGTATATTTATTGGTGAATAAATTTATTTATTTATATTTATTTATTATCCTTCAAGATGTTAGCATTGTGGGTAACTAAAGCAACTAGCGACCCGTCCCGGCTCCGCACGGGTACAATGCTGATACTAAATACACTACAGAAAATATGAACGTTGTATAAAAAACATAGCGTCCCGCTGCTCCAGCCGCCTCGGTCGGTCGGTACTGCCGCAAAAGTGATGCCCCGCAATTTCTTAACTGACTTCAAAAAGGAGGAGGTTAGTCAATTCGACCGTAGGTATATATGCTTTTTTCTGTTTGTTCACGGATAACTTCGTCGTTTATGAACCGATTTTGATAATTATTTCCCTGTTGGAAAGAAGACATTCCCAAGGTGGTCTCATGATAAGGACATCAGGTTTTGATGGTGGAAGACCAGAGAAATTAAGGGGAACTTTAAAAAACGTAGGGGCAACTTGCGTGTTTGTAAGTTTTTTCATTAAGTATTTTAGCGTCAGCATCCAGTCTAATCGGATGCAGCTGAACAGTACTTTTACAACTAAAAAGTGTAAAATAAAAACTTTTTTTTACAAAAAAAAACGACTTCTAAAAAAACACTACAAAGTGAAAAATAACTAATTTCGGAAGTCGGTGTCAAAAACTAATATACAAAAACCAAAGACACCGACTTCCGAAATTAGTTATTTATCACTTTGTAGTGTTTTTTGGAAGTCGGTTTTTTTTTGTAAAAAAAGTTTTTATTTTACACTTTAAGTTTTTATTAAACCCGTAATATCTTCGTAAATATTCATTTAAATCATATGCTGTATCGGGCGATATAGATCTATATTAAATCAACAATGTATTTAAGGTATTAAATTGGATAAGGATTAATGCTGTATTAGTTAAAATTGCTTCGAAAATTAGGCAATATTTGTCGTAAAAAGTAAATGACAAAAAAATTGAATTGTGGGATATCTATATGAGATAGACATATATCATCGCAAACTTTTCTGTAGGCCTTTTCAATATGTACAATATTTAGTACATTATTTTGATAAATGTAGTAGAGTTCAGTCTGCGTTTTACTGCAAACGCGGAAAAAAATTAATTATTTATGACATCACATTAGAAACCTCAAAAATAATAGTATTTCTCCACTATTTAATGGATGTTATTATACATATAAAACTTTCCCCTTAATCACTCTATCTATTAAAAAAAAACCGCATCAAAATCCGTCCCGTAGTTTTAACTATTTAATCATACATAGGGACATAGGGAAAGAGAAAGCGATTTATACTACATTATGTAGTGAGATGCATAACGTGGTTATAGCGCTAACATTGTGAATCTTTTGAAGTTATGAGCTTCATGAGTTTATCTTTTGTCGCAGTAAAAGACTGCCTGCATGAATAGGTCATTTTTTATTCAAGAAAATTACTGTTGGAATACCTATGTTTGTTTATACTATGCGTAGTTAAACTGCATACAAGAAGTGAGCTTACTCAGTGTTTATAATAATAATACCAGAAAAAAATATAAACTAGCGCTTAACAGCAATCCCGCCTGATGGTAAGCAGTGATGCAATCGTTAATGGTAAAGCGCGCTAGTTTATTAAGAGCCTATTCACTCTAGCCTTGAAGACACTTAAATTGTAGGAAGTGATGAAGGGTGGGCGTTTTAGGGGGACTGTCTTATGTAAATTGACTTTCAAAAAGTCCTGATTCTTAGCCTAATTTCAATAAATAGCCTAATTTGATTTTTGATTTTGAGAGCAGTGGAGATGAGATTATATACATAAAGGATAATCCCTGTCTGAGTCATATTCACGATCTGCAATGCACAAAAGAATATCGATAGAAAAGAAAAAAAAAATACATTTATTTAACACAGAATAAAATACACACAATACTCCTTAAAAATATATACAAAAATTGCAAAAAATACAAATCAAATAGAAAGTAAAAATCTCAATGTAAAAATTAACAGCAAAGTGTGGCTCGCAGCTGCACTAAAAAGGCCTAGTTCTGCAAATGTGACAGGCATATTTAGTGTCTGACCCTGGTTTTCAATAGAACCTGATGTGAGGTGTTGAATATAAATCAGTCTTACATTGTTTCGTGACTTTTGTAAGCATATCTAATTATATAAGTATGAAAACCTTATTTGCTACATCAAATCCAGACATTAGTAAATTTGATACCAATACACTTAAATTTCAGCAAGGAAGTATTGCAATTCATTGGCCAAATAAACCCGTATCCGAAACCCACGATACAGGCAGTAGTATACCCAAGATCACAAAGCATTTCCAACGTAGATAAAGGATTTTACGGCCTGCATCCTCTTTCCGAACCCGACAAACGAAAATCCCGAAATATCTCGAATTCAAATAAAATGGACCGGGCGACGTCATACGGAGGCACTCAATAAATCTCGTAACTGGAATGTTTGGTCTACCCATAAAACCGGGTTATGGTTTCCTTCGACTACCGGCACTTGAATCTGAGGCTCCTCTAATATAAATTCCATGTGTTTGAAGTATGTGATATTAAAAAATAGTTGTGTGTTCTTCGTATGTTATTGTTGTTATATTTTCGACAACATTTTTGGGACAACAGGGAGCCTGAACACTTCTTACCCGAATAACCCCCATCTATGTGTCGCGATTTTTCATAATTCGCGAAAATACATCTGCGCAATTAACTACTTGCAAATTCCACCCTCCACGGTCAATTTATAACCATGACTTCTCGTCCATATGAATATCAAACAAGGGCTTAATAAACAAATTCTCGGATCACCCCCTGAAACCCTAAACGTTGTGCGGCGTGCAATCTCAGTAAATAATTGCACTTCCCCTCCATAAAGTCGGAGGGAAGTTTGTTCACGTAAAATGATACAGTAACGTCTTCACTAGCGGTAAACTGCCACGGAACTGGATATCTGAACTTGATACCGATTTTTTTAGGAGGGGACGTGATAAGTTGCTGGTGTGCTGGTGTGCAGTTAAAAAGATATTGTGGAATTACTAATATAAAATTTTAGCTAGGACCACACGAAACTGAAAATGCAAGGTGGGCCAAAAGATGTGTCCAGAAGTGTATAATTGTGGAACTGTTGTATAATGTAGTAATTTTAGTTTAATTAAACTGGAAATATTTTTTTTTGTTTTGACAAAGTATCTAAACGCTTATTTTATGTAGACTTTTAAGCAATTATAATATTGCAAGTCTATTTTACATTTTTACATTTCTTAAAAAAATACAGTTTTCTAACTTCATCAGGATTTTTAATAGCTACCGATGTCTCCCGATGCATTTGTAAGAACTAGCTGCGAATACATACGGATTCTGAAGTTACCATAAAAAGTATGACACTAATCAGGCAACGGAAAATCGTTATTAATTGCTGTTTCTAATTTACTGATTAGTTTACGGTATTCATTATTTGAATGTAATTTTTTGTTGATAGTAAGGTATTCTATCTACAGTTCGCACTCATTTTTAAAAAAAGTTTAATGTATGACAAACACTACCGACTCGTCATGTTGATGCAACAATCAATGAAAATCAAGACATTCATTGAATTTAAGTTTGGTTACACACATTCAGTTGGTCCAATAAAAATTTCATAAAAATCGGTTTAGTAGTTTGGTATTTTAACCAAACTAATAACACAACTAAAAAGTGAAAAATAAAATCTTTTTACAAAAGAAAAACCGACTTTAAAAAGAAAATACGCTACAAAGTGAAAAGTAACTGGTTTCGGAAAACGGTATCGAAAAAGAATACATAAAAACCAAAGACACCGACTTCCTAAACTAGTAATTGTTTATTTTGTATTGTTTTCGTGGAAGTTGGTGTTTTTTGTATAAAGTTTTTATTTTCCAACAATAATCACAGGGCATCGTCGGTCTCGTACTTAGTTAACCCTTCACCGGAATCGGTACTTTTTCAACACGACTGTAATCGAGAAAACCTCCGTAAACCCTCGTAATTAATAAACAATTAAAGATTGATACAAGGGTGTTCTTAAAAAAAAAAAAAAACTTTGCCCGAAACGATCGAGTCTCAATTTGTCAAAAATTACGTCTAATTTCCCTTAATTTTGATAACTTTTGAATATTTGTTTGTTTGTATTTTGAACGTTTTAAGTGACTAGAAACCATGACTTTAAGCCTGAAATCACCAACCCGCATTGAGCAAGCGTGGTGATTATGCTCAATCCTTCTCTGTATGAGAGGAGACCTGTGCCCAGCAGTGGGACGATAAAAAGGTTGATGATGTCGAAGTGACTAGAATTGACGTTCTGGTGATAAAACTTCACTCCACTTCCAGGAGGCATCAAGCGCTGAACTTTATCCCGCGCCATTCGATGCTATGTAACGGGATTACCCTGGTGCTCAAAAGTGTAGCGCTGTGTATATTAAAATTGATACTTAGGTTCCATATTTGATAAGTTAAATAATAATTTAAAAAACATTGATAACCCTCAATTTTATATATTTTTACGTACATATCTTCCTTTTAAGAATACAGAGGGTACTTTGAGATCTATTTGTACCTAAAAGAATGGCAACCTTGTACAAAATAAAAGTATCATATCATTCACTCGAACAGAAACTCACCCAGTTAATGATTCTGGATGATACTCGTTTTTTTTTTTCGTAAGATTCCACACCACCCATTGTTGCAATAAAATACATTAAAAAGTAAAAAAAAAAAAAATGAGTATACAATTAGAAAAACAATTAGATATCTGATATTGTTGATCATGCGAATTTTCATTGTAGTTATGGGTCTAAATTGACCCATGATTCCTCTTAAGGGTTAATAATAAAAACAAAACAAACAATAAATCAATACTATGACAATTTTAATAACACTGAATACTTTTAAAAAGAATAAATAATGGGTAATTTGCATAAAAATATCACAATTAAAGAAAAATTGTTTATCAATGAATATTATTATTATGTTTTAATAATTAATTTAATTGCATTATGCATAAAACTTGCATTCAATTGTGAACTCTGATTAGACGACCATAATTGTGTTAACATCTGTTACAATATTAAAATAATATTGACAGTATTAGGATTTCATATAAAAAGTCGTTTTGACAAAAAAAAGTTAGTTCGTCTCTGGTTGCCTGGAGAAGTGGCAATATGAGGGTAGAAATCCTGACAGTTCTTACAATTTTATGTACGGTAAGTAAATTACATTTATTCATAAAAAGAAAAATAAAATATTTATTTATTAATTTATTTGGACTTCTAACAGAGAAAACACCTTAAATGCTAGAAAATATAAATAACAGGATATGACTTTGTGCTTCTCCACTTATAAGAAGTCACAAAATGCAAATAATAATATAACAGCATGAATACAAATTGTTAACGTTGTATCAAATTAAATTTTAAAACAATGTTATATGCAATTAGATTTTAAAGCAATGTCATATTAATTAAATTTTAAAACAATTATATATTAAACTAAATTTTAAGACAACGACAATAAAATTATATTAAACAAAAAAATCCATCACGACATAGGTAATAATAAAATTTGTTAAAAAAAAAACAGTAACAACTATTTTCTTAATAATGTCAAATAATGATAATGAAATAAAGTTAACATTAGATAAATTGAGAAGAAAAATAATAATGAGCCCCAGGATACCACATGGGTCTTACCTTAACATTAAACTTAAACATTTATCTAGTGTAAGAGTTACGTCCAAGTCGTGTTTTAAAGGCGTTTAGCCTAAACTAATGATAAACACAGTTTTGTGGGTACCAAACTATCCAGTTTGGGGTACAATACTTAAAACCATATTATAGCCTAGCTGTTGGTAATATCCTTAGCTATTCATGACGTCTTAACTTACTATTAATCCGTGAAAATTGGATTACCTGAACATTAAAAACAATAACGGGTTGCATTCAGGGAGTGCCGGTAAAAGTGAAAACTTGAACATTAACATCGTGCATTTTGGAATATTTTGGAATGGTTAGACAATAAATTTACACGGATGAGGGCTATCGCGTATGAACTCGCCGCTAGAGGCGCTAGTGTAGCGCGAAGTCTCCGAAATGTCAATATCACTGCTTGTGGGTTGGCAACGCGGGTTTATTTCTAATTAAAATAATGTTGTGAATATTTTGCAATCTTCGTCTTTTTATTCTTCAGCCTATTGAGGTCCACTGCTGCACAAAGGCCTCCCCAAAGCTTTCATTACTTTGGGGGGGTTTCCATAATACTCACGCTTGGTAGGCGCGTTGGGTATTGCAGTAATTTGTTATTACATAGGAGAAGCGCTACTGCCCGGTTCCCTGGTGAGAGTTCCCTTAATCGCTTCTTACGACACCCACGGGAGGATATGGGTTAGAATAGTACCTATTCTAAGCGGTACCACACAGAAAATTTGCATCACCTGAAATTAATTAGGGAAAATATGAGTAACATAACAATTTAAGTATGTCATATTGTCTAAAGTCCACTCATTCCTTTATAGCCCATATGATACTACATATCTACTCAATAAAATATAAATAGATAACAGGCCATGTCTTTAGGTCGACTTTGGACCAGGTGTTTCGATCGATTGATGGTAATGTAGCGGTACCTACCTACAAACGCCACAAATGAACAACGCGTCATACTGACGTCACACGAATTCTACATCTCGCAATCAGAGTTTACCGTGCAATTAGCATACATACAACTTGCCAATTTTAACCATTGGGCAAGTGCCCGCCAGACACCCGTCTGGTCGGAGGATCCTCCCTTTTCTGTGGAGGATGAGTGAACTTTACTCTCTGTTCCTCATGCCTCCACAGTCATTATCCTGAACCCTGTCCGCCGCTTTCTGCTTCCAGTTCATCTCAGCCATCTTATTTAGGTCGTCCATGCATCTTGCTAGGGGTATACCATAATACGCTTGCCAATACACGATTCATCATCATCATCTCAGCGTTAATCCCAGTTGCATCCGAAGCTTTTTTAGCTTTTGGAGTCTGGGGTCCGCTTTACCAGTCAAACTGCTGATTTTGGCTAAACTTCAATATTATCCGTGAAGCAACTGCCGTCTCACCTCCACAACTCGAAGGTGATTTCGTAGCATTGCAGTTAGACCAATTGTTGGACTTTTGTGGGCTCCAACAACCCATAACGACTGCCATTAAATGTTCGTATGGCAACCGGGACCAACAGCTCAACGAGCTTTCCGAGGCACGACCAGACCAGTACAAATATTCATATTCATACATACAAATATTTGCACCGCGCGGGGAGCGAACTCACGCCTCCTTGTGCAGCGGTCGCGTTTGCTACCGCTACGCCACGAACGCTGTCAATACACGACTGATTGTATTAATATGCTTAATAATTTTATTTTTTCAGATATGCTACGTTACACAAGCTGCTCCAGGTATGGACTTTTTGACTGTACTTGTCTGATATTTAATTCATAATTTTATTTTGGACTTTTAATGAGACTGATAGGAAACACCCACCTCGTTATCATTCTTCTGTCGCTATAGCAACTTGTGTGAGATTAGCGTAACATGTGCTTTTCTTCAAAATTTCTTGATTAGTGGTCATTTCGATGGTCACGCCTTTTGTGAGTTCTAGTTTATTAATAATAGTCACTTGTTATAACGTTTGGACATGGTAATTATATTATACAAGTATGTCAATTAAATTACTTTTGTCTTTGTTTGTACGATAACCACATGTTTTGTTTTAGGGCTCAAACTTAGCTGTTCGACAAGAAAACGTAAGTATTGTATATAACTTGTATATTAATCCCGGATTAAAGACCTCTTTATTGTGGCACGATTCTATTGTGCACAGTTCTTAATTTCGTTAGATGGGGCCTCCCTAGTTTCTGAGCAAACATTTTCAATGTTTTGAATGGGAAATCACGAAGATGACTTTTGAACCACCCCTGGCCCTGGCAGATATAGATCCTCATGGACCCTATCATGATGTGCTTAAATTTCTCTGAGGCACACGTAGAACATTACGCGTCGTCGTCCCGAGCCTGGTTCTTACCAGGCAGCACGCTGCTCATCTTTTGCCGTCTACGGTGGCCGGGAGTTGGATGCCGCCTCCTGCGTCTCCTGCGACCAGAGGCGTGAAGGCACAGAGATTGCCTTTCCCTCGCGTGCTTTGCAAGCATTACTGCTTTGATAAGGGAGGTGACGGACTGTCAAATAATCCCGCTCGGGACATGGCCTGGACCATCATGGTCCACGTGACTAGGACGTGAGATATCGCCACCGCCGGTCGCCATAACGAGGGTACTTTTAACGTACTCGAACGTACTCGTTGGTTCTCTGTCCAAGTCAGGCAGACCTCCAACGTATGCTCTACCATGTCCACCACGTTGGAAGTCGCCCTAACACACATTCTAGTGTTTTCTCCCACCTTATCCAGAAAAAATCTCTAAAAACACCTTCAAAGACTTATCGCTGCTATTTTGGTGTGCCCAAACACTTCTTCACATCGGTTCTGCTCAACTGCGACCTAAAGTAATCGATGTTACAGGAAAGAAGGTATTTTTTTTTCCTTTCTTTCTATATGAGAGTTTCTACTTTCATCAACATGTTTGCCTCCTAAGTCCAAGAATCTTAAAATAATGTTTGAAAACCTTACTTTAATTTTAAGTTCGAAAGAAGTAGAAAAGTACTAAACAGTAGTAGTAGTAGTACTAAATATTGTGATTAACACTAGGTACGTGAAAATGAATACCAAAATAAAAGCGGACTGTTTGATTTTCAAGTCAAGTGTAATAAAAATACATTTAGGTATACGAGTATGATTCCCAATTTTAGTATAAACTGAAACAAACCCTTTCCACGTAAGGTAATCAGTTATTTTTAGCAATAGATTTGGATTTTCATAAATTATTTTAAATTTTAGCTTGTGTAAGAAGAACTTTAGGATGTGGAACAACATCGACTACAACTTCCGCGCCATGCACTCCGAAAACGACAAAATGTAGCTGTAAGAGCACTCCAACAGCAACAACTACTACGACAAGACCATGTACAACAAAATCTACAACGACATCGTGTACAACAAAATCTACCACCACACCTGTGACGACAAAATCTACAACGACAACGTGTAGAACAAAATCTACTACGACACCGGTTACAACGAAATCTACAACGACATCGTGTAAAACAAAATCTACCACCACACCGGTGACGACAAAATCTACAACGACATCGTGTAAAACAAAATCTACGACCACACCCAAATGTAATACTAGAACTACCACGACACCGGTTACAACAAAATCTACAACAACATCGTGTCAAACAAAATCTACCACCACACCCAAATGTAATACTAGAACTACCACGACACCGGTTACAACAAAATCTACAACAACATCGTGTCAAACAAAATCTACCACGACACCCAAATGTAATACCAAAACTACCACGACACCGGTTACCACAAAATCTACAACGACATCGTGTAAAACAAAATCTACGACCACACCCAAATGTAATACCAGAACTACCACGACACCGGTTACAACAAAATCTACAACAACATCGTGTCAAACAAAATCTACCACCACACCCAAATGTAATACCAAAACTACCACGACACCGGTTACCACAAAATCTACAACAACATCGTGTAAAACAAAATCTACCACCACACCCAAATGTAATACCAAAACTACCACGACACCGGTTACAACAAAATCTACAACAACATCGTGTAAAACAAAATCTACCACCACACCCAAATGTAATACCAAAACTACCACGACACCGGTTACAACAAAATCTACAACAACATCGTGTAAAACAAAGTCTACCACCACACCCAAATGTAATACCAAAACTACCAAGACACCGGTGACGACAAAATCTACAACGACATCGTGTAGAACAAAATCTACTACGACACCGGTTACAACAAAATCTACAACGACATCGTGTAAAACAAAATCTACCACGACACCCAAATGTAATACCAGAACTACCACGACACCTGTTACAACAAAATCTACTACGACATCGTGTAAAACAAAATCTACCACCACACCCAAATGTAATACCAGAACTACCACAACACCGGTTACAACAAAATCTACAACAACATCGTGTCAAACAAAATCTACCACGACACCCAAATGTAATACCAAAACTACCACGACACCGGTTACCACAAAATCTACAACGACATCGTGTAAAACAAAATCTACGACCACACCCAAATGTAATACCAGAACTACCACGACACCGGTTACAACAAAATCTACAACAACATCGTGTCAAACAAAATCTACCACCACACCCAAATGTAATACCAAAACTACCACGACACCGGTTACCACAAAATCTACAACAACATCGTGTAAAACAAAATCTACCACCACACCCAAATGTAATACCAAAACTACCACGACACCGGTTACAACAAAATCTACAACAACATCGTGTAAAACAAAATCTACCACCACACCCAAATGTAATACCAAAACTACCACGACACCGGTTACAACAAAATCTACAACAACATCGTGTAAAACAAAGTCTACCACCACACCCAAATGTAATACCAAAACTACCAAGACACCGGTGACGACAAAATCTACAACGACAACGTGTAGAACAAAATCTACTACGACACCGGTTACAACAAAATCTACAACGACATCGTGTAAAACAAAATCTACCACCACACCCAAATGTAATACCAAAACTACCACGACACCGATTACAACAAAATCTACAACAACATCGTGTAAAACAAAATCTACCACCACAAACAAATGTAATACCAAAACTACCACGACACCGGTTACAACAAAATCTACAACAACATCGTGTAAAACAAAATCTACCACCACACCCAAATGTAATACCAAAACTACCACGACACCGGTTACAACAACATCGTGTAAAACAAAATCTACCACCACAAACAAATGTAATACCAAAACTACCACGACACCGGTTACAACAAAATCTACAACAACATCGTGTAAAACTAAATCTACCACCACACCCAAATGTAACACCAGAACTACCACGACACCAGTTACAACAAAATCTACAACGACATCGTGTAAAACAAAATCTACCAAACACAAATGTGGAATCAGAAGTACCTTGCCACCGGCTATAACAATACCACATAAATGTGGATCACTACTGTAGTATGTATCACAAAAACCTCAATACCTCAAAAGTAGATCTATTAAACACAATAAAGTACCGTATCATTTAAACATTGCTTGTTTAGATGGTGCAATTCTTTTGATGCTGAAATGTTGTACGTATGTCACAGGCCAGAACTTGGTGTGCCCGACACGGTCGATAATTGCGTCTATTGATACTTACCACTGCGTATACGCATGTGTATTAATATGTCAATACTTGGAAACTTTCGATAGCGATTGTGTGAATTAACATAAATAATTCAATACACCTTGAACAAAAGCATGAAATTTTATTCAACATAATCGCCATAACATTGGCCGCCGACAGAAGTTACCACTCACCAGACAAAGCCTTGCCGCCAAGCGATTTGTCGTGTTCCGGCATGATGTCTGGTGAAGCCTTACAGAGGACGGGTCTGAGCAGTTGTGTTGCGATGTGCGCCGGGTACGTTGCGCCAAATGTTGTTGTGTTGGGAGTTTGGTCGTAGAGGGTCTTCAGATCAATCTCCCTTTGGCGCAGCATCGTTGGTCGTGTTGTTGGTTTAACATTGCATCACCTCGCTCAATTGCCGTCTTCCTTCCTATTCGCTCACTTTTTTCTGAGTGAATAGGCTCTTAATAAACTAGCGCGCTTTACCATCAACGATCGCATCACTGCTTACCATCAGGCGGGATTGCGGTCAAGCGCTAGTTTATAATTATTAAAAAAAAAAAAACAACATTTTTAAATGAAGCCAAGTGCATACATACACACTTATATTACTATACTTCATATTATGTTATGGATTGTATTAAGATTAATAAACTTGCATCGTGTAAATGGAGCTATATTATTAGTAGGTATTATGTGGTTTTGGGATATAAATATTTTATGTTCAAATAATATTAATTCTAAAGGTTTTGTTTATATAGAATTTATATCTTTGTTTGAAAGGAATTGTGATTTTTTTAAAATATATTGTATAATTACATTAGTATGTAAAATATATTAAGAAGTGTATCATTTTTATGTATTTTATGTAGTTGGGATTATCATTAATGATTAAAATTTATTGGGTTGTTTGTCATTTGTTTAATTTATCCCTACCTGTATAAACTTTCATATTTTTTTTTACCTCTGGCGACAATAAACTTAAAGTCAAATATGATTACTGTGGTTTTCCTTATTTTGTGTGTAACTGCTGCACCATAAAATCTTAATAGTTTTTCTCCAAATAAGACTGCCTATATAACCTCCACAATCCAGTTCCTGGGTTTGACGTAGTGTATTTATGTTATGGAAACTACTACTTATTTTGAAAACTCTTATGTTACAAACAAAATATTAATTTCTTAGACTTAAAGAGAAGTCAGAGTTAGTATTCATTGAATTTTTTCTAAGATAATGGTGAAGAATAAAATACGCTTTATTATTTACACCTGCCGATTCGAACAGTAAGATATAATACTGATACGCCAAAAGATATAATACTGTGGAAATAAGCAAAGTTCATATATATACGTAGCTGTGGCAAAAATTGTGAACAGCGTTAGTGTTCGTACTATATATGCAGCTGAACTTAATCTACTTAAATGAGCTCTAATGTAATTATTTTGAATTCAAAGTAATTCCTTGAAATACAGTTTCTGTAATAGCATCTTGTTTCTTGCTATTAAATTTTGAATTTAGACCCATTTGATGTACTTTTGGTAATAGGAACTTAAGACACATTTGTTCTCATTAAGCATACAAGTCGTAAACATATAAGATGTACGTAAGCATCTTTTTAAATATTTATTTTAAAAATGAGGAATTCGTTTCAGCGAATAAAATTATATCCGACAAATTACCCATTAGTACGTATACTAGAAATAAGAAAACCCCAAAAATTGTGCCCTGAACCATGCCGAGATTAACTAGAGACTCCGAGGACGTCGCTCTGTTAACATAAAGTTTTAGTTGCCTCTTAGACAGATATGATAATACAAGATCAGCAACTTGTTCACGATTTCTAGGTGTCTTTTGTATGATTAGTGGTCAACGCTTCAGTCAAACGCTTTTGAGAGGTCACCGAAAATACCAATTGTACCCATTTTTCGGGCGGGCAATCATCGCTATTATCTCTCTTTCCGGGCAGATCGGAAGAGCGTGTAAGATTTTTACTGACTAAACCGTGTTCTTAGATTTGGGTGCGACAGGGGTCACGGGCGAGCAGTGGTAGCTCGCTGTTCGCAAGGTCGCGCTTACGGTGGCCGGCAGTTCGATACTAGGGCGTGTGCTGCGGCGGCTAGGGGCTTGAGGGCGCCAAGATGTCCTTTTCCTGACGAGCTTCGCCTATTCTTTTGTCAGCTTCACTACTTCGCAGAAGGCGGTGACGACCTGTCATGCACTCTCGCTCCGGAACATGACCTGTACCAGGACCGCACGTGAGAGATCACGTCGCCAATCG
This sequence comes from Sesamia inferens, assembly GCA_037179545.1. Taxonomy (NCBI): domain Eukaryota; kingdom Metazoa; phylum Arthropoda; class Insecta; order Lepidoptera; family Noctuidae; genus Sesamia; species Sesamia inferens. Next base: position 6,771,324 of record CM073937.1, on the reverse strand, counting down.
TCGCCACGAGGACATAAGTAGTGCAGAGCTCTACCACCTCTGTCAGCCAGTCTGTTGGTGTTCTATAACATGCATTTTGGAGAGTGTGAGCGGGAATCGGATGCTTTATTCCTCCATCTCCGTTCCATCATCGGACGACCCATCGTACGGCGAGTATCCACCCTTAAGAAGTTGAAAACACTACGATCCGGACGAAGCGATTCGCCTCGCCTTTTATACCGCGTACATTGAGGGACTGGAACGATTTGCTAGCGGCGGTGCCAAGGTACAATTTAAGTGTGTTCAAGGCTAGAGTAAGTCGGCTCTTAATAAACTGGCGCGCTTTACCACCAACGATTGCATCATTGCTTACCATAAGGCAGGATTGCAGTCAAGCCCAACTTTAAAATTATAAATAAAAAGGAAAAGAACAAATACTTGATCTACACTAAGATCAAGATCAAAATTAAACTAAAACATGTTTATGACAATAGAAGATTTTTTTTTTTTTTTAGATAATTAAAAGAGGTGTCTCGTTGAATTCAACTCGGCTGTGCAGCCTTCGGGAAGCTACGATACATCTTCTCATCGTTCAAAATACCACAATGTTTCAAGACTAAAATCTTTGACCAGTGTTGCCAGTGATGACATACGGAACTGAAACGGGGTCGCTTACAATTATTTATTGTTAAAATTATTTGGCAGTGGGCAGGGCACATTGCTCGTAGAACCGTTGGCCGATGGGGCAGAAAGGTTCTGGAGTGGTGGCTACGTACCGGAAGACGCAGCATAGAGAGGCCCCCAACAAGATGTAGCGATGTCCTGGTGAAGGTTGCGGGAAGCCGAGAGATGAGAGCAGCACAAGACCGGTCATCGTGGAAAGCCTTGGGGGAGACCTTTGTCCAGCAGTGGACCTCTATAGGCTGCAGAAGAAAAAAGAATAAATGCAAAATTATAAAAATTAATTTAAACAACCCCATGAATAGCAGGTTCTTTAATAATAATTAATGTTGTTTTTTCTCATAGATGGCGTGAATTGCATATATTTTCTTGTAGTGATTGCGTGGCCTTATACCAGATCACTCAGTTAGTAAACGAAAAAAGAAACTGACAAGTTACAATTTATTTAAAAAACATGATTATTCATTACTAATAATAGATACGGTCCAAATTCCAAACTTCCCTCCATATTTTTTGCGAGCTAATTAAAATTATCGTGTTTCTTTGAAAAATGGATTTGTATCGAGACCATTTTTGCGCTATGATTTTTTACAAATTCAAAAGGCAACTGAAATCAGACGAATCTTACGTATGACTTCAAATGCCATTCATGGCTGAAGGCCCTTCTAAGGCAACCGTGTGTCGGTGGTATCATGAATTTAAGCGCGGTCGACTAACTTTAGGGGATGAAAAAAGAAGTGGTCACCCTTTGACGGCTTTTACAGAAGAAAACTTGCTAGCAGTGAAAAGACAATAGACGAGTTACGCAGAAACGTTGCATTCGAGCTATGTTTGGTTTAAAGTCAACAGAGAGCTGTGTGCCTTTCTTTAAGAACCACAACATTCTACCACTGCCGTCACTATATGTATTTGAAGTAGCGGCTTTCGTTAAACAAAATCCTCATTTGTTTACCTTAGTATCTGTAGCTCTCAATCGGACCCAAAGGGACGAAAGTCGTCTGTGTATTCCAAAAACGAATACTGCCTTGATGTATAAAAGTGTATTTCACATGGCACCAGTTATATAATAAATTGCCGAAAGAGCTAAAAAAATTGCCTGTTAATTCATTTAAATTAAAACTCAGAAGTATGCTGTGTCAAAATAGTAGTTTATGAAACTGTTACATAATGAGGCATATTATGTACGAGTGTGAGTTTAAAAAACGAGCGAAGCGAGTTTTTTAATAGTATGACACGAGTGTGTAATACCTAATTATGTACAGTTTCATACACTACTTTATCTAATCTCATACATTTTAAGAAACAATAATAATCAATTATGTGTCCAGTGAAAAACAACAACGACTCGCAATGCAAAGAAACGTATTTGGCGCCAAAATTCTGCACCCTGCATCAAAGCGCGCGCAGCCATAGATAAAAAAATGAAATAGTGCTATCTATGGTTTGTAATCTGTACGGTAATGAAAAAAAATTTGATTATAACATTATTTTGTTAGAGAAATAATGTTATAATTTAATTTTTTAATTTCCTTTCGATATACTATGGGTAAAGTACGTCAATATAAACTCCTTTTTAGTTTTATATTTTTAATTTTTTGATATGAGACTAGATAAATGTTATTATAGTGTATCGGACTTTTTATTGGATAAATCTTGACATTGTATAATTGTAATTTTTTTCATTGACTTTGAATTATCTTCGTCCAAATTGTTTTGACATTTATTTAACTAATTGTTTTGACTTCATTTTTGATAACGTTATGTGATTTGCTTATTTGACAATATTGTATTTAAATCAGGATAATTTTGACGTTAACTTTAGAAATTATTATGACTTTTTGACTTTAATTATTCCTATTATAATGTAATCAGTTATTTAGTTATTTTTTATTTTATATTTAATTTTTTGAATTTGTATGCCTATAATAGGCTGATCATAGCGCACTTTATCCTCAAATATGAATAACCACTGTACCTATGTTTCACAAATAAAATATTTCTGATTTCTGATTTCATGAACTGCAGATTGGATCAAGAAGTGATTCTACACGTGCATCTTCGGTTGCGGAGGATAGTTTCACGCTGGGTGCCGCACAATCTTACCGATGCTCAGAAGCAGGTACCAGTGGAATGGCGCCATTATATGATAAACAAATTTGAAGCAGGCTTGTCTCGGCTTGTTTACGACATCGTTACAGGTTAAATGAATTTTGGATTTATCAATAGAATCCAGAAACTAAGCGCCAGTTAACGGTTTGGGTGTTTCAAATCAAATCATCATAATGTCAGCGTTAATCCCAGTCGCATGCGTAGCTTTTTTAGCTTTGGAGTCTGGGGTCCGCTTTCCCGGTCTAACTGCTGATTTTGGCTAATCTAAGATATTCAAATCAAATCAATGCCTACCAAAGTGAAGCGATCTAAGATTTTGATTGCGGGCTTTTTCAGTTTGACCGGCTACTTGATGTCAATTCCTTTACGAAACCAAAGAATCATTAACACTGAGTGGTATATATATTACGGAAAATGCTTGATAGAAGTTTTTACTGTTGTGAATACTTCGTTACTGGTTTAGACGCATGAAACTGTGTATAGAGGCTGGGGGAAAGTACTTTGAAAAGATGTTATATAAATATATGTGCCTACAGGACATTTTTTTTTATTATTTCAAAACTTTCTGAATGTCTGTACTGAATGTATACACTGTTTTGTCGATGAGACTTTAGACTATCTTTTGTCTAAAAGTGAGCGTCATTATTAAACCACAAGTTGTTTTTTTTTTTTTTAAATGGACAAACAAACCGAGAATCATCGTAATGTTTTATTGTTTTAATTTCAAAAGGGGAAAATTTCAGTGCAAGCTCGAAAGAAATTATGTGAAGTTTATGGTGAAGACGATAGTCTTCAGACAGTCTGTCTTGAATAGAATAGAATAGAATAGAATACTCTTTATTATGTACACTATATAGATTACAGAACATAAATAAAAAGATTTTACAAAGGGTGGATTTTACTTACACAATGGGTGGTCTTATCGCTAAGAGCGATCTTTTACAGACAACCTTTGGATGGAATACAAAAGGTAAGACTTTAAGGTTTTAGCATATTTACAGTAAAACGGATATGAAACTTTTTGCTTCAGTATTATTTATAAATATTTGTGGGTCTTGCAGGTCGTGTTTCATTATGTCACCTGTACAAACATCAGGTCGAATGTATTATTGAACGCCAGTGTTCGCGTTGGTTTGCTCGCTTTCGTTGTGCACATTTTAATGTGCAAGATGCACCTACCTACTGCTCGCCCAACTACTACTGGTGACGACAAATTAAAAGTGTAAATCTCAACTAACCATATGATAAGTGACAATTCGAGAGGATGGAGAAAAGGGCAAACATACTGAGGTGGGCAATTGTAAAATTTTTGCAAAGATTCAGAGTGGCCCATTACACATGGGTAATTGGCCACTCTGAATCGTTGCGAAAATTTTGAAAAAGCAATGCTGAAATAAATAGCATTGTAACTAAATACAATTTAACTGCGGAGAGTCAGTTTGGGTTTAGGAAAAATAGTGCAACGAATCAATCCTATTTTTGTTTAGTGCAATTAATTACCGAAGCATATTGCTTTAAAAGTTATTTATGTAATCGCCAACAAAAACTTTCTAGATGATTATAATACTAGAACGGCTTATTGTTCAGAACTAAACATTTATGCTTCTGGCGTCCCGCACGGTAGTGTACTGGGTCCGCAATTATTCTAATATATTTAAGGACATTAAGAATTATTTATAATATGAATGTATACAATCTGCTGAACGTGCTACTTTGACTTGTAAATAATCTCTAAAAATGACGTAGATATTTATAGATACTAACAATGAATTTGTGAATATGATAAAAGTTTATTAAATGATTATTAAAGGATTTAAAAATTCTCCATTCTCTCGCGTCTGTATATTTTTGAAGTTTTCTGTTTGTATAAAAACTCTTATCTTATCTTATACCTTTAAACGAGCAATTCTTGTATATATATAATTGGAATCTCGGAAACGGCTCCTACGATTTTCATGAAATTTTGTGTGCAGGGGGCTTCGGGGACGATAAGTCGATCTAGCTAGGTTTAATTTTCAGAAAATGTCTTTATTCCATGTTTTGAGGCACTGAACAATTGCTAAACTTCTCATAAGAAGCTAAATTTCGCCGCTGTCCTTAATGATACGAATAGCTGAGGGGCTTCGGCCTCTGATTCGGAGCTCGTAGACTTTGGGTTCAAATCCCTGACGATATAGTGTTTTTTCCTATTTTTTTTTTGGAGTTTTAAAAAAAGTAATGATGACTTTGTCTAATGCTTTTTATTACATTATATATATATTTTTTTTTTACGGACAAATCACACCGATTGAGCTAGCCCCAAAGTAAGTTCGAGACTTGTGTTATGGGATACTAACTCAACGATACTATATTTACAATAGATACATATTATAGATAAACATCCAAGACTCAGGCCAATCAGGAAAAGATCATTTTCCATCATGACCTAGCCGGAGATCGAACCCGGGACCTCCACGTCGCAGGCAGGCGTGTTGACCGCTGCGCCACGGAGATAATTGGAAACGGCGTCAACGAATTTTCTTTTTCGTTTATTAAATCAATGGAAGAAATTTTGTTTTGCCTAATTTGTGGAGATGCAAGGTACCAGGGTCAAATTGTGAAAGAAATGATGTTGTATATAAACAACAATATTATTTGTTGTAAATATATAATACCTGGAAGAACTTTTATTTTGCCTACTTTGTGGAGGTGCAAAGTACCAGGGAATCACAAAAGTGTAGGAGAAGTCGTAACAATGAAGCTCATTCATTTTAAAGATCAGCCTGAAGGAGCAGTTGAATTTACAACAGAATTTCTCAACAGTGTCAACATTTCAAACTTGCCACAACACGAACTGAAATATTAGTATTATTATTTCGTTTATTTTTATACATATACATATTCATTTACATTTTTAAATATTTATAAAAAACATAAAAACATTTAAAAATATAAAAAATAGTGTTCCACCGATGGCGGGAGCGGGGTCCAAGCTACCGGTGGTTAGAGCTCCAGAGACAGAAACCTCCTCACGATGCGGGCCGTATCGAGGAGTACTGCCTTTTGAATCTGGCCTTTGATCCAACTGCCTAACGAGAGCCTCAATAGATGTTGGTCGAGGCTCTTGGCTATCAAACCATTGGCCGATACGACAATCGGTACAATGACTGCCGAGTTCACATTCCACATGTCAACAATCTCGTGCGCCAAGTTGAGATATTTAATTTGTTTCTCTTTCTCAGCTTTCACGAGATTCCCGTCATGTGGAATGGTAACATCGACAATCATTGCGAGGCGCGCTAATCGATCTATCACCACTATATCAGGCTTATTGGCAACAATAGTCCTGTCAGTAATGATAGACCGATCCCAGTATAACGTCACATGGCCATTTTCAAGAACTGGGTCGGGCACATACTTATAATACGGTACCTCAGAATCCACAAGTTTATATTTCAAAGCAAGTTGCTGGTGGATAATCCTAGCTACTTGGTTATGCTTGTGCAAATACTCGCCGTTAGCTTAACGAGAGCAACCAGAGATAATGTGTCTGATGGACTCACCCGGATGGTGACATGCCCGACACACGTCAATCGTCCCGTCCTTCATAATATATCTCCGGTAGTTATTCGTCAAGATAACTTCGTCCATAATTGCACAGACGAAACCTTCAGTTTCCCCGAAAAGGTCACCGAATCGTAGCCAGGATACGGAAGCTAAAAAGTCAACATCGGGCTCATGAAGAGCCCGATAAAATCGCCCGTGAAGTTCCTTGCTTTGCCATATCATCTTGCGGTCATCTGTGGTAAGTATTATAGGCTTGTGCCAGTTCTCTTTCGCCATGGATAGCGGGGTAAGCCCCTTGTCTACTGTGACCACATCATGATGCATGCCCACTACGATGTTTAAAAAATGTTCTCTGAGACTGCATACCTCTCGGTTGTGGAGGGTCTTCGCATTTAAAAAGCCTCGACCCCCGCACTTTCGCGGGATATACAGTCTCATCACCGATGATCGTGGATGATGCATCCTGTTTGCTGTCAGCAGTGTACGGACTCTTCTATCCAGGGCGTCGAGTTCGGTCTGAGTCCATTTAAGTATGCCGAAAGAGTACATCAAAACCGGCATGACCCACCCGTTGAAGGCGCGCACCTTATTTCCGCCCGAAAGAAGACTTTTTAATACCTTCTTCAGGCGACCAAAGAAGCGCTCCTTCAACGATTGCTTCATGTCAGCATCGTTGATGCCTAACGCTTCCGACATACCCAAATATTTATAGCTCTCGAATGAGGAGAGGGATCTAAGTTGTATGGAATCTGGGAGTGTAATTCCCTCGGATTCCATAATCTCCCCCCGCTTTACATGCATGACTGCACATTTGTCCACACCAAATTCCATTCTGATGCCACTACTAAAAGTTTCAGTTACATTCAGTAGCTTCATCAGATGCAATTTATTGGGGGCAAAGAGTTTCAGATCATCCATGTAGAGAAGGTGAGATATGACCTGACCGCCTCTCTTCAATCGATAACCCAGACCTGAATCCTCCAGCAGTGTGCTTAGAGGATTCAGAGCTAAGCAGAACCATAGTGGACTCAGACTGTCGCCCTGGAATATTCCCCGCTTAATCCATACAGGTTCATCATTCCCCTGGATCTGTCGACTCCCTGGATAGCGAAGGACTGTCTTCCATTGCCCCATACACGACTTAAGGAAAGTGCGTAGAGTTGCATTTATCTTGTACAACTCCAGCACCTTCATAAGCCATGTATGTGGCACCGAATCGTAGGCCTTCTTATAATCTATCCAGCAGGTTGAGAGATCCTTGCGGGATCGACGAACCTGTTGGCTAATGGCCATGTCTATGAGGAGTAGCTCCTTAGTACCACGGGACCCGCTCCTACATCCATTTTGAGAGACAGACATGATGGAGTTGCTGTTAAGATGTTTGTTTATTTTAGTTTTCAAAATGGATGTAAGAACTTTATAGACCGTTGGTAAACAAGTAATCGGCCTATAATTTTTGGGTTCCGCGGTGCTACCTGATTTATGGAGCAGGTGGGTAATTCCAGTTGTTAAGAACTGGGGTAGCGAACCAGACTCTAAAGATGACTGGAATTGAGATACCAAATGTTGTATCATACATCACTACTCTGTAGTCGAGTAACTAATACCATCTCTATGTATTAGTGTCTATGAATATAGTCTATAGTCTTGTCATTGTAACTTAGGGATCTGACCTAGAAGATGTCGATTCCAATGTAACAATTCTACAAGTGTAATAAACCAGTCTAATTATCTAAAGTCTTTAATATTTACCAACGGGACAATCATACATGGTGTCAGAAGAGTGAAAAAACCCAATACGAAGAAAGAAAATTCAAAAAATGCAAAAGTCGGATGGCGTCGGTGGCAACCATGACACCGGAACTGCAATGAACAATGGCTTGAAGGCGCTTAAAATATCGTCAGATGCAACAAACAACAATTACGAAACCTGGAAGCGCTGGTGGCAACAGTTCGAATTATACTTGTTGGCAACGGGTTTGGACAAGTCCGGTGAGAAACGCAAGATCGCCATTTTACTACATCACATTGGTGAAAAATGCTTAAATATTTTCAACACATTCAACATAAATATTGGAGAAAGCACATTACATGACGTCAAGGCCAAATTCGACGAATTTTTTCAACCTAGAAAAAATATTACCATGTATCGTTACATGTTTTTTACCACACGTCAACAGAAATCGGAAAGCATCGAGGATTTCTTAACCGATCTCGAAAATAAGAGCCAAGATTGCGAATTTGGAACGCTCAGAGAATCTCTTATCAGAGATATTTTTATCGCCAACTTGAGTTTGGACTTAGCACATGTACGTCAGAGACTGCTGCAGGAACCTGATCTGACATATCAGAGGATGCGAGAGCTAGCTAGGACACTCATCGTCGCACAGCAGGATGCAGACCAAATTGTCAAGAGGTCCACTAGTGAAGAGTCTGAAAAAGTCATGCATCTGCGTCGGAGGAGCCGTGGTCGAGCGGAGCGTCAGCGACGGCGAGCTTCACCAGTCAGTCAGCAGGGATCCAGCGCAGGGAGGTCAAAGTCAAGTCCCAGTCCTGAGAAGCGCTCGAAGACGTGTAGCCGCTGTGGACAACACCACCGCTACAAATGTCCAGCGCAGGGAGCTAAATGCAGGTCATGTAACTCTTATGGTCATTTTGAAAAATTTTGTTACTCCAATAATAAAAAAGTCAGTCATTTAGAGTCGTTTAGTTCAACTGGTAGTCAAGATAATTTTGTTGGAATTTTAAATTGTCATAACTTCAGTCATAGTCATAAGTCTAGTCAATATAATTGTCATTTAGAGTCACAAAGTCATCACAATCAAAATCATTACAGACATAGCAGGTTGTCATACACACAGTCAGATCCTATACTATATAAGTTACAATCAACGGTCAGGTCGCACATAGGCCAGTCGCAGTCAATGTCTAAGAGATCTCATGTAGACTCATCTTGTCATAAAAAATATCCTGTGTCATATTTCTGTGATGAAAGTGGTGATAATGTCATATCTGAGAGGTCTAATAAAAAATGCCTCAGTGATGAAAAAAGACTAGTGACTGATAAGTCCGAGAGATCCAATGAAGACTCTTGTCATATGTCATATCTCAGTGATGAAAACACGGAACAGTCTGAGAGATTCAGAGTCAAGTCAAAAAAGTCAAAAAGTCTTAGTCGAGATTCATATCTTAATGATGAGTACAGACACAAGTCTGAGGAATCTCACACAACAAACACTTGTAGAATTATTACAGCAAAGTCAACACATAGTAAACAGGTCAATACAGTCGAGTCAAAAGAAAACAAATACTATTCTAAACAGTCATGGAACATAAACATTTTAGTTGGTCATACACAAATTAATTGCATTATTGATTCAGGAGCTGATATTAATATTATGTCAAAGAAAACTTTTCAATCTTTGAAATGTCAAAGTCAAATGTCACTTGAGAAATGTCAAATAAACGTTAGTGGGTTTGGTGGTATATCAATACCCATTATGGGTAAAGTTAATGTAAAATGTAGTTTATCTTTAAATAATAGCACTATTAGTGTAAATATAGTGTTTATAGTCGCAGATTTAGTTTGTCCGAATGTTTTAGGTCTACCAACTTGTGAAAAATTAGGTATAATTCAAAGAGTTTTCTCTGTGTCTCAACAAAGTTTTCGATCAGTCGATTCGTCAAAGTCAGCATTAGGAGCAGTCATTATGCAGAATAATAAACCTATTGCTTATAGTTCAAAAACATTAACTCAAACTCAGTCAAGGTATGCTCAAATTGAGAAAGAATTGTTAGCCATTCAGTTTGGTTGTGAAAAATTTCACCAGTATGTATACGGTCATAAAGTAACTGTTCATACTGATCATAAACCTTTAGTCTATCTTTTTAAAAAGCCATTACATGATGTACCAGCAAGATTGCAACGTATGGTGTTAACTTTACAAAAATATGATTTGGAAGTTATACATGTTCCAGGTAAAGAGATGTTTATATCTGACACTCTGTCTAGAGCAGCATTGAAAGAACATTATATACCTGAGAATGAGTCAGAAATATCTTGTCATGTCAATTTAATGCATTCAAGTCTAGCAGTCACAAAGGAGTACTGTACAAAATTGTTACAGAACACTATGAAAGATGATACTTTGCAATTGTTAAAAAAGTATTATTATGAAGGTTGGCCAAAAAATAAAAATAATGACAGTCTGTCAATAAAACCATTTTGGAATATACAAGCTGAAATTCATGTAGTCAAAGATTTGTTGTTCAAAGGGTCAAAATTAATAGTACCACAGGCAATGTATAAGGAAATGTTAGGTAAAATTCATGAAGGTCACCAAGGTATAAATAAATGCTTAAAACTGGCTAGAGAGTCTTTGTACTGGCCAAGCATGTCAGCTGATATTAAAAACTTGGTAGAACAATGTTATGTATGTGCACAATTTAAACCTAATAATCCAAAGGAACCACTAAAAAATTTTGAAATTAATAAATATCCATGGCAACAAGTAGGTGTTGATTTAATGTATTTTGATAACCTTACTTATTTAATTGTCACAGATTATTATTCTAAATTTATAGAAATAGCTTTGTTAAATAAAAACAGTACAGCAAAGAATGTAATAACACATTTAAAGTCCATTTTTGCTCGTCATGGAATACCTTTATCTTTAGTGTCTGATGGTGGTCCTCCTTTTCAGTCATTAGAATTTAAGAATTTTATGCATGAATGGGACATAGAACACATTGTAACTAGCCCATATCATCCACAGTCAAATGGTCAAGCAGAGAGTTCAGTCAAAATTATCAAAAATATGTTAAAAAAATGTAAAAGAAACTCATCTGATCCATACATAGCTTTATTACAGTATAGAAACACACCTAAGAATAATGTACCATCTCCAGCTCAATTGTTAATGTCCAGGAATTTAAGAAATAACATTCCTATGTCTTATAAGAAATTAAAACCTAAAGTGGTTACATTCAAAAATTATAAAGAATGTGTCAAGCAAAATAATAAAAATAAGTCTAAATATTATAATATAAATACAAAGTCATTGTCATTATTGTATCCCAATGATCATGTATACTTTAAAAGAAAGCCAGATAGCAATTGGGAACAAGCCATTGTCAAGCTAAGGTTGGCTAATAATAGGTCATATGTCGTTGAGGATGTCAATGGAGTTAGGTATAGGAGGAATAGGGTTCATTTAAGACACAAATATTCTCCTATGCTATCCAATTCGTCGCAGGGGAGAGAGGAAGGTAACAGGCAGGAGTCTAGACCTCAAGAGCTCTCATCTCAATCCTCAGTCAGTCAACATGTAACTCGTTCTGGAAGAGTTGTAAAGCCAACCAGAAGGCTAATTGATGAAATAGATTAAGTAGAACATTGTATACTAGATTAAGACCTAACTATAGTCTTAAGTCATTGTCTAAATTGTAACTAAGTCAGGTTTCTATAATATTGTTTGTCAAGGGTTAATTTAAACTTAAACAGGGGGGATGTTGTATCATACATCACTACTCTGTAGTCGAGTAACTAATACCATCTCTATGTATTAGTGTCTATGAATATAGTCTATAGTCTTGTCATTGTAACTTAGGGATCTGACCTAGAAGATGTCGATTCCAATGTAACAATTCTACAAGTGTAATAAACCAGTCTAATTATCTAAAGTCTTTAATATTTACCAACGGGACAATCATACACCAAACAAGTGTGTGAACTACTTAGCCATTTTAGCCAAAAGTTATGCAGCCCGTCCGGTCCCGGTGATTTCCAGTTCGATAACGAACGGACTGCTGTGGCTACGTCTGATGGTGTTATAAAAATGCTATCCATTTCTGGTATGATTTCACACACTTGTTCAACATCCCGTATCCAGTCACCCTCAGTGTGACAAACGGATACCGACCATATGCCGCGCCAGAATGCACTTGTGGTGGCATCATCCGGGCGGCACACGTCAGCCTCGTTTTGTTCTGGTTAGTATTATTATTATTGCTAACCTTATGATACCTTGCACCTCCTCAAAGCAGGCAAAATAAAATTCATCCATATAATATGATTTAATAATAATGATGAAGTACCTGGGCGACCGAGCTTTGCTCGGCATCTTTTTTTTGTTATAATTTTTATTATTGATTTATTTACATCAGACAATTGTTCATGGTCTTCATAAAAACACATAAGTACACAAAATACATTTAAATTATTTATGAACTATTATAAATATACATATAACATTCCAAAATAAAATAAAATTAAATTAAACTGATAATTAATATAGTACTTTGATTTGATATAGATGACGTTTACATTCATGGTACACGAAGCCAATGTTTGGTTTGAGGTTAGACCCAGAAAATTGCTCTTAAAATATCATGTGTCTATTTTACACGAAAGTGCCAAAAAGAACATTAAAAAAACGCTCACGAACAATTTAACTCCACGAAGCCGTGACTCATCTCAAGAAGCAGAAGAAAACCTCCATGAAAACAATCTGATTTTCGCTCGTCCCACACGTGTTTGTCAGACTTCGCACAGTGAGGACCCATTTGAAGAAGAACTTGATGAAAATCATCAGGTTTCCGCTCATCCCACACGTGCTGCTAAAGTAAGATGCTTGCAAAACTTGACTAACATTTTAAGAACAGAAAGGTCTTATGATTTAGATGTTTCACGAGAGCGTGCAGCACAATGTGTGGCCGCCGAAAATGATGAGCAACGGGAGCGACGTCTGCAAGATATGCGGCAGCGTGCGTCAGAACGTGAAATGATTATTATTAATGAAAACCCTCAGCATACCCGCAATATAGTATGGAAGGAAGTATTAGGTTAAGACCTTAAACTATGTATTGATGATAACATATAACTGATGTAACTGATTGTTTAACTATAAGTACTTATTTCTAATAAAATGTTAAACTAAATTGCACTCGTAATTTAATAACAGTTAATAATATTTTTTATTATTATGTCGGTATGATCGAAAAACATTGGTCAAAAAATACTATTTAAAAAATTCGCTCGTTATGTATTTTTTGTTTTGAAAATATAGAGACACGCGATGTACCTAACAAAAAAAAAAGATGCTGAGCAAAGCTCGGTCGCCCGGTACTTTATTTCTTAATGAACAAGCCTCTGAAAGACTGAACGCTAAAGAATACCGAGAAATTACTAAAAATTGTTCAAGAAGTTGCAATTATACAGTAAAAATGCAAGTTGTACGACAGGTTTCTACCTGTTAACTTTTTTATAACAAATTGCCAGGTACACTCAGAATGTTGCCAATAAGTTGAAATGTAAAATATTTGCTTAGCTCTCAGACATGTGATATTCCGTCGTGATATACGTTGAGCGAATAATCCAACCTCTAGTCATCCCATTTCCAGAAAGAGTGTGCGCTGGCCTTTCTTTAATGTATGAAATTGCTCGCGAACATATGGCTCGTTTAACAAATTAACTACTTTCTAAGGCCAATATCACAATTTTGCCATAGTAAGAGCATTGATTAAGGAATCAATAAAATAATAATAATAAAATATCTTCAGTCTTTTTTTTTAGACTGAAGTAATTTTTCAAGTTGTTTCGAGTTTTACACCTTCCACAAGTCTTTTTTTTATGTAACTGGTCGAATTATGTGTGTACTATTAACTATGTTCCTTTTTCAGCTTATAGAGAGAGGTCCACTGCTGGGCAAAGGCCTCCTCCAAGGCTTTCCACGACGATCGGTCTTGTGCTGCCTCCATCCATCGGTTTTCCGCGATTTCACCAGGTCTTCGGTCCACCTTGTTGGGGGTCTCCCTACGCTGCGTCTTCCGGTACGTGGCCGCCACTTCAGAACCTTACTGCTTCGTCGGCCATCAGTTCTACGAGCAATGTGTCCCACCCACCGCCACTTAATTTTAGAGACTCGAAGACTCGACTATGTATGTTGGTGATTTTGGTTCTTTTGCGGATCTTCTCATTTCTGATTCGGTTGCGCAGAGAAACTCTGAGCAAAGCTCTTTCCATCGGCCTTTGTGTAACTTTGAGCCTTTTTATGAGGCCCACTGTGAGGGTCTCAAGAATAAAGTCTTTGACCTGCGTGTGTTGCTAGTGATGACATACGCAACTGAAACGTGTTTATACAAGATTTATTTTTAAAATTATAAGGACCACTTTATCGTTTATTTTTTTTTAGTAACAACATATTTTTAAGTAACAGTCTTAACACTGGGTGGGTATTATCCTTTATTTATTATACATAGCAAATGATTATGTAAGTAAATATTTATTCCTAAGTACACTATCGGTATCTGAATTGAAGTCTTTTGACAGCATGTCTTTGTTAAATTGTTTACGTTATTCACTTGTCAAGCAACAGTCAAAAGGACAAAGACATCTGTATGACGTTAGTTTGCTCAATATTGGTTATAAATAGGTAGGTGTAACAATTTGTGTGATTATTCCTCTATGGGTTATTGAAATGGAGAATGGGGGCTAATACTGTGACATTGTTTTTAGTGCTGCTCGCCGTGAGTACTTCCAACTAATATTTTAAACGTGAAAGTTTATTTAAATGGGTGGATGATTTGCTTGTCCCCATTTATTCAAATGTAGACAAGAAATACTAAACGTGCTTTATAGAATATGTAAAGAAAACCCTGTCCGATCCGTGAAGGTATTTTTAAGTATCGATATCAGATTTTACTGATGCCCACAAAGCCGGGCTAAACTTAAAAAAACTTCGTAAAATGAGATAACTTAATACATGTGCGGTGGGTAATCCATGCGCGGGCGACGGGGGGCAGTGCACGCGGCACGTGGTCGCATCGCTTGTAATAATACCGTCAAAATGGTCTTGTCACTTTTTTGAATTACCAAATTTCGGGGAAGCTGGAATTAATTTTCGGGAAAAAAAGATTATTTAAAAATTCATTAGTATTGTTGATGTATGTATGATGATTACGTAAAATTTTATATTATATTTGGTCATGTGTTTACCTAACCTTTATTATCTTTATGGGTCGGGCAGGGTTTTCTTTACATAAATTGTGTATGGATCTTAGTGAGGCTTTTGATTATGTAGATTACCATATACAAATACATATAGTTACTAGAAAAATGTTTCATTAGGCATTCCCTTGGTGTCATATTCGAATCAAAATCGAATGAAATCTTGTATAATTATGTATAAAAGATTTCAGTCAATCCTACTCGACGAACAAAAAGCAGTGTTTAGAAATTACATACTCGTAAGTACCTACCACCCGTTAGAGTAAATAGGCTTTTTTTTCAATAAGTGTTGCCCCGCACTATAAATTTCTTCTGTAGGGATAGTCTATAGGCCTGTCAACAAGTACCAGGCGCTTAAAAAAAAATAGGAAATGGACATCAAATCCAAACATATTTATATAAAACAACTTTTCTATAGATGTAAACAAAAACTTTTTGTTCTTTTTTTTAAAAACTGTTGCCCCACACTAGGAATTTCTCCTGTATCGTGGGTGCGTTAACAAGCATTTAAACTCACACACACAAACACCCAGACCTGGAGCAGCTATCTGTAGTCAGTACAAATATTTGTTGCGTGCGGGAATCGAACCCACGGCACGCAGCTCAGCAGTTGTATCACTCAACCACTGCACCAACCTTGTCATCTAACATCGACATTGTCAGCGCTTTTGCTATAGTTGCGACCGACGACTTTTAACTGAAATAAATGTTGATTAAATTTTACAAACAAGGGCCAGATGAAGTCAGTTTTTTACATATCTTAAAGAAGGGTTTACATCTTTCAGTTGAGTTAAATTTAAAGATATAGATAGGTAGGTAGGTAGGTTGAAGATTTGGGATTGAATTGCAACATTACAGGCTAATTTTATGATATTGTTTGTTTTAGTCATGTCACGTCAGCCAAGCAGGCCTAGACTTGGGTATGTATTCATCATTTAGATTACAAATTTTATCGATATAAAAATAATTTACTCTCCGTATTACATATTTAATATTGCGATATGACGCTGAAAGAGAATTAATAATGTAGCGGTATCTACAAACGCCACATGCGAACAACGTCATACTAAATTGACACGAATTCACGACACATCTCGCAAGCAGAGTTTCCCGTGCAACTAACATACATACAACTTCCCAACATCAACCTTTGTGCAAGTACCCGCCACACAAAATACCGGTCTGGTCGGAGGATCCCCCCTTTTCTATGGAGGATGAGTGAACTTTGCACCCTGTTCCTCAAATGTTCACAAAAACGTATTTAGAGCTATGCTGTTAGAATTATCATCATCTCCGAGTTTAGTCCCGGTTATATCTGTGGGTTTCACGTTGGAGCCCGGGGTCCGCTTTCTTGAGCTTGATTCTTGTAAGATAATATTCAAAGGGTTTACTCTGCCCTTTATGTGCACTATGTTTTTCGCTACTTTAAATGGCGTGAAAAATTATC
Organism: Sesamia inferens; assembly: GCA_037179545.1. Taxonomy (NCBI): domain Eukaryota; kingdom Metazoa; phylum Arthropoda; class Insecta; order Lepidoptera; family Noctuidae; genus Sesamia; species Sesamia inferens. Next base: position 6,754,555 of record CM073937.1, on the reverse strand, counting down.
AAAAACAATTGATTTTGACAAATATGTGCACTATGATTTGCTAATTTTGTTTAATTTTTTTTCTTTTAATAATAATAAACTAACGCTTGACCGCAATCCCGCCTGATGGTAAGCAGTGATGCGATCGTTGAAGGTAAAGCGCGCTAGTTTATTAAAAGCCTATTCACACAGAAAAACTGAGCGAATAGGAAGGAAGACGGCAGTTGAGCGAGATGATGCAATGTTAAACCCAACAACACGACCAACGTTGCTGCGCCAAAGGGAGATTGATCTGAAGACCCTCCACGACCAAACTCCCAAAACTACATCATTTGGCGCATCGTACCCAGCACACATCGCAACACAACTGCTCAGACCCGTCCTTCGTACGGCTTCACCAGACATCATGCCGGAACACGACAAATCGCTTGGCGGCAAGACTTTGCCTGGTGGGTGGTAACTTCTGCCGGCTTCTGGCGGCCTACCACCGAGATAAATATTTTTTTAATAACGAGGCATGTCAATATAACTGTCACAGTAAAAATAGTCTTGGTTGTTTGACGGTATGTGGATGCCGCCTGTGAGTCTAAGCAGCCATTGCTCCGTGGCATGCATGGCTACCGTTGCCTCCTGTGGGGCCGTCACTTTTATATCCATATTTGTTATAATGATAAAAATAGTAAATCCATTGCGTTTTTCTGAGACGCATTGTCAGGCTTCTAAGTGTTCAAGGCCCGCTGTTGACCAAATTGATCACCCGTTATCGGTTGTCCTACTGTACGTTGCAGAACTTAGAAGTACCAGATAAATCGGTTCAGTATTATTTTATATAGCCGGATTTTTTTTTAATACTCCTAATACTCCTTACAACTCTCTATTTCTTATAGGGGCACTCAATATACTCGTAAAAATCCTATGACGTCTGTTACATAGACAAACTTTAATAAAAAGATGTTAACATTACTGTTATTATCTGCGAATATTATAACTAAACCCGAGCGAACTACTTCCACAGCAACGACGAACGCACCAGCTACAAATACGACAGCACTTTTTACAACTACATCAGGGGTAGCTACAACTACTACAGCGGTTTCCACAACGACGAGTACGCAAGCTACAACTACGACAATGCCAAGTACAACAATAATAGCGTCTCCTAAATCTACGTCATCGCCAAGCACAACAAGAACTGCGGCTTTTACAACGACAAGTGCGACAGCTGTTTCTTCAATTACGACAGCGCCAGTTACATCTACTAGTGGCACAACTAAAACAGCAACTTCTTCAACTAGTACAGTGGCTTCTTCAACTACGACAGCGCCAGATAAATCTACGACAGTAGCTTCTACAACTACAACAGCGCCAAGTACAACGACAACGGTGGATTCTACAACAACAACAGCAGCTTCTGCAACAACAACAACGGCTTCTTCATCTACGACGGCGCCAGCTACATGTACGACAGAGGCTTCTACAAATACGACAGCTCCGGATATATATACGACAGCTGCAGCTACATCTACGACAGCAGCTTCTACATCCACTAGTGGGACAGCTACAACTAAAACAGTGGCTTCTACAACTAGCACAGTGGCATCTTCAACTACGACAACGCCAGCTACATCTACGACAGTAGCTTCTACAACTACGACATCGCCAGCTACATCTACGACAGTAGCTTCTACAACTACAACAGCGCCAAGTACAACAACAACGGTGGATTCTCCAACAACAACAGCAGCTTCTGCAACAACAACAGCGGCTTCTTCAACTACGACTGCGCCAGCTACATGTACGACAGAGGCTTCTACAAATACGACAGCGCCAGATATATCTACGACAGCTGCAGCTACATCTACGACAGCAGCTTCTACATCCACTAGTGGGACAGCTACAACTAAAACAGCGGCTTCTACAACTAGCACAGTGGCATCTTCAACTACGACAACGCCAGCTACATCTACGACAGTAGCTTCTACAACTACGACATCGCCAGCTACATCTACGACAGTAGCTTCTACAACTACGACAGCGCCAAGTACAACAACAACAACGGCGGATTCTGCAACAACAACAGAGGTTTCTGCAAAAACAACAGAGGCTTTTTCAACTACGACGGCGCCAGCTACATGTACGACAAAGGTTTCTACAACTACATCTACAACTGAGGCTTCTACAACTACAACAGCGGCAACTACATCTACGACAGCGGCTTCTACATCCAGTAGCGGGACAGCTACAACTAAAACAGCGGCTTCTACAACTAGCACAGTGGCTACATCAACTACGACAGCGCCAGCTACATCTACCACAGTAGCTTCTATAACTACGACAGCGCCAAGTACAACAACAACGGCGAATTCTTCAACTAAGGGTGCATTAGCTACAACAACAACAGCGGCTTCTGTAATAACAACAGCAGCTTTTTCAACTACGACAGCATCCGTAACATATACGACAGAGGCTTCTACAACTACGACAGCGGCTGATACTTCATCTACGACAGCTTCAGCTACATCTATAACAGAGGCTTCTACAACAACAACAGCGGCAGCTACATCTACGACAGCGACTTCTACATCCACTAGTGGGACAGCTATAACTAAAACAGCGGCTTCTACAACTAGCACAGTGGCTTCTTCAACTACGACAGCGCCAGATACATCTATGACAGCGGCTTCTTCAACTACGGTAGTGACAGATACATCTACGACAGCCGAAGCTACATCTGCAATTGCGTCTTCTACAACAATGACAGCGCCAAGTACAACAACTGCAGATTTTACTACTAAGGATGCATCAGCTACAACAGCAACAGCAGCTTCTGCAACAATGACAGCGGCTTCTTCATCTTCGACAGAGCCAGCTATATCTACGATAGAAGCTTCTACAACTACGATAGCGCCAGGTACATGTACGCCAGCTGCAGCTACATCTACGACAGATGCATCTACAACTACAACAGCTGCAGCTATGTCTACGACAGAAGCTTCTTCAACTACGACAGCGCCAGATAAATCTACGACAGCTCAAGCTACATGTACGATTGCGGCTTCTACAACTACAACAATGGCAGCAACAGCTACCACAGCGCCAGCTATATCTACAACAGCGGCTTCTACAACTACAACAGTGCCAACTACAACAACAATAGCAGATTCTACAACTACGAGTGCGTCATCTACAACAACAACAGCGGCTTCTGAAACAACGACAGCGGCTTCTCCAACAACGACAACGCCAGCTACATTGACGACAGAGGCTTCTACAACTACAACAATGCCAGATACATGTACGACAGCTGAAGCTACATCTACCACAGGGGTTTCTACAACTACGACAGCGCCAGATACATCTACGACAGCTGCAGCTACATCTACGACAGCTGCAGCTACATCTACGACAGCTGCAGCTACATCTACGACAGAGGTTTCTACAACTACAACAGTGGCAGCTACATCTACAATAGCAGCTTCTTCAACTACGAAAGCGCCAGATACTTCTACAACAGCCAAAGCTACATCTACGACAGCAGCTTCCACAAATACGACAGGAACAACAACTGCGGATTGTAAAACTACGACTGTAATAAAACAAAAACATTCAGGACACTGTGTCAAACAAAACGTACCACAACGCCATGTAAATCCAAAACTATCACGACACTGTGTTAAACAAAAATTACCTAGACACCATAAACAACGATGCCGTGTAAAACAAAAACAACGAAAACACTGTGTAACACAAAACCTACCATGCGTAAATGTAGTACCAAAACTTCCAAGACGCTGTGGAAAACAAAAACCTTCACGACGCTGTATGAGACACAACGCACCACGACGCCTTGTAAAACCAAAACCTGTACGACACTGCGGAAAATGAAAATCTACCTCGACATCGTGTTAAACAAAACTACAACGACACCGTGCAATACAAAACCTTACACACTTTGGGTTTGTAAGGTTTTGGTTAAGGTAATTATCACTTTCGTAGTTTTCACCACAAAAACGCCAAAAGTAATCTCTGTACTTATACAACGTAGCTAATAAACACGTCGGCTCAACTACATCAACTATATTTTATTTATATTAGTATATTTTATTTTACACAGTAATGTAATCATGTCGTATGTAACATATTTTGGAGACATGTATCTTGTTTATATATGTTATAAAATTTGGATTATCATTGATTAAAATATTTTGGGTTATTCGTCATTTATTTATTATCCTTTAACTTTTTGACCTTCATAATTTTTGTCTCTGGTGGCAGCAAACTTACTGTGAACTAACTGCAATTGCTGTACCATTAAATCTACCTTGCTCCTTGCTTTTCCTAACTACGACTGTATATATGATCTCTACAACCTATTATTTGGGTTTTACTACGTGTGTTTATCGTGGAAATTACTTATTTTAAAAATTCCTAAGTTTGTAAGCTCCAACTCGGTCACTTAATTACAAGACACCAGAAGAGATTTGGTCCGGAAGCAAACCAAATATTAGTCATTTAAGAATATTTGGATGCGAAGCAATGATTCATCTCTCAAAAGAAAAAAGAAGAAAATGGGATACAAAAGCACAAAAAGCAATATTCGTTGGCTATTGTGATGATACGAAAGGATTCAGATTTATGATTCCTGGCTCCAAAACGGTAATCAAAAGTAGAGATGCAGTCTTCCTTGAAACTACGGTAGAGAGAAATTATTTTTCGGAGGTTTTGATACAGGACAGCTCAATGTGTGACTCATCATCCGAACCATGTGATAATCACACATCTGAGAGCTCTAATAATACATTACAATCTGAGAGTACTGACTACTACTCTGAACAAGATCAAAGTACAGATAGTGAATACTCACCAAATCAGAAAATTGAGATACCCTCTCACTCCAACATAACACTGAGACCAAGAAATAGAGAATTATTTTCAAACCAAAAAGATGATCAAGAAAAAGGTTACCTGTGTTGTAGTGAAGATATTCCTGTACCACTGAACTATAATGAGGCCATCACATCACCTGATTCTGAGAAATGGAAATGTTCAATAGAGAAAGAACTAGAATCTCACAAGCAAAATGGAACGTGGGTATTGGTAGAAAAATCTCAAAATGTAAGGCTTTACATTTTGAGATTTTTCTACCAATACCCACCACCATATAATCGAAAGCAAATGGGTTTTTCGAATCAAAGATGAACCAACAGGCCCTCGTTACAAAGCTCGTCTGTGTGCAAAAGGCTATGCTCAAAAGGAGGGCATCGATTATGATGAAACATTCTCACCAACAGTCAGGTATGACTCTATTCGAGTTTTATTATCTATTGCAGCTCAAGAAAAGTTAGAAATAATTCAATTTGATGTAACTACTGCTTTTCTGTACGGCGAGTTGAAGGAAAGCATTCTGATGACAGCACCTGAGGGACTAGACTGCAAGCCCAATATGGTATGTAAACTTGTAAAATCATTGTATGGATTAAAACAGGCACCTAGATGCTGGAACACAAAATTCAGCTCAGTTCTCAATAAGTTTGGTTTTGAGAAAAGCAAAGCAGATCAGTGTGTTTATATAGGAACAATAAATGATTCCAAATGTTACCTGTGCCTTTATGTTGATGACGGACTTCTGTTCTGTAAAAATAAATCGGCAATGATGGAAGTAATTCATGATTTACAAAGAAACTTTAAAATAAAAGTATATTCTGTGGTAACAAATTTTGTTGGATGCAAATTGAAAAATACAATAATTTTATTCATATTCATCAGACCAAATACATTGATCAGTTGTTAAAGAAATTCAACATGCAGGATGCCAACCCCAACTATGTACCTGCTGATCCGAATGTAAAGTTGCAGAAGCCTGACAATGCACCCAAGAAAAATTATCCTTACCGAGAAGCAGTTGGATCACTGGTACATGCAGCAACGGTGAGCAGACCTGATATAATGCTTGCTGTGAACCAGGTGAGTCGATACATACATTCCTATAATGAATCTCACTGGAACGCTATAAAGAAAATATTCAAATACCTGAAAGAGACAAAAAGTTATGGAATTTGCTACACATCTAACTCTGACAGTACTGATTTAATTGGATACAGCGATTCGGATTTTGCTAATGACTTAGAAAAGAGACGCTCGATAACTGGCTATGTTTTCCTCAAAAGTGGAGCAGCTGTCACTTGGTCATCTCAACGTCAGCCTACTGTGGCTTTATCCACGACAGAAGCCGAATTCATAGCTGCTTGTGCAGCAACTAAAGAAGCCATGTGGCTTAGACAGTTACTTAGTGATATAGGTGAATTTAATCAAAAATCCGTGTGCATTAATATTGACAATCAGAGTGCAATACATGTAATTAAAAACAGTGAATTTCATAAGCGGTGTAAACACATTGATATTAAGTACAATTTTATAAAAGAAAAATACTATGAAAATATAATTAGTCTAAACTATGTACACACTAACAGTCAGTATGCTGATATGTTTACAAAGGCCCTGCCTAAAGACAAATTTATATTTATGAGAAACAATATAGGAATGTCAAAACTTGTTAATTAATTTGTACTTGTTCAGTAGTCATTTAATGTGTTGTATTGTAGAAAATTTAAATGACTACATTGTTTTAAAGTGTAATATTAAACTTTTGTTACTTTGTAAAACTGATGAAAGGCTTGAATTTGGTAGGAGTGTTGAGATATTACTTGTCTATAGTTAGTACTGTATACTCTATGTTAAATTTCACGCCTTCTCTCTAGTTAAGCTAGCAACACTACTCTGTGGGCATCAATAAAAGACAGTTCGTTGTACTAGAAACCTTTTATTTCATAAAGGAAATTCCACTTTATTCCACAACTACAACAGTTAGTATATCAATTTCTTTAAATTTATTTCTAAGAGATTAGAGAAGAAGAGAATAGTGTATACCATATAACTTACAGAACATACTTATTTTCTAGATTGCGACTCATTTGTAACATGTAACTCTTAACAATGCTGTAGAAATAAGGAGGAACAAAATATTCTCCTTTGGCTAAATCTCTCAACAGCCTCAGTTTTTATACGGCATATGATCAAAACTTGATTTGGTGAGTATATTGCATCTAGCAATATACAGTCAACAATGACCTTTCCACATGAAACCATGACCTCTAAAATCCATGAACGCTTCCGAAAAGAGGAAAACATAGTTTTGAGAGGCTTCCAGAAATAACCTCTGGGGATTCGGTCGAAAGAAGTGAATAGGATAAACAAGAAGTTATAAAATTATGAACTTAGCGGACCCGAATTGTATTGCACCTACAAAATGTTTTCGATTGGGCAAATACAACAGTAAGAAATCGCGTCCCCTAAAAGTTTGTTTTGCTTCTGGAGATATGATTAAATCAATACTCCGTAATAAAGATTAAAAACACCAAAATATGTTACTCCGACTAAACACCGCTACAAAAAGAACAAATGTTAAAGTTACGAGCTTACTTACATAAAAGAACACTTAATTACACTGCAAAAAAGGGGTTTGAAATTCTAAATAGAAACACTACATTCTGCACAAGAGAGACACAATGTACGAGAAAAATCCATGACCATGTCAGCACCAACATAAAGAACAATAAGTCAGACTGGATCAACTAAGATATTAACGATTTAATAAGCAGAATGAATCGCAGTGAATACGATCAATCGTTCTCTGTAAGAGAGGAGACTTGCGCCCAGCAGTTAAGTGGAATGGTAACAAGGTTGATGACGATGATGATGCAGCAGAAGGAATCATGTCAAAGTCTAAACTACTCTAAACTTTTCAATCTCTCTTTTAGCTTTACTTACCTTACCTTATTTTACTAACGTAATAATAAGTCAATTACAAACAATAGTGCATAATGTACTTGATGCCGTTCTGATTCTCGTTTAAGGAATGTTTAGGTTTCTCATTGTAAGTGAATGATTGTTTTGTGTTTTTGAGAAATAAATGTCTTAAATCATATCAGCTGTACTTAATCTACTTGAAAGAAAATGTAATAATAAAAATTGTCCAAAGTAATTAGTTTCCGTAATAGCATCTCGTTTCTTGCCACCAAGTTTTAAATTTAAACCCATTTGAATTACATTTGTTGATGAAAACTGAAGATATTTAGTTTTGAGCACATTAAGTAAAAGATCTTTCGATACAAACCTTTTCACAAAAGACAAGCCAGAATGTCATTAATACTTATGGAAGATAGATGTGTTACATAATACCGTATCATTCCTATTTTAAAATATTTTTAGCGAATAAAGTTATATCCTCAAAGTTAGCTATTCTGTATACTAGAAGTTGGAACGGATCAAGAGTTGAACCTTGAAGTATTCCCATCTTAACTAGAGACTATGAAGACGACGTCTAGTTAAAGTTTACTTTTTGTTTCAGCTTCAATTGATAGGATTGAACAAGATCCTTGTTTTTTTTTTTTAATTATAAACTAGTTCTTGACCGCAGCCCCGCCTGATGGTAAGCAGTGATGCAATCGTTGATGCTAAAGCACGCTGGTTTATTAAGAGCCTAGCCTTGAAGACACCCAAATTGTAGTCCGACGGAAACACCGCCGCTGGCAAATTCTTCTACTCCTTCGAAGTACGCAGTATAAAAGGGGAGGCGAAACGCTACGTCCGGATCGTAGAGGTGTTAACAACGTAGGGTGGAAACTCGCCGTACGATGGGTCGGTCGTTCGATGGTGGAACTGAGATGGGGGAACTAAATCATGCAATTCCCTCGCACACTCACCAAAATACATTCTATAGAACACCGAAAAGTTGGCTACTCTACGCCTGTGTGGTATTCGCCGCCTCGGCTTCTTCGCACATCTTTCCACTAAATCCAAAGTAGGCTTTCCACGATGACCGGTCTTGTGCTGCCCGCATCCATCGGCATTCGTCGGAGTCTTCGCACGTGGCCGCCATTACAGAACCTTACTGCCCCATCGGCCATCGGTTCTATGAGCAATGTGCCCTGCCTACTGCTACTTAATTTTAGGCAGTCGAAGAGTTATACTTCTTGTTTAGTATGATTTTATCATAGAATTTGCACAATGCTGATAGCACACATCCATCAATCTACCCTTTTATCACCTTGTTAACTAACGCATATTATACGTTACGGAATTGTATCGCTGACAGGGGTGTTTGGCACTGGTACAGCTACACAGGAGCCAAACTTAGTATTCGGGAACACTGTTGGAGCTGCTGAACCTTGGACAAAACTGTCTTTGCATTGTGTAGATTCAATTTCATAGTATTGTATAATTGCATGACACACGTGTGAGCACAATGTACTTTCTGTAAAGCATCTATTTGTTGGGTTAGTCTTTTTTATTGACTTGATTGTGATTGAGAGTATGTCATGCTCACTCAAATGTCTCGCTGGTGGTGGCATGTGTGTTGGGTCATTAGGTTCCCTTCAATATGGTTGACCTGAATGATGCTGATCCATACGTCATGTTCGTGAACGGACGCCGTCAGAGGGGACTGGACATCTCTTAGCTGCCGCGGCGTATTTTAATTTCTGAATTGTTGTTTTTTTTTTGTGTGTGTTTTCCATAATGGACGCTCTTAGCGTACAATATATTTCTGCATCATTCTCACACGGTCGATTTCAACATGAATGATGTAATCAATAGCTTGATAATTGAAAAGAGTGTCCATGGAGTTTCTTGCCCGTTCTTCTCCATAGGTACCTACTCTTTGGAATGGGCGACTAGCTTCACCTTACTGACTGACCGACCTTCTGACAATTCAAAAGTGCCTGCAACTGGTTTATTTGAAATAAATGCTTTGATTTGATTATGAAGCAACAGCCTATCTGACCTCCACAGCCCTGTTGGTTGGCAATACTATAAATATACCACTTGGTAAGACTGGTTGTTCGACTTTCAATAGTACAAAATATATACTTGTAGATCTATAGTTGGAACTTACAACCCGATCTCAAAATTAGTACTTTATTATGTTTCATTAAATCAAGAAACGTACCGCAATCTATTTACTAATGAAGACAAAAGTGCATGGAGAGCCTAAGGTTGACTTTTACTTGTGAGGTTTTGCATTACGTTTCATGAGACGACTAGATGGCGCTGTTAAGAAATGAAAATAACACTGCCAATCTTAAAATAAAACCCTTATTATACAGAGGCACATAATAAAGTTGTTAATACCTAAAATAATTACTAAGAAATGAAAATATATTTATATTCAAATAAACATAAATTATTTTATTTTCTTATTTACGATATCTTATTTTCTTATTTAAGATCTTATTTGCTCTGTATAGGTACCAAAACCAAACCAAACCAATTGGTATATTAGTTAATTCGACTATATATGTCGTAACTTATCATCAAGTTATAAAGATGATGTAACGCAGTGCTTCGATATCACCTTCGGGTTGTGGAGGTCAGACGGCAGTCGCTTCATATAAATTATCGAAGTTTAATCAAATTCAGCAGTTAGATTGGTAAAGCGGATCTCAGACTCCAAAGTTGAAAAAAAGATTCGGATGCAACTGGGATTAACGCTGAAACGATGGTGCTCATAAGTAATAAAGAATTCCATTCACAAATTGGCTCTTATTTTCCTATTCTATGATTACAGCGCACAAGTTCGAAAACCAGTCCTTTTTTTGTTGGGCTGGGAAATCATCAAATAACCTCTCACGTTCTGGGCGGAGCGAAAGTGCGTGTCAGACCTTTACTGAGTAAAACCCACCCGTGTTTCTTCACTTGCCTGTATCCAGAGTCACGGTTTCTTTTTTAACCAACCCGCAACCCTGACCCAGGATGCATCGGTCGTCGTGGACTCCGACATGATGTGCTTACATCTTTTTGAGGCGCGCGTGAAACACAACGTGTCGTCGACTCGGATCTGGTCCTTACCGGGCAGCGAGCTGCCCGCTGCTCACCGCCGGCAGGCCCGCTCCGTCGACCTTTTTTAAATTTAGTTAAAGTATATAATCTTTATTTATTTATAATACCTATACAATATATTAAGAAAATCCTGTCCGATCTGTGAAGGTATTGTTAGGTATCGATAACTGATTCTACTAATGCATGCAAAACCTGGCTAAACTTAAAAAAAAAAGTAAAAAAAATAAATATTATTTCACAAAAGAAGGTAACTTAACATGCCAATACAAGGGTGCGTGGGCGACATCGCTTATCCGTAGCGGTGTCCGACTACGTCAAAGACCTTCCACACCCGCATATGGTTAGTGCCCAGCTCTCGTACCACAGAACGAGTACTCAGAGTGAGATTTTGGAGGTACACTCCTAAATAAAAGTCGTGGATACGGGAACAACAGTTTAATCACTACTATACTATCACAATTATGAGCGTAACTTAACGCTAGGTATAAATGGAAGGAAAAACGCTAAGATGAGAGCTGCAGGAGTCTACTCTTTTATAACCGACCGCTTGCCATAAGGTTTGTATACGTATTGGCAGTTAGCGGTGTAATATGTATTTAGTGTTGGAAACATCAAGTGTTGAACAAAAAAAAAAATTGATGTACATTACTATAAAAACTAAAAACGAAAATTGTTTTGAACGAGATCTAGTAAGTAGTTTTTATTAATACTTCGTAAATCGTAAACCGTTTATTACCGCGTAATCTTTTATACAAACAACTTAAATCCTTTAATTTCATAAATCAATGGTAAGGAACCCTTTGTGCGTGAGTCCGACACGCACTTGGGCGGTTTTTTTGTTCTGGATGGAAATCATCAAATGTCCTCTCCCGTTTTGGGCGGAGTGGAAGGGCGTGTCAGACTTTTACTGACTAAAACCCACCCGTGTTCCTTCACTTGCCTGTGCACCAGGGCCACGGTTTATTTTTTACACACTAGGAATTTCTCCTGTATCGTGGGTGCGTTTACACACATATAAACTCACATGCACAAACAGCCAGACCCGGAACATTTGTTCCGCGTGAGAACCGAACCCGCAACACGCAGCGCAGCAGTCAATGGTGCTGATTTTCTTGTTCACACACCAAACTAATTTTAAGTTAATTGTATCTTTTTCTTTCCATTTCGTTAAGAAAAGGATAAAAGATAGTAATTTAGTTTAATCCTGTCAAATTAAGAAACTCCATAGACAGTTTAGACGCGATTATAAACATGGCGACCAAAAATACGCCAGTTTACGTCAGGAGCGCACTAATTTGACAGGTCTAAACTGACATTTTATCTTCTGTCCTTTTCTTAATGAAATAGAAAGAGGAAAGATTTACTGAATTTAAATTTAATTTAGTTTATGAACAACAAGGGAACCGGAGCCAATATAATCAATGCGCTAACCATGGTGCAGTTAATTAATGCATGACAAGATTGCGAGTATTTTCACACATACAGTGGTGTTGATGAACCACTATCAAGTCCAATATCACAGTATCTTCATAGCAAAAGCATTTATGCGATCAAATAAGAAAAGAAGAAAAAGATGTTTCCTGGGTAAAAAAATTGATTCTGTCTAATCCGTCATTCAGATTATAGAAAAATATTGGATAAGTATATTTTGTTTTATGAAATCAATAAAAATTGACAAATATAAAAGGCATCAAAGGTCAGAAATGGTGGCTGGTGACGTCACTGCTCGCTAAAAAGTATAGCGTGCAGTCACGTCACACGAGCACTGTGTCGTCTTCATTTTTTGTTTATATGAAAAAAGAAAAAAATACGTATCTAGTATTTTTTTGGAAATCTGACTGATGGACTAATTATTTTTTTTTAGTCAACTAACCTTATTAGTTAATTTTTCGAGTAGATTTCAGTTTCCTTACTTCACATCTCATTTGCTTTTTAACCGACTTCAAAAAGGAGGAGGAGTTTGTTCGCGGATAACTTCCTCGTTTATGAACCGATTTTAATAATTCTTTATTTGTTGGAAAGAAGACATTTCCAAGGTAGTCGCAAGATAAGGACATTAAGGTTTGATGGTGGAAGAACAGTGAAATCAAGGGGAATACTCAAATATTGTAGGGAGGGCTAGAGCATTTGTAAGTTTTCCATTTGGTATTTTGAAGCAATACAATTTAATAAGGGTTTGGAATAGATCTGATGAAGGAGCTGAGACACAGCCGAGGGAACTCCTCAACGATTCACGGCAGCTACGTTATGTCCGTGCTTGATTAATTTATATTGATAAGAACCTTTCATCTCGACGGGTTGTGACTGTTATAAGGGGCTGATGGTGAAGACAAAAGTCAGTTCAGGGAACTCCTCAACGATTTACAGTAGCTACCTTGTTTTTGGATTTAATTCATTTATATTGATGAAAACCTTACATCTAGATGGATTGTTATTGTCATTAGAGGTCTTATGATGAAGACGAAGGAAAGTTCAAAGAACTCCTCAACAGTTATTTTTATTTAATAAATTATAAACTAGTGCTTGACCGCAATCCTGCCTGATGGTAAGCAGTAATGCAATCGTTGATGGTAAAGCGCGCTAATTTATTAATAGCCTATTCACTCTAGCCTTGAAGACACTCAAATTTTTGTCCGACAGAAACACCGCCGCTGGCAAATTGTTCCAGTCCCTCGATGTACGTGGTACTTATAAAAGACGAGGCGAAATGCTTCGTTCGGATCGTTGTGGTGTCAACAATATAAGGGTGGAAACTCGCCTTACGATTGGTCGTCCGATGGTGGAACGGAGATGGGGGAATTAAATCATGCAATTCCCTCGCACACTCACCAAAGTGCATCCTATAGAATACCGACAGGGTAGCTACTCCTCGCCTATTCACCAGGATTTGATGACCGTTTGCTAAATCTAGATCGCCAATTAGCCTCTTCGCAATCTCCACTGAAGCGGAGGTAGCCATGTTGCATTTTGCAGCACCAGCCCAAATGTGGCTGCAGTACTCCTCCCACGAACGGACCTAAGCTTTGTATAACATTAGAAGCTGTCCTCGTGTGAAGTACCGCCGCACCTTTGCAATAACGCAAAATGCAATAACAAGTTTCCTGGCAGCCACCTTGGCTTTGAACCCGATGAACCGCCCAAAGTTTTTTTAAAGTTCGAGGAAATTTCAATACATTCCGAAAGACACCATGACCATAAATGAACATGGACATAAATATTCATATTTGCCACCGACTTCCGAAATTAGTTATTTTTCACTTTGTAGTGTTTTTTGGATGCCGGTTGTTATTTTTTGTAAAAAAAAATATGTAACTGGTGTATGTGTGTACGCTATGTTTATACAAGTTTTAATTTAAAATTCATAGGGACCACTTAATCATTAACATTTCTAAATATTAGGCTAAACACTGAGTGGGCCCTTTTTTCTTTATAAATTACTCATAGCTTCTATAAGTAAACATTTATTCTAAAGTACATTATCATTATCTGAATTGAAATAAAAGTCCTTTGACAGTACTTTATTGTTGAAATGTTTACGTTATTCACTTGTCAAACAACAATCAAAAGGAGAAAGACGTCTGTATGACGTTAGTTTGTTCAATATTTGTTATAAATAGCTAGGTGTCACAATTTGTACGATTATTCATCTATGAGTTATTGAAGTGGAGAATGGGGGCGAATACTGTGACATTGTTTTTAGTGTTACTCACTGTGAGTATCTTAGTAATATCCTACTAATATTATAAATAATATAATATAATATAGCGTGAGTAGGCCCCCGACAAGGTGGACCGACGACCTGGTGAAGGTCGCGGGAAACCGCTGGATGCGGGAGGCGCAGGACCGGTCGTCGTGGAGAACCTTGGGGGAGGCCTATGTCCAGCCGTGGACGCCTTTCGGCTGAAATGATGGTGATGATGAATATTATAAATGCTAAATTCTGTATAAATGAATGACTTGCTTTGATTCTCAGTTAGACTACTTATAGGTCATACAAACATTTAAGTTTACGGAGACCGTCTTTAGGCCTGTCAACAAGTACCAGGCGCTAAACAAAATGGGAAATCGACAACAAATCAAAGCATCTTTAAGTCTGGAAGACTATTTATGTATTATTATGTATGTATTATGGATTATATAAATACAGACTCATTGTGTAAATTGTGTCATCACCAATGCCCTCAGAAATGTGACTGTTTATGTTGCAAATAACATGCATTACCTATAGTTCGTCTATCACTAAAGGAATTGTCACTTTTTTTTTATTAATTTATAAACCAGCGCTTGACCGCAATCCCGCCTGATGGTAAGCAGTGACGCAATCGTTGATGGTAAAGCGCACTAGTTTATTAAGAGCCTATTCACTCTAGCCTTGAAGACACTCAAATTGTAGTCTGACGGAAACACCGCCGCTGGCAGATTGTTCCAGTTCCTCGATGTACGCGGTATAAAGGAGGAGACGAAACGCTTCAAAACATAAGGGTGGAAACTCGTCATACGACGGGTCGTCCGATGGTGGAACGAGATGGGGGAATTAAATCATGCAATTCCCTCACACACTCCCCAAAATGCATCCTATAGAACACCGAAAGATTGGCTACTCTACGCTTTGGAGACCAACTCGAGTTAAATCAGTGTCACAAATCAGGCTCTTCGCACGCTTCTCCACTGGATCCAAAGTGGTCAGGTGACACTTACTTGGTCTTCAGTGAAAACTTGATAGTTTGTACATTTTTGGATGTATTTCAGACAGTACAGCAAACCTTTTGGCATTTGTTCTGATATAATGATTGATTGACAGCTGCGCTTCGTGTCGCGGACTCGTTTCGCACACGGAACTAATATTTCTATGATCTACAAGTAATTATATGTGAGGCGGAGCGGTAGGGCGAGTCAGACTTTTATTGAGTAAAACCTACCCGAGTTCATTGACTTGCCGGTGGGCCAGATACCACGTTATCTATTTAGAACTCACAGTCCTGGCAGGCATCGGTTTTCGTGGAGAAACCTTTTAGTTACACCTTTCGGCAGGCTATAGGTAATTTAAACAAAGTCCACACCACTTTTGGGATATAAGTGGTATATTCATTTATATCCCAAAACTTGTATATCAACCTTATCAGTTTAATTGCAGCATTTATTAGCATTTATTTGTAATGTTATGTTATTGTTTGTTTTAGGCGTGTCACGTCACACAAGCAGTCCCAGTCTTAAGTATGTATTTATCATTATCATTACGTAACAATATTATTTATGTATAAATAGTTTAATTTAACACCTATTTAATAATTGATATGAAATTTTACTTAATATTTTTTCAGATATGCTTACAGATGTATTGACGACCGTTACAAATGGTACGTATAATGATTAATTTTTGTGGGAAAGACTCTAAATATATTATTAAATACATATATATAATATACATTATATCTAAATATATTATTTTCACATTCAAGTATCTTTTCTCTTATTTAGCGAACACATAAAGAGCGCTTTAAAGTTCTGTCGGTGCTTTTGTGCATAAAATACAGGCCATATAGTTAATATTCATAACGTTTCTAAGTATGTCTTGGACATCACTAACTGATAACAAGGTAAAGGAAAGCATCTTGAGGAAACCTGAACTTTAAGTCTGAAATCGCCAACCCGCATTGAGCAAGTGTGGTGATAAAAAATTTGATGATGACGATGATAATAATTGTAATTATGTATTAAATATTGTCAAAAATAATGTGCACTATGTTTCGCTAATTTAAATGGCGTGCAAAATTAACATAACCCAGAAATTTTAATTATTCAGGCATGTCAATATACCTATGACATAAAATATTATTCTTGATTATTTGACAGTATGTGAATCCCAACGTGAATCTCTTTGCACCATTTGCTCAAAGGCATGCATGGATATTGTTGTCGTCAGGGGTATGTAGTAACCGGGCACCTGATTGACCTGGGTCTTGGATTTTTATCTATATATGTATCTGTTATAAATATAGTATCGTTGAGTTAGTATCCCATAACACTAGTCTCGAACTTACTTTGGGGCTTGCTCAATCTGTGTGATTTGTCCGTAAATATTTATTTATTTACTTTTAATTCATATTATATGTAAGGATAAAAATGAAAAGTTAATCCACCGCGCTTATCTAATGTGGGTTATAAGTTATTCAGCTCGGTTTTCTGGGGCTGCTGTTGACCAAATCGATCACCAGAACTGATATCGGTCTGCCTACTGCACGATGCAGAGCTACTGCTTAGAAGCTCTAGATGCCTCGGCTAAGTTTTATGCCAAAGCGAGTAATTGTTTTTAATGTATTTTTTGCTAATTTTCATAGGGGCACATGATCTATTAAGCCCTACAACGCCTAAGAAACTCAAAAACGTAAATCAAACTACGTCATCTCACTCAAGTACATCTGCGAAAGCGGCTACTTTAACTACGGCAGCGCCAGGTACATCAGCGACAGCGGCTTCTTCAACTACGGCTACCCCAGATATATGTACAAAAGCGGCTTCTTTAACTACGGCAGCCTCAAATACATCTACGACAGCGGCTTCTCCAACAACGGCAGCGCCCGGCTCATCTGCGACAACGGCTCCTTCAACTACGGCAGCCTCAAATACATGTACGACAGCGGCTTCTTCAACTACTGCAGCGCCAGCTACATCTGAGACAGCGGCTTCTTCAACTACGGTAGCACCAGCTACATCTGCGACAGTGGCTCCTTCAACTACGGCAGCCTCAAATACATCTACGACAGCGTCTTCTTCAACTACAGCAGCCTCAAATACATCTACGACAGAGGCTTCGTCAACTACGGCTGCCTCAGATACATGTCCAAAAGCGGTTTCTTCAACTATAGCAACCTCAGATACATGTACGAAAGCGGCTTCATCAACCACGGAAGCCTCAAATATAACTACGATAGCGGCTTCTTCAACTACAGCAGCCTCAAATACATGTACTAAAGCGGCTTCTTCAACTACGGCAGCCTCAGATACATGTACGAAAGCGGCTTCATCAACCAGGGAAGCCTCAAATACATCTACGACAGCGGCTCCTTCAACTACGGCAGCACCAAGTACATCTGCGACGGCGACTTCTTCAACTACGGCTGCCTCAGATACATGTACGAAAGCGGCTTCTTCAACTACGGCAGCCTCAGATACCTGTACAAAAGAGGCTTCATCAACCAGGGAAGCCTCAAATACATCTACGACAGCGGCTCCTTCAACTACGGCAGCCTCAGATACATGTACGAAAGCGGCTTCATCAACTACGGCAGCCTCAAATACATCTACAACAGCGGCTTCTTCAACTAAGGCAACCTCAAATACATCTACAGCAGCGGCTCCTTCAACTACGGTAGCCTCAAATACATCTACGGCAGCGGTTTCTTCAACTACGGCAGCCTCAGATACATGTACGAAAGCGGCTTCATCAACCAGGGAAGCCTCAAATACATCTACGACAGCGGCTCCGTCAACTACGGCAGCCTCAAATACATCTACGACAGTGTCTTCTTCAACTACGGCAGCACCAAGTACATCTGCGACAGCGGCTTCTTCAACTACGGCTGCCTCAGATACATGTACGAAAGCGGCTTCTTCAACTACGGCAGCCTCAGATACCTGTACGAAAGAGGCTTCATCAACCAGTGAAGCCTCAAATACATCTACGACAGCGGCTCCTTCAACTACGGCAGCCTCAGATACATGTACGAAAGCGGCTTCATCAACTACGGCAGCCTCAAATACATCTACGACAGCGGCTTCTTCAACTAAGGCAACCTCAAATACATCTACGGCAGCGGTTTCTTCAACTACGGCAGCCTCAGATACCTGTACGAAAGCGGCTTCTTCAACTACGGCAGCCTCAAATACATCTACGACAGCGGCTCCTTCAACTACGGCAGCCTCAAATACATCTACGGCAGCGGTTTCTTCAACTACGGCAGCCTCAGATACCTGTACAAAAGAGGCTTCATCAACCACGGAAGCCTTAAATATAACTACAATAGCGGCTTCTTCAACTACGGCAGCGCCAGGTACATCTACGACAGCGGCTTCATCAACTACGGCAGCCTCAAATACATCTACGATAGCAGCTTCTTCAACTACAGCAGCCTCAAATACATCTACGACAGAGGCTTCGTCAACTACGGCTGCCTCAGATACATGTCCAAAAGCGGTTTCTTCAACTATAGCAACCTCAGATACATCTACGGCAGCGGCTCCTTCAACTACGGTAGCTTCAGATACATGTACGAAAGCGGCTTCTTCAACTACGGCAGCCCCAGATACCTGTACTAAAGAGGCTTCATCAACCAGTGAAGCCTCAAATACATCTACGACAGCGGCTCCTTCAACTACGGCAGCCTCAGATACATGTACGAAAGCGGCTTCATCAACTACGGCAGCCTCAAATACATCTACGACAGCGGCTTCTTCAACTAAGGCAACCTCAAATACATCTACAGCAGCGGCTCCTTCAACTACGGTAGCCTCAAATATATCTACGGCAGCGGTTTCTTCAACTACGGCAGCCTCAGATACATGTACGAAAGCGGCGTCATCAACCAGGGAAGCCTCAAATACATCTACGACAGCGGCTTCTTCAACTACGGCAGCTTCAGATACATGTACGAAAGCGGCTTCTTCAACTACGGCTGCCGCAGATACATGTACGAAAGCGGCTTCTTCAACTACGGCAGCCTCAGATACATCTACGAAAGCGGCTTCTTCAACTACGGTAGCTTCAGATACATGTACGAAAGCGGCTTCTTCAACTACGGCAGCCTCAAATATATCTACGACAGCGGCTCCTTCAACTACGGCAGCCTCAAATACATCTACGGCAGCGGTTTCTTCAACTACGGCAGCCTCAGATACCTGTACGAAAGAGGCTTCATCAACCACGGAAGCCTTAAATATAACTACAATAGCGGCTTCTTCAACTACGGCAGCGCCTGGTACATCTACGACAGCAGCTTCATCAACTACGGCAGCCTCAAATACATCTACGATAGCAGCTTCTTCAACTACGGCAGCGCCAGGTACATCTACGACAGCGGCTTCATCAACTACGGCAGCCTCAAATACATCTACGATGGCGGCTTCTTCAACTACGGCAGCCTCAGATACATGCACGAAAGCGGCTTCTTCAACTACGGCAGCCTCAAATACATCTACGGCAGCGGCTCCTTCAACTACGGTAGCTTCAGATACATGTACGAAAGCGGCTTCTTCAACTACGGCAGCCTCAAATACATCTACGACAGTGGCTCCTTCAACTACGGCAGCCTCAAATACATCTACGACAGCGGCTCCTTCAACTACGGCAGCCTTAGATACATGTACGAAAGTGGCTTCATCAACTACGGCAGCCTCAAATACATCTACGACGGAAGCTTCTTCAACTACGGCAGCGCCAGGTACATCTATGATAGCGGCTTCATCAACTACGGCAGCCTCAGATACATGCACGAAAGCGGCTTCTTCAACTACGGCAGCCTCAAATACATCTACGGCAGCGGCTCCTTCAACTACGGTAGCTTCAGATACATGTACGAAAGCGGCTTCTTCAACTACGGCACCGCCATGTTCATCTGCGACAGCGGCTTCTTCAACTACGGTAGCCTCAAATACATCTATGACAGCGGTTTCTTCAACTACGGCAGCCTCAGATACATGTACGAAAGCGGCTTCATCAATCACGGAAGCCTCAGATAGATGTACGACAGCGGCTTCTTCAACTACAGTAGCCTCAAATATATCAACGACGGTGGCTTCTTCAAGTACGACAGTTGGCTCGGCAATTTTAAGTGGCCTATTAAATGGTGTCTAGGATGTAATGTAACGTAACTGATCGCGAACTATCGTAAAGGGGCATATAATTCCACTGGGAAATCACGACCCTCAGTCATGAGGAGAACGACTAGAGGAGGAGAATCTAGGATGTATTTTGATGCATTCATGAGAATACCTTTAAAAAAATCTATTTAAGAAACTCTGCCACCTAACTTATTCGAATAGCTTGTTTATGAGAGACAAATCTCTACCATAGGAACATTCATCATCATCAACCTTTCTATCGCCCCACTGCTGGGCACAGGTCTCCTCACATACAGAGAAGGATTGAGCGTAATCATCACGCTTGCTCAATGCGCGTTGGCGATTTCAGACTTAAAGTCCAGGTTTCCTCAAGATGTTTTCCTTCGCCTTCAGTTATTGGTGTCTATGATATACAAGATAGGCTTAGGGAACATTAGGTCGTATAAATTAATTGGGCGACCCACACATACAACCTACTCCTTCTAAGTTCGAGTTATAGATACGACTTAATCCTACTATGATCGGGAAATATATTTTGTATATTAGCAGCTTTGCCTCACAGCAGAATATCATTAGTTGTATTTTTTTTATTTTTTCCCCAAACTTGGAATATCTCTTGTTTCGAGGGTGCGTTTACAAACATATAAACTCACATAGTAATACCCGGAATAACTATTTGTAGGTCACACAAATATCTATTCAGTCTGGGAATCGAACTTGCGGTACCCAGTACAGCAGTCAATAGCTTGACCATTGCGTCAACCGTGCCGTTCGTACGTACCGTAATGGTATTAAAGTCACTAAAATAAACTGACTGAGCTACATCGACAACAATGTACATATTATCTTACTTAGCTGGCGGTAGGCAATCGAGCTGAGCCTTCTTGAAGGTGTTGTTGATATTATATGTGATCTTCATTAAACTTTGGCATCAAATCATTTTTATTCATAGAAAAAACTGCCGAGTCCATCGTTTCAAGCTTCTTTTATCAAAGACAACATTGCTCCTTGATTTGTAACATTCGGTAAAGCGAAATTTTATACATATAGTTTTCTTGGTAAAAGAGATTCGTAGAAGCAGAATTGTACAAATTTTGATTTGACAAATTTTTTAGAATTCAAACTATTTTATAAACAACTAGCGGCCGCCAGCGTCTTCGTTCGCGTGGTTGAGCCATGATCCGATCCTATTGGTCGCAGCGTGATATTATATAGCCTAAAGCCTTCCTGGATTAATGAGCTATCCAACGCAAAAAGAATTTTTCAAATTGGACCAGTAGTTCTCGAGATTAGCGCGTTCAAATAAACAAACAAACTCTTCAGCTTTATAATAATAATAATAATAATCATTTATTTCAGACAAACGTCCATAAATTACAAAAAATGAGATAAATTGAAATTAATAACAAACAAAAAATACATTAATAATCATCAAATGTCAAAAATATATGAAAATAATCAATAAACACAAAATCAGAATTAAAAATAAAAATCCGAAAACAAAAAATAAAAATAATCACAAATCAAAATTTAAATAACAATAGATAATCATTAAAAACTAAAACCACATTAATAAAATCACATTAAATAATAATCACAGGGGCTAGCATGCAACTGCAGCCACCTTCTTAAAAAAGGCGAGTCCCACCGCTCGGACAACACCCTCAGGAGCCCATTCGAACTGCCACGGGTACGGCACAGAAGCGACGCACTCCGTTTTCTTATGATACCGTGGAAATCCTCGGTTCTAGCCTCGGCAAACATCGATGACGCGCTACAAAACCGTGGCAGCCCCAACAGAATCCTAAACGCGTTGTTGTACTGGACACGCAGAGCGTTGTACGCCCGCTGAGTGAAGTTGGTCCACAGGCTACACGTGTAGAAGGTCTGGCAGTATGCCTTAAATAGGGTTACCTTCACCTGCGTAGAACAACGCGCAAACCTGCGAGCCAACATGTTGCAGCGGACCGACAACGCCCTACGCTCCCTCTCAATATCCGCAACATCAGATAAATCCTCAGTGACCCAGTGACCCAGATACTTGAACCGATCCACCTTGGTCAACAGTGACCCACAAAGAGTGACCGGAGGCACAGTTGAGTAGCTTTTAGCCCCCGCTTTAAAGACCATGTATACACTCTTCCTCGGATTATATCTAAGTCCATGGGCCTCCGCGTAGGATTCACAAACGCTCAAAAGTTTACGAAGTGCAGAGAGCGAGGGACTCAGCAGCACCATGTCATCCGCGTAACTGATGTTGTTCATACAAACCCCATCAATAGAACAACCGACTTTAGTACTGCTAAGTTCCCCAATCAACTGGTTCATATACAGGTTGAAGAGACGCGGCGAGGTTAACCCCCCCTGCCTCACCCCGCACTCCAACCCGTATACATCCGAATAAGATCCGGCCCATCTGACACTATTCCGCTGATGACTGTACCAATACTCAAACAATGATATGACATCATGTGACAATGTCGTCTCGTGTCGCAACTTGTGCCATAGCTTATCATAGCACACCATATCAAAAGCCTTTGAGAGGTCTAAAAAACATGCGTACACAGGCGTATTCCTAGATGTGTAGTACTGAACAGTTTGCTTAAGGCAGAGGATGGCACTCTCAATCGACAGACCTGGCCTAAAACCAAATTGAGCGTCATTCAGATTTAGGTGCTCACACAACTGTTGATCAAGCAAACTGTCCAATACCTTGCCTATGACTGTTGCTAACGAGATGGGTCTATAATTAGCAATATCAGCAGAATCACCAGTCTTATTCTTAATAACAGGAACAATTACAGTATACATTAAATCGTCAGGCAAGTAACTATGACTCATACACAGATTGAAGAACAAAGCAAGAACTCTTGGCAGACGTACACCAGCGTACCTCAGATGCTCGATGCTGAGCCCATCATGTCCTGGAGACTTACCTCGAACCATCTTCTTAATAACTGCGGCCACATTCTTGGCAGAGAATCTAATGGCAACTTCCCCAGGACATGCCCCAGCATCCAGCACCCGCAACGCCGACCCGAGCGGTGTCTCGACCCTGAAATGTCGCTGGAAGGCACAGGCAATGTCCCGAGGCTCAAGTGCGTCACCGATACTCACAGGAAGGCTCGACTCTGGATTCAAGTCTTTTGTACATTTCCAGAAATCCCTAAAGTTCTTGTTTGCATGATGCTCAGCTATGTTATTCATTTTCATCTGATCTACATTATTTTGACAATATTTCAATCTCGATTTAAATATTTTCCTAGATTCGCGCATATCTTTGAAGACAGGCCCCATACCAGGCCTACCATGATGTACCCAGGCTTGAAAACAAAGTCGAGCCCTCCTATATGCGCCCGCGACAAACTTGTTCCAACCTATTACCTGTTTATATTTTCTACGGTAAGGTGCACACCTATTACTGCTGCACTCTGATATATTAGTATACTGCATACTGCACTTTGATTATATATTAGTATAGATAATTAACAGCAATGACTACAAGATGAAGGAAAACATCTTGAGGAAACCTGGACTTTTAGTCTGAAATCGCCAACCTGCATTGAGCAAGCGTGTTGATTACGCTCAATCCTTCTCGGTATGAGAGGAGACCTGTGCCCAGCAGTGGGACTATAAAATGTTGATGATGATGATGATAAACAATACGTTAATGATTTCATTAATAAAAAATAACAACTCAAAGATTATAATGTTAATAAAGATAACAAAAATTGCTATTTGTAATCTACAGCTATAACTAGCTCCTTAAATTATCGCCATATAAAGTTGACTTTAATTGTAGTCGATCATGTAACTTCAATCATGTAATCCCACATGACGTACTTAATGTTTTTAGCACACTTAAGTCTAAAATACCGGTGATTACTGGGACATCTCCGTTAATTTCTTAAATAATTGTGATAGATATCGTAGCTCCCTATCTAGATGTTACTTTTGATAAATGTGTGGACTTAGGGTTTCTTTTATCACATAAAGAGTAGTAAGGTCATTAATTATATCAGGCAATAATAACGACATTGACAATTTAAGGCCCATTTCTATCCGGTCTGCACAAAAAAAAAATGAAAAAAAAAATAGTCAACCAGTTGTGGCCAAGACATTTTAATATAAATAACCTCCCACACAATGCACATTTCGACTAAAGATGCATGTGTTGCTCAGCTGAAACACATAAGTATTTAACGCATAGGAGAGTTCGCAAGATGGTATTGGAGGTTTCTGTGATTTCTCGAAAAACTTTGATTGCGTGCACCGCGACATACTTTTGCGTAAACTACGTTATTACTGTCTCCAAACCGAAGCTCTCAACGTTATAAGTTTTTATTTATATAATAGATTCTAGTATGTTAATAAGGTGAAGTCTTTTGGTGGTAGCCCAAAAGACTTCAGTAAGGGTTTAATTAGGTGTACTAAAAAGCTCCATACTGGACCCATTCTTGTTTTTAGTACTTATATATTAATGTTTTATTATTCGATTTAAAGGGCATCTGTGACGTTGTACTGTTTGCAGATGATACCTATCTTATTTTCAAAGTAGTTATGAATAGGTATAAGATTTTAACGAAGTACACAGTCAATAGAACTCGCAAACAGTCCATAGTTACGAATTAGTTTATGTCAAATAACCTATTTCCCAATACCAAGAAAACGACATGTGAAAAGTTCGCCTTGCTAAATGTTAGGAATCTAGGACATAACATAATTTTAGATAAAGAGGTGCTTGATACTGTAGTTTTTCTGGGAATAACAGTAGTTTCCAAATTTTAATGGGGACCAAACATGAAGCCTAGCAGGAAGGCACAGTTCGGCTACCTACGCCGTCGGGAAAGTAAGATAAAACATTGACATTGATACAGCTCCTTTAGTCTATTTTAGTTAATTCCATAGCGTTATATCCCACGGTATTCTACTGTGAGGCAGAGCCGCTCATATACAAAATATATTTGTCATTCAAAAACGATCTGGTAAATTGCTCGAATAGCTCGTTTAAAGATATTTGTATTCTCACGGTTGCTTCTCAATTATACTTAACCAGCGTCCTGTATATTAGGAAAAATATTCTTTTATACACTAAACATAGATAACATTCAAAATTTTAGCACCAGAAATAATGGCAAACTATGAACCTCCTTCACCGTCTTCATAAGGTTCATATTTTATTTGTTGGACTTGGTGAAACTTCTAACAAGAAGATGCCCTTTACTTTGCTGGAATAACCTCATAATGAACAGCACAACTGAAATAGGACCTCTATTCAAAGGCATATTATATCCTAATAACAATTATTTAGACGATAAGAATAGTTTGTCGCTCTGATTAAATCGAGATAATGTTTATGATCTTTCTCCAGAATAAGCTTAGTGACAGGTTATAAGATTTCATATATATAATTGTTAATTTTTTAAACCCAGCAATGTATGTATCACAGATAGGAAGCTTCTACTCGTTCACATTTTTATTTTTAATGATATTATTCTTTTTTGTTATAAATTTGCTGGTAATATTGGCTTGGCGTGGCTAGCTGAAATATCCTAAATAATTTAATTTTAATTTAAAGGTTTTTCCGCCACTTCTTCCCAGCGATAGCACTAGAAAGTGGCGAAGGGCGGGCGTTTAGGGAAACTGTTTTATATAATTTTGATATTCAAGAAGTACTGATTCTCACACACCACAGATGTTCATCACAGATTGCCATTAAATAGAACGGAATATACTAAGAACTACAATGGACCCAGTACTGACCCTTGCTGTATACCTAAATGAATTGGTAACCCGGTAGATTTCACGCCATTAATATCTGCATCGGCCGCCAGATTACAGCTGCCACATTGCGGTAGCCCTATTGTGGCGGCCAAAGCTTGTCTAAGAAACTATGGCTTTGGTATTTATGATGGTAATGACTCGTAAAAGCATACTGTAAGTGGTAAAATAAACTATTACTAATGTAAATAATATTATGACAAATTTAACTAAAACAAATGATGTTTTGTATAACGTATGTGTTTATATGACTTACGTATTATACATTTGTTTCATTGTCGTAGACGAACATCCTTTTATTCATAAACTGTTTTTATTTATTCAGCATTTTATCAGCCTTGGTGAAGTTTGTTGCTATACAAATGCATTTTATTTACACTGGAATATTATGTCTGTGTGTTTATATTTGATAAAATAATTGGTTATCGACATAGCATAATCAACCTAATCCTATTGCTAGGACATAGGCCTCCGCTCGGTAAGAGGGAATGGGCCGCAGTCCACCACACAAGAAGAGGTGGAGCGCGAGAGGAAGAGGTATTCTTTTTGCCCTCACGCCCCTAGTCTTCGAAAAAGAGGCCCTGGTAGTCAGGAAACAAGACGTCGCGAACTCCAGGTCAATGTAGTCGTGGGTTTGCTAACGGCAAGCTGCCCATTGGTTGCCGCTCAAAAAGGACCGAGCCCGTTTAGACAGCGCGTTATATTTCATGAACACCTAAAGGAGATGTCACACCGTGACGAATGAAACCCGTCACGAGACTACACTACTCTAGGACCGATGCCTGCCAGGTCCGTGGGTTATTCAAAAAAGATACCGTGGTCCCTTGCACTTAAGCAAATGTGTTCCGTAAACTTTAGCCGCCGGCAGAAGTTACCACCCACTAGGCAAAGTCTTGCCGCCAAGCGATTTGTCGTGTTACGGCATGATGTCTGGTGAAGCCGTACGGAGGACGGGTCTGAGCAGTTGTGTTGCGATGTGTGCCGGGTACGATGCGCCTAATGTTGTTGTGTTGGGAGTTTGGTCGTGGAGGGTCTTCAGATCAATCTCCCTTAAGCGCAGCATCATTGTCGTGTTGTTGGGTTTAACATTGCATCACCTCGCTCAACTGCCGTCTTCCTTCCTATTCGCTCAGTTTTTCTGAGTGAATAGGCTCTTAATAAACTAGCGCGCTTTACCATCAACGATCGCATCACTGCTTATCATCAGGCGGGATTGCGGTCAAGCACTAGTTTATAATTATTAAACAAAAAAAAAAAGCCCCTCAAAGTCTGACAGGCCCTTCCGCTTCACCCAGAATGGGGGAGAATTTGAGTACACAAAGCTGAAAATCAGCATGAATATTTCACAAAACAAGATACAGATATAACCCGACGTAAGGAAAACATAATTAGTAATCATCTGAATGTGTTGTATGAACCTTTTATTGTTTATAAGAATTTTTGCAACACTTGACGCAAAAATGTATGCAGCTTTATATGACAAATTCAGATGATTACTTAAGCAAAATTAAGTAACCTCTTAAAGTACACAACACTCTATACTTTTTTTAATATTCCCTACCTACTGGAGAGTGAGTGGACTGCTAGTTCTCGCCACGTTGAAGCAGCCCTTGCAGTATGAGTTTAAATTGTCTCGTCTGTCTGTTTTTCTGGGCCGTCAAACTTTTTCTTGACGTACCATCTATTATTTATTAATGTTGATACAATAATCGTATCTACACTGCACAAATGTTTTTTACTGAATCAACTAACAAATTATTAAAATAAAAATATAATAATCTAACCTAACAGATATTTTAAATTAAACAAATCGAAGGATTCCTCTGCATCACTATTGCTAACGTACCTCATAGCTTAGCTTGGCCTTAGTCAAGGTAAAGGCTAATACTTACGTCACGAAGTGTCTACCAGATATTTGAAGATTTCGTTGGACAAAAGATGGGCACTCGGATCTTACAGTCAAGGGTATTTAGACCTGGAGACGCCACGATAGTGGCGGTAAGTCCCCCCTTTGTGACTAGCGAGGCGCCACGGCGCCCTAACCTTCCGCCTGACGCAGGTCCTCACCGGGCACGGCAGTTTCGGAAGGTTCCTGTTTCGTATAAGGCGGGAGGAAACGCCAGGGTGTCACCACTCTATGAATCGCCCTAAGGACACGGTGGAGCAAACGGGGGACGTCTGCCCGGCTTGGGTAGAGCACCGCCGTGTCTTCGTGGCGGCGATCGGCGGTGATCTCTCGCGTCTGACCCTGGTCCAGGCCATGGTCCGGAGCGAGAGTCCATGGCAGGCCGTCACCTCCTTCTGCGAAGCAGTAATGCTGGCAAAGGAGGAGTAAGAGCGCATGAGGCAGCGGGAATCCCAGTACCTTCACGCCACTAGCCGCCGTAGGAGACGCCCTGGTCGGGAGATAACATCGAACTCCCGGCTACCGTAGGCGCGGGCCTGCTGGCAGTGAACAGTAGGCAGCTCACGGCTCGGTAAGGACTAGGCCCGAGTTGATGGCGCGTCGTGTTTCACGCGCGCCTCAAAGAGATGTTAGCAAATAGTGACGGGGTCCACGAAGACCGATGCCTCCTGAGTTAGGGTTGCGGGTTGTTTGAAAAAGAAAGCGCGGCCCTGGCCGTCGCATACGCAAGTGAAGAAACACGGGTGAGTTTTAGTCAGTAAAAGTCTGGCATGCCTTTCCGCTCATGCAGAGAGGTCATTTGATGATTTCCCATTCCAAAAAAAAAGGCTACATAGACCAAAATTTTTAACGAAGAAAACTCGTCATTTTTATCATTCTGGAAATATAATTAAATTTATATTTAATAAACGTTATGATTATGCTAATTATTAAGAAATATAATTTCCAGTTGCTTCATTTCTAGCCAATCTTATCACTCTATACCACATGTTTTGTTTAAGTATGATCCTTCAGGCCAAACACAAGGGCTTTAATTTCAACAGGTACATAAATTAATTTACAATCGTCAGCCTAAATAGACAGTATCTGGTTTATTTAGCGTTGTCGGCCCCTCTCAATTACGAGGGATCTATGACAAAGGAATAATACGTATTAATTTCATTACGAATGTATGGAGAGGTAGAAATTTAGACAAGTTATCTGGGATACAAAAGTTAGATTAATTGGTTTGAATGTGCTTACAAAGATAAATTTAATTCAATTATAACGGATATTTAAGTGGCTGAGCATTTTAAAAATAAATATCGAAGTTTCAGTAAGAAAAAAAAAAAAATACTGTAATCCAATGGGAAATGACCTGTTATCATTGTTTATTTTAAGCATTTTCAGTCTTCCGGCTTCAGATTGAAAATGCTTAAAATCATTTTAAAAAAGTAGTATTTTAAGCATAACGCATTAAAAAATACAAACTTTTAACACTGTTGGGTTTTAGTCAGGAAAATTCATCTGCTCAGCCCAAAGCTGGAGAGATCATTTGGTTTGTTATTCAAAAAGGCGTAGAAATATTGCTTACATTTTTAAATTAATGTTCTTGCAGTAAATTACTTTAGCATAGTTCAAGTTCGGGATTCAGAGTGCCTAAAATATAATTTAAATGCGGTGAAAGTCCTACCGAAAAAAAAAAAATGTAAACACCAAAATATATTCAAAGCAAGATTTTTAACGAAGAAAACTCTCCAAAGTCTGATTTGCCATTATTTAAATAGAACAAAATATTGGAAAGCAGTAAGGGAGGACGCTAAAGAGCATCCATGGCTTCTGGCTCCAACATAGCCCACTTTGTCAAGTGAACACGTAAACTTTAGCGAAAAACTTTCGCGGAGGTGATGACTTTGAAACTTTGGGACCTACGTTGTTTGCCTTTTACGACTGAGTTCGGATTTCCTAAAAGATAACCGACTTGCTGAAAGTTGTGAGTAGAATATCCATTTAGGTCCTGATAATCTTTATTAACAGGATCTAAATGGTTATTCTCCTCAAAACTTTCGATGGCTTTTAGATGGTTATATTATAAAATAAAAAGCAGTCAGGTGCGAGTCACAATCGCTTACAAAGCGTACTCACAAGGGTAAAAAACGCCAAAAAGTATGTTTCTTGTGTGGCCTTTGCTAAGGTTTCTTGTACCTTTAATTTCATTTCTTTATTATTTGTTGTTATAGCAACAATAGAAATAAGTACTTCTTTCTCTTTCTATAGTTGTGATAATTTCAACTAAAACATAAAACTTTAGTTATATATACATATATTTTCATTTCATCCTACTGGCAGACATACGGACGAACAGCGAAGGCTTAGTAATACTCAGTCCCCATGGCACACTATTGCTATCAATTGGTATTATTTTGAAGCGTATTGCTCCATTACTTAGATGTGTTCAAAAATGTGTCTACTTAACGACGTAAATAACGCAGTGATGTTGAACTGCCAAAATAAAACCTATTGCTAATGATTATATGTTACGCAATCACCCTGCAGTTGCCGCTGTGATATCTTTCGTTTCCAACTGTGTGTCTCACCTTAATGTAAAACGTGATAACATAATATTCGTTTTCCTTAACCGCATGTGAACAATCCACATACATATAAAAAATATTAACACATGAACCTAAAGACACAGCTAGTGACACGTGAGCAAATTCGATGCATACCTTGACGACTGGAGGTGGCGCGTAAACTACTGATATTCCACTTCATTACCCCGATGATGCGCCGAGTTTTTTGTATACTCATTTCCTCTCTGCGTTCAAGGAAATGCTGGTTGTATATGAAAAAGTAAACGAATCTCGTCTACAAGATACATTGGATTCCCTCAGCTGTAAGTCGTTTTTAGATAGGAAGCTATATAGCGTTCAGCCATATCATTATTAGTTTCTCGGTGATTCTCCTGCATATAACATACAACATAAATATTATTACAAAAAAAGTCAAATGGTTAGACAATTTGGTGGTGGGGTTTTCCTTTCCAAAATAAAAATAAGGATGACAATCAATATTTCTTGAACGTTAATATTGCAGAAAAAAATACTCCTTAATTTTCTGCCTTTACTACTTCCTGCTTTCTTTTTTTTTAATAATTATAAACTAGCGCTTGACCGCAATCCCGCCTGATGGTAAGCAGTGATGCGATCGTTAATGGTAAAGCGCGCTAGTTTATTAAGAGCCTATTCACTCAAAAAAACTGAGCGAATAGGAAGGAAGACGGCAGTTGAGCGAGTTAATGCAATGTTAAACCCAACAACACGACCAACGATGCTGCGCCAAAGGGAGATTGATCTGAAGACCCTCCACGATCAAACTCCCAACACAACAACATTAGGCGTATCGTACCCGGCACACATCGCAACACAGCTGCTCAGACCCGTCCTTCGGCAAGACTTTGTCTGGTGGGTGGTAACTTCTGCCGGCGGCCGATGTTACACTTTCGCTGTGAAGAAGTGGCGCAACAAACTGCAGCAGAGCTATACTAACTACTTACTTCTATATAATAATATGTATGCATGGCTTGTTATTATAATAAGTTTTCAGTATGTATTGTTGTTTTCTTGATTTTCAATTACAACGATTATATTAACAAGTGCCGCATAAAAATTACTAGCGATTGTCTGTCGCGACAAAATTATGGGTATGAATGACTATAATAGTAGAGAATATGATACATATGCATACATAAAACATGATCTGGTTAGAACTTTCTAGTTGTATCATCTATCACAATGTAATCTTTCCGAGTAGTCACGCCCTTGTGTAAATACTGAGGATTGTAATTCAAAGAATAGTATGAAAGACCAAGACATTCTGTGCCTATCTTAATACCATAAAATACGATAAGGGAAATATAATAATAAGAATCTTAACTATTGGAATATTTGAAACAAAACTGTAATGAAAACTTTTAAGCAAGCAACGGTCAATCCAAAATTTGAGAAAACAGAAACGAAACACAGATATACAAAATACAATAAGAAACTTAGAACCAAATGGTATCGTGTCGAGCGCACATCCGTTGATACTCAGACGGATATAGTGAGCTGACGTCACGTATCCGCATCCGCATATAATCCGACACGAGATTGACAGCCTCCCGGGCCTGTTTTCCAACCAAAACTTGCTGCTGATAATACTGTTTACCTTTACTATCTGCTAAACTAGTTATATTTCATTTCTGTCTATGTTATCCATCACAACAATTATTTTAATTTATATAGCATTTTTTATAACATACATACCTCATTATAATCTGCCCCTTCAATTGCTGTTTTTAGTTTTTTGGCATCATCGGCTATGTTAAAGATTAGAAAATTGGCAATCACATTCAAAGCATTTCCGCAAAAACTTTCAATTTCATTTGACATAAGCTTATCAGGCATCGGTCCCGCTGAATGCGGGAGGCGCAGGACTAGTCGTCGTTTGGATCCTTGGAGGAGATCTATGTCCAGCACGGACGTCTTTGTTCTGAAATGATGATGATGATGATGATGATGAAGCTAATCGATAGCTTATAAGCGGCAAGAAATTAGGGAAGTATTGATATGCCCCGTAGTGGGATATCATGGGCTATTAAAATAATTCAATAATACTTACATCAATTAAATTAATTTTTACTTTTCTATAACAGCGTTATCGCTGAAAGACACTTTTTCTAGGCCCTCTTGATAACTACTTATTAAGACAAGAAGTTAATGATCTTTCCAATATCTTCATTGATATTGTGAAGTTCTTCAATCTTGTGATATAAACAGGATATGTTTTATCCGGGCGGTGCGCAAACTGTAACATTCTGTAATTCCATGCATACATATTTTATAGGTTATTAAAAATAAAAATATCCTGTATGATTCAGAGCAACACAAATTATGAGTTAGCTACACACTCTAGCTACTAGCCTACACAACCCTTAGTAGTCTCGCAATACATAATCCGTCATGGGACTGACCAGCGGCCTCTCAGATCTGTTACAAGATTACACACTTCCTGATGTTCATACCGTTTGGTTTTACTTTTAGTCGACGACGAAACCAATGTCCGTTTAACTTACTATTTCGTATTAACTTGCGGTATCCACAATGTAACTACCAATGTAACTTTTATAAAGTTATACATTATGTACTTTCTAAGTATATCTTGGACACCCATGACTGAAGGTGAAGGAAATCATCTTGAGGAAACCGGGACTTTAAGTCTGAAATCGCCAACCCGCATTGAGCAAGCGTGGTGATTACGCTGAATCCTTCTCTGTATGAGAGGAGATCCATGCCCAGCAGTGGGACGATACGATGATGATGATCCACAATGATAACTGCATTATTTTTTATAGGGCGACCACGATCCTGAGTGGAGGTGCAGTGGAGTGCAGTTATTGTTCGCCTAAAGTATTTGGAATGGTGACATTATTCTTCTTCATCATCTCAGCGTTAATCCCAGTCGTATCCAAAGCTTTTCAGCTTTGGAGTCTAGGGTCCGTTTTACCAGTCTTACTGCTCATTTTGGCTAAACTTCGGGATTTTCCATGAAGCGACTGCCGTCTGACCTCCACAACCCGAAGGCGATATCGAAGCATTACAGTTAGACTAATTGTAGGACTTTTGAGGGCTCCAACAACCCGCAACGACTGCCATTAGATGTTCGTATGGCAACCGGGACCAACGGCTTAACGTGCTTCTCCGAGGCACGACTAGACCAGTGCAAATATTCATATTAATAGGTACAAGTATTTGCACTGCGTGGGGATCGACTCCGCGGCTCCTTGCGCAGCGACCGCGTTCGCTACTGCTACGCCACGGAGGCTGGAATGGTGACATTATTAGCACTCCTTATTGATTCAGATTCTTGTGACGCAGAAACAGTATGTTAAGCAATTTAATTAAAATTATTCGCAGGGAATTTAAAAAATTCTGTTCCATATACAACGATATTTATTTCTTTATACAAAACCTGAATAAAGTTTGTTCAGAATAAGTAACTGAATCGATTCCAATAATTTTAACACCATGTTATATTTTTTCCCAAATACGTATAGAATTTTTTTCAGTGTGGTTACCGAGCTCGCAACTCCGCGCTGACGGTAGATCATAGTACTAGGCCGGCGCCATAACTTAATAATAACTTTGTGGTTTTTCGTAATATCTTTATAAAATTTACTATAAAGGGTTTCTCTGACATCGACGCACAAACGAGTACCATGGATCCAGTACATGATTCTGAACCCCCCAGTGGTGGAATTTTTCGTCGGCTTTTTCATGATTTTAAAAAAATATATGTAGTTTTTTTCACTTTAGACCGTTCATAATTGCTACATTTTTATAACCCAATAGGATTTTAAAGTAAAAATTAATTAATTCACTAATTACACAAAAAAACGCAATGAAAACAAAACTCGAAAACCTATCTTATCAGCTGATTTAATAGAGTTCACATCAGGGATCAACGTCATACCTACAAACCCACACGGCGGTATGCTTGCAACGTTCAAAAGCCAAGCCGACACTTTTTTAAACATTGTTATTTCTGTTCATTAACGACACAAATGACTATTATAATTTTATTACAGGCATGCGGTCTAGCCTTTTCGCGAAGTTTGCGTTAGCATGTCAGATACATCCTGTATAGATTCTTTATTTAAAAATATTGGACACGTGTTTCGGGTTTCGCATATACGAAAAATAACGAAGGTATGGCATTTTTGTATTCAGTTTTTTTAATTGATAATCTCGATAAGAAATGTAGTATTTATTAACATAATACAGTAAACTAAAACATACAGTATGTAGGTATAAAAAGCTTTTACAAAAAATCAATTCAGCTTCTCTTTTAATAGCAAAAATAAACAATATAATTCAGCAACATACAGCGATTATTTTGCAAGAAAAACAAAATAATCCGCTTCATTTATCAAAAAACAAACGAAATTGCATAAAAGCGGGTGAATTATAAAACGGCTATTTGCCTCCACAGAGCCAGGAAAACTCTCATATTTCCGAATA
The DNA here is from genome assembly GCA_037179545.1 of Sesamia inferens. Lineage (NCBI taxonomy): Eukaryota > Metazoa > Arthropoda > Insecta > Lepidoptera > Noctuidae > Sesamia > Sesamia inferens. The sequence continues at coordinate 6,719,116 of CM073937.1, read as the reverse complement.
TAAAATATAAACTAGATCTTTACGGTTGATTTTAATGCTGGTTGTAAATATTAATTCGTTGCCGAAACTTCAATAATTCTGTTATCGTCCGCTTTTGATGCCAGAGTACTTGCTGTTTCGATGGGAAAACAATTTTAACTTCGTTTAATTTTACTTGATTGGATTAAACTTTAGCGTTTGAGGGATTTTTGTTTATGATTCACATAAACTAGCCTTTTCATTTGGCTAAATTTTGAGAGAAATAAAGTTGAGATTTATTTTGTTTTCACCTATCCACAATTAGGACGAGGCTCTCTATATTTTCCCACGTTTCTTTGTTCGGCGCCATCTTCGTATAATATGTTAAAAACATCTCCAAATCGTCACGTTTCTTATCCATGCCTCAGTGACCGAACGTCTTCAGGCACATCGGTAATGTTAAGAATGCACCTTATGTCGTTGGCATAAGTTTCAATGTCGCGTCACGTTACTTTTATTCTTTATAACTCGAGACCTAGGCATTGTAGAAGTACAATATAAAAATGCATTGCTAGACCTAGGATGGCCTGTCGAATGATACAGGTTTCACCAACTTTGTCAACAAAGTGTCGACATCGAAATTTCCAGAAACTCGTCTCCGGTGAATTACCGTAAGTATGCTGCTGAATGTCCTCGAAGTTATGCGGTATTATTATTATGTCTAGACGAATCTGGAATGTTCGATCAACTGACCTATATAAAGCGCCGTGTCGCCAGCAGTCAGTCAGTCTGCATTTGACTAGCGAAGAAGAACAAGCGACAGTTAAGAAGCGATACCAAGGAAGATCTACAGCGACAATCCAACCAGAACTTTGAGGACTACGTGAAGTAATATCTATAGTGCTGTTGTGTGTGTACGATACGGACTTTGTGGACGTAAGGGAAGACTTCGGTGCGACAACAGCTACGTTCTACTTGTCATTACCTACGATCGACTGTACCTTCGTTGCCAATAAACTTCGTAACCCTTAACCGGTATTTTAATAGCCCCAGCCCGAAACAATTATGTAATGATCAACGATGTTATGATTAATATTGTTATGAATGTAATGAAGAGTTTAGCTGATCTGCGTGGATGCATCTAATAAGAATTCCTCCTCACTCCCAATTTATCCTATTACCAGTTATTTGTTACCTGTCTAAAAATTTGATTTGATAATTGCTATATTATGACTGATTATAGCAAAAACATAAGTCTTGCCGCCAAGCGATTCGTCGTGTTCCGTCATGATGTCTGGTGTCCGTACGAACGTACGGAGAACGGGTCTGAACAGTTGTGTTGCGATGTGTGCCGGGTACGATTCACCAAATGTTGTTGTGTCGGGAGTTTGGTCGTGGTGGGTCTCCAGATCACTCTCTCTCTGGCGCAGCTTCGTTGGTCGTGTTGTTGGGTTTAACTTTGCATATTTGAATAGGCTCAATAAACTAGTGCGCTTTACCATCAACGATTGAATCACTGCTTAACATCAGGCGGGATTGCAGTCAAGCACTAGTTTATAATTATTAAAGAACAATAGCACTCTTCGATTCATAAATTATAGGACGTACTCAACATACCGTATTCAACAACGTAATATTGGATACTCCCCTTACGACGGGTTGTCCGATGACGGAAACGTGATGGCAGAAATATGTATGTCATGAAAGTAATTCCCGCGCACTTTCTCCAAAATGCATCCTTTATAATACCGAAAGGCTCGCTACCCTACACTTGTACACTTGATTGTTCTATACCATATTTACCACCAATTTGCCTCTTAGCACGCCTCTCCACAGAGTCTAAAAAGAAGTTGTCAAGTGGCATTACCAGACCGTATGTAGCTGCAGTAATCCACACACGAACGGGCCTGTGCTTAGTATAACATTGGAAGCTATCCCGGTATGACGTACCGCTAAACTTTGCATTAACGCCAAGTTTCTTAGCGGCCATCTTGACTTTGGACTCAATGTCTTCATTTCTCTTTTAATAGAGAAAAGGAGAGAAAAGGCTAATACAGCCAGAGAAAAAAAAAAATAACCAGTGTCATCGGATATAATGCAGTCGCAGAAAGCGCTGGATATATTCTAATATTTAATTTAATAGAAAAAAACCGGTTATTTATGAAATTAAATTTCATTCTAAAATATCAACCGGTTTCTTACAGAACTTTGAGTATATCCGACGAGCCCGTAGGGTAATTGCGTAGCACACGGTCAGTAGTATTGGTTTTCATTTTGGCGATTCAATAACATCGATTGCGTTATTTATATTGCTGAGCAGACACATTTTTAAAACATATGGGGCAATGGATTAGCAATAAGCTACAAAATAATCCAAGTTGATAGTAACAGTGTGTTACGAAATTAGGGTGCTGGTTGGTACTTTGGTGACTCAAAATTAATCACAACGCTTGCTCAAGATGGAAGAAAATTTCAGATTTATATATTCACTAGCTTTCCGCCAGCGGCTTCGCCGGCGTGTAATTCGGTTATATCACGCATTTTAGATTTCCCTCGGGAATATCATTTTTTTTTTTTCAATAAAAGGTAGCCTATGCTCTTTCTCAGGGTCTAAAGATTGTCTGTTCCAAATTTCATCAGAATCGGTCGAGAGGTTTAAGCGGGAAAGCGTTACAGACAGACAGACAGATAGACAGACAGAGTTACTTTCGTATTTATAATATTAGTATGGAGTACTAGCTGCTGTGAACGCGACTTTGTTTACAATGTAAGTTGGAAAGCAAATTAGGAAGCAAATGTGCAGAAATCTACTGCTTATTCTTCATTAAAATTGGCATTTCTTTCTATATTTCATCATCTTTTTTTTTTTAATAATTATAAACTAGCGCTTGACCGCAATCCCGCCTGATGGTAAGCAGTGATGCGATCGTTGATGGTAAGGGTGCTAGTTTATTAAGAGCCTATTCGGCTATGCGGCTAGACTTTGGTGGGTGGTAACTTCTGCCGACGGCCGATCTTAGCGTTTATCCCGGTTGCGTCCGCGTTTTTCGCGTTGGAGGCCGGGGTCCGCTTTTCTGCACATTCTCCTTTATTTATTGTTAACATAAATTAATACATTTAGTTTTAAAACTATCTCCGAAACGGCTAGACCAATTTAGACGGTATTGGTAGATGTTAAGCTATTTTTTAATAAAAAAATATGGTACCGTGCAAATAATTGCGCATGGGCAAAGGCAAAGAAGCTAGTTCTAAAAAAGAAACCCACTCGTAGATATTAGGTTTTTTGATGAGGCCAGACACCAGAAGGCTGCCAAACTAATTAACATAGTGCAAAATCTAGAGAGCTTCATTCAGAAAGATCGAAGTAATATTCAACAGGTGCCTTTATCTTACTTTGCCTCCTCAGATAAATTACTTCACACAATAACAATTCCAAAATTTACCGGCGCTTTAAAAGTGGCGCTATAGAGCGTTGTGTTGATTAAGGTACTATAAAGGTATTTCAAATAAGGCTGTAGAAGTCTCTGAAATATTCTTATCGTGTATCGAGTTGAAAAACGCTTAGACGTGACTCGTGCTGTTAAATAAAAAAGATATGAAACACGAAGGTTGGATGTATAATGAGAAAAAAGGTTTCAACAACACAATAAGGAAAATCTCAAAATCTCTCCGTACATCAAAAGGGAAAAAAGCGAAACCCTAATAGGATCACTTTGTTTCCCGTCCGTCCGTCTGTTTGTCAAGACCCTTTTTCCCAGGAATGCGTTGATGTATCTAGTTGAAATTAATAACAAAGTTAATCCAATTTGTGTTTAAACCTCTTGCGACTAGTTTACTGTGCGAGTTTATAAGAAAAGAAGCCTAATCGTAATTTAAAAAAGTTCAAAATTTAATGGAAATTTAACTTAGCGACAATCCAGCAAGGCTAGCCTAGTTCATGGGAAAGGGTTACACCTATTGTGCGTAAGTAACCTAATGCTAAATGAAGTTTAATTTATTCATCTGTAATGATGTAAATGTGATCTTTTTATCTTTTTGGTAATAAACAATTATTATTATTACGTATAATTATTTATTTCAGACCATGTCCATAACATGTAAGTAACAATGAATTTAAAAACTAGTGTTAGTATTATCAAACAAAAATAAAAATTAAATATATACATGAAGCTGTACCCACCTTTGCAGCATGGGGAACTCCCACCGATCAGTAAAAACACTCAGTATAGTGTTGGAACTACCACAAATGCGAGCAAGTAGGGAGGCGCATCTTTTTTCTGATAATAGAGGTAAAGCCATCCACCCACTGCGCGATGAAGGCCAGCCCACGCTGCAGCTGAGCCAGTAATTATTATAATGTTCCAACAATGACCTCTGAATTTGTTTCTTTTTTTATTTTTAATAATTACAAACTAGTGCTTGACTGCAATCCCGGTGCGCAGTGATGCAATCGTTGATGGTAAAGCGCGCAAATTTATTAAGCCTATTCACTTAAAAATCTTAGTGAGTAGGAAGGAAGACGGCAGTTGAACGAGGTGGTGCAATGTTAAACCCAACAACACGACCAACGATGCTGCGCCTGAGGGAGATTAATCTGGAGACCCTCCACGATCAAACTCCCGACACAATAATATTTGGCGCATCGTACCCGGCAAACATCGCAACACAACTGCTCAGACCCATCCTCCGTACGGCTTCACCAGACATCATGCCGGAACACAACAAATCGCTTGGCGGCAAGGCTTTGTCTGGTGGGTGGTATCTTCTGCCGGCGGCCGATGTAATGTCTATCTTTGTACCAAATTTCAATTAAATCAGTTCAATGGTTTAGACGTGAAGGCGTAACAGATAGACAGATAGAGTTACTTTCGCATTCATAATATTAGTAGGGATTAACAATATTTTTTGGTATTCCATTTTGAGCTCAAATAAATAAAAGGGTCCGACTCTCGAACCATCTACTAATTAGTCAAAACAAAGCCTAATCATTTGTTTTGGATAGGTAAGCCCGTTCTTGAGTTACAAAATTACAAAGAAAGTGGCATTGATTTTTATGATTTTTTATTTAAATAGATGAGATGATGATCCACCATTTTATTGAATTAATTTGTTACAAGAAACATGATAAATGAAGAACCGCTCAACCGATTTTGTCCAAACATCATATAAACCATCTACTAATTAGTCAAAACAAAACCAAAACATTTGTTTTGGATAGGTAAGCCCGTTCTTGAGTTATAAAATTGCAAAGAAAGTGGCATTGATTTATATATATATAAATAAGATGATGGTACACCATTTATTGAATTCATTTGTTATAAAAAATATGATAAATGAAGAACAGCTCAACCGATTTTGTCCAAACTTCATATAAACCATCTACTAATTAGTCAAAACAAAGCCTAAACATTTGGTTTGGATAGGTGAGCCCGTTCTTGAGTTATAAAATTACATAGAAAGTGGCATAGATTTTTATATACAATATGTTAAGAAAACCCTGTCCGACTCATAAGGATAATAAAGGTTAGGTAAACACATGACCAAATATAATATAAAATTTTACGTAATCATCATAGTACCAATAAAAATGAATTTTGAAATAATCTTATTTTCCCGCGAATTAATTCCAACTTCCCCGAAATTTGGTACTTTAAAAAAGTGACAACACCGGTATTATTGTGAGCGAATAGCGATGCGACCACGTGCCGCCCGCCGCCCGCGGAAGGGTGCTTAACGCACATTTATTAAGTTACCTCTTTTTGCGAAATAATATTTATTTTTTAGGGGGATTTTTTTTAAGTTTAGCCCGGTTTTGTATCCATTAGTAGAATCAGTTATCGATACCTAACAACACCTTCACGGGTCGGTCAGGGTTTTCTTAACATACTGTATGTAGATAAACTAGTGCTTGACCGCAATCCCGCCTGATGGTAAGCAGTGATGCAATCGTTGATGGTAAAGCGCGCTAGTTTATTAAGAGCCTATTCACTCTAGCCTTGAAGACACTCAAATTGTAGTCCGACGGAAACACCGCCGCTGGTAGATTAATAATCTACCACGCTTCCAGTGCGGGATGGTAGATGTGACATGTCTTCCAAGTTTTGGCTCTAGGACATGCCGATTTCCTTACGATGTTTTCCTTCACGGTTTTGAGAAGAAATAATTTACACAAACTACGATCAACATACAACTTGTAAGTCGCAGCTACCACCATCGCTGCTCTCTCAATATTTCTACATTTTGTAAAATTTTTGTCATTTTTGTCGCTGAGATGAGACTGCAACTAAATTTTGAACGTTATGAGTTAAGTTAATTGGCTTTCTTACTGTGACGTTCTTTAAGTTTGAAGAAGTGCACCTCAGATTTATCAACGTAAAAAAAACAATTAAGGCATATATAAGATCGATATATAAGATGGATCGATCGATCAACAGTCTAATTAGGTAAGTCTAACTTCGAGAATCAGTTGTCTCGCTGAATCCAGCTTCCGCTTTCGCTGATTCCGTTCGGGAAGTTACGCTACATCTTCTCGTCGTCCAAGATACAAAAGTGTCTCACGACACAGTCTTCGACCAGTGTGTGTTGCCAGTGATAACATATGAAACTGAAACGTGATCGCTCACAATGGGTCTCATACGAAGGCTGAAGGTCACACAAAGAGCGATGGAAAGAGCTATGCTCGAAGTTTCTCTGCGTAATCGAATCAGAAATGAGGAGATCCGCAGCTCTTCGAATCGGGGCACTTTGCGATTGGGCAACACAAGACCGATCATTCTGGAAAACCTTGGGGAGGCCTTTGTCCAGCAGTGGACTTTTATAGGCTGAAGAAAAATAAGATCGTGGCTAGAGGTATATTATAGTTAATGCCTACCTGTTTTGGAAGTTTTTCCATAGTGAGTTTATACAATATGTAAAGAAAATCCCGTCTAACCCATATGGATAATAAAGATTAGGTAAAAACATGACCAAATAAAATATGAGATTGCACATAATTATCATAGTAATGAATTTTGAAGTAATCTTTTTTTTTCCGCGAATTAATTCCAACTTCCCCAAAATTTAGTCATTTTTTTAAAAGCGACAAGACCATTTTCGACCTTATTTCCTTGTCCCCCTTCGCCTGCGCATTTATTGCCTACCGCACATGTATTAAGTTACATTTTTTTTTTTAATAATTATAAACTAGCGCTTGACCGCAATCCCGCCTGATGGTAAGCAGTGATGCGATCGTTGATGGTAAAGCGTGCTAGTTTATTAAGAGCCTATTCACTCAGAAAAACCGAGCGAATACGAAGGAAGACGGCAGTTGAGCGAGGTGATGCAATGTTAAACCCAACAACACGATCAACGATGCTGCGCCAAAGGGAGATTGATGTGAAGACCCTCCACGACCAAACTCCCATCACAACAACATTAGGCCGCATCGTACTCGGCACACATCGCAACACAACTGCTCAGACCCGTCCTCCGTACGGCTTCACCAGACATCATGCCGGAACACGACAAATCGCTTGGCGGCAAGACTTTGTCTGGTGGGTGGTAACTTCTGCCGGCGGCTGATGTTATGGCCTATCACATCCTTTTTGGGAAACAATATTTATTTATTTAGGGGGATTTTTTTATAAGTTTAGCCCGGTTTTGTAAGTATTAGTAGAATCAGTTATCGATACCTAACAATACGTTCACGGATCGGACAGGGTTTTCTTTACACATTGTATATTGGTGAAGTAAAAGAAATTGGTATAAAATAATGCACAAACACTGAATATAATCAAGTGAAAGTGGTACACGAGCGATTGACTCTGCCAAAGCAACTGTAGAACAAATAAAGTGGTCCTATTGGGGGAAGAAGTTAAAAGCGGACCAACTATTGATTTGCAACTTTATGAATAATGCGGACTTTATAAACTTGTTAGACAGTCCTTTTTCGGTTTGATAGAAAAACTTGTCCTGTTAGTTTTATATGCATATATGTTTATGTATCTATGTACATCGCTAACAGGCGTAGAGTAGTCAGCCTTTCGGTCTTCTATAGGATGCATTCTGGTGAGAGTGCATGATTTAATTCCGCCATCTCCGTTCCATCATCGGACGACCCGTCGTACAGCGAGTTTCCACCCTTACGTTGTTGACACCACTGCGATCCGGACGAAGTGTTTTGCTTCGTCCTTTATACCGCGTACATCGAGGGACTGGAACAATTTGCCAGCGTCGGTGTTTCCGTCACACTACAATCTGAGTGTCTTCAAGGCTAGAGTGAATAGGCTCTTAATAAACTGGCGCGCTTTACCATCAACGATCGCATCACTGCTTACCATCAGGCGGTATTGCGGTCAAGCGCTGGTTTATAATTTATAAAAAAAAAAAATATGCATGAATATGAATATTTGCACTGGTCTGGTCGTGCCTCGGAAAGCACTTTAAGCCGTTGGTCCCGGTTGCCATACGAACTTGTAGTAGCAGTCGTTACGGGTTGTTGGAGCCTTCAAAAGGCTTCACCAGACATCATGAACACGTGGCGTGAATCACATGGCGGCAAGATTTTGTCTGGTGGGTGGTAATTTCTACCGGCAGCCGATGTTATGGCCACCTGGCTGTCACCAGTCTATCTTATGAACCGTGACAACCATAGACAGTAGTAGATCGTGGAGTCTTTGTAATAGGATCCCGGTATAGATTTAAAAAGTTCACAGTGTGATTTAATTCTGAAATCTGTCAAAGAAACGTCAAATTTTCTTATATTTTGACGGGATTTTGACATTTGTTTGTCACGAAGATGAGACTGCGGCTACATAGACTCATAAGTCATTACTAGACATAAGACTCGCACATACTAGGCAAAAATGGCATAAAAGAGAAGCCTGCACTCAATAGCAAGAGGATCAAGTCTGCCAATTATTATAGTGTAGATGACATAAGTCTCCAGAAATAAAGAACCAAGCAAACTCATTTCCCTAAAAGATCCATGGAAAGTACTATACACAAAGTACCCATCTAATCAGATTCAACAGGATTGCCAACTTTATTTTCCAGACTTGTTGTACAAATTCAACGGAGGAAATTTTCTTTTCATGTAATTTGCACAAGCTTCGGGATAACTAGAAAAGTTCTCTACAAGAAAAAAAAATATATAAAAAAGACGTCTTCAAACAAGACAGATAAGTACAAGTATTAACACCAAACGTAATGGAAGAAGGTCAGTGTAAACCAGCTCTTACAGTAATTGTAGAGGTTGTTCAGAAGATTGAGTATTAAAAAAGGACCAAAGTAAGGTTTCAGGTTTTTAGAACAGTGTAGGGGCGGAGGATTCAAAAGGGACAATGGTTTTGAAGACATTACTCTTACAGCTGTTTGCACACCGTCCAATAAGGTCTTACAACGGTAGCCCACCTCACCTATCCAATGAAACAATTTAATAATATTAAATACTAGCTGTTGTCCGCGACTCCGTCTGCGTATTGATATAAAATAAGCGCCTGTTAAAACAATGGGAGCAATATGTATGTATTTGCCCCCGTTTTCCCAACATTTTTTATTACTGCTCTACTCCTATTGGTCATAGTGGGATATTATATAGCCTATCTGATCCAGACTATCTGTGTACCAAATTTCATTACAATCGGTTTAGTAGTTTTGGAGTGAAAGCCGGACAGACAGACAGAGATATTTTCGCATTATATAATATATATTAGTATGGATTATTAATTTTTAAGCTAGCGTATATGGACTCTGGCAAAGATTGCGCTCGCATATATGATGTTTCAAACTACGTCATAATCTAAACTAATATATAATTTATAGTAATATACATAAGTCGAAATGGGTAGAGTGATTTTTGGTACTTGTATCATAAATGTTCATAGAAAGAAAAACGTGGCTAAGCCATTTTCCTGGAATGTAATTCCAGATCTAAGTAAATATTGTTAATGTTGGTAGTGACATTATTACTTCTTTTTTTTAATAATTATATAAACTAGCGCTTGACCGCAATCCCGCCTGACGGTAAGCAGTGATGCGATCGTTGATGGTAAAGCGCGCTATTTTATTAAGAGCCTATTCACTCAGAAAAACTGAGCGAACAGGAAGGAAGACGGCAGTTGAGCGAGGTGATGCAATGTTAAACCCAACAACACGACCAACGATGCTGCGCCAAAGGGACTCTCCCAACACAACAACATTAGGCGCATCGTACCCGGCACACATTGTAACACAACTGCTCAGACCCGTCCTCCGTACGGCTTCACCAGACATCACGCCGGAACACGACAAATCGCTTGGCGGCAAGGCTTTGTCTGGTGGGTGGTAACTTCTGCCGGCGGCCGATGTTATGGATGTTAATTTATTGTTTACTTGTTGAAAAATAAAAACAATCAAATTCCGATCGAAGCATGAATACATTTCAATATTTTATTTTTAGCCTCAAATGAAGGGTTTGGCCAAATCAAACGATTCTTCGACTTAATATAATTTATACATATTTTTTTTTAATCAATCAGCTCCGTAAATCCGGCGAAATATCCATATTAATATATACGTTTCCGATCAATGACCCCAATTTATTCTATCTATGATAATATATAAAGCTAAAGAGTTTGTTTGTTGGAACCCGCTAATCTCAGGAACTACTGGTCCGATTTGAATAAAATATTTTTGCGTTGGATAGCCCATTAATCCAGGAAGGCTTTGGGCTATATAAGATCACGCTGCACTAATAGGAGCGTAGTATAAGATAAAATTAGATTGTATGATGTATATTTTTTCTTATTACTCCATGCGAACGAAGTCACGAATGGCCGCTAGTAATGAATACGATTTAATTTTTTTAATCATTGAAAAATCCTTTTTTTATATCCTATGTTTAGATTATTTAGATTTATTAAGATGATTAAATTTGCGCGGTGTATATATACTTTTCATTTCTTTCACTCGGGAAGCAGTGTTGTTTTGATCTGATTATTAGGGTGGAAAATGCTGCTTCCCTCTCTAGAGAGGGCAAAATTCATATAAATTACTTCCCACCTAAGGGCCGCAATGAAATTTCAAAATAGAACTGCTATCATCTATGAAGAGTTTTAGGTACAAAAAAGAGTAGGTAATTAAAAAATGCTGCGGTCAAGTGAGTTTCTAAACAGCCAGTGTGAACTTAGCGCAAACTTCTTTAAGCGGAATAAGCCGTAACAATTATGCCGTGAGTTCCACATTTAAAATTTAAAAAGTTGACATAAATTGGCGGGATACTAATCTGTTATTTATCTGTGACAAAATTAAAATATATGTCGGAGATCGTCGATTAATTTTAATAGAAGTTGCTGATTTGATTTACGTAGTAGAGGGGCAAACGCTTGTAACGTTATTTTGTGATGGCGGCACATGGACAGAGTCGCTTTGGAAAGTGGGGTTCGTCGAACGGTCACTTTGCATCGAGACGCGGACCAAGGCACTCCTCCGAACCGAAACTGTCGGTTTGCCTATTCAAATTGTTATTATGAAGATTGGAGGGTATATCTACACGTTGTGTTTCAATTAAAAACTCACCTACGAAATGGAACTTGTACCACCACACCAAGAGGCTGTCGACCCTACCGCTCTGCCGTCGCTGTCTCCGACATCAGAAGTTGGATAAAGAACTACACTGCTCACAATCTCGTTATAAATCAAGGAACAGAATAACAGTCCCTTTCTGCCAATATTTTTATAGTACTTGTGTGATTACTTGTGTGATAGTTGTTCATTGCCTTTGTATGAGCTTCTGTACATGCTGGATGTACTGGCAGTGAGGCTGGAAGTGAACGTCAAGTTACGAGGTGCGCTCTATTGCTGGCGCAGAGATCGCTCCGCGTGATGATCCGCTGCAGGTGTGCGCTGCAGGCGTGCAAGTGCTGGCTGTTGCTTGGCGCGCGACAGTGCTGACTGATCCTTGGCGCGCGACAGTGCTGACTGATCCTTGGCGCGCGACAGTGCTGGCTGATCCTTGGCACGGGACAGTGCTGGCTGATCCTTGGCACGGGACAGTGCTGGCTGATCCTTGGCACGGGACAGTGCTGGCTGATGCTTTGCGCGCGACAGTGCTGGCTGTTGCTTGGCGAGCGAGGTGCGCTTGCTGAGTGCGCAAGGTGCGCTTGCTGAGTGCGCAAGGTGCGCTTGCTGAGCGAGCTGCGTGCTGAATCACATCAATGGCGTGTGGCGCTGCTGGAGCTGCGTGCGGCGCAGCCGGAGCTACGTGCGCTTTGCGGAACGCCCAAGGTTTCATGACTTGAGCCTCTACTCTGCAGGCGATGAGAAGATGTCAAAATAACCAAAAAGGTGTGCAACGGTTGACAACTGCCAAGTGGCAGGTGTTTGCGAGAAATTGCCATAATCCGGTGAGTCGTACTATTTTTATTTTGATTCCGTGGCCGAATGTTCTCTTGTCAAGCAATCTGTAATTTCATTGGTGTATGTATGCACGCACCAGTATATATACAGTGTACAAGGTTGTGCCAGTGTGTTGTGTACTGAACCATTTCTTTGCGACATGATAATAAGAGTTATTTGCAAATATTTCTTGTACTACCCGTATTCTTTGTTATAATGGACTGAGAAATTTTAAATCAGGGTTTTAAAAATATGATTTCTAAAATCAAAAACAAAATTGTTTAATTCAAATTAACCATCCGGTGGTGCTTTTGAATAGTCAATGTCGGTCAGTCCAAGAAAAGTGAAGCTAAATTGCATGTTTCAAAGCGTAGATCTCTATTGAGAAGAACGTGCAAGAAACTCCATGGTCAAGTCTGGTTTGTCTTTGATTATTTCAAAACTAAAGTTCACAGTGGCCCTCACTTGAGCTTCTGATAGGACGTGTGGTTAGATCATAAAATCTTCTAACATTGAATGATACTGAACCAGAAATACTACAACAAGACAAGAGAGCATGCGGTAACGAACATATAAGTGCTATTTACGAAAAATGTTAATTTGATGGAAATGAGTGCTATTTACGAAAAATGTTAATTTGATAGAAATGAGCTAAAGTAATGAAATTTAATATTGGTGAGTTGTTTGATGGCGATAATGGCGATCGTTACCTATTGAAATCGTTGATTGGAAACAGAACTTATAAGTACCCCCACGATCGTATATGAAAGACTTCTCCAAGTAATGTCTGCTGAGTTAGATTTTCAAAATTTAGAAGATGGTGAGGAGGGTGCCTCCGCCAGCAAATAGAACACGTATCATGGCTGAGTGGTCGCGCTGCACACACTAGTCTGTAGTCGTAACTGCAACCCAGTGAGAGGTTGTTCAGAGCGCGATGGGCAGCTAGTGGTGTGGCGGGGACACTAGTAGGTGTGGTCGCGCTGCACGCACTAGTCTGTAGTCGTAACTGCAACCCAATTAGGGGTTGTTCAGAGCGCGATGGGCAGCTAGTGGTGTGGCGGGGACACTAGTAGGTATGGTCGCACTGCATGCACTAGGCTGTAGTCGTAACTGCAACTCAGTGAGGAGTTGTTCAGGGCGCGATGGGCAGCTAGTGATGTGGCGGGGACTTTGGTAGATATGGTCGCACTGCATGCACTAGTCTGTAGTCGTAACTGCAACTCAGTGAGGAGTTGTTCAGGGGGCGATGGGCAGCTAGTGATGTGGCGGGGACTCTGGTAGATATGGTCGCACTGCATGCACTAGTCTGTAGTCGTAACTGCAACTCAGTGAGGAGTTGTTCAGGGGGCGATGGGCAGCTAGTGATGTGGCGGGGACCTGGGTCTCTGAGGAGACTATTAGTTGTACGGTCATGTGTTGACCTGGGAGTCGTGGACTCTAGAGTTGGTCGTATCACAAGAGGTGATGACGATATGGGTGTCAACTATGAGTTGTCACTAGCTACTGTGGTAGCGGGCGATGATGTGTTTTCTTTTTGATGATTATGATTTTGATTTGATAATTATGAGGCTTGGAGGAACCTTTTGTTTTCTTTTTGAAATTTGATAATTATGAGGCTTGAAGGAAGCTTTTGTGTTTAAGTTGTTAAAATAATTAAGTTTGGTTTTCTAATAGTCATTGTAATTAAACGTGCCGTGTGACGGTCAGGTTGGCCGAGTTCTCAAAAATGCTTCAAAGTCTGTGTTCTGTGTTTTTTTTTTTAATTTGTTACAGAAAGCACTAGGACGTGCAACCGGAAGTGTCGAGGTTTGGCTGGAATCGGCGGTTGGCCTGGTGGACTGGATCCCGGACTCCGAGGCTGAGGGAGCTTCGGATGCGACTGGGATTGGCGCTGGGATGATGATGATGAAGATGCACGAGGACGTGCAACTAGTCAGGCTGGCCGTGTCGGAGATCGTCGATTAATTTTAATAGAAGTTGCTGATTTGATTTACGTAGTAGAGGGGCAAACGCTTGTGACGTTATTTTGTGATGGCGGCACATGGACAGAGTCGCTTTGGAAAGTGGGGTTCGTCGAACGGTCACTTTGCATCGAGACGCGGACCAAGGCACTCCTCCGAACCGAAACTGTCGGTTTGCCTATTCAAATTGTTATTATGAAGATTGGAGGGTATATCTACACGTTGTGTTTCAATTAAAAACTCACCTACGAAATGGAACTTGTACCACCACACCAAGAGGCTGTCGACCCTACCGCTCTGCCGTCGCTGTCTCCGACATATATATTTACTAATCTTTTATACTAAGATTTGAATATTATTAAAATGAGTTCAAGCGATTCTAAAATGTTGAACCCAGATTCAATTAAAGATGAGGCAAATTGTGTTATCTAAAATCTTTTGCCAAAAGTCTCAAAAGAAAGATATATAAACACATACAATGATTTTATGAAGTGGCGAGCAGAGAAGAATATAATTTATTTTCCTAATATTTGGAACAAAAAGCACTGTAACACGGGTAAAAGAATCAATTCCTACTCGGACTATAACCTCTAAATACCTTGGTAATTGATTCTTTCTACTTTAGGTTAACAATTTAATATCCTAATACTTACTCTGTAAGAAGGGAGTGAAGTTTTAGATCGTAGGTTCGAACCCCATCACGCGCTTTACTTTATGTTATCACCAAAACGGTAAAGGATAAGATCGTTAGGAACCCGGCGTGTCCGAAAATTGAAGACTTGTGACATCTACCAACCCACCACTCCCTCTCACTCAGAGGAGGCTTGTATCCCAGGTCCAGGGGCGAGGGACATGAGGAAGTCTCCGCCCCCTATCGATGGACCCCGAGGCGGAAGCGCCCACTATCCCGTGTAGCAGACGAGGCCCGGACAGACCGGGCCAGCCCGAGGGTGTGGGGCCGTGGAAGAATTTAGACTCCCGTGGCCCCACGCGCCCTCGTGATAGAAGAGACACCGGGGTGGTTTTAGTCAGTAAAAGTCTGACAGACCCCGTCGCCCACCCCAGGGCGGGCTTGTATCCCAGGAGTGATTGTGTTCTTCTTCAAACACAACCAAGGCAATGGAGCATAATTTAGCCAATAGTTTCCATATAAACTCAATATCGTTAGTAACACAATCACGGCTCAGTAGACAGGCCGTAGTCCTGAATCTTGTTTCCAGTCAATATTTTACGTGGGTGCAACGGAGCGGTGCGGTTTGTTCCGCTACCAACTTCAGAACTAACTTTGCGAGTTCACTCTGTCGAACTTTACTTACTCTTAGGGTTTTAGACGTAATTGATTGTCTTTGAATAAGTATTTTAGTTGGATTTATATGTTTTTCGAAGCTTTGAATGCATGGTAAGGCGAGTAAGGTAAGCTAGGTATTTAATAACGGTAACTTCCGTGTTATAGCAGGCTTAGAATAATACCAACCCATATACTCCCGTGGGTGTCGTAAGAGGCGGCTAAGGGAACTCTCACCAGGAAAGCCAATAGCAGCTGTTCTCCTGTGAAATATCAAATTACTGCGATCTCCAACCCGTCTGCCAAGCGTGGGGATTATGGCGAACCTCCAATGTAATGGAAAATCTTGGCGGAGGCCTTTGTCCAGGAGTGGACCTCTATAGACTGGAGAAAAAGAATTTGACGGATTTTAATACTTCTAAGAAATGTATGTTGATAAAAAATCCTACTAATAAAATCTTTTTGCGTTTGACAGGCCAATTCTTAAGAGGCACCACGCTTGAGCCTATAGGAGACGAGCATAAAGGAACAAGGTCAGAAAAACGCTCAGGATAAACATCTCACTTGTACAAAGGCGCGGACAGAATCTAAAAGCGTGAGTGATGTGAAGGAATGACATTGCCAATTGTGAGTTTTTGTAATATTTTGACGAAGTTAAAGCTTTATAGGACTTCTAGTTGTACCATCAGATTGAAACATACCAAAAACCTCAAATCAAATCAAATAATTTTATTTGTAAATACAGGTAAATAGGTACAGATTTTATATATGTAGAACAGTACGCTGGGCTATGCCAGTAGGCGTATAAAATATGGTGTTTATCTGGCTCATGATAACAAATTTTTAACCTCTAAGAATATATTTTTAAACTCATGCATACTTATTGTTTCCAATTATTAAAATGACAAACCTAAATGAGGAACCGTTTCTCAATAATTTAATGTCAAAAAGTCTAAGTTGAAATAATTAAAATATAAATCATCAGTATAAAATCATGCATATCTAATTGTTTCTGGTTAAAATGTCAGACCCAAATGAAAAAATACTTTGAAAAATGCTGTATGATTTTTTTAGTTCGTTTATACATAGTTAACTAGTATAATACCCTTTAAATAGTAAACTGTAGATTACCTACATTATTTCTTTCTCCTTCCCCTTGGTATTCCATACAAAGGTTGTCTGTAAAAGATCGCTCTTAGCGATAAGACCGGCCATTGTGTCACCCTTTTGTAAAATCTTAATTTTATGTTCTGTAATTTATATTGTGTACATAGTAATTATTCTATTCTATTCTGAGTAGGTCAGGATTATTCAAAATATCAAATAATATACGAAATCCTAAAAGGGAAGGTATCTAAGCGGCGGCGGCAAGTACAAAGTGGAACATACCATCTCAACGGATGAATAGACTCGACAAGTTTCTTATTATTTTCTGTCGCAATATAAGGGTTGTGTTTCTTCTGCTGAGGTCAATCACCTGAAAGTTATTTTATATAAAATATGATCACGCAGTATTGTCTTACCTACTTTATTTGCGTTTATCTGAAAAATTGCGGTAATATGTAGACTTTTTCACTATTTTTCCGGTCTTTTCTTTTCCATAATTCAATATTTTGTCTAAGGTTTTCTATGTCAATAAATTATGTTGTATTTTTAATTTTGGTATTAACTTTTTCCTTTGCTAATTTAAGTATTAACTTTTACAAATGTACTGACGACAGCAGGTCAAGCTATCCGAAACTGTTAGACATTCCCAATCAACCTTGAGCCTTAATATTTTACCCATAAAGTTGAATATATAAAGAAATTTGACAAATTGTACTAGCATGATGTGCTGTCATTATGCTACTACAATCTATCAAATTTCGTCAAATGTCATCTGCAACGTTATTTTTGTTTATGCGAAACCCGAAACACGTGACCAGTATTTTTAAATAAAGAATCTATGTACAAAATTTCAAAGAAATATTATGAAAAACCACAACGATATGAGCTTGTCACCCTACTTACATTTTTATGGAGACAACCGTCCCAATAAAAATATGGTCAACGCACCGTTCGCTCGCCTGCGCCTGTAGCGACGCGGCGCGGGAGGGGCATGTCTCACTGTGCTAGTACTATGTTCTACCGCCAGCTGTGTCGGGTGCTCGGTAACCACACTGCAGCAATTTCTAAATATGTTTGGGAAAAAATATAACATGATGTAAAAATGATTAGAATCGATTAAGTTGCTTATTCTGAACAAACTATATTCAGACCTCGTATTAAGTAAAAATAAAGTTGTATAATAATTTTGTTGGCGTTAGCATCTAAGCTAACTTAATTGTGCATGCTGTGGTATTCTATAGGGGAAAAAGTGTACTTCCTTAATACTAATACTGGTAATTATAAGAACTTTTAGTGCCATCTTGCTCTCAAGGTGTCAAAAATATTACAGATGTTTTTACACTGAGACTGAGGTTAGAATTTACTAGCCAACATGTGAAATTCTAATTTATTAATAAATTTCATATTCTAATTCACTAGAATTCTAATTTATTACTGAAATTCAAATTTATTAATATAAACTGAATTATATTAAAACAGAATTTCTTTATTAAAAAAAACATATTCTAATTTAAGAATAAATTCATTTATTTTCCCTCACAATGGTAGGTATGGTAGGTATAATTTTGGGTATGTATGTAATACATATTTTAATGTATTATATTTATAATATTAGTACCAACGACAGTCCCATTTATGGTTAATGAGAATCTCTGTCCATTCATTGGTTGCCTAGAAGGTATTGCATCAGTGGAAAGGTCGCTCGATATTTAGTTGTGTTAAATGTATTTTTAATCAATTTATGTCTTTGATCATCACTTTCTTTTTTAAATAACTTCACCCCGCACCAGCAATTTCTCCTGTATCGTGGGATGCATTTACAAATATATAAAGCCACGTACACAATTTTAAAAGTGTGCTAGGGAATTTGCATGACTTAATTCCCCCATCTCCGTTCCATCATCGGACAACGCGTCGTACTGCGAGTATCCATCCTTACGTTATTGGCACCGGACGAAGCTTTTCCCCTCTTTTTTATACCGCGTACATCGAGGGACAGAAACAGTTTGCCAGCGGTGGTGTTTCCGTTTAACTAGAATTTAAGTGTCTTCAAGATTGGAGTGAATAGGTTCTTAGTAAACTAGTGCGTTTCACCATCAACGATTGCATCACTGCTTACCATCTGGCGGGATTGTAATCAAGCACTCATCATCATCATCATCTCAGCGTTTATGCCTTTTGCATCCGCGGCTTTCGCGTTGGAGCCCGGGGTCCGCTTTCTTGCTCAATTTCCTCCATTTCGCGCAATCTTCGGCAACCTGGACCCCCTCCACTAGAATACTGGGCCCCAGTGGGGTTCTGCGTCGCGAGACGTGGAAGGCCATGGCCCTCATCTTCCCGACGGCCACTTTCAGCCCCAGGAGGAAGCAGAGAGTCCGCGAAGCAGACGACATCCATACGCGGCAAGAGCGCGCCACGCAGAACCCAGTTGTACCCCAGGTTCCAGAGCAATGTATAATAGGTAAGTAGCCTTACCGAGGGATATCGTAAAACCCAGTAATTTGGTTGCGGAGGTCAGGTAAGCATTCGTTTTATGTTAAGTACTAGTGTTGAGCTACCTACGGTTAGACTGAAAGCCAACCCCTACAAAGTACGGAAAAGGCAAGCAGATAATGCAACGAAAGTTGTACAAAATGATGAGTTGATAGTTTCAAGAGCTAGCTGCGCCCCATGGTTTCACACCGCATCTATGTGCCAAAAGAGATGAATAAACCACTGCTCCAGCTCGGTTAAACGAATAAGAATTTCACACTAACACGTAATATTTTTAATATTCATTCATGAATATTTGTTTACTGTTCAAAAATTTTTATATACGATAGTTAACAAACATAAAAAATAAACATAAAAAAGTTTCTCATTTGTTTTTATGCATTAATTTGGTTTGATATGACAAGATCAAGGATTATCGTAAATCTGTTGTTTCAAGTTCTTTTGGTGTAATTATGGTTTTGTACATATCGATTTCAAGTACCTTGGCGCAAAATCACCAGTGAATAACAATTCTCAATAAAAATCGCCGCAGACACGTTAAAACGCCTAGATAAAAGCATAACAATGTAATTGTTTGAATTTTTTGTACCTTTGTCGTAGGAGTTAAGCGATATTATTTTCAGGATTCTGCAGATATTGAAAAGTTTCTAAACATTTTTAATTACAAAATACAAATTTTCAGCTATTCAGCATTATATATTGCTAGGAATCATATTTATACATGCGTTTTCATTGCGGAGCAGCCTTCCATACTTTAGTTTAGCCATGTACTTTCATTCAAATCGGTTCAGTCCTCGCGTGAAAGCGGAACAAACAATCAAACTAACTTCCATATTTATAACATTAGTCATGATATTTATTTTAAACCACGAGAATTCTTTCTGAAACTTACTGAAATGGTGAAGATTTATTTATAATCAGTCTCTGTTGCCTAATCTCATACCCACCTCTCACACAAACTTGAGCGACACACGAATTAAAAGATAACCATATTCTGAATTTTCAATCCGAAAACCCTTGAGGGGCTGAGTTAGGGGTGATAGATACACGAGAGTGCTCAGCCGTCGGGTATGACGTGTCTATCTGATACATAACAATGAGAGCCTCTCTGTTCGAGACTTCACTTCGTTTTACGATGTTTTATAGCGCTAAAATGGCGCCGGATACGATTAAGATGTTACGAGTATTTTGAGTGTCCCAAAATAAAAGCAAATAGATAGGTAAATTATTTATTTTAGTGTGGTCTGTAATGTTCTGTTCTAAATGAATTATAATTGTTTCTCTGCTTAATGAAATTGTTTTATTGTTTAACTTCTAAATAATTAAACGGGATATTAAGCCTGTTACTATTTCGATATTTAAACGATTCACTATCATCAACCTTTTTTTTTTCTTTTATTCGTCCCACTGCTGGGCACAGGCCTTTTCTCAAACAGAGAAGGGTTGAGCGTAATCAACATGCTGCAGATTGGCGATTTCAGACTTAAAGTCCAGGTTTCCTCAATAATTTTTCCTTCACCTTGTAATCAGTCATTGCTGTCCAAGATATAACTAGAAAAAACATATACCTAACTTAGAAAAGTTACATTGATACTTGCCTGATCTGAAATCGAACCTGCACACACTCTTATTTGAGAGGCTTGTGTTTTAACCACTAAGTCTTCACGATTTAGATCAGAAAAGAAAATCCAAAACCAAAGAATGATCTGTGAACATTCTCTAAAACTGTTCCAAAATTTTACTAATTTTATTTATTTTTAAAAATACCTTTTATACACTCATTTCTACATTTCACAACAAAACTATGAAAATAAACTTACCACCGAGCAGCATTTTAGCGCTCCGTAATAAAACTTGTACTTAAACTTATCGCTCACTGCTGTAATTTGAAAATGGCTCAATTCCAGCAATTGATCAAATTCGCGATACAATCGCAGAATCTAATGATGTCTACAATCGAAACTTCTAGTAAGCTGACTCGAAAATCTTAGTGAGTTAACTCGAAAAACTTAGTGATCCGAATCGCTTCTTAGTGATCCTACAAAGCATTGACGAACTCGATTGATGGCTGGATATTTGTCTCACGATTTTATAGAAGGGTAATTTAGGCACTTTTGTTTTCAAAGGCTTTTCGAGCGACAGCTGACGTATTGAATTGCCTTTGCATTGATTTTAAAATATTGAAATGGATCGGTTTTGAGAGGATTCTTTACAAATGTGCGGTAATTGTGGAATTGTTGATGATTGATTACAGAAGAGGATTTGAGTTGAAAAAGCTGTTTCTAATAATGTTTTCTAAAGTTGAAATATTTAAAATAAATGAAGTAAGGGACAGAGATGACGTTCTGACATTTATAAATAGGTATATGAAAATGCCTGTTTTAGATATTTTATTATTATGAAAAATTAATGATTCCATTTTTATTTGTTTCTGTTGATCTTTGGCATTTGTTGTAGTATGTGATCTGGTTAGGTATGTGTGATAAAGTATGCAATCTTTGAAACACATATTAACTTATTCTGGTTCTCGGACCGCAAATTTCTACATTTAAATCTGTTAAGTATTTATGTGGTGTATACAGTATGTTAAGAAAACCCTGTCCGACCCATAAGGATAATAAAGGTTAGGTAAACACATGACCAAATATAATATAAAATTTTACGTAATCATCATAGTACCAATACAAATGAATTTTGAAATAATCTTTTTTTCCCGCGAATTAATTCCAACTTCCCCGAAATTTGGTAATTTTTCAAAAAGTGACAACACCGGTATTATTATGAGTGAATAGCGATGCGCCAACGTGCCGCGTGCCCTGCTGCCCGCCGCCCGCGGAAGGGTGCTTAACGCACATTTATTAAGTTACCTCTTTTTGCGAAATAATATTTATTTTTTTAGGGGGATTTTTTTTTAAGTTTAGCCTGGTTTTGTATGCATTAGTAGAATCAGTTATCGATACCTAACAACACCTTCACGGGTCGGACAGGGTTTTCTTAACATACTGTATAATAAAGTGCATTTTATTTTATTAAATACACAACTTTATTTTTTCGTTATACGAAACCTGAATATAATTTGTTCAGAATAAGCAACTGAATCGATTCCAACAATATTTACACCATATTATATTTATTCCCAAATACATTTAGAAATTGTTGCACTGTAGTAAATAAAAGTACGCGCAACAGCTGACGCCACAGGTCAACGCACCGTTCACCCGCCCGAGCGAAGCGTTCACCATATTTTTGTTGGGACAACCAAGAAGGACTCATAACTTTGTGGTTTTTCATGATATCTTTTTGAAATTTTGTACATAAATTCTTTACTTAAAATACTGGACAAATGTTTCGGGTTTCACATAAACAAAAATTAATTTTCGGCTTTTTCATGATTTGAAAAAAATATATATAGTATTTTTTCACTTTAGACCGTTCATAATTGCTATTCTTTTATAACCTAATAAGATTTTAAAGTAAAAATTAATTAATTCGCTAATTACACAAAAAAGCGCAATGAAAACAAAACTCGAAAAACTATCTTATCAGCTGATTTAATAGAGTTCACATCAGGGGTCAACGTCATACCTAAAAACTCGCACGGCGGCACGCTTGCAACGTTCAGAGGCCAAGCCGACACTTTTTTTAAACACTTTGAATTCTGTAACCATTCATTAACGACGTAAATGACTATCATAATTTTATTAGTGGCATGCGGTCTAGCTTTTTCGCGAAGTTTGCGTTATGATGTCAGATACAACCTGTATCGAGACGAAAATTTGTAAGTATATGTGTTTGTAGGTTTATTACTTCTTCACGACTGAAGTGACTGAAAACTGCTTACCTGATTTTGATGTAATTTGGCACATAATGAATATTAACATATAGGATACTTTTTATACCGGGATCCAAACGTATGCGAGTCAGACCGCGGGGCGAGGCTTGTATATTTATGTATATCCGTTATCAACGATATCGTTTATTGAATTTCCGTATTCACATTGCAATCGCTAAATCTTTATTTCTCTCGTGCGAGCGTGAAAGGGTGATACGGTCGAGAATTCAATAATCGGAATTAGGCTAAAACGTGGGGTTGTTGTAATAGATATTATATATATATACACACACGCACACTCACAAATTGTCGGCGTTATAAATTAGTGTGAATATTTTATTGTATTACCTACATTATGTTTCCTCTTTATAGTTTACTAAGTTTCCGCCCGCGTGGAATTCGGTTATATCGCGCGTTTTAGATTTCCCTCAGGAATATTTTTTTTTTTTTTCAATAAAAGGGAGCCTATGTCCTTTCTCTGGGTCTGAAGATTGTCTGTGCCAAATTTCATCAAACTCGGTTGAGAAGTTTAAGCGGGATGAGTATGGATTTTCATTTTTTAGTTCTTAGATATGCTGTCTACATCTATTTATCTCGTTTCCTAGATAGAAAGAGACTTCTTACGAATATAATACCACATTATCTTTGTAACAATTTATACAATATGTAAAGAAAACCCTGTCCGACCCGTGAAGGTGTTGTTAGGTATCGATAACTGATTCTAATAATGGATACAAAACCGGGCTAAACTTAAAAAAAATCCTCCTAAAAAAATTAATATTATTTCGCAAAAAGAGGTAACTTAATAAATGTGCGTTAAGCACCCTTCCGCGGGCGGCTGGCGGCAGGGCACGCGGACCGTGGTCGCATCGCTATTCGCTCATAATAATACCGGTGTTGTTCCTTTTATAAAAATTACCAAATTTCGGGGAAGTTGGATTTAATTCGCGGGAAAAAAGATTATTTCAAAATTCATTTGTATTGATACTATGATGATTACGTAAAATTTTATATTATATTTGGTCATGTGTTTACCTAACCTTTATTATCCTTATGGGTCGGACAGGGTTTTCTTAACACACTGTATATACACACACGCACACACTCACAATTATCGGCGTTATAAATTAGTGTGAATATTTTATTTTATTACCTACATTATGTTTGCTTTTTATAGTTTACTAGGTTTCCACCCGCGTGGAATTCGGTTATTTTATTATTATTTTTTTATTAAAATATAAACCAGCGCTTGACCGCAATCCCGCCTGATGCGTCGAACGATTGCGTCACTGCCGCCGCAGTGACGCAATCGTTGATGGTAAAGCGCACTAGTTTATTAAGAGCCTATTCACTCGAGCCTTGAAGACACTCAAATTGTAGTCCGACGGAAACACCGCCGCCGGCAGATTGTTCCAGTCCCTCGATGTACGCGGTATAAAGGAGGAGGCGAAACGCTTCGTCCGGATCGTAGAGGTGTTAACAACATAAGGGTGGAAACTCGCCGTACGACGGGTCGTCCGATGGTGGTACGGAGATGGGGGAATTACGAGGGTGGTCCGATAAGTAATTAGCCTACTAAAGAAAAACGACGAATTTTGAAAAAAAAAAAAATAATTTTTTCTACATAATCTCCTTCTAACTCTATACACTTAGTCCAGCGATGCTCCAACTTTTTTATCCCGTCTAAAAAATAATTTTTCTCGAGGTCTGCAAAATAGGCCTCCGTAGCGGCGATGACCTCCTCAGTTGACTGAAATTTTTGCCCGGCGAGTGATTTTTTCAAATTGGGAAACAAGAAAAAGTCGCAGGGAGCCAAATCTGGCGAATACGGTGGATGGGGCAGCAGTTCGTAGCGCAATTCGACCAACTTAGCCGCTGCGACGGGGCGGTGTGAGCGGGGGCGTTGTCGTGGTGAAAGAGCACTTTTTTCTTCGCCAAATGCGGCCGTTTTTTCCTTAATTCGGTATCGCATCGATCCAATAATTCGGCATAATATAACCTTGTTATCGTTTTGCCCTTCTCCAGATAGTCAATGTGGATTATACCTTGAGAATCCCAGAAAACGGTGGCCATCACTTTTCCGGCCGACGGCACAGTCTTCGCCTTCTTCGGAGCAGGTTCGATGCGTGCAGTCCACTGTTTCGACTGTTCTTTTGTCTCTGGTGTGTACCAATGGATCCATGTTTCGTCCACAGTCACGAAACGCCGCAAAAACTCTTTCGGATTGTGCTGAAACAGCGCCAAACACTGCTCTGAAATGGTTTCACGATTTCGCTTGTTTTCCGGAGTGAGCAAACGCGGCACCCATCGCGCCGATAGCTTTCTCATACCCAAAATTTAATGCAGGATATTCCCTACGCGATCTTTTGATATGCCTACTATATCAGCTATCTCGCGTACCTCCAATCTGCGATCTGCCAATACGAGATTGTGGATTTTTTTGACGTTTTTCTCCGTGGTAGCCGTTTTCGGGGCACCTGGGCGTGAACATCAAAAACCGACGTGCGTCCACGTTGAAATTCGTTAAACCAATTTTTAACGGTGGCCATCGAAGGAGAAGAGTCACCATATACAGCATCTAAACGCTCTTTAATTTCACTACGCGTTTTCCCTTCCAAAAACAGGAATCGTATCACCGAACGATATTGCTCTTATTCCATTTTCTTAAAATTCGAGGACACGACCGCTTCAAAACGCTGTTAAAAAAAAACTATGCGTCCTATTAGGCTGAAGTTTTGACTGTAGCCGTCTGCTGGAATGTACTACACGATGTTATGATTTTTTAGCGATAGCAGCGCCATCGGACGGAGAGGCTAAGTACTTATCGGACCACCCGGGTAAATCGGGCAATTCATTTTTTTTCGATTTTCATTTTTTAGTTCTTAGATATGCTGTCTACAACTATTTATCTCGTTTCCTAGATAGAAAGAGACTTCTTACGAATAAAATACCACATTACCTTTGTAACAATTTATATATACAATTTAAATAAAGTGGGTTACAGGTCGTAGGTACAGACGACAGCACATCAAGTTACTGCAATCTGTAGGATTTCTTTATTAGATTTTCATCTTTACCTCTAAAGCATTAAGGCTCAATGTTGATTGGGAATATCTGACAGTTTGGGGTACATTCTTTCACTCATCGGTTTTCCCGGCATAAGTTTTGATTCCATAAGAATATTGAGATGAAAAGTATGCTAAATAATAGTCCTGATTATGAGCCAACTGTGTGCCAAATTTCATTTAAATCCGTGCAGTAGTTTTTGCGTAAAAGAGTAACAAATATACCTTGATACAGACGACAGCACACCAAGCTGCTACAACCGATTTCTTTATTAGATTTTCAACTTTATCTCTACATCATTAAGGATCTTTTATGTTTATAATCTTAGTAGAATGTCTTTAAAAATATTCAGATTGCTGGGGAGTTTGTTCCTCCACTTTTCTTCCCAGTGAAAGCACTAGGCAGTCGCGAATGACGGGCATTTTGGGGGGCTGTTGTATGTAATATTGACGTTCTAAAAGTACTGATTCTCAGCCTAATTTGGATAAATGGCTTTTGATTTGGATTGATTGTGATTGATAGGGTGTGCCCTTTCAACCAGGGTCTTGGACTGTAGAACTAGATACTTTCAACGAATGAAACACTTCGTTGAAGACTTTATTTCACCTTTTATGACCGAAGTAAAATAGCTAAGTATACAGGTAGATAGAGTAAATTAAAACTTAGTGATTGCTCAACCAACAGAACAGAAGAACACAATCGGCTTAAAATAACTTCATCATCCGATTTCCTGGGTTGTTCCAACAAAGGTTGGTAATTGTAAAATAGCTGGTAGCCGTGTATCGGTTTAATTCGCCAAGTCGGCCAATTTCCGCGGCTCGACGATTCACTTCCGTTGTGCTCGGCGGTGCTAACTTACAAGATATGAACAGCGAGCGGATTTTAAATGCTGATTATAGGATTACGTTGGTATAGATCATCATCATCAGCACTACATGTAGCCAGAAGCATCTGAGGGAGGAAAAGGTAGCTAGTTAAAGTAATAATATGGAATCATAGTGTGCACAGAATGCTATGGAGAGGGCTGTGCTAGGTGTTTCTCTACGTGATCGAATCAGAAATAAGGAGATTCGTAGAAGAACAAAAGTCCCCGCCATAACCCAGTGGATTAGCTCTTTGAAGTGGCAGTGGGCGGGGCACATAGAGCCAATGGCCGACGGGGCAGAAAAGCTCTTGAATGGCGACCACGTACCGGCAAGCGCAGCGTCGGATACCCACCGATTGGGTGGTCGGATGACCTGACCAAAATTGCAGGAAAGCACTGGATGCAGGCCGCGTCCTAACGTTCTTTTTGGGAATCCTTGGGGGAGGAGGCTTATGTCCACCAGTGGACTTTATGTGGCTGAGATGATGATGATGATGATGATAATGATAGTGTACATTGTAGAATGTATTTATTTAGTTACTTTACTTTTGACAATAATGTAAATAAATACATATTGAGTGTACAAACTCAGTATATTTGTCTTCTGTGTCTATGACTGTCGCGAGTGACAGTCATACACAAAAGTCGGAGTAAAGGTGAGTTACGAGTATTTATTTGTCGTGGATAACGATATCATTTTTAATAAAAGTTGCTCATTTGATTTGTGTAGTTGTGGGACAAACGCTGTGATGTCATTTTGTAATGGCGACACGATTTTAACTGTCAAATATAGATTAGTTTTATGATCTTCCTGTACGAGCCACAATAAATAGCTTTTCTTTCTTCTTCTTTTTTTAACAATGAAAATTTGGGCTGTTTTCTTCCCGCCCTTAAGAGGGGACTCTACTGCCGAGGAATTTCGAAAATAGGTATTTTTGAAGAAGCTATTGCCGTCGCGCTGCTTTCAACCTCTCCTGGTAGCGGCGGTCCAGTCCAGGGTCGCCCCAGCGTATGACAGGTGTCCAGTCTCTTACGTCAAGAGACGTTTGAGGGAGGGCACAGTAGCTGTCTGGAACGGGAGGTACACCGGCGGGGCCACGGCTGGGGTCACGCGGATGTTCTTCCCCGATGTGGTGCGCGCGCGCAAGGTCCTGAAGAGCCTCGACAGGACGTCTATTTGGGCGCAGATTTTGACAGATCACGGCGGCTTCGCCGCGTACCTACATAGATTTATATTAAAAGACAGTCCGGCCTGTGTGTGTGATACACACGCAACTGAGACAGTCCAGCACCTTCTGTTCGAGTGTCCGAGGCACAACCGCGACAGATACGACCTGGAAGTAAGTACTGGAAGAATTTTGACTGAATTAACTATTGCCGACCTTATGGCGGACAAACACTCCTGGCCGTGTTTGGAGCGGTTTTGCCTCAAGGTTGCTAAAATAGCTATTGAACGGAACAGAACAAGGGGCAGTGCAACCGGCACCCCGTCGGCAAGACGAATTGGTGTTTAATATTATAAATAAATAAATGTGTAATTGTTAATTTTAAATTATAATGTAAGAAAAGGTTTTAAAAAATGTAATATAAGAAATTAAATAAAGAAAATAAGAAGACAAAGTGGGAAAAAAGCAGCACAAAAGAGAGCCAATGCCACAAAAAAGCCGTTAGTGGAAAACAAAGAATTGGCAGAAAACTAATTTGCTAACCAAGGATTCTTGCCACGCAAGAAGTAGGGACGACAACGCCCTGTGATGACGGGTGTCTAAAAAAAAAAAAAACCTCTCCTGGTTCTCCGCTGTTTTCTTTTTCAAAACACGACAGACCTCAATTACTTTTATATCAAAATTTAGGGGAAAAGTATACCTATGCTTCTATTATTTCTTTTTAAGCTATTGCATAGCTTCTATCGCGGGCCTTGAGCGCGGGGTCCGAATCCAGAAATTCCGTAACGAAAAAACCTCACGCTCCCCATCGTCTAACGTCGTTTCAGTTCGGCAGTCTTCGGCACGGTATGTTTGTGTGCGTGCGACTACATCTTTTGAAAACAATTTATAGATTTTCAAAAAGAGCATGCATATTGCAGGGCGCGAACTCAGTTCTACACACTTACCATGTTACTGATAGTCGCGATGTGCTAAGCTTGCGATTAATTTTCTCTCTGAAATAGGTCTTCTATAGAGATATGTCATAAACGTCATCGACGTTGTCATGGCTACCTTAAAAACTTTTCATATACCTAATTAATTATTAAGTACTTTTATTCAAATTAATTTAGTAGTGTTTTTATAAAATAGCTTTTTTTTAAACGGAAAAGCTAAGATGAATGTCACGCTAATTTTTCATTGGACTTTTAAGTTATTTATAGTGTTGTTTACTAAATAAAAGCGCGTGATTTTATAGAGTAAAAAGTGCTCACGCGGCCGTTTTTTCAATTGTTGCAAGAATTCAAAAGACTGTCTTTAAATAGTGTTCAGACGATTGCTCAAAGTGTATTAGATTTCATTAGTAATAGAAATGGCATTTCAATAATGACTTTCAACTGCCAAAGTCTAAATAGTCATAAATACGATTTACAAGATTCAGTTACGAGACAAACAAATGTGTTACTTCTTACCGAAACTTGCATGACGCATGATAATCCAATTGAAATACCTAATTTTAATTGTATTGTTCAGTTCAAACGAGATACTGTTTCAAAAGGCGGGGTAGCTATTTACCAAAATAAAAATTATATTACTAATATTATGACTCCGAATATTGAAATAAATATTGCACACGTTAGCGATGTTAATGTTAGGCGCTCAGTTGTTGGAGATATTTGTGCGTGCTTATGCAAACTTAGAAATGGCCTACAAATAGTTATGGTAGCAATTTACATTTCTCCGAATCCAAAATTGGACGAGGTAGAGCATTTTATTCATCGCACTTTACTGGAGTACACTGAAGAAGGCTCGAAAATACTTGGTACAAATGGTAATAAATTTCCACTTATCTTGGCTGGCGATTTCAACATTAACTTCGCTGATAAAAAATCAGAGCGGTTGACAACTTTTCTATCAAAAACATTGAATTTGAAAATGAATAATGATCCACAAGAGTCCACAACAAAATATGGGACCACCATTGACGCGGTATTTTCTAGGTATTTAGAGGATATTAAGTCGCAAACTTATGTTTCTTATTTCAGTTATCATAAACCTATAGTTTCAATGATAAATATTCCTGAATAACCAACAGCTACTGTAAGGTAATAAAACCCACATGTATTGTAAAATAATAAAAATATTTTAAATAATATTAACTTTTTATTTATTTAATAAAAGAAAAATTTGTTTTCTTATCTGTCACCACGCTCAAAAAGTGTAACCTGAATTAATATCAAAGAAAAAGAAATACTGCATAAATAAAATAAATAAATAATTATAATTGCATAAATTGATACAAAATGCTATGCAATAGCTTTACCGCGGCAGTCCCCGAGTGCCACACGTCTTTTTTTTGTCATAAACTTATCACATTTGTCTAATAGTCATCTGAACCTCACGGTAAAAATGGGTTATTTTTCGCGATTTTGAATTATCGTATTTCTTTTATTAGTTAAGTTTCGGAAAAAATCAAATGATAGGGACACGTATAAACACGGTGTAAAATTGTCAAAAATTTTTACTCTAAATACAATATCCAAGAAGAAAACAGCGGAATACGTTTGTGTAGACAAAGCATCACTAGACTTTCCTCTTAAAGTAGTAAGTTTTTTTTTTTAATTATTATAAACTAGCGCTTGACCGCAATCCCGCCTGATGGTAAGCAGTGATGCGATCGTTGATAGTCAAGCGCGCTAGTTTATTAAGAGCCTATTCACTCAGAAAAACAGAGCGAATAGGAAGGAAGACGGCAGTTGAGCGAGGTGATGCAATGTTAAACCCAACAACACGACCAACGATGCTGCGCCAAAGGGAGGTTGACCTGAAGACCCTCCACGACCAAACTCCCAACACAACAACATTAGGCGCATCGTACCCGGCACACATCGCAACACAACTAAAATAAATACCTAATAAAATATAAATACCTAATCCACACAATCGCTACTCCCTCATAACTTAGAGCGACAAGCGGCTGACAGGCTCGCAAGAAATTGAAGCTGCCGCCCACCCGTTTCGGACGGACATGCCGCTAACTACGTGTAACTTTCGACCGATTTCTAATGCCTGACCGTGGTCACGTAGGTATACGTTGGAACACAAATTGCTACACCGATTCTGAACTGCTGTATTCTCGTTCTAACAGAAACGCGAAGTAAAATAAAAGTATATTGATACAAACTAAAGTTTGTTTGTTATGGTACGATTTCATTGCTTGTGATATACCATAATTTGAAGCAATTATTTTAAACAGCGTTGCGTTTAGACGAGCAATATTGTTAGTTCTTTTTTACTGTATGTTACACACATTATTTCGAACAATTGAATTTGATGTAATGTTGGAAGACAAGTTGTAAAGGGTGTGATCTCTTTTGGAGATTATATCAATAGAGGATATAACATGAAAGACTTTTTAATTTAAAACAATTTAGAGTATAAAAAAAGTTTGTATATAAAATTGTTTCTTCTTCAACAACTCTTTCGATATTTAAAAAATTAAAAAAAAAAAAACTAAAACTCACTATGTAACAAAAGAATGTCGATTGATCGAATTTGGCGGTCGAAATAGTAGTTTATGAAACTGTTACATAATGAAGGATATTATGCACGAGTGTGAGTTTAAAAAACGAGCGAAGCGAGTTTTTTAATAGTATCACACGAGTGTGTAATACCTAATTATGTACAGTCTCATACACTACTTTATCTAATCTCGTACATTTTAAGAAACAATAATAATCATGTGCAGCACAACAACGACTTACAATGCAAAGAAACGTATTTGGCGCCAAAATTCTGCACCCTGCATCAAAGCGCACGCGCCAAAGCGCGCGCAACCACAGATAAAAAATGAAATAGTGCTATCTATGGTTTGTAATCTGTACGATAATGAAAATTTTTTTTATTATAACATTATTTTGTTAGAGAAATAATGTTTTAATTTAATTTTTTAATTTCCTTTCGATATACTATGGGTAAAGTACGTCAATATAAACTCCTTTTTAGTTTTATATTTTTAATTTTTTGATATGAGAGTAGATAAAGTTATTTTCTTTTCTTTAGAGTGAATACTACTTCAACTCTTCAATGGCCTCTGTGGTTAGATACCACAATTTTGCCAATAATATGTGTAACAAATTATAGAAATTCTTAAAAAAAAAAAAGACGTGTGGCACTCGGGGACTGCCGCGGTAAAGCTATTGCATAGCATTTTGTATCAATTTATGCAATTATAATTATTTATTTATTTTATTTATGCGGTATTTCTTTTTCTTTGATATTAATTCAAGTTACACTTTTTGAGCGTGGTGACCGATAAGAAAACAAATTTTTCTTTTATGTTTGTCGCTTGTTCCCCACTGTTTTGTCGTGGTGGCCTAGTGGTTAAAACACCAGCCTCTCAAGTATGAGTGCGCGGGTTCGATTCCAGGTCAGGCAAGTACCAATGTAACTTTTCTAAAGTTATATGTACTTTCTAAGTATATCTTGGACACCAATGACTGAAGGCGAAGGAAAACATCTTGAGGAAACCTGTGCTTTATAAGTCTGAAATCGCCAACCCGCATTGAGCAAGCGTGGTGATTACGCTCAATCCTTCTCTGTATGAGAGGAGATCTGTGCCCAGCAGTGGGACGATAAAAAGGTTGTTGATGATGAACGGCGTCGGTGTCGAATTATTTGTTATCGATTTAATATTTTCGAGCTGATCTTTAGTAACATAATCACTTCTGATTGCGTTAACATCTGACCGTAGAATTAATAAATCCTTCATCAACTTCTTTACGTACGTTCTACGTATTCAAAGCAAACTGGTGGCAATTTGTGAAGGTCATATGCCACAAAAACTGGGATTGTTCGGGATCCGTGATTTTAAACACCGTAATCGTATATTTTAGGTCTTTCTGCTTTTTGTTCTTACGCCTCGATACATGTTTTTGTCTTGTCTTCGTAGAAACAAACGATAACTTTTTTGCCTCATCAATGTCTCAGAAAAAGTCGACGAGCATATTTTTATTAAACTTTCGTTGTTCCGTTTCGGAGATAACAATATTACAACTCGTATACTTAAATGTACTCGTATTAACATTGTTCACCGACATCTTTCTGTAATATTTTATTTAATAAAAACTTCAACTTCAACTCTTGATCTGGTCCCTGTGGATAGATACCACAATTTTGCCAATAACACGTGTAACAAATTATAGAAATTCTTTAAAAAAATATTTCACAATAATGGCGGATATCACCAATAACAGTTGAAAAAACGGTCGCGTGAGCACTTTTTACTCTATAAAATCACGCGCTTTTATTTAGTAAACAACACTATAAATAATTTAAAAGTCCAATGAACAATTAGCATGACATTCATCTTAGCTTTTCCGTTAAAAAAAAAGCTATTTTATAAAAACACTACTAAATTAATTTGAATAAAAGTACTTAATAATTAATTATATGAAAAGTTTTTAAGGTAGCCATGACAACGTCGATGACGTCTATGACATATCTCTATAAAAGACCTATTTCAGAGAGAAAATTAATCGCAAGTTTAGCACATTGCGACTATCAGTAACATGGCAAGTGTGTAGGACTGAGTTCGCGCCCTGCAATATGCATGCTCTTTTTGAAAATTTATAAATTGTTTTCAAAAGATGTAGTCGCACGCACACAAACATACCGTGCCGAAGACTGCCGAACTGAAACGACGTTAGACGATGGGGAGCGTGAGGTTTTTTCGTTACGGAATTTCTGGATTCGGTCCCCGCGCTCAAGGCCCGCGATAGAAGCTATGCAATAGCTTAAAAATATTTCACAATAATGACGGATATCGCCAACTACAACTACTAGGAGATGTGATGCAAAGCCATGATGTGGCCACTATGCTTCGATATTTAAATGTTCTTTATGAATTATTCACTGAATGTACTTTTTACTACATAAATCACGCGTTTTTATTTAGTAAACGACACTATAAATAATTTTAAAAGTCCGATGAAAAATGTGCGTGACACTCATTTTGGCTTTCCTGTCATAACTCCCGGTTGAAAAGTTAGTTCATGTTACAAAATAACAGTGAAATTTTGAAAAAATAAAAGCGATCATACAATTCCTTTATTCTAATTTAAATGTGTATTATATTTATTAATATGTCACGTCGACATTTGAAAAGGGAAGAGCAGATTAAAGCTGTAGGCTTCTTGGAAGCTAGCGCCATACAACGTATGGTTACTGAAACACTGCAAACCGGCCAAAGTATAATCTTTAAGTTATGGTCACGTTATCATGCTATGGGCAAAAGTTTTTGAATGGCATTCAGGCAGAAATCGCATCAACAATCCTAGAAAATATCGCTAGGAAACAATCGAATATTACGGCTGTACAAATGGCTCACAATCTGTCCACCAATTTTTGGTTAGTGACCAAACTAAGAAAAAGATTATATGAAAGAGGTCTTCATTCTTCGAGACGACTTCGGATTCTAGATTTGTGGCGTGGCAATCGCGGGCGGCGACTATTACAGGCTTATGGTGCTTTTTTGGGACTCAGTTTCGATTTCATCCGGAGAAGATTGAGTGTTTGGCGAGTTTCAAGTAGAAAAGGCCGTCTCCAGCATCAATAAGAAGTCCAATCATATCAAAGCGGGACTATCATGGAATGGGCTGGTATGCTGGTTTGAGTGCGCTAACCGATCTCACTGGGATAGTACATGAATGCATTGGAATACCGCAATGTGGTAGTGGAACCTATGATTATCTCTATTAATTCTGGTGAAGGTCGCGGGAAACCGTTGGATGAGGACCGGCGCAGGACCGGTCATTGTGGAGATCCTTGGGGGAGGCCTATGTTCAGTAGTGGACGTCTTTCGGCTGAAATGATGATGATCTCAGTGATCAGCCCCACGTTGGGTGAAGTGAGCTTAGAGTGAGCTATTAATAGTGTCAATCCCTAGCATTATTTGGAATGAGAGCTTATTCAGCACATTTCATCGCAGTTTTCACGGTGATATGGTCACTGAATGGCATTTCTGGTGACGAATTCTCATTAAACTTTTGAACGCGACGCCAAAATGGCATCTCCGTGGCCTCTAAGCCAAGTCCGAAAATCGATGTAAATCCCTATGTAAAATGTAGGGATTTCAATTTTATGTCATAACCATATTATTACATTTTTTTGTAAACACTTCTAGCACAAAAATCGACCATTAAAATGTTAAAATTAACTTTATGATATTATATCTTTCATGACTTTTGATTTCTTTCTGTCGAGTATTGACGACCGTAGCGCATAGGACACGCTTGCAGTTGTCGAGTATAGCCGACATTGGCGTTCGAAAGGTTTAAGATTTTTCAGTCTGTCAAACTCAGTAGAATTAGAATTCTCAATAATTGAAATAAGACTTAAAAGTTTCAAATAAATTAGATACATAAATAAACCTCATTTTGCAGTTAAATCAGATTCACAGACTTCCAACAGTACACTTAGTATTTATCCTTACTCATTCCTATATGCAACGTTTAAAGTATCAGAACCTCATTCATTGAAACGTTAAAACCAAGAACAAAAAGCCGTAATTCAGGGAACATTCAGTCCAAAATGACGTGAATTTTTCTCTTCATAACTTGTAAGGCTGCAACTGAGGTATGAAAGGCTATAAAAGAAACACACAGGTCGTTTGCGCCACAAAACAGACAGATACAGAGGGTCAGCTAAATACAAAGAGCTAAAACAAGCGCATCACATAAAGGGTTACGTAATCTTGAACTATGGGATCCATTTCAATGGTAGTCTGGAGTGAATTGGGTTTTTACGAGGAGGATAGTTATAAAGCTTCTGTACACACCACTTACATCGACTTAGGTACTGAATCTATCTGAAGATTAAAGTCTGATCTCAAATAGATGAATTGTAACCTTTCTTTTTCCTTATTAGATTACTTTTTAGATGGCAAAGTACACCATGAGGATTCCAAAAATACTTTAGTAGCAACATGGAGTTTAGAAGCTGGCGGCTAATTGTTATCTATATTATTTATCTCCATCATGGTATATACCACAAATGTATGTATGATTTTGTTTTTGACGTGACAACGTCTATTAATTTGGTACGGCGTGGAGTCATTCTCGAAAACACCGTAACGGCCGAATCTGACGCCACACGGAGTCCACGCTTACTTTACCCCCACCCCTAGAGCGCCCGATGTGTAAACATGTAATAGATGTTGTCACGTTCAAATATCGGCAGTAGACGGAGTTCTACAGACAACCAATTTTTATTTTTGTTCTCTCGCTCCGGACAATGGCCTGGACTAAAGGGGCCCATATACTTACAGTCCGCCTGCAGTCTCTGGTCCCAACGGGCGGCTTGCCGTCCAAGGTCTGCATAGCTCACTCACTATGGTGATTATTGCCTGCCGGCAATGGTTAAACAACGGCTCTGAGTCTACACACCAGGTGGTAGTCGACAGTTTCACACATTTCGTCATGGACTGTCCGGCCCATACCTGTCGACGCAGGCCTGTAACGGCAAGCGGCTACATACTACGGGCATTGACCGACGATACGAAATCATCAGGGGAACTGCGTGTCTGTGATGTTTTCCGGTTAACTGACAGGCAACCACAGGCGAACTGTTAATGTATGGGGCCCTTAAGGCCGGACGCGAGTGATCGCCGCCGATCGCCGCCACGAGTACACGGCGGTGCTCTATCCAAGTAGAGTAGATCTCCACCGTATCCTCAGGGCGATCCCCACAGTGGTGATACTCTACCGTTTCCTCCCGGAACAGGAACCTCCCGAAACCCGTGTCCAATGAGGATCTGCGTCAGGTGGAGGAGGGTGCCGTGGCGCCTTTCCAGTCACTCCTCAAAGAGGGGCTTACGGTCGCTATTGCCGCGTGCCCAATGCATGGTCTCCGTTGAGATTTGGAGCCATGGTTGAAATTCCGTTTGAAGGACTATAATTATTTAAATCATCATTATTCTCCTGCCATTATACCAGTTTATTTGTGGTTGGCAAATCATGTCTTTTTCTTCCATGCATCATTAGACGTTATGTGCAGTCACCACTCATTTTTCACACATTGCATTCAGTTTCTTTGATCTTTCCCGTCATCAACATTCATACTCAAAACTCATTTCTTCGTAACATACACATACATACCATGATGACCGACTTCCACAAAGCTTTTCAGTTAGCCGGTGCCATCTTCAGACTTCCTCTTAAGTACTCATTTCTTATTCTATCGATTAAAAACTATTATTATTTAATTAACAGGCCCAATTTTACAAGCTTACACAGAACTTACCTTCTGTGCCTGTCTACTCTATGACACAGAAGTCGCTTCAGTCCCTGAGGCCCGTGTTTATTCATGTCTCTCAACAAGCAGTGACTGATGGAAAGCTCGCCCTTTATATTCCAAGGTGCAGGGAGATTGCTGTGTACTTTCGCTTTTATACTTCTGTAGTTTGCTTCAGCGGATTGTCGTTTCATTTTTAGATTTGAATTGATAGGAAAATCTCTTTTGTATGAAAGGTTTGGTAACTATCACTTTATGTATCGAAGTCATTGTATTGTTCACACTGTGAGGACACCGACTTCCTCTTCGAAAGGCTATTATAATCTCCCACAATACAGGATAGGATATCGAATCTTCGGTTCTAGAACATATCACTTTCCTTGCGTTGTTTGCTCTCTCGAGAAATCTTGAATGGGCCTGCTCTTGAGAGGTCAAGACCGGGCCCACTTAGGATCATGAGGCATGATCGAGGGTTCTTCTGATGGAAAGCGATGGATGATATTGCTGTTGTATTATATAAGATCTGTTTTAAATCAAGGGTATTGTGTTAAAAAGTTGATCGTTTAAATAGGGGGGCGTCTTAATAGAGTAGTTGACTAAAAAAAAGTAATCAGTCCTTCAGTCAGATTTCCAGAAAAAACTAGACACGTATTTTCTCTTTTTTCATATAAACAAAAAATTAAGACGATACAGTGCGCTGAAAACTCGTCTGACGTGACTCCTCGCTAGACTTTTTAGAGAGGAGTCACGTCACCAGCCCCCACTCCTGATTTTTGATGCGTTTTATATTTGTTAATTTTTATTGATTTGATAAAACAATATAAACGTATCCAATATTTTTCTATAATCTGAATGTCGAACTAAATGGAATCATTTTTTTTACCCGGGATATTTATTTAAATTTTGTAGTACTGCATGTATTTTTTATGTAGGTAATGTCCCATAAAATATATATAAATAAATAACTTTTAATGTTTCATTTTATAATTCTCATTTACAACTCTTGCCAAACTATTTATTACATACATGGATCTATTTATCAAACACAACTAAGTACAGTCTTGCAAAGTTATTTGACCTCTAACAAACACCTATATTGAAACGATTATAATCATTAATGTGGTGCAATAGTTAATTATGCCACTCACTCATACAATCCCACAAATGAAAGGCAAAGCCAAATTCATCCATACAGCCTAATAACATGCGATGTTCATCTTCATTTTTCAAGGTCAACCTCAACTATTGATCAATGGCCCCTGTAGAACAGATACCATAATTTTACTAATAACACGTGTAACAAATTATAGAAATTGTTTATGAGGTAGGTTTGAAGCAAAGTCATGGTGTGGCCACTATGCTGCGATATTTCAATGTTCTTTATGAATTATTTACTGAATGCACTTTTTACTACATAAATTACGCGCTTTTATTTAGTAAAGGACACTATAAATAATTTTAAAAGTTCAATGAAAAATGCGCGTGACACTCATCTTAGACTTCCCGTCAAAAAAAAAAAAAAAACAACATGCGATGTTTAGTCGTGAAGCAAATACGCGCGCTTTTTGGCATAATCATATGTTGATTTTTTGATGTCATAGCCATAAAAAAAAATTAAAAAGTTTCATTGTAGTACGGTTTACCCGTGTGGAAATGGTCATTGTAACACGACTTGGCAGGAATGAGTACTATTGAGATATGACTTATGGTTATGTATTAAGCAAATTACCAAATGGTCGTAGAAAAACTTATTTAACGTTTTGTTGAGATCGAACTTTACTGTGAAGGAATTGAAAGTATTTTTTTTAATACAGTTGCTCAAAAAGTGGTGTATTACAGGGACGTATAGCGTTCGGAAAGTGGGCTATTACACACTCGTGCTTTTTCTTTACCTTTTCCGAACTAGTGCGTTCTCTTTCCCAACTGTCAAAATATTGTCTATAAAAATAAAAAAAAAAACCAAACATGAAGTTTTTACTTTAAAAAAATCATAGAAGTTTTTATGATTCATGCAAATAATTCTAAAAAGAAGCTACTAATTTGTTTCAATATCAGATTTAATGATTTAATTCAATGAGTTAGGTTAGGTTTTATTTAATTTCATCTCATTTCATTTTCATTTCATATCAATAAAAAAATTCTACTGAAGACTTGGCTGTATGGGCATAGTTCCCTTTGCCTAATCGAATGGGTGAAGAAAAAAAAAATCTCTGCTTATATTCTTTTACGGTTTGCGCCATTTTTCAAAAATTTTCTTTGCGAGTTTATTGTGTTTTTATTATTTTAATAAATTGCTTAATTTTTTCGCAACTGTATTAAAAATAGTTGTTCAGTACACGTGCGGAACCGTCATTGCAACTTGTTCCGACTGTCAACCCTCACCTTCGGCTGCGCCTCGGCTCGGGTCGACATTTGTCGGCACTCGTTGTAATGACAGGCTTTCCGCACTTGTAATGAAATATACTATTTCGCATAAATTAATTAACGCAGTAACTGGGTTGTTCATTCGATGTTGTCTTGATTTTTGGCTTGTGGCTTGTGTTTTGTACCCTTAACGATAAATAAAAAAGTATTGATGAAAATAAAATAAAAATTGAAAAATTTAATGGCAGCTGCATGAATTTATATTTCGCAAAACTGTTTCAGGATCCAATTCGCCCATCCCTAGGGTTTGCAGGCTTTTTAATAATTCGAATGAGTTATCTTTACCACAACACTTGAAAAATTCAGACACCAAGTTCTTAAAAAAAATGTTGCTGTATTATTTTTTCTATTTGCAAACTTCACATTGGACATTTTTATTTGTGTCATAATTTTTGTTTTTGCATGCTGTTTCCACCGCATCATATTGTGCACTGTTTGTACCCTGCTTGTATTGTTGTTAAGTTATTGTGTAACAATTGTAGATAGGTCAATAAACAAAATAAAAAAAAAATTCTTCATGTGTACCTACATATTTAAGCAAATAATTATGTTATTATCTTGTTTAAAAAAAAAAACAGCAAGGAAGTTTTAAGAGAAAATAATTAAGCACATTCGACTCCCTTCGTGAATTTGCCATTTAGGATCAATTTAATTACATCTTGTATAAGAATGACAGTAGTAACTTGTATACAGACCAAATTAAGTTGGTAGTCAGTGTGATTATAATTAATTCACTGACAAGCGTAAAAAATCTCATAAAATCACGGCATTTCAACTTCTCAGCCCCCATTTGAAACATTTAATACATCTGATTTGGACAGAAACACATAACACGATGATAAATGCTTGGCTACACGAAACCTTTTAAAAGTTGGGCGTGAAAAATCACCGGTCTCGCGGCGGTGGGTGTCGTGCCTAATTTGTGGACGTCGATCACATCGAGGGAATTCGGATATAGGGGCACTGGAACTGGACTTTCCTTTTCATTTTTTTAAATTTATCAAGAGACTAAATTCTACTCGGTTTACTCGGTGGTAGGCCACCGGCAGAAGTTACCACCCACCAGACAAAGCCTTGCCGCCAAGCGATTTGACGTGTTCCGGCATGATGTCTGGTGAAGCCGTACGAAGGACGGGTCTGAGCAGTTGTGTTGCGATGTGTGGCGGGTACGATGCGCCTAATGTTGTTGTGTTGGGAGTTTGGTCGTGGAGGGTCTTCAGATCAATCTCCCTTTGGCGCAGCATCGTTGGTCGTGTTGTTGGGTTTAATATTGCATCACCTCGCTCAACTGCCGTCTTCTTTCCAATTTGCTAAGTTTTTCTGAGTGAATAGACTCTTAATAAATAGCGCGATTTACCATCAACGATCGCATCACTGCTTACCATCAGGTGGGATTGCGGTCAAGCGCTAGTTTAGAATTATTGAAAAAAAAAGTCCGTACATTACCACACCCTCTTTTTTTCTATGAATGGGAAATCATCAAATGATCTTTTCCGCTCTGGGTGGAGCAGAAGCGCCGTTCCTTCAATTGTCTGTGCGCCAGGGCCTCAGTTTTTTTTTTACCAACCCGCAACCCTTTTTTTTTTTTTTTTTTTTTTTTTTTTCTCGAGTGGAAATGCCTTTACGCACCATACCCGTCGCTAGCTAGGCGACGAGCGTGTGTGGGACTCGCCCGGCCGTAGCCGGGAATACCCACTAAAACCACCCGGTTACCGTCGGGCCCTGTGTTGAGAGTGTCACGGGGCCGACCCGAAGGCCAAGTACTCCGTGACACCCTCAGGGCTTGCCGGCCCTCCCCTGTAGGGCCGGTTTCCGCGCCAAAGGGGGATTACCCGGTAACGGAATAATCCCCAGACGTGGTGACCGTTGTGCAATGCACGTGCGGGAGCTACCCGCACGCGCTGGTCACACCCTGGGGCTAAAGGAGACGGGGGTTCGTCCCCCGCCTTCTTCGCCCCACCCGTCTACGCCGGAGGGGAGCGGCAAGTACGTCCTCTTCCCGCTCCCTCTCCGCAGCCTCCTTCTGCAAGAGGACGGTCTCGCAGAAGGAGGCGGCAGCCTCCCATGCCGTCTCACTTTCAACCATGGCTCGTACCATGGTTGCCAGTGAGAGGCGTCCGCCTCCGAGCGCCGCAACGAGATCGCGGCGCTCGTTCCGCCAGGCCGGGCACTCCACTAGGGTGTGCTCGGCCGTGTCGTCGGGGGAGTCGCAGTGATGACACCGCGGTGACTCCTCCCGACGGGCGACTCGGTGCAGGTAGTGACCGAAGCACCCATGTCCGGTCAGTACCTGCACTAGGCGGAAGGTAAGGCTGCCATGCCGGCGCCCAACCCATCCCTCCAACACCGGACGAATCGCTCCAATCGTCCGGTGGCCGGCAGCTGGGGAGCGGAGCGCCTCCCTCCACCGGCTCAGGGCCTCACCCTGAGCCGCTAATCTGACCCGCCTTACTTCCTCGAAGGCGGGTCGTTCCCCCCGTTCCCGGGCCGCGACACGGTGTCGATGCACCTGGGACAGAACCAGGGCATCGACCTCCCACGGGGGCGTGCCCGCGAGCACGCAGGCCGCCCCATGACTTACCGTGCGGTATGCCCGCACGGTCCGTGTCGCGATGACCCTCTGCGGCCTCCGCAGCAGGGCCACTGTTGCCCGGGAAAGGCGCTCCGCCCACACCGGGGCTCCGTAGAGCGCCATCGACCGTACCACTCCCTGGTACAGCCGACGGCACGCCGAATTCGGCCCCCCAAGATTGGGGAGGAGCCGTCCGAGTGCGGCTGCGAATGAGCACAGCCGCGGAGCGAGGAGCCTAAAGTGCTCCTCGAAACTCCAGCGGGGATCCAGGATCAGGCCGAGGTACTTTATATGCACCTCGACGGGAACCCGGACCCCCTCCACTCGGATACGGAGACCCGGTGGGGTTCTGCGTCGTGGGGCGTGGAAGGTCATGGCCCTCGTCTTCTCGAGAGCCACTTCCAGCCCCAGGAGGCGGATGCGCCGGACGACCAATGCGGTGCCGACCGACGCAAGGTGAACCGCCTCCTCCCAGTCACGCGCCCTGGCCGCGACTAGGGTGTCGTCCGCAAAGCAGACGACGTCCATACGCGGCAAGAGCGCGCCACGCAGAACCCAGTTGTACCCCAGGTTCCAGAGCAGGGGACCAAGCACCGATCCCTGGGGTACTCCTACTGATACGGCCCACGACTGGACGCGACCCTCTGCGTCCTCGTACAGCACCCTCCTCTCACGGAGGTAGTCCCGCACGAGGGCGCAGAGGTAGAGGGGCACTTCATGGTACTTCAGTGCCGCCTCTATGCATTCGTGGGGGAGGGTGTTGAACGCGTTCGCGATGTCTAACGACACCGCGACTACACCCTCACCCCTCGCTGTGGCCGCCTCAGTCCACCTCTTGAGGCGAGCCACCGCGTCCATCGTGGACCGGCCGGTCCGAAAGCCGTACTGGCAGTCCGCCAACTGCGGCCCACGGCTTTCCAGGTGCTCCTGGATGCGAGAGGCGATGATTCTCTCAAAGCATTTTCCGCTCTCATCCAGGAGCACGACCGGCCTATAACCCGACGGTGAGTCGGCAGGACGTCCGTCCTTGCGAAGGAGGCAGAGCCTGCCCACCCTCCACCTCCTGGGGAAGCGGCCCGTCGCGATGCATGTGTCCATAACCGCGCGGAACCGGTCCCCCAGGGGCTCTATGGCAATTGCCATCACCTTCGCAGGGACGCCGTCCGGGCCCGGAGCCTTGTTTTTGGCTCGGAGCCTCTCCCTGATGGAGTCCAACTCACCGTCGGATACGGGAGGCCCATCGGTCCACACCTCCAGAGTGGATGAACTGGAGGCGGGCATCCTGGGGGGCGTGAAGGGTCCCGGGTTCGGAAACAGAGTTTCCAGGACCCTTCTCAATAGGCCCGGCTCCATACAGGATGTGGGGGGTGCCGCTCCCTGCAGCTTCCCCCTCACCACCCTGTAGGGCCTTCCCCAGGGGTCGCTGTCGAGGAGTGCGAGGAACTCCTCAGCGGCAGCGACCTTTGCCCTGCATATGGCGGTACGCAGGGCTCGATGAGCCTCCCTGTATGCCCGGCGAAGACCGTCCTCTTCGCCGGGCGCCCTTACGGCGCGCCTCCAGCACCTCTGGTAGGCGCGCCGTGCAGCCATACTGGCGGCACGCAGGTGAGCGAGTTCCTGCGTCCACCAGTATGTCTGCTTTTTTCGGCGGGGTCCCTGGGCCCTCGG
Source organism: Sesamia inferens (assembly GCA_037179545.1). Lineage (NCBI taxonomy): Eukaryota > Metazoa > Arthropoda > Insecta > Lepidoptera > Noctuidae > Sesamia > Sesamia inferens. The sequence goes on along the minus strand of CM073937.1, from coordinate 6,675,095 downwards.
CATGGCGGCGCTGCAGACCACTTCCAGGTCCTCAGCGAGTAGGTCCGCCATGCCGTCCGCGTCTCCAATGAGGTGGGCCGGTGGTTCGGCCCACGCTCGGAACGTCGCCACCTCCTCGGCAACGTCCCTCCGGAGATGTGCAAGCGCCCACCTCGGGAACGAGGAGGCGCCTGCCGCTGGGCCCAGGTGGAGCGGGGCCGCAGGCCCCGCAGTGGAGATCTCGAAGCGGACGTACCTATGGTCCGAGATCTCCACCGCCGTCTCTACCCGCCAGTTCCGAACTCGGTCGGCTAGGGTCGAGGTGGCCAGGGTGACATCCACTATTGATTCACCCTGCCACCTCACACACGTCGGGGTGTTGCCCCGGTTGAGGACCTGGAGACCCAAGCAGTGGGCCCACTCCACCAGGTCCTCACCGAAGACGTTCGTGACGGGAGACCCCCACGCGCCATGCTTGGCGTTGAAGTCTCCCGCCACCAACACGGGGCGTGGAGCCGCCCTCCTGACCGTCCCCTCGACGGCCGCCAGGAGGCGCTCGAATTCGGCCCGGCTGCGATTGGGGGAGAAGTAGGTCGAAATGACCACCACTCCCCCCCACTGAACCGCGACGAACCCCGGACCCCTCTCCCTAAGAACGAGAGGGGGGCCGGTGCTCGCGGCGGGTCGCGTGATCGCAGCCAGGCCGTCCGACGACCCTAACCAATTGACCGAGTTCGGAACAAAGTATGGCTCTGCCACCACCGCCAGGTCTGCTCCCCACTCCGCCATGTCCTGACACAAGAGGTCCTGTGACGTGGCGGAGTGGTTGACATTAACCTGTAGAATGGCACCGTTGGACCTACTGGGCATTAGCAGTGTCCATCGGTGTCCCTTCCGTTGCGGTGGTCGCAGAGCCGGCCGCTGGTGGTCCCGCTGGCGGTCCCACTACAGGGCGGCCTCGGACCGGAGGGGCTCCGCATGCGGCGCCGGCCATTCTGTGGCCGCTGGGCAGGCCCCTGTCTGCGCATAGCGCGCATTTAACAGGGGCCTTACAGGCCGCAGCCATGTGGCCCTCCTTGCCGCACCGGAAGCAAAGCCGGCTCCGGTCCTTGGCAGAGGGGGGGCAGAGCGCCGCAGTGTGCCCCCTCGCTAGGCACCTGCGGCAGCGCATGGGGCGCTGCTCCAAAAGGTGGATGGTGGCCACACTCCAGCCCACCACCACCTTGCCCCGCTCCGCCAGCCCCTTCGCGGCCTCTATGGGGCACGAGACCCGGACCGAGCCCGTGCCCCGCGCCCCCAGGGCTATGGTGCCCACCCGAAGTTTGTCGGGCGGGCACTTGACCGCCTCCGCCAGGGCCCCCCTCACCTCCTCCTGAGTGAGGGACTCATCGAGGCCCGCCACGCGGATCTCGGCAATTTTCGTGGGCCGGGTAATGTCGGCCACCTCCCCGACCACCTCAGCCAATTTCTTGGCCAAGGCGTCGGCCTGGGAGGGGGAGGTCTCTTTTGGGAGCTCGATAAGCCAAGCTCCCGTCATGGACCTCCTCGCCTTACCCGGCCCAACCCCGATCTCCGCGAGGCTGATGGCCGCCCGCGCCTTCCGGAGGACGTCCACGTACGTGGCGCCCTCCTTCACGGCCGCGGGCTTGAGGGCCATCAGTACGGCGGGCCTCTTCGGCGCCCTAGGTGCCCTCTTGGCTGCCTTTTTCGGGGCCGCCGATTTGGGCCCCTTAGGCTTCTGCGCCGGAGCGGGAGCCGTGGCAGTAGTGGCCTTCTTCTTCTTACGGACCACTGTCGCCCACGTCTCCCGCCCCTCCAGCACCAGAGGCTGCACCTGAGCGGAGCCTCCGGCGATCTGCTCCTGGGCCCGTTTCTGCTCAGGGGCAGGGGCTTCTGCCCCTCCGCGCCCGCTCGGACCCTTCGGCTTCTTTTTTGCCGCCGGCCTAGCCTTTTTAGGCATGTTGGCGGGCGGCATCAAAGTCGCCGGCTCAGTCTCCCGCCGCTCCCTCTCTTGGGGCTGGCTCGCTCGCCTCTCGGCCGCCAGCGCGGGGCGATGGGACTTGGCCGGCAGGAGCCGACCATCCTTATCGAGGCCCTCCAGCCGCGCTGTGATGACGCTACCAGCGTAGTTCATCAGCTCGCGCTGGAGGACCTCCATGCCCCGGGCAAAATCGTCCCGCGTTATGCCCCCTACAGGGAGGGGCTGCGGGACCGGCGCCGGGACCGGCTCCTTGGGCCGTTTCGTTTTGCTGCGCGGGCTTCCCCCTTCGGAGAAAGCCCTGCGCAGCGCCGCCACCTCTTTCTGCAAGGCTGCGAGCTGCCCTTGCAGGCGTTTGTTGTCCGCCCGCAGCCTTGCTACTACCTCGTCCTCCTTCCGGGAGGCCAGGGAGTTGACCGCTTCGAGCATTTTGCTCGATGCCTCCCTGATCTCCCGGATGCAGGTCCCCTTCAGGTTCCGGGACTTTTTAAGAACCCCCTCAATGGCCGCTGCCCCCTCCTCAGCCTTCGCCCGAAGGTCTTGAGGTGCAGCCACCGAGGAGGCAGTCCCTTTGCCCTTTCCTTTATTTTTGCGGGATACCGTCTCGGAGTCTGTCAAGGTGGACTCCGAGTCCGACCGACCATCCCGCAAAAACCTCCTGGCCTGGGAGAGCCCCACCGAATGGTGGGACCCGCCCCTGCCAGCTCCCGTCTTCAGGGTCTTGGAGGCCGGTCTCTCCGGGGTTCCGGATCCAGCCTCCTCACCTTCCGACCCGCTCTCTGTCCAGTGTTCCCGTGAGGCCTTCCTACTTCCCCTCACGGAACCACCTTCGGCAGAGTGCGTGTCGCGAGCCCCCTCGCTTGATTCCACCGCTACCACCGACAGTCGTCCGGTGGCACCGGCGGAATCAAGCGCCATCATTAGCCTACCAGCGTCGCCAGGGTCCTCGGTAGTGACCCCCATGTCACTTTCCGCTTCGCTGGCCGCCGGAGCACGCATGAACCTCCCCTTGGCGTCCCTCCGCTGCCGCGAAGCAGTAACTCCCCTGGGGTTTTGCCGACCTCTCCTCGCGGTCGGCACCTTCGGGGCCGGCAGGCCCTCCTCCCCAGAGGTCAGCTCCGCCGACCCACTTCCCTTCTGAGCATGGCCGCGTGGTCGCTTCCTTACGGAAGCCGGTCCACGCGGCCGTTCGTCCACATCTCTTCTCTCATCGTCGCTGCCAGTAATATTAACGACAGCAGGGGCCTGGTCGCCTACCCCTGCGCGTTCTTCGGTCACCAATTTAACATTCGCAGGCCCGGATACCTGCGAACGCCGGGCGTCAGCCGGATCGCAAGACAAAACACAATTCGCTATCTCTGACATTTCCATTTACGATAATGGGTGTTACTCACATCACTTCCCCAAGGCGATTTGGCCGCTCTTTTTGGAAGGGTATTAAACCTCCCGAGGCCTGCGGATGCCTCTGGTGCAGGATATACCGCCCACTGCTCGGTATCTAAAACTAACTTACTACTAATAATATTATTAACATTTTTTGATTTTTTTATTAATTTTTAAATTTTGTATTTTGTTTTGTTTATTTTGTATTTTCTCTTTGATTTTTATCTTTTTTCCCCCTTATTTAAACCTAACCTATATGTAACCTAAACCTAAACCTAACCTAACCTACCCACCACCCGACACCGTGGCTATAAAACCTCCACCGCCACGAGTGCCTGTAGACCGCAGGTTGAGGAGAAACCCACGGTCTTCTCCAACTCGGTCACGCGACGTGACCCCTAGACCGCGGACTGTCAAGACGGCCCGCGGTCCACACCACCTCACTCCCTATTCGTGCGCTCCGCTACAGAGCGCAAATAGGGAGTCCTCGGGAGCGCCTCCTCCGCTCCGGCAGAAATTCGCCATGGACAACAATCTCCTCCTGCACAGTAGTCACGAAGAGATTGCTGCCCACGCCCAGGGTGCACCGGCCCAGCGTCTGCTCGTCCTAGGGTCTAAAAACCAGAGGACCAGCAGGCACTGAGCACTCGGGGAGGTTTTCTGCCACGCACCCCTACCAACCCGCAACCCTGGCCCAGGAGGCATCGGTCTCGTGCACCCCGTCACGATGTGCTGACATCTCTCTGAGGCGCTCGTGGAACACAAAGCGCCGTCTACAGTACACCCTCCCCCCAGAATCACATACATCCCCCACTCACACATCTAAAACAGAGTGCGTATTCTCTATTTAAAAATTATATTGTTAATAATTTTTGGCATTTTTGAATAATAACCTATTGTTTATTTTCTTTCACATATGTAGGTATAGCAAATAAAAACTACTGGAGAAGTAGAACAACTTTATACAAGCAAATCTTTGCGTATATGATGACTTCAAACAAAACAATGTTTATGTATGTATTATAACATACCCTTACAGTGTCTTTGTAGATATTATGCGATGCCTACAATATTAACGAACTTAACAGTTGTTTTATTCGACAGTGTTACTTGAAACGACATTAATTACTTATTTATTATTAATTACATACTTGATTTATGAACGTAACTGTACTGATGCAGACTTAATTAAATGCCAAAGGAATATTCTCAGTCAACTTTTGTGTGGAGATATTTTTTCGTTGTAAAACAAAAACAACTCGGAACCTAAAGTGAGACTAAACGTCATTTGCGGTCAAAGATTCTCTATTACTCTTTGGCACTCTATCTTACCTGAATCGTAGTGCAGAGGAAAAAAGGCCAGTTGAATTTTATATTTTAACTAAGTAAATATATTTTTTTACTCCGGCCAAGAGGATAAATAACAAATGAGTTATTTTCTAAACAAAAAATTCTCTTGTCTAGCCATAAAGGATCAAAGGGAATTTTAAATACCTTTGTACGGTTTTAAAAAAAAATACCCCGTCACCAGATTTAATAGCCATTTCCAGTACCGTCAAATCCATGGTGCGGTATTCGTACTATGGCGTGGCGTTTGCCAATTTCAATTCAAATTGCGTGGAGTGGATTTTCAGTCTCCTCTTTCAGGTTTTCAGAGTAATTAACAGTCCGCGTATATTTTGGTGAAAGCTTGTACATTATAAGTATATATTATGTATCATTGTGTAGATACGTAATGGAATATGGAACGGTGGATGGATGAGTTGGAGGTGTGTTAATGGATTGTTTTGGATGGCGAATGGAATCGTGGAAAGCTTTGGGGGTGGCCTTTGTCCAGCAGTGGACATCTGTGGCCTAGAAGTTAATTTAACGGCGTATTTACACTTATTTATAGAAAAGTCCTACATTCCCTCTATTTTCCACTTTTCCTAGCGTAATTCTTTACGAAGGTGTCCAGCTCAACCACGTCATCTTTTTTGAGCCTTCCGCGCAGTGCTTTCTGCTATTAAGGATCCACTGAGTGGTGGTTTTTACATACTGTATGTATATCTTAAAATAGATGTACTAAACTTAAATTTAGTTTACTTTAGGCTAGTAACAAACAAAATACAAAAGTTTGGGACAACTTTATTCATTTCTTAACTATAATGTCGCTCTCATCCCGACCTCAATGACCTACAAAGTTTATAAATATGAGGTTAAAAGAGAAAATAGGTGAAAATGTGTCTAAAGTGTAATAAATACGTAGTAACTTACTCAAGTCTAAAAGCTTAAGCACTTAACTTGGAGATTTTGAATTGAATTTTAAAGTATAATAAAGCAAGCTTGGACTTTAATCCTGAGCTTAAGATTACACAATTAAATTCAATGTGGAATACTTAATTACTTTTGTAACATAGTTTATTTTAGTCATAGTTTATTTTTTATTTAGTTTTTGACGATTAGTGTATAGGTTAAGAGTGGTTTTTGTTCCTGTACGGAACGAATAAAACGGAAATTTTGACCTACAAGTAGTTTTTCCGGGTTCGGCCCTTTGCATTTTGTTAATCCGACACGCGACAGTATTGGCCAGTCCGTATTTAAACTTATATTTACTAATTTAATTACCACATAACTGGATTGTGGAGGTCAATTAGGTGGTCATACATAAATAACATACTCAGTCTATAATATGCTCACTACTGGGAGACTTCCCAGTAGTAGTGTGAGTAGTGAGGAGTCCCACACTACCGGGATTAGAATGGTACCATCCCATATACTCCCGTGGGTGTCGTAAGAGGCGACTAAAGGAACGCTCACCAGGAAAGCGGGCAGCAGCGCTTCTTCTATAGAATATCGAGTTACTACGATCCTCAACCCGCCTGCTAAGCCTAGAGATTATGGCAACACCAAGTTGTCCAGCAGTGGAGCTCTATAGGCTGAAGAAGAAGGAGAAGAAATTGATAAAATTTCGAAACCTGGCAAATGCATGGCATAGTGTTATGCCATGCATAGTATAAAAAATATATACGGACAAATCACACAGATTGAGCTAGCCCCAAAGTAAGTTCGAGACTTGTGTTATGGGATACTAACTCAACGATACTATATTTAGGTATAATAGATACATATATAGATAAACATCCAAGACCCAGGCCAATCAGGAAAAGATCGTTTTCCATCATGACCTGGCCGGGGATCGAATAAGGATATCAAACTACTACGATCCCCAACGCTCCTACCAAGCGTGGGGATTATGGCAAAGCTCCTCAATGTAATGAAAGCCTTAGTTGAGGCCTTTGTCCAGCAGTGGACCTCTACAAAGTTTCTTCGAAGTTTTTGCCTCTAGAATATGTTTTTGGGTTTTCTGTGGTGACGAAATCATCATCATCATCAACCTTTTTATCGTCCCACTGCTGGGCACAGGTCTCCTCTCATACAGAGAAGGATTGAGCGTAATCACCACGCTTGCTCAATGCGGGTTGGCGATTTCAGACTTATAAAGTCCAGGTTTCCTCAAGATGTTTTCCTTCACCTTCAGTCAATGGTGTCCAAGATATACTTAGAAAATACATATAACCTTAGAAAAGTTACATTGGTACTTGCCTGACCTGGAATCGAACCCGCGCACTCATACTTGAGAGGCTGGTGTTTTAACCACTAGGCCACCACGACTTGATGAAATAATTTACACAAAGTAAAGCGCCTGACAGGATTCAAACCTACGACCTACAAATTGTTAGTCGGGGCTGATACCACTAGGCTAGCTGCTCTCAAAGAGCACGCAGATCTCACTAGGCAGGCAAAGCCGGTTCGACTGGACGCTGACCCAATAAAGTTAGGAAAGGTCTAGATAAATAATGATTCACGAAGTCAAATCTCTAAAGGCTATGTTTAACATTTAATTTCATACTGCTAACAGACCTACTGTCACATAATTATCACCAAAACAAAACACAACTTTATACAGTAACCACAACTTTTATTACCGAGGACCACAAAATAAACCGTAGTTCCAAAATTAACATAAAGGCCAACGTAATTACAGCTGATTCCTTGGGGTCATATAAAAAAGCCACGCCAGTGTACCAGAAGGTTTGAAACAAGAGCCTCTGATTTTAAATGGATGATCATCCGCTATTGAAACTAAATCAGGAACCATTGGGCTAAATTAGAAAAAAGAGATGGCCTTTACGAGACGTTAAATCTTGGTAAACATAGCCAGTAGTATTAGGATTTTTTCTTTTTTGTTCAAATCATAAACTATGGTGAAAAAATATTGATAGAACAATTCGTAAAAACGTAAGTAAATTCATACTCGATTGAGTTTCAGTATGCCAGTGTCATCAACATACGAAACCAGATGCCTTATTTCGCGTAAATAAGAAAATTGGCTCATTCTAATGCTTTGGTTTCGGCTAGATTAGCCAAAAAATTGTTGTATGTATATTCGATCGATATACAGTATGTTAAGAAAACCCTGTCCGACCCATAAGGATAATAAAGGTTAGGTAAACAAATGACCAAATAAAATATAAAATTTTACATAATCATCATAGTAACAATATTAATGAATTTTGAAATAATCTTTTCTTTCGCGATTTAACTCCAACTTCCTCAAAATTTGGTAAAATTTTAAAATGTGACATCACCATTTTCGGCGGTAAAATCATTTGATTCTTTATTGGATATTAATGCATAAATTTATGCTCGATGTTGATGATTTTATGAATGATGTCTGTGAAGCCGCCGCACGAGCTTTTCGGCGTCTTCAAAGAAGAAACCAGGGATGTACTATTTTTTGCGCAATAACGTTTTTTTATCGCTATTAATCGAAACTTGTACCTGCAGCCTAATAGGCGAACACATTTTTGCGAAATGGTTGTGACTAGTTGGGACCGCAGTTGGTATAATTTTAGTGTAAAACAATGCTGGTTGAATGATTTATTACAAAAACAAATTACCTAATGGTAAAAATACTTTCGTTTCATATCGATAAATTACTAATAACAATATATATATTATATACAAGTACCTCTTGTGTTATAATATTGTTATTAGTAATTTATCGATATGAAACGAAAGTATTTTTACCATACCTACTCCTACTCCCACCTACCTACCTACTCCTTTCTGTTTACTAATAGGTATTAGTAAACAGAAAGGAGTAGGTCTTATGAAATACTCTTTTAGTAAAGTATTATAAGCAATGTAAAGCATTTTTACGATCAACATCATCGACATTCAGACATAAATTGTAATTAAAACTTTGGCTGGCATGTTATTGAGTTTTCTGAAATATTGAATCCATGCATGAGATTCTGCAATACTAAATCTATACCATAACAGTTACTTTAAAATCGTATCGATATCGATCCGTCAATACTTTGAACACTTACACATCTCTACTCAAAGAATACCGCCACCTATGTACCTATTATTTTTATGAAACAAAAATCATTTTACTTGGAATTATTATCAGTTTCGCGTAAACATTGCTTCCGTATAGACGTTTGGTGTATTGTGTGATCAATTCGTTTTTTAACGTAGGTAATTTAAAATGCTGATGTGTCTGGATGTGAGTGAAGCTTGTAGAGACTATGAGATCCGTTTTGTACCCCGGTCCCGTGTGATTGTGCGTTATAACGTCTGTACAATCACGACTACGTAACGCGCAGTATTATTGAAGCACATGGGGTGGTCGCTGGTGTAGGGAAACAACGCATTCACGATCCGTATATTGAAAATCAGGTGCTCGAATTATTCAACGAGGACCCCACTGTGACACGAGAGCTAGGCACTAACCATATGCAAGTATGAAAGGTCATGACGCGCGTGACCGCGTGACCTGCCTCGTCACCCGCGCCGCCCAGTATTGCCATGTAAGCTACCTGTTTTTGCGAAATAATATTTATTTTTTTTTTTTAGGGGGTATTTTTTTTTAGGTTTAGCCAGGTTTTGTATGCATTAGTAGAATCAGCAACAACACCTTCACGGGTCAGACAGGGTTTTCTTAACATACTGTATAGACTGTAAAATACAGGCACGTTGAAATTGAAATACGGAGAGAAAACGCAAGCAAGCAGAGATAAATAATGAAGAGGACGGACTTACAGGGGGCTTTCGGCAATGTACTCCTGGTGTGCTGGAGTGGATGGACGCTTCCACTAGATGTTCACTTAGCGTATATGCTTGCCGATAAGCTCACTTGTTATAGTTACTTGATGGTGCTCAAACCAGGGTTACGAAGAGAGAGAAAACAAGTATAATGACGAGTGAATGGAAAAGCATTTTGAATTTCATTCGTTCTCCATTCCTTAATGCTGATTGGATGTTCCGCCAGGCAATGAGGTTGAAGTGAAAAAATGCGGGAACATTTGAATATGCTTGCTTATTGATGTATATAATAGTTATGTGCATTAATTTACCTTAAATATTCAAAACATGTCATATCTACCAATCAACAATAAGTATTTTATGTCCTCTCACACAGAGAATACCTAGGTTCTATCAATGAATATTATGGAATGATTTTGCTTATGCGAAACTTTACCAACTTTGGATCCTATAGACTAGTATTAATGACTAGACTCGTTTGTACGAACCTTAACTAAATTTAAGTGAGTTTAAAATGGAGAGAGGATTAATATTAGTTTGGTCTTACCAAATTAGTCAGCACCTGATATAAATTGACGTATTTTTAGTAGAAATGTTTTAATAAGGTTTTAACTGTCTACAGAGTATCTTCATTTGAATGAATTAAACTAATATATTTATGTATATACAACATGTAAAGAAAACCCTGTCCGACCAATAAGAATTGTAGTAGTTTATGGTTATTTTAAAAAGAAATCCAGACTGTTGTCATATAATTGATATATGCCAATCTACTAAAAGTATTCGGTACCATTTTATTAGTTAAATAAAACCTAACATTCGGGTTTACTCATGTATTTATTCAACAATTTATTTAACTAATATTTATACACATTCAATAAACGCAATGGAGAAATTTTTGAAGCCGGAGAGATTGGAAGCGGACCCGCTTGACAACAAAAATTCTGCGCTCTGGTTACACTGGAAGAAAACATTTATTAATTTTTTGGATGCAGTCAATGCAACGGAAGACGAAATACAACTTAAGCTGCTTATAAATCTAATATCGCCAAATATTTACGAACACATAACCCGTGAAGAAACCTTTTCTTCAGCGATCTCTTTATTAGACACTTTATTTATCAAGCCAAAAAGTGAAATATTCGCTCGCCACAATTTGGCTTCTCGTAAACAACAGCCGAATGAGACAATTGATCAATACATACAGTCTCTGAAACTTTTATCCAAAGAATGTAGTTTTTCGGCGGTAACTGCAAGTCAATACGAAAATGAATACATACGTGATTCTTTCATCTACGGCTTAGGTTCTCCTATTATTCGACAGAGACTCCTTGAAAATATGAAACTCACTCTTGACGAAGCCCACAACCAAGCTCGCTCTCTCGAATCTGCTCAGATCCAAAGTCAAAGTTTCAACAATTCACAAATTGCTTCTACAACAGATACTCCATCAACCACTACTACTTCGAATCAAAGTCGAAAGTTTGAACCTCCTAAATCACAAAGGAATGATAAATGCTATTTTTGTGGGAATTCACGTCATCCCCGTCGATCATGTCCAGCATCTCAGGCAACCTGCCTCAAGTGTGGTAAACAAGGTCATTTTGCGAAGGTTTGCAGAAGTAGCAGTGTGAACGCTATTATCACTTCACTTGAGGAAGATGAAGACTACACCTCTTGTTTACTGTTGGCAGCCAGTGGCATCAACAAATGCAAAACTCAAGTTGCCATCAACGGAATATCACTCCAGGCTTTGATCGACACAGGAAGTACTGGAAGTTTCATTGATGAAAATGTTGTAGAGCAGTATGATTTGAAAACCATGCCTTGGAGACAGGAAGTATCGATGGCATCCTCATCACATACATCACAAATAACTAAAATATGTTCAGCAACACTGAAGATAAACAATCAAGTTATACCTGCAATACTATTTCGAGTCATGAAAAATCTTTGTTGCCATGTCATACTGGGACACCATGTTCTCGGAAAATACTCCGCACTAGAAATACAATTTAATGGACACCATCCTCCGCTTAGATTATTTGCATTAGAAGAAGCTAACATTGAGCCTGTCAATTTATTTCCAAATATGTCATCAGAATGTAAACCTATCGTAATAAAATCACGAAGATTTGCAGGCAAGGACAGCAAATTTATACAAGAAGAAGTCAAGAAATTACTGCAAGATAATATTATAGAAGAGAGCACTTCGCCCTGGCGTGCCCAGGTCCTGATCACATCAAACACAAATCATAAAAAGAGAATGTGCATTGATTATTCACAGACTGTCAACAGATTTACTTACCTTGATGCATACCCATTACCAAACATCGAAGAAATCGTAGCAAAGGTATCTAAATATAGAGTATTTAGCAAAATTGATTTAAAATCTGCTTACCATCAAATTCCTATTATACCGGAAAATAAACCATTTACTGCTTTCGAAGCCGCTGGAAATTTATACCAATTTCGTCGTATTCCGTTTGGTGTGACCAACGGAGTGGCTTGTTTTCAGCGCGCCATAGATTCTATCATTCGGAAGTCATCTATTGAAGGTATTTATCCATATTTGGACGATATTACCGTCTGCGGAAAAGATCAGAAAGATCACGATGAAAAGCTTCAAAAATTCATGGAAATTGCAGATAAATTTAGACTTTCAATAAACAAGGACAAAAGTGAATTTTCTATAACTGATTTAAGGATTCTTGGTTACAATATAAACAATGGAGTCATTAAGCCAGATCCAGAACGCCTACGGCCACTACGTGATTTACCAGTACCCACTAATTCAGCATCATTAAGACGAGTAATAGGATTATTCTCTCACTACTCAAAATGGGTTGCTGATTTTTCTTCCAAATTACATCCATTAACACAGGTAGAGACATACCCTTTAAACGCAGAACAAGTGAAGGTTTTTGAAGAAATAAAAAAGATCATTTTGAAATCGTCTTTAGCAGCAGTTGACCCCACAGAACCGTTCACTGTAGAAACAGATGCCTCAGATTATTCTATCGCGGCTTCTTTGACACAAAATGGTCGACCGGTAGCATTTTTTTCAAAATCTCTTAATGAAAGCGAGAAGAAATATCCTGTAATTGAAAAGGAAGCATACGCAATTATAGGAAGTCTTAAGAAATGGAGACATTACTTAATAGGTCGTCCATTTTATCTAATAACCGATCAAAAGTCAGTAGCATACATGTTCCAAGGTCATGCAAGTAAAATAAAAAACGACAAGATCCAGCGATGGCGTTTGGAATTATCAAACTATAAATTCGATGTCAAATATCGCCCTGGACATCTTAATGTTGTAGCTGATACACTATCAAGACAAGTATGTGGAGCCACAACAGAAAATCGCCTTCAAGAATTACATAAATCTCTCTGTCACCCTGGTATAACACGACTCACACACTGGATAAGATCTAAAAACCTACCGTTTACCAGTGACGATGTCAGAAAAGTTGTAAACTCTTGTCCAACTTGTGCGGAGATAAAACCAAGGTTTAATAAAAATACTGGTCTATTAATTAAAGCAACTACGCCTTTTGAGAGATTATCTTTGGATTTTAAAGGACCATTGCCATCGACAACGAACAATAAATATATTTTAACAGTAATTGATGAATATTCGAGGTTCCCATTTGCCTACGCATGCCCAGATATGAGCACGGAGACAGTTATTAAACATCTTACTGATATTTTCTCAATTTTTGGAATGCCAGCAACCATTCATACAGACCAAGGGGCGTCTTTCATGTCAGCTGGAATTAAAGAATTTCTACATTCTAAAGGAATATCTACAAGCCGATCTTCCCCTTATAACCCGCAAGGTAATGGACAGGTAGAACGCCTTAACGGAACTCTCTGGCAAACAATACGTCTTGCACTAAAAGACAAAAATCTTTCAATAGCTAAGTGGGAGATAGTTATTACTCAAGCACTTCATTGCATTCGGTCACTTCTATGTACGTCAACTAATACTACTCCTCACGAAAGAATGTTTAACCATCCACGACGATCGTCTTGGGGACAATCCATGCCGTCGTGGTTGCAACCAGGAAAGGTTCTCTTAAAGAAATTTGTTAGAGCTGGCAAATATGATCCAATGGTAGAAGAAGTTGACCTTCTGGAACCTAATCCATTTTACAGTTCCATAAGACTTTCTAATGGTAGAGAATTGACAGTATCCAATCGTCACCTTGCTCCTAGAGGCGATTTAATTCTGCCGGATCACCGACTTGCTACACCTGATATTATACCATCTGATAATGATAACAACGCAAGCCATGAAGATAAAGCAGAACAGCAGATAGAATCTACAACTACGACAGATTCGGATACGTACAATACGCCTCCTTCTTCCCCTGTTGCTGATGAATCGTACCACTCAACACCAGTAGTTGAACCGCGTCGTTCTAATCGGATTAAGCGACCTCCAGCCTACCTGAATGACTATGTTCAAGATTAAGAAAGGGGGGAAGAATGTAGTAGTTTATGGTTATTTTAAAAAGAAATCCAGACTGTTGTCATATAATTGATATATGCCAATCTACTAAAAGTATTCGGTACCATTTTATTAGTTAAATAAAACCTAATATTCGGGTTTACTCATGTATTTATTCAACAAGAATAATAAAGGTTAGGTAAACACATGACCAAAAATAATATAAAATTTTACGTAATCATCATAGTAACGATACTATTTTTTTCCCGCGAATTAACTCCAACTTCCCCGAAATTTGTTAATTTTTACAACACCATTTGGACTGTACTATTATAGCGATGTGACCACGTGCCGCGTGCCCTGCCCCCCGTCGCCCACGGAAGGGTTGTCTACCGCACATGTATTAAGTTACCTCTTATTGCGAAATAAAATTTATTTTTAGGGGGATTTTTTTTTAAGTTTAGCCCGGCTTTGTACCCATTAGTAGAATCAGTTATCGATACCTAACAATGCCTTCACGGACCGGACAGGGTTTTCTTTACATACTGTATATCTTCTGTTCGAGTTTTGGTTTTCGTAATGAAATAGATGTACTAAACTTAAATTTAGTTTACTTTAGGCTAGTAACAAACAAAATACAAAGGTTTGGGACAACTTTATTCATTTCTTAACCATAATATCGCTCTCACCCCGACCTCAATGACTTACAAAGTTTATAAATATGAGGTTAAAAGAGAAAATAGGTGAAAATGTGTCTAAAGTGTAATAAATACGTAGTAACTTACTCAAGTCTAAAAGCTTAAGCACTTAACTTGGAGATTTTGAATTGAATTTTAAAGTATAATAAAGCAAGCCTGGACTTTAATCCTGAGCTTAAGATTACACAATTAAATTCAATGTGGAATACTTAATTACTTTTGTAATATAGTTTATTTTAGTCATAGTTTATTTTTATTTAGTTTTAGTTTAGTTTTTGACGATTAGTGTATAGGTTAAGAGTGGTTTTTGTTCCTGTACGGAACGAATAAAAAGGAAATTTTGACCTACAAGTAGTTTTTCCGGGTTCGGCTGTTTGTGTATGTGATTTTCTAAATGCACCCACGATACAAGAGAAATACCTAGTGTGGGTAAACGTTTTTAAGAAAAATGAAAAACCATTTTGTATTTCTGCTTAAAGTACCGACCAATAGTTTTATTGTTTGAGAAATACATTATATTTTATTAATATTTAGGTACCTTGAACTGAACGAAACAATTTTGAGTGGGCTTGGCTAGAATAAAAAAAAACTCCTTCTCTGCAAGCAGAATTCCTTGACGTATATATATATATATTTACTTATTTAAATATCTAAATAAGCTGTTAAATAACAAATACGGCTAAAACAGAGAAATTGTAGATAAACAACATTCTTAAAGAGGCTTTCTAACTATTTAAATAAAAAAGATTATATATAAGTATTGCGTTACGGCCTTGTTATATGGTGAAATTCAGTGGACGTGGACAGAGCGTTCAAAGTACAAAAAAAGTGTATTCGAGCCATGAGTGGAGCAGAATACTTAGGCCATTGCAGACCATTATTTGAAGAATTAAAAATTATTCCACTCCCGTGTCTATATATTTTTGAGATTTGTCTATTTGTAAAAAAATATCCTCATTTATATTCACTGAATGAACAAGTATCAGAAAGATTGAAAAAATATATTCTGGGAAACTGTTAGTTCCTTCTCAGAGATTACATCTCTATAGTAGAAATGCCAGTTGTATGACGATAAAAAATTATAATAAATTACCACCTGCGTTCAGAAATTTACCAATTGATAAATTTAAACATAAAATGTTTGCTTGGCTTTTAGACATGTGTTTTTATTCTGTTAATGAGTTTTTAAATCATACTTTTTGACATTTATAATAGTGACAGTAATAATATTCTATGTAATTGGATTGGGGCAATATTGG
Source organism: Sesamia inferens (assembly GCA_037179545.1). NCBI lineage: Eukaryota > Metazoa > Arthropoda > Insecta > Lepidoptera > Noctuidae > Sesamia > Sesamia inferens. The sequence continues at coordinate 6,659,246 of CM073937.1, read as the reverse complement.
ATTGTATAATTATGTTTTTCTTAATTTATTTGACATTATATTACATGTATAACACATTTAATCTTTAATAAATTTAATTTTAGTGCTTGAAAATGTTTGTACGCTGAAAGACAGCAGAATATTTTGGACGTGAATTGTATATGTTGTTGTTGTTTGTTGTGTTTGTAGAATTTATTTGTAAGAATATTGTTGTTACTTGTAACAACAATATTCTTACAAATAAATTCTATTATTATCATTTCGTGTATTTTTATATATATACATATTCATTTACATTTTTAAATATTTATGAAAAACATAAAAACATTTAAAAATATAAAAAATAGTGTTCCACCAATGGCGGGAGCGGGGTCCAAGCTACCGGTGGTTAGAGCTCCAGAGACAGGAACCTCCTCACGATGCGGGCCGTATCGAGGAGTACTGCCTTTTGAATCTGGCCTTTGATCCAACTGCCTAACGAGAGCCTCAATAGATGTTGGTCGAGGCTCTTGGCTATCAAACCATTGGCCGATACGACAATCGGTACAATGACTGCCGAGTTCACATTTCACATGTCAACAATCTCATGCGCCAAGTCGAGATATTTAATTTGTTTTTCTTTCTCAGCTTTCACGAGATTCCCGTCATGTGGAATGGTAACATCGACAATCATTGCAAAGCACGCTAATCGATCTATCACCACTATATCAGGCTTATTGACAACAATAGTCCTGTCAGTAATGATAGACCGATCCCAGTATAACGTGACATGGCCATTTTCAAGAACTGGGTCCGGCACATACTTATAATACGGTACCTCAGAATCCACAAGTTTATATTTCAAAGCAAGTTGCTGGTGGATAATCCTAGCTACTTGGTTATGCCTGTGCAAATACTCGCCGTTAGCTAAACGAGAACAACCAGAGATAATGTGTCTGATGGACTCACCCGGATGGTGACATGCCCGACACACGTCAATCGTCCCGTCCTTCATAATATATCTCCGGTAGTTATTTGTCAAGATAACTTCGTCCATAATTGCACAGACGAAACCTTCAGTTTCCCCGAAAAGGTCACCGAATCCTAGCCAGGATACGGAAGCTAAAAAGTCAACACCGGGCTCATGAAGAGCCCGATAAAATCGCCCGTGAAGTTCCTTGCTTTGCCATATCATCTTGCGGTCATCAGTGGTAAGTATTATAGGCTTGTGCCAGTTCTCTTTCGCCATGGATAGCGGAGTAAGCCCCTTGTCTACTGTGACAACATCATGATGCATACCCACTACGGTTTTTAAAAAATGTTGTCTGAGACTGCATACCTCTCGGTTGTGGAGGGTCTTCGCATTTAAAAAGCCTCGACCCCCGCACTTCCGCGGAATATACAGTCTCATCACCGATGATCGTGGATGATGCATCCTGTTTGCTGTCAGCAGTGTACGGACCCTTCTATCCAGGGCGTCGAGTTCGGTCTGAGTCCATTTAAGTATGCCGAAAGAGTACATCAAAACCGGCATGACCCACCCGTTGAAGGCGCGCACCTTATTTCCGCCCGAAAGAAGACTTTTTAATACCTTCTTCAGGCGACCAAAGAAGGCTCCTTCAACGATTGCTTCATGTCAGCATCGTTGATGCCTAACGCTTCCGACATACCCAAATATTTATAGCTCTCGAATGAGGAGAGGGATCTAAGTTGTATGGAATCTGGGAGTGTAATTCCCTCGGATTCCATAATCTTCCCCCGCTTTACATGCATGACTGCACATTTGTCCACACCAAATTCCATTCTGATGCCACTACTAAAAGTTTCAGTTACATTCAGTAGCTTCATCAGATGCAATTTATTGGGGGCAAAGAGTTTCAAATCATCCATGTAGAGAAGGTGAGATATGACCTGACCGCCTCTCTTCAATGGATAACCCAGACCTGAATCCTCCAGCAGTGTGCTTAGAGGATTCAGAGCTAAGCAGAACCATAGTGGACTCAGACTGTCGCCCTGGAATATTCCCCGCTTAATCCATACAGGTTCATCATTCCCCTGGATCTGTCGACTCCCTGGATAGCGAAGGACTGTCTTCCATTGCCCCATACACGACTTAAGGAAAGTGCGTAGAGTTGCATTTATCTTGTACAACTCCAGCACCCTCAAAAGCCATGTATGTGGCACCGAATCGTAGGCCTTCTTATAATCTATCCAGCAGGTTGAGAGATCCTTGCGGGATCGGCGAACCTGTTGGCTGATGGCCATGTCTATGAGGACTAGCTCCTTAGTACCACGGGACCCGCTCCTACATCCATTTTGAGAGACAGACATGATGGTGTTGCTGTCAAGATGTTTGTTTATTTTAGCTTTCAAAATGGATGTAAGAACTTTATAGACCGTTGGTAAACAAGTGATCGGTCTATAATTTTTGGGTTCCGCGGTGCTACCTGATTTATGGAGCAGGTGGGTAATTCCAGTTGTAAAGAACAGGGGTAGCGAACCAGAATCTAAGGATGACTGGACTTGAGATGCCAAACAAGAGTGTGAACTACTTAGCCATTTTAACCAAAAGTTATGCAGCCCGTCCGGTCCCGGCGATTTCCAGTTCGGTAACGAACGGACTGCTGTGGCTACGTCTGATGATGTTATCAAAATACTATCAATTTCTGGTAAGTTTTCACACCCTTGTTGATATCCTGTATCCAGTCACCCTCAGTGTGACAAACGGATACCGACCATATACCGCGCCAGAATGCACTTGTGGTGGCATCATCTGGGCGGTACACGTCAGCCTCGTTTTGTTCTGGTCGCTCCCAAGTTCTGTATACCCACCTCTCATCGCTCTGGAACATGCGATTCTGCGTATATCGATCCACTCGCCGCTTATACCGCCGAATACGGCTCGCCCATGCACAAACTTTCTGCTTCAGGAAGTCGATGCGCTCTGTGACATTATTTATGTATTCTCGAGGGCTGATACCAGTCCCCGAGAATGCCTGTCTCACAAAGCGCATCACTCGTGGTCTAGTATTGCCCTCCCTGAAGCAGTATAGTTTGCCGATGAGTACCCTAGTCCCATCGATACGACGCTCGATTCTGCGTTGCCAGGCTGGTACGGCTGGTTTTGGTCGAGTAGCTTCGTCATAATTTGGAAACTTGACTTTGGCTAATCGACATGCCGCTACAGCCGCGCAATACAGGATCGAGTGTGTATCAATGAGATCCTCGGTGCTCTCGAAGAAATTCTTGAGCTGCGAGTCCAAAGCACACACCAGCGCCCTATTTTTTTTGTGCGTGTAGCCGTGGTAACCGGGGTCTAAGGTTGGTCGGAGTGGATCTATAGTCGCGGAACGCATCCTCCAGTGCGCTCGTCAGTTGATCGTTATACTGGCTACTTACTGTTTCAACCCTATCGTCCTCTTCTTCGACACGATTGGACCGCGGCGGAACAGCATCAATAATTGACGCTTGTGCCGCGGTCTGGGTCAGAGTCGGGGCGATTTGGTTGCTCAGTACCTCTGAGCGCAGCCTATCAAGTGCGATATCGTCCAACCTGTGATTGCGTTGGATGACACGCACCTGATCCGACAGTCGTTGGGCCGAGACGTTGACAGTTGGTTCCAGTGCCTGAAACAAAGACAGCATCCTTTCACGGTACGCAGTGAGGTTAGTTCCCCCCTCTGTAGCCCCGTAATATGCGCGCATGACGTTCTCATTCATTGTCTGAGTCCATCTCATGCGCTGCACACAACCACCGGCAGCGGGGACCCGGCTCGGGGCCGGATGGCCCCTAAGTCCCAAGCTCTTCGGTGGCCGGCCTCTCCCCTGCCGACGTACAGGTGTTGGCGACGTCGGCGGAGAGAAATACTCGTCGCTCGAGCTCGACGCAACTACCGCGGCCGGTGTCGTCACAGCGTTCACAGTGAGGCTGGAGACCGGCGGCGGTGAGGCGGAGCTGGACGACGAGTCCGGGGGTGGTGAGCGTGCACGTCGAGCGGCAGATCTTGTCAACATTTCATATTTATTTTACTGTTTTGTATTGTTGTATTGTACAATATAATTTTAATGTCTTTGATTGTACATAATTATATATTTTCCGAGGTGACATGACAGATGTCACCTCCAATGATTCGGTAATTTTATCATTGTAGATATATTTAAAAACGCTTTTTATATAAATTTTAAACTGCTTTAAGTTTGGGTTTCGGTTTTTGTTGGATATTTCACAGAATCGTAACGAAAAAATGATATAAAATATTATTTCTTAAATTGATAAAAAAATATGATGTTGACGTTTGCTGTGTTGCCAGTTTATTATTATTATTATTAAAATATTACAAAGCTTCTACCAGAATCTTTATTTTAATATTCAATGAAATTTAAAACACTATTCTGTTTCTTCGAACTATTCATAAATACAAAACGCTGTTTAAAACACGTTTGATGTTTTATCCTTTCAGTGATTTCTGGAGCAAGGGGCCCGTTAATCAGCTCACCGCTCTGTAAGGAACAGGCCCGAGTAGACGGCGCATTGTGTTTCACGCGCGCCTGAAAGAGATGTCAGCACATCGTGACGTGGTCCACGAAGACAGAGGTCTCCTGGGTCAGGGTTGCGGGTTGGTTAAAAAAGAAACCGTGGCCCTGGCCTACAGGCAGGCTTAGCGAATCCGATTAAGTATTAAAATATATCGAATGTCGCGCGAGAGGTGAGGAACCTGCGCGAAGATGAAAACCAGTGTTTGATATTGGACCACGATGTGTAATATATAACAATGATTTAACTCTTAACACCATCCGGTTTGAAAACTTGTACATTGAGGAAGTTACGTGGTCTTTCATTGTTGACAGGGTTCGATAGTTTACTTTAATAATTCAGTAGTACTCAATATACTAAAAAATATACAGCTGCGTACAGACCCGTTGATAGCATGCAATTTTGAAGCGAACCAACTGGTTTTGAACATTCGTGCATCTGAAGTCTCTAAGGCTACGATGGCGGGTCCATAGATTGACCTAATATAGGAAAATGTTATATACCCATTGTAAGTGTTCACCATCACATATTATCCTACACCAATCATTTAGCAACTGCTGTATCATAGTGTCAGGCGCGTGTGCGCAAAGTGTTTAATTAAAATTACATAACGTCGATGAAAAGTTTAAATGAAAGTGAGTTAGTGTGTGACTCAGAAAATGCAATAGAAACAAAAGAAAACAGAAGTTAAGTACGTTTGTAAAAATAACGTATGAAAAAACACAAATATAAAAGTTCTGGTAAAACAGGGTGAATCGACACAATATTAGAAAGTTTTGTTGCCAGAAAAGACTAATGTTTTAACTGTTTTTTAACTAAGGGTTATGAGTCCTTGTTAGTCACAACTATAGGTATTATTATAAGGTTACAAATGCATTCACCTCTCTCATATTTGGTAACTAGGTCCTTATTACCCCCAAATAAGCTTGTAGGTGATCAATTAGCGCTATAGGATAATAATGTAGCTAGAAAAGCCCTAGGCCGGTAAGTAATTAAAAAAAAAAACTTCACTTTGACATCATGCATTCAGCCCAATGACAAAAGAGGTCGCTTTGCTATTCAGCCTTTTCTTCGTATGAGTATAATAGTCATCAATTTTAAATATTCGGTGAAGCTCAATTTCGTTCATGAAAAAATAATTTAAAAAAGATGAAAAAAGGCGGGAATAGAAAACTTTTATTTTATTTTTGTAATGCCGTTTTTTTCTACTTACCTCACAATCGAGATGTAAAGCAGAGAAGTTAGCTCGTGTGCAAGCATCAATTGCACCCTCGAACTATATGTATAATATCTCGGGCTGCGATTAATGTCTTACGGCCCTTGGCTACTAATCCACTATTATAGTGTCCAGTAGATTCACCTCTGCGTCCCTATTAACAACGTTTTATGCTAACAAGTTGGAAGAAAACATACGTCACGTTCAAGCAATGCGGTTATCGTTCAGCATAATGTTAAGACTCTACACAAGACAAAGCTTCTTTTTTTATTAATTATAAAATAGTTCTTGACCGCAATCCCGCCTAAAGCGCGCTAGTTTATTAAGAGTCTATTCACCCTAGCCTTGAAGACACTTAGATTTTAGTCCGATGGAAACACTGCCGCTGGCAAACTGCTGATGTATGAAGACGAGGTGAAACGCTTCGACCGGATTGTAGTGGTGTCAACAACGTAAGGGTGGATACTTGCTGTAGGAGGGGTTGTCCGATGATCATGCAACTCCCTTGCACACTCTCCAAAATATAACCTATAGAACACCGACAGGCTGGCCATTCTTCGTCTGTCTCTGCTCGTCGCACGCCTCTCCACTGAATCCAAAGCAGCCAGGTGACATTTTGCAGCACCAGCCCAAATGTGGCTGCAGTACTCCACACACGAATGTCAAAAGAATAACAATATAACTGACCTATTTACAAAAATAGGAAGTCCCTTTAATTTAATCCGAAAACGTTGTGTAAACGGAAAAAATATTCGCTACATAAATGTTTAATGAAAATAATTTATTTAGACCTACTCGAAAACTTTCGAATCACGCAAGTTATAGGTACCAATAGAAAAGTATAAAGCCTTTATTCTAACTTTCATAACTGAAACTTTACTCAGAGAATGGACCTAAAACAAACAAAAGTCAAACAATTTCAATATAGAGGACGTCTTCACAAAAGAAGTCACTTTAACCCCTTAATCGGACGCGACTATGTAAACACAAATACAATAACGTCTAAACTAGGCCAAAACCAAAGTTGCCGAGGAAAAAACTAAGTAAATAAAGTCTTAAGAAGTAAACAGCCTTTGAAAAAGACAATCCAAGTTTGACGTCGAAAACTTTTTTAATATTCGCTACGCTCGATGTGATGCCGACCCTAAAAATTTCCCACTCGTAAGGGGGCTTCTCAAATGTAATTTTGCATGAAAGAAATGACAAAGTTCCTACAAACTTAGTGGACATCTTTCAATCTCTCGGTTACGATTAAAATGGGGTGGTTTTTGATGAGTTTTTATTTGGTTCTAATAGATTTAATTTTAATGTCGAGAGTGTTTTTAAAAGCAAAATTCAAGACAGTTAAATTTTCTTTAGTAATGGAAATTAACGAATGTGTTGACCATACTAGTATGATACATGACCGAAAATGCCGGTAGTATAGTAGTAGAAGAAATAAAAACAAATTTATCTTCTTATTATCAGATGTAGAGATTATTCAAGCCCTGTAAAAGTTGAAAGCCCACCTGATCTGTAACATACCTTCGGGTGACGTGGGGTTGGGGGTCAAGTAAACCTTGTCTATAAAGTCGTGAAAATGGATGTTTCTTGAACTAAACATTTTAAAAGCAGTGCAACACTAAATATATCCATTACTAAGTACATCGAATGTCATCGGCAGTCATCGACTTGTTTTTGGATTTGTTATTTATTGAAATTTGTATTAATTATCAGTTCCATATAGACAACACATCGAAGAAATGTATTCATTCATCATCATCATCATTTCAGCCGAAAGACGTCCACTGCTGAACATAGGCCTCCCCCAAGGTTCTCCACGACGACCGGTCCTGCGCCTCCCGCATCCAGCGGTTTCCCGCGACCTTCACTAGGTCGTCGGTCCACCTAGTCGGGAGCCTACCCACGCTACGTCTTCCGGTGCGGGGTCGCCACTTGAGAACCCGTCGGCCCCATCGGGCATCGGTCCTACGGGCAATGTGTCCAGCCCATTGCCACTTCAGTGTTGCAATTCTTCGGGCTATGTCGGTTACTCTCGTTCTTCTGCGGATCTCCTCATTCCTGATTCGATCGCACAGTGAAATCCCAAGCATAGCCCTCTCCATTGCCCTTTGCACAACTTTGAGCCTTCTTATAAGGCCCATTGTTAGCGACCACGTCTCAATTCCATAAGTCATCACTGGCAACACACACTGGTCGAAGACTTTTGTCTTGAGACACTGCGGTATTTCGGACGAGAAGATTCTACGTAGCTTCCCGAAAGCAGCCCCGCCCAGTTGGATTCGACGATTGACCTCTTTCTCGAAGTTGGACCTTCCTAACTGGATAGTTTGTCCCAGGTACACGTAGCTGTCAACAACTTCGAGAACAGAAATGTATTAAATATGAGAAAAACAAACTGGAATGGAGCTCGGGCAATTATTTTTACCAGTGCAAATATTCATATTCATGCATACAAATATTTGCACTGCGCGGCGATCGAACCCGCGCCTCTTTGCGTAGCGGCCGCGTTCACTACGTCACGGAGTCTGTCCCACGGAAGTCATACAAAATGTACCTGAGTATTAATCTCCTCCAATTTATTTTTAAAGGCAAACATCTCCTTCCAATCTAATCCTCTAGTCCTTACACGTCTCATTACTTTGTCCCTAAACTTATAAACTTTAATCCCCCAATCAACATAAAACTACGGCTCAAAAGTCCCCTTAACACGGCTCAAGAATGATTTGGACGAAAAAAAGTCATAATTCCACTCATTACGAAGAGGGATCGGCTATTGTGAATGGGGGAATGGGGGATATAATCCGGGGAATACAATGCTTGTAAATGAAGGCTGCTCTTCCGGACAAAATTAGGGCCGTATGCTTCACTCCCCTCTGCAAAATTCACGTGTCGTGAAAATTTCAGGCTGTAAAAGGTTCTTTTACACTTTTTACGAAAAAAAGGTTGGTTTAATTAATATGTTTTATTGGAATCTGTGTCCTGTTTTGTACGGAAATGTGAATACGAGATTTTAATGTTGAGAAGCTTACCTTGAGCTTTAGGAGTTGAGAAAAAAAAAAAAAGATTTCCTGACACACATACAGGACGTGTATGTAGTACAGCTTCAACTTAAAACGTCCTGAACGAGTGTGCAGGAAAATCATCATAACGAAAAAACGACATAGAAATTACTACGTGATCATGGAAGACCAAAAACCTTTTAGGAACATCCCAACTTAAAACACAACGATTAAAAAAACCGAATTCCACAGAATGACACAAGCCGTTCATATTTTTGATTAAAATATACAATATTAATCAACATTTGTTGTATTCAGATTCTCATGCTGCAGACGACGGCTATGCATGCAAATTGAGAGTCACACGGGAACACGACTAACGGCATGCAATGAATCTAAATGTGAGGATGTCTCAGAGGAAGCAGGCTCTTATGACGCCCAAATTATTATTTACATGATTAATGTTTTGGAAGCAATGATGTGAATTATACCAAGGGGAGGTTACGAGTGAATGATCTAAGCTTTATTGAAAAACTCGATGGCTTTGATGTGACATAAGAATTATTATGTATAGCTCCATGGCACGTGTGTGTACGTGACTAACGTTAAGATGTTACTTACGGCGTGGTTAAAACATCAGCCTCTCAAGTGGGAGTGTGCGGATTCGATTCCAGATCAGACAAATACCAATGTAACTTTTCTAAGTTATGAGTCTACTTTCTAAGTATATCTTGGACATCAATGACTGATTAAAAGGTGAAAGAAAACATCTTTAGAATACGTCGACTTTAAGTCTGAAATTGCCAAGCCTCGTTGAGCAAGCGTGGTGATTACGCTCAATCCTTCTCTGTATGGGAGGAAACCTGTGCCCGGCAATGAGACGATAAAACGTAGATGATGATGACGTCGGCGTTGTCACATTTGTGTCAATAATCCTAACAGTATAAAAATGCCTGAGGCAAACTAAGTTGATACAACTGAGAAACCTGAAATTTAATTTGATGACGCTGGTGTTGTGGACGTTAATAGAATTAGGCAACTACCTACACACGTAAAGAGGCTTTTCGAAATGGATTTTCCTAATGACTTCATCTGTCGACTTACGACCCAATTAAATCTAAGAAAACAACCTGAGACATTTTGAAAAGTCGCAAAGGACCGAATGCTTTGTGTTTCGCGGACTTTTTCGATTTATACCAATGTAGGAGAGCTCAAACTTGTATTCCTTTATGAGTAAATAAAGTCTTTATGAACTAGAGAATTTGGCACCAATTTAAAACTCACCTATATTATCAGCTAGTCACTCTTGGGCGTTGTAACTGATTCTACTGCCGAATTACCAAAGTAGAAGAGAGCTTTATTACATGAAGTTTTACCTTCGTAAGAATCCTATTCTTGGGGAAAAATTCTAGGATATTGAGTCCATATTTTATAGACGTTTTTGTTTGTCAAAGCTGGAAATAGAACGAAAGTAAGTACGTTTATTTGCGATAAACACGACGGGGAGAATGAAAGTAAACACTGACACAAAAAATAACGTTACGGGAAACATGTCACACTACACCAACTCATTCTATCTTTACTTAATATATAAAACTAAAGAGTTTGTTTGTTTATTTGAACGCGCTAATATCAGGAACTGCTGGTCCGATTTGAAAAATCTTTTTGCATTGGATAGCCCATTAATCCAGGAAGGCTTTAGGCTATATAACATGCGTTGCGACCAATAGGAGCGGAGCATAACAAATATTTAAAAAATATGCTGTATATTTAACTCTACGCAAACGAAAACACGGGCGGCTACTTGTAAGAAATAAAAAAGTCCATCGCTCAGTATAATGAATAGAACCTGAAGTGAAACAGAGCCATAGCGCTTTTTATCAGCAACAGCGGTTGTAGACTTGGTGTACGACCCTTTGCTTTTACCTCAACCCCCCTGTACTGGCTAACAGTTTTCAATATAAAACATAACCCCCACACAGCGCATCTGGAAGCCTTATCAAAATAATCCGGTTAGAAACTCGCAAATTCTATAAAGAGGGAGAGTCTTTCTTTGGTTGTAAAACCAAACTGCGGTCACCAACATCAATAAACCTTTCAAGTAAATGTTTACGCGTGGCCGCGTCCGCTTCGAACTTTCGCTTCTTTAAATAAAATGGGCCCCACGAAAGATGAGGGTAGCACTGCTGTGACCCAAGAACTGGTAACCGACATTCATTTACGCGATAAGTCCTTTAATTCGGCCGCAGAAATGTGTGCTTAGGCGAGGGCGTAGGTAGTTGTTAATTTAGTATTTATTATATAGGCTTTTTGCTGTTGCGAGTAATTTTTTTATTGAAAGTGAGATTACCTAAAGCCACGGGTAGACGAATTCATAATAATATATGATTTTCTACTAATAGAAGCAGATATTTAGTTTAAGGTAGCATATATGCTAAACTTCGTCTTTTATTTATTAAAAAGTTTCTCAAAAAAGGTTATTCTACTAATAGTATAAATGCGAAAATTTGGATTAAGGATGGCTGTTTGTTACACTTTCACCCAAAAACTACTCAATAGATTAGAATCAAATTTCACACAGATAATTAATATCTAACCAGGAATAATACATAGGATCTTATCCCGATGTTCCTGCGGAATCAAATCTGACGCGGATAACACCACAGGATGCAGCTAGTGTTAAAATAATTCATAAAATCACTGACAAAACTTGTTAAATTATTTATTCGTCCAACACATTAGGAGTATGGTAGCTCATCAGTCTATGGCTCAGTTGCAGGTGTGTTCTAAGTATCTATTGAAATGAAATGAAATGAAATCGTTTATTAAAAAAGTAGGATCACCGATCACTTTCACACGTCATATGAAGCCGGTATTTCCCAACTGACTACCTCTGAGAAGAAATAGCCGAAACACACTCAGATATCATCGTCTTTTTTCAAGTCCAGGATTAAAAATGAAAACGTTTACAATTATTTACCTTATAATTACGCATATTGCTTAATAACAATGCTTAACAGAGCGAGCAGCTCAGTCCCAAGCTTTTATGTCTTCTATTCACCTACACCTTAGGTAATCTAAAGAAAATTAATAACGCAGCAATCAATATGGCAAAAAAACCTTAGGTACTAATATTATAAATGAGAAAGTGAGTTTGTTTGTTTATTTGTTCCGCTTTCACGCCGTAACTACTGAACCAATTGCTTTGAAATTTTGCAGACCTAAAGTTAGTAGTCCGGATTAAATTATAGGGTACTTTCTATCCGGGAAAAAAATGATACCTATTCCCGAGGGAAATCTAACCGAACTCCACGCGGGCCAAGCCGCGGGCGGAAAGCTAGTATAAAATAAAAGTACGGGTAAAACCGAGAAGAACAAAATAAAAATTGCCACATCTCCCTTTCTACAGCACATCACAGAGCTCAAAGGCCACGCTGTATAAAGAGCAGTCAAACTTTGTCTATCCCCAGTTAGCGAGTCCCACAGTAAAAAGTACCCCTAGGGCATGCTTCGGTTCATTTTTATGACGAAAAATATGACCAATGACGTCATCCTGATGATTGTTTGTTTAAACATTTGTTCATTAGCCGCTTGGGTTGGCACATTGAGTTCGATATTTGTGTTTGCCCCTTTGATATTTGCTTGGGACGTCCTTAAGACCGTTGGTGGCTTAAAAAGGTCCGTATTTGATCGCTTATAAAATTTATTACTTCTACTTAGGGCTGGCAAGTGACCGTTATGAAAAATTATTTTTGGGTCACGGTCGGTTTGTGTTTTTGAATGGTACTTGTATTTAAGGATGAATAATAGGGGGCGCGGTCTGTTTACTTTGTGAATGAGTCATGCATTTTTATCCCTTAATCGTCATAAAATGAATGACTTTATTGGTACAAAAATATACAAATAACTACTCATATGAATTGTAACGCAGCATGAAGCTTATGTGGCCTGGACTTTATTTTTGCATGTACTTTATTGATGTTTTTAATATAACCTTATAAGATTTAATGCTCCTTATTAAAATTATCTATAGCCCAAACAGCTATAGGCCGGGCCAACGGATTCCTGAGTGGCAACCACGCACCAGAAGATGCAACGTGGGTAAGCCCCCGATATGATGGACCGACGTCCTGGTGAAGGTCGCGGGAAACTGCTGAATGCGGGAGCTGCAGGACCGGTCGTCGCATCATGGAGATCCTTGGGGGAGGCCTATGTCCAGTAGTGGACGTCTTTTGGCTGAAATAATGATGATGTTACCCAAATAAAAAACAAATATTATTTTTCTTTGTTTCAGCGTAACAAAATTATAATGGAGGAAATAATAGATAAATCTACATAAAACAAAGATGGCAACTACTCCTTACTCTGCTCTTTTCGCAATTATCCATAACGGCATAATTTAATCCGTGATTTGGTCCTTCAAATCTAACCTAAGTAAATTTTCAATTAATGTACTGGAACTTGTTGTCAAATGTATGCCTCGAGGAACGCTGACCTTTTAAACCACATAATGGATTTTGACGTGGTTTTCTCCAACATTAGGAAAATTTATGTCTAGTGGTATATGTGCATCCACAGGTTGTCTGTAAATGATTGCTCTTAGCGATAAGATTGCCCATTGTGTCATTCTTCGAAAAATCTTTATATCTAGTTATGTATTTTATTATGTATTTGTTTATACGTTTTTATATAACTTACGATATACTACCGAAGTCTTGATATTTTGACAGACCTCATTAGTAGTTTGCACCCGTTGAAGTAAGTACACCCACCCTTGCTTTCTGGGTTCTGGGTAAACTAAATTTAATTTCAGAGCCTCTTTTTCTTTCTATTTCATTAAAAAAGGACAGAAGATAAACTGTTAGTTTAGACCTGTCAAATTAGTCCGCGCCTGACGTAAATTGATGTAATTTTGGTCGCCATGTTTATAATCGTGTCTTAACTGTCTATGGAATACCTTAATTTGACAGGACTATTAGTTTAGTCCTGTCATCTTCTATCCTTTTTCTAATCAAAGAGAAGGAAAAAGATACACTCTACTTAAAATTAGTTTAGTTTGTGAACAAGAGAATCTGCGCGAATATGTGCTTACCTATGTTTACATCAGTCTAGCCTTTTTCCAACTATTTTGGGGCCATCTACCTGCATTTAACATGGAGCGACTGCTTAGCTTACCTCCACAATCCAGTTACTGGGTGTATGAAGTCACTCAGTAAAACAATATATACAACGTTTTTTTTGTATATGCGAAATCTGAATCACGTAACCAGTACAAAATTTTAAAAATATATCATGCAAAATCACAAAGTTATGAGCTTGTTATCTTACTGGTTGTCTCAACAAAAATATGGTCAACGCACCGTTCACACGGCCGTGCCTGCAGCGACGCGGCGCGTGGGCTGGGCTGTCTCACTGTCTCTCTACTATGATCTACCGCCAACTGTGTTGTGCACTCGGTAACCATACTGCAGCAATTCCCAAATGTATTTGGGAAAAAATATAACATGGTGTAAAAATTACTGGAATTCATTCAGTTACTTATTCTGAACAAATAACGTTGTATTTGTGAATAAGATGTTCTTATATTTGCATATTCTGAAGATGCTTTCAGGGAGTGTGTAGTCAAATTATATTCAAAGTTGATGAAGCATACTCGACTGCAGTGCATGCGTCGTTAGCCAGCAATGGTAGTACAACTACAGTACACAAACTCCTAGGAGCATGTAAACATGTAATTTACTTATATCGTGTTTACCTTTCGAGGGAGCAATTTGCTTCACTACAAAAGCTATGTAAATACCTTTACCAGAAAACATAAAAGTATGTAATGTTTTTCCTTCTTATAAGGACTTCTTCGTCCTTCGATTTTTGTTCGTTTATTTTTATATGTATACATAGCTGTGCTTTCATCTACATCAGTAATATAATAAGCATTTATTTCACAAAAAGTACATAACGCCATACGCTGTATACATGAAAGGAAAGTGTTGGTTTCATAGAAATATTTGTTAAGTGTTACTGGTTAGTAATAGATAAACCATCTGTTTCCAAAGTTTCATCTAAATCCGTTCAGTAATTTTTGAGTAGAAGACTAACAAATATCCTTTTTCTTGGTGCTGATGGAAACATTCATCAAATGACCTCTCCCGCTCTGGACGGAGCGGAAGGGCGTCTCAGACTTTTATTGACTACATAAAACCCACCCGTGTTTCTTCAAAATCAAAAAATCAAAATCAAAGCATTTATTTCAAATAAACCAGTTACAGGCACTTTTGAATTGTCAGAAGGTCGGTCAGTCAGTAAGGTGAAGCTAGTCGCCCATTCCAAAGAGTAGGTACCTATGGAGAAGAACGGGCAAGAAACTCCATGGACACTCTTTTAAATTATCAAGCTATTGATACAAATATTTGATTACATCATTCATTTTGAAATCAATCGTGTGAGAACGATGCAGAAATATATTGTACGTGCCTTCACTTGCCTTCATTTGCCTGTGCACCAGAAGCATGGTTTCATTTTAAACCAACCTGCCACTGACCCAGGAGGCATCGGTCTTCGTGGACCCCGTCACTATGTGCTGACAATTCTTTGAGGCGCGCAAGAAACACATCGCGCCGTCTACATTACACTCACTGCCCTACATCACAGATAGCCCCACCTCACACATAAAAGGCAGAGTGCGAGTCCTTACCAAGGTCTTGTCCTTACTTACCCGTAAGCCCGCACCTACGATGACCGGGAATCCGACGTTGTCTCCCAACCAGAGCGTCTACTGCGGCGGCTAGAGTGCTGCAGCGCGTGAGGGCGCTAAGATCTCCCTTCCCTTACGTGCTTTGCCTTCTCCTTTGCTAGCATCACTGCTTGCAGAAGGAGGTGATGGCTTGCCATGCACTATCGCACTGGTCCCTGGCCCTGACCAGGGCCGGACGGACAAGGCGGTGATCCAACCAAGCCAGGCAGACCTCTACCGAACGCGCGATCGCCACAGTAATTACACCCTGGCATTTCTTCCCGCCTTATCCGGAACAGGAATCTCCCGAAATAGCCGTGTCCGGTGAGGACTTGCGTCGGGCGGAAGGTGGGGGCACCGTGGCTTCTTTCTAGCCACTCCTCAAAGAGGGGACTTACCGCCGCTATTGTGGCCTGCCCAGCACTGGGTTGCGACAATCGCACTCTCCATGTTGTCAGATCCTGCCGGAGCTCTGTCTGCCGTACCGCGATTTCTCGCGGTAGCGGAGTTATGCCCCGGCGTTTTGCTTCCTCTCGTCACTCCTACATGTGGGCGAGGGCTTTGGCCTCCAAATCCCATGGCGGTAACAAACAAACATCTTTACATAAAATTTTGCACTTTTATGATATTTGGTCCCCCGATCCACCTAATCGCATTCCAGCACCTGTCCGTGCTATCACTTAATTTTTGCTTAGGCGCACTTTAATAGTTTATATACGTGAAAATTTGTATTTAATGGATGGATGATTTTTTTTTTTGCTCTTTCACGCAAACACTATTGAATGGATTTCGGACGAACGGACGGCAGCCTCCGTGGCGGAGCGGTAGCGAACGAGGCCGCTGCGCAAGGAGGCGCGGTTTCGATCCCCACACAGTGCAAATATTTGTATGCATGAATATGAATATTTGCACTGGTGGTGCCTCGGATGCACGTTAAGCCTTTGGTCCCGGTTGCCATACGAACATCTAATGGCAGTCATTACGGGTTGTTGTAGTCCTCAAAATTTCATCAATTAGTCTAACTGCAATGCTTTAATATCGCCTTCGGGTTGTGTCAAATCAGCAGTTAGACTGGTAAAGCGGATCCCAGACTCCAAAACTGAAAAAAGCTTCGGATGCGTCTGGGATTAACGCTGAGATGATGATGACTACTGAACGGATGACAAAAATTATGCAGGCGGATGGTTATAACTGGAATTAGCATATCGGATAATTTTTGTTCTAATATTTCTACGAGTTCGATAGTTATGTGGCTATCCGAAAAATCCCAACATAATATTACGTTGATTGGGGTCCGTATAACTTTTGCCCTAGTTCACACTCGATGGATTTTTATTACCAACCGACTATCGATCTACTCTAAATTAGTAGAATTTAATTCCAACAAAAGAATCTGAGGTTTCGTTCCCAAACTTCGACCATTTGTTAAACATACCTTATTTTATAGATTTGGAACTTACAAAGGAACGTTTCTAAGTTATGTATGGGAGTTGAAAGCTCTCGGGATTTAATTCTAGAACGGAATTGTTTGAATTCGCTAGAGGGAATTAATATAAACTAATGCTTGAAATTAGTTTTAGAATAATGTTGGACAGGAATAATTGGTTTTGTGATTGATTTATTTTTTAGAGGAAGTTGTCATCACAATCACCCTATATTGTTCCCACTGTTGGGACATAGGCCTCCTCTCGATGACAGGCCGTTATCTACAACGCGGGCCCAGTGAGTGTTGGTAGTTGTCACATGTCTTTGATGTTTTTGGCTCTAGGAGATGCCGGTTTCGTCAAGATGTTTTTCTTCGCCGTTTTGAGAGCAGTGGTGGTGAAATAATTAACACAAAGTTAAGCTCCTGGCGGGGTCCGAACCTATAAACTACAACTTGTAGGTCTCAGCCGACACCACTAGACTACCACTGCTCTTCAATCGCAGCAGGAAGTTGTATTATTATGTTTTAGGGCGATAAGTTGTATTATGTTCTCTCGGTGGTAGGCCATAACATCAGCCGCCGGCAGAAGTTACCACCCACCAGACAAAGTCTTGCCGCCAAGCGATTTGTCGTGTTCCGGCATGATGTCTGGTGAAGCCGTACGGAGGACGGGTCTGAGCAGTTGTGTTACGATGTGTGCCGAGTACGATGCGCCTAATGTTGTTGTGTTGGGAGTTTGGTCGTGGAGGGTCTTCACATCAATCTCCCTTTGGCGCAGCATCGTTGGTCGTGTTGTTGGGTTTAACATTGCATCACCTCGCTCAACTGCCGTCTTCCTTCGTATTCGCTCGGTTTTTCTGAGTGAATAGGCTCTTAATAAACTAGCACGCTTTACCATCAACGATCGCATCACTGCTTACCATCAGGCGGGATTGCGGTCAAGCGCTAGTTTATAATTATTAAAAAAAAAAAAAAAATATTATGTTTTAGGGCGATAAGTTGTATTATTATGTTTTAGGGCGATAAGTTGTATTATTATTATGTTTTAGGGCGATAAGTTGTATTATTATTATGTTTTAGGGCGTTAAGTTGTATTATTATGTTTTAGGGCGATAAGTTGTATTATTATGTTTTAGGGTGATAAGTTGTATTATTATGTTTTAGGGCGATAAGCTGTTTTCATGCTCCCGTGTTTGCCTCACAGGGAAAAAAACCGGCCAAGTGCGTGTCGGACTCACGCACAAAGGGTTCCGTACCAGTGATTTATGAAATTAAAGGATTTAAGTTATTTGTATGAAAGATTACGCGGTAATAAGCAGTTTACGATTTACGAGGTATTAAAAAAAAACTACTTACTAGATCTCGTTCAAAACAAATTTTCTTGGTAGTTTTTATAGTAATGTAAGTATGCCCATACGAGTACTTAGAACTAAATCTCAATTTTTTTTTGCCCCCATTATTTATTATTATTTTTTTTATTTTTGCAATAACATCTTAATGCGGTTCACAGAATACATCTACCTACCAAGTTTCAACAGTACCTATAGCTCTTATAGTTTCAGAAAAAAATGGCTGTGACATACGCACGGACAGACGGACAGACAGACATGACGAATCTATAAGGGTTCAATTTTTTGCCATTTGGCTACGGAACCCTAAAAACGATTCATATTGGTTTCTTCATCTGTCGCCTAGTCTGCCAAGACCCGTTTTTCTCAGAAACACGTGGAGGTTTCAAGTTGATTTGGCGCAGTGGCTGATTGATCGACTGTTGCGCTGCATGTCGGAGATTCGATTCCCATAAGGGACAAATATTTGCTAAACTAGTGCTTGACCGCAATCCCGCCTGATGGTAAGCAGTGATGTAATCGTTGATAGTAAAGCGCGCTAGTTTATGAAAAGCATATTCATTCCAAAATGCATCGTATAGAATACCAACAGGCTGATTGTCTTCGCCTGTGCTCCAGATTTAAGTGTAAATATTATTTCAATATGTACAGTTAAGTATATGTAGGGTGACGCTACTTTTGCTAAGTAAAAGGACAGCGCAGTCCTAATTAATTAAACCTACACAAAAAAGGCCACGTACAATGAAGGATTGCGTAGTTGGGATGAATTTATCCCAAAAATAAACCAAGTACCTACTACTTTTCGACAATTTACTTGGAAGCCTGACTTATTCTGCCTGCCAGGGCTGCGGAATGTTCGAGAGATAGCATGGACCTCGCGCACAGGCAAGTGCAGGAAGAGGAGTGGATTTTAGTCAGTAAAAGCCTGACACACCTTTCCGTTCTGCATATAGCGGGAGAGGTCATTTAATGACATCCTATCCACAAAAAAGTTGACTCATTCTTTTGCCAAAGAATTAGCATTTCACACGCCAATGCTGCCAGTTGCCTTATGTATTTATTCGTATATTTAGTAACATAGTCATTTCTTTTAATACTAAGCATAAATATTTACATAGTTGTGTTAATTATTGTGAAAAACATGTTTTCCAGTACACGTCAATGTCGTGAAATATACGGATCAATTCAATTGAAAAATATATCTAAGATTGTTTGTTGTTATCGCAAAAAATATTTTCAATGAGTTATGACTACAAATTTTGGAACTTTTCCTTTTAGTTGTCAAATAGTGCATGATCACGATCCCGCCTTATGGTAAACAGTGGTGATTTGTCCCACAATAGAAATTACTCCTGTATCGTGGGTGCATTTAAAAACTTTTAAAGTCACATACACGAACAGACCTGGAACAACTACCTGCAGGCCATACAAATATTTTTCCCGTGTGGGAATCAAACCTGCGACATGCAGCACAACAGTCGATCACTCAGCCATTGCGCCAAATCAACTTGAAACCTCCACGCGTTTCTGGGTAAAACGGGTCTTGGCAGACAAGGAGACATAAAGGGGCCAATAGTGATCGACCGACCCGTTTTTTTCCATTGAGGCAGAGATGGGACCCTGAAAACAGCTTATCGCCCTAAAACATAATAATACAACTTATCGCCCTAAAACATAATAATACAACTTCCAACTGCGACTGAAGAGCAGTGGTAGTCTAGTGGTACCGGCTGAGACCAACAAGTTGTAGATCCTAGGTTCGAACCCCGACAGGTGCTTTTTTTATTATTAACTAGTGCTTGACCGCAATCCCGGTTTATGGTAAGCAGTGATGCAATCATAGATTGTAAAGCGCGTTCGTTTTTGAAAAGCCTATTCACTCTAGCCTTGAAGACACTTAAATTGTAGTCGGAAGGAAACACCGCCGCTGGCAAATTGTAATTGTAATGTAAAATACACTACAATTAATATTCACCACACTAGTTTTGCATTTCACCACAGAAGCTAAAAGTTTAATAAGAGAGAGAAAGAATCAGTGTTCTGTTTTAATTTAATTTTTGAGTTCTTTAATTGAGTGTCACTTCGGTTTCCATTTTGATAAAATATTTTGCTCAGTAATAAAGTTTACGAAAATAAAAGTGGTAACAGACTTTTATTGCTGATTGTACCAGGTACAACAAAATAGAAAATCGTTAAGACAATCATGAGTATAATTAAATAACCTATTACAAAACGGCCATTATTAGCAATGAATAGATCTAGAGAACAAAAACTTTTCCACCCATCTTTTCTCTTCAAGAAAACAATTTATTTCAACCCAAATCAGACCATTCAAAATGAATAGTCTCACAGATAGCACACACGAAACAATCTTCGGACTTTCTATAACCACATAAATATAGTTGCAGAAGTTCAACTCCACAGAAGCATCGGAATCGCTTGCATACATAGATGCACAAGAACATAATATAATGGGAATAAGCCTAACATAGGCCGCTCCGTGTATATGCATAGAATAGTACCAACCCATATCCTTCCGTGGGTATCGTAAGAGGCGACTAAGGGAACTCTCACCAGGATCCCCACTGCCTGCCAAAGGTCGGGATTATGGCAATGCCCCCCAAAGGAATTAAAGCCCTGGGTGAGGCCTTTATACAGCAGTGGACCTCTATAGGCTCAGAAGAAGAAAAAGAATAAGCCCAACATTTTCCAACGACTGACCCACAGAACTTTTCTCTTCAAGAGGAAGTGGACTGTAATTTTGCTCGTGAGTCAAACGTTTGGTTTGGTAGATGTCACATGTATTAGAATTTTTAATTTTAGAACGTGCTGGTTTCATTGCAATGTTTTAGTTCACCATTAGTAGGCCATAACATCGGCCGCCGGCAGAAGTTACCACCCAGCAGACAAAGCCTTGCCGCCAAGCGATTTGTCGTGTTCCGGCATGATGTCTGGTGAAGCCGTACGGAGGACGGGTCTGAGCAGTTGTGTTGCGATGTGTGCCGGGTACGATGCGCCTAATGTTGTTGTGTTGGGAGTTTGGTCGTGAAGGGTCTTCAGATCAATCTCCCTTTGGCGCAGCATTGTTGGTCGTGTTGTTGGGTTTAACATTGCATCACCTCGCTCAACTGCCGTCTTCCTTCCTGTTCGCTCAGTTTTTCTGAATGAATAGGCTCTATTAAACTAGCGCGCTTTACCATCAATGATCGCATCACTGCTTACCATCAGGCGGGATTGCGGTCAAGCGCTAGTTTATAATTATTAAAAAAAAAAAATCAGGCTTCAAGGTTCATATACACATATACAATCCTGTATAAAAAAAAAAACTTAAAAATACTTTAAATATGTTTTGAAAAGTTATAGCGCTCAGAGAGAGCGTGGTGACAAAATTAAAGCATACACATAGACATCATGGATTCATCATCTGCCTAGGCTTTTCCGAACTATATTGGGGTTGGTTTTTTTTTTTTTTTTTTTTTTTTTTTTTTTTTTTTTTTTTTTTTTTTTTTTTTTTTTTAAACTACTACCTCCAACATAATCGGAGCCTGTACTAAACTTCACTTTCATTCAAGTTCTCGCATTTATGCCTCTCGTACTTTCATGCCTCATACTTAATCTTTCTATCATTCCTCCTCATTCGCGTCTGTACTGGGTGGGATTCCCATCTATTATATCTATCTACTTATTTATTTTTATTTATAAGGTTTAGGGTGAACACAGTAAATGGGACCAGTTTTTAATAAAGTTTTTCTTTTGCCTACCGACTTACATCTATTTTAGAAATTTTATATTTAATTTAATTTTTATTTACTAATCTTATTTTCTACTCAAAATTACAGACACGAAAGAATATATAATTTTAATACAGCGTTTACTTACTGGTTACATTTTATTATTCTAAACTTATTTCTATACTTATTTCTACAAGTTGCAAGATATTACAAAGCTAATTTTCACATAATGCTAGTCTATAATATAACACAATATATTATGATAGCATTTTTTCTTATGCGGTTTTGTTTCGATCTATTACTATTTTTGCGACATATTGGCAGTAATCGAGGAATAATTTAGCATTTTTGCTCATCATTATATCTTTGATGCTTACAGCTGTTATTTTCGTGTCTAAGGTAGTTTCAATGTTAAGTCGGTGTCTTGCGAACTGTGGACAATCAATTAAAATATGTGGGACCGTTTCGCTTACTTGTTGGTCGCAAATACAAGATGGGCTCTCTTTGCGCCTGATGCGATTCAGGTACTCGGAGAAGCCACCGTGCCCCGTCATTATTTGCGTGTTTAAGCCGCTGGCACCTATTTTCCTAATGACACCATAAGCTTCCCGCACATCTGGGAAAAACAGTTTGGTAATTGATGCGGTGTCGCTAGACTTGTATCTATGATTCCATTCATCAAGCGTTGCCTTGCGTAGGCTTCGCTTGATGAATGAAATTGGACACCGATCGTAGTCTGGTTTACGTTTGGAGTTCTCAGCGGCCTCTTTCGCTAGTTGATCAGCCCTCTCGTTACCTAGAAGTCCCACGTGAGCTTTGATCCAAAACAAGTTCACTATCTTGTTTTGGTGGGATGCGGATCTTATATTATCCCTAGCTTCTACAGCAAGGGGATGGTGTGCTCCGGGGTTCGTAACTGTTTGGAGGGCTGCCTTAGAGTCGCTGAAAATCCCAAACGAGGTCTTTTTGAGCTTGGTTATTTCCCAGGTTGCTCTTGTTATTGCCAGGAGTTCTGCCTGGTAAACGGTACAGTATTTATACAAAAAAAGTTTGAGGGCTCTGGTCTCGGCCTCACCCGCCCATATGGACAATGAGGCACCAACCCCTCCTCCCATCTTGCTTCCATCAGTAAAGATGCGAACATCGTAGTTACTGTTATTATCCAGTTGCTCTTGGTTCTCCAGGCTGTTGAACTCCAGGGTGTCTTGTACTGCGGGGTGGGGATCCTTGAGTGCAGAAGCCATTCGCTCGACCTCCCTGTCCCCCAGTGATGCCTGGGGCACACCCCTTTTGGCCTCGTACAACGACGCTGCCTCCCGAACTCGGAGATCAAGGGGGAGCATTCCGGACAACACCAGTGCTGAGTTCAAAGAGACCGTGCGATAAGCCCTACACATTTTCTGGGCAATTCCACGTTGGACGGTCCCCAGCTGCTTTATGATTCCCAACTTTTTGGCCGCCGGTGCCCAGACGCTTGCAGCGTAAAGTATTATGGGCTCAACAGTTGCCACATATATCACCCGTATAACATCCGGGTGAAGCCCCCAACTGACCCTTGCGGCTCTACACAGCTGTTTGTAGATGCCGATTGCCTTCCTGCAAACACGTGAGACATGGGTGTTAAAGGTCAGTTTGTGGTCGATAGTAACACCCAGGAGCTTGATCTCTTTCGACATACGGATGTCGATCCCTCCCATCCTCAGGCATGGTGTATCGTATTTTAATTTCCTCGTAATCACCATAGCGGTCGTCTTATGTGGTGCGAACTTGAGTTTGTTTTGGACACCCCACGCCTGAACATGTTCGAGAGCGGCACCGGCACACTCTTCCACTTCCAATGCTGTGTCTCCGTCGAAGACCAATAGGACATCGTCCGCAAAAGCCTGTATGTAGACACCTCTACTTGCTGTCGCCTTTAAGAGTGGATCCAGAACCAGGTTCCACAAAATAGGGCCCCCAATCGAGCCTTGAACACAGCCCTTATTGGTTTCTTTGCTGTATTCTTCCCCGCTGTATCTAACTGTCACCTTTCTGTCACTAAGATAACTGTCTATGACCCGCCTAAGATTGACTGGACACTTTTCCTCAGCCAGACGGATCCTTATTGCTGGCCACCAGGCACTATCGAAGGCCCCTTCTATGTCCAACGATACAAGCGCAACTATCCTTTTTTGGTCTAGTTTTTCGTAGATGCGTTGCATAAGGGCATAGAGGGAGTCCTCGGTACTCCTTTGCGGCATGAACCCGTATTGGCGAGTACTCATCCTTGCTAGGAGATGGAATTTAAGGCGGGCCACCAGCATCTTTTCATAAATCTTTCCCAGTATAGGCAAAAGTCCAATCGGCCTATACGACTTGGGAGAAAAATAGTTGCTTTTCCCCGGTTTCCTTAATATGACAACTGTTGCGTTTTTCCAGGGCGCGGGGAAGTGGCTGTAATCCAGGCACTTGTTGAGGAACCCTAGGAATAATTCTGGGTCATCACCCACGGCGTGGCAACAAATATCGGAGGTAAAGCCATCAGAACCCGGCGCCTTCCTAGGGTTAAAAGACTCCATAGCATTTTTTAACTCTGCCATCGTGAAAGGTGGGTCGCAAGGTTCACCTTGTTCTCCAGAGTTCACGACTTCTGCCAGTGCTCTAATAGATTGGTGATGAGCATTATCGTGTTCTAGGAGATCCTTCGGGTAAAAAGTCTCCGCAAGTAACTTTACGGAGCCCCTTGCGTCCAACATAGCACCATTCTCTTCCAATGGCATATCCTCTTCCCTACGCCGTGTTCTACCTATTACCCTATAGATTCCTTCCCAGACCCCCTCCCTATCCTGTTTCCCGCAAAATTCTTTCCAGCTCTCGGTCTGAGCTTTGACTGCTTCTAACTCATATTCTTCTTTCTGTTTAAGGTACTCTTCTACGACCCTCGACCTCCGGATTAGGGCGGCACAGCGGATCCTGCGCTTCATTGTAGCGACTTTCTTCTTCATCTCGGCGAGTCTCTCGGACCACCACGGCAAGGTAAGTTCCTCACGAACTTTTTTGGTTGGTATTTCTTGTTTGCACGTTTCATCTATTGCATTGGTTAGATTATATGTCATAGTGTCTATTTGTTTAGTGTTATTAATTTTTTCTATTTCAGCTATGGTAAATTGGTGCACTATTTTCAATTGGGGTTGGATTCCAGTCTAACTGGATGCGGTTCAATATCAGTATTTTAAATGGAAGGCTCCATTTTTCTGAACTCCAGAAATCAGAAACTAGGTCAGAAGCACAAAAGTCCGATAACTAGGTTGTCAGATTTTCGGGCTTTCGACTACCCATAACGACTGTCGAATATCTATGAATCACAGCCGGGACCAATGGCTAACATACATTCTGAGACACGAAGAATCTCGGAACGTATAAATAAATAAATAAAATTAATATATACGGACAAATCACACAAATTGAGCTAGCCCCAAAGTAAGTTCGAGACCTGTGTTATGGGATACTAACTCAACGATACTATATATTATGATAGATACATATATTGATAAACATCCAAGACCCAGGCCAGTCAGGAAAAGATCGTTTTCCATCATGACCTGGCCGGGGATCGAACCCGGGGCCTCCACGTCGCAGGCAGGCGTGTTGACCGCTGCGCCATGGATACCGGCAAAATGTATATGTCGTTGATTACGATATCATTTTAGTAAAAGTTGCTCATTTGATTAGTCTAATAGTGGGGCAAACGCTGTGACTTAATTTTGTAATGGCGGCACGGAGTGTATCTCTGTGGACTTTTACTTACATACAACTTAGGCGATTAACACACGGCACCGCGTACCGTCGTCCACGGCGGCGACGGTCAAGCGGTTTTCGTAGCGGTGCTCCGCGCGGTACGGTGATTTATGCGCCAGTCTCGCGGATTGTGTTACCACGGTTTTGACCAGTTTGTTCACAGACACTGGCAAGAATCTCTGATCTTCGTCCTGCATCTACGATGAACCGCGCGGCATTGCGGCGGTCCGTGTGTGAGGCGCTCCACCGCGCGGACTGCCGGTGTATGTGTGTTAGGTATGTACGGATTTATTAGAGTTCAATGCGATATGAGATCCGCTGCACCGCTTACCGCGGCGGTGCGCGGTGCCATGTGTTAATCGCCTTATTTGTTTGGGTATTTTCACTCATAGTATCAAACTGATCTTCTGTACTAATGTATTCTGTGTTATCACTAAGCTCAATTATTCCCTCATTATTCAACAGGTCTCAATGGAAACTAAGTACTAAGTTAATTATGAAGAGGCTTCATTAAAAGATATTATTACGTTCAAAAGCTTAATTCGGGACCACTAATGGATACTATTATGCTTTTAATTGTAGTAATAACGTGTCGGTATTATAATGCCTAAGCATATAAAATAGCCTTTAAACGTTGTATTTGCTAGAATTTACGGTAACGAGTTTAATTGATACGTTTAATTGATTCTAGTACACAATTAGATGTCTGTCTGGTTAGAGTCTATGGCCTACACACTAATTTCTAGTTTGATAGAGAAATAATTTAGTAGCGTAAAAATTAAGACGGTACAATGGGCATATATTAGGCATACAATGGACATTAGAAGAAAGCTCAGGATAACTCAAAGGGCAATAGAACGAGAGTAACCGACATAGCCCGAAGAATTGCAACACTTAAGTGGCAGTGGGCCGGGCACATTGCCCGTAGGACCGATACCCGATGGGGTCGACGGGTTCTAGGATGGCTACTACGCACCGTAAGATGCAGCATGGGTAGGCCCCCGACAAGTTAGACCTGGTGATGTTCGCGAAAAACCGCTGGATGTGGGAGGCGCAGGACCGGGCGTCGTGGAGATTTTTGGTGGAGGCCTATGTCCAGCAGTGGACGTCTTTCGGCTGAAATGATGATGATGATGACAATAGCTACAACTTTGTGAACAATGCGATTAGTTAGGATCCTGTATTTCCTTCGGGGCAACATGGCGACGGTGATGAAGAACAACTATATTTCGTGGATCATTTCGAAATTCCATATAGGTGGGGTGAGCCTATTTTTATCGATTGTGTTAATAAAGATTGGGTTGATTTTGAGAAATTTCATATGAGAAATTTGATCGGACACCTTGGGCTTGGATCCATTTACTTATTTTTAAATGCTCAGCAAACACACTGTTGGCACATCGGATCTAGAATTGATACAGCTTCTGGACTAGTAGCTAAAAGTGTAGTCTAGTATTTACAAATGCCTACAAGACTCCATTTGTGAATAACGACATGTGTGACATACATAGATGCGATGTGCCTACAACACTTTCAGCCACTAGTACAGACGCTGTATTTGAAAACTCTAACTGCAAAATGTTCCAGTTGATATACGCGGTATTAAAGCGCTTCGTCCAGATCGTAGCGATGTCAACAAAGTAACTCTCCGTGCGATAGGCCTTTCTATGATGGAATGGTGAAGGCGGAATTGTGTCATATAATTTCCACGCACACTATCCAAAATGTATCCTATAGAACACTCATTATTTGTTGTCATTGGCGGTTTTAGTGATCTACTCTGTAAAAAATTCTAGTGTCTATCTATTACGGTTCAAAAGATAGCGCTGCGATAGACAGACGGTTGGACGTACAAGGGTGGATTAGTAACAGGACTCCGTTCACACCCTTTATTGTTTTTTGTTTGGGATGGGAAATTATCAAATAACCTCTCCCGCTCTCCGCGAAGAGGAAGGGCGTGTCAGACTTTTACTTATTAAAACCCATCCGTGTTTCTTCACTTGCCTATGCGTCAGCCAACCCGCAACCTTGACCCAGGAGCCATCGGCCTTCGTAGACCCCATCACGATGTGCTGACATCTCTTTGAGGTGCACGTGATACACAACGCGCCGTCGACTCGGGTCTGGTCCTTACCGGCGAGCTGCCCACTGCTTTTCGCCTGCCGTTCAAAAATCAATTACCCAAATCGATGGCATGACTAATTTTAAATGTCAAAGGCCCAAAACTTTTTCACCATGGCGTTGTCAGTGGCGGAGAAGACAAGAGAACTCAGGATAGCAGGGGAAGCATGACATAGCACCACAATCACACCTTACAGCCATTAATTAAAGTAGCACTACTGTCAGATTGGGCTAGTATCTTCCTAATTGTGTCCAAAGACCACTATCCGAATAACAGACCGTTCATTCATTAGTTCACATTTCCGAAAGACTAATCTTTAATTCAAGCGGTACTTACTCTGAACTTCAGCGTCACACAACTAATTTAACATGTTGGTATGCACAGAGTTTCTTGCGCTTTGCTTGCCTTGTAATTACGCAGTTTGCTCTAGCCATGCCGTGGAGAAGCGTCGTGTAGACATTTTCTCCTAGATGTTTGGAGATGTCACGAGCTTATGCAAAGTTTGGGATGCTGAAATGGTATAAATAAGAGATTTATGTTAAGATATGTATTTATTTACAGTCGTGGTGGCCTAGTGGTTAAAACACCAGCCTCTCAAGTATGAGTGTGCGGGTTCGATTCCAGGTCAGGCAAGTACCAAAGTAACTTTTCTAAGTTATATGTACTCTTTAAGTATATCTTGGACTCCAATGACTGATTAAAAGGTGAAGGAAATCATCTTGAGGAAACCTGGACTTTAAGTCTGAAATCGCCAACCCGCATTGAGCAAGCGTGGTGATTACGCTCAATCCTTCTCTGTATGAGAGGAGACCTGTGCCCAGCAGTGGGACGATAAAATGGTTGATGATGATGATGTATTTATTTTGACTTGTGGCTTACGGATGTTAATGTACTTGTTTTGACTTCATCATCGTCATTTCAGGAGAACACGTCCACTGCTGGACATAGACCTCCCCAAAGGATCTCCAAGATGACCGGTATATCCGGTTTCTCGCGACCTTCATCAGGTCGTCGATCCACCTTGTTGGGAGCTTACCCACGGCCTTAGACCTGTACCCTGCGTCTTCCGGTGTTGACTTGTGACTAAGTATTAACAGCTGCATGTACCGATCGACAAGGTTAAGCTATAGTTGCTTCGATTGGTCAGTAGAAGTTGACCATTTTAACATATCAAGACCCTTTTGTGTACGTTGAGCTATTGGTCCCGGCTGCCTTTTGTGAGTCTTTAGAGTTTTAAAGGTTGTCAGTTGTCTGATAGTCTGACAACCAAGGTGTATCAAATTTTGGTATTTAGCTGCAATTGTATTCTTTCAAACTTGTTCCTTCGCCTTTGTCAGTGTTCTACATCGAATTGTGAATTTGAACAGTCCGCACATCACATCTTGTGGGAGTGTGTTCTTTGGCAGAATGAACGCAATATTATGTTGGATAGTGTACAAGTTACATCCGGAGTCATTTATTATACGGACCTTGTAGAAACTAGAACCAATTTCCGTGCGTTCAGGCGCTTTTGCCATACCTATTATTGGAATCAATTGTAACAGCTAATACCTAATTAGGACCCATTAACTTAATCAAATTTTATTCCGTGGTGTTTGGCAATCTGGGCTTCACCTGGCATGGCTGGGATTGGCCTAGTTCTGTTCTGTCTCCTGCTTGTTATGGAGGAAAGTGGAAAAAATATCTTTTTTCTTACTCCTCCGCTATTCTTTTCTGATTAATTTCGTTGCGGGACCCAAGACAGTTGAATCGTTTCTCCGGGACTCGTCGAGTTTCATTGCTCGGCGTTTTTCTGGCGGTCTCCACTGTTGATTCTGGCTTTCACGAGTTGCAGTGGGTGGGAAAAGTGTGGCGGATTTCGTCCCATAAAACAAAAAAAAAATAAAATTAGCTGCATCTGGATAGACTGGACTCTTTTTTAGCTGCAACTGGCCCAGACTAGTTGGGAGGAAAGGAAGATGAGGCAGATTTTTCACGTATTTTTTTCGCAGTTTTCTTTTGAGTTATGCCTATAAAGCGTAAAGAAATTATGACGACATGGGTCTGAACGTTCTAAATGACCAGAATTGAGTTTCAGATATCAGATTACTCTCAGTGGTAGGCCATAACATCGGTGGCCGGCAGAAGTTACCACGCACCAGACAAGGTATTGCTATCAAGCGATTCGGCGTGTCCGGCATGATGTCTGGTGAAGCCGTACCTACGAAGAATGGGTCTGAGCAGTTGTGTTGCGATGTGCGCCAGCCGGATAGGTACGATGCGCCAAATATTGTTGTCTCGGGAGTTTGGTTCTGGAGGGTCTCCAGATCAATCTCCCTTCGAAGTTCGACGCAGCATCGCTGGTCGTGTTGGTGGCTTTAACATTGCACCACCTCGCCCAACTACCGTCGTCCTTCCTATTCGCTCAGTTTTTTTGAGTAAATACGCTCTTAATAAACTAGCGCACTTTACTATCAACGATTGCTTCACTGCTTAATATCAGGCGGGATCGCGGTCAAGGACTAGTTTATAATTATAAAAAAAAGATATACTTTCACCATAAAATGTTTTTTTTCTAAACCAACTCCTCAAACTGATCAATACGACGTTACGTTACAAAGATCAACAAATTAATATTCAGCCAATGAATTTATTCAGTGAGTCCCCGGTTGATTCGGAATCCAATTTTAGGTTATTTAAATAGTCCTCCCTGAGGAGTGGGTAGAAAATTAGAGAAGACGTTTGCACGTTTTCCTGGAGCGTGCTTAAATACGTAGGCAAATGTAATTACTTTTAGATGTCAGGGTTACCAGGGTAGTGCGTGTAAATAATCTTTGTTTTTTTTTTGTAACTGGCCAGAACTGTTCCTTTTTATTTCAAATGAAATCTAACTAATTTGAGTAAATTCTACAAATCAGCAGGGTAATTGCTTAAAACACTATGTAATGACAGTTCAGCAACGTTCATTACATTATTTACCTTGTTGAGTAGACACATTTTTTGAACATATGTAGCAATGGATTATGAATGTGCTTCGAAATGATTCCAATTAATGGTAATAATGTTTTACTGAATCAAAGTGCTGTTTGTGTATTTCCAACTTCATTTCAGTTACAGTTATTATCTATATCTATACTAATATATAAAGCCGAAGAGTTTGTTTGTTTATTTGAACGCATTAATGAACTACTGGTCCGATTTGAAAAATTCTTTTTGCGTTGGATAGCCCATTAATCCAGGAAGTGTTAAGGCTATATAACATCACGCTGCGACTAATAGGAGCGGAGCATAACTAACTCCACGCGAACGAAGTCGCTGGCGGCAGCTAGTCATTTATAATCTTGCCAATCAGTTTTTGGTGCTGTATCGTGGGTAGGTTTTAAAACATTGAAAATGATGTACATAAACTGCCAGACCTGGAACAATTACTAACATATTAGTTACGTAATAATTAGTTTAATATTTCTTCCGTGCGGGAATCGAATCCGTGTCATATAGCGAAGCAGTCGATCCCTCAGTTTCATTGATAAATAGAAGTAATTTCAGGCAAACCAATCACTAAGCCAAATTCATATTTAAAGCTAATGAAATAGGACACTGACATATTTGAAATTGTCGAATAATTTTGAATAAAAAATAAAAACAAGATAAAATTTAATTTAACAGTAATTCTTATGGCATTATACACTTAGAAATGATCTCATTCATGTCTTAGAGTTATGTCTATAAAAAAACCCCTGTAGACTGTGTTCGAGATTGAGACTTTTAGAAGAGCTTGTAAAACTCAATTATTACACAATTATGGGTATATAAACTTATTTGTAATATACCTATAATAGCCCGCTTTGAATGTCAGATTGCAAGCTACAACAGTTTAGCAAAAAAAAACTTAGAAGAACTTCTTGTAAAAGTTTAGTTTTTGTTTGTGTTACAAAAGTTCTTATGATTATAGTTTGAAATGAATCGTAGTAAAGCACAGAGCAACGGCCAGTATTTTTTTTAGTTAGACCTTAAAGGATTTAATTGAAAGCTATTCCGTTCGTTCAGCTAAGTCTAGGATAAGAAAAAGTACTGCAACATTCTATCAACGCTTTTCTTACATACACACATCAAAAGTGTCTAGGGATCAACATATATTTTTGCAATAACTTTTCTCCTGATTGATATTAATTAAAATTTTCTTTAAGGATTCATCAAATAAAGTGTTTTCGTTTGTCACAGTAACGATAAACCAAGTCACCTTTGCATTAATAAAGAAATTTGCCATTTTCCTAATAAAGGGATATTTGACATTTGAACCACTAACACAAAAGTTCGAAAAAAAGACTGAAATAACAGTTTTCTCTAAAATTTTATTGGGTAACTTAAACAATTAATAATCCGTGTTTCTACCGCGAACACTAACAACACAAGAACATCGGTTTGTCATACTCAAAATGAGTTCATCCAAATCACGCTGTGGAATGGCCGCCCATGTTCGTTGCAACAACAAAAAAAGGTCTTCTTGCGACTGGATACCCTCCATATTCGGCAGAGCTCTTCTCTGTAGCATATCCCATGCATGCTCAATCGGGTTCAAGTCTGGCGACTGAGCAGGCCAGGGCAGGACATTGATGTTAGCTGCGGCGAGAGTCTGTCTTACAACTCTTGCGGTGTGCGGTCGTGCATTAACTGAAATAAGGGACCGATTTGCACTTGTAGAGGAACGATGACGTCTGATACAATCGTCTCAGCATAAATTTGAGCGTTGAGGTTGCCTCTGATCCAAATCAACTCAGTTCTTCCGCCGATCCAAATACCCGCCCATACCATGATGGTTCCACCACTATAAGGATGGACTTCCTGGCAGGATTTTAATCGCTGTTGGCGTCCAGGGGTTCTCCAGTGTCGTATACGTCTTGTATCCGGTCTCATACCAAAACGAGACTCATCAGAAAAGCACACGAAACGCCATTGTTCTTCTGCCCAATTTCTGTGTTCAAGAGCCCATTGATATCGAATCCTACGATTGTGCATTGCTATGGTGGTGGTACCCGTAGCGGTCTTCGGGAATGAAGGTTCACTTCATGCAAGCGGTTTCTGACTGTTTGGTCGCTAATTAAGTTCCCTGAAGAGTGATGAAGCCTCACGGCTAACATCATGGCGGTTATTGTTGGAGCTCTTCGAGTTAAGATTTGAATGTATCGGTCTTGTCTCCGTGTGGTGCAGCGATACCGTCCTCCATGGCGCTCAGCCACGGTACCAGTGCTTCGGTAACGTGTCAAAAGTCGACTGATAACACTCTGACTTGTATTCAGAGCTAAAGCCACAGTACGTTGCCGGGAACCAGCTTCTATCATTCCCACGGCTCTGAGCATTTCTTCCCTGCTTAAATGACGTCGCCGCTCCATAATAACGTTGGTTTTAATCAGTAGTAGGGAAACAGTAGCACTAATAATGTCTTCAATGCGTTGTATGTTTTTATAGGGAAAATATTGACAGCTGATTTTCATCTTTTACTCGAATTTGATTCACAGTTCCTGATTCAAATTATGAAATGCACCAAAAAGGATCCATATAAATTTATAAAATCATAAATTTATTACAAAGCCACATCTCAATCTCAAGAAATCCGCATAAAAATGCTTGATCCCTA
Source organism: Sesamia inferens (assembly GCA_037179545.1). Lineage (NCBI taxonomy): Eukaryota > Metazoa > Arthropoda > Insecta > Lepidoptera > Noctuidae > Sesamia > Sesamia inferens. The sequence continues at coordinate 6,625,787 of CM073937.1, read as the reverse complement.
GATACTTTTGATGTGTGTATTAATAAATTATTGTTGTAAACAGTTGTTTCTATCCTTTGATGGTTCAAAATAATCAAACTCAAACCTAATTTAATTATGAAAATAATACATTAAATGTTGATCATGTAGTCTGAAAGTTTAATCATATCAGTATTGTCATACAATGTGTCAATGTTGCCAGGCTTTTGGGCAATTTATCAACATCGCTGTCAATAGCAAACTGTTGACAACGATGCTTATGAATTTTTCGATGTTCACTGATTATTTCCCTATCTGTTTTGGTGGTAAAGCGTTGACCGCAATCCCGCCTGATGGTAAGCAGTGACGCAATCGTTGATGGTAAAGCGCACTAGTTTATTAAGAGCCTATTCACTCTGAAAATTCTCTCGGAAAAACCGCCCCTGGCAAATTGTTCCAGTCCCTCGATGTACGCGGTATAAAGGAGGAGGCGAAACGCTTCGTCCGGATAGTAGAGGTGTTACCAACGTAAGGGTGGAAACTCGCCGTACGACGGGTCGTCCGATGGTGGAACGGAGATGGGGGAATTAAATCATGCAATTCCCTTGCACACTAGTTTGTAAGGAGCCTATCATGTATATCAATTTAAAATTATTAATTTAACAATAGGTATTCTAATTACATAATTCTTCTTGGTCTTATTGCTTGCTGTAACATTCAAACCAAGTGTTTATCTCTTCGGTATAATGTCGTCAATTTAAATACAACGTTATTTTTTGTTAATGCGAAACCAGCCCCCTAATCGGCGAACACAATTTTGTCAAATGTTTGCGACTAGTTGGGATCGTTTGGACCGAACGGACCAATAGGCGGTCCGAATGATCCCAACTAATCGCAATCATTTGACAAAAATGTGTTCGCCGATTAGGGGGCTGAATGTAGTTTGTTTAGAATAAGCAACTGAATCGATTCCAATCATTTTTACACCTTGTTATATTTTTCCCAAATATATTTTGAAATTGTTGCAGTCTGGTTACCGAGCCCGCCACGCAGCTTACGATAGCGCACGCCCGCGCAACAGCTGATACCAGAGGTCAATGCACCGCTCGCCCGCACGAGTGGAACGTGGACCATATTTTTGTTCGGACAGCCAAGTAGGATAACAAGCTCATAACTTTGTGGTTTTTTATGATATCTTTTTGAAATTTTGTACTTAGATTCTTTACTTAAAAATACTTGACACGTGTTTTGGGGGTCGATAATGTTGTAGATACGAGGAATCGAAATATGACTCTCCCATCACAAATTTTACTATAAAATTAAACAGCCTTTACCAATCTGCGTCTAGAATATCTATTTAAAGATCACTCAATCGAAAATAGTGGTGGTCTCATTTAATTACCGCAGTGGTATAGATATCTGCAATGCACTCACTCACCAGGATCGAATCTATCGAGACAGTTGATTTAAAGCAAATCAACTCTCCCGATAGCTTACACAAAGTGTGATTATTACTAATATCGTTTTTATATCATTTTAATCAAAATGTATATAAAGCTGAAGAGTTTGTTTGTCTGTTTGAACGCCCTAATCTCAGGAACTGCTTTTCCGATTTAAAAAATTCTTTTTGTGTTAGATAGCCCACTCATCCAGGAAATCTTTAGGCCACCAAAAGGAGCGGAGCATATAAAGAAAACACATCTAAAGCTACGCGGGTGAAACCGTTCGTCACAGCTAGTTGTACATAATTTAAAAAAACTAACAGTCTAATAAGAATAATAATGTACAAGTGTATAAAAAGGAGTGGAAAGAGTATATCGACACAATCCCAGCGGTAGATCAACTCTTCGCGCAACCAGACAGTTGGCATATTTCTTGGTCACAGAATCAGCGGTGGTCTAGTTGAGCAGCGGTAGCCTAGTGGTATCGGCTGCAACTTACAAGTTCTAGGTCGTAGGTTGGAACCCTATCAGACGCATTACTTTGACCAAATTATTTCATCACCGCTGCCCTCAAAACAGCTAACGAAAACATTATGAGAAAACTGGCATTTCCTAGAGGTAAAATTTCGATGCTATGTGACATCTATTAACCCTCTCTTGGCCCACTTGGTAGAGTACGGCCTACTCCCTCTCATCGCCTGGAGGCCTGTGTCTAGGTGTGGGAAAATTATAAGTTGATTATGTAATCAGCATTGCCATCATCATCATCATCATTTCAGCCGAAAGACGTCCACTGCTGGACATAGGCTTCCGCCAAGGTTCTCCACGACGACCAGTCCTGCGCCTCCCGCATCCCGCATCACGACCTTTACCAGGTCGTCGCTCCACCTTGTCGGGGGCCTACCCACGCTACGTGTTCCGGTGCGTGGTCGCCACTCGAGAACCCGTTGGCCCCATCAGGCATCGGTCCTACGGGCAATGTATCTAGCCCACTGCCACTTTAGTGTTGCAATTCTTCGGGCTATGTCGGTTACTCGTTCTTCTGCGGATCTCCTCATTCCTGATTACCCCAAGCATAGCCCTCTCCATTGCCCTTTGAGTGACTTTGAGCCTTCTTATAAGGCCCATTGTTAGCGACCACGTCTCAATTCCATAACTCATCACTGGCAATACACACAGGTCGAAGACTTGTCTTGAGACACTGCGGCATTGCCATATAACGTGGCAATGCTGCCAGCCTTTTGGGCACGTTTTCCACTTGATTGATAGCGATGAGAACGCTAGGCTGTTACCTCTTTAAATTATGAAAATGAAAAATCTAATTTGAGTTTTCTTATTTCAGCTGTCAGCCCTGAACGTGAGCAATGCGAAGATGTCTCGCTCTCTATGTGTTACTCCCTTGATTTAATCAGTTAAACTCTGAGATTTCCACAGTACGCATTTTGTGTGATATGTTTCTACACGTTATTTTATGTTATACATGCGAATAACTTCGAGAAGGTATTTCATTCCTGTTGTAATGAAATAACTACCTTCCTAGAATTTAACGGGCTATTGGAAAATTTCTCATTGATTAAAGAACCTTTTCCTTGACTTTGCTACAAATGTTTAACAATATCAATATTTTGTAGGTACTAACTGATAACCGTGATTAGGATTTAAAAAAAAAGTTGTTTAAATTGTGATAATGGGCCAGTAATTAGTTACGATAATTGATAATTTTATCGGATGTTTACGCAGCGCACGACTATACCTAAAGCTTTCAGTCGGTTTAGATTTTTTTGGATATCTAATGTTCTGTAAGAATATATTCAATTTAAGTTAGGGTAATTCTTTTTAAACTAACAGGTAATTTTTATAAAATTGACGTAATACAGATGTTATATGAAAGAACTGTCAAAATGCAAAATTATTCCTCGAAATGTGGCAATGGATAAATCGGTCCATAGAGAATTGTTTTGGTTTGTTATGTGTTTTGTTATCTTTTCTCTCTTACACGTCAACTTGTGTACCTATATCTTTTTTATATAGCGCAGTTATGCTAGAGCAGATTTCTTTAGATAAAATCATCACCTTTGTATGTATTCTTCTATTCATTTTCGCCTTTTTATATGTCACTAGCGGCCGCCCGCGGCTTCGTTTGCGATTTTTTTTTATATGCTCTGCTCCTTTTGGATGCAGCGATGTTGTAAAGCCCAAAGCCATCCTTGATTATTGGCTAACCAACGCAAAAAGAATTTTTGAAATCAGGTCAGTAGTTCCTGAGATTAGCGCGTACAAACAAACAAACTCTTCAGCTTTATACAGTATGTTAAGAAAACCCTGTCGGACCCATAAGGATAATAAAGGTTAGGTAAACACATGACCGCAGTGTCTCAAGACAGAAGTCTTTGACCAGTGTGTGTTGCCAGTGATGACTTATGGAGTTGAGACGTGGTCGCTAACAATGGGCCTTATAAGAAGGCTCAAAGTCGCTCAAAGGGCAATGGAGAGGGCTATGCTTGGGATTTCACTGCGCGATCGAATCAGGAATGAGGAGATCCGCAAAAGAACGAGAGTAACCGACATAGCTCGAAGATTGCAACACTGAAGTGGCAATGGGCTGGACACATTGCCCGTAGGACCGATGCCCGATGGGGCCGACGGGTTCTCGAGTGGCGACCACGCACCGGAAGACGTAGCGTGGGTAGGCCCCCGACAAGGTGGACCGACGACCTGGTGAAGGTCGCGGGAAACCGCTGGTTGCGGGAGGCGCAGAACCGGTCGTCGTGGAGAACCTTGGGGGAGGTCTATGTCCAGCAGTGGACGTCTTTCGGCTGAAATGATGATGATGATGATGAAACACATGACCAAATATAATATAAAATTTTACGTAATCATCATAGTACCAATACAAATGAATTTTGAAATAATCTTTTTTTCCCGCGAATTAATTCCAACTACCCCGAAATTTGGTAATTTTTATAAAAGTGACAACACCGGTATGATTATGAGCGAATAGCGATGCGACCACGTGCCGCGTGCCCTGCCGCCCGCCGCCCGTGGAAGGGTGCTTTAACGCACATTTATTAAGTTACCTCTTTTTGAGAAATAATATTTATTTTTTTAGGGGGTATTTTTTTAGGTTTAGCCAGGTTTTGTATGCATTAGTAGATTCAGTTATCGATACCTAACAACACCTTCACGGGTCAGACAGGGTTTTCTTAACACACTGTATATCGAAGGAAATATACATATAACATTTTTTTTTCGCTAATCTAGCCGAAAACGAAGCATTAGAATGAAGAAATTTTCTTATTTACGCGAAATAAGGCGTCTGGTTTCAAATGCACAACACAAAACTCGACTCGTATGTTGATGACACTGGCATACTGAAACTTTTTGCGAAATAATATTTATTTTTTTAGGGGGATTTTTTTTTAAGTTTAGCCCGGTTTTGTTTCCATTAGTAGAATCAGTTATCGATACCTAACAACATCTTCACGGGTCGGACAGGGTTTTCTTAACATACTGTAGGTATATTAGTATAGATGTGTGTACTACAAATCTGTCACATTTCTTTAATATATGCCGCATTTTTAACTTTATCGCTAAAGTATTAAGGATCAAGGTAGATTGTGAAAATTAGACAGTTTCTGGTGGTTTGTCTGTTTTTTTTTTAAATTATAAACTAGTGCTTGGCCGCAATCCCGCCTGATGGTAAACAATGATATAAACGTTGATGGTAAAGGCGCTACTTTATTAAAAGCCTATTTACCAAAAAAAAAAAACTGACTGAATAGGAAGCAAGAGGGCAGTTGAACGAGGTGATGCAATGTTAAGCCCAACAACACGACCAACAATGCTGCGCCAGAGGGAGATTTGATCTTAAGACTCTCCACGACCAAACTGACCGACAAAACAACATTTCGCGCATCGTACCCCGCACACATCGCAACACAACTGCTCAGACCCGTCCTCCGTGCGGCTATATCAGACATGATGGCGGAACATGACGAATAGCTTGGTGGCAACGCTTTGTCTGATGGGTGGTAACTTCTGCCGGTAGCCGATGTTATGGCCTACCATCGAGAGAAGTCTGTGCATAAATGGTTATATAAAATAAATAAAAATATTATAAAATATGGCTTTTCATCAGAGCCGCCTAAAGGTACCCATAATTGCGTCATGCACTATCATCCACAATCTAAAGATTTTGAAGGATATTACAAATCCATTGCTTGATAATAGGATATTTGACTAAAAAACACTAATTAGTCTGTCAGTCAGATTTTCAAAAAATACAAGACACGTATTTTTTGTTTTATCAAAACAATTGACAAATATAAAAGGCATCAAAGATCAGGAGTGGTGGCTGGTGACGTCACTCGTCGCTAAAAAGTGTAACCTGCAGTGACCTCACACGAGTTTTCAACGCACTGTTTTCTTCATTTTTTGTTTATATGAAAAAAGAATTAATTTTTGGAAATCTGACTGACGGTCTAAATAGTTTTTTTTTAGTCAAATACCCTATTATGTTTAATCAAAGATAACGAAAATAACGCAATGAAAGTTGTTGAACTGTCAAAATGACGACTTTTGCTAAAGTAAGTGTCTTACTCTTTCCTACAGGGCAATTACTACCCTGTAGGAAAGAGTAGACTTACGCCTACATCTTACACTGAAAAATCTTTTTTTTATTATAAACTAGCTTTCCGCACGCGTGGAATTCGGTTATATCGCACTTTTTAAATTTCCCTCGGGAATATCAAATTTTTCCAGGATAAAAAAGTCCTTATTATTTAATCTGGACTTCAAACTTTACGTCTGCAAAATTTCAAAGCAATCGGTTCAGTAGTTACGGCTGAAAGCGGCACAAACAAACAAATTCACTTTCCCATTTATAATATTAGTAAGGATAAACTAGTCCTTGATCGCAATCCCGCCTGGTAAGCAGTGATGCAATCGTTGACGGTAAAGCGCGCTAGTTTATTAAGAGCCTATTCACTCTAGCCTTGAAGACACTCAAATTTTAGTGCGACGGAAACACCGCCGCTGGCAAATTGTTTTAGTCCCTCGATGTACGCGGTATAAAAGACGAGGCAAAACACTTCGTCCGGATCGTAGTGGTGTCAACAACGTAAGGGGGGAAACTCGCAGTACGACGGGTCGTCCGATGATGGAACGGATTCCTTATTCTCGGTGGTAGGGCATAACATCGGCCGCCGGCAGAAGTTACCACCCACCAGACAAAGCCTTGCCGCCAAGCGATTTGTCGTGTTCCGGCATGATGAAGCCGTACGGAGGACGGGTCTGAGCAGTTGTTTTGCGATGTGTGCCGGGTACGATGCGCCTAATGTTGTTGTGTTGGGAGTTTGGTCGTGGAGGGTCTTCAGATCAATCTCCCTTTGGCGCAGCATCGTTGGTCGTGTTGTTGGGTTTAACATTGCATCAACTCGCTCAACTGCCGTCATCCTTCCTATTCGCTCAGTTTTTCTGAGTGAATAGGCTCTTAATAAACTAGCGCGCTTTACCATCAACGATCGCATGACTGCTTACCGTCAGGTGGGATTGCGGTCAAGCGCTAGTTTATAACTATTAAAAAAAAAGAACGGAACTGGGGGAATTAAATCATGCTATTCCCTCGCACACTCATACATAGTATATAACTAGCTTTCCGCCCACGGCTTCGCTCGTGTGGAGATCGGTTATATCGCGCTTTTAGATTTCCCTCGTGAATATAATTTTTTTCCGGGATAAAAAGTACCCTATTATTTAATCCGGATTTCTAACTTTACATTTGCAAAATTTCCAAACAATCGGCTTAGTAGTTACGGCGTGAAAGCGGAACAAACAGACTCACTTTCTGATTTATAATATTAGGATATTTGGTGTACTCGTACACATACAAATATTCCAGTAATCTCCCTTGGGAATTTGATGTTTTTTAGGACCAAAAGTAGCCTATGTTACTCTCCATCTTTTCAACTAACTGTATGCCAAAAATCAGATCGATTGATTGCTTAGCTACGGCGTGAAGGAAGGACAAACAAACACACTTTCACATTTATAATATTAGTATGGATAAGCCTCCTGGAGAGACCCTCAATGAGAGTGAGTGGGCCGTGATTTACCAAGCAGGCCCAGTACGGTTTGGTAGATGTCACATAACCTCGAAGTTTTTGCTTCTAAGACATGTCGGCTTCCTCACAATGTTTTCCTTCAGCGTTTTGAGAGCAATGGTCATAAAATAATCTACGCAATTTAAAGCACCTGACGGAGTTCAAATACAATTTACAGTTACAGTTTTCCAATACAGTTTACTTGAATTGTACAAATAATAGAAAATGTTTGCAAACACTTTTTATTTAAGTCTACAAATAAGATTTTTATTTAGGGATCAAAAAAGAAGTGTTGGATTCTTGTAATTTTATGTTATCAGAGCTCTAGGTAAAAGAAAAAGGTTAAAGATTTACTTTGAACATGACTGAAAAGAAGATTATTTTTCAACAGATACGGGTGTTTCTAAGATATTTAAATGTTTTGTAAACTTAATTTTAATTAGATAGGCTTTTCAAAAGTTTGCAAAAAATAACGAACTTTATTTTTGTTTGCTTCTTTGAAAACGGTTGAAATAGATTTAAGAAATATATATATAGATTTAAGAGACATATATATATATGATGAAATGATTTCATTATCATTCATATTGTTACGAATGCACCTTATGTCGATGTCCTAAGGATCAATATTGCATGACATGCATTGCATAACTTTTAAGCCCTATAACTCGAGACCAAGGCATTATTGAGGTACAGTATAATACGCACGCAACCTATGGTACAGGTTTTATCAATATTGTTAACAAAATGTCGACATCGAAATTTCCAGAAACTTGTCCCTGGGAAGTATCTGTAGGTACCTACTGAACGTACTCGACACTATGCGCTATTATTATTAATTCTAGACAGATCTGGAATGTTCAATCAGCTGGCCTAAATAAAGCGCCGTGACGCCAGCCCGCAGTCAGTCTGCATTCGACTACCGAGACGAAACAAGCGACAGTTAAGAAGCGATCTTTGAGAATACCTACTGCGACAACTGTAACGAGAACTTTGAGGACTGCGTGAAGTAACATCTGTAGTGTTATTGTGTGTGTACGACACGGACTTCGTGGACGTAAGGGAAGACTTCGGTGCGACATCAGCTACGTTCTACTTGTCATTGCCTACGATCGACTGTACCTTCATTGCTAATAAACTTCGAAACCCTTAACGGCATTTTAATACCCCTAGCCCGTAAGAATATTTTTATTTCGTACTACCTGACCTATTGAGTGGTAAATATAAATTTACTTCTGGTAAAAACCGTCTCTCATGAAAGTTTTTTTAATTTTTTGTGTTCATACATAGTAATGCCACTTGATGACACTTGTTTTAAGAGTATTTGTTATGCATTGGAGTTTATGTGTTGTTCTGATTGCTCGTGACCTGACACTAGGCCCTATCAGAATATGAGCGCTGCGACATTTACTTTTTAACTGTCGAAGCATTATGCATCTGCTTTATGAGATAGTCGTGGTGGCCTAGTGGTTAAACACGAGCCTCCGAAGTATGAGTGTCCGGGTTCGATTCTAGGTCAGGCAAGTACCAATGTAACTTTTCTAAGTTATATGTACTTTTTAAGTATATCTTGGACACCAATGACTGAAGGAAAACATCTTGAGGAAACCTGAACTTTAAGTCAGAAATCGCCAACCCGCATTGAGCAAACGTGGTGATTGCGCTCAATCCTTCTCTGTATGAGAGGAGACCTGTCCCCAGCAGTGAGACGATAAAAAGTTGATGATGTTGATGATTATGAGATGAGAACTTTTTGGAGAGCAGCGGAAGCCTAGTGGTATCGGCCGGAACTTACAAGTTCTAGGGCGTAGGTTCGAACCTCATCAGGCGCCTTACTTTGTGTAAATCACCATTGTTCTCAAAATGGTGAAGAAAAACATTGTAAGGAAACCGGCATGTCCTAGAGCCAAAAGTTACCACCCACCAGACAAAGCCTTGCCGCCAAGCGATTTGTCGTGTTCCGGCATGATGTCTGGTGAAACCGTACGGAGGACGGGTCTAAGCAGTTGTGTTGCGATGTGTGCCGGGTACGATGCGCCAAATGTTGTTGTGTTGGGAGTTTGGTCGTGGAGGGTCTTCAGATCAATCTCCCTTTGGCGCAGCATCGTTGGTCGTGTTGTTGGGTTTAACATTGCATCACCTCGCTCAACTGCCGTCTTTCTTCCTATTCGCTCAGTTTTTCTGAGTGAATAGGCTCTTAATAAACTAGCGCGCTTTACCATCAACAGTCGCATCAGTGCTTTCCATCAGGCGGGAATGCGGTCAACTGCTAGTTTATAATAAAAAAAATATGATGTGGCATCTACTAACCTACACTAGGCGCACACGTGATAGATTAGGGCCCACTACCTCTCACCATGAGAAGGCCTGCGTCCCAACAGGGGGAACATTATAGGCTTTTTATGTATTTATGTATGAAGAAGCTTTTTGGCATAGTAAAGGATTTTTGTTGCTTTTTTATACATATTTTGTTTTAGGTTTAAAGAACTTTATTTCTCAAAAAGAACATAATACAGTTCACTATATGAGATCTAACATTTAATGCACAAATTATTTCGTCTAGTGACGCAGCATGCAAATACACAATAGGTAAAACGATAAGAAAGCAAAAACCAAAGTGTGGGTAGTTACATAGTACATTTACACACAAGTTAATACGGCTGGCCAATTAGAAACCGAGGTACCCTCTTACTTACTGATTATTTACTTTTGAGCAAATTATTGTGTAGATGTGCTTATGTATGCAGCAAACTATAGTCTCAGAGTTTTCATTTTGAATAGGGAAGTTGACTAAAAAAAACTAATTAGTCCGTCAATCAAAATTCTAAAAGAAACTAGACACGTATTTTTTTCTTTTTTCGTATTAACAAAAAATGAAAACGATACAGTGTATTGAAAACTCGTTTGACGTTACTCCTCGCTACACTTTTTAGCAAGGAGTGAAACGTCACTCCTAAAACGCATCAAAGATCTGAAGTCCACTTCTGATCTTTGTTGCGTTTTATATTTGTCAATTTTTATTGATTTGATAAAACAAAATATACGTATCCAATATTATTCTATAATCTGATTGACCGACGTCCTGGTGAAGGTCGCGGGAAACCGCTGGATGTGGGAGGCGCAGGACCGGTAGTCGTGGAGAACCTTGGGGGAGGCCTATGTCCAGCAGTGGACGTCTTTCGGCTGAAATGATGATGATTAATCTGATTGATGGACTAAATATAATCCTTTTTTGACCTAGGAAACACCTTTATTGTGTTTAATATAGTTGGATCTTCTTAGACAAGTCACTACAAAAATTTTTTTCTTTCTTTTAGATAATATGGTGTTTCTGTGCTCCAATATAAGCATATGAAGGAAACTTTCCTATTTGTGAGAAGTATGCGGAGACGCATGTGGTAAAATATAACTGTAAAACCGGCCAAGTGCGTGTCGGGCTCATGCACAAAAGGTTCCTTACCATTGATTTACGTGTATGAAATTGTTATTTGTATGAAAGGTTACGCGGTAATAAGCGGTTTACGATTTACGAGGTATTAAAAAAAACTACTTACTAAATCTCGTTCAAAAAAATTTTCGTTGATAGTTTTTATAGTAATGTACATCATATGTTTTTTTTTTTTTTAGATTTTTCATTTTCTTATTTTAGAAGTTAGAGGGGGGGGGGACCAACTTTTTCCACTTTGGTTTGGAAGCGTCTGTCACGCAAACTATTCGGTTTAGAAAAAAAAATATTTAAGAAACCTCGATATCATTTTTGAAGACCTATCCAAATCCATAGATACTCCACACGTATGTGTTTGATGAAAAAAAAAATTTTGTGTTTCTGTAAATTTTTTAGTGTTGTTCTGTGTTATTTGTGAGTTGTTGTTCGTGTTCCGGTATGATGTCTGGTGAAGCCGTACGGAGGACGGGTCTGAGCAGTTGTGTTGCGATGTGTGCCGGGTACGATGCGCCAAATGTTGTTGTGTTGGGAGTTTGGTCGTGGAGGATCTTCAGATGAATTTCCCTTTGGCGCAGCATCGTTGGTCGTGTTATTGGGTTTAACATTGCATCACCTCGCTCAACTGCCGTCTTCCTTCCTATTCGCTCAGTTTTTCTGAGTGAATAGGTTCTTAATAAACTACCACGCATTACCATCAATGATCGCATTATTGCTTACCATCAGGCGGGATTGCGGTCAAGCGCTAGTTTATAATTAAAAAAAAAAAAAGTATGGGGAGCCTGCAATATCTATTATTATTTTTGCATCAAAATCTTAATGCGGTTCACAGAATACATCTACCTACCAAATTTCAACAGTATAGCTCTTATAGTTTCGGAAAAAAACTGGCTGTGACATACGGACGGACAGACGGACAGATAGACATGACGAATCTATATGGGTTCCGTTTTTTGCCATTTGGCTACGGAACCCTAAAAAGAGTGAAACTTTAGTATTTCAATCGGGTAAACTACAGCCCACCCATGTACCTCCTGTATTTATAAATTGCATAGCCCTAATGCAGGTTCAGACTGTGGAATATCTGGGCACATTATGATAAGTGCCATCAGAGACAGCGAGAATGTTGAGCGGAAGTGCAGGACTCTGGTGGTGAGAGTTAATTTTCTCACACAAGGGTTTGCTCAAACCCTAGCCCAAAGATGCACGATAGAAGTGAATGTTAGGCTTTTCAAAGATTATTGCAAGTCCTATTGAAGCGGCTGGTGTGTAAGATATACATACAGAGAAACTAAAGAGCCCTGTGCAATCATTACAACAATGCGTTAAGGATATTGTTGGTTCTGTCGTGGCCTGGTGGTACAGAGTTTCTGTGATGTTTGCTGGTACACGCACTGTTGGTTGCGTAAAAACCAACGTCTCTGCTGGCGCGAATACAGGATAAAACAGTGCAAGGTTTTGACTGTGACCTTCAAAATTAGTGAACAGGTAATTTTTGTGGGACCTATTAAATATAGTAGCTAGGATTTTGACAATAAATAGTTCATTTTGGTTATTTACCCAAAACTCCGAAAACAAGTCGTTGGAAGTAGGTACCCCACATTGTCTTGTGTAGGAGTGGCGAGTCATGGCAAATAATTGTAATTTTAATTTAATCTAAAATCAGAAAGCTCTAATTTAAGATTTCTGTGTGTCTATCCCACACGAAATAATGAATAACTCACAAATAATGTGATTTTCTACTGATAAAATATTTTTTACTAGCTCACAACTCACAAACTTTATCCACAAAGTCACTTTTACTTTCCCTATGTCGCTTTGTATGATTCTGAAAAAGAACATTATCTGACCCAGCTAATCGTTGCAACTATGTTTTTGATGACTATGACGATGGATGTAAGATGATAAAAAAAACAAAATATGCACGGTTCGTATACGATTCAGCGTATAAAGCACGCTGTAGAAAAACGTTCGGCCCAACGAGCTTCCATAGTGATTCATACAATACTGGTGGCCTATACCGGCGAATAAAGTGTAATTTTTCACAAGGGAAATGTATGTGCACAAAAAGCGAGTGGTGCAAACGTATAAATCCAAAGCGCTTATCAAATGTATAAAACAGACAACGACTTCCTTCCTAAAACAAAACGGCTACGAATATTAAAGAAGGAAGCAAAAAATTAAAAAAAAAACGTCAAAGCCATATCCGAACGATATCGAGTCAAAGTTATTAATTACGACAAAGGATCTTTGATCTTCCAAATTGATTTCATCGTCTCGTCATTAGAATTTTTGGGTCGCCGTGAAAAATTCGAAGGAGACCGCTGAAGTGTAAGAGCCTTTTGGTTTAAGCTTAGCTGTTGAATACTCGGTATCAAAGTATAAAAAAATTTACGTCACCAATTTTGGAGTCTTAGGCGTTTATGAAAATTTGAGTGTTTTCTTTGTACAAGAGAAATTTCTTTGAACAAAATAGCAAATATTCTAATTTTATATCTAGTCTTACATGATGAAAAGTATTCTATAAATACACGCATTACACCTTTCTTTTTGTTTTGAATGGGAAATCATCAAATGATCTCTCCCTCACTGGGCGGACCGGAAGAGCGTGTCACGGGGCGGCGAGCTGCCCATCGCTCGCAAGCCTGCCACTATGGAGGCCGGGAGTCCGACGTTGTCTCCTAACCAGGGTGCCTCCTACAGACATGCAGTAAACCTTACAGATCACATCACTATCTTCTTACCATTTTCTCAACTCATCATCATCATCATTTCAGCCGAAAGACGTCCACTGCTGGACATAGGCCTCCCCCAAGGTTCTCCACGACGACCGGTCCTGCGCCTCCCGCATTCAGCGGTTTCCTGCGACCTTCACCAGGTCGTCGGTCCACCTTGTCGGGGGCCTACACCCACGCTACGTCTTCCGCTGCGTGGTCGCCACTCGAGAACCCGTCGGCCCCATCGGGCATCGCTCCTACGGGCAATGTGTCCAGCCCACTGCCACTTTAGTGTTGCAATTCTTCGGGCTATGTCGGTTACTCTCGTTCTTCTGCGGATCTCCTCATTCCTGATTCGGTCGCGCAGTGAAACCCCAAGCATAGCCCTCTCCATTGTCCTCTCCAACTACATATGTTGAATTCAGCTTCCACTCCAACTGGATTTAGCTAAATATCAGTATTTTACATAGAGCAATTTCCTATCTGACCTCCACAACCCAGTTATTTGGTAATACGACGACACCCACCACGATACTGTAAGATGTGGGTAACAAATGTCTTGCAGTGGCGCCTCCGCCGGGCCGGAACAAGTGAGGTAGAGCAAAGAATTGCTGGCTTGACGTTGTCAGAGATGACAGGCGTGCCAATGATCTCACGCCACGGGTTGCCAGAGATCGTTCGAAATGGTTTCTCGATGGTAGGCCATAACATCGGCCGCCGGCAGAAGTTACACCCACCAGACAAAGCCGCCAAGCGATTTGTCGTGTTCCGGCATGATGTCTAGTGAAGCCGTACGGAGGACGGGTCTGAGCAGTTGTGTTGCGATGTGTGCCGGGTACGATGCGCCTAATGTTGTTGTGTTGGGAGTTTGGTCGTGGAGGGTCTCCAAATCAATCTCCCTTTGGCGCAGCATCGTTAGTCGTGTTGTTGGGTTTAACATTGCATCACCTCGTTCAACTGCCGTCTTCCTTCCTATTCGCTCAGTTTTTCTGAGTGAATAGGGTCTTAATAAACTAGCGCGCTTTACCATCAACGATCACATCAATGCTTACCATCAGGCGGGATTGCTGCACACTCCCCAAAATGTATCCTATAGAACACCGAAAGGCTGGCTACTCTTCGCCTGTGCTCTAGGCTTTGGAGACCAACTCGAGTTAAATCAGGGTCACCAATCAGCCTCTTCGCACGCCTCTCCACTGAATCCAAAGTGGCCAGGTGACACTTAGCAGCACCAGCCCAAATGTGGCTGCAGTACTCCACACACGAATGGACCTGTGTATAGTTTATAATTAAAAAAAAAAGAAAAATGAATATGTAGGAAAGCGGACCCCGGGCTCCAGCGCGAAAACCGCGGATGCAACCGGGATTATACGCTCAGATGATAAGACTTTCGTGTTTCTGACTACCTGTATCGACTGCCAAAGATCTACATATGACAGCTGAGACCAAAGGCTTAACATGCTTTCCGAGGCACGAAGGGCTCTCCCGCCTCATGGTAAGCAGTGATGCAATCATTGACGGTAAAACGCGCTAGTTTATTAAGAGCCTATTCACTCTAGCCTAGACGAAACTTAAATTGTAGTCCGACGAAAACACCGCCATTGTCAAATGGTTCCAGTCTCTCGATGTACGCGGTAAAAGAGGAAGCGAAACGCTTCGTCCGGATCATAGTAGTGTTAACAGCGTAAGGATGGAAACTCGCCGTGCGACGGGTCGTCCGATAATGGAACGGAGATTCCCTCGCACATTCACCAAAATGCATCTTTTAGAACACCGAAAGGCTGGCTCTACCCCTGTGCTCCAGGCTTTGAAGATCGTTTTGTGTTAAATCCGGGTCGCCAATCAGCCTCTTCGCAAGCCTCTCCACTAAATACAAAATAAAGATGGTCACGCATCTACAAACCAATTGCGGCAAACGTAGCTTAACCTGATCGATCGAGCTGTGTAGCTGTTATTATTATAATTTAGCCACGACCTTACAGACGACCTTACAGGCATAAATGTAGAAATTTGGTGGCACAATGAAAGGTCTTGAAACTTGAGTTAAATACGTCAGAATTTACAGATAATGTGTGTTCAACTTCATTATTGTGTTTACATACCTACGCGTTTGTCTTCATTACACTAACAGCTCAACCCAGTCCATTACTTAACGAAATCTTAATCAAAAGTTCTAACTCAACAAGAGCAAAGATATATTTTCATTTAGATGCCACCAAGAGTCATTACCAAAAAAGGTATTCACGAAGTTCTACTGCTTCATAAACAGTCAGCTTTACCATAATCTCTAAGTACTTTTGAAGCCACAGCAGTGTCAAACACCGCACCCAGGATTGAAACTCAAATATTCATTCGAAAGCTTCAACTTGAACCTTCTCAAACGTAACCGCACCAAGTGCTTGTAAGTCACTAACTTCAGGAAATCCGAGTGACTAATGCACTTACCTGATTGCAGTATCTAGTGTAAAATTCAGTGGTACTTCACCCTTACAAATGTCTCCTAATTCAGAATGTCGGAATTTGGGGTGCATTCTCAATGGCGTGCTTTTTGTATATCACGCTTGGGAGTTACGAAAGGCTTCATAGTGAGACCACGCCAAGGAAAAATACAGAGTATTTAGTATATTTAAATTCTGTGTGCGTTACTGAATGGTTCGCACACACCTTAGTTATCAACTTCAAATATAGTCACGAATAGCCAAATATGATGATTTATTTTTTTGATTATTTAACTAACTCGTTTCTAACAATATATGAATGTGTGAATGAGTACAGTCTTTGAAGGCTGGTCGTGTACTGTCGCCTTACACTATAATTTGTGCATGGCGACGGAATAGTGCTGATTTATGTAGGTACGCGTGCGCGTGTCATGTACGATGGCTGACTCGTACAAATTCAATTTTATTTGTTCTGTATATTTTCTATGAATTTTTTTTATTAGATTTAATAAGTCAAAGCATCCTCTGAAACCGCAGGATGCATACTTCTCATTGCGAGCGAATATCAGAATAAGAATAGTAGTATCTTATGTTATCCTATTCTTCAAGTCACAGTTTACCCACGCGCTAAATTTCATCGAAATCTGTAAGAGGAAAAATCAAATTTATTAATATTAATAAAGATTAGAAATGAGTTCCCACAGTGGAATGCAAATACGTTAAGTATGTAGGTTACATTTCACAGTGCATATAGAGAATGTTAATAGAAACATTTTGTTTTTTGTTCTCATCGTCATCATCAAACTTTTTATCGTCCCACTGCTGGGCACAGGTCTCTTTTCATACAGAAAAGGATTGAGCGTAATCACTACGCTTGCTCAATGTGGCTTGGCGATTTCAGACTTAAAGCCCAGGTTTCCTCAACATGTTTTCCTTCACCTTTTAATCAGTCATTGGTGTCCAAGATATACTTAGAAAGTACATATAACTTAGAAGAGTTTCATTGATACTTGCTCATACTTGAGAGGCTGGTGTTTTAACCACTAGGCTACAACGACTCACTTCATTCTCATTGTTGTACTTAAATAATTTCGTTTCCATACCTAAATTTTCCACAAAAAATAAAATTAAAAGAAAACTTTACTTGTCCAACGTCACCTAGTACCTTATCCATCTTTAACACGTTCACGTTGAAGATAACGTGGGTCACGTGTTCACGGCGGCCATAAACGAAGGTAAGAAGGGGGCACTTAAATAAATATAAATATTTCAATTCACAAGGGCTTTCAGATTTCCTCCTGAGATAAAAATAAGAGAAGAGTGGTTTGTGAAGCTGATTCTTGAATAATAAATCTAGGTTTACTTTCTGATTGAGTCGAGACTGTTGACGAGTTTGGTGCTAAAAAACGGGAGCGGTTTGTTGGCAAATTAGTATGGTTTTTTGTTTTTACATACTTTAATAATTTATTTCAAATGCATTATTTTCTTTGATAATAAATAGGGTAGTTGACTATAAAAAATTATTGATCTCCAAAAAATACTAACACGTATTTTTTTCTTATTTCATATAAACAAAAAATTAAGACGACACAATGCGTTGAAAACTCGTGTGACGTCACTACACGCTACACTTTTTAGCGAGCAGTGACGTCACCAGCCACTACTCCTGATCTGTGATGCCTTTTATATTTGTCAATATTTATTTATTTGATAAAACAAAATATACGTATCCAATATTTTTCTATAATCTGAATGTCCGTCATTCAGATTATAGAAAAATATTGGATACGTAATTGGATAAATAGAATCATTTTTTTTCAGGTTCAGGTCATCTGACCATCTAGTCGGTGGGTATCCGACGCTGCGCTTGCCGGTACGTGCTCGCTTTTCAAGAGCCTTTCTGCCCATCAGCCATCGGTTCCACGAGCTATGTTTTTCTACAAATCTCCTCATTT
Organism: Sesamia inferens; assembly: GCA_037179545.1. Classification (NCBI taxonomy): domain Eukaryota; kingdom Metazoa; phylum Arthropoda; class Insecta; order Lepidoptera; family Noctuidae; genus Sesamia; species Sesamia inferens. The sequence goes on along the minus strand of CM073937.1, from coordinate 6,607,734 downwards.
TTAATTCGATCAAATAGAGAAACACCTGGCATAGCCCTGTTGATAATGATAATATTTAATTACTGTTACCTAACTTTTGCTTTCATAACTCACATCTATTACAATAAACAAAAACAAAACTATATAATCCCCAACTCTAGCCGACACAACATTTTCAAATAAATCTTTTAATAAAAATAACGAAACTTTAGTACTACGCAAACAGAACTAGGACCCGTGGTTCGGAACTTTAAAAATCTTATTCTGATATACGTTCGCGGTGCAATAAACATAGTTTAAGTTGAAACTTCCCCAGCCAGTGCTGTTGTTTCGTTGGCATTAACAACAATTCTGAGAGCGCTAACATGCTGGCTATAACCGTAAAGATCTCAGTACAACATGGGTTTATTTTAGCTGCAGACTTCTCTGTTGCTGCATTCCTAGTTGGGGGTGTAAATACAAGTAAATGTTTATTAAAATGTGAAGTAAAAGGTGGTTATTGTAATGTATTATCATTAAAATTCAAGTCTCGAATCTAGTCTATAAGTCGTGGTGGCCCAGTGGTTAAAACACCACCACACCTATAATCGAACCCGCACACTTATACTTGAGAGGCAAGTATGAGTGTGCGGGTTCAGGCAAGTACCAATGTAACTTTTCTAAGTTATATGTTCTAAGTATATCTTGGACACTAATGACTGATTGAAAGATGAAGGAAAACATGTTGAAGAAACCTGGACTTTAAGTCTGGAATCGCTAACCCGCATTGAGCAAGCGTGGTGGTTACCCTCAATCCTTCTCTGTATGATAGGAGACCTGTGCCCAATAGTGGGATGATAAAAAGGTTGATGATGAATATTAAAGTCTCCAATTAGCACAGCCCTGAAGTCATGTGTTCGGACGCCCAACGGCTAAGCATACGGTGTTATTGGTCGTGGAAACCGTTGTGGTTTTGCACAGGAAGACGTCATCATACATGAAATCTGCCTATAATGTTCCTATTACTGAGGCACGGAAATCCACTAAGTGAATATCCCACCACGCGGGCAAAGTACTGGTTAGTAGATCAGAATCAGAATCTTTGTTTGTAAACATAGTTTAAAGTGTGAGGTGTTATAGATAAATATTATACATCTGCTGTTTTGCCCTGAGGCGTACAAATATACATACTAATTGACAATGTAAATACTATGTAAACTTATCATAAATAAATAACAATATACAAGACAATATCAGGCACATGCATAAATATAAGCCAATTACAATAAAATGTCCAATGGATGCCTTAAAATGTATCTGTAGTTTTAAATTATTATTAAAACTAATCTTCCAGACAGAAATTCATGCACTGTGTAATATGACCTGTCAACTAAATAGTCATTTAGCTTTTATGTTACATTGCTCGGATTGGATAAATACTGCACTTCAGTTTTCGTCGCAAAACAAAGCTTATTTATTGCAGTTGTTTAGACACTACTTGTCTTTAAATTTTAGGTTCTAAGATATGCCGATTGGTGTTGTAATTGACATTTAGTGTTAGCCCGAAGAATTGAAAAACTTAAGTACCAGGGGGCCGGGCACATTGCCTGTAGGACCGAAGCCCAATGGGGCCGACAAGTTCTCAAGTGGCGACCACGCACCGGAAGACGCAGCGTGGGTAGACCTCCGACAAGGTAGACCGACGACCTGGTGAATGTCGCGGGATGCGGGAGGCTCAGGACAGGTCGTCGTGGAAATCCTTGGGGGAGGCTTATGTCCAGAAGTGGACGTCTATTGGCTGAAATGATGATGATGATGATAATGAAAGCCTGAGGTTCGAACCTATGAATTATAGGCTCGGTTTGGACATTACTTCAGTAGTGATATAAGTAGTGGCCACTAGGTCACTACTATTTTGCCGCTGATATTCAAACAATATTTGTTTTGCAGAAACAAGCTGTTCGTACAATTTATAAATTAAATCCGAGACACTCTCTCAGAGAAAAATTTAAAGAGATTAATGTACTAAATCTTTTGTATGCTCATAAAAATATAAAATTGTTTAAAAAATACAGTGATGTCCATAATATAACTACTAGGAACAGGCACAAATTTATTGTACCTACAACACGGCTCAAGAAAATAGGTGGCACTTTTAGATGCCAATGTATACATTTTTACAATGGACAAAAATATCTTTGCATTGTGTAGATTCAATTTCTTAATATTGTATGATTGCAAGGCACACGTGTGATCACAATGTACTTGCTGTAAATCATATATTTGTTGGGTTAGTCTTTTTTTGTTGTTGTTTTTTTTTGTGTTTTTCCATAATGGACGCTCTTAGCGTACAATATATTTCTGCATCGTTCTCACATGGTTGATTCCAAAATGAATGATGTAATCAAATATTTATATCAATAGCTTGATAATTTAAAAGAGTGTCCATGGAGTTTCTTGCCCGTTCTTCTCCATACGTACCTACTCTTTTGAATGGGCGACTAGCTTCACCTTACTGATTGACCGACCTTCTGACAATTCAAAAGTGCCTGTAACTGTGTGTGCTTTGATTTTGATTTTGATTACAATAGCAGTGTGGAACCTAAGTTTGAGACAAATTCATAGAAATGAGATGGTTCTCTTTTCTACTAAGTAAATAATATTATAAACGGTAAAGTTTATATAAATACTTGTCAGGGTTCCGGATTGTTCAAATGAGATATTGTGGTCCCTGGCTCATAGGAAAATGAAGGAACAGGGGAGATTTTAGTCAGTAAAAATCTGACACGCCCTTCCGTCGTTTGATGATTTTCCACCCAATAAGGGTACAATGTAAACTTACACACTGAAACTTGAAACTCTGTCAAAGTACACCGAACGCTAGGCATTGAAATATTATGTCCTTCATATGATATCGGGAAAGTTGAGGATACAATACGCAATAGTTTGTTAGGTCATGTGGAAATTCGAGTCGAGCTTGTTCGAAAGTTAGCTCGAGCCAGTTTAAGTTTCTCTTTGTACATATTAATGGAAATACTCAAAATAGAAACGCGATAGCCTCCGTGGCGTAGCGAATGCGGTCGCTGCGCAAGGAGGTATAGGTTCGATCCCCGCGTAGTGCAAATATTTGTATGCATGAATATGAATATTTGCACTAGTCTGGTTGTGCTTCGGAAAGCACGTTAAGCCGTTGGTCCCGGTTGGCATACGAACATCTAATGGCAGTCGTTTCGGGTTGTTGGAGCCCACAAAAGTCCAACAATTGGTCTAACTGCAATGCTTCGATATCGTCTGCGGGTTGTAGAGGTCAGACAGCAGTCGCTTCACAGAAAATATCAAAGTTAAGCCTAAATCAGCAGTTAGACTGGTAAAGCGAACCCCAGACTCCAAAGCTGAAAAAAGCTTTGGATGCGACTGGGATTAACGCTGAGGCAATGATGGCTTAAAATAGAAATGAATTATTGAGGTAAGACAGACAGCAGCTATCCGCGGCTTGGTCAGTGTATATGTCAAAAAAGAATGCGCTACCGGTAAGTACAGGGAGTCCCGGTACTCCAATAAAATCAGATTTCTGCCAGTTTTCTTTCCGATTTCATTTGCAAGACACCTTTCTCCAGATTTTCATTAGTAAAACGCCACTATAATTACCTTAGCCCTAAACTCTACAATAACATAAATAGAATTATTCAATTTTATCCATTAACAAGAGCCTCAACCAGAAAAAACTATTAGAATTGCTTAAATCCTTTTTTTTTTTTTTTATAAATTATATACCAGCGCTTGACCGCAATTCTGCCTCATGGTAAGCAGTGATGCGATCGTTGATGGTAAAGCGCGCTAGTTTATTAAGAGCCTATTCACTCTAGCCTTGAAGACACTCAAATTGTAATGTGACGGAAACACCGACGCCGGCAAATTGTTCCAGTCCCTCGATGTACGCGGTATAAAGGAGGAAGCATAACGCTTCGTCCGGATCGCAGTGGTGTCAACAACGTAAGAGTGGAAACTCGCCGTACGACGGGTCGTCCGATGATGGAACGGAGATGGGGGAATTAAATCACGCAATTCCCTTGCACACTCACCAGAATGCATCCTATAGAAAACCGAAAGGCTGGCTACTCTACGCCTGTGCTCCAGGCTTTGGAGACCGTTTCGAGTTAAGTCTGGGTCGCCAATCAGCCTCCTCGCACGCCTCTCCACCGAATCCAAAGTGGCAAGGTGACATTTCGCAGCACCAGCCCAAATGTGGCTGCAGTACTCCACACACGAACGGACCTGTGCTTTGTATAAAATTAGAAGCTGCCCAGGTGTGAAGTACCGCCGGACTTTCGCGATGACGCCTAGTTTCCTGGCAGCCACCCTGGCCTTGGACTCAATGAACCGCCCAAAGTTAAGGCTCGAGGAAATCTCAACTCCCAAAAGCTGAAGGCGGTCGGTACACTCCAAGGATACATTCTGAAAAGTAGGAGCCAAGGTGAACGGGCTCCTTTTGGCGGTGAAAAGACACGCCTGTGTTTTGGCGGCATTGAATGCTACAAGATTTGCATTGCCCCATTCGGAGACTGCCTGCAGTGCAGCACTCACACGCTCTACCATGGCCTCTCTTTCGGACCGGATTGTTTCCTTACTAGCCCGAGCTTCCGGCAGGTATCTCTCCACAACTCTGCTGTCATCTGCATACCCATACATACCGGGCATCAGCAGATCATTAATATGCAGCAGGAACAGAGTTGCAGAGAGAACAGACCCCTGAGGAACACCGGCATTGGTCGACATGGGCTCAGATGAGCATCCGTCGACAACAACTCGGAGGGATCGTTCAGTCAGGAAGTCTTTTACCCAGCCAGTCAGGCCAGCGGAAATGCCGTACGCTGGAAGCTTACTCAAAAGGCCAGCGTGCCATACCCGGTCGGAGGCCTTCGAGACATCAAGGGAGACGGCAATCGCTTCCCCATTTTTCTCGAGGGCCTCGCCCCACAAGTGAGTGGCATACACTAGTAGGTCCCCAGTTGACCGATTGCGTCGAAAACCGTACTGTCGGTCACTGAGGAGATCGTTACCTTCCAGGTATGCCAAAAGGCGCGAGTTCAACACACACTCCATAATCTTGCAGAGTATGGAGGTTATTGAAATCGGCCGATAGTTGGTAGGATCGGCACGACTACCCTTTTTGGGCACGGGCTGCACGTTGGCAAGCTTCCAGGACTTGGGCACTATACCAATCCTAAATGAGAGGCGATACAGGCACGTCAATACAGGAGACAACTCGGGCGCACAAGCCTTAAGAACAATCGCTGGTATACCATCTGGACCACTAGCCTTATTCACGTCCAGACGACACAATACTCTCAGAACCTCCTTGTTTCTAATGCGAACCTCCGGCATTGAAGTTCCGCAATGAGGTAAATTAGGTGGAGTAGCATTGCCAGTGTCAAGACGCGAACTATGGGCAAAGAGAGATGCAAAGAGACCTGCTTTCTCTCTCGCCGTATGGGCCAGTGCTCCATCAGGCCTAACCAGCGGAGGCAGTGTGGGCCGACAGAAGTTCCTATATTATCCTTCTACGAAGCAACAGAAAAATTCATGGTAACGTAATACTTATATTCCTGATTCCCTTAACATCAATCTAATTTTTTACTTAAATACTTTCCACTCCTCCACTTAAGCAGAATACTCGCATACTACACACGCAACAAACACACGCACACACTCATATACGTACGCACCCACACATACACGCATACATATATACACATATGTAGATGTATGTGGATGTAGTTTAATGATTAACTTTATTACTAGTCTGGAACTTATGTTACACATTGTTGAGCTAACTAGCTAGCTAGCTTATTGACGGCGATAGCTGCGCTACAGTTCCAACTTTTGTAGCTATCTTCGTTTCTCTTTGTAAACTTATGTCCTAAAACTTGTTCCAAATAAACGATTATTATTAGTTTAAGTTGCATAAAAATTTCTACCGCCGTCTCGGAGATTAACCAAAACAAACAGAAAATGTTTTTGTTGTTGAAAGAGCCTATTTCTATTGTTATCGAGTTTAATAATCGTGCCTAACGAATAAGGTACAGAGGATACATATTTTTATATTATAAAATGGTGCATTAAGCACTTCTGAAATCGTTCGCTAGTGAGCTAATTCACTCTAACCTTAAAGACACTTAAATTGTAGTCAAAGGGAAAGACCGCCGCTGGCAAAATGTTCCAGTCCCTCGATATAAGCTGTATAAAAGACGAGGCGAAACGTTTCGTCTGGATCGTAGTGGTGTTAACAACGTAAGAGTGATTACTCGCCGTATGATGGGTCGTCCAACGATGGAACGGAGATTCGGGAATTAAGTCATACAACGCCCTCGCACACTCTCCAAAATGCATCCTATCACTTCTATTTGAGTTAAATAAAAAGCTGCTATTTTGACAGTACAAGTAGACACTTTGATTTTATTTATTTGTTTACCTAGATATATGCAAATGTTCGTTCATAGCCAAAAACCTTATCTTGAAAGGTGCAATTTTTTTTAATACTTTGGAAATAATTAATCACAGATTTTAATCTGCTCATGATTTTGATTTTGGCTTTAAATTTTCAATTATCGTATATCATATCAATAGTCTTTCACTTTCTCCGACAAAAATACCTTTTCCATTTGGCAGCTTTTCCTTGTCACTAACTATCAATTCGTACTGAATACTGGTAAAAGAAATTTTCAAATGTCGATAATCCAAGTTATCGCACATTTACTTCGAGAGCTGAAGGCATCGCAGATTTATGGCTTTAAAACCATTCCCGAAAGTAAAATTTCGATTTGTGAGAATGTCATCGGAAATAAAATCTCCATAGGTAATTTGTTTCACAGTTGAATTTGAACTTGAATATTAATGCAAAATTTGCTTTGTTGTTTAACACGGTAAATTATTGGAAGTGTTGTATTTAGTTCTGATAAATAATATTAAATATTTAAAACTAAAATTCTGTACAGTGCAACTTTTTATTTCTATTTCATTAAGAAAAGGGTAGAAAATAAAACAAAACACGTATAAAATAAAACAGAATATGTAATAAAACAAAACTAAACTAATATTTTCATTTTCTTTTATGTATTTTCAGTTAATGAAATAGAAAGAAAACAGATGAACTAAAATTTAATTAAGGTAAGGAACAAGGGAAGTAACAGAAAGAAAGAAAAATTTATTACACACAAATAAAACGCACATTGCAAGTAAATAATAAAAAAAGATATAACATATATTACACTCAAAAGCCTCGTACTCAAACATGAAAAAAAACACAAATACTAATTAACTATTTGACGATACGATTGACGCAGTACTGAGCGATCGACTGCTGCGCTACGTATCGCGGGTAACAACAAATATTTGTACTTATGGCCTACAATTAGGTTTTCTGGGTCTGGCTTTTTGTGTATGTGACTTTATACAAAGTGGTGACGACAATACGACAATAAACTAAACATCGTGTGCCTCAACACATTCTCAGTCTACCCATAAAAAATCATATAAATATATCCATTAGGTTAGTCACAGGAAATTATTTTTCATTTTTCACATTTTCTACATGATGTACATGATAAGGAAGTGTTTACAGGTTGATGACCGCCGCATCCAGCGGTAGGTACTTAACTTTAATAATAATGGCGCGGAAAAAGCAAGTCGATACAGGACCGCGCTGTCGCCGATCGGAGATCAGTGATCCAATAATTCAAAGGATGTTCTATTCCGTTTACAATTTTATGCGATTAACTTTGTTTGCAATTTTCATTTTTTAATTTTTGATGCTAGGTTTTATTCTATGGTTTAGAATTATTCCTATGAACCAGCATTGTCCATTTTTTCATTTATTGTCGTATTATCAGCACCACTCTGTATGTTTGTAAACGTAGCCATAATACAGGATGAATTCCTAGTGGCTGTAGAAAAAGAAATACCTGTTAAATAATTACTCTTTTTAATAATTACCTAGTAATAAAAACTTTTTGAAACTTGTCTATAGATTTTATTTTGTATGATTTATACAGAAACTTTGCTTTGTAAAATTGGTTTGTCAAACATGTCAAGATATTTACAGTAAGGGTCAAAAGTGGAATACCACTTTGGACACTTATTTTGCAATCAAGTTCAAAAGTGGTAATGCACTTTTGACCCTTACTGTAAATAAATTGTCAAACAAGTTTCTGAATATCAAGTTCCAACATGCGACAAAGCTCATCGAAACATTGACAGGTTGAGAGAATGTAGATTTCAACACGTTTTCTATGAATGTTTCGTTATTGCAAACGCACTGTCGAACAAGATCCAAGTGGAAAAAAAACACGTTGAAATCTATACTGAACACCATACGCAATTTTCTAAGGCCAAACAACAACCTGCCAGGGTCGCGGTTTGTTCGAGAAATACACTGAAGTCCCTGGGGCACACGCAAGTGAAGGATTACGGATGGGTTTTACTCAGTAAAAGTCTGACAAACCCTTCCCCACCGCCCCGAGCAGAAGAGGTCATTTGATGGTTAACCATCCTCAAAAAGGCCTTGCAACCATAATTTGATACAACACATGCTAATTTCCATTTCAATACAAAGACCACACGCTCATTAAAATGATACCTTTATGTAAACAAAACCACCTTTTTCAGAAACCCCTATGTTACCTCCATTAATTCTAAACCATAAAAATTACCAACAACGAGGCTTTGCTGGTCACGTTGGGCATTCTGAATAGGCCCAATTAGAGTGGCCCCCTGAAAGGGCTCGACCACAGAATAAATATGTACAGAAGTTTAGCTCCATTTCATTGGCGAAAACGCGCGCAGTTTGTTTGATCGAGAATTTCAGATATATATTTAAAAACGATAGTACAAGTTAATTATTGGTTAGCTACTGTTTAAGCATAATTTAAACGTCTCTTAACGTTAAGCAACATTTTTAAAGAAAGGTGTTAAAGAGCAATTTAAACAAATCAGGTATGATTTTCAAGTGCGTACTAATTTTTTTTTTACTACTTCTTTTTCGCCTACAGAGATCCACTGCTGGACAAAGGCCTCCCCCAAGGCTTTCCAAAATTGGTAGCATCGGGGGGTGGGTTGGGGATCGTAGTAATTTGATATTCCGCAGGACAAGCACTGCTGCCCGCTTCCCTGGTGAAACTTCCCTTAGTCGCTTCTTCGACACCCACGGGAGGATATGGGACTACTTATTACGTGCAATATTTTATTTATGTTAGACCATTTAGAAAAAAAAAATCTAAAGGTGTCGACCGCCCGTTGTGTTAGATAAGTTCATTTATGAGTGCGTGTGTATTTGCTTGTTGTACGAAGCCGGCCTTCTGTATCTATCAATTCTGTTCTCTTAACTCAGACATTTGTTCCGTTACGCCGACCAATTAACGAGCCAGGTGGTGATACATTATGCACTGAGAAAGATGGTATCCTACGCCTCGTGAGCACTGAATTTGGGTCGCCACAGAAATAGAACCTTTGAACCTTTTTTGTGTGCGAGTAATTTTGTGTTAGTGAATGAATAAAATGTGCCTGATGTTAACTATCTCATATGGGTGAATTATGTTAATGAGGTATTTTGTGTCTTCTATAGAAGACAGTTTTATGTAGTATATTTTTCTGTTTACACGAGAGTAATTTAGATGGCTGATAATGTTTACAGCCTTGGCAAAAAATAGATTTATTTTTCACAAGAACACATGTGTACAAAAAGATAAACAATTCGAATGATAAAGAAAAGTACAGAAGAGCACAGAACAGAATAAGTTGAAAGCTATAGGAACCTTCAGCAGTTACCGAAAAAAAAAGAAACAAATACTTTGCAATCACTTCTGCGACATAATAACATAGTCCTCGCTGTAGAAAAACTGTCTGATACTAAGTGCAATGTTTATTATTATTCTATACGTGAATACTTGTAATTGGTCATCACCATGTTATAATCTAGTTAGTGACTATTGTGTCTTTAGATTAGCTATAAGTTTTCCAAAAATAATAAAGTTAAATGAATAAATAAGTATAATTTCCATCTTCGACAATCTCCTTTCTTTTTTTTTTAACATTATAAACTAGTGCTCTACCTCTAGCTTGATGGTAAGAAGTGATGCAATCGTTGATGGTACAGCTCGCTAGTTTATTAAGAGTCTATTTCGCTCTAGCTTTGAAGGCACCTAAATTTTATTCAAACGGAAATTTGCCGCATGCAAATTCTTCCAGTGTCAGGATCGCGGCGGTGTCAACAACGTTGCAACGGTGGGTGGTGGATTTCCTCCCCTTATTCCAATTAATTTGAGGTTGGCCCAATATGTCTTTTTCATCATACTTGTCATCTCCGTATACAACACTCCTTTTCAAAAATACATTTTCATATTAAACTGCCCACAAACACAGTTATGTATAAACTCAGTATGTGATTGATCTATGATAGTTCTCTGGAAAATCTGTAATCTCAACATATTAAATAAACGTCAGTGGGTTACCAGCTATCCATCACTTCATTTCTCGTTTCGGGCTTTCCCTCCGAAATAGCGTGTCATTGGCGACGGGATCGATGACGAATCCAGTTTTTTGTTGAGTTTTCACTATAATAATATCATAGCAAAATTGATTTGTTCGTCGACTAGCTACTGTTAAACTACGCAGTGTCAAACGTGAGTTATTCTTTGATCGAGCGAGTTGAATATGACCAAAACACTTGTTTAAAAAAAAGCCAACCGACTTCGGAAATAAATTACCGCTGACTTCCGAAGTAAGTTGTTCACTTTGTAGTGGTTTTTGGGAATCGCTTATTTCTCCTTGTTAAAATAAAAAAAAAACATTTTATTATTTTTAGTTTGGAAAGAGTACCGATTTTAATAAAATTTCTATTTATCCAAACTGAAAATATATTTCTTTTACATAAAAAAGAATCAGCTGGCATGTTATTGGTTATTCGTCCATTTGTCACGCATATACTTAAATGGTTTCCTTATGGATGCTAGGAACAACAAACATATAAAGATGATACAGTCGAATTGCGAACCTCCTCCATTTTAAAGTTAGTTAAAAAACATAAAAATTAACGGTACCAAGTCGCACACGAGTTTGTCACGTGCCAGTTGACGAACAAGTCTCAAATTTTAAGCAATTCTTGCTTGACGAAACAAGTGAAGTTCATTAAATTTTCTTTAGAAAATTGAATCTGTTAAATATTCCAAAGTCGAATTTTCATACACGCCACGTAACATCAAACGAGGCTCTGCCCGACACCCATTTGCTTCCACGGTAAAGTGGGTCAACGCAAAAAAATACATCCCAAACGCGTCAAATTGAAAAAGTTATACAAATTATACCACATCACCGTCCTTGATTTAGTTCCAATAACTTTTTTTAGAAAAAAAACAGTACGTATCGAAATTGGTAAAAATATAGCATGTACATGGAGTAGAAAAGAATGAAGATCTCATGTGGACAAGTTTGACATAAGCAACAGTTTCTTCATACCTATCGCAGAAATGATTTTGCCGACAAATGATTTATGTCTACATAGGTACGTTTAGGGAGTATCTTTTTGAATTTATACTTACCTAACCTCATAAATTCGTGACGTTTTATCTCCAAAGTATCAGACAAATTTCTTGTCATTATGCAATAGGTAACGGATGAAGCTTTGCTTGTGTCTCACACTATGTAAATCTTATTATTACTACTACTTACTATTTTTAAGGAGTTGTTCGATTTGGACGAAGCGCCTCCTCTTTTATACTGCGTACATCATGCCGGCGGCGGCGGTGTTTTCGTCGGACTACAATTTAAGTATATTCAAGGCTAGAGTGAATAGGCTTTTAATAAACTAGCGCAATTTACCATCAATGATTGCATCACTGCTTACCATCAGGCATGATGGCGGTCAAGCAATAGTTTATAACTTGTAAAAAAAAGTTTTATTTTCATGTGACACACGGCGCTGCATATGCAACTTTTAAGGCTTATGTTTAGTATTCCATTTTCACTATTCCATGACCCTAAAATTCTGCCCGATCGCTCTCATCTTTGGCATGAGAATATTACCCTCACATTTCATCTTCGATTGTTTGGGAGTCACTTGAGAAAATTCGTTTGAGTGTATTGCTTCGGAAAATATTTGTTTTGTGTTGGAAACGTGTGGTATTGTTGTGTATTGGCGCCTTCAAGGTCAAATATATTGGTTTTTTGAACACGCAGTTATTTGGGAAAGCCATTATGTGATTGTTCGTACCCACCTACTTATTATGGACACAAAAGAAAGAGTAGGTATTGCATTAGCTATTTAATTACTTCCAATGTTATTGTATTAGCTGCTACCATTGCTCGTAGAACCGATGGCCGATGGGGCAGTAAGGTTCTGGAGTGGCGGCCACGTACTGGAAGACGCAGCGTAGGGAGGCCCCCAACAAGGTAGACCGATGACCTGGTGAAGGTCGCGGGAAGCCGGTCCGGTCAGTGTGGAAAGACTTGGGGGAAGCCTTTGTTCAGCAGTGGACATCCATAGGCTGAAGAAGAAGAAGAAGAAGATTACATAGTTCTTCCAACTAAACATCGAGGTTATTTTTATACGTCTACCTGGATAATTTGAATTATAATGTTTTATCTCCTTTTTTAGCCTATACCTAGAGGTCCACTGCTGGACAGGGGCATCCCCCAAGGCTTTCATTGCGTTGCTGCCATAATCCATATTCTCGGCAGGCAGGTTGGGGACCACAGTAATTTGATATTCCACGGGAGAAGCGCTACTGCCCGCTTCTGTTCCCTTAGTCGCCTCTTGCGACACCCACGGGTCTGCCCAGAGCGGGAGAGGTAAATTAATGATTTCCCATGAAAAAAAAAGAAATAAATAACATAGGTTAGGTAGACAGACATCATAACCGAATTTAATATATTAAACGTATAGTCTATATACTACACATATCAAAAGTGTATAGGGATCAAGCATTTTTATGCGGATTTCTTGAGATTGAGATGTGGCTTTGTAATAAATTTATGATTTTATAAATTTATATGGATCCTTTTTGGTGCATTTCATAATTTGAATCAGGAACTGTGAATCAAATTCGAGTAAAAGATGAAAATCAGCTGTCAATATTTTCCCTATAAAAACATACAACGCATTGAAGACATTATTAGTGCTACTGTTTCCCTACTACTGATTAAAACCAACGTTATTATGGAGCGGCGACGTCATTTAAGCAGGGAAGAAATGCTCAGAGCCGTGGGAATGATAGAAGCTGGTTCCCGGCAACGTACTGTGGCTTTAGCTCTGAATACAAGTCAGAGTGTTATCAGTCGACTTTGGACACGTTACCGAAGCACTGGTACCGTGGCTGAGCGCCATGGAGGACGGTATCGCTGCACCACACGGAGACAAGACCGATACATTCAAATCTTAACTCGAAGAGCTCCAACAATAACCGCCATGATGTTAGCCGTGAGGCTTCATCACTCTTCAGGGAACTTAATTAGCGACCAAACAGTCAGAAACCGCTTGCATGAAGTGAACCTTCATTCCCGAAGACCGCTACGGGTACCACCTATAGCAATGCACAATCGTAGGATTCGATATCAATGGGCTCTTGAACACAGAAATTGGGCAGAAGAACAATGGCGTTTCGTGTGCTTTTCTGATGAGTCTCGTTTTGGTATGAGACCGGATACAAGACGTATACGACACTGGAGAACCCCTGGACGCCAACAGCGATTAAAATCCTGCCAGGAAGTCCATCCTTATAGTGGTGGAACCATCATGGTATGGGCGGGTATTTGGATCGGCGGAAGAACTGAGTTGATTTGGATCAGAGGCAACCTCAACGCTCAAATTTATGCTGAGACGATTGTATCAGACGTCATCGTTCCTCTACAAGTGCAAATCGGTCCCTTATTTCAGTTAATGCATGATAATGCACGACCGCACACCGCAAGAGTTGTAAGACAGACTCTCGCCGCAGCTAACATCAATGTCCTGCCCTGGCCTGCTCAGTCGCCAGACTTGAACCCGATTGAGCATGCATGGGATATGCTACAGAGAAGAGCTCTGCCGAATATGGAGGGTACCCAGTCGCAAGAAGACCTTTTTTTGTTGTTGCAACGAACATGGGCGGCCATTCCACAGCGTGATTTGGATGAACTCATTTTGAGTATGCCAAACCGATGTTCTTGTGTTGTTAGTGTTCGCGGTAGAAACACGGATTATTAATTGTTTAAGTTACCCAATAAAATTTTAGAGAAAACTGTTATTTCAGTCTTTTTTTCGAACTTTTGTGTTAGTGGTTCAAATGTCAAATATCCCTTTATTAGGAAAATGGCAAATTTCTTTATTAATGCAAAGGTGACTTGGTTTATCGTTACTGTGACAAACGAAAACACTTTATTTGATGAATCCTTAAAGAAAATTTTAATTAATATCAATCAGGAGAAAAGTTATTGCAAAAATATATGTTGATCCCTAGACACTTTTGATGTGTGTATATTATACTTATTGTCCTACACTAGGAATTTCTCCTGTATCGTGGCGCGTTTACAAACATATAAGGTGTAAGGTGAGTGGGGGTAAGTGGGGGTAATGGACTGCATTTTTGATGAGATAAACAGTGTTGATGGTTAAACTGTTGTAAAACAAAAGAATTTAAGTCAATTGCATCAAAAGATGTTTTGGGTAAAAATGTACAGTCAACTTGTTTCTATAAAGTTGACAGCAATCTTTTTGAAACAATATTTTATGAAAAAAACGTTAGTCAAATTGGTCTTAAGAAAAAAATATGTAGGGGAAAGATGAAATGCTGAAGGGGTAAGATTGATATAGTGACTAAAATCGTTTTCATTGTCATTATGCTTGTGTGGTCATCAATAAACCTTCTGCTTCAATAACTTAAATAACTTGAAAATGAGTTACACTAAAAACTCGCATTCTAAAAGCTCTTGCTTTTAGAATGCGAGTTTTTTTCTTAAAATACATTTTTCAAATAAAATATATCGTTCTTACCCCGTTGAAACGGCTGGCAGTCAGGGGTGCTCAACATATTATAGATATTAAATAAATTAAATAATCATGCTCATAGATGACTGTCAAGTCTATAAATAAAACATACGTTTTAATTTAGTACCAAGTAGCCTATATTATAATTATTTTTATTAAATAAACGACACGACAGCAGAATACAATTAAACATTATTAAAAATATTATTTCAAAGGAGGTAATACCATCTATGTTTTTTTTAATAATACATCACAGTTAAAGAAAATCAGTCCGTTATAAGTACTCCTTATAAAACTAAAAATAACTTACCTCTTATCAAAAATATAAAATTTGGCTTTATCAGATCAGTTGGTAATCCCGCAAAGCAGAAGTAAGTAACTAAAATATTTAAAAAATCACCTACTTGTATTTAGGTGTCTCCTAATAATTAACAAAAAAGAAAAAAAAAAAACAAAACTGGGCACTCTTTCCTTTATAAACATTAGTAAACAGTATTATTATAACCACTATCAAATTGACATTACATGACGACAGATACGTTATATAACTTAGCTGCTGCGTAGTTAATTCTCTACTCTCTGTATTGAAATCGCTAAGTCCTCAGGAGTATAACAAGTAGCCCGTAACAATTTCCTTGTGAAGTTACGAGGTATTTTGATCCTCAAACAAAATTAAAAAGTTGTCTATATTATTATACAAGTTGAATTTCCATACCGTGGATGATTTACATATCGCAAATTATGTGATTTGAATTATCTACATAATTCTAGACATCTTAACGTAGAATTTAATTATGCGCTCAAAAATCAGTTGAAATTGGTACATTTTAATCGTGTAAGTATTGTAATTATGTACAGAGCGTCTGACTTTTTTGATCTGACGGTTTAACACAAGAGAGTCTAGAATTAAGTACTAATTTCTTGATACAAGTTTTTAATATGATATTTTGGAAGAGATATTACCGGGTATTTCAGATTGATGGCCCCTGACTTTTTGTAGGAGTTTCGTAAACGGGGTAAGATGGAAAGTTTTATATTATCATCTTACCCCTTTAAATTATGCAGGTGAAAGTTTGAAAGGCACCATCAATCTTAAAATACGTGAAATATAGTAATCACCACATTATAGAGCATATTACAGTTTAAATCTAATTACTAATATCAAAACAACATGTTTGTTCCTTACCTGAGTAAGGAGATACAGCGAGCGGGGTAAGATCGAAAAACACAAATTTTTGCGGGAAATGTACGGAAAAATGTCAAATAATACACCAGCACCTTCACTCAGCGACTGACGCAGGCTGCGGGGTGGGGCAAGATAAAATGATGTCCACAATGATATTGCCAGCATTAAAACAATTCCCTGGTATTGGGCGTTATTATTTTTTTTTTATCTTACCTCGTTTTTTATCTTACCCCCAGTCACCTTATATGTTTTTTTTAATAATTATAAACTAGTGCTTGATCGCAATCCCGCTTGATGATAAGCAGTGATGCAATCGTTGATGGTAAAGTGCGCTAGTTTAAAAAAAGTTGATTGGGAATATTTGACAGTTTCGGGTAGCGTGCTGCCATCCATACATAGGTACCTTATATTTGCACACCACACTTGGCAGAATGTCATGATACTTTCCTTACGCGTACCATATTCTTAAAAATAAATGAGAATGAACATCGAAAGAAGACTTCAACGACTTAAAAATTGTGAAAGACATTTAAAAAGAAACTACGCCTTCCCGAAGCAGTTTGATCTTCAAAAGTTCAAAAATTCCTTTGAAACAAGTCAAATACTAATGACTCGACTTTAGAAAAAACCTAACGAGTCTGACGGCAGACTCCAGATTTGTAAAGCCGCAAAAACGTAAAACTTTTTGGCACAGGCAGACAGTTGTAATGGCTCCTTAAAAGTCCTCTTCTGCGGTATAAAGTAGGCGGAAGAACACAGAAAGTATTCAAGGGCTTTAGAGATCCAGCCCTTCCCTTAATTGTGCATAAGGAGTCTTAAGTCTAAAGTGTCATGATCATGAGAGTCATTACAGCGTAAACGTGTAAAAGTATACAGGTAATAATGTAATGGACATGTTTTATGAAAAGATTTAGTACATTATAACAGTTTTATATCAATTATTGGGTTCATAACTGACCATTGTGTTTTGAAAACATGATTTATGAATAAAGTGATTTCCATGTATAATATATAACGTTAGTTGTGTTTGGAACTGTTATGATTTATAGCTTCGGTAATGATACTTAATGATGCCAAAACATTGACCATTGTGGAATGGTCAGACTTTTGGCCGACTTTCAAATTCATGAATAAAATATATGTCGTGAATGGCAGTGGCGTTTTGATGGAAGTTGCTAATTTGATTAACGAAGTAGTGGCGCAAACGCTGTTACATTATTTTAAACGCTACGTGGACAGAGTCGTTTTGGAAAGTGGGGATTGATGAACGGACACTTCGGATTGAGATACGGACCAAGGCACATCTACGAGGCGAAATTGTCTTTTTTTTAAATAATTATAAACTAGCGCTTGACCGCAATCCCGCCTGATGGTAAGCAGTGATGTGATCGTTGATGGTAAAGCGTGCTAGTTTTTTAAGAGCCTATTCACTCAGAAAAACTGAGCGAAGAGGAAGGAAGATGGCAGTTGAGCGAGGTGATGCAATGTTAAACCCAACAACACGACCAACGATGCTGCGCCAAAGGGAGATTGATCTGAAGACTCTCCACGACCAAATTCCCAACACAACAACATTAGGCGCATCGTTCCCGGCACACATCGTAACACAACTGCTCAGACCCGTCCTCCGTACGGCTTCACCGGACATCATTCCGGAACACGACAAATCGCTTGGCGGCAAAGCTTTGTCTGGTGAGTGGTAACTTCTGCCGGCGGCCGATGTTATGGCCTACCACCGAGAAAAATCGGTTTGCCTATTGAAATTGTTAATGTGATTGGAGAGTATACTTACACGTCGTGCTTGAATTCAAAACGCCACCTACGAAATGGAGCCTTTACCACCACATCAAGACGCTGACGACCCTACCGCTCAGCTATCGCTGACTCCTACATATACATATATACACTTGACTTGTATATATAAGTCACGGCGCACCAAAATACTTACAAGAAATATAAGTATACTGTGGGCGCGTGGTCGCTCAAAATGGGCTTCATATGAAGGCTCAGAGTCACACAAAGGGCAATGGAAAGAGCTATGCTCGGAGTTTCTCTGCGTGATCGAATCAGAAATGAGGAGATCCGTAGAAGAACCAAAGTCACCGACATAGCTCTTCGAGTCGCCAAACTTGAGTGGCAGTGGGCAGGGCACATTGCTCGTAGAACCGATGGGCGATGGGACAGTAATGTTCTGGAGTGGCGGCCACGTACTGGAAGACGCAGCGCAGGGAGGCCCCCAACAAGGTGGACCGATGACCTGGTGAAGGTCGCGGGAAACCCGATGGATGCGGGCAGCGGATGACCTGGTGAAGATACTGTGGGCGAGCGATGGAAAGGTTTTTAATTATTCTTTACTGATGCTTCGAAACAAACTGATCTTAACCACACTGGTGCTGCAGTCTACATATTGTTAACATTTTTAAAATACTACAAATAGTTCGCAATTAAAAAATCGAATTTCAGATTTTTCGGAAATTGAAACTCGATTTCCAGATTTCTAAATAACAATCATTACTAAGTGTTGTAATGTTTTCTATAATAACGTATTAATTTTCCTCATTTACATCAACTCCTTCTCTGTATGAGAGGAGACCTGTGCCCAGCAGTGGGACGATAAAAAGGTTGATGATGATGATGATGATGACATCAACTCTTACCTACAATTTATAACAACATCGCAATGAAATCACAAAAAAAAAAAATGTTTTATAAAACTAAGTTGTAAAACGGTTCAAACACAAATTTTCTTTGATGAAATAAAACCAAACACATACCTACATTTTGACAACAAATTAACGAAGTTTGTGAATACTTGAACTTATTCTATGGAATAGGGATGTTCCATGGGTTAAAAAAAATGATTCTATTTAGTCCGTCATTCAGATTATAGAAAAATATTGGATACTTATATTTTGTTTTATCAAATCAATATAAAAATTGAGAAATATAAAAGGCATCAAAGATCAGGAGTGGTAGCTGGTGACGTCACTCATCGCTAAAACGTGTAGCCTGCACTGACGTCACACGAGTTTTCAACGCGCTGTGTCGTCTTCATTTTTTGTTTATATGAAAAAAGAAAAAATACGTGTCTAGTATTTTTTGTAAATCTGACTGACGGACTAATTTGTTTTTTTTTTTAGTCAACTACCCTATTATCTCGAAATTCTTCATATGTATTATTTACTTACAATCATCATAATCATCATCATCTTCAATATTTTTATCGTCCCACTGATGGATTGAGAATGATTGAGGATTGAGCGTAATCACCACGCTTGTTCTATACGGGTTGGCGATTTCAGACTTAAAGTACAGGTTTCCTCAAGATGTTTTCCGTCACCTTGTAATCAGTCATTGGTGTCCAAGATATACTTAGAAAGTACATATAACTTAGAAAAGTTACATTGGTACTTGTCTGACATGGAATAGAACCCGCACACTCATACTTGAGAGGCTGGTGTTTTAACCACTAGGCCACCACAACTTTAGACCAGTTACAATGCTGCATTAAAACTGAAAATTACATACATATAGAGCATGCAAGAAGTTCAATCAATTTAATCTTAAACGTTTAAGATCAATCGCGAGTGAATCTGTTGCATTTATTGCTAGTCATGAAAATGTATCCTCTTTACTCAGAAATGGGTCCCTTACCCTAGAAGAACTGGACGAATATTATTGATATCTTCCTAGCACAGAAATAATGCTTAAGAGCCATCTGCTTTATACGTCCTTAAACACCCTGAAGACATCGCTATAAAAATTAAAAAACTTCTAATCTTAATAGGTATTTTCATAATGTTGTGAATACACTCTAATTGTTTTATAATATTTCGCAGATAATGATTCGTTTACACCAATGAACAGTATGCTATATGTATAGCTAGACATCAACAATTAAAATTTCAACAACCATAACATAACATCGGCTGCCGGCAGAAGTTACCACCCACCAGACAAAGCCTTGCCGCCAAGCGATTTGTCGTGTTCCGGCATGATGCCTCGTGAAGCCGTACGGAGGCCGGGTCTGAGCAGTTGTGTTGCGATGGGTGCCGGGTACGATGCGCCTAATGTTGTTGTGTTAGGATCAGTTTGGTCGTGGAGGGTCTTCAGATCAATCTCCCTTTGACGCAGCATCGTTGGTCGTGTTGTTGGGTTTAACATTGCATCACCTTGCTCAACTGCCGTCTTCCTTCCTATTCGCTCAGTTTTGAGTGAATATAGGCTCTTAATAAACTAGCGCGCTTTACCATCAACGATCGCATCACTGCTTACCATCAGGCGGGATTGCGGTCGAGAGCTAGTTTATATATATTAAAAAAAAAAAAAATATCCCAAAAGAAACAAGGGAACTCCCTCTAAAACGCTAATCGAAATTATACAAATGAAAGTAGTAGGTAAATATGTTATGATTCTAAGATTAAATGACAGCCTAGGTGGTGTAGCGGTGGGGAATGCGGCCGCTGCTCAAAAAGGTGGGGGTTCGATCCCCGCGCAGTGCAAATATTTGTATCCATGAATATAAATATTTTAACTGGTCTGGTCGTGCCTCGGAAAGCACTTTAAGCCGTTGATCCCGGTTGCCATACGAACATCTAATGGCAGTCGTTACGGGTTGTTGGAGCCCCCAAAAGTCCAACAATTGGTCTAACTGCAATGCATCGATATCACCTTCGGATTGTGAAGATCAGTCAAAATCAGTAGGTAGACTGGTAAAGCGGACCCTAGACTCCAAAGCTGAAAAAAGCTTCGGATGCGACTGGAATTAAAGCTGAGTTGATGATGATGATGACTAAGATTAAATGATATTATTTTATATAAAATTTTATTAGTGGTCAAATAGATAAAAATATCCTAATAGCAAAAAAAAAAAAACAATCTTACATTATTATTTACTTGAGCAAAAGGTTGTTTGTATTCCAGTCAATAATAGCGTTGGGATTCCATTACCTATTATTGGATTTGGACGAAGTATAGATACAAGATACATATAACCTTATTCTATATTTGTAATGTAGACATATATGTGTATGAGGGGCTCGTGGCTAAATAATTACAGCCACACAGGTTGATGACCTGGTGAAGGTCGCGGGAAGCCGATGGATGCGGGCAGCGCAGGACCGGTCAGCGTGGAAAGCCTTAAGGGAGGCCTTTGTCCAGCAGTGGACATCTATAGGCTGAAGAAGAAGAAGGTTGATCTTTCAGGTTAAGTTACGCTTGCAGGGGTTGGTAATTGGATGGGTGACCATCCTTACATACTGAGACCTCGGAAAGCAGTTTCAGCACTAATTTGTAGACCTTTGATAGTCTTTGCGGATCGTTAGAAGCCAGAAAGTCTGACCACCAGTAACCAAGGAGTATCGTATTACCCATTAACTAGGTTACGGAGGTCAGACGGCCAGTTGCTCCATGTGAAATACTGGTATTCAGCTGAAATCGGTTAGTCTGGAAGCTGACCCCAATATAGTTGGGAAAAAGGGAAGGCAGATGATGAAAGATATAGATGTGCATTATATTAATTATAAGTTTAGAACCTATTTATGTACTCGTGCAACCATTTATGTAAAGAAAAGCAGTTAGAGGCGGTAAAAGGAATTGTTGGGGGACTGTCTTTTGTAATTTTGATGTTCAAAAAGTGCTGATTCTCTGCCTTATTTGAATAATGAAATCAATTTAATGTGTTATATGTTATCTCACTGATCGTATTGTTTTTCGCAATAAAAATACAAGCCATCTTCCTCACTCTTCGTAGACTGGTACGATGACGTCGACTAGTAGGACGTGTTCTAATGGCAGCGATCGGCAGCGATCTCTCGTGTCCGGCCCTGGTCCAGGCTATGGTCCGGAGCTAGAGTGAGCCGGAATCCCAGAGCCCTGACGCCTCTAGCCGTCGCAGGAGACGCTATGAACGCGCGGGCCTGCGCTTAAAAAAGCGGCCAAGTGCATGTCGGACTTACGCACAAAGGGTTGATTTATGAAATTAAAGGATTTAAGTTATTTGTATGAAAGATTACGCGGTAATAAGCGGTTTATGATTTACGAGGTATTAAAAAAAAACTACTTACTGGTTCTCGTTCAAAACAATTTTCGTTGGTAGTTTTTATACATCATATGATTTTTTTTAGATTTTTCATTTAGAAGTTAGGGGGGGGGGGGGGGGGGGACCAACTTTTTTCCACTTTGGAAGCGTCTGTCACGCTAACTATTCGGTTTAGAAAAAAAATATTTTAGAAACCTCGATATCATTTTTGAAGACCTATCCATAGATACCCCACACGTACGTGTTTGAAGAAAAAAAAATGAGTTTCAGTTCTAAGTATCCCCAATATTTATTATTACTTTTTTATTTTTGCATCAAAATCTTAATGCGGTTCTCAGAATACATCTACGTACCAAGTTTCAACAGTATAGCTCTTATAGTTTCGGAAACAAGTGGTTGTGACATACGGACGGACAGACGGACAGACAGACATGACGAATCTATAAGGGTTCCGTTTTTTGCCATTTGGCTACGGAATCCTAAAAAGCCGTAGCCCTCCCGGTCGGGCTTGTGAAGAAACACGGGTGGGTTTTAGTCAGTACAAGTCTGACACGCTCTTCCGCTCCACCCAGAGGGGAGAGTTCATTTGATGATTCTATGATTTCCCATTCCAACAAAAAGAAAAAAAAAAAGAATACCTTACTGTTTGCGAGAAGCTTAAATAAATACATGTATGTGTTCTACTTTCCCTATGATTACTATTCTATAACAAATGTCTACTATCTGAAGCAACGGTTATCAATTATTTGATCTTACAATTAAATTTTGAAACATTTTTGTTTTCGACTTGTCGTGGTGGCCTAGTGGTTAAAACACCAGCCTCTAAAGTATGAGTGTGCGGGTTCGATTCCAGGTCAGGCAAGTACCAATGTAACTTTTCTAAAGTTATTTATGTACTTTCTTTGTATATCTTGGACACCAGTGACTGAAGGTGAAGGAAAACATCTTGAGGAAACCTGGACTTTCTAAGTCTGAAATCGCCAACTCGAATTGAGCAAGCGTAGTGATTACGCTCAATCCTTCTCTGTATGAGAGGAGACCTGTGCCCAGCAGTGGGACGAAAAAGATGATGATGACTATTCTATAACAAATGTCTACTATCTGAAAGTCAGTTATAATTCTGATAAAGCAACTTAGCTAAGACGAAAATTGTTTATGTCAACAAAAAGTTGGCAACCCCGGATAGCTCACAGCGGTTGATGACGAAATACTAACAAAGCCTATCAGAAGTTTATTGTTAGACAGATCCCAGGGGTCCCATTGTACAGGGCCGAATCAAATACGCCACTAGCTAGGGTTCAAAAGTGAGTTGTGATTGTGAAATAAAATATATTATTGTGAGAAAAGCTCTGTATATTTTTTATTTGTAACCTTTTGGCAACCTGTGTTGTGTTCGAAAGGTTTACCATTTTTTTCCTTCCAAACCTCCCTGTGTTGTGCGATCTCTAGTTATGTTGGTCCTGCAAACGTTACCAACTAGTCACACCACCTTCACCGTGATCTACCTCGGCACGATATCCTCCCACAGGAATCCAGCGCGTGACAATATTTGCCTATTTCTCCAGGTGCATTCGCAAGACGTGTCCGGTCAGTGGCAGTGCCCCTTTCAACTCGGTTAATCTACAACATTCGTATATTTATTTATTGGCATCTCTAACAAAGGATACACAAATACAATACGTGTGCTCATTCAGTTACAGAGGACCACAGCTTGTACATATAACTAGATGTCAAATTATAAAATTGGAAACATGACATTAACTTAAAATTAACAAAATCAAAATTAAACATTCATATTATAAATAATAAAGGCAGGATAAAAATGAAAATTGGGACAAAACATTGAAAAAATTTGAAGTGTGATGTAAATTTGAGGATTGAACATTTAAATTATACAATTGTGGTAAAAAGTGAAAAATATGTATATGATTGTATGCCGAGTTATTTTGCGGTGGCTAAATCTTTTTTGTATTTGAAATGGGCTTTTCATTTCATTAATTGTGGACATCGTAGTGTTTCAATCTCATCAGGCAATCTCTGAGCCCTTACACCCCAAGTCGCCGCTAGAAGCGCCCCGAACGTCAGGAGACAACAATGAACTCCCGGCCACAGCGGATTGTAACCCAGTCATTACCCCCATGTAAGCTGGTCTTCGACTGGAGAAGGCTTTGGATACCAGTTGTAGGTTGCCATATCAGAACCTGGTAGTCTGTAGATTTAGGCTTCCGGGCGACGAGCCCGTCGCCGGTCCGTTGACAGACTTTTAACTTGTTTCTCTGAACGATTCTTTTGTTTTCTTGGAGGCTACCTCTATAATAGAGTTAACAAAATTCACAACATCTTTTCACTCACGAAACACCTTTGTAAGAAAAAGCTCAATGAATGACTAAAGACTCTGGACTACGATACTACCGAAAACCTACTATCTATCTCAAAATAATCACAACATTGTCTTACCGTTTATCTATCTATATGTTACTACACGCACATACAACATGCAATATAACAAGCACCGACTTTCCATCACTCACACACCGCACACACTCACCTTCCCACACACTTACATATCCACACACTTTCCACAAAAACTCCTTCCTATATGTAAAATTTAAATCACTGTTTAATTCTAGTATACGGGAAGCTATAATAAAAATGTGTATCTGGGGTGGAGACCTGGTGGCCTGAAATACTGGCTTCGGCTATCTTAGGCACCAGTCTCCCACAGTATTTTTGTATAAGCCCATAACTGGACAACATTATTTTTATTTAATTATTATTTTATATGGATATTGATTGATTACGCTCAATCCTTCTCTGTATGAGAGGAGACCTGTGCCCAGCAGTGGGACTATAAAAAGGTTGATAATGATGATGATGATGATGGATATTGTGGCGAGAAAATAAATAAATATTATTATTATACCTACATAATAAAAAGTCTTCTACTCTATTCTAATTTAATCGCACATTAAAGCATCTGATGAAATCAATTATAAATCGAATTCCCAAACAAAAATAATGTGTCGCTAAATACCAAATCTCGGTACAAAAATATTTACAATATGGAAATCCGTTGCCTCTCCCAACAAATTCAAATATCAACATTTTAACAATTTGCTGACAATTAGCACCTGGGATTGACGAGTGTCAAAACGGAAAGCATTTTTGAATAAAATATTTGTTTTTTTTTTTAACAGCTGAATAAAATTTTGGTTTTAATTAAATACCTGATACCTACTTCTTTGTTTCATCATCATCATTTCAGCCGGAAGACGTCCACTGCTGGTCATAGGCCTCCCCCAAGGTTCTCCACGACGACCGGTCCTGCGCCTCCCGCATCCAGCGGTTTCCCGCGACCTTCACCAGGTCGTCGGTCCACCTTGTCGGGGGCCTACCCACGCTACGTCTTCCGGTGCGTGGTCGCCACTCGAGAACCCGTCGGCCCCATCGGGCATCGGTCCTACGGGCAATGTGTCCAGCCCATTGCCACTTCAGTGTTGCAATTCTTCGGGCTATGTCGGTTACTCTCGTTCTTCTGCGGATCTCCTCATTCCTGATTCGATCGCGCAGTGAAACCCCAAGCATAGCCCTCTCCATTGCCCTTTGAGCCTTCTTATAAGGCCCATTGTTAGCGACCACGTCTCAAACACACACTGGTCGAAGACTTTTGTCTTGATACACTGCGGTATTTCGGACGAGAAGATTCTACGTAGCTTCCCGAAAGCAGTCCAGCCGAGTTGGATTCGACTTCTTTGTTTAAAAATGCATATTTATGTTATAGTTGTAGTTGTATGTACTAATTAAGGGGCACTGATATTAATCGAGTATTATTCTTTTCAATATACAAAGTTATATTTACTTTACACGAGACCTAAATATAGTTTGTTCAGAATAAGCAACTGAATCGATTCCAATCATTCTTACACCATGTTATATTTTTTCCCAAATACATTTACAAATTGTTGCAGTGTGCTTACCGAGCGCACAACAGAGTTCACGGCAGATCGTGGTGCTAGGCGTGGTCTGAGTAAAATTAACATGTTTTTAGCAAATTATATTACATTTTAATTAACTGAAGAAATAGTATCTAGTGTTTTAGATAGTGATGGAAAAAACCAGCTAATTACAAACAAACAATAGAAATTATTATCAATAAACGCAAGACGACGCCGCGCCACTGCAGGCGCGAGCGGGCGAGTGGTGCATTGACCATATTTTTAATATAACAAGCTCATAACTTTTTGAATTTTGATGATATCTTTTTGAAATTTTGTACATAGATTTACCAAAAATATTGACACGTGTTTCGGGTTTCGCATATATAAAAAATAATAAGTAGAGGAATTTATTTTAGAATGAATTTCGGTCATGGCTACCAATTTTCCAATTTTAGCGGAAACGAGCTATCGAAGAAATATTATAAGTGTACAAGTAGTTGTGCAGAAACAGGTGCATTGTCTCTTCCTTCACGTATATTCATTCTCTTACTCTCTCTTGAGTCGTGACTTTTAAATACAGAAGCATCTAAATACGTTCCTATTTGCTGACTTACATTAAAAAGATAGTACTAATCCGCCCCTGCATTCACGTCAAGGGATCTTTAAGCACTATCTCAATAACAGTCCCAATTTATATTAAAGGAACCAACAGGGATCTCTTGTTGATTTGATTACGAGCGATTAATTTAAGGGAGTCCATTGGACCTCAAGTATTATAAGCAATAGAACAAAGCTCGGCTTAATTAATTCTTATTTTATTTTCCTTCTCGTTTTAATTACTTCGTTTGTTCTTGATAGTCGACGCTGAGCTGTTAATATTTAATCTTTTTTTAATAATTATAAACTAGTGTTTGATTGCAATCCTGCCTGATGGTAAGAAGTGATGCAATCGTTGATGGTAAAGTGCGCTAGTTTAATAAGCCCATTCACTCAAAAAACTGAGTGAATAGGAAGGAAGACGGCAGTTGAGCGAGGTGATGGAATGTTCAACCCAGAGTGAGATTGATCTGGAGATCCTCCACGACCAAACTCCCGACACAACAACATTTGGCTCATCGTACCCGGCACACATCGCAACACAACTACTCAGACCCGTGCTCCGTACGGCTTCATTATTATCTTTTTGGATTGCAAAAGAAAGGATTTTTTTTATTTTTTGCGTTGATATACATAGCTTCACGTCGCAAAGGTTTTCTTTTCCATCATCATCATCATCATTTCAGCCGAAAGACGTCCACTGCTGGACATAGGCCTTTTCCAATCACAAATTAATTAATGTAAGTAGAGTAATTAGAATCGATGGTTTGTCTTATTACATTATTTGATCTTACAATGCTATTTTGAAACATTTTTTTCGGTTTGTCGTGATGGCCTATTGGTTAAACCACCAGCCACTCAAGAATGAGTGTGTGGGTTCGATTACAAGTAACGCAAGTACCAATGTAACTTTTCTAAATTATACGTAGTTTCTAAGTTTACCTTGGACACCAATCTTGAGGAAACCTGGACTTTAATTAAGTTTGAAATCGTCAACCCGCATTGAGTAAGCATGGTTATTACGCTCAATCCTTCTCTATATGAGAGGAGACCTGTGCCCAGCAGTGGGACGAAAAAAAAGGTGGATGATGATGATGAATATTTCTTTTTCTTTAAATTTAATTAAGTCATTTATGTATTCATTCACATAAGCATTGCATTGGCAACACCAGTCTGAGAACCAATCTTTCTAAGAGGTATCGTATTCGCCAGTAAATGGGATCGATTCAGATAGGCAGTCCTTCCATGAAAAATACTAGTGTTAAGCTAAATATGGTTAGACTGGTGGTTGAGCTCAATATATTTGGTAGATGATAATGATGGGGCATCACCAGCTTAAAGTGATCCTAATTCTGGGACAGAGGTCTTCTCTCTTCGGGAGTGAACTGTTTTCTACCACGCAGATCCCGCACAATGTTTTTGGTTCTGGGATGTATTTTTCTTCGCGATGTTTTCCTTATTTTTTATAAACTAAGCTTGACCGCAATTCCGCCTGATGGTAAGCAGTGTTGCAATCGTTGATGGTAAACAGCTCATTTACTCAAAAAACCGGCAGTTGTGCGAGGCGATGCAATGCCAAAACAAAGAACACTACCAACGATGCCGCGCCAGAGGGAGATTGATCTGGAGACCCTCCACGACCAAATTCCCGACACAACAACACTTGGAGCATCGTATCCGGCACACATCGCAACATAACTGCTCAGACCCGTCCTCCGTACGGCTTCACCAGACATCCCATGTTCCATGTGTGTTTCCTTTGCCGTTTTGAGAGCAATAGTAATAAAACTATTTATATTAAGTGTACCGCTTATCTAGGTTTGATCCTATGGCCTCTTACCTACCCCTGGATTGCTCTGTTCCAAATTAACATTGCGTTCATTAATTGGAGACGGTTGATTTCCATCAATATCTTCTTCAGCCTATGGATGTTCACTGCTGGACAAAGGCCTCCCCAAGGCTTTCCACACTGACCGGTCTTGTGCTGCCCGCATCCATCGGCTTCCCGCGACCTTCACTAGGTCATCGGTCCACCTTGTTGGGGGCCTCCCTATGCTGCGTCTTCCAGTACGTGGCCGCCACTCCAGAACCTTACTGCCCCATCATCCATCAATATGAAAACTGCTAATTTTGCTGTAAATTTTGCTCCCAGATACGTGTAACATGTCAAGGCTAAAGACAAAATATTTTAGGAAGAAATAACAGAGCAAAAGAAAGCATGACCTTAAAGCTTACCTACGGATTAAACGGGTTAAGGTCAGGATACTTTTTCATGAAAGCTCTTGTCTCGCTAATGCAAGTTATATGTCGACCCGTCTCAGTTCCGTGACGCCTTTTAAGGCCGGTACACACTGGAGAATGTGGGTTAAGCGTGCACGCTAAGTGCACATTTTGTGAATTGTACTATGTTACTACGACCCGTTTAAGGGAACACTATTAATGCTGAGTTAGCGTTGGTATTCTCTTAATGCGTATAATATTAAATGTTGGTGGCCGGTCACGTATGTTTAATGTAACTCGCACCACATTATTACTGTTATTGTGTTATTTATTTGTAGCATTATTTGTACGAGAACCAAGTAGCTAATTAGAGTTGAAAATGAGGAGACCAATGAAATCAAGAGCTGTTGTGGAGTTCGGCAAGGCTGTGCTGTGTCTCCGTTACTCTTTCAACATTTATTCCGAGGCAGTGATGTCGAAGGCTCTTGAAAGTCTGGAAGCCGGAGTGAAGATCAACGGCAAGCTCGTTAATAAACTGCGTCATGCGGACGACACTGTAGCGCTCTGGATGAAAGAGAAAATCGTGGCTGCGAAACATCAGGGAATGAACCGCCATTATTTCCGTCGAGAATCTGTTCCGACTCGCGGTTGACAAGCCCGAATACATGAAGCTGACGGCCAACCTTCAGGATGAAGAGGCACTGGGAGAAAAAGAAGAAGATTATGTTGTCCTACCGCACCTTCCTTTCTCCTATCTATCTTTGGAGCACTAAACTCTACTTGGATTAAGATAAGACATTTAAACGAACTTTTTACACTCCATTCAACCGATTTTGACTTCTATTCGGTAGTCATAAGAATGGAATTAAGAGAAAAAAGTGGATACCATTTCAGCTACTTGCTACAGCTATCATTTGTCATGCCACTGTGGTGACAACTTTCCAGACTCACCGCGAACTTTCTGTGACCATCTGGAACATTCCAGACTCGGATGAAACATTCTAGACTCCGATCGAACCTTTTAGACTTATATGGAACATCATCATTCAATATCAAACAAACAATCACACACACATTCAAAGTTTTAATAATTATTACTTTATTCCTGGAACTTTGTATTCCCAACACTAATTTATTACTGTTATCATTGTTTTCCCGGAAACGACGAACATTCTAGATCGGTCAACCATCTTATATAAAGAGCGACATTTGCCGAGACAGTCAATATCGCCCCAGGCTGGAGGCTTTAAGTTTATTTAAGACATTCAAAGGATAGCTCGGTTAAGTATTCATCACCTTTCAAAGACAACAACGAGATGCCATACAGAAAAAATAGAGTGAGTCAGTTCTAATTAATCGACTGTAAACCAAAAGCAGCAAATAAACCTAGCGAATCTTTATTGTGGTGTTACCAAGCCTCCATAATCCATACCACAAACACAATAGAAGTCAAAATTGATCGAACGAACTGAAAAAAAAAAGTTTATTCAATGGTCTAATCTTATTCCAAATGAAGTGTAACTCCACAATAGTGGACCAATATAGTCCGTAGGCGTTAAGGTCGTCACAATAGACAACAGTATCTACACATTTTTTTTTTCTTATACGGACAAATCACACAGATTGAGCTAGCCCCAAAGTAAGTTCGAGACTTGTGTTTTGGGATACTAACTCAACGATACTATATTTTATAATAGATACATATATAGATAAACACCCAAGACCCAGGCCAATCAGGAAAAGATCGTTTTCTATCATGACCTGGCCGGGGATTGAACCCGGGGCCTCCACGTCGCAGGCAGGCGTGTTGACCGCTGCGCCACAGAGACCGATTATTATAGATCATCATCACACCATCTAATTAGCCTATAAGTTGAGCAGTGATGGCCTAATGGTATCAGCCGCGACTTTCAAGATGTAGGTCGTAAGTTCGAATCCCGCCAGGCGCTTTATTTTGTGTAAATTATTTCATCACTACTGCTCGAGAAACGGTGAAGGAAAAGATCGTGGGATAACTGGCAAAAAATACTTCAGAGACATGTGACATCTACCAACACGTACTGAGCCTACGTGGTAAATTATGGCCCACTCCCTTTCACTGACAGGAGGCCTCTGTCCCAGGACTGGAAACATGATTGGCTGATTATGCATCACATATCTCTATAAAAGTAAACTAATGTAGGTGGTTAGGAGAGGCCGAGTCAAAATTCCAACATTTTGAAGTCGACATTTAGATACTTTCTGGTATTAAGTACTTAACTTGAGTACCTATACTAATCTATAAAGCTGAAGAGTTTGTTTTAACAATTTGAAAAATTCTTTTTGCGTTTGATATGCAGGATGGCTTTAGGCTATATAATATCGCGCTGCGACCAATAGGAGCGGAGCATAACTAACTCCACGCGAACGAAGTTGCTGGCGGCCGTTAGTTACATATATGCTGTGTTATGGCAAGTAAATTAAATTAAAAAACCGCCCAAGAGTGATGATGATGAAGTGCTTATTGTGTTCCAAACTCCTTTCACCTCGTCAAATCACAAACTGCATGCAATCCCTTGATCCCACACAATAATTGACGTCAGAAACACCCTTCTATAGAAAAATTCAAACCCCCAGAGCCTACAATTTGCACTAATATAATGAGCCGTCGTGTCCCACTTTAAATCCCCTTTTTAAAGCGGGATAGGAATCGTCATACAAATCTGTCGACGGCGTGAAATCATTCTCGGAACTCATACAATACGACAGTGCTTATAGAAGTTTCACAAAATGGATTTTCATTTAATGTTCTTGGCTAATAAGGGGCCAAATATACGGGTGGCTCGGGGTTAAATGATACACACAGGTCGGTGCGTGGATGGATGAAATATACAGTAGGTATGTTAAGAAACCCTGTCCGACCCATAAGGATAATAAAGGTTAGGTAAACACATGACCAAATATAATATAAAATTTTACGTAATCATCATAGTATCAATACAAATGAATTTTGAAATAATCTTTTTTTCCTGCGAATTAATTCCAACTTCTCCGAAATTTGGTAATTTTTTAAAAAGTGAGAACACCGGTATTATTATGAACGAATAGCGATGCGACCACGTGCCTCGTGCCCTGCCACCCGCCGCCCGCGGAAGGGTGCTTAACGCACATTTATTAAGTTACTTGTTTTTGCGAAATAATATTTATTTTTTTAGGGGCATGTTTTTTTTTTAAGTTTAGCCCAGCTTTGTATCCATTAGTAGAATCAGTTATCGATACCTAACAATACCTTCACGGATCGGACAGGGTTTTCTTTACATATTGTATATCGCAATAGAAGAGTAAAAGCTAAAAGAGATAATTGAACTTGAATCAGATTCTATTGACACATATTGGTGTCGATTCTCTTGTTCACAAACTAAAGTAAATTTAAGTTAAGCCCATCTTTTTCTTTCTATGTCATTAAGAAAAGGACAGAAGATAACATTTTAGTTTAATCCTGTCATATTAATATACTGCATAGACAGTTTAGACGAGATTATAAACATGGCGACCAAAAATACGTAAACTTACGTCAGATTTGACAGGTCTCATCATCAACATTTTTTATCACTAAATATGTATTATGCTGCATCTCTTGGCCTACCATACAACCTAACCCACGGTTGCATGACACAATACTCTTTATTTTTGTATGCATAAATACCTTTACAAAGCCTTCGCTCTTAGAAAATTTTCGCACCAAAGTGCAATTTAAGATATTGTTACTAATTATTTGCTTCCCAAGAAAAGCTTTGACAGTTTTATAAATAATAATTTCTACTTTCGGAAATCGATTACTCCGCTATATCGAGTCTGAGATTACGACTCCAAATCTTATGAATATATGTAACATTAACATTTGTGGAAAAACAATATCTTTGCCTATATGAAATTGTATTCATTATAGTGTGTTTGACCAATTGAAATTTAATTAAGCGGCTATGGAATGACTTGCCAGTGTTCGTAAGCCGTACTCAAACTCTTTCCACTTTTAAAACTATGATAAAAAATCACTTCTTCTCTCTCTAGACATCAATCAATCATTATATGTATTTTATTTACTCTCGTATGATGTTTATTAACTAGATGTATTCTTGTGTCCTCTTATATTAGTTGAAGTTGTGTATCATGGACTCTTCAATGAAACTCCGTAAACGTATAATTATTTATATTTGAGACACATACAATCTGTACAGAGGTTATTGATCCACTGACTCTATAAATCAACCTATCTGTAATTGAGTAACGTGAGTCTTGTGATCTCATCACACTAAAAAAGGAAATATGCTGTAGGTACAGTATTATTACGTACATATTTTTTATTGTATAAACTATGTAAATACACACATCAAAAGTGTCTAGGGATCAACATATATTTTTGCAATAACTTTTCTCCTGATTGATATTAATTAAAATTTTCTTTAAGGATTCATCAAATAAAGTGTTTTCGTTTGTCACAGTAACGATAAACCAAGTCACCTTTGCATTAATAAAGAAATTTGCCATTTTCCTAATAAAGGGATATTTGACATTTGAACCACTAACACAAAAGTTCGAAAAAAAGACTGAAATAACAGTTTTCTCTAAAATTTTATTGAGTAACTTAAACAATTAATAATCCGTGTTTCTACTGCGAACACTAACAACACAAGAACATCGGTTTGGCATACTCAAAATGAGTTCATCCAAATCACGCTGTGGAATGGCCGCCCATGTTCGTTGCAACAACAAAAAAAGGTCTTCTTGCGACTGGATACCCTCCATATTCGGCAGAGCTCTTCTCTGTAGCATATCCCATGCATGCTCAATCGGGTTCAAGTCTGGCGACTGAGCAGGCCAGGGCAGGACATTGATGTTAGCTGCGGCGAGAGTCTGTCTTACAACTCTTGTGGTGTGCTCTCGTGCATTATCATGCATTAACTGAAATAAGGGACCGATTTGCACTTGTAGAGGAACGATGACGTCTGATACAATCGTCTCAGCATAAATTTGAGCGTTGAGGTTGCCTCTGATCCAAATCAACTCAGTTCTTCTGCCGATCCAAATACCCGCCCATACCATGATGGTTCCACCACTATAAGGATGGACTTCCTGGCAGGATTTTAATCGCTATTGGCGTCCAGGGGTTCTCCAGTGTCGTATACGTCTTGTATCCGGTCTCATACCAAAACGAGACTCATCAGAAAAGCACACGAAACGCCATTGTTCTTCTGCCCAATTTCTGTGTTCAAGAGCCCATTGATATCGAATCCTACGATTGTGCATTGCTATAGGTGGTACCCGTAGCGGTCTTCGGGAATGAAGGTTCACTTCATGCAAGCGGTTTCTGACTGTTTGGTCGCTAATTAAGTTCCCTGAAGAGTGATGAAGCCTCACGGCTAACATCATGGCGGTTATTGTTGGAGCTCTTCGAGTTAAGATTTGAATGTATCGGTCTTGTCTCCGTGTGGTGCAGCGATACCGTCCTCCATGGCGCTCAGCCACGGTACCAGTGCTTCGGTAACGTGTCCAAAGTCGACTGATAACACTCTGACTTGTATTCAGAGCTAAAGCCACAGTACGTTGCCGGGAACCAGCTTCTATCATTCCCACGGCTCTGAGCATTTCTTCCCTGCTTAAATGACGTCGCCGCTCCATAATAACGTTGGTTTTAATCAGTAGTAGGGAAACAGTAGCACTAATAATGTCTTCAATGCGTTGTATATTTTTATAGGGAAAATATTGACAGCTGATTTTCATCTTTTACTCGAATTTGATTCACAGTTCCTGATTCAAATTATGAAATGCACCAAAAAGCATCCATATAAATTTATAAAATCATAAATTTATTACAAAGCCACATCTCAATCTCAAGAAATCCGCATAAAAATGCTTGATCCCTAGACACTTTTGATGTGTGTAGTACACTGTAGACCTACATTATTTCTCTCTCCTTCCTCTTAGTATTTCATCCAAAGGTTGCACCTACGTAAAAGATCGCTCTTAACGATAACACCGCCTATTGTGTGTGTGTGTGTGTTGTACATAATAAAGAGAATTCTATTCTATTAAAAAAAAACTAGGCCAATTGCGAGTCGGATAACAACAAATAATAAAATCACGCCACATAACCCACGTTGCCCGGTGTTTATATGGTGTAAGTGTAGTGACACATCTGCGGAACGTACGGCGCCGAAAGCTCAGCGGCTGAAGTGTCAGTCGCAATATTCAGTTGTTATGACAAACCAAACGCTCAAAACGCGGCGTCTTGTTTAGCGCGCTACGCGACGGAAAGTTGCGTGGCGTCATCGTCAGTCTGTCTGTGTCGACACTTTATGGTCCCGCACACCATTTTGTGACGTACCTGAATTGCCCAGAAAAATGGATTTTATTAGAATATTAGCTATTATAGAGGGCGTAGAAGACGTTGCCGCTGTTCGTTACCGCCACGCGCGCGATGCACAACACACGCCGAACGTTCAGCTACACACGCCGAACGTTCAGCTACGCCCGCCGAACTTTCGGTCGCGCAACGCATCGCTCCGCCCGAAGGAATAAATATAAATATATATGGACAAATCACACAGATTGAGCTAGCCCCAAAGTAAGTCCGAGACTTGTGTTATGGGATACTAACTCAAAAATACTATATTTATAATAGATACATATTTAGATAAACATCCAAGACCCAGGCCAATCAGGAAAAGACCGTTTTCCATCATGACCTGGCCGGGGATCGAACCCGGGGCCTCCGGAAGGAAGGTTATGCCCTACGCCGAACGCGGTGT
Organism: Sesamia inferens; assembly: GCA_037179545.1. Taxonomy (NCBI): domain Eukaryota; kingdom Metazoa; phylum Arthropoda; class Insecta; order Lepidoptera; family Noctuidae; genus Sesamia; species Sesamia inferens. The sequence continues at coordinate 6,571,994 of CM073937.1, read as the reverse complement.
AATTGCGGCTGATGTGTCATAGAGTACTTGAAATACACTGCGAGCGTATTTAGCCGAACTTTCGGCGCCGTGCGATCCGAAGAGAAAGGCAACAGAAATATATAATCTCTGAAATGTTTATTGCAAACCAAATTTTTAAATCTATACTAATATACAAAGCTGAAGAGTTTGTTTGTTTGTTTGAACGCGCTAATCTCAGGAACTGCTGATCTGATTTGAAAAATTCTTTCTGCGTTGGATAACCCATTAACCCTGGAAGACTTTAAGCTATATAACATCGAATTCCTCCCAACAGAAGCGGAGCACATAATAAAAAGACATATCTAAACCTACGCGGGTGAAAGCGCAAGGCCGAGCTAGTTCTAAATAATAGGGTCCCTTTTTAAACCCTAAACACTTATAGTTTCATAACTATAAGTGTTTAGGGTTTAAAAAGGAAGATCAAGTCTTATGAAAACTGACTAAAGGATCATTCCTTTAGTCAGTTTTCATAAGACTTGATCTTCTGGATGTCTTATATTACGACCCGGACTCGACTTCATTAGTTAATTGGCTAACAATCGTGACTGGCACATGCCTATTAAGTTAATTGAAAGTCAGTTACAAGAGAATAAAATTGTACGCAAGTACTACCTAATGAAGGGTGTTCATTTTTAACTTAGTTGGTCCTTTTGTAAGATTTATTTCTGAAGATTGTATCATTAATATAGGTCTTTTAAACGATATATATATCCTTACTAATATTATAAATGGGAAAGTGAGTTTGTTTGTTCCACTTTCACGCCGTAACTACTGAACCGATTGCTTTGAAATTTTGCAGACGTAAAGTTAGAAGTCCGGATTAAACAATAGGGTATTATCCCGGAAAAAATTAATATTCCCGAGGGAAATCTAAAAAGCGCGATATAACCAAACTCCACGCGGGCGGAAAACTAGTATAATTATGAACTAATGCTTGACCGCAATACCGTCTGATGATAAGCAATGATGCAATCGTTGATGGTAAAGTGCGCTAGTTTATTAAGAGCCTGTTCAGAGGCTTGAAGACACTTAAATTGTAGTCAGAGGGAAACACCGTCACGGGCAAATTGTACCAGTCCCTCGATGTACGCGGTATAAAAGACGAGGCGAAACGTTTCGTCCGGATCGTAGTGGTGTCAACAACGTAAGGGTGGATACTTACCGTACGACGGATCGTCCGATGATGGAACGGAGATTGGGTAATTAAGAAATGCGATTCCCCCACACACTCTCAAAAATGCATCCTATAGAACACTGACAGGATGGCTACTCTTCACCTGTGCTCCAGGCTTTGGAGACCGTTTTGAAACAAATCTATTTTCTATGTATTGTGTGTTTTGTGTTATGCGCGTGGAGTTAGCCAGCACGTCTGGCTAGGTAATAAAACTACAACTAACTACAACAAAAAGCAAAGACTAAACTATTTTTTTTTTTCTTTATGTGGTGATGACCTTTGGACTAAAAGCTTTGAACGAATACTGGATATGGTTAGGTCAAAGTACCAGAGCCATCCAAAAGCGTATCAGCTTGGAGATATCGTGAAAGGCATTGGAAACTCTTTGATTAGACACGCACGAGACTGAGATATACGGTTAAGAAAATCAGGCTGCTTCAGTGGATGATCCTAGGCTGGAATGCTGACTGTTAGGTGTCCTTGAGCAGAGTGGAATAAAGGGCAAGATTAGCAAGTAATCAATCTCTTTCAATAATATACCAATGTAATTTTTCTAAAGTTATATGTAATTTCTAAGTATATCTTGGACACCAATGACTGAAGGTGAAGGAAAACATCTTGAGGAAACCTGGACTTAAAGTCTGAAATCACCAACCCGCATTGAGCAAGCGTGGTGATTACGCTCAATCCTATTCTGTATGAGAGGAGACCTGTGCCCAGCAGTGGGACGATTAAAAGGTTGATGATGATGATGACGATGATGAAGCATTATAAGCCGAAAAAAAACAACCGTAGCCTTTTTTTTCTGGATCATGAAAATCATCAAATGACCTCTTCCGCTTTGGGTGGAGCGGAAGGGCGTGTCAGACTTGTACTGACTAAAACCCACCCGTGTTTCTTCAATTGCCTGTGCGTCAGGGCTACGATTTCTTTTTTAACCAACCCGCAACCCTAACAGCCGAATCCTGAAATTCTAAGTTCAAAAACAAACGAATTCAACTATTCATTAAAAAGTGAATTAAAAAATACTTGGAATATTCTAGTGTTCCAAATTCCAATATCGGAATGGATATCATATTATTTTAATAGCCTTTAAGAATAAATCAAATATACTTCGGTTTTAGATTTCATTGTCGAAAGTTATTTCAGTGATGAAATCTGGAGGGCAATTCTCGTAGTCAAAAACGTTGAAAATCAAGTCGTTGTCAACGACAATCCATGTCAAATAATTAGAGATTTTAGACAGGTTGAGACTTAAAATCGTGGTGGCCTAGTTGTTAAAACACCAGCCTCTCAATAGGGTATTTGACTAAAAAAAAAAATAATTAGTCCGTCAGTCAGATTTCCAAAAAATACTAGACAGTAGACACGTATTTTTTCTTTTTTCTTATAAACAAAAAATGAAGACGATACAGTGAGTTGAAAACTCGTGTGACGTCACTAGACGCTACACTTTTTAGCGACCAGTGACGTCACCAGCCACCACTCCTGATCTTTGATGCCTTTTATATTTGTCAATTGTTATTGTTTTTATAATACAAAAAATACGTGTCTAGTATTTTTTTGTAAATCTGACTGACGGACTAATTAGTTTTTTTTAGTCAAATACCCTATTATGAGTGTGTGGGTTCGATTCCAAGTCAGGCAAGTACCAATGTAATTTTTATAAAGTTATAATGTACTTTCTAAGCATATCTTGGACACCAATGACTGATTACAAGGTGCAGGAAAACATCTTGAGGAAACCTGGCCTTAAAGTCTGAAATCGCCAACCCGCATTAAGTAACCGTGGTAATTACGCCCAATTCTTTTCTGTATGAGAAGAGACCTGTGCCCAGCACAATGTTTGGGACGATAAAAGAGGTTGATGATGATGAGTCTTAAATAAACTTACTTACTTCTTCTTCTTGTACAGTCTATAGAGGTCCACTGCTGGACAAGAGGCCTCCCCCCAAAGTTTTCATAGCATTTGGGGGGGGGGGAGTTGCCATAATTGCCACGCTTGGCGGGCGGGTTGGGGATCGCAGTAATTTGTTATTCAACAGGAGAAGCGCTGCTGCACACTTCCCTGGGAGAGGTTCCTTATTCGCCTCTAACGACACCCACGGCAAAATATGGGTTGATTTGATTTGATTGATTAGCACTATTCCAAGATACCACAGTGTCTTAAGACTAAAATCTTTGACCAGTGTGTGTTGCCAGTGATGACTTACGGAACTGAAACGTGGTCGCTCACAATGGGCCTCATACGAAGGCTCAGAGTCACACAAAGGGCAATGGAAAGAGCTTTGCTTGGAGTTTCTCTGCGCGATCGAATCAGAAATGAGGAGAGAACCAAAGTCACAACATAGCTCTGCGAGTCGCTAAACTTAAGTGGCAGTGGGCGGGGCACATTGCTCGTAGAACCGATGGCCGATGGGGCAGTAAGGTTCTGGAGTGGCGGCCACGCCATTAATAATTAAACATTTATTTTAATTATTTTTGTTGAACAATTCTTATAAATTACTTGCTTTATTACGTCCGTATGCCGATTCTTAAAACGTAGGTTGAAGGAACAACATGGTTTTTGTTACATATTGTATGTAATTTTTCAAAAAGGACCAATAGTTCCTGAGATTAGCGCTTTCAAACAAACAAACTCTTCTGCTTTTTTGGGTGAGAAAACATCAAAGGTCCATTCATACGATAAATGGCTACATAGGATTTCATCATCATCTTCAACGGTTTTTATTTTCTCCATTAGCCATTGAAGCTTTTTTCTTAAAAACTGTTTTAACTACATAAACAGGAACACAAAATCCCTCTCGTGTGTATTTAATACTTTCGTTAATTTTTTACCCTGTTATTTATTCCTAACACAATTTTCTGGACAGTGTATCTGTAAAGTAAGAAAAAAATACTCTCGTATTATTTATAATGAAATGCTAGCACATTCGAACAGTTATTAAATGAAAAATATGCTGCAGGCATCATTTCCAATTAAATGAACGTACATTATAATAGATTGTTCTATCAGGATATCCACTGGTTCCATTATTATTTAGCTTCATTGTAGTTATGATTTTATCACTAATGAACTGAAGTAGAACTAATTTCACCGTAAAAAAATAGATAAAGTAATCGTGGAATGAGCGTGGAGTGAGCTGTCATGGTGGGAGGAAATGCCGGGGTGTCACCGCAGTGGTTGAGCACGGTTGAGCATACGGCTAAAATGTGTCCTCAGGGCGGCGGTCGGCGGCGATCTCTTGCGTCCGGCCCTGGTCTAGGCCATGGTCCGGAGCCAGAGTGCATGGCAGGCCGTCCCCTCTTTATGCAAAGCAGTGATGCTGGCAAAGGAGGAGACGGAGCGCGTGAGGGAACGTTTTTTAGGGAGACTCCCTGGTCGGGATACAACATCACACTCCCAGCTACTGTAGGGACGGGCTTGCGGGCGGTAGGACCAAGATCGAGTCGATAGCGCATTGTATATCACGGGTGCCTCAAAGAGATGTTAGCCCATCGTGACGGGGTCCACGAAGATAGTGATTTCTTACCTTTTACCCACTATATTCACGTAATTCTAAAGAGTTAGATGAACATATTTTTAAAATATAGCTCGAATTTAATAATAAAAATTGAAAATCACAAAATATGGCACTAAAATGCGACGTTGCCAGTTATGCGTAGTGTTTACTACGCATGTCGCATTTTAGTGCCATGTTTTATGGTTTGCTCTTAATCAGATTCATACTTTATCCACACTCGGTTTCACTTAGCGGCAGGTAAAGATTTGTTCATTATATATTCATTATCCAGCAGGGGGCGCCACCGCGGCTCCTCGGAATTCATACAGGCCTATTTATCACTTACGGATAAATGAGCATTTGGATGTTTCGTAGTTCGCTGGTTTCTCTCCCTATGTTGGCACTGCGGGAGCTGGGATGTAGTTTTAGGTCTATTTAATACTTTGTGTATGGCAAAATCTGAAGTCGTTTATTAAAATTAGGCTGAGAAGCAATATGACACTTATAATTAAATAATAAAAACTTACTGTCCGGTTATATAATAGCAGGTGTAGCGGTGAAGAGTTTACCGTACAATTAGCATACATACAACTTCCCAATTTCAACCGCTAGGCAAGTGCCCACCAGTCATAACACCCAACTGGTTGGCGGATTTTCCCTTTTCTATGGAGGATGAGTGAACTTAACTCCCTGTTCCTCATGCACCACAGCTGGCATCTGGCAAATAACTTAAATTAATATCAGTGTTTTCTTATGTTAGGTTACTTCAGATACATAGAAATGTTTGTATAAAGGAATATATTTTTTTAAATGAACAGACAGCTGACAAAATTATTTGAAAAGCTTTTGAAATTATTTTTAACAAACTAAAAAGGAGGAGGTTACTCAATTCCAAACATAAAAAAGCATATATACATGCTTTTTAATGTTTGTTCGCGGATAACTTCGTCGTTTATGAACCGATTTTAACAATTATTTTTCTGTTGGAAAGAAGACACTGCCAAGGTGGTCCCATGATAAGGACATAAGGGTTTGATGGTGGAAGACCAGAGAAATCAAGAGGAACTTTCAAAATCGTAGGGGCAACCAGTGCGTTTGTAAGTTTTTTCATTAAGTATTCAGTCTAACCGGATGCAGCTGAACAGTACTTTTCACAACTAAAAAGTGTAAAGCAAAAACTTTTTTAACAAAAAAAACAACCGACTTCCAAAAAACACTACAAAATGAAAAATAACTAATTTCGGAAGTCGGTGTCAAAAACTAATATACAAAAACCAAAGACACCAACTTCTGAAATTAGTTATTTTTCACTTTGTAGTGTTTTTTCAAGTCGATTATTTTTTGAAAAAAAAAGTTTTTATTTTAAATTTCGTCTATTGTATGATCCCCTTTTTTGGGATGGGCAATCATCAAATGACCTCTCCCGCTCTTGGCAGAGCGGAAGGGCGTGTCAGACTTTTACTGACTAAAACCCACCCGTGTTTCTTCACTAGCCTGTGCGTCAGGGCCATGGTTTATAATTGTAAGAACTTCGTAAATATTTATTATTTTTACTATTTAGCTACCACGGTTCATGAGATACAGCCTAATGACAGACAAACAGACAATGGAGTTTTAGAAATAGAGTCCCATTTTAGCCCTTTGGGTATCTGTACTAATGGGCAAAAATGGGACACTGAAATCGCGATTAGAAATAAAAACGTAAACAGAACTTAATGCCAAAATAAAAGCCTCCTGGATTAAAGACCTGTGCGCTTACATTACAAGGTTTCAAACATCAGAACGTAAGCAGACACCTCTTTAGCACATCCCAGTGTTTCAGCGCTGAAAAGTGTTATGTACTGGGCGCCATATGTAAGCATTGCACGCTATTAGAAAAGACGCTTTTATATAGCTTACTGGCTTTTTTATACTTTATTTCAATACCAAAGGAATACAATGGGACCTAAGAGGATTACTACAGTACAAAACATCGTATTGTTGGTTTTGAAAACCTGTGCTAAGTTTTATACAACACTACTGTAATCCTATTATACATAAACGAAATCATAAAATAGAAAAAAGTTCTTTTCTTTTCTTAAAGAGGTTTTGTTGTCGGCTTCTTGGGTGACTTCCATTATTTTCTTTTTTCTTTAAAAAAACATACTTTGCCCACATTTGTAATTACTCCTGTATCATGAGTGCGTTCCTTCTTCAACCTATAGAAGTCCACTGATGGATAAAGGCCCTCCCCGATAGTTTTCAATTAGATTGGGGGTTTGTCATAATTCCCACGGTTGGTCATAATTTGATATTCCTCAGGAGAAGCGCTGCTGCTCCTTCCCATGTTAGTTCCCTTAGTCGCCTCTTACGACACCCACGGGAGCATATGAGTTGGTACTATTCTAAGTCTGGTACCACACGGAGGAGCCCGGAACCACACGGAGAAGCCCGGTACCACATGGAGGTGCCCAGTACCACACGGAGGGTACGTTTACAAACATTTAAAATTCACATACACAAACAACCAGAATCGGAACAACTACCTGTAGGCTATACAATTATTTGTTCCGTGTGGGAATCGAACCCACGACACGCAGCGTTGGTCGAGATCATTTGGCCACTGTACCAACCGTGACGACATATTGAACGAATAACCCGTAAATACATATTTAAACCGAATGATTACTCACCCAGAATGAAAAGAAAGGAAAACAGTTTATTCCGCACAAATAAAACGCAAATTCAAAGTAATAATAAAATATAGTAGAAGTAGAGACTATGTATGAGGACATCTCCAAAGCCATACATAGCTCTAAAACTCACTACAGCGTTATCATGGGGGACTTCAACGCTAAACTTGGAAAACGGAGCGGTGAAGAGCTTGGACTGGGAAATTTTGGATTTGGGCGTCGGAACTACCGAGGCCACATGTTAGCTGGCTTCATGGAGAAGGAGGGACTCTTTATGATGAACTCTTTCTTCAAGAAGCGTGAACAGCGGAGGTGGACTTGGATCAGTCCCGACGGGGTCACTAAGAACGAGATAGACTTCATTATGACGACAAAAAGGCACATATTCAATGATGTCTCAGTGATCAACTCGTTCAAATGCGGCAGCGATCACCGTATGGTCAGAGGCACATTGAATCTGAACATAGTGTCCGAAAGATCTCGCCTGATGAAGTCTACGCTCCGGCCAGCACCCATCCAGATCCATAACTCCGAAGGTTTCCAGCTCGAGCTCCAAAATCGCTTCGAATGCCTAAGTGGTGACGTGGACGAATACAATGACGGGTTTGTAGAAGCTGTCCGTACGGTCGGGACCAAGTATTTTAAGACCCGCCGTACAAATAGAACTAAAAAGCTCTCGGACTACACTCTCAAGCTCATGGAGGATAGACGTGAGATGGTTTTGCGTTCGTCAAGTGATGCTTGCAGATACCGGCAGCTCAATAAGCAGATCTCAAAGTCTCTGAAGCACGACCTACGTCGGTATAATACCGAGCGTATAACGGAGACAATAGAGCGAAACAGAGGCTCTAAAGTTTTCGCTAGGGATCTGACTATTGGGCATAGCCGGCTAAGCAAGCTGAAGACTGACGACGGCAGGATCATAACGTCCGGGCCCGAGCTTTTGAGGGAAGTCGAGAATTTCTATGGACAGCTCTACACTTCGACGACAAAACCCGCATTAAATCTTGCTGAAGACCCTAGAGCAAGATTAACCCGACACTCGACGACATATCCCGGACGTCAGCCTGCAGGAGATTCGATTGGCTCTGAAACAACTTAAAAACAACAAGGCGCCGGGCGATGACGGAATAACGGCAGAGCTACTGAAGGCGGATGGTGAACCGATCCTTAGGGCCCTTCAGAAGTTATTTAATTCCGTCATAGTCAAGGGAAAAACGCCACAGGCATGGCACAGAAGTGTGGTGGTACTCTTTTTCAAAAAGGGTGACAACACCCTTTTGAAAAACTACAGACCCATCTCACTTCTGAGTCATGTCTATAAGTTGTTTTCGAGAGTCCTCACGAATCGTCTCGCCTGCAGGTTTGACGACTTCCAGCCACCCGAACAAGCCGGTTTCCGAAAGGGCTTCAGCACAGTAGACCACATACATACGCTACGGCAGGTTATACAGAAGACCGAGGAGTATAACCTGCCCCTTTGCTTGGCGTTTGTGGACTACGAAAAAGCCTTTGATTCGATCGAGACCTGGGCTGAACTGCAGTCTCTCCAGCGGTGCCAAGTAGACTATCGGTATATTGAAGCGCTGAAGGGTTTGTACGAAAACGCCACCATGTCAGTCCGAATACAGGACCAGACCTCGAAACCAATACCTCTGCAGCGTGGTGTCAGACAGGGAGATGTTATCTCCCCGAAATTGTTTACCGCTGCATTGAAGGATGTCTTCAAGGTTCTGGACTGGAAAGGACTGGGCATCAACATCAATGGTGAGTACATGACACACCTTCGGTTTGCTGATGATATCGTAGTCATGGCTGAGACCGCGGAGGACCTGAGTACAATGCTCGAAGACCTCAGCAGAGCCTCCGAGCGAGTCGGTCTTAAAATGAACATGGGCAAGACGAAAGTCATGTCTAATGCCCATATTGTACCGACTTCTATAAAGATTGGAGACTCTGTTCTCGAAGTTGTTGATAGTTACGTGTACCTGGGACAAACTATCCAGTTAGGAAGGTCCAACTTCGAGAAAGAGGTCAATCGTCGAATCCAACTCGGCTGGGCTGCTTTCGGGAAGCTACGAAGAATCTTCTCGTCCGAAATACCGCAGTGTCTCAAGACAAAAGTCTTCGACCAGTGTGTGTTGCCAGTGATGACTTATGGAATTGAGACGTGGTCGCTAACAATGGGCCTTATAAGAAGGCTCAAAGTTGCTCAAAGGGCAATGGAGAGGGCTATGCTTGGGGTTTCACTGCGCGATCGAATCAGGAATGAGGAGATCCGCAGAAGAACGAGAGTAACCGACATAGTCCGAAGAATTGCAACACTAAAGTGGCAGTGGGCTGGACACATTGCCCGTAGGACCGATGCCCGATGGGGCCGACGGGTTCTCGAGTGGCGACCACGCACCGGAAGACGTAGCGTGGGTAGGCCCCCGACAAGGTGGACCAACGACCTGGTGAAGGTCGCGGGAAACCGCTGGATGCGGGAGGCGCAGAACCGGTCGTCGTGGAGAACCTTGGGGGAGGCCTATGTCCAGCAGTGGACGTCTTTCGGCTGAAATGATGATGATGATGAATAAAATATACACTTCTGGATACATCTATTGGCCCACCTCAGAGTTTAGGTTTCGATGGCCCCTACCGAAATATGGTTGCTAGATTCAACAAAAACTATTGATGCAGTTTTAAACCTGATACATTTTACCATCTTTTTCGATCGTATTGTTTTAAATTTGAATTCAGAATACCATACGACATGGAGCTACCGTGGCGACTTCAGGTGAAGTATCCATAGCTTATTGATAGAACCTCACCTTAATGTTAAGAATAAGTAATGTTTGTTGCAAAACCAAAGATATCAATCACTTTTTCAGGAATTAAATACAATTAAACCAGTAAAATCAAGTTTTCTTAGTATTCGATTGTTTGATATCAACAAACAGGCTCCAAATTGTCTTTTCTTTCTTTAAATTCTGTGTTCGAAATTGACAAAAGACTATTGAATGAAATTATAAATGTGCCAGGTTCAAAACTACATAAAAACTTTTTGCTCGACCTAATATAAAATTTTAGCTAGGACCAAATGAAACTGAAAATGCAAGGTGGGCCAATAGGTGTGTCCAGAAGTGTATAAAATACAATACAGTGTCAAAAGACTTGTACTCAAACATGAAAACCACGCCTCATGCAACGCAGGTCATGGGTTCAAATTCTGCTTTTATTTTTGGCATTACAGATGTAAGTATCTATAAAAGCCACATATATAACAGCGTTTAATACTGACGTCATGCAGATCCTGCATTTTACAAGCAGAATTTACCGTGCAACTAACATACATACAACTCCTTGACATCAACCGTCGGGCAAGTGCCTACCAAACGCAAAACCTGTCGGATCGGTCGGAGGGTCCCCGTTTTCAATGCATGAAGAGTGAACTTTACACCCTGTGCCTCATATCTCTAGACTGGTGACCTCGGACATGAACGTCAGTGCAGCCTTCATGCAAATACTTCAGCGTGACGTCATCATCATCACTTCCATAACCTTTATTGTCTAGTCACTCGGCCAGCTAGCCAAAAACATCAGGCAGTACATCGGAGAAACCTGGACTTAAAGTACATAGAAGTCAAAAACTCAATTGCGCAAAACATGGTAATCAACACGCGTACGTCCTTTGTATGAGAAGAGGCATTTACTCTGTAATAGAACAATAACAAGCAACAATTATTTACAAAATAGCAAACTACCAATAAAATATCTGTGATTTTAATCCACACTCCCGAGCTACCGCTGAGAATACAACATCTATCAACGTGCGGTGTGTGCTGCATGCCATCAGTCAACGCGGCCCAATCGGAAACTAGATAAAGTGGATATATTCAGATGTACACAGCTATGATACTACGCAAACCGTTGCCTGAGATATTACATTTAGCCGGGTTATTTTATGACGCGTTAGGATATTGTGCTGGTTAAAATCCTGCTTTAAGGATGATTTCGTTACAATATTACCATAGTTTGTAAATGTTTTGATCTAGAAATTTGTGGCCGTAGGCATAGCTCCCAATCATAGTTTTCCTAGAAAATCGTGACTTAAATTTGTAGTTTAAGCATACACACTCTATAATATTTTATGCCACAAGACTCCTCTGTGTAAGAGGGAGTGGGCCATAATCCCACACATCGGCTCGATACGGCTTAGCGGATTTTACATGTATTCGGATTTAGGACAGACAGGTTTCCTTCGCCCTTATAAATACATTGTTGAAAAATGATTTACACAAAGGTAACCGTCTGTCTGGGGTAAGTGACCTTCAATTGGTAAGTCGGGGCTATTAATTACCACTGACCCACATCTAATCAGTCACATATAATCAGTCTATTGATGAAAAAAGTGTCAATGAGGTTATTCTTTTGGTGCAAAATTCTTCGCTGGATTAGTAATATATTTGGCGTTTCTAAAGCCAAACTCGGCAGTTTTGGTCAGTAGTTATCCTAAGAGCAAGCTAATGAGCATAGATAATGATGTCATTAGATTCCGCTAAGGCTAATCTATATCTATCATCATCATCATCATCATTTCAGCCGAAAGACGTCCACTGCTGGACATAGGCCTCCCCCAAGGTTCTCCACGACGACCGGTCCTGCGCCTCCCGCATCCAGCGGTTTCCCGCGACCTTCACCAGGTCGTCGGTCCACCTTGTCGGGGGCCTACCCACGCTACGTCTTCCGGTGCGTGGTCGCCACTCGAGAACCCGTCGGCCCCATCGGGCATCGGTCCTACGGGCAATGTGTCCAGCCCATTGCCACTTCAGTGTTGCAATTCTTCGGGCTATGTCGGTTACTCTCGTTCTTCTGCGGATCTCCTCATTCCTGATTCGATCGCGCAGTGAAACCCCAAGCATAGCCCTCTCCATTGCCCTTTGAGCGACTTTGAGCCTTCTTATAAGGCCCATTGTTAGCGACCACGTCTATATCTATCATCTATATCTATACTAATATATAAAGCTAAGGAGTTTGTTTGTTTGAACGCGCTAATCTCAGGAACTACTGGTCCGATTTGAAAAATTCTTTTTGCGTTGGATAGCCCATTAGTCCAGGAAGGCTTTAGGCTATATAACTGCGCCCAATAGGAGCGGAGCATAGCTAATTCCGCACGAACGAAGTCGCTGGCGGTCGCTAGTCATTTATATATATTTTCATTATATATTATACGGTAATGAAGAGTTTGAAGATACAAAATATTTTAATATTTGACTACCACGTATTGTCTTGAGACACTGTGATATCTTGGACGACGATAAGATGTAGCGCAGCTTTCCGAAAGCTGCCCAGCCGAGTTGGATTCGACGAGGCATCTTTTCTTCGAAGTTGGACCTAACTAGTTGGACTGTCTGTCCCAGTTATATAATACTCTCCATGTGCAGTTTCTGGCTTGCCATCGGTCTCGTCCCCAGGTGGCGGATAGGGGAACGGCTCCCAGACATGGGGGTTACCGGTTTACCGGCGCGGACCAAAACCAGATGTGGGGACCGCTTCGGCGGTCACACGTGCGGCGGGTCGGCCACCACTCCAGGTGGCTGGCGTGACCCGAACCTCAGGCCCGAATCACCAAGCTCTGCCATTTCCCATGATCGCGCCAGTAAGGTGATGTCGTTATGCCGCTGTGGTTTTAGTGGGTATTCCCGGCTTCGGCTGGGCGAGTCCAACACAAGCCCGTCGCCTAGCTGGCGGCGAGTATGCTCCGTAAAGGCATTTCAACAGCGACAAAAAAAAAAGGTATATAATATTCGTCAACAACTTCGAATGCATACCTACATGTAGGTAGTTGCTCCAGGTCTGGCTGTATGTGTATGTGAGTTTAAATCTGTGTAAATGTATCCAGAATACGGGAGTAATTCTTAATGTAGGGCAAAGTAAAAAAAATAAATAAATAAGTGTATATTTGACCTCATTGACGAATACATGTTGTCTACGGTTCCTAAAAAGTACGATGCCATTTAAATACAAAGGGCCTAACTGTTTTGTTTTGTTTCTAACTAGCTACCCGCCCTGGCTTCACACGGGTACAATACTGATACTAAACGCTACAAATACACTACAGAAAAACTGTGAACGTTATACAAATAAAAATATAGCGGCCCGCCGCTCCCGCCGCCTCGGGCGCCGCAATCGCTACGTCTCGCAATTATTAAATCTGTAAAATCTTCGAAAATATTCTTTTGAATCATATGCTGTAAAGGGCCATATAGATCTATATAATAATAAATAATAAATAAATAAATATATACGGACAAATCACACAGATTGAGCTAGCCCCAAAGTAAGCTCGAGACTTGCGTTATGGGATACTAACTCAACGATACTACTCGTATATTTATAATAGATACATAAATAGATAAACATCCAAGACCCAGGCCAATCAGGAAAAGATCGTTTTCCATCATGACCTGGCCGGGGATCGAACCCGGGGCCTCCACGTCGCAGGCAGGCGTGTTAACCGCTGCGCCACGGAGGACGACAAATATAATATTAATACTATATTAAATCAACAATGTATTTAAGGTATTTAATTGGATAAGGATTAATGATATATTGGTTGAAATCGCTTCTATTTGTCGCAAAAAGTAAATGACAAAAAATGTAACTGTGGGATATCCATAAGAGATAAACACATACCATTGGAAAGTTTTCTGTAGACCTTTTCAATGTGTACAATACTTAGTACATTATTTTGATAAATCTCGTAAAGTTCAGCCTGCGTTTACAATGTAAGCGAAAAAAAAAAAATTTATTACATCACATAAGAAACCTCAAAAATAACTGAATTTCTTTACGATTTAATAGATTTTATTATACATATAAACCGTCCTCTTCAATAAATCGTATCTATTTAAAAAAAAACCGGCCAAGTGCGTGTCGGCCTCACGCACAAAGGGTTGATTTATGAAATTAAAGGATTTAAGTTATTTGTATGAAAGATTACGCGGTAATAAGCGGTTTACGATTACGATTAAAGGTATTAAAAAAAACACTTACTAGATCTCGTTCAAAACAATTTTCGTTGGTAGTTTTTATAGTAATGTACATCATATGTTTTTTTTATATTTTTCATTTTCTTATTTTCGAAGTTAGAGAGAGGGGGGGGGGGCAACTTTTTCCACTTTGGAAGCGTCTGTAACGTAAACTATTCCGTTTGGAAAAAAATATTATAGAAACCTCATTATCATTTTTGAAGACCCATCCACCAAACATATACTTTGATGAAAAAAATATTTTTGAGTTTTTGTTCTAAGTATGGGGAGCCCCCAATATTTATTATTATTATTTTTTCATCAAAATCTTTATGCGGTTCACAGAATATATCTACCTACCAAGTTTCAACAGTATAGCTCTTATAGTTTGGGAAAAAAATGGCTGTGACATACGGACGGACGGACAGACATGACGAATCTATAAGGGTTCCGATTTTTTCCATTTGGCTACGGAACCCTAAAAACCGCATGAATATCCTGTGCGTAGTTTTAAATATTTAAGCGTACATAGGGATATAGGGACAGAGAATGCGACTTTGTTTTATACTATGTAGTAATACCATCGTCCTTTGTAAATTTATACATAAATTATTCTAGTTTTTCACTTCGACCTTTAATTCTGAATAAAGGTTAGATTGTTAAATATTTAAATTAACGAAACTGTCACGTGTGGTTTGTTCTAGACACTATTATTAATGTATAATATATTCGAAGACAGCCTGGAGCAGTTTGTTCTATATTTCTATTATATGCCTCATTTTAACCGACTTCAAAAAATAAGGAGGAGGTTCTCAATTCGTCGAAATATTTTATTTTTTATGTATGTTCCCCGATTACTCGAAGACACCTGGACCGATTTCCAAAATTCTTTTTTTGATTGAAAGAGCATACTTTCCAGTTGGTCCCATTGTCACCAGGTCAGGATCTAATGATGGAAGACCAGAGAAATCCAAGGGAACTTTCAGAAATCGTATGGGCGACTAGTGCATTTCTAAGTGTGGAGGCATGAGGAACAGGGAGTAAAGCTCACTCATCCTCCATAGAAAAGGGAGGATCCTCCGACCAGACGGGTGTTATGTCTGGCGGGCACTTGCCCAATGGTTGAAATTGGCAAGTTGTATGTATGCGAATTGCACGGTAAACTCTGATTGCGAGATGTAGAACTCGTGTGACGTCAGTATGACACGTCGTTTATTTTGTGGCGTTTGTAGGTACCGCTACATCACTCCCCTCCGGAGATCGGAGGTCGATAGTGGGCTGAGTCTTGTATCTTGTGATTCTTGCTAGGCCAGCTGAGGTTCCAGTGAGTCGGAACTGTCTTTGAAGATTCCCCAGTGAGTCGGGGTGGTGGGGCGCTGCGTTGTACTCCAGTGCATCGGATGTCGTACAGCGCCGGGTTGAGGCTGCGTCGAGGTTGCTGATGAGGTTGAGGGTGATGACCAGGTATGCGCGGTCGCTGCATGCTTGTGGTCAGGATACCCGTTGAAGAAGTGGGTGCTGGCTGGGTGGGTGATTCGCCGATGAAGCTTGCGGGAGTGATGATGATGATGTCACGCTCAAGTTGTTGCACGAAGGCTGCGCTGATGTTCATGCTCGGGGTCACCATTGTGGAGGCATGAGGAACAGGGAGTAAAGCTCACTCATCCTCCATAGAAAAGGGAGGATCCTCCGACCAGACGGGTGTTATGTCTGGCGGGCACTTGCCCAATGGTTGAAATAGGCAAGTTGTATGTATGCGAATTGCACGGTAAACTCTGATTGCGAGATGTAGAATTCGTGTGACGTCAGTATGACACGTCGTTCATTTTGTGGCGTTTGTAGGTACCGCTACATAAGTATTTTCGTTAAGTATTTTAAAGCACTATGATGTAATAAAGGTCTGGGGTAGATCTGAAGATGGAGCCGGTAGACAGTCGAAGGAACTCCTCAACGATTCACAGCAGCTACCTAGTGTCTGTGCATGATTAATTTCTATTGAGAAGAACTTTACACCTCGGTGGTTGTGACTGTCATAAGGGCTCTGATGATGAAGACAAAGGCCAGTTCCGGGAACTCCTCAGCGGGTTACAGTAGCTAGTTTGTGTTTGGACTTAATTCATTTATATTGATAAGTATTTTACAACCATGAAGTTTAAAATGAAGATCTGCAGTAGTTCTGATGATGAAGATCCTAGACAGTTGAGGGAACTCCCCAACGATTCACAGCAGCTACTTTGCTTTGTGCTTGATTAATTTGTATTGATAGGAACTTTACACCTAGATGGGTTGTGGCTATCATAAGGGCTCTGATGATGAAGACAAAAGCCAGTTCCGGGAACTCTTCACCCATTTACAGTAGTTACCTCGTGTTTGGACTTAATTCATGAGCACTTTGCACCCATATGGGTTATAATGGTGACCCGGTTGGTGACTTGTAACAGGATTCTTTAAAAACCTATTTCAGGCACAAGTCTCTTCCAATGGTGGAAATTAAGTAATTTTTTTAAAGTGTAAAATAAAAACTTTATTTACAAAAAAAAAAGGAAACGACTAATTTCGGAAGTTTTTTGATTTTTGTATATTAGTTTTGACAGCCACTTCCGAAATTAATTACTTTTCACTTTGTAGTGTTTTTTGGAAGTCGGTTGTTTTTTTTTTGTAAAAAATGTTTTTATATTTATTAATTTTAAACTTATTTTTGTTAAATTAAATATTGTGAACCACGCAAAGGAACTGTCTCCCGTGGACTATTTCTTCATATAAACTTTATTATATACATACATGATATAACCAGCCTATAATTGTTCCCACTGTTGGGACACAGGCCTCCTCTTGGTGAGAGGGAGTGGGCCGTATTCTACTACTCGGGCTCAGTGCGGGTTGGTAGATGTCACGTACCTTCAAAGTTTTTGCTTCTAAGATATGCCGGTTTCCTTACGATGATTCTTTCACCGGTTTGAGAACAGTGGTGATGAAATAATTTACACATAGTAAATCGCCTAACGTGGTCCGAACCTACGACCTACAACCTGTAAGTCGCAGTTGATACCACTAGGCCACCGTTGCTCGTTTACAAACAATAAAAAGAAAACACAGAATATAAAATGGACAGCTTTATCGCTTTCTGTGATCTCTTCCAGGTAACCACGGAATGGACAGTGATTTGTGAGTGTGAATTGAGTCGTGCGAATATGGCTGTTATTCGAACCGACAGTCTGACCTGGCGGTAAGACAATCGGATTAAGGTTATCTTATCTCACTATAGGATTTGCATAACTAAACCCTTACTGGACGTGTGCATGTTATTATACATGTAGTAACAGTATCATCATTTACTAAGGGGCATCGTATTACCAGTCCGAAGAATTGCAACATTAAAGTCGCAGTGGGCCGGGCACATTGTCCGTAGGACCGATGCCCGATGGGGCCTCGAGTGGCGACCACGCACCAAAAGACTCAGCGTGGGTAGGGAAACTGCTGAATGAGGGAGGCGCAGAACCGGCCATCGTGGAGATCCTGGGGGGAGGCTTATATCCAGCACTGAATGTCTTTCGGCTGAAATGATGATGATGCTGACGACCGTACTACCTAGTAACTGAGGTGAAGATGTCAGAGAAGTAGTTGTTCCTTGTAAAATACGGGTATGTAGCTGAATCCGGTTAGACTGGAAGCCAACCCCATTCTGGGAAAAGCTATCCAGATGATGATGAATAATGTCGCAAATATGATGTGCCTTTACAATACACTAAAATAAATACACGAACACCCATACCCAGATACCACCAGATACTCATATCCTCCCGTGGGTGTTGCAGGGCCGGCAGCAGCGCTTTTCCTGTGGAATATCAAATTACTGCGACCCTCAAACCGCCTGCCAAGCGTGGGGATTATGGCAAAACCCTCCAAAGCAATGTAAGCCTTGGGCGAGATCTTTGTACAGCAGTAGAACTTTATAGGCTGAAGCAGAAGAACGTTTGTGAGCGAGTGTGTGCTTGATTGTCACATCTTCATGCTTAAACGGCTTTTCAAATTCTGATGAATTTTGATACGAACGTAGCTGATGATATCCTAAATTTACACATGTGATATATTTTAATCATGATATTATAAAGGGATAGGAACATATGCCAGAAAAACCGCGGGATGCAAGGAGTATATATCTACATAATACGTACATATTAAATATATAAGCCACGAAAATTAATGAAGACTGAAGTTAATTACAGTTACGTAAAGATCAGAACAACAAGTAATATTCCTTTACGAGTCTTTCAAACAAGCCTATTACTTCGTTTTCCATTATGCCTCTTGTATCCCAATGGTGATCATTAGGCATACAAAATTCGGCGGAATTCTTTGAGAAATTTCTTGTAAAGTTTGACTATAAGTCTGGAGGTAGATAAATTTAAACAACTGTAAAACATATTTTTCCCTATTCAGTCACTGAAAATGTTTAGAAAACCATTGTTTTTGTTACTGTATGCCTGTAGACATTATTCCACTGCCGTTCCCAGGCTTCTCCCCATGACTTCAACATTCTTTTAAACCAGGGGTAAATAGAAAATCTAGTCGTTTGTTTTCCCCAACAAATCGTCTCGGCATTTTCTAAGGCTCCGACCCCTTAAAGGAGGCATAACTCCTCTGCCGGGAGAAATTGTGGTGGTGACGATTGGCGGCGATCTCTCGCATGCGGCCCTGGTCCAGACCGTGGTCCGGAGCGAGAATGCATGGCAGGCCGTCACCTTCTTCTGCAAAGCAATGATGCTGGTAAACGAGGGGGCTTAGAGGATTAACACACGGCACCGCGTACCGCCGCGGAAGGCGGAATGAAATGAAATGAAATGAAAATGAAGGCGGAGACAGTAAAGCAGATTTCGTAGCGGTGCTCCAAGCGGTAAGGCGGTTTACGCGCCTGTCCGCCCGGATAGATTTAACACGGTTGTGTCCAGTTTGTTCAGATACTGGCAAGAAAGAATCTTTTGATTTTCGTCCTGCGCCTACGATGATCCGCACGGATATGCGGCGCCCGGCGTCATGGCGTCAGGGCGTCAAGGCGTCATGGCGTCAATTGCGTCGAGGCGTCATGGTGTCATGGCGTCAAAGCGTAATGGCGTTAAGGCGTCTAGGCGTCATGGCGTCAAGGCGTCATGGCGTCAAGGCGTCATGGTATCAAGGAGTCACTTCGTCAAACCATCAAGGCGTCATGGTGTCAAGGCGTTAAGCTGTCAAGGCGTCAAAGCGTCAAGCCGCCAAGGCGCCTAGGCGCTAAGGCGTCAAGATCGTGGTCGAGACGTCAAGGCGTCATGATGTCAAGGCGTCAAGGAGTCATGGCGTAATGGTTTTAAGGCGTCAAGTCAAGGCGTCAAGGCGTCAAGGTCTCAAGGCATCAAGGCGTTAAGAAGTCCAGGCGTCTAGGCGTTATGGTGTCAAGGCGTCAGTGTGTCAAAGTGTAATGGTTTCAAGGCGTCAAGTTAAGGTGCTAAGGCGTTACGTTCAAGGCGTCAAGGCCTCAAGGCCTCAAGGTCAATGTCAAGGCGTCACTGTCAGGGTGAAGGCGTCAATGTCAAGGCGTCAAGTTCCAGGTTAAGGCGTCAAGACGTCAAGGTCTAGGTCAAGGCGTCAAGGTCTGTGAGTATAAATGTTTATGAGTATGGAAGTTTGTTAATATTTCACTCAAAAACTACTGCACGATTTTTTATGAAATTTGGCAGGCGTTATAACCAAAAATAATTTATATCTCAAGATCAAACATATTACCATGAAATTAAAATATCTTGAGAGTCATTTCATACTTACTGTTTTTACCTACATGTCACCCTAAGACAAGACTAAAATTACACAACACAACAATTTATATAAAAATACATTTTTATTTACGGCTGCAGGGATTTTATATGTACTTACTTATAATCTAAAAGCTACCAAACAAAACGACGCGACCCTTACTCAAAATTTAAACAAATAAAGCGCTTTAATCGCTGTACACCGCGGTTGTTTTTCCCTATCAATATTCACCCTTTAAATCCTATCGTCACCCACTTCTACGTGCGATTTCCCATCCCTCGGGTAATTTGCTACCTCTTTGGTAACAACCCTAGCGATTTAACGTATTTCGTGACGTCATTTGTCATAATTAAAATTTATTATTCCTCCTTTCTGGCTATACTGTTATTAATTACGTATAAATTATGATTTAAAGTGCTTTGCCGCGAGTGTTGATTGTTTTGTGGAACTACGCACTTAATAAACAACGTTAAAGGTACTGGAAAATGAGTTAAGCCTTGAGGGGATTATACTGCAAGTAGTCGTGGTGGCTTAGTGGTTAAAACACCAGCCTCTCAAGAATAAGTGTGCGGTTCGATTCCAGGTCAGGCAAGTATAAATCTAACTTTTGTAAGTTATATGTACTTTCTAAGTATATATTGGACATCAATGCCTGATTACAAGGTGAAGGAAACCATCTTGAGGAAACCTGGACTTAAAGTCTGAAATCGGCAACCCGCAATGAGTAAGTGTGTTGATTACGCTCAATCCGTGTATGTATGAGAGGAGACCTGTGCACAGCAGTGGGACGATAGAAAAAGGTTGATGATGATTCTACAAGCAGATTTTGTTATTATTATGTTGGCAACACCTCGGAGGTATATACCAAAATCTCGTAGTTTTTTTTTATCATATATAAGAAAGAATTCTTCAAAATTTATCGATAAATGAAACAAAAAAAATTACTTAGAACCACGGGATATAAGGTCACATGCAGTTATATCCATTTACAAATATCGCTGATCCTTTCGTCACTTAATAAACTTTAAAAATTTTGCTACATTTGGACATTTCTCTGTCCAAAGTAGTTAGACATTTCTAAATATTTCGCAAACATCTTTAACGATGCCTCTATGAATACCTGAGCACGGTCACACAAAATCCCCATTGATTTCACACTCGCTTCCACCAATTTTTTATTCCCTCTGACAACTGTTAGAAGACTCGACTTCATCATTAACTACCATTCAAGCTATTTCGGACTCTATTTTGTTGAGGTTACCATTTATTTTCGTATAACTTTCTGGAACAAACTCTCAGGTGTTTACCTTCAACAGAAACCGTAATGAACTCCTTTTAGCTTCCTGTATAGATGTCATCTCTTCACAGGTTAAATACGTAGGAATTAAAACTTTTTGGTATTTGAAATAAAGAGAGAATAAGTATTTATTGTGGCTAGTAAAGGAAAACCTTTAAACTTAACTTAGTTAAACACAATGAATGATAAAAACAAAATGTATATTAAAAAAATCAGAAAGACCTTTACGAGGCTAAAAGGCTGATATCTCATATCGCTTCGACATTTAAAAAGTAAATGTCGCAGCGCTGGTATTCTGATAAGGCGTTATTTCCATGTGCATTTACCTGTGAGACTCACACAAAGATTTTGATAATCCTTTTGCATGCTGTGGTAACTGATGGGGGAAATTGGTTACAATGGAGGATAGGACAATAGCAAAATGACGTCACTTAAAATTAGTGAGCTATTGATGTCTGCGATCCCTACATGCGTATCTCTATACTTATGATTGTAGATCACTGGGGGCTTTGTGTTGATAGGTGGGTGCGTGGTAGGTTACAAAGTGTGTTATTAGGAACGTCTGCACTTCATATGCGTAGTGAATTGAGTCTGGCGTACTGATATGGATGCACTAGCCCCGAGGACTTTTTGAACGTCAATATTACATAAGACAGTCTCCCAAAACACCCGACCTTTTTTTGAAATGAAACTTCTTTAGGCACGCTTGACTTGGGGAGTAAACTGGCGAAAGCGTTACGAAAAATGATAGGAAAAAAAATGATGAAGGCGAACGGAAGCAGAGTATAGTCCTATTTCGTCTGTACTACAAACAAGGAGCTGGCTCATGTAAATATTGCATGACGTGTCGAGTGTGAAGTTGTGAGTTCGCATCTCGCCGAAGGCAATATATATTTTTTGAATCTTTTTAAGATTTGTTAACAATTGAGTCGAGTATGAAGTTGTGAGTTCGCATCTCGCCGAAGGCAATATATATTTTTTGGATCTTTTTAAGATTTGTTAACAATTGATTACCTAAGAGCACAAATAATTTATAAATTTCGTTCTGTTCTGGCTTTTATATTGTTTTATATATTTTTGCTGAACATTTCTGATATAATTGAAACTATAGAAGCTTGAAGATATCGTCACAATACGATAATTGGACACAAAGTACAAATTGCTTTCGAGCCTCATAAGCTCAATTATTAAGCTAAGTACCTTGATTGATTAAGAACTATGAATTTCTTCGAGAACATGACGCTGCGAACACCCCCCGACCCCCTCATTGATTACCTCACCCCCCCGTGGATTATCTCGGGAACCAGAGGTCGTGGACTACCCGAGTTTGAGGTCCCCTGAATGAGGAGGAGGAGGCCGACCTTTTCATCATTCATCATCATCATTTCAGCCGAAAGACGTCCACTGCTGGACATAGGCCTCCCCCAAGGTTCTCCACGACGACCGGTCCTGCGCCTCCCGCATCCAGCGGTTTCCATTCCAAAGTCATTTATTCAAATTAGGCTAAGAATCAGTACTTTTTGAATGGCAGTATTACATAAGACAGTCCCCCGAAAAACGCCAGCCCTTCGCCACTTCCTAGTGCTTTCGGAAGAAGAAGTGTCGGTATAAATTTCCCAGCAGCATAGCTGATTGCTCATTTAAAAAACACACGACTTTATACAATTCTAACACACACGCCAAAATACCAACAAAGCAATAAAAAAATCTAAAAAATACATTAAAAACGGATATGCATATTAGTAAAAACTTATTACCTAAATAAAAGTCCCAGAGATAAAGGGCGTGATAGCTTATATATTTATGTATTGTAAAAAAGACAATTACATATATGAACTCATATAGCTTGTGTAAGCTAATTCTGGAGAAAGAACACAAATATTGTTTACAAAATAATGTGTCTTTGAATAATGGTTGGATTTGATTTGTGCTTTAAAAGCATTCTAAGGCAAGTGTAGCAAAGCAGAGAGAGTAACAAACATACACACAACCTTTTGCATTTATATTGTTAGTAGTCTATGTACCATCTACAGTATAATCCTAAAACAAGAGCATTTTGAAAAGGAGATTCAAATTTTAGACGAAATGACAAAACTACGCATACTAAGATGCTATGGTAAGAACATTTTTTTTTATAGGAAATCATCTAATGAGGTCTTTACTAACTTCTGAACAAACTCACTCAAATTTCCACATGACTTAACAAACTATTACATAATATTGTGTTCTCAACTTTCCCCACATCGTGTAAAGGATTTAATATTTCAATGCCTAACGTTCGGTGTACTCTGATAAAGTTATAAGTTACTTCTACTAAGTAACAAATACTGAAAATGCTGGCTTGAAGTTCTAAGGATACATGCGTAAGATGACATGCGTGCCAACAACCTCTAACCACAGGCTGCTAAAGATAATGCAAAATGGAGGAGAATGAGCAGGAAAGCGGACCCCGGGCGCCAACGCGAAAGCCACGTTTGCAGTCGGGATAAATGCTAACTAAGATGATGATGACTAAGTTACAAATACTGTGTAAGTTTACATTGTCTTTTTATGAGCGGAAAATCATCAAGTGACCTTTCCCATTCTAGGCGAAGCGGAAGGGTGTGTCAGACATTTACTAACTAAAAGCCACCCCGCCAAGGCCACGGTTTCTTTTTAATCAACCCGCAATCCTGGCCCAGGAGGCATCAGTCTTTTGGGGATTGTTTTTAGTCAGTAAGAGTCGGACAGACCCCGTCTTCCGCCTCAGGGCAAAGGATAAAAAGGAGGCATTAGTTATAAGTTACTTTTAGGTAAGTACAAATAGTGTGGATATTTACATTTTCTTTTTATGGGTAGAAAAATATCAAGTGACCACTGTCGCTCTGGGCGAAGCGGAAGGGCGTGTCAGACTTTTACTGACTGAAACCCTTCACTTATCTATGCGCTAGCGGCCATAGTATCTCTTTCAGATAACCCGCAGCACTTGCAGGCATCGGTTCTTGTGAACCCCGTCACTATGAGCTGACATCTCTTTGAGGCGTGCATAGAACACAACAAAAAAATATACTATACTTTCAATAAGTCTTATTTTTACTATGGCTATCTCTGCTGGGAAAAGGCCTCCCCAAATCTCTCACATACTCTTGTACAGTTCAACTACGAATTAGGTTCTATTGTATGAAATAGGCACATAATAGAATAGAAACTTTTATTTCAGGCCGGAGTCCATAAGGTTAGTAACAATTTTACTTTACATCTAGTGTTATTAGGTTACACACACATATATAAGACACAGATGTACATATGTACATAAAATTAAAAGTTAAAACTTAGCGTGGAGCTGCAAAATCAAAATCAAGTCATTTATTCAAATTAGGCTGAGAATCAGCACTTTTTGAACGTCAATATTACATAAGACAGCCCCCAAAACGCCCACCCATAGACACTTCCTAGTGCTTTCGCTGGGAAGAAGAAGTGGCGGAACAAACTCCCCAGCAGCACAGCGGTCTGTTCATTTTAAAAGAAAACACACGACTTTATACAATAACGCGCGCTGCGGCGTCCGCCCCTGCAACATGGGAGAATCCCACCGATCCGTGAATACATGTGTATGTATTAATATTTAACTACATACACATGTTAACACTTCACACACTTAGTATAAGTTGACATACGTTTGTACCGTATAATCCTATTAAAATTTTTGGAGACCTTCTGTGGGACATCAGCGCAGGTGGGTTGGCAACCATAGCAATTTACCTCATACCCTAACTAGGACTCCAAATTTAATTCTATTAAATATTACTCTCTTTGTGCTTCATCCCTAAATTGTACCATCTATTGTGTTAGAATGTACCACACTTGTTGAAATAAAAAAAAGACGTGTGGCACTCGGGGACTGCCACGGTAAAGCTATTGCATAGCATTTTTTTATCAACTTATGCAATTATAATTATTTATTTATTTTATTTATGTACTATTTTTTCCTTTTCTTGTATTTTCATCAAATATAAATGTATATAATTGACATGTTAAATCATTTTTTCATAACTATATTTTTCCATTATTAAATTTATCTTAGTAGACTTGGCAGTGTCCAGTATATTGCACATACATTCAAGCATGTTGAAGGCTATGTTTTTAGTAATGTCCAGTATACTGCACTTATGATTTTCAGGAAACTGAAAGACTTAAAATTTAATTTATATTTTTACCATGTCTAATGTGAAATGCTAGATCTTGACTCGCTGTGTCAAATATTCAATTCAGTTATTTTGATTGCTCTGCTAATTAAAGGGTTAAATAAGTTATCAGTTTCTGTAAACTCATGCACGCCCGCCACGCTCACCAGAAAACTCGAGCGCGGATTCAATTTATTTGTTGCCAAAATGCACCAAATTGTTGTCCACTACATCGTGCCTATTTCCTATAAAGGCAAGGATCTCGAAGATAAAAATTTACAACACGTACACTTAACTGTGTTAATCATCTACAGCCAATCTCTGAAGAAATCATGCCGACCCACGAAACTCACACTGACCGAAGAAGCCATGGAACAATGCCACAGTCAATGAATTAGAATCCTGAAAATCATAATCCTGAAAATCATCGAAATGAAGATGCAGAATCAACCACAGATAAGAGACATGTACCAGCAATATTCTCGACGTTAGTCTTCGAATAGTTGCTGTTCTGAGGGTGGAGATGTTACGTATCGGTACCAACACATGTCCCCTCAACGTGACCAGCACCTTGTCACGAGGCCCAAATCAGCCGAATCAGGATATTATACCTATTTTCATGCAACTGAAGCTATGCGGAGTATTACAACATCCCAACGGCTGAGTCGTCTCCTCGTGTCGCCGCCTCGTGCCCAGCCGCGGATCGCTAAATCATCAATCACCTCATTAGACGTAAACCCAAAGCACATATATAGAGGAATCTCGACAGATGCAGGGGCATTAGATATTAGGCAACCGCATCCGGCGCCTGGGCCTGGAGGTGGCCCTTGACAAGTCGGAGGCCATGGTTTTCCATGGCCTCCGGCGTGCGCCGGCGCCGGGATCACATATCGTGGTCAGTGGGGCCCGGATAGCTGTCGAGTTCACCATGAAGTACCTGGGATTGGTGCTCGACAGCCGGTGGGATTTCGGACCCCACTTCCGGCGGCTGGCGCCCAAGCTGATGGGTGCAGCAGGCGCGCTATCAACGTTGCTTCCCAACATGGGGGGCCCGAGCGCCGCCTGTAGGCGGTTGTACGTGGGAATCGTGCGGTCCATGGCCCTGTATGGGGCCCCTGTGTGGGCGATGGACCTGACGGCCGGAACACTCGCCATTCTGCGCAAGCCGCAGAGGGCGATGGCCGTCAGGGTCGTCCGCGGGTATCGCACGATTTCCTACGAGGCGGCTTGCGTCCTGGCCGGATCCCCGCCCTGGGACCTAGAGGCGAAAGTACTCGCGTCATTGTACCAATGGCGCGAGGAAGAGCGGACACGGGGCTCCAGTCCGGTGCAGCGACAGATCGAGCTGCGCCGAGAGGAGCTCCGTCAGGTCCTGGTGGCGGACTGGCGGCAGAGGCTTATGCGCCCTACCGCCGGCCTCGCTACCGTCGAGGCGATCCGGCCAGTACTCGACGACTGGCTCGGGAGGAGGCACGGCTCCCTGTCGTTCAGGGTGACGCAGGTACTGTCGGGGCACGGCTGCTTCGGCAAGTACCTGCGTCGCTTAGGCAGAGAGCCGGACGCTCGGTGCCACCACTGCGTCCAATGCGGGGAGGACACGGCGCAGCACACGCTCTCCGAGTGTGTAGCTTGGGAGGAGCAGCGCCGTGTCCTCACAAATGAAGTAGGAGGCGACCTGACGCTGCCGGCAGTAGTGCGGAAGATTGTCGGCAGCTCAGAGTCGTGGGACGCGGTGGTGTCCTTCTGCGAGGACGTGATGTCGCAGAAGGAAGCTGCGGAACGGGAAAGGGAGATATCAACTCCCTTCCCGGGCCGCAGAAGACGCACCGGGCGCCGAGGAAGGGCGGATAACGCCCTCTTCCGCCCCCCATGAATGGGTCCAGGGGCGAGGGACATGGGGAAGTCCCCGCCCCCCATTGATGGACCCCGAGGCGGAGGCGCGCGCGAGTGTCGGCGCGCGCCTTTGAGGCGATGCACGGGGTAGTTTAACACCCCACTACCCCGTGCAGGAGACGAGGCCCGGACAGACCGGGCCAGCACGAGGGTGTGGGGCCGTGGAAGAATTTAGACTCCCGCGGCCCCACGCGCGCTCGTGATAGAAGACACACCGGGGTGGTTTTAGTCAGTAAAAGTCTGACATACCCCGTCGCCCACCCCAGGGCGGCGGGCATCCTATGAGGATTTCCACCCCGGCAAAAAAAAAAAAAAAAAAAAAAAAGTAGATTTAGGAGTTACCATGTAATCTTAACTATAATAAATATAGTATAAGTGATTATAGTTTCCATTTGCACCCTCCGTCGTGGCCGAAAATGTAATTCAGTTTTTGTAATATTTTTGTTATTAATAATAATACTACTAAATTAATTTGAATAAAAGTAATTGAAAAGTTTTTTAAGGTAGCCATGACAACGTTGACGTTGATATACCTGAAGAGAAGACCTATTTCAGAGTGAATATTAATCGCATGTTTAGCACAGCGGAAAGCATTAGCTTGTCAAATGTGTAGACTTGAGTTCACGCCCTACAATATGCATGCTCTTTTTGAAAACCTATAAATTGTTATCAAATAATATAGTCGCACGCACACAAACACACCGTGCCGAAGACTGCCGAACTGAAACGACGTTAGATGAGGAGTGGGAGGTGTTAGGTTATTTTCGTTACGGAATTTCTGGATTCCACCCTCAAGGCCCGTGATATGCAATAGCTTAATCTATACTAATATATAAAGCTGAAGAGTTTGTTTGTTTGAACGCGCTAATCTCAGGAGCTACTGGTCCGATTTGTGAAATTCTTTTTGCGTTGGATAGCCCATTAATTCAGGAAGGCTTTAGGCTATATAACATCACGCTGCGACCAATAGGAGCGGAGCATACCGAAACTACGCGAACAAAGTCGCTGGCGGCCGCTAGTAAACTATAAAAAAACGAACTAAACTATTTACGTCATATGAAAATTAGAAGTTAAATCAAATTTACCAAGGCCACGATTGACCACGTGATTGTGTGTTTTCGTTATTGGTTGATTTGGTATTCTACATATTTCGTTTCGTTGTGAAGCGATGTTACATTGGCTAGGGCCTCTGGACATCTTCGATACCTACATACTGTTTCTTTATGACACCATGTTTTGCCCTAGGACAGGAACTTTTACCTACTTCTTCCCACACATCTATCTTAATATTGTGACATGATGATTATAAACAAATATAAGTTAATGGAAAAATAACTTTATTTCCTACAAAGTAAATTTCAGCTTACGCTGCAACTTCAAACACCTTTTTCAATAGTACTAGTTACTCAGAAGTCAACTTTATACCCATTAAAATAAAGTTGATATTTGAACAACTAAAAATCACGCCAATTTGAAACATAAATAAAATTTGACTATACATAATATAAATTACTCGTTCTCGTACTTCCTTGTTGACGTTCAGATTTTAATTTAACGATATCACAATCAGTATTAATATCGCTTTATGACAGAATGATCAATCAACTAGAGATGACGTCATCGCCGGTTGATCAATTACACTTAATGAAACAGAATGGGTTCGCTAATAAAACAGGATGAATCCGCTTTCATAATGAAAATGTATTCGTAACATTACTTTTGAGAAAACGGTCCTATATTGTGAAATACACTCTCATATCAGAACTGCAAACAGACTAAAATGCATTGTTTTCGAAACATTTATATAAAATTTGAACTCCGTAGGACTCTTACGAAGTTCAAAATTTATTTTGAACTCCGTTAAAAAAGAGGTTTAACTGCAGCATGCAAGATTAAATGATTTCATTTTATAAGTTGGTTTATACAAACACATTTACGTTATGTTTCTTCAATAATGTAATTTTACGGCTCAGATCTTGGCCAGGCTTAGAAGTTTATGACAAAAAGTCTATATTGAATTCTGACACAGCCAAAAATTTTCTTCAGCCATGTTGTGCAGGAAGTCGATGGACAGCACAAGACCGGTCATTGTGGAAAGCCGTGGGGGAGGCCTTTATTCACCATTGGACCTCAATAGGCTTAAGAAGATGTTGTAGGTACAACAAATTTGTGTTTTTTCTTGCATTTGTATTATGGACATTACTGCTTTTTTTATCAATTTTATATTTTAATTGGCAAATACAATATTTTCATAAATATCCTGACACGGACATGGACGTACCGATTGTTTTTTGAGCTACAAGGGTAGGCCGAAATAAATTATTTGTCATTGATTACATTAGAATAGAATACTCTTTATTATGTAAACTATATAAATTACAGAACATAAATATACCTAAAGATTTTACAAAGGGTGACACGATGTCTTATCGCTAAGAGCGATCTTTTACAGGTAACACAAAATAATTGGTTTGAGAGCGTCTCGTAATTCATTTATAAGTTGATTAAATAGCTCTCACCCGATTAGACTTATACATATTAACTACCAATGTAAGTTAAAAAAAACTTATAAAAAGTATATTGTCATCGACCAGCCTTTTTGGTGTGGATGGAAAGTGGTCAAATAAACTCTCCCACTCTGTGCGGAGCGGAAGGGCGTGTCAGACTTTTACTGACTAGAATCCACCCATGTTCCTTCACTTGCCGGTGCGCCAGGGCCACGGTTTCACTTTCAACCTCCACCTCGAACCTTATATCTCATCTATTATTCCCAAAACATTGGTCTACTACCAACCAGAATTTCCGCACAATTATTTAACGACTTAAAAAAAAATAAATGCAAAACAAAAGACACCTCTACAGGCTTTCACATTATTGTCCACAACAAGAAATCCTCAAAAATCCGTCAAAGACGTATTACCATACAAAGGGAAAGTTTGTTCTGCGACGTAATAAATCTTTTTGGGCCGACAGAACTCCAGGTGCTGTCTGCGTGAATACAAATGATAATGAACACGAATCCCTGGAGAAGGACAACGGACTCGAAAGGCGACGAGTGACGGGCTTGTTTACGCATGAGCGTGGGTATAAGCGTGACTGCGGTTGGCAGGGTTAGAAGTATGAGTGATGTAGTTGCAAGATATTTTTGAGTAAAATGTTAAAAGGCAGACACGTTCCGGCCGGTCGGGGTCGGGGTGTCGGTCTCCGTGGCGCAGCAGGTCAACATGCCTGCCTGCGACGTGGAGGCCCCGGGTTCGATCCCCGGCCAGGTCGTGATGGAAAACGATCTTTTCCTGATTGGCCTGGGTCTTGAATGTTTATCTATATATGTATCTATTATAAATATTGAATCGTTGAGTTAGTATCCCATAACACAAGTCTCGAACTTACTTTGGGGCTAGCTCAATCTGTGTGATTTGTCAGTAAAAAAAAAAAGGAAAAAAAAAAAAAAAAACACCAATGTTTTTGTCTACAAATTAACAACAGTTTTTTTTTTAGTAATTATAAACTAGCGCTTGACTGCAATCCCGCCTGATGGTAAGCAGTGATGCAATCGTTGATGGTAAAGCGCGCTAGTTTATTAAACCCATTCACTTAAAAAACTTAGTGAATAGGAAGAAAGACGGCAGTTGAGCGAGGTGATGCAAATTTATAAACCCAACAACACGGCCAATGATGCTACGCCAGAGGGAAATTGATCTGGATGGACCATGATCAAACTTCCGACACAACATCATGGCGCATCGTACCCGGCAAGCTTCACAAAACAACTGCTCAGACCCGTCCTCCGTATGGCTTCACCAGACATCACGCCGGAACACGACGAATCGCTTATCGGCAAGACTTTGTCTGGTCGGTGGTATCTTCTGCCGGCAGCCGATCTTATGGTTTAATACCGATGGAGCATACAGATATACCCCTCTATTCATAAACGGTACTTAAAGTTAGCAAGTGATTAGTGACTGTATAAACATACATTTTTGACGTTTTAATGTCTTAACTTTAATCAATGTTTATGAATAAACGATGATTAAATTTAAGTGACGTGCAAACGGCATAAATGTATGGATAAACAATCGCTAAACACTAGTTAACTTTATGCAACGTTTATGAATAAAGGGGATACTAAATAAGTAAATAAATTTTGTTTATTTCAAGTACATAAAATGTAACATACAATATAACGAACACACACGTATACAGATTTTTTTTTTACACGGCAGCAATATGTCTGCTGCAGCAACAATGGATATAAGGTGGTAGGCCATAACATCGGCCGCCGGCAGAAGTTACCACCCACCAGACAAAGTCTTGCCGCCAAGCGATTTGTCGTGTTCCGGCATGATGTCTGGTGAAGCCGTACGGAGGACGGGTCTGAGCAGTTGTGTTGCGATGTGTGCCGAGTACGATGCGCCTAATGTTGTTGTGTTGGGAGTTTGGTCGTGGAGGGTCTTCACATTAATCTCCCTTTGGCGCAGCTTCGTTGGTCATGTTGTTGGATTTAACATTGCATCACCTCGCTCAACTGCCGTCTTCCTTCATATTCGCTCGGTTTTTCTGAGTGAATAGGCTCTTAATAAACTAGCGCGCTTTACCATCAACGATCGCATCACTGCTTACTATTCTACTATCTATTGGCAATCATCGCGAGGACAGAGCTCAGGAGGACAGGTCCAGAGAATGAATGTTCATAATAGGGTAGTTGACTAAAAAAAACTAATTAGCCCGTCACTCAGATTTCTAAAAAAATACTAGACACGTATTTTTTTTCTTTTTTCATATAAACAAAAAATGAAGGAGATACAGTGCGTTGGAAAATTGGTATGACGTCACTGCACGCTACACTTTTTAGCGACCAGTGACGTCACCAGCCACCACTCCTGATCTTTGATGCCTTTTGTATTTGTCAATTTTTATTGATTTCATAAAACAAAATATACGTATCCAATATTTTTCTATAATCTGAATGACGAACTAAATAGAACCATTTTTTTTTTTACCCAGGAAACATCTCTATTATGCTGAATGTTCAATAGCGAATTTTGCCGTAAAAACTTGTCACTCGAAGATATAAACAGAAATTCCTATAGATTTGCACATATCAATAATGACATCAGATATTAACAGTACAATTGTGTGAAACGATCCATTTGCTGGGTTATCTATGGACCGATCATAAAAGCTGATATATGTAACTGTCCTCAGTTTTACTGTTGACCTATTTAGCCGATTTATTGTAGGGGTTTATTAATTTAATTATGGCTCGTATGACAATGGCAAAGCGTAATTTGCAAATCAACGAACAATTATTTAGTGATGCGATTATTTTTGACTATTGACGTATTGTTTGGTATAACAACGTGGTGAATTACATCTTCTCTTTTTTTTGTCTATAGAGGTCCACTGCTGCATAAATTCCTCCCCTGAGGCTTTCCATCATGACTGGTCTTGTGCTACCCGCATCCATAGGCTTCCCGCGACCTTCACCAGGTCATAGATCCACCTTGTTGGGTTCCATTCCCCTTTAACATCATTGATCCAAATGCCTATTGAATAACAATGAGGTAAGCAAATAAGATCTAGGACAATTTATGTGTTCAGTACTGTCAACTTTGAATACCAAAGACACTGGTTTTCAATTGGATAAAAACCTTTGACCTTGTGGTATCGGACTTGTACCAACTACTGTTGGTATTGAATCTTCTTCCTCTTCAGCCTATGGATGTCCACTGCTGGACAAAGGCCTCCCCCAAGGCTTTCCACGCTGACCGGTCTTGTGCTGCCCGCATCCATCGGCTTCCCGCGACCTTCATTAGGTCATCGGTCCACCTTGTTGGGGGCCTCCCTACACTGCGTCTTCCGGTACGTGGCCGCCACTCCGGAACCTTACTGCTCCATCGGCCAGCGGCTCTACGAGCAATGTGCCCTGCCCACTGCCACTTAATTTTAGTGACTCGAAGAGCTATCTCCGTGACTTTCGTTCTTCTGCAGATCCTTTTTTTTTTTGGGACAAAACCCGCCACATTATTTATTTTCCCACCCACTGCAACGCCTGAAAGCCAGAATCAACAGTGGAGACCGCCAGAAAAACGCCGAGCAATGAAGCTCGACGAGTCCCGGAGAAACGATTCAACTGTCTTGAACCCCGCAACGAAATTAATCAGAAAAGAATAGCGGAGGAGTAAGAAAAAAGATATTTTTTTCTCCACTTCCCTCCATAACAAGCAGGAGACAGAACAGAACTATGCCAATCGGCACAAAGGGACATTATTGCAACTGGGGGAAGCCCAGATTGCCAAGCACCACGGAATAAAATTTGATTAGGTTAATGGGTCCTAAGTAGGTATGTGCTGTTACAATTGATTCCAATAATAGGCATAGCAAAAGCGCCTGAACGTACGGAAATTGGTTCTAGTTTCTACAAGGTCCGTATAATAAACGACTGCGGATGTAACTTGTACACTATCCAACATAATATTGCATTCATTCTTATATTTATGCAATTTTCTCCGTTTGAAATTTGTTGCTCCCTTGATGCATATTGTTGCATTTCATCGCCTATCCGACCCGTTGCTTCGTATTTATGTTCTCCTGAATTTATTTCTTACAGTTCGGTTTTTAAGAGAACTCGTGCGCTAGGACCAACATGATGATAAATACCCCAAAGCCTTACTCAAGCATTCTAGTACCAAAGGCAATTTTTTCTTTAAACCTGTCTAGTCATCATCATCATCATTTCAGCCAAAAGACGTCCACTGCTAGATAAAGGCCTCCCCCAAGGATCTCCACGACTTCCGATCCTGCACCTCATACCTCCAGCCTGTCTACCAACCTGTATAGTAAATCAGACATTAGCGTGGCGCTCTTTTTCTTATGTTATAATCTAGTGCTTAGCCTAGTGGTTAAAACACCAGCCTCTCAAGTATGAGTGCGCGGGTTCGATTCCAGGTTAGGCAAGTACCAATGCAACTTTTCTAAAGTTATATGTACTTTCTAAGTATATCTTAGACACCAATGACTGAAGGTGAAGGAAAACATCTCGAGGAAAGCTGGACTTTAAGTCTGAAATCGCCAACCCGCATTTAACAAGCGTGGTGATTACGCTCATTCCTTCTCTGTATGAGAGGAGACCTGTGCCCAGCAATGGGACGATAAAAAGGTTGATGAGGATGATGATGATGATGACCGCGATCCCGCATCATTGTAAGCAGTGATGCAATCGTTGATGGTAAAGGGCGATAGTTTATTTAAAGCCTATTCACTCTAACCTTGAAGATACTTATACTGTAATCAAACGGGAAGACCGCTTCAGGCGAACTGTTCCATTTCTTCAAGGCTTTTTCCAGATCGCAGCAGTATCAACAAGGTAAGGGTGGACTCGCCGTACGGCGGGTCATCCGATGATGGAACGGAGATGGCGGAATGAAGTCATGTAATCCCCGCGCATACTTTCCAAAATACATCTTATAGAACACCGAAAGGCTGGCCATTCAACGCTTTTATAAAAAACTCTCTCGTTTTATGTAGTTAGCGTTAGTTTAGTTTTTCCACGTGGAAGTTTGTATAAAACTTGTGCCGTATCTTTATTAATGACAAAAAATATTTGGAAAAACACTACAACGAGTCTCTTAGCTATTCTTTGTTATTTTCACTTTAAATAAATAATTAATTATACACACAAAACTATCAAGAAATACGTATGTTTACGCAACTATGTAGTTTCGTATATTAGGTTTGTAAATTCGGCATGCGGCCGTATTTGTATGTGCTTACAATGTGTAACAGTAAGGGTACGTCGTGGTGGTTATATGTAATTTCTAAGTATATCTTGGACAACAATGACTGATTAAAAGGCGAAGGAAAACTTCTTGAGGAAACCTGGACTTTAAGTCTAAAATCATCAAACCGCATTGAGCAAGCGTGCTGATTACGCTCACTCATTCTCTGTATGTGAGGAGACCTGTGCCCAGCAGTGGGAGGATAAAAAGGTTGATGATAATGATGATGATGATGAAGGGCATATACCTACATGACAAAAGCATGTCTTCTTTAGATAATATCAAACGATTTTCTAAGGATATAGTAATCAATCCCTATACGTTCCAAAGTTATGAGAAAGAACAACGCCTTTGGTAGGATACTACGGATTCTAGAGCTGCAGAATAATGGAAGAGATTCATCGTAATATTGGCAAGTAACGTGACGTGTAACATGTAGTTATTGATATAGATACGTAGTGCAGTAATACGTTTATTAAAATTTGAATTTAAGAAACATATGAAATAAAAAAGAAAGTCTAACTATTACCTTACTGAGATTTTTGTTTTATGTATTAAAAATAATAATAAAATAATATGCTTCCAAAGACAATAACAATATACGAGTACAATACAAGAAGCCACATCGACATTATAGTGCTCACTGGGTGTTGGTTGTCTGTGGTCTCTATTATAGCGTATCTACAGGGATGTATAACATCTGAAAAAGTAAACTAATACACGGCAATTCATCAGCACAAGAACAGTTAGGAGCAGCAATATTGTGACTGTAGAACCTAAATGGTGGCGTCAGCAAATATAAACAGTATATTAATAAAAACCAACAACAATTTAAGCCTTCTATCCATTTCTTTTCTAGTTTGTTTTCTTTTTTTTTCATTCTCTCGAGTATGAGTGTGCGGGTTCGATTCCAGGTCAGGCAAGTACCAATCTAACTTTTCTAAGTTATATATACTTTCTAAGTATATCTTGGAAACCAATGACTGATTAAAAGGTGAAGGAAAACATCTTGAGGAAACCTGAACTTTAAGTCTGAAATGGCCAACCCGCATTGATCAAGCGTGGTGGTTAAGCTCAATCCTTCCCTTTTTTTTAATAATTATAAACTAGCGCTTGACCGCAATCCCGCCTGATGGTAAGCAGTGATGCGATCGTTGATGGTAAAGCGCGCTAGTTTACTCATAAAAACTGAGCGAATAGGAAGGAAGACGGCAGTTGAGCGAGGTGATGCAATGTTAAACCCAACAACACGACCAACGATGCTGCGCCAAAGGGAGATTGATCTGAAGACCCTCCACGACCAAACTCCCAACACAACAACATTAGCCGCATCGTACCCGGCACACATCGCAACACAACTGCTCAGACCCGTCCTCCGTACGGCTTTACCAGACATCATGCCGGAACAAGACAAATCGCTTGGCGGCAAGGCTTTGTCTAGTGGGTGGTAACTTCTGCCGGCGGCCGATGTTATGAGAGGAGACTTGTGTCCAGCAGTGGGACGATAAAATATTGATGATGATCCATTACATTACCGGTCTGCCTCTTTTACAAACACTGAACAATTTCTAAATTCCGTTGACACCACTCTATTTGATCTGATTATAGTAATGATCATTACTATAATCAGTTTGTTTAACAACGCAAAAGGGCTACCCAATTTTGTCGTCCTCAGTAGCGCAGCGGTCAACACGCCTGCCTGCGACGTGGAGGCCCCGGGTTCGATCCCCGGCCAGGTCATGATGGAAAACGATCTTTTCCTGATTAACCTGGGTCTTGGATGTTTATCTATATATGTATCTATTATAAAATATAGTATCGTTGAGTTAGTATCCAATTACACAAGTCTCGAACTTACTTTGGGGCTAGCTCAATCTGTGTGATTTGTCCGTATATATTTATTTATTTAATTATCACAGCAGTTTTTATGTGTGAGTGACAGTTAAAAAAAAAAAGAACTACTATCTCGTGTCCCCTCAACTTATTAAGATCCATACTTTAACCGTTTCAAACCGTGTCTTATTTCATTTTGCAAACATTATTTTAACGTCACATGAACTGCAAACACGAAAACAATAGTCGATAAACAACTATATATGACAGACAACCGTGCAGGTAAGTCCGGAAAGAGGAAGCCAATTTATCTTTGCAAACAACCCAGCCTTTTCTAAATCTTACACAGAAAGACTTAAAGATGAAAATCAGACCCCTTGTATGCATTTCTTATCGTTGTTTATTTAAAGGTACGTAAGCTGCTTTTGATTTGTGGGCAAACATGACACAACGTTGTTTATGATTTCCTTGGGAATAAAGAATAATGTTTTCCACAGTCAAATGTAAAGAGTTTATGTTTTTTTGTCTTTGTTTCTTAAGGACACCTGTTATTATACAGTATTCATTGGGCTTGTTGATAGGTTTGGGATTTCATGTGTTCATAAATGACTTTAAAGGAAAGTACGGGCTGGGGCTTAAGGCTAAATAATATCTATTCTTCGACTCGGTGGTCGAAATGGGTGGACCCTCCATCTACACTAATATTATAAAGAGGAAAGATTTGTATTTTTATGTGTAACGAATAAACTCGAAAAGTACTGGACCGATTTTAATAATTCTTTTTTCATTAGAAAGCTACATTATCACTGAGTAACATAGATTAAGTTTCATTTTGGATAAAAATAGGATTCCGTAAGATATTTGGGGTTTTTGAACACAAGGTGTAAAAAATCAACCAGAAAAGTTACTTAATTCGCGGACGTTGCCTAAACTATAAAAGATAGAACCATAAAATGTTTTAATTAATTGTATATCA
This sequence comes from Sesamia inferens, assembly GCA_037179545.1. Lineage (NCBI taxonomy): Eukaryota > Metazoa > Arthropoda > Insecta > Lepidoptera > Noctuidae > Sesamia > Sesamia inferens. Next base: position 6,533,887 of record CM073937.1, on the reverse strand, counting down.
TATAAATATCACTAGAAAAGTCCCCAACACACTATATCTATCTATGTCGAGTGCGGCACAACAACCATTTTTTTATTTAAAAATGTTGTTTTTTTTTTTGGACTATGTTTAAACGCATTTATTTTACTCATGCTATTAATCCTTATCATCATTTCAGCCGAAAGACGTCCACTGCTGGACTTGTCTTGACACAACTTGTCGGGGGCCTACCCACGCTACGTCTTCCGGTGCGTGATCGCCACTCGAGAACCCGTCGGCCCCATCGGGTATCGGTCCTACGGGCAATGTGTCCAGCCCATTGCCACTTCAGTGTTGGAATTCTTCGGGCTATGTCGGTTACTCTCGTCCTTCCGCGGATCTCCTCATTCCTGATTCGATCGCGCAGTGAAACTCCAAGCGTAGCCCTCTCCATTGCCCTTTGAGCGACTTTGAGCCTTCTTATAAGGCCCATTGTTAGCGACCACGTCTCAATTCCATAAGTCATCACTGGCAACACACACTGGTCGAAGACTTTTGTCTTGAGACACTGCGGTATTTCGGACGAGAAGATTCTACGTAGTTTCCCGAAAGCAGCCCAGCCGAGTTGGATTCGACGATTGACCTCTTTCTCGAAGTTGGACCTTCCTAACTGGATAGTTTGTCCCAGGTACACGTAGCTGTCAACAACTTCGAGAACAAAGTCTCCAATCTTTATAGGAGTCGGTACAACATGGGCATTAGACATGAGTTTCGTCTTGCCCATGTTCATTTTAAGACCGACTCGCTTGGAGGCCCTACTGAGGTCTTCCAGCATTGTACTCAGGTCCTCCACGGTCTCAGCCATGACTACGATATCATCAGCAAACCGAAGGTGTGTCATGTACTCGCCATTGATGCCCAGTCCTTTCCAGTCCAGAACCTTGAAGACACCCTCCAATGCAGCGGTGAACAGTTTCGGAGAGATAACATCTCCCTGTCTGACACCACGCTGTAGAGGTATTGGTTTCGAGGTCTGGTCCTGTATTCGCACTGACATGGTGGCGTTTTCGTACAAACCCTTCAGCGCTTCAATATACCGATAGTCTACTTGGCACCGTTAGAGAGACTGCAGTACAGCCCAGGTCTCGATCGAATCAAAGGCTTTTTCGTAGTCCACAAACGCCAAGCAAAGGGGTAGGTTATACTCCTCGGCCTTCTGTATAACCTACCGCAGCGTATGTATGTGGTCTACTGTGCTGAAGCCTTTTCGGAAACCGGCTTGTTCGGGCGGCTGAAAGTCATCAAACCTGCAGGCGAGACGATTCGTGAGGACTCTTGAAAACAACTTATAGACATGAATCAGAAGTGAGAGGGTCTGTAGTGTTTCAAAAGGGTGTTGTCACCCTTTTTGAAAAAGAGTACCACCACACTTCTGTGCCATGCCTGTGGCGTTTTTCCCTTAACTATGACGGAATTAAATAAGTTCTGAAGGGCCCTAAGGATCGGTTCACCACCCGCCTTCAGAAGCTCTGCCGTTATTCCGTCATCGCCCGGCGCCTTGTTGTTTTTAAGCTGTTTCAGAGCCAATCGAATCTCCTGCAGGCTGACGTCCGGGATATCTTCAGTGTAGTGTCGGGTTAATCTTGCTCTAGGGTCTTCAGCAAGATTTAATGCGGGTCTTGTCGTCGAAGTGTAGAGCTGTCCATAGAAATTCTCGACTTCCCTCAAAAGCTTGGGCCCGGACGTTATGATCTTGCCGTCGTCAGTCTTCAGCTTGCTAAGCCGGCTATGCCCAATAGTCAGATCTCTAGCGAAAACTTTAGAGCCTCTGTTTCGCTCTATAGCCTCCGTTATACGCTCGGTATTATACCGACGCAGGTCGTGCTTCAGAGACTTTGAGATCTGCTTATTGAGCTGCCGGTATCTTCAAGCATCACTTGACGAACGCAAAATCATCTCACGTCTGTCCTCCATGAGCTCGAGAGTGTAGTTCAAAAGCTTTTTAGTTCTATTGGTACGGCGGGTCTTAAAATACTTAGTGCTGACCGTACGGACAGCTTCTACAAACCCGTCATTGTATTCGTCCAAGTCGCCACTTAGGCATTCGAAGCGATTTTGGAGCTCGAGCGGGAAACCTTCGCAGTTGTGGATCTGGATGGGTGCTGGCCGGAGCTTGGACTTCATCAGGCAAGATCTTTCGGACACTATGTTCAGATTCAATGTGCCTCTGACCATACGGTGATCGCTGCCGCATTTGAGCGAGTTGATCACTGAGACATCATTGAATATGTGCCTTTTTGTCGTCAAAATGAAGTCTATCTCATTCTTAGTGACCCCGTCGGGACTGATCCAAGTCCACTTTCGCTGTTCACGCTTTTTGAAGAAGGAGTTCATCATAAAGAGTCCCTCCTTCTCCATGAAGCCAGCTAACATGTGGCCCGGTGGTTCCGACGCCTAAATCCATAATTTCCCAGTCCGAGCTCTTCATCGCTCCGTTTTCCAAGTTTAGCGTTGAGTTCCCCCATGATAACGCTGTAGTGAGTTTTAGAGCTATGTATGGCTTTAGAGATGACCTCATACATAGTCTCTACTTCATCGTCGGAGTGTGTCGAGGTCGGGGCGTATACCTGAATGTCCTTCAGCGAATACCGTTTGGTTATTCTGAGTACCAGGAACGCCACCCTGGTCGACACACTCTCGATCTTCACCACATTGTCTACAAGGGACCTGTGGACGAGGAACCCGACACCACCTTGGGACTGATGGTCGCCCTCCCGGAAATAGAGCAAGTTACCGGATTTAAGGATTATCGAGTCCTCACCCTCTCTTCAGACTTCAGATAATCCCAGGACACCCCATCGCAACTTGCTCAATTCTTCCTCCAGCTCAATAACCCTCTCGTCGGTCCGCAGTGTGCGCATGCTTAGTGTTGCCAGATCGATCCGTCGTTGTTTGTGGTAGCCGGATCTCTTCCGGAGATTCTTTGCACCCCTTGCCCCGCCGTTACCTTGGCCGCTACCACAATGGCCAGGAATAGCGGAGCTGCCGAGGACTAGAGGCCTTGGCTTAGTCGTGTGCATCATTTGGGGGGGTTTGCCATAATCCCCACGCTTGGCAGGCGGGTTGGGGATCGCAGGATTTGATATTCCACAGAAGAAGCGCTGCTGCCCGCTTCCCTGATGAGAGTTTTGGAGAGTATGCGCGGGAATTTAAGTGTTTTCAAGGGTAGACTGAAGAGGCTCTTAATAAATTAGCGTGCTTCAGGCAATCAGCTACAAGCATGTGTAATATGATTAACAAAGGGATAAATTTAAGAGGAAATGCCAAATTTAACAAGCTTAATTGAAACTTTCGTTAAACCTAATTTAAGAAACATTTCTACAGTGCGATGTGACAAATAAAAGAAATTAATGTCTTAGGTAAATGCGCAGGTCTACAGAATTAATAAATAATAATAATAACATTTATTCAATAATTGTTTACAGTCAGGCAGGCTATAATTTCTTGTTACAACCGAGTTAGACATCTGTAACCGAGACACAATATATACAATAGACAATAGAAATAGCCATTGAATAGAGTCAATATTTACAAGTGCAAATAAAACAGATAAATAAAATAACATCAATAGGAAACAAAATTATCATTTTTATAATTTGTCAGAATTATTAAATTAGCACTGAACAGTACGGGACTACTGAAAAATAGTTGGAAGAAAGTTGCCAATGATAATGATTGTTGACTTTTCCTTCACTCATCATCATCACTGCTGGACAAAGGCCTCCCTAAAGCAGAAGAACCTCCACAGCGACCAATACCGTGTTTCTCCCATATAACGAGTTTCTTCCCTAAACCCAATAGATTCAGGAAACTTAACTTACTACTGGATAAAATACTGACTTAAAAATCTCATCATGATGTAAGCATCACTTGTTTTCTATTATCTATTAAATCCAGCCCCTTTTCTGGGGTGTTCTATGCTTCCCGCATACTTTGAGCGCATGAAATTCCGAGATTAGGCTAGGAAACGACAATCTCTTCATTACAGTATGAATTAATATTTACTCATGTAAATGTTCATTAGTACTATATATACTTACTCGTAGTTAGCTAAATATTTGATGTTGTATTTTGGAATGATAGCGTGCTTATACAACGTTGTATTTTGGTTATGAAACCCGAAATACGCGTTCAATATTTTTAAGTAAAGAATTTATGTATGAAATTTCTAAAAGATATCATGAAAATCCACAAAGTTATGAGCTTGTTATTTTAATTGGTTGTCTCAACAAAAATATGGTCAACGTACCGCTCGCCCGCCCGTGCCTGTAGCGATGCGGCGCGGGGGGGGTCCAAGTACAATGATCTACCGTCAGCTGTGTTGTGCGCTCGGTAACCACACTGCAACAATTTCTAAATGTATTTGGGGAAAAAATATAACATGGTGTAAAAATTATTGAAATCCATTCAGTTGCTTATTCTGAACAAACTATCAGGATTCGTATAAAGTGAAAATAAAGTTGTAAGTATATTAGGGTCTGGTATAGCTACTCTAAAATTGTTCTTAATATTCACTTTAAGCTAAAGGAGAATTTAAAGTAAACCAAAATTACCCCTATTTCTGCAAATGTGTTTTTGATTGTACGATACTTTTAGCTTTAATAATATACTTTTCTCCCTTGGGCAGATTTCTATTTGCGGATTTGATTTTTATTAGATTATGATTATTTCATTTAAATAGTCACTTTATGTATTTCAGAAGTGTGAAGTAAGATCATGAGGACTTTTGAATATCTTTATATCGGGTTTCCTTTTTTTTTTTTTCACTACAAAAATCTCCACAAAAAACAGAAACAAATGAATGTCCTAAACTGGATCGATCTGTACTTGCTCCAAAACGGATCAAATGGTGACAATGATAAAACAATCAGCGGTTGGAAATAGTTTACTAATTAGTGTGTATTGTTAGAACTTATTGACCATCTGCAACAGGTTCTTGTACTTTATTTGGAAAGTAATCCCAATGATTTATTTGATACTGCCTAATTTTGAATACAGTATTGAAATATACTACTATTTAATCACATATAGACTGCTGCGGTAGATAATAATTGCAGTGGTGAGAACCTGTGTTAGCGACCCCGAAATAGGAGTTGTAAGGTCACATTTTCGACCAGGTGCTTTACCCTGTGTAAATCATTTCATCACCATTTCTCTCAAAAACAGTAACAGGAAACTTCGTGAGAAAATCGGTATAACCCAGAAGCAAACATTGCGTGGTTGATTACTGCCCTGAGGAAGCCTTTGTGCCAGTAGAGGGAAGTTTATACGATGATACGTATATTTATTGTTATAAAGTAAAGTGCGATTCCGCCTGATAGTAAACATTGAAGCAATCGTTGATGGTAAAGCGCACTAGTTTATTATGAGCCTATTCACTCTTGTCTTGAGCTCGCTAAAATTTCAATCGGACGGGAAGACCGCTATAGGCAAATCGTTCCAGCCTTTCGATGTATGCGGTATAAACAACGAGGTGTAACGTTTTGTGCGGATCGTAGTGTTGTCAACAACGTAAGTCATGTAACTCCCGCGCAGTTCTCCAAAATACCGAAAGGCTAGTTACCCTACGAGTGCGTTCTGGGTTTTGAAGATTGGTCTTATCCAAATGTGGCAACACGCAATAAGATCAACAAAGCCCTTTCTTTCATGAAATACACTTCGGACTGTCACAATATAACCCTTTGTCACTTACGCTTGAGAAAACAAATTGTGTCACGTTTGAGATTACTAACATTACATCACGGATTTCCTCAGACAAGCAATCGCAGCATGACTACAAAACGCCTCGGACACACAAATTCCTATTTTACAGACCTTCAATCGTCAATTTGACAGTATACCATCTTGTCTTATGAAGCAATGAGCACTTTACTTGTGATTACAAAGTATACAGGCACGCTATAAATGTTGTGTAGTTTTTTTTATATATAATTATAAACTAGTGCTTGACTGCAATTCCGCCTGATGGTAAGCAGTGATGCAAACGTTGAAGGTAAAGCGCGCTAGTTTATTAAGTGTCTATTTACTCAAAAAAAAAAAAAAAAAACTGAGTGAATAGGAAGGAAGATGGTAATTGAGCGAAGTGATGCAATTTTAAACCCAACAACACGAGGGACGATGCTTTGCCAGAGGGAGATTGATCTGGAGACCCTCCACGACCAAACTCCCGACACAACAACATCTGGCGCATCGTACCCGGCACATATTGCAACACAACTGCTCAGGCCAGTCCTCCGTACGGCTTCACCAATAATCATGCCGGAACACGATGAATCGTTTAGCGGCAAGACTATGTCTGGTGGATGGTAAGTTCTGCCGGTAGCCATTGTTATGGCATAATACCGAGTAAGTGCAGGAGCTAACACGATCCTCAAGACAATGCTGTGTGCGGGTATGAGTGTGTTACAGGCTAACGCTTTTATTTGTCCTCACTAACATATTCACAGTATCTATGTATGCTTAGTAACGACTAGTAAAGCGTAAGTCATAGTGTGAGATAGAAATACTATACCTAATCAACGCTCAAGATTTATTTGCCAAACAAATAACAGTATTTGGAAATACAACTTTAATTCTTACAGAATAAAGCTCCAACACTACAACTTCAATCATTCTTATATCTTTCTAAATAGTGCTAGTCGCTCTGAAATTAACTTTAGGCTTGATAAAATAAAGTTCATATTTTTATAGCATGTTAGTGGTTAACTTGAAAAAAATCCTTCAGTTGAAAAGATTTAAATAGACTTTAGGATATAGTATACGATTAGACAACCTCGTCCCTGTTTTCTTGGAAGACACCACATCACAGGCAACATTTTGTTGTTACTAAAGTCTCGGGGAACTTATATAATATGATATGTAGCTTCTTCCATTTTTGGGTGTTTCCATCAGAAACATTTTTCTGTAGTAAACTGAATTTGTGCCCAGCTGATGGTACACATCCATCCCAAAATAACTGGCAAAATTTATCACACGACTCCATTCCCTGGAAAAGAAAGGTCAGAGGACCTAACCCCGCTGGGAATATTCAGGAGTAATATATTTTTGCACCTACAACATTCAATAGAACTTCAAATTCAAAATAATTTTAGAATTAGAACCGTAGTATCTACAGAAGTCCGTCCACCTGCCATCTCATATGAACCAAACGCCATGTTTGATAAGGGGTTCTCCCAAAATTAATCAGTCTCACGTCTGGGGTACATAACAGTAACCCAATTATATGGGCCCCTTTGTACACGTCATCAGCATACAAGGGCTGTAGGGAACACCAGATTTAAATTTAGTAGGTATAGAAATATTGATCGATTTTCGAATGACGAGGATTTTAACCGAGGCCTTATTTTTGAAGTAGGTACTGGCAAACTTGGCAGGCTTCGAGCCTCCTTGGAATCAATTACATTGAACGTATTCGAAATGATTTAACCTCATTATTATTTTTTCTGTTATTGTATAGTGAGATATATGCTTGTGGATAAGTAATATTAGTCGCATGGATCGTCTGTCTCTAGTTCTGCATTCATGTTAGCACTAAAATCTCATGAAATGGGAACTGAAGAGTAATTCTGTAACCTTCCCACCGTGAAAACTAAGGTGAATTCGGCATAGAGTAAGCTATTATTCTGATAAATGCAAGGGATTGACACTATGGACAACTTATTTCACTCAGATTTTTAGAGAATCGACGACTGATCGATAGAGTCACTACAATATAGGTTTTCGAGGGAATAATGTAAGCAATTTAGAATTCAGCCAGGGACAATGAAAGCTCAGTAAATTGAAGATCAACATAAATTGTTCACATTATGAAATCAGTAGGAATATATTATTCTAATCCAACCGTTATTTGAGACAGTCGTGTCACATTGCAACACAGTAAAATGAAGTGGGTATGTCCATTTGTTAAACCATAAATTCCATTCCTCTAACTTTCATGTTATTTCTTTCCTTACTCTCTTTTTTATCTTTATATTTCCTTCCTTCTTCTTTCTTTTCCTTTAGTTTATTCTCCAAAATATCTTCTGCACTGCCACCCATAACGTCTTTGACCAACAAAATTGTATTAATCAAATGACCTCTCACCCGTGTTTCTTCACTTGCCTGTACGCCAGGGCCATGGTTTCTTTTTTAACCAACCCATAACCCTGCCCCAGGAAGCTTCGGTCTTCCTGGACCCCGTCACGATGTGCTGACATCTATGTTCTATATTCTATGTTACGGGTTTGGTTTCCGCACTCAGTCCCTCCAGCTGATCATTATACGTGAGCCATGATGGCCTTTAGTGGTTATTCCAGCCAGCCCACCTCCCTCTAGAAGCCCATTAGGTCTCTTAGCCTGTTGAGGACGTCTGTGTAAGATCTTGGTACCCCAATGGTTTTACTTCTGATTTGGGTAACGCCTGTACACTCGAAGAGTACATGCGCAACTGTTTCATCAGCCTCTATGCGGGCTCTGCACAGAGAACTGTCTGTTATACCTATTGTATGGAGATGCTTATTCAGCGAGCAGTGGCCCGGGATTAATAGTACGCCTTTCCTATCCAGGCACAACAGCCTTTTGGTTAGCCTGTCATCCAGGGATGGCATAGCCTACTTGGACAGCCTGCAGCCCGGTGACGAGGACCACCAAATATCCGCTTGTGCGTAGATATACCTTTGTAGCTAGGTAGCCCATTGTGCCTATCCCCTTTATTCAAATACGCAGGTGCGTATTTGAATAAAGGGGATAGGCACAATGGGCTCTGGTCCGCTAAGCAACGCGCTGGATGCCTTTACAGCCAATTCGTCAGCTGCGTTATTACCCAGTAAACAGCTGTGTCCATTTATCCACTGTAGGTCAAAGGCGCCTTCGATGTCGATGAAGACGGCCAGTGCTGAGCATTTATGGTTCACGGCCTATTCAATGTTGGATACTACACTGTGCAGCGCGGATTCTGTTGAATTGCCTGAGTTGCGCGAACCTGTTGAAGGTGTTGATTGCCCACTTGAGCCGGTCTTCTGTTATTAGTTTGTAGGCATTGGACCAGTCCTGCTCTGTTGGAGTCCATTCTGGTGCAGCCTCCTAGGTCCTCTCCTCTAAGAGTTTTCAGTCCGGGGAGAGGATTTCCAGGATGACTTGCTGGTTTCCTGATCCATTATTGTGTATGGGCCGTCGGGTTTTTTCAGCACTCCAAGAGTTCGGTCCTGATCAGTTGATAGGATTTTTCTTACCCTTGCAGTTTCATTGTTGTTCTCTATAGACTCGCAAAATTTCCGCCACGCTGTCCTACTGACGGGCGGTCCCAATTTGCTTTTTGTATGTATATTGGGTTTCTTTGTATGTTTCCCAGTCTTCTGTGAGCCTACTGTTTTTGGCTCTGCTAAAGTGTTTCCGTAGTGTTTGACGTAGCTTACCGAGTTCGCGGTTCCACCACGGACGTCACTTGCTGTTGGCTCGCGGTGTCCTTAGCTTTTTTTTTTTTTTTTGTTCCGGGGTGGAAAATCCTCAATGGATGTCCCCCGCCCTGGGGTGACGACGAGGTGGTCTGTCAGACTCCTACTGACTAAAAACCACCCCGGTGTCTCTCCGGTCACGTGCGCACGGAACCGCGGTAGTCCCTGATTCTGCCGCGGCCCCACACTCTCGTGCCGGCCCGGTCTGTCCGAGCCTCGCCTCCTGCACGGGGTGGTGAGGTGCTAAACTACCCCGTGCATTGCCTCTGAGGCGTGCGCCGACACTCGCGCGCGCCTCCGCCTCGGGGTCCAACTAATAGGGGGTGGGGACTTCCCCATGTCCCTCGCCCCTGGACCCTGAATGGGTCAAAGACTTATAAATGCATGATTTGAAATGGGGGCCGGAAGAGGGCGTTATCCGCCCTTCCTCTGCGCCCGGTGCGTCTTCTGCGGCCCGGGAAGGGAGTTGAGATCCTCTCTCCCGTTCCGCAGCTTCCTTCTGCGACATCACGTCCTCGCAGAAGGACACCACCGCGTCCCACGACTCTGCGCTACCGACCATCTTCCGCACTACTGCCGGCAGCGTCAGGTCGCCTCCTACTTCGTTTGTGAGGACACGGCGCTGCTCCTGCCAAGCCACACCCTCGGAGAGCGTGTGCTGCGCCGTGTCCTCCCCGCATTGGACGCAGTGGTGGCACCGAGCGTCCGGCTCCCTGTCTATACGTCGCAGGTACTTGCCGAAGCAGCCGTGCCCCGACAGCACCTGCGTTACCCTGAACGACAGGGAGCCGTGCCTCCTCCCGAGCCAGTCGTCGAGTACTGGCTGGATCGCCTCGACGGTAGCGAGGCCGGCAGTAGGGCGCATAAGCCTCTGCCGCCAATCCGCCACCAGGACCTGACGGAGTTCCTCTCGGCGCAGCTCGATTTGCTGCTATACCGGACTGGAGCCCCGTGTCCGCTCTTCCTCGCGCCATCGGTACAATGACGCGAGTACTTTCGCCTCTAGGTCCCAGGGCGGGGATCCGGCCAGGACGCGAGCCGCCTCGTAGGAAATCGTGCGATACCCACGGACGACCCTGACGGCCATCGCCCTCTGCGGTTTACGCAGAATGGCGAGAGTTCCGGCCGTCAGGTCCATCGCCCACACAGGGGCCCCATACAGGGCCATGGACCGCACGATTCCTACGTATAACCGTCTACAGGCGGCGCTCGAGCCCCCCATCTTGGGAAGCAACGTTGATAGCGCGCCTGCTGCACCCATCAGCTTGGGCGCCAGTCGCCGGAAGTGAGGCCTGAATTCCCAGCGGCTGTCGAGCACCAATCCCAGATACTTCATAGTGGACTCGACAGCTATCCGGGCCCCGCTGACTAGGATATGTGATTGCGGCGCTGGCGCACGCCGGGGGCCATGAAATACCATGGCCTCCGACTTGTCAAGGGCCACCTCCAGGCCCAGGCGCCGGATGCGGGTAACCACCTGTGACACCGCAGCCGTGGCTACCAACGTCGCTTCCCTGTGCGAGCTCCCCCGGGCGGTGAGAAGCGTGTCGTCCGCATAACACGTCAAGTCGGCGCCCGATGGGAGCTCGCCTCTCAGCACCCAGTCGTAGCCGATGTTCCACAGGAGCGGTCCCAAGACCGATCCTTGTGGAACACCGCACGACATTTGGTGCCGAGCGGCACCGTTACGTCCCCAATGGATGACGCACAGTGTCCTTAGCTTACAGCAAGCGTGGTAAGCTTCTATTACGTATTCTGAGAGCTTTGTTACGGTGTATTCCAGTTGTGCAATTTCTTTTATATTTGTTTGTGACATGTGCTGACATATCTTTGAGGCGCGCGTGAAACACAACGCTCCGTCGACTTGGGCCTGGCTAGGAAATTAGGAAGGCAGCGAGATGCCTTCTACTCGCTCTATCTCATAAACCTTGATAACTATACAGCTTAAAGTGTTATAAATGACGTATTTATGTATTTGTGTTGGCGCCATAATAAAAAATACTACAAACTTTTGTTTTTTTCGTGTGCAGTTACAGCTCGCGCGTTGCCGCTTTTTCTTCCTAGATATATTTTATATGACTTTCCAGTGGAAGGATAAATAATAAATTAGGTATAAATATTACTGCCCGAAGAAGGATGATCGTAATTTAGATTCTCTATAAACTAGAGTTAGTACTCAACAATACAGACGGCTCATAAACCACATCGCCTCGAGAATTTCCATGGAACTCATTATTTAAGCGAAATTACTCGTAGTCTAAATACACGAGCGTCTCATACATCAAATAAGTTGAAATCTTGGAAGATTACTCATCAATAAGTGGGATTGCTTTTAGTTATTTGGCTAAAAAAATATCTTCACCTTAGAATGAAATAATGTCAAACATTTTCTGTCCTCAAAAGAAATTGACGCTTGACAAATTCTTTACCGACCATCAAAATGTTATGTTAGTAATTGCGGATGAGAATCTTCTCCTTCTTCTTATTCAGCCTATGGATGTCAGCTGCTGTACAAAGGCCTCCCGCAAAGCTTTCCGCGATGACCGGTCTTGTGCGCCCGCATCCATCGGTTTCCCGCGACCCTCACCAGGTCATCGGTCCACCTTGTTGGGGTCTTACTACGCTCTTGATGAGAAAGTACTACTTTAGTTTCTCAGGCTCATGGATAATAATAACAGCAATACAGGTCGATCGATTCATCAGGTTAAGCTACGCTTAGCGAGGTTGATCTGCGGATGGGTGACATACCGAGATCCCTCCTTACCTCGGAAATCATGCATTTATAAGTCTTTGACAGTCGTTACGAGTCATCAGAAGCTCGAAAGTCTGACCACCAGTCTTACCAAGAGATATTGTATTACCCAATACTTGGGTTGTGGAGGCCATATTCAGCTAAGTTTTTATTAATTTGTATTTTAATGTACACCAGAAAATAAAGACACAGAAAATACAATACAAAACATGTTTTTTGTTTATGCGAAACCCGAAACACGTGTCCAGTATTTTTGAGTAAAGAATCTATGTACAAAATTTCACAAAGATATCATGAAAAACCACAATACTATGAGCTTATTATCCTATTTGGCTGTTCCAACAAAAATATGGTCCACGCTTCGCTCCGAGCGCGGTGCGTTGACCTCTGGCTGCAGCTGTTGCGCGAGCGCGGAGTACTATCTACCGTGAACGCTCGGTATCCACACAGCAATAATTCCTGAATGTGTTTGAGAAAAATTATAACATGGTGTAGAAATTATTTAAATCGATTCAGTTCCTTATTCTGAACCAACTAAATTCAGGTTTCGCATAAACAAAAAATAATGTTCTATAAACGTTGAAATAGTATCGTTTGTTGCCAATAAGGACACTTATTCTATAATTTATAATACATACATACATATACACTTTATCCTAGACTACCCCGACACTACACCGACGATATTTCGGACGTCAGCCTGTACGAGATTGGTATGGCCCTGAAACAGCTCAAGAATGATAAGGAAATGATGGAATTACGGCTGAGCTTCTGAAAGTGAGTGGCAAACCGGTTCTTAAAGCGCTTCTGAAGCTATTTAATTCCGTCATTCTTAAAGGCGGAACGGCTAAGGCGTGGCACAGGAGCGTGGTGGTGTTTTTTTTTAATAAAAGGTGATAATGACCTACTGAAAAAACTACAGAGCGATATCCCTCCTGAGCCATGTCTATAAGCTGTTTTCTATAGTCATCGCGACTTGCCTTGCTCGCAGGTACGCTACATCTTCTCGTCATCCAAGATACCACGGTGTCTCAAGACTAAAGTCTTTGACCAGTGTGTGTTGCCAGTGATGACTTACGAAACTGAAACGTGGTCGCTCACATGGGCCTCATAAGAAGGCTCAGAGTCACACAAAGGGCAATGGAATTGCGTGATCGAATCAAAAATGAGGAGATCTGCAGAAGAACCAAAGTCACCGACATAGCTCTTCGAGTTGCTTAACTTAAGTGGCAGCGCAGGGATGCCTCCAACAAGGTAGACAGATGACCTGGTGAAGGTCGCGGGAAGCCGATGGATGCCGGCAGCACAAGACCGGTCATCGTGGAAAGCCGAAGAAGAAGAAGAATACGATACACATTACAGTCCTTTTTGGTAACAAACTAAATTATTTCAATATTAAAATCCTTATTGAAATTTAGTCCTGATTCACCCCTGCATCCCTTTTCACCCTGTTTGACTGTAGGTATATTTTTTACATTCTAATGGTAACCTCTCAGGTAATAATAACACGGGCACAAGTATATAAATTCGTGTATTGGAAGGTTGTGGTATCAATTTTCGATTCTGATCTATTCGCTGTATCCACTGTGAGCAAGTTTACCTCACAGACTATTTATTAAGACGTTATTTTTGTTTATGCGAAACCTGGATATAGTTTGTTCAGAATAAGCAACTGAAACAATTCCAATAATTTTTATACCATGTTATATTTTTTCACAAATACATTTAGAAATTGTTGCAGTGTGGTTATTGAGCGCTACGCAACTTACGCGTGCGCATGGCCGCGCTCAGCTGATGCCACAGGTCAATGCACTCGGCTCGCCCTCCCCAACGGAGCGTGGACCATGTTTTTGTTGGGATAGCCAAGTAGGATAACAAGCTGATAACGTTGTGATTTTTCATTAAATATTTTTGAATTTTTTTACATAGATTCTTTACTTAAAAAAACTGGACACGTGTTTCGGCTCTCGCATAAACAAAAAATATGTAATGTTGTATAGAAACCAAATAGTTCCACAAACAACATATTCGTCTCTGCCATATAATTCATATCACTTACTTACCCCTTAGATTGCTCCCTTCCGCAACGTTATTGCATTAGGTTGTACCCCTCAAATTGCCCGTAGATAACACCCCCTCGTATTTGTAAGAGGATTTGCATTCCTTATCTCTGACGGATTCTGTGACATGCAAGGGGTCTTATGACTACGACACACGATGGTATTATTAAGGTATACATTGCTGCTTTTGAACGGAGAAGGTTTTGTATAGAGGTTGAAAAGTCGTCAATGGACATCAAAATGTGTGTGTGAGATTAATTTTGGTAATCTTAACCTGTCTATTTGTTCCATTGTTGTGTTATGGAGAGGAAATGGATTGTTGTTGTAATCTATAGGATGTATATACAGTGTAATTCTATGTATTCTATTCTGTTACATATTGTTATTAAAATCAATCTTCGTGTACTATACGAAATTCGAATCAGTTAAGCTCAGTAAAGCTTGAATTGATTGTATGATGACAAGAATGAATTTGGACTATATGCATCTTATGCAGGAGTGCACAGCAATGTTCAACTTAAACTTCAGTTAGTTTTTACGGATAAGGCATAAGGTAAGGAAAATTGGAGAGGTGTGGTATAGGTCCTTGACCTATTGCGGGACAAAATCGGTTCGCAGAAAATAAAGGATTTTTTGAGTTCCGCTAAAACCGGTTTTAAGGAAAACGTACTGCATTTTCTGAGACTAGAAAATTACACCAGGATTGTATTGCATGACATGGGAGTCAAGAAATATGCAAATGAAATAATATATTCAGGTTCAGTTGTAAAAAATACAGAATACAAATATTATAATGCTAACACAAGTTGTACCACCTGATACTGATTTTCAGTTGCAACCTTCGAGTACCATATGCAAAAATAACAAACTTTTGAAATATGTGCGTTCGTTTTAAATAATTGTATTCGAAAAAAATACTTGTCTTTTACCATATCATCACTATTATCATCATTTCAGCCGAAATACGTCCACTTCGGACATAGGCCTCCCCCAAGGATCTCCACGACGATCGGTCCTGCGCCTCTCGCATCCAGCAGTTTCCCGCAATCAATTAGTGTCGGCATAAAAAATAAACAAGCCAAATTATTGTTTTTAACAATAGGTTAAAAATAATAATAATCTATAGATAAAAAAACCGCCCAAAATTTCTGATATATATAATAGAATTATTGTGAATTCAAGCAGTTTATTAATCTAGATTCTGTTGTGTTTTATTGTATTGAAGTTATCTTTTTTATTTTATTTTTATAACCCAGATTGTTTTATTTACCTTCACTATTTTTTTTCTTATAATACTTTTGTAAAACAAATGTTGTTCGTTTATGCTATTGATGTTTGTTCATAGATGAATAGTTAAATGTGTTATACAGACCGTCTCTTATTCAATATTGACGAAATCGCTGGGGTAAGTTAAGACCACGTCACTTTTGAGGCAAAGGAATAAAGTAGGGGAAGAATTATGAAAGGAAATAAGATTACCTTCCGCTCACTATCAATAATTTATCATTTTTCTATATATAGGGGACATGCAGGCTTCGTAATGTTCTCTTATAAAATGAGGAAAGCGTTTGGAGAAAGTATTGCCTGTTCCAAAAGTAACAGATGAAAATGTAAACAAATTGCATTTCAATTTATTTTTAATAATTATAAACTAGCGCTTGACCGCAATCCCGCCTGATGATAAGCAGTGATGCGATCGTTGATGGTAGAGCGCTCTAGTTTATTAAGAACCTATTCACTCATCATCATCATCATTATCAACCTTTTATCGTCCCACTGCTGGGCACAGGTCTCCTCTCATCAGAGAAGGTTTGAGCGTAATCACCACGCTTGCTCAATGCGGGTTGGCGATTTCAGACTTAAAGTCCAGGTTTCCTCAAGATGTTTTCCTTCACCTTCAGTCATTGGTGTCCAAGATATACTTAGAAAGTACATATAACTTTAGAAAAGTTACATTGGTACTTGCCTGACCTGGAATCGAACCCGCGCACTCATACTTGAGAGGCTGGTGTTTTAACCACTAGGCCACCACGACTTAACCGACCTATTCACTCAGATTGAGCGAATAGGAAGGAAGACGGCAGTTGAGCGAGGTGATGCAATGTTAAACCCAACAACACGACCAACGATGCTGTGCCAAAGGGAGATTGATCTGAAGACCCTCCAAGACCAAACTCCCACCACAACAACATTAGGCGCATCGTACCCGGCACACATCGCAACACAACTGCTCAGACCCGTCCTCCGTACGGCTTCACCAGACATCATGCCGGAACACGACGAATCGCTTGGCGGCAAGGCTTTGTCTGGTGGGTGGTAACTTCTGCCGGCGACCGATGTTATGGCCTACCACCGAGAAAGATTTTTTAGTGAAAATTTGTAGTGCCATTTGTACTCATTTAGATTATATTTTCTTACTACTAACTGAACCCATCATCATCATCATCACCCTCTAGAAGTCCACTACTGAACATAGGCCTCTGCAATTTCACTGAACCCGAAATCTTGAAATTTTTATTTTTAATATTTAATTAACTGCCTGCAAAATTCGTGTCACGTCAGAGCCTAAAATGTGTGCCCCCTTCTGCTATTTCATGTAAGCGGCGCTTGACACTTGCATGAGCGTGCGTGTGTGTTATGTATGCAGTCTGCTACGTGTATTGTTTTAAAATTCAGATGTTTATATAGGATAGCGAAATATATAAACATTGTATTTTAACACACAAATGATAGTACTGCACTTTTATAGTGATACTAAAACAATTGGTGCGACATTATCCCTAAACGGAACTACTAAACTCTCTGGGAGGAGGGGCGTGTCAGCCTTTTACTGACTAAAACCAACCCGTGTTCCTTCATTTGCCTGTACGCCAGAGTCACGGGTTCTTTTATAACCAACCCGCATCCCTGCCCCAGAAGGCGTGGATCTTCGTGGACCTGGTCACGATGTGCTGACATCTCTAAGAGGCGCGCGTGAATCACAACGCGCCGTCAACTCGGGCCTGGTCCTTACCGGGCAGTGAGCAGTGGGCAGCTCGCCGCCGCTCTACCGTATGCTCCACAGTGTCCTCAGGGCGATCCCCACAGTGGTGATACCCTGGTGTTTCCTCCCGCCTTATACGGAACAGGAACCTCCCGAAACAGCCGTGTCCGTGAGGACCTGCGTCAGGCGGAAGGTGAGGGCATCGTAGCGCCTCTCTCAAAGATGGGACTTACCGCCGCTATAAGTTTTCACTTCTGAAAGCTCTCTCGGAGTGCACCCTCATGTTTTTTTTTTACTCTCTTATCTGATACTTTTAGAATATACAGTAAATAAAATACAACGTGGCTCTGTGCAATTATTGACGGGCTGTAATAAAATTTCACCGCAAGTTTTTGAGGCTAGGTCGTAAATAAATGAAACTCGTAGGTTACCCATGCAGTAAATATTGTTTCCAACACAACAGATACTGGCCATAAAAAAGGAATTTTAAATGTTGCAACTTCAGCTCTGTTGCATTTCGAATTTTGAATATAAAACAGCTGACAGTATATTGTGTCCGCATTTTGTGCGTTTAAAAACAGCAGAACCAGAATCTCGAATTACTACCATTAGTCTTTATTGTTATTTCTGTACTAATTTATTAATATCGGTGTTAGGGTTAAAACAAGAATACCTAGCTGTTGAAATAAATATTTAAATGTTATAAACACAGATAGTAAAATAAGTAATTGAGTTCATATTGTATGTTAATTTTTGTAAATACATGCGAATTCTCACAAAATCAAATATTCGTGGTAATATTAGTCATAACCTTTACACGACTTCACTAAGGTAAAACGAAACTAATAATATCGAACGAAAAAAGTCTGCATACACACGAACTATTAAAAAATATTACAATAAAAATTAAATGGTGAGGTGACATCGAAATATAATCGTCTGTCAGTCAGATTTCCAAAAAATACTAGACACGTGTTTCAAATAAACAAAAAATTAAGACGACACAATGCGTTGAAAACTCGTGTGACGTCACTGCACGCTATACTTTTTAGCGAGCAGTGACGTCACCAGCCACCACTCCTGATCTTTCATGCCTTTTATATTTGTCAAATTTCATTGATTTGATAAAACAAAATATACGTATCCAATATTTTTCTATAATCTGAATGACGGACTAAATAGAATCATTTTTTTTACCCAGGAAACATCAACAGACAACATTCAAACATTATGCTGAATGTTCAATAGCGAATTTTGCCGTAAAACTTGCCACACGAAGATATAAACAGAAATTCTTATAGATTTGCACATATCAATAATGACAGCAGATATTAACAATACAATTGTGTGAAACGATCCATTTGCTGAGTTAATTTTTATTGATTTGATAAAACAAAATATACGTATCCAATATTTTTATATAATTTGAATGAAGGACTAAGTAGAATCAATTTTTTTTTACCCAGTAAACATCCCTATTGGTCGATAATTTCACAACTCTTTATTAATAATAAGTCGTGCAAAGAACGATAAACGATATACCTATATATTAAGTTTAATTTAGTCCACAAAAGAATGATCCATAAATCACAATCCATCACATTTATTTTATTTCACTAATTCTTAAAATATCCGAATGATTGATATTGCATCGACGGTCCATCCTGTAAGTATCAGCTTCCTCTACTAAAGAATACAGCGAAATGATAATGATCCGTCCATTGGAATCTTTCCTTTCTTAATTAATTCCAATAATAGTAGCCATTGGAGTGACATTGATTCGTCTTTATGATACTGTGACCAGGATTTGGGGTGGGTGGAAAAATAATCAAAACATTTATATCAAGTGATTGAATGAGTATTATATATTAAATATGATCTAAATGAATGCCCAAATTCTTTGACCTTTTCAATTCAAATGAATATCTAAAATGATTGTCCTTTTTAAACCAAAGTCCACACAATCGATGTATTGTGAGAATCTCACCGTGATAAGATGCTATGAAGCTTTTCATCCACAGTGTGGACATTTCACATGTTCCGCACTTCACATTGTGAACAATATTTTTTTTTTAAATTATAAACTAGTGCTTGACCGCAAACCCACCTGATGGTAAGCAGTGACGAAATTGTTGCTTATTAAGAGCCTGATCACTCTTTCCTTGAAAAAACTTAGATTGTAGTCACACGAAAATGCCGCCGCTGGCAAACTGTTCCAGTCCCAGTGAACGCGGTATAAAAGACGAGGCAAAACGCTTCATCCAGATGGTAGTGGTGCCAACTACGTTAGTGGATACTCGCCGTACGGCGGGCCGTCCGACGGTGAAACGGAGATGGGGGCCGAGGTAGCTGCAATACTCTACACACGAACGGACCTGTGTTTTGTATAACATTAGAAGCTCTCCTGGTTTGAAGTACCGCCGGACCTTTACGATAGAGCCAGGTTTGCATCAGATTTAATTATGGCCTAGCATCAGATAGGATAACAGCTCACTTGACCTAAGTTTTTACGGAGAGATCTTAACAGAATAGAACAAATGGTACCCAAAACATGATTGCTGGGTGGTCATCCAGCAATCGTCAGTCAACCACATATCAGCGGTAACACTTGCACTACGAAATCTGTACTTTCCGTTGTAACATAAAAGCATAGTCGATGTGAAATTTTTGCCACCAATGTGGTTGATTTTTTTTTCGCGGTGAAAAATCCTCCTGGATGTCCGCGGGCCTCCTCTGGTCAAGGGAGGAGTTGTAGGAGCCACCATTGTGCTCGACTCAACCATATCCAATATTAATATTCTTTTAATTGCTCTCGGTGGAAGGCCATAACATCGGCTGCCGGTAGGAGGCTGGGTGGTAACACCCACCAGACAAAGTCTTGCCGCCAAGCGATTCGTCGTGTTCCGGCATGATGTCTGGTGAAGCCGTACGGAGGACGGGTCTGAGCAGTTGTATTGCGATGTGTGCCGGGTATGATGCGCCAAATGTTGTTGTGTCGGGAGTTTGGTCGTAGAGGATCTCCAGATCAATCTCCCTGTGGCGCAGCATCGTTGGTCGTGTTGTTGAGTTTAACATTGCATCACCTCGCTCAACTGCCGTCTTCCTTCCAATTCACTAAGTTTTTTTAGTGAATAATAAACTAGCGCGCTTTTCCCTCAACGATTGCTTCACTGTTTACCATCAGGCGGGATTGCGGTCAAGCACTAGTTTATAATTATTAAAAAAAAAAAATAGATCTCTCGTTGCCTTTTTATTCAGATGATCTTAGATGTAGTTTCTTCTTCAGAATAATTAGCCTATTATGTTAGAGCTGTTAGGACATAGGTCTCCTCTAGGATAGAGAGAGAGAGAGATCAGTACTACCACGCGGGCCTAGTGCAAGTTGGTAGATGACACATGTTTACAAATTTTTGCTTCTAGGATATGCCGGTTTGCTCATGTTTTCCTTCACTGTTTTAAAAGTAGTGATGGTTTAATTATTTACACAAAGAAAAAAAGAAAAGTGCCTATCTGGGTTTAACCTCATGTCTAACGGTTGGGACTGTTGCCCCTGTAGCTCCACTGTTCATCGTATCACATCCTTAGTTTCTTCTTGGTCTGCCTCTTCTTCCATAAAACCAAGACTGTCCTCAAAAAGACTTCCCAAGACAACTCCACCCTAACATTCCTGACAATTTCTGCGAAGTTTCGTCATGTATCTCTCTTCGGCGGAAGTTTTCATTCTCGGCTGAGGCCATGAATAACGTTGGATGTTCGATCGTCCACAGGAAGTAGCTTCCGGCCCCGTATCGTCCCCTTATCTTTTACATTCAACACCAGCGAACTTTTGATCGTTGCGAAATTTAAAACTCGTGAGCGATTTTGTGGTCCTTTGTTGGCCTTTTATTTTGTGAATACAAAAGCTTCAGTTGTGAGTTAAAAGGCGTTGGCTTGAAGGAATATTCTAAAGGATTTTCTTTTATATTTCGCTATCGATTGGAATTGTGTGAAGTTTGTTGAGCTACACGAATTTACTCACTCACGTAAATAGACCTCGATTCGACCTTGTGCCGTAGATACGGATTTTCGAAAGAACATTTGCCTAGCGTATACTAGTTTACTTACCACTGATGTTATCTCTTCAACTGCACCCAAAGTATAGTACTTCAAGATTCCTTAGCAAGTTGATTATACTATAATTTTACTCCTAACAACAATCAGCTAACAGTGTTCGGACCTAATCTCAAGCCGGCGCCAGAAATAGTTCAAATATTTGATCACTTGTTTTGACACATGTGTAGCACGGGTATTTGAGTATTTATTCAAAACTTTGTTAAAACATTTGTACTCTGCCATTCGTTGTCGGTTTCGAGCGCACATCAAAGCGTTCAAAGGTATATGTGTTCAAATGTTTGTGTAGCCTGCTACACAGGCGCAAATATTTGTACAACTATTTGTCTGGGTCTGGCGCCAGCTTCAGTGACAAAAATTGAGCCGTAATCAACCACGTGGACTCAGCAGGGTAATTACGTAACACACTATGGTAGTAGCAATGGATTTCATTTTGACAGTACAACAATATCCATTGGGTTCTTTACGTTTTTGAGCAGACACACTTTTCGAACACATGGAGCAATGCATTAGCAATATGCCTCGAAATGCTTCCAACTCATATTAAAAGTGTGTTAAGTAATTAGTGTGTAGGACGGGTTGGTAAATGTCACTTGAATTTTTAGTTCTTATACATGGGTTTTTAGTTCTTTTATGTGGGTTTCTTAACGATGTTTTCTTTCACAAATCATCGCAATTTTAAAAACACACGCACATAAGCACCATTTAAGAAATGGTACATATACATTGAGCCTCATTAATAAAACACCATCGCACACTCCACAACACTTCCAATTTATCTGCCCATTAATCAAGTCATCATCCAAATCTAATTTCTTTTAATCCTCATCTCGAAACAAAAGCGAAAACCCTTTGCGAAGCTAATTTATTCACAATTCCAAACGGCGCGACATTCGATACAAGGGACCTTTTGTAAAACTCCTGACACTGGCGCTAACGTAGGAAATTAAAGATTCTATCTGCGTAACGAACTCTTCTTGGGAATAGTATTAAACAGAACAAAACTTGGAATTCTCATCTACAGTGAAAAGTCAACCCTATCTCTTTGGTTCAGAGTTGGCATTTCATTATGAAATATTACATAAATTGTTTGAATGCGTTTGCTAGTAAAAAGTTGGACAGAGCTATTAGTGCTGCCTACTCACCTAGATTAAGACTTTATTTCCTGGTAGGAAGAGGTGCACTTCTTATAGTTTTATTTTTATTATTATAGGAAGTCCAAGATAAACTTAGAAACTGCATATAACTTAGAAAAGTTACAATCTCAAACATCTGCAGGACATCTGGACTTTAAGTACTGAAATCGCCAACCCGCATTGAGCAAGCGTGGTGATTACGTTCAATCCTTCTCTGTATGAGACGAGAAACATTTTCTAAGATATTTTTCGTGACTCCATTTCTTGCACATGGATGTGGTCGTAGAGGGTAATTAAATTAGCTAGCAAAACTCTGCAGACGTAACGGGAATGGAAGTGTATGTAAAAAATATAAAAGTAGATGTTTTTCTTTCATGTCGTGGTGGCCTAGTGGTTAAAACACCAGCCTCTCAAGTATGAGCGCGTGGGTTCGATTTCAGGTCAGGCAAGTACCAATGTAACTTTTCTAAAGTTATATGTACTTTCTAAGTATATCTTGGACACCACTGACTGAAGGTGAAGGAAAACATCCTGAGGAAACCTGGACTTTATGAGTCTGAAATCGCCGACCCGCATTGAGCAAGCGTGGTGATTACGCTCAATCCTTCTCTGTATGAGAGGAGACCTGTTCCCAGCAGTGGGACGATAAAAGGTTGATGATGATGATGATGAGACGAGACCTGTGCCCAGCAGTGGGACGATAAAAGGTTGATGATGATTAAAGGAAATGGATATTTTTGTCTTATTTTGAGTACACATATAGTTTATTTTGAGATTGACATCATGTAGATTCTAGGAAGATGTGGTTTTTCTTATCAATTCAGCATCAATGAAAGAAATAAGTTCGTACCTACCTACCGTGCCTTGACTTTACTTTATATCCGGACTCCTGCTGTTATAAACTGATTTTTTTTGCGTAACTATATCTTATTTGTCTTTAAATAATAATAGTTTATTTACAGAAAGTTCGTATTATTGTAAACAATAATTTGGAGTATTTGAATATAAGTTTCATCATAAATATAAGGCTCATCATAAACTAAATACATAGGTACTCTGACTCCTAAACTAGGTGAAACCTGTAAGTTAGGAGTCTTTGACTAAAGTACCAGTAGCTTGTAAAATTGGACGTAGTTATGCAAAAAGGATCCAGCCAGCAAACTTGCTTTTGAGAAAATGGAGTTTAAAGTAAAATTTATATATTAAAATAACATGACAGTGGATTTAAATTTCCTTTTAAATAATGGTATTGGTGGTATTTTCCTGTACTTTTTTGCGGCTTTGATATTTTTTGCATATACTTACTGAAGTTGATGTACAGATTTTAGACATTTATGACAGTAACTCAAAAAACGGTTCTTGTGGGTTGAATCCATTTTGCTTAACTACGTCCAATTGCAAATGAAATTGAAACAAGCTATGTATATCTATACTAATAACCATATCCAAAAAACAAAGCATTAATATTCTTAAATGTGTAGTTCATAAAATGTGTTGGAGTGTGTTGTATTGTTATGTGATGTGGTATGATGTGATGTAATGTGGTGTGCTGTGCTGTGGTGTAGTGTTTTGTGTTGCATTGTGCTGTGCTGAGGTATAGTGTGGTGTATTGTGTTGTGGTGCGGTGTGGTGTGGTATGGTATGGTATGCTGTAGTGTGCTGTAGTATGGTGTCTTGTATTGTATTGTAATGGAATGTGATGTAATGTGGTGTATTACGATGAGGTGAATAAAGGTGGTGTGCATGCCAGTAAGGATGAGTAAGTACATTAATTAAAAATTCGAAAGATATGTTTCAGTCTCCTCGTAGTAGTATATAAACCGAAAGAACCAAGCTAAGTTAGGAACATTAATTGTTTATCAAATGACCACACTTCGTGAATTTGCCATGTTATATGGAATTCAGAACTTTGAAATGAAATGTAATTCGAATATACTCACTATTAGTTCGTACCTAGTTAATTTACTAACAAGTTTAGTGGTGCGTATCTGTGATCACAAACTAAACTAGAATAAAACTAAATTTAAGTTCAGCTTTCCTGTCTTTAAGAAGAAAGAAAGAAAGAAAAGACCACTGCTGGCGCTAACTAATTTGAAAGGTCCAAACTAATATTTATTATCTCCTTCTCCTCCTCCTCCTAATGAAATAGAAAGTAAAGATGAGCTAAATTTAAATTTAGTTCAGTTTGTGAAGCAGGGAATTTACGCCGATGTCTTTATCAGTTCTTTGTTACGTTACAAAAAAATTATGCCCCGCTGTAAAAATGCTAACTAGAACAATTTTAGGTAAGTATCTTCTCAACTAAAAAAAAACTAGAAACAGACATCAGCACATAAAGAAACTGCAGTCTATCAAATTTCTGTCATAAATTTGCAATATTTACGCTAAAGCATTAGGATAGGATTGAGTAGCTTGACTTGCAGTTACCGTCTACACATTTTCTATCCACAACACGTGTTAGAGGTTTAAAAAACAATAAATGATGACGTTAGAGACGAAGAGAAACAGAGTTATAGTTCTTTTCCCTCATGTGTGAAAAGGTGAAGGAAAACATCTTGAGGAAACCTGGACTTTTAAGTCTGAAATCGCCAACCCGCATTGAACAAGCGTGGTGATTACGCTTAATCCTTCTCTGTATGAGAGGAGACCTGTGTCCAGCAGTGGGACGATAAAAAGATTGATGTTGATCTGTGAAAAGGAAAATACGAGACGCATCCTTGAAATTTCACTTAAAATTTTCGATTTACCGCCGTAACATTTTAACTTCAATAACATGTCTCAAAAATCAAATCCTTACCGCAAATCACATTTTAACACTCAGGATCTACAAATCTTACCTTTGTAACTTCAATCAAGTAAATATCTTTGATTCAGACATCTCTCTTTGAACAGTATCTCTCTTAAACTAGCTCACTAACTGGATTGATTTTGTCTGTCACTTATCTAAACCTCACGCTCCATTACATTTATGAGATGTGAACTGTAGTATCAATCTTTGATAGATAAGTGCCCAAACTACTCTAACTTCTAAAGCATCTATACGTTTAGGAAGTTTAGTCTAGAGTGGTATCCTTGAGGTAAATGTAGATCGTCTTTAGTATTTCAACCGTTACCTTTCAATAGATAGTTCG
This sequence comes from Sesamia inferens, assembly GCA_037179545.1. Classification (NCBI taxonomy): domain Eukaryota; kingdom Metazoa; phylum Arthropoda; class Insecta; order Lepidoptera; family Noctuidae; genus Sesamia; species Sesamia inferens. The sequence goes on along the minus strand of CM073937.1, from coordinate 6,508,266 downwards.
CCAATTGCTGTAATTACCTTATGTAGACAAGGTTTGGAAATTGAATTTAAAGACACCCTTCGTCAATTTACCGTATTAAAGCCATTTCGTCTCACTGTTAAAGAGTGAAAGTTGTGATCTGATTATACGAATTATTCAATATGGTACCTTAGGAAAATATTGATAACTATTAAACCATTAAATATCATATCTTCTTTAATTCTGATTAAGAATGTTCCTTCAAGTGGATCATTGTGTGAGGTACACACAACACATAGTGCGTGAACATATTATATTGAAATCAACCTTATTATTATTGAGATGAGGTTTATGATTCTTTAAACTTGAAATAGGATAAAGGTATACAGCACCAGGCCCTCTTCAGTCGGCTATAGTTTAGCTACCCCAATTTATAATCAACATAATCTGTAATAAAGAAAGAAAAAATTAAAAAAAAAACGTTTGTTTGCGGTACATATGAGGAAAAAAATTACAGAAACACAAAAATAAGAGATGGTTGAGGGAACATTACGCAGCGCTGGTGGGCCCCCGATATGGTGGACCGACGACCTGGTGCAGGTCTCGGGAAACCGCTGAATATGGGAGGCGCAGGACCGGTCTTGCGCATTTCTGATTCGATTGCGTAGAGAAACTCCGAGCATAGCTCTTTCCTTCGCCCTTTGTGCGACTCTGAGCCTTCGTATGAGGGCCCATTGTGAGCAACCACGTCTCAGTTCAGTAAGTCGTCACTGGCAACACACACGGGTCAAAGATTTTAGTCTTGAGACATTGTGTTATCTTGGACGACGAGAAGATGTAGCGTAGCTTCCCGTACGCTGCCCAGCCGAGCTGGATTCGACGAGACACCTCTTTCTCGAAGTTGGACCTACCTAGTTGGACTGTTTGTACCAGGTATATATACTCGTCAACAACTTCCAGTGCAGAGCAATCAACTAGAATTGGAGTGGGTGTGACATGAGAGTACGACATGATCTTCATCTTACCACTATGCTTAGCGTTTGTGGACTACGAGAAGGCCTTCGATTCGATCGAGACTTGGGCGGTGCTACAGTCTCTCTAGCGGTGCCAAATTGACTTTCACAACTAAAAAGTGTAAAATAAAAACTTTTTTACAAAAAATACCCGAATTCCAAAGAACAGTACGAAGTGAAAAATAGCCAATTTCGGAAGTCTTTGTTTTATGTATATTCGTTTTTGACACCGACTTCCAAAATTAGTTATTTCTCACTTTGCAGTGTTTTTTGGCAGTCGGTTGTTTTTTTTTTTTTTTGTAAAAAAGTTTTTATATCCTGTCCGCTTCACATAAAATACCCTATTTTCTGTTCTACTTTCAAATATAAACCTCTCAGTATCACTAGCGAAAGCCGATTCAATATGATGAACTACGTTTAATCTGAAGAAACAATAATTATTATTGAAAAACAAAACGTTTCAGATAAAAATCAGGAACATTTCCTACTCAGCTATAAATAAACCGATATCACATGAATAACAGAGTCCGTTGTCTATGTTTGTTATGTACATTACAAGGCGAAGAAAAACTTTTTTATCTAAAATTCTGTGTCATATTTACGGCCGGATTTAGTAGGGGTGACTATGTTTCTTTTTTAATCAAGAAAATATATTATCAAGTCTGCCTATGTTTTTCTTGTGATAGATGTTATTCGCTTTAATTCGCGGGATACTATTGTTGCTAACTGCCCTGTTCCACTTCTGGAAAAGGCCAGCTGCTATCTTTCACGAGCCCGCGAATCCTCTTCGCAATTCTGACGGAACTTACAACGTTAGTCCCACCATCTCCTAAGTGAATCATAACGCCATTTCATTGTCTCAGCCTATCAAGACACGAGCACTGTAGTTGTGTAATACACTAAGAATTCAAATCTGAATCATCACTACATAAAACAAACTCGCTTTCTCTGTCCCTATATTCCTATATTACGCTTAAATCTAATGAACGGAATTATATGTAACAGATAGAGTGATTGAAGAGGAAGGTTTATATCTCGTATAATAACATCCACTAAATAGTGGAGAAATATTTATTTTTTTTAATAAATATAAACTAGCGCTTGACCGCAATCCCGCCTGATGGTAAGCAGTGATGCGATCGTTGATGGTAAAGCGCGCTAGTTTATTAAGAACCTATTCACTCAGACTGAGCGAATAGGAAGGAAGACGGCAGTTGAGTTGATGCAATGTTTCGTCATGATGGAAAACGATCTTTTCCTGATTGCCCTGGGTCTTGGATGTTTATCTATATATGTATCTATTATAAATATAGTATCGTTGAGTTGGTATCCCATAACACAAGTCTCGAGCTTACTTTGGGGCTAGCTCAATCTGTGTGATTTGTCCGTAAAAAAAAAAAAAATGTTAAACCCAACAACACGACCAACGATGCTGCGCCAAAGGGAGATTGATCTGAAGACCCTCCACGACCAAACTCCCAACCCAACAACATTTGGCGCATCGTACCCGGTACACATCGCAACACAACTGCTCAGACCCGCCCTCCGTACGGCTTCACCAGACATCATGCCGGAACACGACAAATCGCTTGGCGGCAAGGCTTTGTCTGGTGGGTGGTAACTTCTGCCGGCGGCCGATGTGATAACACCGGCCGCCGGCGGAATAACATTATTTTCTCGGTGGTAGGCCATAGCCTATCACCGAGAAAATAATGTTATTTTTGAGGTTTCTAATGTGAATACGTAAATAACTTCATTTCTTCCGCTTACATTGCAAACACAGGCTGAACCAGACAAAACTTATCAAAATTATTTACTAAGTATTATACACATTGAAAACGACTACAGAAAACTTCGCGAAAATATACGTCTAAATCTTATGGATATCCCACAATATTTTTTGTCATTTACGACAGATAATCGAAGCGATTTTAACCAATACAGAAGAAATTCTTATGCAATTAAATACCTAAAATACACTTTTTATTTAATATAGATCAATATGGCTTTTTACTGCACATGATTTAAATGAGTCCGGACACGTGCTTCACCCAAGTTCTCCACCTGGGTGAAGCACGGGGACTTCTAAGGTCCCGTGCTAAAACTGATGACGTTATTGTACAGTGAATGAGTGAATAGTTTTCCCTATATGATTCAAAACATCTAAACAATTATTTAATAGGCGTTAATTTATATGCACAATAATATATTTTTAATTAATTTAATTGAAACTGTTATTTTATTAAATTATTATTATTTATTTTTTTTTATTTTGTTTTTTTATCTTGGCATCAAATATAAAATTTGCCCCATGATCGTATTGCAGAAGGATGGGAATATATTTTGTCAGAAAGTAAAACTTTTAAAAATTTGAAGATCTGGGGATTTATTCAATATTTTGGGAAAAATTATATTAAGAAAAATGTAGATGAATGGTGTTGTGTATTGAACGACAGGCACCGTACAAATACCCTGAATACGTTACTAACTGATATCGCAAAATACCGATTCTTTAGGCGTATCGGTAACTAAACGCCGCAAAGAATACTGTGAGAAAGACTGTTTTATATTACAATCGCAAATGCAATTAGTTCATAACGAAATTTCCTTGGGCCATTTTTTGGAAAAAATGCGTTAAAATAAATTGTATTGATGAAATATTTGTTAAATTAGGTATTTTTTTTTAATTGACTGTTCAACTTGACTGTACTAATCATCAGTTGGAGCACGGGACCTTAGAAGTCCCCGTGCTTCACCCAGGTGGAGAACTTGGGTGAAGCACGGGTCCGGACCCGATTTAAATAAATATTTTCGAAGATATTACAGATTTAAAAACTGCGGGACGTAGCGTTTGCGGCAGTACCGGTCGGCGGGAGCGGCGGGCCACTATGTTTTTATATACAACGTTCACAGTTTTTCTGTAGTGTAATTAGTATAAGTATTGCACCTGCGCAAAGCTGGGTCGGGTCACTAATTTTGCAATATATTGCAAATCCATTGCACTATATGTTCGACAACAATCTACAATGTAAATAACACAATGTACATATGCTGATTAACTGTCAAAATGAAAGTCATTGGTGGAATCTGTACCCTCAATAACTACTAATAACCTTCACTGTATGAGAGGAGACCTGTGCCCAGCAGTGGGACGATAAAAAGGTTGATGATGATGAAGCGTGGCCGTTAAATCAGATTTTTCCCCAATTCACAAACATAAACGAAATTCACATAGTTAGGTACTATACAATACAAAATTCTCAAGCTACCCTCATTAAACCCAGGCTCAATTTCTTTATCCATACATATGTAAAAAATTTTCATACAAAAAAAAGGTCAGCAAAATTTTCCTCAACGCAAAAATCGGCTGGAAAAAACGTAACAAAATACGATACGTTTTATTCCGCGAGGTAAAAAGCCTATTAAAAGTTGCAAGGCTAATGTTGTGTTAGAATGGGGCAATTATCCTTCACAAATGAAGATACTTTTTTAAAGCGGCATTTTCATTTTATAAGAATGAGTGTAATTCACATCAAGAAGCCGTGTCGCTCAGGTAGCTTCGTTTGTTAAAAATGTAAAAAGTTTGCAGAATGTACTAAGGACTATATTTGGGCCAAATTCGATAAAGAATAGAGGTAAACAAACCGTTGCTAGGCAACGAGTGTGTTTAATACCTGGATTTCATCCAGTTTCTTTTTTTTTTTTTTGTAGGGCTATCACGTAAAATTAATGTCGACTTTTTAATGGTTTTTGGAAATAGGAAGTTATTTTAGTGATTCTATTGAAATATTCTGCAATAGGAATTGTTAATAAATAGTTAGCACGTAAAAGTCGATAATCATATAAATAACAGGAGATTTGTAAAACGTGAGTGGTGATAACCCTAAATTGGTTTGTTTACCTCTATTCTTTATGGAGCTTGGCGCAGGTATAGGAGGTTTTGTAATTTTATTCTTTTGGAGTTTTTTCTTTTTTTGGCATCCTTCCTTGAAGATACATTATTAGAGTTTTTGGGCAATGTTTTTCAGTCAAACTCATGTATACGCCGCTTTTTTCTCTTTTTTCTCCAATCTCTTAATTATGTAATTTTAGAGCTTTACCATTAATCGATTTAAGGATAAAAGGATCCGTGGTATATGAAATATTATTATTACTACTAAAATCGGCATTTAGACAGGTACCACATCTCTACCGCAAAACCATAACAGCGAAACCGCAATCGCTTCGCCATGACATGTCCGTTATATAGCAAGCCAAACAGACGCAAAACTGCCTGTTCTAATGAACAGTTTTAATTATATATAAGTTTATATGTAATAGTATAAATTTATATACAAAACGGTGAAGGAAAACATCGTGAGGGAACCAGCATGTTCTAGAGCCTAAACTTCGAAGACATGTGACATCTACCAATCCTCGCTGGCCCTCGTGGTAGATTAGGGCCCAATCCCTCTCACCGTAAGGACGCCTGTAGTAGGAACTGGGAACATTACAGACTGATGTCTGTAATGTTCCCAGTATAGTATAAGACCATAACTTATTAAAAAAAAAATACGAGTGTGCTTATGACCACACGACTGAAGTGAAACTTCTTTCGCTCCATCTGTATGTATATATATATATATGTGTACAATATATACATGTATACACATATACATATATTAATTTTCTATAAATATTTAAATTTATTTCATGGTTTCATTGGTAAATTAATATTTTTGCATAGATCTTCTATTTTTATTGAAAAAAAAAAAAATGCGTTGTAGACCTTGTAGTACCAAGCTCGCGCCACGGGTGCCTCTGTGCTTATATCCCCCACTTAACTTCCGTTCGCCTTGCCCTATCACTTTTCGTAACGCTTACGTCACGCGTTCGCCAGCTTACTCCCCAAGTCAAGCGTGCGTAAAGAAGTTTCACTTCAAAAACATTTTGTGACACGGATGTTTAATTTTACGGTTGGTATATGATATGTTTGTATTTACTAAGTTGAAGCGATGTCATTTTGCTCCGATTGCTAAAATCCAACTAATTTTTATGATGACTCGAAGTGCGACATCCTTAATTAAACTCCACCAATTGTTATTCGACTTTGAAGCTAATGGTTTTTTTTTTCTTCCGTGTGGTACCGGGCTTAGGATAGTATCAACCCATTCTAACGTGGGTGCTGTATGAGGCGACTAAGGGAATTCTCACCAGGGAAGCGGGCAGAAGCGCTTCTCCTGTGGAATGTCAAAATACTGCGAACCGATGCTTGTCCGTTGGGTTGGCCAACGGACAAGCGTGCGGATTGTCCAGCAGTGGAGGCCAGCCTATAGAGGATAGGCTGAAGAAAAAGAAGAAGGTTAAATGTTTTGCTAAACGTGTTTTTAGTCAATTAATTTAAAAAAATAATTCCTCGGTGGTAGGCCACATCGGCTACCGGCAGAAGTTACCACACACCAGACAAAGTCTTGCCGCCAAACGATTCGTCGTGTTCCGGCATGATGTCTGGTGAAGCCGTACGGAGGACGAGTCTGAGCAGTTGTGTTGCCATGTGGGCCGGGTACGATGGGCCAAGTGTTGTTGTGTCAGGAGTTTGGTCGTGAAGGGTCTCCACTTCAATCTCCCTCTGGCGCAGCATCGTTGGTCGTGTTGTGGGGTTTAAAATTGCACCACCTCGCTCAGCTGCCGTCTTCCTTCCTATTCGCTCAGTTTTTCTGAGTGAATAGGCTCTTAACAAACTAGCGCGCTTTACCATCAACGATCGCATCACTGCTTACCATCAGGCGGGATTGCGGTCAAGCGCTTGTTTATAATTATTAAAAAAAAAATACAGTGTATGTGAGTTATCATAGTGTGTGCAGTAGGCCTAGTATGAGTTTTCATTACGAGACTTGATCGTCGATATCGACAGGGTTTGACTCATCGATTGGCCCGCTTCAAGGTTGTAAACCCTCAACCAATGAGTAATGGAAACTCATACTAGGCATACTGAATAGAAACTTATGGGTTTAACAAACTAGCGCGCTTTACCATCAACGATTGCATCACTGCTTATCATCAGGCTGGATTGCAGTCAAGCGCTAGTTTTTAGTTATTAAAAAAAAATAGTTTATATATATCGTTTTTCGTTGAAAATAAAATGTAAAATAAACCTCAATTTAAGACCACTAAATAATTACGAACATATTAACATGAATTACTTACATCGTCTAATTATAATTAAGACCAAAATATCTAAATAGGTATTCCTATTTTGTATAACGTTCTACGTCTTGTGAATCAAGTCTTTACTTGATTTTCTATTATCAACCTTTCTAGCTCTGTGAAATGTGTAAACAATGCGGACAAGATTAAGAATATTATATTCCTGTACCTACCACTAGTCAATTTTAAATTCATCAATCATTTAGAATTACAAACAGGCTATCCTTTTTGTAAGTTTTTACTACATTTTAAAAATTAAGTCTCACAAAATCTTTGTAAGGTTTTACTCGATTTTGATTGTAAAACTTACATATAGGTATTGCTTGAGATTGGAGAACTCACAACTTACTAATTCACGCATCTATCTGCACGCGCCTAATCGCTAGGTCATCGAGACTATGATCACTAGCTGACAACAATACATGTATTTATTTACCAACATAGCTTCTGTACTCTAAAACAGTTTTTTGACACAAAATGTTGAGTACTTCTTGTTCTTATTTTGTATTCTAATTTGTCTAATTTGCATGCTAACTCTAAGCTCGGCAAAACATGTTTGTACTATTGTTATCTGTAACCCCTGGTGGGTTACTATTTTTTATATTTATAATATATCAGGAACAGGATCTAAGCTACCGGTGGTCAAGGCTAGAGAGAGAGGAACCTTCTGACAATGCGAACCATGTCAAGAAGTACCGCTTTCTGAATGAAACCCTTGATCCAGCTGCCTAACGAGAGCCTTCTAAGGTGTTGCTCGAGGCTCTTGCTCTTAAGCCATTGGCTGTCATGCCAGTTTATAATTATTAAAAAAAAATTATGACGAATACTGAGTAATTATTGCTAGAGAATAGAGTAGAATACTCTTAAAGAGCTACGATATTATACCATAGAGACTAAACTGCACTATTAACTACTGTAACACACTATTTATGTCAATTGGAATCATTTTAAAGAAAATTCCTAATCTATTGCATTATATATTCGAAATGTCTGCTCAACAACGTAAATAACACAATGAATGTTGTTGAACTGTCAAAGTGATATGCGTTGCTACTACTGCCGTATGTTACGCAATTACCTTGTTGGTATTAATATTATTTATCGATATTGATATTCGATGTCGAACCGATAACAAGCTTGCCCACTTACCTAAGAAGCAGTGACCTATTTCGAAAAGTCTACTTTTATTTTCTCATTTCGACGACCGTCCCGTTAAAGTGCATTCAATTATTTTGGGGGGGGGGGGGGGAAGAAATGTTCCAATAGTTATTTCATGAGTACTGATGTGAGAGCAAAAGAGATTTCTTCCAGGTAGGTAAGCAAGGATTCAATTGCCATATTTTTTAACTTAAACCCATTCATAAACGTTGCTTAAAGTTAACTAGTGATTAGTTAATTTTAAGCTGTTTAACCAGATATTTTGTACGTTTTAACGTCACTTTACTTTAGTCATCGTTTATGAATGAACCCCTTATCCACTATGGTGTTTATGAATAAGGGGAATTATGTGTAAGTGCAAAATATCCAAATTAATAAAGTAGGTACCTATTATTATACACTAGCGACCTGCCCCGGCTTCGCACGTGGACAAATGAACCTAAGCCTTCCTCATGAAACGGTAAATCCTAAAAACTCCCTTCAATAAAAATAATGTCTACTGTTTGGCCCATGAGCCAATATCTGACTCTGCAAGATACATCGACCTTATTGTCCTTGGATAGCCAGTTCCACCGTTTTGCAATTTTATTCGAAATAATGGTCCCACGCTCCGGCTCACTCACTCCGCGGTTTAGGCAGAGAAAAACTCAAGTAGCAGGCGGCCGGCAGGGGCGCGAGCGGCACGCGGATTTTTTCTGGTGTTTAGTTTTGAATAAATCGTGATATCTCCTGAATTAAACAACCAATTCCAATAATTCAAAAAGAGATCTGCTGCTACTAAATTACCTTTGATATGACGTAATTTATTTGGATAAGGATTAATAATAAGGAACAAGTAGTGGGCTCTGATTTCGACTGGCATTTTAATTAACTTTTCATACATAAAAAAGTAGTCACAATGAAGAAACTATAGTAGATAGACATATGGTGTCGACTTTTTGTAGGCATTTTTAAGGTCTACAATACTGTAGCACATAATTTTGAACTATCTCGTAGGGTTTAGCCAGCGTTTGCAATGTAAGCTCAAAAAATAGGTTTAATTTTCGACATGTGTTTGAAACCTCAGAAATTATCAAGTGTTTCTCTTATATATTATAGTCCGAGAGCTGGCACGAATTTTTGGGTAGGTATTTGAGGCAAGCTGAAAACTTGTCCTATACCTCTCCTATCATACCCCAACAGGGAACTGCAGACCTGGCTGGTGAGTAGCGGGGCTAAATTAACCCCTAAATTTTTGAAAATATTATTTTTTTATTTTGAAAAATATATTTGAGGCAATATGCAATTTTTATATGTTGTAGTTTAATGTATAAAGAATTAAAAAAAAAATAAGCCAGATGATTTGGTCGGGATTTTATAATTGCCAGACGCGTGCAAAAATATTTTGCAAAAAAATATAAAAAATATATTTGAGGCAACTTGAAATTTTAATAGAACATTATTTATAACTAAAAAATAAGATCCTCAAAAAGACAGGTCATTTCTGTGGGACTTTCTACCTGCCAGGTGATCCAACAAGTTATGTATAGGTACGAGTGCGTAGCGCTATAGACAAGCTGTAGAGTGAGAGAGAGAGTTTATCGGCAGCTGTCTGCATTCTTGCTTGCCGCGTTATTATTGGCTCTGGCGAGGTCACGTGACTTACAATAGCCACGAGGTTCCAATTCAAAATTTCGGAGTAAAAAATATTTTTTTTTGTGAATTTCTACTAAAAACGGTTCATATAAAAATGATTGTGTTGATTTGTGCGTGTTAAATGGATATATTTATTTTGTTATATTTTTTATCATATAAAATTTGTTATCTAGTCAATTTAAATATAAATCTAAATGTAATGGTTTTTTCAACAAATCTTAAAAAACATTTTCTTTAGAAAATAAATTTTCCAAAAACTTTTGTTTCAATATTTTTTTAATAGGATTCATATTTTCGCCACGATATCTAAAATTAAAAAAAATACTTTTTTTTGAGACAGTATTCAAATTTAAAATTTATGCAGTAATTGAATATTTTTTTCATGTTGAAATTAATAATGGCTAACGTATTAAATAAAAAAAGTAACGATTTCAAAAATACAAAATCACAAAATCAGATTTATTGAGATATAATAATTATACAACTGCAGAATTATGAGTACAAAAATATAAATTTAATGCATTCCACGTCACAAATAAATTTTTATTCATCATCTGAGGATGCTCCTTCATCAGAGCTATCAGAATCTTCTTCCGATTCATCTGCATCAGATTCGGCTACCTCTGCATCATCTGCGAAAAGTAATATATATTGATTTTTTAAATTAATCACAGAAATTTGAATTTTGAATGCAGTAGTTATTAAAGAAAAACTATTTATACGCACCTTCAGTAACATTTCCAATATCATTTTCTTTATTTTCTTCATGAACAACAGCGTCGAATACTGATTGCGGTATACAGTCTCCGTCAAACCAGTGAAAATCTAGCGTATCTTCATTAAGTGTCCATCCGTTTCTATCCGGTGTCAAAGAGCTGGGGAATCGTAAATATGCATTTCTCCAAATACTCGTTATATATTGTGTTCTTAAAAGATGTTGTTGCAATTCAGCTTTGCACGGTGGTAAAGTAGAGGGATCACAATTTTTTAATGCTTTCTTGAAAGGTTCATCTTCAGTGTCGGCTTTGTAAGTTGTACAAAATTTTTGAAGTCGTGCTGCATTTATACTTGATATATTTTTATATCCATAAATTTCGCAAACAAATTCTTTCAAAATTGGCAAAATTTCATCACGCGCACCGGTAATATGTGCAACTCCAAGATCCGTTAATGCTGTTTGATAACGTTTATTTTTTATCAATATTTTATATGGTCTTACCTTGCCTTTTTGAAAAAATGATGGATTATAATCGCATCCTGTTAATGCATGGAAGCCAGGTAAACTCGTGCATAAAGATGGTCTTAATTCCATGTGCATTTTTTACCAGACATTTTAAAATTATTTACCTTATAAAACGTGTAACACCAATATTAAAATTCTACGACTGAGAATAACGACTCCGAAATTCCGACTGAAAACCTCATGGCTATTGTAAGTCATGTGACCTCGCCAGAACCAATAATAACGCGGCAAGCAAGAACGCAGACAGCTGCCGATAAACTCTCTCTCTCTCACTCTACAGCTTGTCTATAGCGCTACGCACTCGTACCTATACATAACTTGTTGGATCACCTGGCAGGTAGAAAGTCCCACAGAAATGACCTGTCTTTTTGAGGATCTTATTTTTTAGTTATAAATAATGTTCTATTAAAATTTCAAGTTGCCTCAAATATATTTTTTATAATTTTTTGCAAAATATTTTTGCACGCGTCTGGCAATTATAAAATCCCGACCAAATCGTCTGGCTTATTTATTTTTTTATTCTTTATACATTAAACTACAACATATAAAAATTGCATATTGCCTCAAATATATTTTTCAAAATAAAAAAATAATATTTTCAAAAATTTAGGGGTTAATTTAGCCCCGCTACTCACTAGCCAGGTCTGCAGTTCCCTGTTGGGGTATAATAGGAGAGGTATAGGACAAGTTTTCAGCTTGCCTCAAATACCTACCCAAAAATTCGTGCCAGCTCTCCTACTATTACGCCTGTTATATACATAAAAACCTTTCCCTTGAATCACTCTGTCTATTAAAAACACTAAACCCTATCAAAATTAGTTGCGTAGTTTTTAAAGATTGAATCATACGAGTACAAAGCGACATAGGGAAAGTAAAAGTGACAAGCGCAATGAAAATCTAATGAAGAAATCTGACATTCAGATTTCTTTATTACATTTTTAACTTTATCTCTAAAGCATTAAGGTTGATTGGGAATATTTGGCAGCTCCGGGTAACTTGACCTGCTGTCGTCCGTATATTGTAACATAGATTACTGGAAATGTATGGACAATAATTGAACCTGTTATTTCGCAGACTATATATCATCATGGCCATTTGTAGGTTGTGTATTGAGCCCCAAGCTTAGAAGTCTATAACCCATTAATAATTGGGTTCATGGTAATTTAGGCTTAGTGCAGTAAGTCACACACTACGATAATTCACATACACTGTATTTTTTTTTTTAATAATTATAAACAAGCGCTTGACCGCAATCCCGCCTGATGGTAAGCAGTGATGCGATCGTTGATGGTAAAGCGCGCTAGTTTATTAAGAGCCTATTCACTCAGAAAAACTGAGCGAATAGGAAGGAAGACGGCAGTTGAGCGAGGTGATGCAATGTTAAACCCAACAACACGACCAACGATGCTGCGCCAAAGGGAGATTGTTCTGAAGACCCTCTACGACTAAACTTCCAACACAACAACATTAGGCGCATTGTACCCGGCACATATCGCAACACAACTGCTCAGACCCGTCCTCCGTACGGCTTCACCAGACATCATGCCGGAACACGACAAATCGCTTGGCGGCAAGGCAAAATCTTTGTCTGGTGGGTGGTAACTTCCGCCGGCGGCCGATGTTATGGCCTACCACCAAGAAAATCACTGTATTGTATAAAGTCATGTATTTCTTAAGTATTCCGCCACTTTTTTTCCAACAAAAGCACTAGGAAGTGGCGAAAGGCGAAGAGTACTCTCTCTACCGGGTTCGATCCCCGGCCAGGTCATGATGGGAAACGATCTTTTCCTGATTGGCCTGGGTCTTGGATGTTTATCTATATATGTATCTATTATAAAACATAGTATCGTTGAGTTAGTATACCATAACACAAGTCTCGAACTTACTTTGGGGCTAGCTCAATCTGTGTGATTTGTCCGTATATATTTATTTATTATAATTTTATTTATTTATAAAATTGACGTTCAAAAAGTGCTGATTCTCAGCTTAATACGAATAAACGACTTTGTCTTTATTTTCAGTGTAAATGTACACAGTATCATATGTCTTATTCCTGGTTATAAACTATATCATTAACACCCGTTCAGCTGTTTTGGCGTGAAAGAGTAACAGACGTAGGTACATCTATACAAACTTTCACGATTATGATATTAATAGGACAGAAAATCTTTGCTGTCTCTCAAAACTTACTTAATCTGTCTCTATGTACTTATACAACGTTATTTCTTGTTGTAAAAATGGTTGGAATCGATTCAGTTGCTTATTCTGAACGAATTATGTTCAGGTTTCGAATAAAGAAAAGAACACGTTGTTAAGCACCAATTTAAACACAAGCAGAAAGACAAGCCGATTAAATATTCCTTCCATATCCTCCCATATCTCATGTCATTCTTTACCGAAGGCAGCACTGTAAGGCCTAAGGTCTCTAGGGGGCTATGATGACATTTTATGTAGAAATATTTTACACGGAGCCGAAAAGTTGCCGATGACAAGGAAATTCCTCTCTCTTGGCTTTTCTTACTAAACAATATTTGTCGAAAAGGACCGCTACCAAATAACTGCCATCCATTTTGTGAATGAAGCGTCTCTGGACAAAAAGAACCGAATAAATTTTACGAGAGCTTGCTGAGTTTTTACAGAAAAATGCAGTCTCTAAGCCACGGGCCATAAGTCAAGAGTTTGACCTATTTAAACCCACCATCATTTCTCCTGTCATACGTTATAATAAAAATGAAACAAGTATCTTTTATTCAAGATGTTTTATTACTGAAATCAGAATAATTTACAATGTAAAAAATACACATACTCCGAATATTACACTAAGGTTAACACTTTCAGCTTTTTTGGCTCTATTTTACAGTTATACTATAGCTTTTTTATCAACTAGATGTTTTCGACAACTTTTTCTTTGCCTATTATGAAGATCAACTCACACATGTACAATTATAGAATAAAAGAATTTTAAAAAAATTGATCGTCTATGGACTGAACAATAACTAGAAATGATAGATTTATTTTATGGTATGTTTTTTTTTTTGTGTGTGAATCGATCTGCAAGAAACTTATGTCAGTTCAAAATTAAGTCTAACTTAGTTCTTTGGCGTTTAAAGCAAATTGCTAAAGAGTTTCTAGAATGTGAACCTCCGCTATTTTGGTGTTACAAAAATACTATTACAGTCGCATTTTTATGAAGAAAAACGGAGCGAAATAGCATTCACCATCCTTGTCTAGTAAATTGTGAAAACTGAAAATATTGTCTATTGTAGGTATATCGCTTTAATTTTTTGTTCGCTCCGCTTTTATGAATGGCACTATACAACATCTACCAAGCACTGTAACATCCAATGTTTATTATATTAAAACGAATTACAATGAAATTAATAGTCTCACAGAAGGCTTTGTGATTATCTATTATAAACTTATCTAAGTATAGACTTATTTAATACTTATTAGGTGATAAAAATAAACAAACTCCTTTTCATGGAATCCGGTGCCTAGAAGTTTATTCATATTTATTTATCATTAAACGTTTTTCACTTATTTGTATGAAAAATAAAAGCTGCATCTTTGGATCCATTTTACACTAAAATAATTGCTACACTTTTATTGAATTACTGTCACAAGGTTAAACACTTAAGTAAAGGATATGTATTTCTTTCTATTATTAACTCCCAAAGTATTGTCGGGGATCTATGCGTACAAATATTGAAAAGATTATGGAAAATTGTTAATAAATTAAAATTATAAATCTATTATTTTCTTTATTTATTTCCAACAGCATAAGACACAATATCATTTTGTACTAGAGCAAAAATATTTATTAATTTACATATTATTTACTTTGACAAATAATTCTGTAATATGGTAATACGATTCTAAGATATTAAGAAAGCGTCATTTTAAAGTATTATGGAAGAAATATTTGTTTGCATTTTTTTCGAAATCGCAGAAGCATTTTTTTCCAAATAAATCAGTTATGATGTAACGCCACGTGACTTTCCTTATAAATCTTAAATCTTAGTCACCCTTAACCATAATTGACCAATAAACAAAATCGAAAGAAGCTTAATTAGGTACAGCGTTAATGAATCGAATACTATCTATTATTTTCCAACATTGACAGTCATCTCTTACTATTTTTATTTTATACAACATTTTTATTTTATTTTTACATGCCACGCCACTTTACATCCAAAAATAAATTGAAATGCGAAATGATTAAATGGAATCGAAACAAATTAATATTTGGACGGACAGACACAGATGCTAAATAATAATAAACAGTCATTATAAATAGTTTTAAGGAAAGTTTACAAATGTATTAGATAGAATCTGGCCACTAATTAAAAACAATTGTGCCTTTTTGTAAAACCGACCTCATGCTTTGGAGTAAAGTTTTAGTCCATAATTCGCCCGGTGGAGACACAAAGATGTTTTTGAAAAAAAGTTCATAACTTGATAATTAGAGGACATTAATTCGTTTTCTGAAAGACAATAGATTTTCTCCACCTACTACTTTCAAAAATCGAAAACTAACTCCAAACCATGGCACCAATACAAAAAAAAAAAAACGGATTCGAAATTTGAACGAATTACGTGAGATTGTCGCGCCAGTCGTCGTGCGTATGCTGCGCTGTGCAGTTGGCGGCACACCAGCGTTGCTGCACGGTGGCCGGGCACGCCGCACCGCCGCGCCGAGCGCCACGCAACACACGTCGCGTGCGTCGCGACGAGCCCACACAGCCACCGTCACTGCGGCACGGGCCCCACTCGCTCCACTCTGACACCCGGCAGTCTAGCATTCCTGTAACCAAGAGATTTATTGAATACTACGTTCCTAGTAACGATACAGGTCATAGCACACTTAAATAAATCAGCTCCAACACCGCCCTAAACTAAAACGACTGCTCGCATTCCACGCGGCGACTGCTAGCAGACGGCCAGTAGTCCACCCGTCGTCCTCTCTAGCTTTTCGCGGCTGACACAGTTCACAACGCGCAAAAGATCGAGCGAGCTGATCACTTGGTAGATACTGACTGACTGAGCGCCGAGCGCCGACCGCTCGGCTACAACGAGCGTCAAGCGAGGCGTCAACTACTTAGCCCATATTTGAATCAAAATCAAAAAAAAATCAATCAAAATCAAAGCATTTATTTCAAATAAACCAGTTACAGGCACTTTTGAATTGTCAGAAGGTCGGTCAGTCAGTAAGGTGAAGCTAGTCGCCCATTCCAAAGAGTAGGTACCTATGGAGAAGAACGGGCAAGAAACTCCATGGACACTCTTTTAAATTATCAAGCTATTGATACAAATATTTGAATACATCATTCATTTTGAAATCAATCGTGTGAGAACGATGCAGAAATATATTGTACGCTGAGAGCGTCCATTATGGAAAAAAAAAACAATAATTCAGAATTTAAAATACGCCGTAGCAGCTAAGAGATGACCAGTCCCCTCTGACGGCGTCCGTTCACGAACATGACGTATGGATCAGCATCATTCAGCTCAACCATATTGAAGGGAACCTAATGACCCAACACACACGCCACCACCAGCGAGACGTTTGAGTGAGCATGACATACTCTCAACAGCCATAGCACTATCGAATCATATTCTTTTTACCGGGTGGGAGCAGAGTCGTTTAAGTGTGCTCCAGCTTTGATCATTACTTCATCACCCTTAAGATGAAGCTGGAGAGGAACCTACATGTAAATACACAACATTTGATATCTTTCTCAGACCTTATATAATTGGCCTGAATGTGATACAAAATAAAAGC
Source organism: Sesamia inferens (assembly GCA_037179545.1). NCBI lineage: Eukaryota > Metazoa > Arthropoda > Insecta > Lepidoptera > Noctuidae > Sesamia > Sesamia inferens. The sequence goes on along the minus strand of CM073937.1, from coordinate 6,491,291 downwards.
CTTAGTAAACTAAGTAAAAATAAATAAGAAAACACGTAATATCTTCATATCCTTAATGTAGTAAGCATATTTTATGTAGAAGACGATTAATTCATGCCTCTTTGCGGATTACAAATGGCCGTAAGTACGAGAAAGCGACCTCCGCCATCTTTCAGATGTTTAATGATCTGAAAGTACACCGAAACTCTCTGGGTTAGTATGAAAAAATATACGATATTAAGTCAACGAGAACCAGGATTAGGGATGGCAATGACCTGAGGTTAGCTGATGTCGACTTAAGATGCGTATGTTTAATTCCGACCTCTCTACTTTCATTCCCTTTAATGATTCTCGTAAAAGCTTTTACATACACATAGAGAATGTATTACTTTGCTTATTGTATCATAAGATCGTTTGTCTGCTGAAAAATTCTTATCAATTAGTAATAAAAAGTGCATACATCTTTAACAAAGACGCTGATAATAGATAATTATGTGAAAAAATTTCGTCATTATTATCTACTTTGTAATTTGCACGCGTGCATAACTCGCTGTCACATCTATATATATAAAAGAAAGTCGTGTTAGTTACATCATTTATAACTCAAGAATGGCCGAACGAATTTGTCTGAAAATTGGTAAGGAGGTAGCTAAGAACTGGGAGAAGGACATAGGATACTTTCTATGCCGCTCCCCGTCGTTCCTGTGGGAATAATTGAGCTTCTTTGTTTCGACTTTTCCCACACTTTTATGCAACCCTGGTACATTCCACGTCAAAAAAATATGCACAATAAACCTTCTTTCATGTATTATGATTATTTGATAATGATGAATGAATGACGTTTATTGTTTCGATTTCTCCTACAGTTTTGTGATACCCTGGTACTTTGCACGTCCACAAACTATGCACAATAAAACCTCTTTCGTGATTTGATAATGATGAATGAGTTTTTTTATTGTTTCGATTTCTCCTACACTTTTCTGCTACCCTGGTACCTTCCACGTCAAAAAAATATGCACAATAAACCTTCTTTCAAGTAATTATGATTATTTGATAATGATGAATGAATGACGTTTATTGTTTCGATTTCTCCTACAGTTTTGTGATACCCTGGTACTTTGCACGTCCAGAAACTATGCACAGTAAGACCTCTTTCGTGATTTGATAATGATGAATGAGCTTTTTTATTGTTTCGATTTCTCCTACACTTTTCTGCTACCCTGGTACCTTCCACGTCAAAAAAATATGCACAATAAACCTTCTTTCATGTAATTATGATTATTTGATAATGATGAATGAATGACGTTTATTGTTTCGACTTCTCCTACAGTTTTGTGATACCCTGGTACTTTGCACGTCCACAAACTATGCACAATAAAACCTCTTTCGTGATTTGATAATGATGAATGAGCTTTTTTATTGTTTCGATTTCTCCTACACTTTTATGCTACCCTGGTACCTTGCACGTCAAAAAATATGCACAATAAACCTTCTTTCATGTATAACGATTATTTGATAATGATGAATGAATGAGGTTTATTGTTTCGAATTCTCCTAAACTTTTGTGCTACCCTGGTACCCTGCACCTCCACAAAGTAGGAAACACGTGTCCAGTATTTTTAAGTTAATAATATTATGTACAAAATTTCAAAAAGATATAATGAAAAACCACAAAGTTATAATAAATAAGCTTGCTACGAGTATTCTACTTGGTTGTCCCAACATAAATATTGTCAAAGACCCGCGCACGAGCGAGCGCGGTGCGTTGACCTCTAGCGTCAGCTGTTGCGCGTGCACAATACTATGATGATGTATCGTAAGCTGCGTGACGCACTCGGTAACTACACTGTAACAATTTCTAAATGTATTTGGGACAAAATATAACATGGTGTCAAAATTATTAGAATCGATTCAGTTGCTTATTCACTATTTACATATAACTCAAGAACGGCTGAACCGATTTAGCTGAATATTGGTGGGAGGTAGTTAAGAACCCGTCCCCGTCGTTCCCGTGTGACGTGACATAAGACATGGTCCAACTCATTCAAAATGTAAGTCAGCAATTCATATACCAAAAATGGTATAACAAAAAGCAAATGACAGCTGAGCATATTTAAAAAAAAAGTCTAACCGGTTGAAGCAATCGTTTAAAGCAAAGAATATAAATACTCTCTGCTGGTTTAAAGTTTCTAATAAAAAACCACAAAGCCAACTTCAACTTCAAAATTTCTAATATTGTATTGCTGTGCCATTTATCATCAATAAAAATATCATGCCGTGACCAAGACCATCAAATCTTTCTCGACAAAGCGGTAATGCAAGAGTAAATCGAAACATTCTGAATGAAAGCACTGAAGAAGAGCAAGAAATTGCACGTGCAGAGCGCCGCCTTACTATTACTCGACTTCGTGCTTCTCATTCACAAGAGCAAAGGGAGGCGGCAGTCCGTGAAACTGTTCCGTTGACAATGCGAAATCGGCGAACAAACCTCAGAGATCATCATCATCATCATCAATCTTTTTATCGTCCCACTGCTGGAGACAGGTCTCCTCTCTCTCATGCAGAGAAGAAGGATTGAGTGTAATCACCACGCTTGCTCAATGCGGGGTGGCGATTTCAGACTTATAAAGTCCAGGTTTCCTCAAGATTTTTTCCTTTACGTTCAGTCATTGGTGTCCTAACTATTATACTTAGAGAGTACATATCACTTCAGAAAAGTTACATCGATACTTGCCTGACCTGGAATCGAACCCGCGCAATCATACAAGAGAGGCTGGTGTTTTAACCACTAGGCCACCACGACATCTCAGAGATCAATAGCTAGATAATTTACGAAGCACAAGTAGAAATTCATTTCTTTCACAAGGTGCTACACTAAATAAATGACAAATAAAAAAATCATGGAATACTTTTTTTTTTATTTACAGTGTTCCTAATTTAAAAAGTAAAAAATGTGATCATGTGATATTTATTGCCTTTAAGGCGGAACAAAGTTCGCCGGGTCAGCTAGTTATTTAAATATGAACGCCTTCGTCATTAAATAAAATATTATCTGTGATCTAGTCGCTGGCGAACGCACACATAGACAACTAATAGACATGCCGTACGCGTATAATCGGCAGTATTTTTTTGGTTTGAAAAGAGCACTCCGAAAAAAAGAGAAGAAACGAAGTTTCGTCTATCTTTATGTCTCTCAAAATCATCAAACATCTATGAGGAAAGAGATAGTGCTAGACCTAAAGCATAGATCATCTCTCTCACTCTTTTTAAACCTAAAAAATACTGCACATTATACGCGTACGGCATGTTCATTAGTATTGTCTATAATCAGCACCATTGCCATAGAGAAAAAAATAGAATAATGTTATACCCACAAAAGTTTCTATATTATCCAAGGCTTTGTTCAAAGTTATAAAACTCAGAAAACTACCTATAAAACTTCTATAAATTTCTGGCATCAAAAAACATTCCTATATTTCGGTTTCAAGCACAGAACAAAGAAAAAATATTATCTTTTCAGTGGTTTCAAGGGTATAAATGATTGGATGTATGGTGACGATGCCCAGACGATAATTTAAGCCGTGGGCTAGTCTGCAAAAAATAAGAAAATAACGTGATCATGACTCACTAGCTCTTTTCCGCTTCCTCCTCTCAGCCGGGTCCGCGTTGTCAGCACGGAGCTTGCGTCGTCGCCTCGCGCGGTACCTACGCGCCAGGCTTCTTAGAGCTGATCTCTCACTGGCTGTAGGTCCCGAAGTCGGGAGCTCGTTAGCCGAACGAGGCTCTTCGGTCGTACTCGATGTCGTGTTCGTTCTACAGGAAAAGTGCAATTAGTTTCCGAAGCTTTTGAAGAGGCGTTCTTGTCTTGAGAAATGGTAGTCGAGAGTGGTTGGAGTAACCTTTCCATTTTCGAATATAACTTTGAAGTCTATCGAGTTGTGAACAAGATGTTTTTTTTTTTTTTTTTTTTGTTATCTGATTCCATTTTTACACAAACCTAGGTACATGATCAGCTTATAATGTTCTCACTGCAGTGAAACAGACTACATAATAGAGATGTTTTCTGGGTAAAAAAAAAATGATTCTATTTAGTCCGTCATTCAGATTATAGAAAAATATTGGATACGTATATTTTGTTTTATCAAATAAATAAAAATTGACAAATATAAAAGGTATCAAGGATCAAGAGTGGTGGCTGGTGACGTCACTGCTCGCTAAAAAGTGTAGCGTGCAGTGACATCACACGAGTTTTCAATGCACTGTATCGTCTTAATTTTTTTTTTTTTTATTGTTTATGTTTTTATATGAAAAAAGAAAAAATACGTGTCTAGTATTTTTTGGAAATCTGACTGACGGACTAATTAGTTTTTTTTAGTCAACTACCCTATTGCGTAACTCACTATTACTATTACTAGTCCATTGCTCCATATGTTCGAAAAATGTGTGTGCTCAACAACGTAAATAACGCAATGAATGTTGTTAAAGTGCCAAAAAGAAACCCATTGCTACTAATAAATGTGTTACCCTGCAGCACTCGAATCGAGTAAGGCATTATTACTCTTTTTCTTCTTCTTCAACTCAGCGTTAATCCCAGTCGTATCCGAAACTTTTCAGCTTTGGAGTCTAGGGTCCGCTTTACCAGTCTAACTGCTCATTTTCCATCAAGCGACTGCCGTCTGACCTCCACAACCCGAAGGCGATATCGAAGCATTGCAGTTAGACTAATTGTAGGACTTTTGAGGGTCCAACAACCCATAACGACTGCCATTAGATGTTCGTATGGCAACCGGGACTAACGGCTTAACGTGCTTTCCGAGGCACGACCAGACCAGTGCAAATAATCATATATAATCATTGTATGTTTCATACATACAAATATTTGCACTGCGCGGGGATCGAACCCACGCCTCCTTGCGCAGAGCTCCTTACACGGAGGCTGTCAAGGCATTATTACTATCAATTGGAATCATTTTGAAACATATTGTTAATCAATTGGTTCATGTGTTCGAAAATTTATCTGCTCAATAACGTAAATAACGCTCTTAGAGAGGGAGTGTGCCTATCCAGAGCAGTGGCGATAAGAATAATTTATACAAAGTAAGTTAAAATTTACATTTGTAAGACGGGATCCGTTACCCTGTGAAGGTACTAACAGAATGTGACTGTTACGAGATAACGCAATAAAATTGATACATGAATTGGGATGCAAAAAAACTACTAAATTGAATTGAGGGTATATCTCCATCATCATCGTCATTGCAGCCGAAAGACATCCACTGCTGGACATAGGCTTCCTCCAAGGATTTCACGGACGACCGCTCCTAGACCTCCCGCATCCAGCGGTTTCCCGCGACCTTTTCCAGCTCATCACTCAAATCATATTTGTATAAAACATTATGACGATCACGTACTTCTGTGACAGTCGATTTCAGGAAGCATACGGCTTTCTAGCTTTACAAAATTTTTTATTTGAAAACATAACTTATAAAAATAAATTTATGAAAATTGTCAAATGAATTTGAAAAATAAATTGCAAATCTATGTGACTGTAATGGTAACAAAGGTTCGCATTTTAAAATAAATATTCAAATACTTTACGTCGACGTCCATTATGGATGCAAATAGAACAAATTGAACTGAAAACCGTCGCTGTGTTCAAATTGCTCGATTATTGTAGTGGATAGTAAAAACCCATTTTAAACTCGGTTTTGTTAGAAATTATTGAAATTTAATAAAAAATAACAGTGACAACGGTGCTGTTCAGATAATCTTTGGTGAAGAGGACACTGATGCATTAAAATAAGAAAAATGGATAGAAATTTAAAGGTTTAAAAACTGTTTATAAAAAGTTGCTAAAATGTATTTTTTCTCAAAGACATCTTTTACATGAACTAAAGAGCAAACAAAACACAACTTAATGTACACCACAAAACAGAACTAAATGTATGACTAGCGTACAGCATATCGAAAAAAAAATCAAAGCAGCAAGCTTCACAGTACTTAAGGCCTAAAAGGACCCCAGTTGACTGTGCAACACACACAAGCAACACGTGTCGACGTAAGAGGCAGCTGCGACCGTCGACGCGTGTCATTGTGTGTATGTTCAATCAGCTGGGGTAAGTATCTACAACATGAATTTTTGTTAATGCGAAACCCGAAACTCGTGTCCAGTATTTTTAAGTAAAAAATCTCTGTACAAAATTTCAAAAAGATAGAATGAAAACCACAAAGTTATGAGCTTGCTATTCTACTTGGAGAGTGAGCGGGTGCGTTGACCTCTGGCGTTAGCTCTATGCGCAAGTACTATGATCGTCGTAACCGCTCGGTAACTACTCTGTAGCAATTTTTAAATATATTTTGGTAAAAATATAACCTGGTGTAAAAATGATTGGATTCGATTCAGTTGCTTATTCTGAACAAACTATATTCAGGTTTCGCATATGAAAAAAATAACGATGTAGATACTTACCCCAGCTGATTGAGCATACACACAATGACACGCGTAACGGATATTTCTGCATGTACTAAAAAATGGATCAACTCACATAGAATAATACGAGTAGGCCCCGTCCGGAGTAGTCATAGATCCTTCAGAGTATATCCTAGGCGCCTGTTCAGCTCGCTCTGCTTCTTCTGCAATAGACAGTGCCCTGTTGCCATCCAGCACATCTATGTTGTTGTGGTTCATCTTGTCCAGCTGTAGGACATCGTATCTCCGGTCATCGGTGTTGCGGTGAAATACTTCTGAGAGTTCATATTCGCGGAGCTGTTGAAACAGAAGTTTAGAAGTTGGCATAAAATACGTTTTGTGGATCCTTCAAAACTTGTATTCATAATTGTTTTATACGAAATGTTTGAATGTACATGAAATTCTGCACTTAATAAAAACTTCATTCATTCGAAATTTTGAATTGAAATATATTATAGGTACGTACAGGTTTAGAATATTGTGCTGTAATTGTTAAAGAAATCTTAAAGTTATTAGATACTTCAGAAAATTGAAACTAATTTTAGATTATAAAACATAGAATTACAATAACTTTATTGAATAGAAAGTTAATTAATTCGTCTAAAAGTGAATAAAGTTTGAAGTCCTTGATTACTTAATTTATCTTTTAATATATAAATATTTTAAACCAAGAATTGTTTCTGAAAATATAGTAAAAATATTCTTGCAATATCTACTAATAATTTAGCATAATTAGTTGACAGCCTCCGTGGCGTAGCGGTAGCGAACGCGGGCGTTGCGCAAGGAGGCGCGGTTTCGATCCCCGCACAGTGCAAATATTTGTATGCATGAATATGAATATTTGCACTGGTCTGGTCGTGCCTCGGAAAGCACATTAAGCCGTTGGTCCCGGTTGCCATACGAACATCTAGTGGCAGTTGTTACGGGTTCTTGGAGCCCTCAAAAGTCTATTAATTGATCTAACTGCAATGCTTAGATATCGCCTTCGGGTTGTGGAGGTCAGACGGCAGTCGCTCCACGGAAAATATCAATGTTTAGCCAAAATCAGCAGTTAGACTGGTAAAGCGGACCCCAGACTCCAAAGCTGAAAAGCTACGGATGCGACTGGGATTAACGCTGAGATGAAGAAGAATTTAGCATAATTATTTCACAATATTTTCATTATGAATACCTGGCTAATACATGTCACACGTCTTCGAATATGTGGTCCTATGTTATGCCGGTTTCCTTTCGACGTTTTACTTCAACGTTTTGAGAACAGCAGTGTTTAAATAATTATACGAAATCAAGCAATTGTCAAAGTACAATAAAGTGAGGCTTTTACCACGGGTACATTATATCAATATCGCAATTTTAAAAACCCTGTATAAAAAATACCTGGCGAAGAAATCCCGAAAAATTTAACGCCGAATGATTGTTTGATCGAAAGTTTTAGACTCCGAAAGTTTATTTCATAAAGCTTGAAATCCCAAAGATTTATATTTCGAAGTTTCAAATCCCGAAGTTACCACTGTTCTGCCTCCACCACGACCAAATTACCGTTTCGATCTATTTCTTTTCTATACTCCAATGGTTTAGGTATTTAACGTACTAAATGTAATACCAATCACGTTTATTCGCATAACTATGTCACGTACTTTTTTTGTATATCTACCTAAATTGATGAAATGGCTTAGAAAATGCTAAAATTGTGAGAAAATGATAAATTTAAGTTTCATTGCATGGTAACATATCGACAAAACTATACCTTGATAAACTGGAACGTAGCAACCGGTGGTAACCTCCTCAGGTGAGGATAGAAGAATGATCCAGCTGGATGCGACGGATACTTGGACGTGATGCGGTATGCTACTCCTTGAGGTGCAGTCGGCCAGTTGGGGGCGGTGAATGTGAACCCGTTGTCTGTTCCAGCGTCTAATGGATCTACCTGCGAATGAAATATTGTCATGAGGAATGTTTTCTTAATAAACATGGTGACTACTTTTTAAAGAAATGATGTACCTAATACTCTATTCAGCAATCGCAACTTAATTGTCAAAAATGTAAACAAATACATTATGCATTAAAGTTCAATTTAAGCCACAACATTAAACATTTTTGTAACTTCTTTAATAGTACTCTAAAATAAACTTAATCGTAATTGAAATAAAGTTGATATTTGTTTAAATTGAAATATGGCGGGACGTGCAGCACTGCCACCTTTATTATAGAAAAAAATAATTATTCAGATAATGACACCCTGTCGTATTAGGTAAAACTATAATATAAGAAAGAAATATTTTTTATTCTGAACTAAACGCACAGTACCTACATGTAAATTTAATAAAATAATTTACTTAAAAAAATACTCAAAAGCCTCGTATTCGAATATGAAAACTTACAAACGATGTTGACTAAATATCAAAGCCAGGGTCATAGACAACACACATTATTTCAATAATACCTAACTGAAGTACAATTTTATTACAGTTGTGATTTGAATAGACGTGATTCGAATAACAGTTACCTATCTATGAAACATCTGCTCTGAGACGACATTAATAAAACGTAGAATTGTAGCTTTTTTTTTCTCTCTTTTTCGGATGCGAAGTCATCAAAGGACCTCTCTCCTCTGGGCGGAACGGAATATCAGACTTTTACTGACTAAACTCCATCTGTGTTCCTTCACTTGCCTGTGCAGCAAGGCCACTGTATCTCTTTCGAACAACCCTCAGCCCTGGCAGGTATTAGTCTTCGTGGAGCCCGTCATTATGTGCTGACATCTCTTTATCCTTACCGGGCGGTGAGCTACCCACTGCCCACCGAGAACTGTAGCTTAACGCTAAGTATTGATTTTATGTACCTACATCTAAGTATATCTTATATCTGTGTCTGTAACCTACTAAAAGTAGAAGTTAAGAATAGAATAGAGTAGAATACTGTTTATTATGCACACCATGTAGATTACAGAAACATAAATACAAAGATTTTACAAAGGGTGACACAATGGGCGATCTTATCGCTAAGAGTGATCTTTTACAGACTAACTTTTCAAGGAATACTAAAGGGAAGGAGAGAGATATAAAGAAGGTAGTCTACAGTGTACTATTTACATAGATTATACAATAAATATGTAATTTAAGTATATCATACTAGTTTAAATAAATATATATGTATATCTAATTAATAAATATCATACAAGAGCATATCAAAAAATAATGATATGTTTAAGGAGAGCAGAAGTGTTTTTTTATAGTTTAGTTAAATAAAATTGATACTAAACTTATGGACTCCTGTCGTAAATAAAAGGTTTCTTTTCTATTCTATAAATACATCAAATTGCTTGCTTTAAGTACATGAGTAGACTCATTCTTCTTAACGTCCAAGTCGTAGTCTTGTATTGCCACTAGCCGCCGCAGGAGATGCCTTGGTCGGGAGACGACACCGAACTCCCAGGTAAGGACCAGGCCCGAATCGACGGCGCGTTGCGTTTCACGCGCGCCTCAGACAGATGTTAGCGGGAGAAGTCATTTGATGGCTTGGGCTTGAGCTGCGTCCGATTTCTATACTTACACTGATTGTTCTTTGATTTTTCCTCTTGTAGTTTTAATTTGGAATTGTTTGTTTTTTTTTACTCAAAGGCTCACACTATGTAGCCAAGCATATTGTACGTTACGGAATTGCATCGCTGACAGGGGTATTCGGCACTGGTGCAGCTACACAGGAGCTAAACTTAGCATTCGGGAACACTGTTGGAGCTGCTGAACCTTGCACAAAACTGTCTATGCATTGTGTAGATTCAATTTCTTAGTATTGTATAATTGCATGGCACACGTGTGAGCACAATGTACTTGCTGTAAAGCATCTATTTGTTGGGTTAGTCTTTTTTGTTGTTGTTTTTTTTTTGTGTGTTTTTCTATAATGGACGCTCTTAGCGTACAATATATTTCTGCATCGTTCTCACACGATTGATTTCAAAATGAATGATGTAATCAAATATTTATATCAATAGCTTGATAATTTAAAAGAGTGTCAATGGAGTTTCTTGCCCGTTCTTCTCCATAGGTACCTACTCGTAGGAATGGGCGACTAGCTTCACCTTACTGACTGACCGACCTTCTGATAATTCAAAAGTGCCTGTAACTGGTTTATTTGAAACAAATGCTTTGATTTGATTTGATTTGATGAATTCCCATCTCAACAAAAAAAAAGGGGTTACTTTGTACTGTACATTACTTTTAGCTATTTTTGGGTTACCAGCGGCTACATTTAGATCAATAAAAGTTTTCCCAAGTTAACGCTGATGGAGGGTTTATCGATCCTTTAGTTTCTCTTCAGGACTTGTAATAGGAGTCTAGGCGTAGTAAAGAAGATTAAAGGGCTTAGTAGTTTACTTAGTTTCTTGAATAAAACCTTACTAATTATGTACTAGGACTCTTTTTTGTATGGATGGGAAATCATCAAATGAACTCTTTATTCACGGGTGATTAAAACCCACTCGTGGTCCTTCACTTATCTGCGCGCGACGGACTACAGTTTCTCTTTAGATCAACACGCGATCCTGACAGGATTAGTGGGACCCTGCGTTAGGCAGTTGTATGGTTGAACCAATACGTAAGAGACACAGGTACCTAATAATATTTATAGTATCGTCCCTACTTTCAGTAATCATGTTCTTCTTCTTCTTCTCTAGCCTATAGGGCAAAGCTTCAAGCAAACTTCTGGACAAAGTCCGCCCCCAAGGCCTTCCACGATGCCCGGTCTTGTGCTGCCCGCATCCAGCGGATTCCCGCGACCTTCAGCAGGTCATCAGTCCACCTTGTTCATCATCTTTCTCGGTGGTAGGCCATAACATCGGCCGCCGGCAGAAGTTACCACCCACTAGACAAATTCTTGCCGCCAAGCGATTTGTCGTGTTCCGGCATGATGTCTGGTGAAGCCGTACGGAGGACGAGTCTGAGCAGTTGTGTTGCGATGTGTGCCGGGTACAATGCGCCAAATGTTGTTGTGTTGGGAGTTTGGTCGTGGAGGGTCTTCAGATCAATCTCCCTTTAGCGCAGCATCGTTGGTCGTGTTGTTGGGTTTAACATTGCATCACCTCGCTCAACTACCGTCTTCCTTCCTATTCATTTAGTTTTTCTGAGTGAATAGGCTCTTAATAAACTAGCGCACTTTACCATCAACGATCGCATCACTGCTTACCATCAGGCGGGATTGCGGTCAAGCGCTAGTTTATAATTATTAAAAAAAAAAATTCATCATCATCAACCTTTTGATCGTCCCACTGCTGGGCACAGGTCTCCTCTCATACAGAGAAGGATTGAGCGTAATCACCACGCTTGCTCAATTGCGGGTTGGCGATTTCAGACTTAAAGTCCAGGTTTCTCCAAGATGTTTTCCTTCACCTTCAGTCATCGGTGTCCAAGACATACTTAGAAAGTACATATAACTTTAGAAAAGTTACATTGGTACTTGCCTGAACTGGAATCGAACCCACGCACTCATACTTGAGAGGCTGGTGTTTTAACCACTAGGCCACCTCGACTTCCACCTTGTACTTTGTTGGGGGTCGCTAAAATTAAGTGGCAGTGGACGGGGTACATTGCTCTTTGAACCGATGGCCGATGGGGCAGTAAGGCTCTGGAGTGGCGGCCATGTAACGGAAGTAATCATGTATTTGCTATGATTTTTTTCTCATTCAAATTAAAAATTAATCAATAAGAATCAAAATCCATTTAATTTTTTGGAATTTTTCAAAATCAAAAGTCTTTTATTCAAATTACGCTGAAAATCGGCAATTTTCCAACGTCAAAATTTTATTATCATTTCCCCAAAACGGTGTGCGTTTTCATCACTTCTTAGTGCTTTTACTAGGATAAAGAAGTGGTGTAACAATTTCCCCCAGCAGCATAGCTGTCTGTTTAATTAAAAGAATCTGATTCCTTACAATACTACATTTGCAAAATAATAATTAATAATACGAGATACATAACATTCTCAAGTTAAATTATTTACTATATTAGCAGTGTTGCCATACTTACCTCAATAGTAATGCTGTCTAGCCAATTTCCATCCACACAAAGATCGAAACTGTCCACCCCGATGAACCAATCAGGAGACGGGATCATCCGAGCCATTACTGACACCTGCGACAAAATATTGCTGTTACAATTACAATGATAATAAAAAACAATAATTGCTTGCAATGTAGGTCATGCTTTTTCTCCCTCTAAAGGTTGGAGATGAAACGAGATGAAATGACACTTGTGTGCTTTTGTTGACGGGTGTCATAAATTCTATGATTGATGAAGATCACGTTATTAACCGACTTCAAAAAGGAGGAGGTTACTCAATTCGACCGTATATATGCTTTTTTATGTTTGTTCGAGATAACTTCGTCGCTTATGAACCGATTTTGATAATTCTTTTTTTTTGTTGGAAAGAAGACATTCCCAAGGTGGTTCCATGATAAGGACATCAGGGTTTGATGGTGGAAGACCAGAGAACACAAGGGAAACTTTCAAAAATGGTAGGGGCAACCAGTGCGTTTGTAAGTTTTTTCATTAAATATTTTAGTGTCAGCATCCAGTCTAACCGGATGCAGCTGACCAGTACTTTTCACAACTAAAAAGTGTAAAATAAAAACTTTTTTTCCAAAAAAAAAAACAACCGACTTCCGAAATTAGTTACTTTTCACTTGTAGTGTTTTTTGGAATTCGATTGTTTTTTTTTGTAAAAAAAAAGTATTTATTTTAGATAGGTGTTATTTCTGATTTAATTATTTGGTTTTTTCGATGTTATTTCATTAGTCGTAGTAATGTTTTCCAACGAAATCCCTATCGCGATTTCGCCATCATTATTTTCGCGTGTACTTTTAAACTCGTGAATAAAGTCGTTGAATGCCGTCGATATTGAATTTCTTAGTGTAAGTTGTCGAACACTTTTATCAACTAAGTGGTCACATGAATAGTGAATTGGTCATGTCATTATCATCATCTCAGCTTAAATCCCAGTCGCCTCCGAAGCTTTTTCAGTTTTTGGAGTCTGGGGTCCGCTTTACCAGTCTAACTGCTGATTTTGGTCAAACTTCAATATTTTACGTGAAGCGAACTTCCGTCTGACCTCTACAATCTGAAGGCGATATTGAAGCATTGCAGTTAGACCAAGTAAAGAAGCAAATCGGTCATGTAATGTAGGATATTACAAATAAAGTAGGTTTGAGAATAAGAAATCTGTGTTTCACTATGGTTAAACGTCAATGATATCGATTCTCTTGTTCCCAAACTAAACTAAATTTAAGTTCATCTCTTTCTTTCTACATCATTAAAAAAAGGAACAAAAAAATAAATATAAGTTAAGTCCTGTCAAATAATAATAATAATAATAATAATAATAATATGGTTTATTTCTCTCACCAAGGAACATTTTTACAATAAATAGTGCGTAAATACAATTTTGCCGTATTCTCGAACCTTTGTGAGAGCTGGAGTCTGAACTAGGTTCGGAACCTGTGATACAGATCTCCAGGCTCACACCCCTTGAAACATTAATCATTTGAAACGGCATCGAGAATAATTTTTTACATGTATCACTATCAGTTTGAAAAACATTTTCAGCAGAGAAGTAAATCTAAAGATAAAGGGTGCACTTGAGAAGTGTAATGTAAGGTGATGTAATTGTAAGAAAGTGTATAGTGTGTGAAGGTGTAAGGGTGTTATGTGTAAATGCATGTGGACTCAGTGTGAGAAATTGTGATTAATATTGAGTGGTTTGGATAATGCTTTCTGTACTTTCATAGTCAATGTCCAGTAGCCAGTTCCTTACAGTAGTTTTGCATTTATGCTTAACCATAGAGTACAAATTTAAGATTTCATTAAGTTTGTTGTACACGTAAGGACCAAGGAAGTAAAAAGATCGCTGAGCTAGCTTTGAATGGACAGGGATGGATGAACATACTGTATGTTTCCGCCTCAAGGATTGGAACTTTTCGGGATTATAGGAATTGCGGGAGTGGGTAGCGAGAATTAAATCTAGAATAAACAATTTCCGGATAGAGAGGACCTTACAGGTATTATAAAGTTCTGTGGTAGGGAACCGATAAGGAAGGGACCAACCCACTTTAAGGATTGCTCTTTGGGCTCGTTCCAATTTCAACAAATGCGTTTTTGCTGCTCCGCCCCAGACAACTATACAGTACTGTGCAATTGATTGACACAGAGCTAGATAAACTTGTCTAAGTACTTGAGTGTCAGCCACATGGCGGAGATTCTTAAAAATAAATATCAGCTTGCGCAGTCTAGAGGTAAGTACGTCTATATGGTTATAGAATGATAAAGAGTCATCTATTTGAACCCCCAAATATTTCACAACATCGGTACGACCCAGGAGAGGACAGCCACATGCTGTTTGAGGAGATTTATTACAAGAATTTGCAATTAACGAAAACTGGGATGTTGTAGGTTTTCCAACTTTTGACAGAGAAAAGGCAAGATACTTTGATTTATCCACATTAAGAGTAAGTAGGTTGTGAGACAACCAGTCCGTAACAATGTTGAGTCCAAGCTGTGCACATGTAAATGTCGAATTCCAGGAACAACCGTGGAATATCAAAGCGGTATCGTCTGCGTAGGTAAAGATGGAACCATTACAAAGTACGTGACGACAGAGGTCATTAATATAGATGAGAAACAGGGTCGGTCCAATGATACTACCCTGTGGCACACCGTAAGTTATAGGGAGTTCATCACTTAACCAGTCTCCTATCTTAACACACTGACGTCTACCCGTAAGATAACTCGCGAAGAGTGAGAGCTGAACACCTCTGATACCAGTCTTCTCAAGCTTAGCAATGAGAGCGGGAATTGAGATCGTATCAAAGGCCTTTGCCAGATCTAGGAAGATACCGATAACACACTGTTTATTATCGAGATGAGATGTAATGTTAGTTGTGAGATCTAAAACCGCATTACTGGTAGACACCCCCGAACGAAAACCATATTGGCTAGAGGACAAAAAATTACCCTGCTCAAGGTATTTGATGAGCCTATTGTTCATGAGCCTTTCTAGCAGTTTGGATAATGTAGGTAGGATTGAAATGGGTCTGTAGTTATTAGGTTTATCTCTGTCACCGCTCTTATGCACAGGATGAACGATTGCTAGCTTGAATGCATCAGGAAAGACTCCTGTGGTGAAAGCCAAGTTGAACAAATATGTGAGGTGGGGAATTAGTAACTGTTTTACTTTTTTGAGCAGCGTACCAGACAAGTTATCGGAGCCTACTGCACAATCGGTTTTAAGCGCGTTAATTAATTGTTCCAATTCAGTATCGTCAGTATGTAGGAGGACAAAGGTTTTATGATTCTGGATGTCATCCCGTCGCAAGGGTGTATCTGGAACGAGTATGTTTTCAGCAAGTGTGCGTCCAATATTCGCGAAATATGTATTGACTTCATTAACAGAACACTTGGGATTAGATGATGACAAAAGATCAGTTGCAAGTGTTTTTTGTTTAGCCGTGTTAGTAATTGTTTTTATAGCTTCCCATAATTTTTTACTATTGTTTTGTGAGTTATTAATAAGTTTTTTATCAAAGTTTCGTTTAGCACTTTTAAGCAGCATGGAACAGTAATTCCTGTATCTTTTAAATGTAATTTTAAGAATCTCGTTATCCGGAGACTTGTGTATTTTTTGATGTAACTTGTCACGGTTTCGAAGACATCTTAAGAGCCCTGGGGTCATCCACGGCTTTCTCAGCCGTTTCCGATATGGCACAACTTTGTGAATTGTGTTTTGTAGCATAATTACATTTAGTGTATTGATAAAGTAGTTAGTTGCTTCATTAACATTATCTATACCATATAGCGGACTAAAATCAAATTCGTTAAGCATAAGTTCAATGTTATCGTAGTCGAGCACTTTTGTCGTTTTAGTTTTTAATGGAAGGACTTTGGAAGATTTAGCATATTGAACGAACAAGAGAACAGTATCATGGTCAGTGATTGCGGTGCAAGCGACATACGAGAAAGCTGGAACTTTTGATTTCAGCATTACATGATCAAGGCACGAGCTATTGTAACGAGTGGGAAGCGTATGGGCCGGCAACAAACCGTGAAATGCGAACATAGTGAGATACTCAGTAGCACGAGAGTCGGTACTACTGTTAGAAATGTCAATATTCATGTCACCCGTGACAATAATATTACTATAAGAGGAAATGGATGTAATAAGCTCGTTCAAAGATTGGATGAATGGTGAGACATTTCGGTAAGAAGGAGGGCGATATATAGCTACAATTACTGTCTCTTTGTTAAATTTCATCACGAGACAGTTTGCATCCTGAAGAATGTGTTCCGTGACAGAGACGGGGTGGTGGTTCCTAAAATAAACCACCACACCCTCATTTTGTGTGCTATGTTTGCTAGTAGCCGCGGAAGTATAGTCATCCAGTATAGGCAATGGGGGGGAATTATATAACCAGCATTCAGTGAGTATTATTATGTCAAAAGATGTTCCACTTCTTTCAAGTAAGGCTGTAAGTTCAATAAAGTTCTTATTTACACTTCTTATGTTTTGACATAGAAGCTTTAGTGCATTGCTATGTGACCTAGCAATTTTGATGCACTCTTCTATATCACATGTTGCAGATTCGGCCACTGATACTTTATCCAGCTCATCTTGAATATTAGTTAGATTATCGAACAGTTACGGAAGGTACAACATTGGATCGAACTAAGGTAGTGCGTACGGATTCTCATAAACATGGAATGCAAAACATATAAAAAGGACAAGACAATGGTGTGGTTTAAACAATTATGAAAGCGGTTTTGTGTGCAATGTAAGGTGTAATTTATTAGTTTATTTGTGGCTGAAAGGTGTATGTATGTGTATATTTGTGTTAGGTGATTAGTGATTTTCAGTAAGTGTAAATGTGTAATCATAATCGCATACGAGATAGGTAAAACAAGTAAAAAAGTAAAAACATCAAAATGCATAAAAGTATAACTAACAAAGCAGAAAAAGAAGATGATATCAATGGTGAAATTACAAATTACATAATAAGGGTCTACATAGCGTTTTAGGGAAGACATATATCGTACATCTAGTCATTTTTCTGCAATTTTAGATAAATCTCCTTCCGAGATAATGCAAAACCGTTTCGATCCGTCTTCCTTGCGAATGTACACCTTACCATGGGCTGTCCAACAGTGTTTGAATTGGTGAAGGGTAGAAAATTCTCTAGCCAAGAAGAACAGTTTCCTAGTTTTCGTAGGCAGATTATCTGAGATGTATACCGGGAGTTTTGGACCATCAATCTGCAGGGTGGCGGTGTTTAGTTTATTATTCCGGTTCTCCTTATTGTACGTCCTGGCAGCTTGCATTATAATGTCTTTTCTTATAACTGTTGTGAGGTCTAACATGATGGTGTTATTCATGGATGTGGACGAATGGATCCTAAATACATCCTTAATTTCGTTTTCTGCTATCTGAGGTCCAAGGGTTGTACTGATATTTTTAATGACATTTACAAGATCCAGTTTAGATTCGTTCAGTTTTTTTGGGATGTTTTTAATTTCAAGGCACGTGTTTTTTGTTTGCTTTTCCAGTTGATCGACGCGTTCTTCGAGCCTCTTAATGTACAACCTACTTTCCTTTCTTTCAGCCTCATATTGTGACATTTTATTTATTACCTCGTCATATTTCTTAGCAGTGAAATCTACAGATTGTTGCAGTTTGCTGTACTGAGATTTAATTTCTTGAAGTGAGGTTTGCATAGAAGACAAAAATGATGTTTGCTCTCTTCTAAGATCTTTTATCATAATAGTTATTTCATGTTGAAAATCTTCTACGTGGCCTAGGTTTCCCTGATCCGGGCGTTTCCTCTTAAAGCGACAGGTGATATTAGAAGGCGGGCAATCCGAGAGAAAATAAGTCAGCACCTGGCGTACGTCACGTATTTTTAGTCGCCATGTTTTTCAAATCTGTCATCACGTCTAAACTAGCTATGGAGTATTCAAATTTGACAATGACTAAACTAATATTTCAACTTCTGGCCTTTTCTTGATGAAATATAAACGAAAAGGTGCACTAAACTTAAATTTCGTTTAATTTGTAAATAATATGTTAAGTCTTGGAGAAATTAGGTTGTATCCTAAAATATAATTTAATGTCCATCAAATAGATTTATAAAAAAATTGTTTTTCAAAACACGACAGATCTTAATTATTTTTATATCAATATTTAAAGGAAAAGTATACCTATGCTTCCATTATTTTTTGTCAAAAACTTATCACGTTTGTCTAATAGTCATCTGAATATCACGGTAAAAATGGGTTATTTTTCACGATTTTCAAGTATCAGTATCAAGTATAAGTAGTTTTCAAGTATCAAGTATAAGTAGTAGTAGTTTCTTTTATTAATTAAATTTCGGAAAAATTCAAATGATAGAGGGTGTAAAATTGTAGCAAAAAATGCTGTAAAAGCATTATCCACGAAGAAAACAACGGAATACGTTTGTATAGAGAAAGCGCCACAAGTGTTCCCTCTGCTAATGCTTTAACGATAAAGCTAAATATTGAATAAAGAAATATTACAGATTGTAGTAGCTTCACGTGCTGTCGTCTGTACCTATTATACATATATTACGTAGAAATGAGAGGATCTTGTGGTTTAGTATTAACAGCTGCACGCGTGGATCGGTGGCTATTCATTACATATCGAGACCCATCCTAACAAATTACGAAAAAACGTTGAGATTTGTAAATTTCTGACAGTCTTTACGGGTAGTCAAAAGCCCGATTATAATCTGACCACTAGTCTTACCAAGACGTATCTTATTACCCAGTGTCTGGATTGTATATGTCAGATATGCACTCACTCCATGTAAAATTGTAATATCCCGCCGCATTCAGTTACACTGGAAGCCGACCTATATAGTATAAATATTATATACAGTATAGTTTAGAAAAAGCAAAGCATATGAAGACTCAAGACAAAGTGTCTCAAGACAAAAGTCTTCGACCAGTGTGTGTTGCCAGTGATGACTTATGGAATTGAGACGTGGTCGCTAACAATGGGCCTTATACGAAGGTTCAAAGTCACTTAAAGGGCAATGGAGAGGGCTATGTTTGGGGTTACACTGCGCGATCGAAACAGGAATGAGGAGATCCGCAGAAGAACGAGAGTAACCGACATAGCCCGAAGAATTGCAACACTAAAGAGGCAGTGGGCTGGACACATTGCCCGTAGGACCGATGCCCGATGGGGCCGATGGGTTCTCGAGTGGCGACCACGCACCGGAAGACGTAGCGTGGGTAGGCCCCCGACAAGGTGGACCGACGACCTGGTGAAGGTTACGGGAAACCGCTGGATGCGGGAGGCGCAGGACCGGTCGTCGTGGAGAGCCTTGGGGGAGGCCTATGTCCAGCAGTGGACGTCTTTCGGCTGAAATGATGATGATGATGATGATATGAAGACTAAGAGAAAACTAAACTACTTCTTTCATCCTCAAGATATATGACCTTCAGAACAGCACGCGCTAGTTTACTAAGAACCTATTCATGCAAAAAAAAACTGAGTGAATAGGAAGGAAGACGGCAGTTGAGCGGTGAGAGGGTTTAACGTTGCACCACCTCGCTCAACTGCCGTCTTCCTTCCTATTCACTAAGTTTTTTTAAGTGAATGCGTTAAACTAGCGCGCTTTACCATCAACGATTGCATCAGGCGGGAATGCAGTCAAGTGCTGATTATAATTATTAAAAAAAAATAGAAATTGTTACAGAGTGGTTACCGAGCGGTTACGATAGATCATAGTACTTGCGGGCGCGCCACAGCTGACGCCAGAGGTCAACGAACCGCGCTCGTCCGCTCGATCGGAGCTTTGGCCATATTTTCGTTGGGACAACCAAGTAAAATAGCAAACTTATAACTTTGTGATTTTTATTATATCTCTTTGAAATTTGGTACATTTTTGAAGTGAAACTTCTTTAGACACGCTTGACTTGGGGAGTAAGCTGGCGAAAGCGTTACGAAAAATCATCGGGCAAGGCGAACGGAAGTTAAGTGGGGTCCTATGTCGTCTGTACTACAAACAAGGAGTTGGCTCATGTAAATATTGCATGACATGTCGAGTATGAAGTTGTGAGTTCGCATCTCGCCGAAGGCAATATATATTTTTTGGATCATTTTAAGATTTGTTAACAATTGATTACCTAAGAGCACAAATAATTTATAAATTTCGTTCTGTTCTGGCCTTTATATTGTTTTATATATTTTTGCTGAACATTTCTGATATAATTGAAAGTATAGAAGCTTGAAGATATCGTCACAATACGATAATTGGACACAAAGTACAAATTGCTTTCGAGCCTCATAAACTCAATTATTAAGCTAAGTACCTTGATTGATTAAGAACTATGAATTTCTTCGAGAACATGACGCTGCGAACACCCCCCGACCCCCCTCATTGATTACCTCAGCCCCCCGTGGATTATCTCGGGAACCAGAGGTCGTGGACTACCCGAGTTTGGGGTCCCCTGATTCACGAGGAAGAGCCCGACCTTTTGGCCCCGTGGGAATCTATAACCCCCCCCCCCGACACCCTTTAGTTATACCTCACCTCCCCGTGGATTATCTCGGGGACCAGAGGTCGTGGACTACCCGAGTTTGGGGTCCCCTGAATCAGGAGGAGGAGCCCGACCTTTTGGCCCCGAGAGAAAACACTCCCCCCTTGTACACACATATATATATATACATACAGATGGAGCGAAAGAAGTTTCACTTCAGTCGTGTGGTCATAAGCACACTCGTATTTTTTCTTAAAAATACTGGACACGTGTTTCGGGTTTCGCATGTATAAAAAATTATGTTGTATAAATATCTTACAAACAAAGCAAATAACTTTCTAAACATTATCATCCCTAACAAATACCTAACATTTAACTTTAACAGCAACTAATGAAATAACGAGAATAAAATTGTAGAATGCGACCATTACAGTCAAGTTGTTAGGCAAAGAGTAACAGTCCAATTATTTCAATGCGCAGTGAGCCAGTAAGACGTTTTCTGTCAACAGCTTCCAGGCGACTACTGTTGCTCTTGATTTGTTAAGAAATTCTTAGTTAACTTGAGAATATTGTATAAATGAAGCTGATTTTACTCGATTTTGGAGGATTGTTGCTGTCAACATACTCAGGGAATTTTAAGGTGATGTGTTGGTGAATTAGGGAAATAACTCTCTATTGGTAAATGACTTAGATTAGTTTTCCAGTATTTTCTTCGGTTATAACCGAATAAGTTTCGATCCTGTGGGAATATCCGGATAACAACTACCTACATACATATACTAGTTCTTAATACCAGTTATAAATCATATGTGTGCCAAATTTCATGTAAATCTGTTCAGTAGATTGTGCTTGAAAGGGTAACAAATATACATTCATATATACAAACTAACATGTTTATAATGGTAGTAGGTACGATAAAGGCAGCTAAATGAGAAAAATGCGATCACACTAAAGCAGTATTCGTAACATCAGATAAATTATATTCTAACGCCACTTAATCAGTTATATACTGTAATGAAATGTATTCTAAGTTGATTTTTGATTGAACACTTACAACAGAATGGTCCTAATACGTTTTGTTTGCAGTGGAATTTGAACTTTGTTAAAAAGACATTTAGTTTGATGTTCTATAACCTGATAATTATCTCAAATTCCTGCCTCCAGTGTAGATTTTTTGTTCTATCTCTATGATAAAAAAACTACAATCCAAAAATAGAATTCTTATTTAGAACTTGAAAAACGATAAAATACCACTTTTTTTCATACTATTCGTATGTTGTTTTTTTTTTTTTTTTCTTAACAACAGCATTCAACCTCTCCTACTATACTAAAATACTATAATAATAATACTAAATACTTTACTGTACCCGACAGAGTTCATAATTGATTCGATATTTCAATATACCGACTATTATGTATATAATGGATGGGCAATGGAGAGGACTATGCATGGGCTTTCACTGCGTGATCAAATCAGAAATGAAGAGATGCGCAAAAGAAGGCGAATAACCGACAAAGCCCGAACAACTGCAATACTTAAGTGGGGAATATTGCCCGTAGGACTGATGCCCAATGGGGCCGACGGGCTCTCGAGTGGCGACCACGCATCGGAAGACGCAGCGTGCGGAGGCACGGTGGACCGACAATCTGGTCAAGGTCACGAGAAACCGCTCAATACGGGAGACGCAGGACCGGTCATCGTGGAGATCTAGGGGGAGTCCTATGTCCAGCAGTGGACATTTTTCGGCTGAAATAATGATGATGTATACACATTATGATATCTAAACGTAACAGACGAGACAATAATGTACTGTGCTCCCACCCCGCCAAAACGGCACTAATGCGGAAAAATGTCTACTGCATGGCTCCAGCAATCTATAATAAATCACCTTACCACTACTATTGTTTAAAAACAGGCTTCGAAGTTTTCTAACGCATAAAGCATACTACACTATCAGCGAATTCCTTACTGAGAAAATTTTTGAGAAGATGTATGTATGTATTAAAAGTGTTTTTTTTTATTATTGTTACTATTTTCTTTAATTTATTTTGTTTCTTTTACATATTATTTGTCATTTTTATTACAGTTGACATTTTTTGATCATATCTGACATTTTCTGATCATAATGTATCCTAATTGTTATTATTACTTTTCATTGTTATTGATTTTTTCCCCTTTATATATTTCATTCTTTTACACTTCTTTGACACCATATTTGAAATTGTATATTATACGACATTTTTATGTTAATGACTCTAAATTGTGTATTCGATAATAATTTGAACTGGTTTCTGCATATTGTAACATTATCATGTCATTTTTATCAAGCTATGACATCAAATTATTCAATTGTACATGTAGTCTAAGTATATATTTCCAGTATTTTAACCTTCAAATTGTAATTTTTGCATGCCTATTGGTAAAATGTGGCTGAACCTACCGATTATCACTCTATCACCATGTACACCCATATTTGCAAAATAAATGACTTACTTACTTACTTACTAAAAAATTATTGAATATTGAGTATAAAAAAAGTTTATATATTTTGAAAATATTTAGTTGCCTCGTTCATTAAACATTCCCATCAATGTCACTAACGAAGGGGAGCAAACTTAAAAAACTAGGTCAAACTGCTTCGGGTGCTCGTTACGACGAATATCAAACTAGTCCTCATACAAATACCACGTCGATAATGAAGATGTTACAGAAATATAATATCTTATAAAAGATCCACGTGCTTTTAAATAATGAGCCTTTTTAAGGAACGACTCGCGAGTTGTCGCACTATGCCTTGTTTACATCGTACGTTTTGGAGGAATTGCTACTTTTATCTTGCATGTCAATAACCCTAATTGTGAAACACACTCATCATCATGCCAGCATTAATCCCAGTCGCATCCGAAGGTTTTCGAGCTTTGGACTCTGGGGTCCGCTTTACAAGTTTAATTGCTGATTTTGGCTAAACTTCAATATTTTCCGTGAAGCAACTGCTGTCTGGCCTCCACAACCCGAAGGCCAATTGTTGGACTTTTGAGGGCTCCAACAACCCGTAAGAACTGCGATTAGATGTTCGTATGGCAACCGGGACCAATTTCGAATTTTAGTCAATATCAATTTGAATCCTTTTGAAGCTTATTCCTAATCTATTGCTCTATATGTTCCAAAAATATATCTGCTCAGCAACGTTAACAAAGCAATGAATGTTATTGAATTGTCAAAATAAAACCCATTGCTGCTGATAGTGAGTTCCGCAATTACCCTACAGGCTTAAATAGGCTAGTGGTAATAATTTGACAGTGACATGGGCTATAATTAGGTATGTCGTAGTAGTTAGTTAAGGCTGAGAACTTAGCGCTACTGTTATCAGTGAAGAAAGTTTTTAACTTCAAGTCTAGGTCTAAAGCTACATAACTGATTAGCTTTTATCATCATCATCATCATCATCAACCTTTTTGTCATCTAATTGCGGGGCACAGATCTCCTCTCATACAAAGAAGGATTGAGTGTAATCACCACGCTTGCTCAATGCGGGTTGACGATTTCAGACTTAGCTTTTATTGTAATTATTATTTGCTTTATTCTAACATATATATAAAAAACATTTAAAAATATAAAAGTAGCCCATCGGCATTGGAAACAGGGTCTAAGCTACCAGTAGGAAGGGTTTTAGAGAATTATTATTAAAAGCCGATGAGTTGATGGTCCACTGAAAGACGAAGGCCTCTCAGCTCCTCAATCATTTCTCTCTGTATACTGCCTCTGAGCATCCGTTTTACTGTTATGAGAGAGGAAAATAAAGAATATTACGAGAACGGTTTAAGTCCATTTATCATTAGTTTAATGGATTGGCTTAAGAATCAAGAGCACTAGTACTTAACCACCATGGTACTTCAGTCTGTGGATGACCATAAAAAGCTCGACTAAACTTACAAAAACACAAACACAGCAAAGGATTTTCTAAAACTACGTTTAATGTTGTTAGTTCTATATTAAAACCACTAATAGTTTTCAGTAAAAAAAAATTTCATAGCAATCCCAAAACTTCCCTTTGTAGAGCGAACTTTACCGCTTTGGTAGAACAAAAGAGCAATACACAAACGAAACTTTAATAACTTTAACCTCCACTGCTGCTTATAACTTCATTCGGTAATAACTGTTTCGCTATTAAACTTTGCTTTAGTATCTACTACTATATGCTACTCGCGCGAGTACTGGTGCAGTGTGAACTAAGCATGAGTAACGTAATTTTGTTACCGCCTTGACATTCATTTCCTTAATGTTTTAATTTCATTAGTGGAAGGTATGTTGACTATCTTCCAAAGAACATTGTGCTGCTAAAGATGGCGCCGTTTTATTACAAGAACTTATTTTTATTTTTACAGTTATAAAGTAGTGCTTGACCGCAATCCCACCTGATGGTAAACATTGATGCAATCGATGATGGTAAAGAGTGCTAGTTTTGTTAAAAGCCTATTCACTCAAAAAAAAAAACTGATTTCATAGGAAGGAAGACGGGATTTGAGCGAGGTGATGCAATGTTACACCCAACGACACGACCAACGATGCTGCGCCAAAGGGAGATTGATCTGGAGACCTTCCACGACCAAACTCCCGACACAACAACATTTGGAGGGTCGTCCGGCACACATCGCAACACAACTGCTCAGACCCGTCCTCCGTACGACTTCACCAGACATCATGCCGGAACACGACGTATCGCTTGGCTGCAAGACTTAGTCTAGTGGGTGGTAACTTCTGCCGGCAGCCGATATTATGGCCTACCACCGAGAAACGCATTTTCGTCCAGTGCTCGGCTCTCACGTTCACAATAGTAAGTAAGATATAGTCTGGCTATAAAGAAAATAAATGAGGGCGTTGCGGTAGTGCATATAGCAACCCTGTTAATATGATTGAAATCATTTTGATACTAGGACATTATTTTGTACTAGTAGCAAAACTGGATTTAATGAAAACATAAATCTACAGTCTCTGGCGTTTAAATAAAATGAGTAAAACAAAAAAAATAAAATCATACATGTTTATTATTATAATATGTTTTAACGTGATTTTACCAATGAAAAGTAT
This sequence comes from Sesamia inferens, assembly GCA_037179545.1. Taxonomy (NCBI): domain Eukaryota; kingdom Metazoa; phylum Arthropoda; class Insecta; order Lepidoptera; family Noctuidae; genus Sesamia; species Sesamia inferens. Next base: position 6,465,214 of record CM073937.1, on the reverse strand, counting down.
TTCAAAACATAATAATTGCTTTCATCATCTGATTCCAAATATTCTTCGTTAAAAAGTATTTTCATTGTCAGCTGCATCACGAACAACGTCTGCTATCTTCACTTAAACGAATAACTAACTCATATTATATATGTTGATAAAGGGTTTACTGTCACATTTTCCTGAAAGATTAAAAATAATAATATGTAATTTCTATCAGAAGATGGATAGCACTAATTTTAATTCCCAACCTGATATAATTCATTTTTATAATCAGCGGTAAATTAAATAACCTAAAATATCAAAACGCGCTACAATATGGTCTGCATATATTTGCAGTCTAACTTATAAATGCGCAAAGTAAACAATCCTTATTATAGTCTTAAAATCATTTACTTAGTAAATTTGAAACTTCTAGTAGATAAAAACAAACAGTAACATGATTACATACCTGTTTTAGCAATTGTTCGAGCATAAATATCATCCATCATTCATATTTGATAAAATTTGCCCAGATTGGTGTACTAACAAACATTAATGATAGACTTTAAAAATAATTTCCCGATCTCAACTCCGGTTTGTTTTTTTAATATTTAACACATTTCCTCGATGTTTTATCTAAATAGAATTGAAAATTAATACAAATTTCAATAAATAACAAGTCACAACACAAATCGATGACTGCCGATGACATTCGATATACCTACTTGTACTTACTAAGATTTAGTATTGCCATACCCTTAAAATTGTTAGTTCATGAAACATCCATTTTCACGACTTTATAGACAAGGTATATCAAGATCATAATTTGGTGGTTTTTCATGACATCTTTTTGAAATTTTGTAGACAGATTTTTTACTTAAAAATACTGAACATGTGTTTCGGGTTTGAAATAAACAAAAAATAACGTTGTATAAAAATCATGCTTAGCCTTCTCCCAAACTATATTCTTCAAACCTAACCGTTCAGCTGAATATCAGCGTGTTATTTGGAGCGACCTTGACTTTTTTTTTTGTTGTTGTGGAAAATCATCAAATGACTTCTCCCGCTCTGAATGGAGCGGAAGGGTGTGTCAGACTTTTACTGACTAAAACCCACCTGTGTTTCTTCACTTGCCTGTGTAGCGGCCAGGTCCATGGTTTCTTGTTTAACCAACCCGCAACCCTGACCCAGGAGGCATCGGTCTTCGTGGACCCCGTCACCATGTGCTGGCATCTCTTTGAGGGGTACAACCCATTTTGGGAGTTACTGGGTGATACGATACCTCTTGTTAAGACTGGTGGTCAGACTTTCGGACTTCTGATGACCCGTAACGACTGTCTAAAATGTTCGAATGACAGCCGAGACCAACTCCCTAACGTACTTGTTAAAGACGGTCACCCATCCACATATTAACTGCGGCAAGCAAAGCTTAACCTGATCGAGCCCCCTTTAATCATTTTATCATCATCATCCTCATAAACCTCTTTTTTATCGTCCCACTGCTGAGCACAGGTCTCCTCTCATACAGAGAAGGATTGAGCGTAATCACCACGCTTGTTCAATGCGGGTTGGCGATTTCAGACTTAAAGTCCAGGTTTCCTCAAGATGTTTTCCTTCACCTTGTAATCAATAATTGGTGTCTAAGATATACTTAGAAAGTACATATATCTGGCTATATCACTCCTTCAATATTGGCCTTCATGGTCGTGGAGCGTCTTCAGATCAATGTTCCTCTGACGCAGCATCGTTGGTCTTATTGTTGGCTTTAACATTGGATCACCTCGTTCAACTGCCGTCTTCCTTCCTGTTCAGTCAGTTTTTTTGAGTGAATAGTCTCTTAATAAACTAGCGTGCTTTATCATCAACGATTGCATCATTGCTTACCATTAAGGACTTGCGCTCAAACACTAGTTTACAATTATGAAAAAAAAAAAAAAACATTAAAACAGACCCATTATACAAACATGCTTTCACATCAAAATTTTACCTATTTCTTGGTCCTCTCCTCTACAACATATTGAACGCGAAATCAAACATTTATAGTTTAAATCAAGTTAACTGTAAGAGAATTGTTAAGGAAACTCTACAAAAAATGTCCTACGATGATATAGAGAATTTATTGATTGTGCTAAAGTGATTTTGTCTATATTTCATATTTTTTCAATTTTTGATTATTATAATTATATTTTGAGTTTTTATACAATTTTTAGAATAACTATCTTGTAAATTAAGAAAATAGAATTTAAGCTTTGGTAATATTAGAATAGTATAAGACAACTTGCCCACGTTTACAGATCGTTTACATATTTGTATTGTTAAGAATTCTTTTGATTATTTGTTAATTTTAAATTGTTTTTAGCTCTTTTCGCCTGTAACACAGGATATCCTAGTTCAGGCACGTAAGACTTGGATTTAAGCATATTTAAGACTGTATGTAATTTATCCTGAAAAGTTTTTTGAATAAAAAAATATTATATATTATTATTATATTATATATTATTTCACAATTCTGTAGATTCATTGGTCTTTATTTATATATTTATTTTATTTTTATTTAACTATCTATGTTAATATATATTATAAAACAAACAATAAAAAACAGAACAAAAAATGGTACAGATGTAAATCTTATTTCATAAGAAGTTTTCTTCTTCTTTTTCAAGGTAAGATTCAACCTCAACTCTTGATCAATGGCCTCTGTGGAATAGATACCACAATTTTGCCAATAACACGTGTAACAAATTACAGAATTTTTTTGAAAATTTTATTTCACAATAATGGCGGACATCACCAATGACAGTTGAAAAAGACGGCCGCATGAACCGTTTATGAGGGAGGTTTGAGGCTGGGCACGCCACAATAGTGGCGGTAGGTCCCCTCTTTGAGGAGTGGCTAGAGAGGCGCCACGGCGCCCTCACCTTCCGCTTGACGCAGGTCCTCACCGGACACGATTGTTTCGGGAGGTTCCTGTTCCGTATTAGGCGGGAAGAAACGCCAGGGTGTCACCATTGTGTGGATCGCCCTGAGGACACGGTGGAGCATACGGTGGAGGTCTGCCCGGCTTGGGTAGAGCACCGCCGTGTCCTCGTAGCGGCGATCGGCCGCAATCTCTCGCGTCCGACCCTGGTCCAGGCCATGGTCCGAAGCGAGAGTGCATGGCAGGCCGTCACCTCCTTCTGCGAAGCAGTGATGCTGGCAAAGGAGGAGGCGGAGCGCGTGAGGCAACGGGAATCCCAGCGCCCTCACGCCACTAGCTGCCGCAGTAGACGCCCTGGTCGGGAGACGACACCTAACTCCCAGCCACCGTAGGCGCGGGCCTGCGGGCGGTGAGCAGTGGGCAGCTCGCCGCCCGGTAAGGACCAGGCCCAAGTTGACGGCGCGTCGTGTTTCACGCGCGCCTCAAAGAGATGTCAGCACATCGTGACGGGGTCCACGAAGACCGATGCCTCCTGGGTCAGGGTTGCGGGTTGGTTAAACAAGAAACCGCGGCCCTGGCCGTCGTACAGGCCAGTGAAGAAACACGGGTGGGTTTTAGTCAGTAAAAGTCTGACACACCCTTCCGCTCCGCCCAGAGCGGGAGAAGTCATTTGATGATTTCCCATCCCAACAAAAAAACAAAAAAGGGAGGTTTGCGGCAAAGTCATGATGTGGCCACTAAGCTGCGATGTTTCAATATTCTTTATGAATTATTTACTGAATGCACTTTTTACTACATAAATCAAGCGCTTTTATTTAGTAAACGACACTATAAATAATTTTAAAAGTGCAATGAAAAATGCGCGTGACACTCATCTTAGCTTTCCCATTAAAAACTCCATAAAAAGTTTCTTCCAGCTTACAGTAAATACAGAGATGTAGGCAGCGTGTGAAAAAGGTAAAGGTAAAAGGTAAATGGACAATGAAGAAAATGAAAAACAAAATGACACACAAAAACAAAACTTACAAGAATATATATTCAAATACATACAATATACGTACTTGCTTCTTTACAGAGAATATTTAATTAATTGTGCATACAGCCGGCCTTAATGCCATAATAAAGCTGAAACAGCCGACCAATCACACAACCCTCAATTAATTAACACACAACAGTTACCTCAAATAAATTCATTCGATAATCGATTCCCACTCAAACCGATTAACGAGTAAAGAATCGAAATTAGACTGAACTGGTAGAACAACAAACACGATTCTCGATTCGATAAAACTCCCCTTTATTACGGCATCAAGTCGGTTCTTTTATTTGTCCGTATCGTAATTGGTGTTTGCTCTGGCAGCATTAATTAGTGATGAAATACGATATTTTTGGACATTGTTTGTTGGAGAGGGCTGTGAGTGCAATTCCTTTAGGGCAAATACCTTTGCCCGAATATTATCTTGGGGATAAGTTCCCTGTAGGGTGACACACTTCACGTCATTTTTGTTAACGACATCTCATTTACATTTCTATTTGTTTCTGTGGTGTTCATTTTCGACTGTATAGACCTTTCAAAGTTATTTCCCATTTGACAGCTGCAACCCATCACCAACCTTATTGCAATAGTAATAAAGGTCACCGTGCGTTTGGCAGACGCAACCGTGGAATTATATCTTAATCGTTATAGTAATATCTATAGTAAAAAGCCTGTTGTAGCACATCCACATTGTTGTTATGATTGCATTAACCTGCACTAATTGTGTAGGTAACATTCTATCAATCACAATTTCGATCATTTTAAAATATTACCAATCCATTGCTTCATCTGTTCAAAACTTTATCAGCTGTACAATTTAAATAACGCAAGAATGTTGTTAGACTGTCAAAGTTAAAGCCATTCCTACGGTTAGTGTGTTTTGAAATTACCCCGCTGAACCGTAGAAGTCTGTTTACTTCAACCTGCTCGCTAAAGATATCTAGTGAAGAAAATCATTGAATTTTCTCGCAAACTGAAATCCATTCATCAAGAACAACAATATGACACTAATTGCTTACGCCTTGCGGAATCTCCACATTTTAAATAAATGCCAATTTTAAAATCCCGTGTCAACTGGAATAAAACGTGGATGTAACCGCGCCCTTATCTCAAAATTGCGGTGTCCATTCCCAATTTTAATTGCAAAATTATTGAGGCTTCATCTTTATTGCATTCGATTACGCCTGCAGTCGGACCACGGAAATAATGGTGCTAATAAAATCAGACCATTCACTGTGATACATTTATATTTCTCTGTCAAATTGTTTCGATAATCCCTATATTTAATTGGTTTGCGGCACAAATATTAAATTTAAAACGTTGTAAAGCGTAATGACGCTATATGTTCTGTGTATGTTCGCGTAGTAATAATTTTGATAGGCAATGTTGTAGGTTCGTAACAGGCGGTATTTGGTAGAAGATTTTATCGACGGCTGAATACTGTTCCATTATTCCAATACGTATATTGGAAAGTTCAGGTACGAGTTTATTTAAACACGCGAGCGTTCAAAATGACATTCAGATTCGTGGAACGGTAAAACTAAAAGGAACATGATGCATGGATTTAGTTTGGACGAATCCACCCGTAGGGAAATTCATATTCGAATCGGAATAGTCAATTTTAGATACATTTACCTTGTTACAACTAAGAGCTGTGGAATATTTCTGTGTTTCTTCAATTTCCTTATAGTTTGCTACCTGTAATGTAATTGCTTGTTTTCTTTACTTTAATTTTGTACGCCATATAAATTGGCAAAGCGTGGTGAGAGTTATTACTGTTAGGTATACGAATGATGGCTGAGACCGGCGTAACGTGCTTTTCGAGGTACGGAGGGGCCTCGGTATGTATAGAAGGTCACCCATCCACGTGTCATTCGCGGCAAACGTAACTGAACCTTATCGACTGACGTGTGCGGCTTAAATTAAGTAACTACAAGCCAATCCAGCCCATTGCTTCTCCAGCTTCCTCTATAAACTATATAAAATATGACAAACATTCTGTGGCTAGGGCATCAAGTACCTATGTAACTTTTCTAAATTATATGTACTTTCTAAGTACAGCTTGGGCACCAATAACTGATTACAAGGTGAAGGAAAACATCTTGAGAAAACCTGGACTTTAAGTCTGAAATCGCCAACCCGCACTGATAAAGGATTGATGAAGAAGGTGTTTGACTCCCCCTGCGACTTCTAAGAGTGGCCTTTTTTTTTTTCCGGGTGTAAAATCCTCATGGATGTCCACCGCCCTGGGGTGAGCGACGGGGTCTGTCAGACTCCTACTGACTAAAAACCACCCGTGTGTTCCGTCTCACACCTACACCAGGGGCTGCGAGAACTGCTTCCGCAACCCCCGATTGGTGCTGGCCCGCAGCCGTGGGGCCTTCTCGGGTCAGGGGCGGGAGTGAGGTGTAGAGCTCCCCCGTGAAGTGTAAGAGTAGCGCGCGTGGAACACTTCGCGCCGCCACCTCGGGTCCTGATATTTGGGGAGCGACAGATTTCCCCGAGTCTATCGCCCCTAGACCCATTTAGGGGGACTGGAAGAGGGCATTATACGCCCTCCGGCGACGCCCGATACGCCTGCTGCGGGCTGGGTGAGAGGACGAGATCTCTCTCTCCCTTTCCGCAGCCTCCTTCTGCGAGACAACTGTTTCGCAGATGGAAACCACCGCATCCCAGGACTCTTCGCTGCCGACCATCGACCTGATTACGACCGGCAGCTATAAGTCACTGCCTACTTCAAAGATGAGGGCACGGCGCAGCTCCTCCCAAGCAGCACACTCTGCCAGCGTATGCTGCGCTGTGTCCTCCCGGCAGTCGACGCAGTGGCGACACCGGGCGTCCGGCTCCCTGTTTATGCGACACAGGTACTTTCCGAAGCAACCATGCCCTGAGAGCACCTGTGTCACCCGAAACGTCAGGGAGCCATGCCTTCTCCCGAGCCAGTCCGCCAGTACCAGCCGGATGGCCTCGATGGTGGTGAGGCCGGCGGTAGGGCGCGAAAGCCTGTCTCGCCATTCCGCCACCAGGACCTCGCTGAGCTGCTACCGACGCTGCTCAAGCTGACGCTGCATCGGCCGTTCGCCCCGTTCTCGCACCTGCTCACGCCACCGGTACAGTGACGCAAGGACCTTCGCCTCCAGGTCCCATGGCGGGGATCCGGCCAGTAGGCAGGCCGCCACATAGGAGATTTGACTCCCCCTGTGACTTCTAAGAGTGGCCTGCCCCAACATAGTTGAGAAAAGCCTCGGTAGACTCATTGTCTTGTTACACAGTACAATATTTCCTGTTGACGCTTGAAACTCTTCTTTTTCACGCCTTGTCGTTAGCCAATCCGAAGCGAGACTAGCTTAGTTATCAATACCAAGCATCTACTATCACGGATCTTAATTGTTTATTAGTTGGCGTTAATTCATGTCATCGCATGTCGCCTTTGCATGTAGAAATTTGGTTCTTGCTAGTTAACAGGTTAACATAATTTTATGAAACTTCCTCCGGGTATGGCTTTAATCTAGTAGCATATAAAATAAAGCAAGTGAAACTACTTTGGTGATCTAGTGTTGGCGAGAGATCATCATTTGCTTAGTGTTTTAGAATTTAATTTAAATTTCAAACGATATCGGTAAAAAAAAACGCAGTCAACCAGTGTCATTTTATGTAGCCTTTTAGATTAAATACTTTTCAATACTCTGTCTTCATTACATGACATTAGAATGTTATATATTCTGTGGTGGCCAGTCTCTTACATGCTATTCTATGTCCTATCTCGCTTCCACCCTTGCACATCCGGTTTTGGACTCCCGGGAAGGTGAGGAACTGACACCCGTCATCCCCCCGAACCTTATATGATGACATATACACATAAATTGCCACATGTTCAAACCAGGTAGAGATCCTTTGCCTGCTGCTTCAGAGATTATAAATGTAACTTACCCGAGAGTGGTTTCCGTCCACAAAGAACTCGGCCTCTGTTCTTCCAACGCCTTGCCCAACAGCGGGTGCGCCGAAAACGTCGAGCGTCCCCGGAGCTGACCCAAGCGCATCCGAACGACCAGATTCAGCGAACTGGCGGATTGGTGCTGGAACTCGACGACCCAGTCGGAAAAGTATGTACGATCGGTCGTGGGATACACCTGGGGACAAAAAAAGAATTATAAAGATGAATTTAACCTTGTATAAGCAGATACATATATGGAAAGAATCATCATCATCCCCGCGTTATCCCAGCCGCATCCGAAGCTTTTTCAGCTTTGGAGTCTGGGGTCCGCTTTACCAGTCTAACTGCTGATTTTGGCTAAACTTTGATATTTTCGTCAATCGGAACGCGATATCGAAGCATTGCAGTTAGACCAATTGTTGGACTTTTGAGGAGATATATGGAAAGAATAAGAACATTAATAGCAACTGCTAGTGGCAATCGAGACTCTGACGATCCAAGGCTTGGTTTTTTTTAAATCAGGAACTTTTTGATTGCAGTCTACTTTTCGGCCCTGCCAGCCAGTAGTTGTTCATAATAGGCCAAATGCGGCTGTTCTACTAATCATATAACTTTGTTTCACCTTTCAGAGAATAAAAAGCGTTTTGTGTTAATTATTTCGTGTCAAGTAATTATTAATGCAGTTAAATAATAATTTGTATCCTCCTATCGTCACCATAACTAATTAGATTTAGAAAAATGAATAAGAAAAAGAATAAATAAAAAAGGTCTTTGAATAAACTCGTATATCTACGTAATTTAAATTGCTTTAAAGTTTTTAAGTAAGCATTTTTTTAAACTGCGTAGTAATAATACTAAATATGTAAATAAAGTAAGTATTATCTTCAAGATATTTAAGTTTATCGAAAAATGAAAAAAAATGCGAAAATCCTGGAAACCGAATTCAATAGGGTTGACACCCACGCTTTTAGAAAATATTATGATTTGATTCAAGTTCAGTCAAATAATTTGTTATTTTGACTTTTGCCTCTCTTCGTGTCGTCTTCCATCCTATTCACTAAGTTTTTTAGGTGGCTTAATAAACTAGCGCGTTTTACTATCAACGATTGCATCACTGCTTACCATCAGGCGGAATTGTGGTCAAGCACTAGTTTATAATTATTTATAAAAAATACTACCTAGCTTTTGAACCTGTATTTTTTTGCCTCTTCTGTTCCACATCTGGGCAAGGGCTTACAAAATACACAAGTATACCCTAATACCTAAAGCACGCAATTATTAAAAAAAAAAAAAATCTATCCATAAAGAAAAATAAACAATAAAAACTTTTTAGAAGGGTCCAAATAAAGAGTACAACAAATACCCAACATTAAAAATGTATTTACAAAATATTCACGATTGCCTTCCTCCTTACGGTATACTTAATGAGCTCTTATTAAATCTCGGACAAACTGCGAAGGGCTGCAAAAAAGGGTAACAAATTTCTTTGCAAACAGCTCTCCTTGTGAAAATATTACAGAGAAGTTGTTCACAAGTCTTCGTTACGAAGTTGACTCGGCATTTTCAGGGCATCACAGATCAAATTGAAAAACTTATCGCTTACAGGATTCTTTTGATATTCATCTATCGGAATCTTAGTCATGGTTGTTAGGTACTCTCAGAAACTGAAAAATCAATGAGTCTGATTCAATTGCAGTGCATTGTCGTCTTGTGTGCTCTTAACCATCACACTTTCCGGCTTTGGACTGTCACAACGGCCAATTGTAGGTAGATATTATTATATTCTTTATTCGTAAATGCAGCCGTAAGTGATAAAATGTAGTCAATATAATTTGTTGCATATTACGTGAACCACTTAAAATTCATTTCAGTTCCTGTCGCATGTTAACGCCTGTCGCATGGTAATGACACTGGAATCATTTTTAAATACCTATTACAGAAAATATAACATGGTGTAAAAATGATTGGAATCGATTCAGTTGTTTATTCTGAACAAACTATATTCACGTTTCGAATAAAGAAAAAATACCATTGTATATTGCCTTGTTTTTGTTCTCAGAAACAGTTATAAATTGTAACAATATATTGTACCAATGGGTATCAATGTATACTAAATCATTCTGAACAATTTAATAAAATTAATGCCTAAATGCTTAAAACCACACACCTTGGGTCGAGAAGGATGTTCACTCATCACGTGGGAGGCAATTCACTCTTCCTCTATAGAAAAGGGAAGATCCTCCGACCGGACGGAGGTTGGAGGTTGAGTCTGGCGAGCACTTGCCCGACGGTGGATATCGAGAACTTTTATGTGTGCTAGTTGCACAGCAAACTCTGCTTGCAAGATGCAGAATTTGTGTGACTAAAGTCAGTATGACGCGAGTATATTATGACCAGTTCGAAACTGTATTTCAATACAGCTGTGTGTGTTGTACTGTATAAAGCACAGGTCCGTTCGTGTTTGGAGTACTGCAGCCACATTTGGACTGGTGCTGCAAAAATGTCACCTGGCCACTTTGGATTTAGTTAGCCCATAGCCCAGCGGATTAGCTCTCTGTAGTGGCAGTGAGCGGTGCACATAGCTCGAAGAGCCGTTGGTCGATAGGGCAGAAAGGCTCTTGAATGGCGACCACATAGCGGTCGGATGATCTGACCAAAATCGCAGGAAAGCGTTGGATGCAGGCCGGGTTCAACCGTTCTTTTTGGAAATCCTTGGGGAGGCCTATGTCCAGCAGTGGACCTAATGTGGCTGAGATAATGATGATGTTGGCGATTGACAAAGAGAGAGCGGTGGAAAGAGAGTAGAGAAGTCTAAGACCCGGACTGGTATATTAATGGCAAAACAAAAAATGTTTTGGCTAATATAATAAAAATCAAAACCAATAAATTATTGTTGCTAGGAAAAACAGGCTCTTGCCGCTTTTTATTTACTTTGTTATTATTTATAGACACACTATAAAAAACACAGAAAAACAACATAAAACTTGGTTATGGTTAAGTTTACCACGTAAAAGTTACATCATACTAAAGGAATATACATAAGTTACAATACTTCTAGGCATGAAACTGGGACTGGAACAATTTGCTTGCGGCGGTTTTTCCATCGTACTACAATTTAAGTTTCTTCAAGGATAGAGTGAATAGGCTCATAATAAACTAACGCCGTTACCATCAACGATTGCATCACTGCTTACCATCAGGCGGGATTGCGGTCAATCACTAGTTTATAATCCTTACTAATATTATAAATTGGAAAGTGAGTTTGTTTTTTTGTTCCGCTTTCACGCCGTAACTACTGAACCGATTGCTTTGAAATTTTGCAGGTATAAAGTTAGAAGTCAGGATTAAATAATAGGGTACTTTTCATCCCGGAAAAAATTGACATTCCCGAGGAAAAACAAAAATATGGTTAGCTTCATACCAATTCGGTTATAGATGGCGCTGAGTGGCGTTTAAAACAAGGTAAAATATTGCAAGCGAGTATGCACATGTAAACTTAGAAGCTAAATGATATGATAATTAATCCCTGAAAATGAGGAATCTCAAAAGCGCGATATAACCTAATTCCACGCGGGCGGAAAGCTAGTAATTTATATATAAAAAAAAACATCAGAATGATTGCGTAATATATTATTATCAGTAGTAATGGATTTAATTTTGACAGTTCAAGTCAACAACATTTATTACATTATTTACATTGTTGAGCTGATACATTTTTCGAACATATGGAGCAATGGATTGGCGTATATGCTTAAACATAGTAATAATATATTACACAATAAGGGGGATGGTTGCAAGCATCCGAGGTTTGTCCAAGGAACAATTTATCTTAATTTATGTATTAAATCTTTTCGTTCTTAATGGATACTTTTATTACAATAAATTAAACTAACTTATTCTATTCTGAAGATAATCATCATCATCTCAGCGTTAATCCCAGTTGCATCCGAAACTCTTTCAGCCTTCGAGACTGGTCAGCTTTACTAACTTAACACTTAAACTTAGACTGCGATATTTTCCGTGAAGCGACTACCGTCTGACCGCCAAAAACCGAAGGCGATATCGAAGCATTGCAGTTAGACCAATTGTTGAACTTTTGAAGGCTCCAACAACCCGTAACGACTTGGCAGTCGTCATCTGCTGCCATCTGCCATACGAACATCTGATGGCTCAGATGTTCGTATGGCAACCGGGACCAACTGCTTAACGTGGTTTCCGAAGCACGGCCAGACCAGTGCAAATATTCATATTCATGCATACAAATATTTGCACTTGGCGGGGTTCAAACCCGCGCCTCCCTGCGGAGCGGCCGCGTTCTGTCAAATATCTATTATGAAGTAATTCATTAATTTGTAACACTAAGTACTAATAACTGATAGGCGATGAGATAATTGGGGTTATAATTAAGTTAATAGTTGCAGACTTCAATAATCTTCTCACATATATGATCAACGGTAAAAGATAGCTACAATTAACGGCAAAGAAATCTGGCTCTTAATAAACAAGTACGCTTTACCATCAACACGATTGCATCATTACTTACCATCAGGCGGGATCGCGGTCCACCACTAGTTTATAACGTTTAAAAAAATAGTAAATTTTCCTACCTACTGAGTTAGTTATCTCAAGTGTTATTGTGAGTGTGTTATTATGAAAAGTGACAACCATGGAGCAAATATCGGGGTGTCAGCTGTCAGAAATGGACATTTTAAGAGGAGTATTTCGATTCAATGTAGGATAACGAATTCTATACGTACAAATATTTATACAGTAATTTCTTTGAAGCTGTAATAGTCCTTTTTTAATTCTGAATAATTTATTTAATGAATAAAACGAAGACCTTAATCGCTGTGTACAAGAAGAGTTATTACTGAAATTACTTTTTATCCAAATCACCTACATAAAGAGTCATTAAATAGGTTTAAAAATAAAATGTAAAAAAAAACAATACTGACTCAATGTTCGCAAAAGAAAACAATGAGACGACAACCTTGTTCTAATTTTGAAAATGGAAACACTAATAAAAATTATCTTTTCTTTTCTTCGAAATTCAAAAGTGGTCCGGTAATTATTTTTTAAGTTAGCTCTCTACCCTCACACGATGATGCTATAAGATGAAAATAAACTTCGTTTTTTAAAAATGGAATTATGTCACGCATATAAGGCGCGAAGCGACAAGATGGCGCGACGGGCTTCTCTTAGAACAATTTTCATTCAAAAGCTAAACCAAATTTAAGTTCAGTGCATCTTTTTCTGTCTAATGCATTATGAAAAGGACAAAAGATGAAATGTTAGTTTACATAGTCAGCCTATAATTCCCACTCCTGAGACACCGACCTCTTCATAGTAAGAGGGAGTGGGCCATAATCTTCTACGAGGGTCCAGTAATGGTTGGTATATGTCACATGTCTTCAGAGTTTTGCCTCAAGGATATACCATGCTAATATTAGTTTAATCCTGTTCGAGATTTAAAAATGGCGACTAAAAATACGTCAATTGACGTCAGGCACTGACTTGTTTGACAGGTCTAAATAATATTTATATATATTTTTTTTTAATAATTATAAACTAGCGCTTGACTGCAATCCCGCCTGATGCTAAGCAGTGATGCAATCGTTGATGGTAAAGCGTGCTAGTTTATTAAACCCATTCACTTAAAAAACTTAGTGAATAGGAAGGAAGACGGCAGTTAAGCGAGGTGGTGCAATGTTAAACCCAACAACACGACCAGCGATGCTGCGCCAGAGGGAGATTGATGTGGAGTCCCTCCACGACCACACAACACTTGGCGCATCGTTTTTTTAAAGAAAAAGAAAGGACTAGATGCTCTGAAACTTAAAATTAGTTTAGTTTGTGAATAAGGGAATGGCGCCATCATCATCATCATCAAACTTTTTATCGTCCCACTGCTGGGCACAGGTCTCCACTCATACAGACAAGGATTGAGAGTAATCACCACGCTTGCTCAGTGCGTGTTGGCGATTTCAGACTTATGGCGCCATTGTTCTCCTAAAATCTAGTCGCGTTTACGCATCGCGACTATCTACGGAAGCCTTAAATTGAGTTGTAGGTGGATATATAATTTTTAGAATATCATTTATGTAATGTCGGTTGAATAATTACGCCCAATATTTTATATCTTTTATTATATTCCGTACATGAATGAGGACATTTCAGATGGCCAAACGTCAAAAATATTAAAAATGTAGCGTAGCGATAGTACTTTTATTTTGTTATCGCTCACCATTCAGAGTTCCGTGAATTCGATTAATGAAAATTTATAAGTAATTTTATATTAAACAAGAATCATGAGCAAAAATAATTAGGTTTCAACCCAAATGTATAGGAAAGTTGATTATTTTTCAATATGGTAATATTTAATTTGAAACTTTTACAAAATTTTAATATAGTATTGTTGAAATTCTATCGTCTCCAATGCGGTTTTGAACTTCGCGTCATGACACCTTTAATCGAGACGAAGTAATAACGCTGTCTGTGCGCTTCCTTGTGGCAAAATACTGAACGACGGAATGGCTCATCAACATTATAACATATTATACTTCCAAGACTTTATTGCAACCGTCAAATGAAATTCAAATTTAGAATGTTACTGGCACATAACACATAATAACTAAACATCTTTTTTTTATTTTTTATAAAAAAAGGATTGATTTTAAGTTAAGATTTTTTTAAATGTTCGAGAATCAATAGTGAATGAGCAGTGGTGGCTCAGTCCCTCCTAACGCTCTCAGGATCGAACCCAGGCAAGCGCTTTACTATGGAAATAATATTATCTCCACTTGACTGCTCTCAAAACGGAAAAGGAAAAATATGTACAGCAAACACAACTATCAAACCGCACTGGGCCTGCATACTTAGTAGATTACAGCTCAAACCCTCTTAAAGACAGGCGTGTCCCAGCAGTGGAAACAAAATAGACTAACCTAAGCAGTCTTATTGTCTTCATTATGAATTTAAATATATAAATATCTTTGTATTTATTTTTTTAAATAAGATTCTAACAATTCAAAACTATATTAATGCGCCGAATTCGCTTGTTAATAAAATAAATTTATTTCTATTTCATTAAAAAAGAGCATAAGATAAATTAGTATTTATTTAGTCCTTTTAAATTAAGATACTCGATGGACAGTTTATACGTGATACTAAAAATAGGTCTTGAGTTGATTAATTTGGCTGTTTGTGTATGTGAGATTTATTATATGTTTGTAAAATTACCGACAATACAGGATAAATTCCTAGTGTGGGGCAACAACAAAAAACAAAAAAAAATATACAAGACTAACTACCTAATATTTATTTTGTCGTGTTCCGGCATGATGTCTGGTGAAGCCGTACGGAGGACGGGTCTGAGCAGTTGTGCTGCGATGTGTGCCGGGTACGATGCGCCAAATGTTGTTGTGTCGGGAGTTTGGTCGTGGAGGGTCTTTAGATCAATCTCCCTTTGGCATCGTTGGTCGTGTTGTTGGGTTTAACATTGCATCACCTCGCTCAACTGCCGTCTTCCTTCCTATTCGCTCAGTTTTTCTGAGTGAATAGGCTCTTAATAAACTAGTGCGCTTTACCATCAACGATCGCATCACTGCTTACCATCAGGCGGGATTGTGGTCAAGCGCTAGTTTATAATTATTAAAAAAAAAAAAATGTATGTTTAATAATAAAATATAGAGAAAAATACTAACTAAATTTAAATTTAGTTTAGTTTGTGAACATGAGAATCCGAGCCATAAAAAATAACACTACGGAACCCCCACGACAAAGCTCATACGAGTGATTCATACGGCGATAGCAGAGCAGCGCACATGCCAACTGGCACCGGTACAACGCTTGATAATCACTGCAAGACATAATTAGGTACCGTTCTGTTCAGAGGCAGGTGTATTCTGGGCTATTGAGTGTTAGTCACCAAAGTATTTCGGATTTTACAAGTTTGATAGTTCAAGTAGACGACGTGAAATTGGAATGTGTTGTAAAATAAAAGTTAAGAACTAATAAGTATTCTATTTTTATCATTCGATTGTAATGTTTTAATTTATTTTGAATAAAAATAAAAAATAATCCGTACTCTATAAGAAATTGTCAATGAATTTGTGGTAAATACCTTGACTTGCACTCGATAATCTGTAGCCGAATAATTCATTCTGTTAAGATCAAATAGATGGTCGACACTATATTGGAACCGTCAACTGAAATTCAAATTTAGAATGTTAATTTTGTTTAAAAGAGAACTGCTCAGGATCGAGATTATTGGGGTGCCATGGAAGAGGCCTATGTCCAGCAGTGGATGAGTAGACGCTGATAATGATGATGATGAAGGTCAGATGAATAGGAAAAAAAAAATTAAAATCGATTGAACAAACTGTAGAAAGGTTTATTTAAAGGTCTAATAATATGATTACTGAATATATGTAGTATAAGTCCATATTATATTATTAATCACAATTTGCGTCCCGCGAAAGTTTAGATCCCGCGGGAATATCGGGATAAAAAGTGAAAAATGCCGAAAAATCTGTGTTGGAGTATGGCGTAGTTTTCAAATTTCGAATTGATTATTACCCTACCCACATATTAATATCGCCATTGTAGTTGGACGTTATACAATATGTAAAGAAAACCCTGTCCGATCCGTGAAGGTATAGTTAGGTATCGATAACTGATTCTACTAATGCCTATAAAGCCGGGTGTAACTTAAAAAAAATCCTCCTGATAAAATAAATATTATTTCGCAAAAAGAGGTAACTTAATATTTGTGCGGTAGGTAATTCATTCGCGGGCGATGGGGGGCAGGGCACGCGGCACGTGGTCGCATCGCTTATAATAATACCGTCAAAATTATGTTGTCACTTTTTTAATAATTACCCAATTTCGGGGAAGTTGGAATTAATTCGCGGGGAAAAAAAAAGATTATTTCAAAATTCATTAGTATTGTTACTTCATAGTAACAATACTAATGAATTTTGAAATAATCGTAAAATTTTAAATTATATTTGGTCATGTGTTTACCTAACCTTTATTATCCTTATGGGTCGTACAGACTTTTCTTTACATATTGTATACAGAAGATATATATACTACAAGCTGAGCACTGTGCCATTTAGTGCGTTCTCATTCACGTCATGCCAATGCATGCAATGCATTACAATGCACATTGCAATGCATACATGCATGGCAATGTGCATTTGAGTTTGAGAATATCCAGGTAAAATAATAATAATAAACCATTTTATTTCAGGCATTGTACATATTTATACATATATTTCAAACATAGTGACTACATGTCATGCATATTAAACATTGAACATTTTAATTGATTGTTTTATATATACAACACCCTGTACGATAACCTTGATTATAAACTATCCATGTGCCTAATTTAATCTAAATGCGTGCAGTAGTTTTTAAAGGGCAACAAAGATTCATTCATCCATACTGACAAACTTTCGCATTTTTAATATTAGTAGGACGACAGGTCACCCTTTCGATTCGATTATGCCTTAACGAGTGTCCAAAATTTAGCGCAACATCGTTATCGAAGAAAGGGAGAAGAGGACGCTGGGAATCGCGCTCCGTCTCCTTCTTTGCTAGCATCACTGCTTCGCAGAAGGAGATCACGGCCTGCAATGCACTCTCGCTCCGGGCCATGGCTTCGGCCAGGGTCGGACACGAGAAATCGCCGCCTATTGCCGCCAAGAGGACACGGCGGTACTCTACCCAAGCCGGGCAGACCTCCACCGTATGCTCCACCGTATATCACGCGAAAATTTGACGAAATGCATAAATTCTTTTTAAGTGTTTGTATAAAAACCTTATATTCTTCTATTTCAGGAGGTTAGTAAAATAATTCGTTCAATGATCATTCAATAACTAATTTAGCTTTAGAATGTAATCCCTCGAAGAACTGATCCATTTACAAAACATCTTGCATCTATAAAAATCTACACAATGGCTTTTTTGGATTGGAAATCATTAAATGACTTCTCCTGCTCTGGTAAAAGCGGAAGGACGTGTTAGATTTTACTGCTTAAAACCCACTCCATCATCATTATCATCTCAGAGTTTATCCCGGTTGCATCCGTGGCTTTCGCGTTGAAGCCCGGGGTCCGCTTGAAGTCTATGTATTTAGGTACTGTTTGTACGTAAATAATACAATAAATAAAAAAATGCTAAGCACATAGGAAGTAGTTAATCGAGAGAGAGCTGTGATACGACGCAATGGATCTTCTCTAAAATTTTACGCACACAAATTTGCAAGTAGAGGTTAGTATAAAACAATATAGCCTACCGATCGAACTAAGGGCCACACCACATATTCACGGCTAATATATATTATATATGTTTTTCTTAGAAAATACTTGCTATATACCGATAGCATTAACTTGGTCTGGGAATTTTCCCAGACCAAGTTAATGCTATCGGTATAAAGATACCGATATTATATAAAGATATTGAAAGGAACAAGTGTTTTTTATACTTAAGTAATTCACTAATGGTTGGCTGTTAAAATTTCAGTGAAAGATGTTTTGTTAAAAATAAAATAAGTTAGAGTGAGTTTTAAGCGATCATAGTCAAAGTTCTAGATAGGTATATTAGATTACATTTTCTTTGAAAAAAATAAAGTTGGAATAAGTTTTTGCTAAGCAATTACAGTAATGCTTTGGTTTTAATATGAAACTCGGTATTTTTAAATGAAGAACGAAGTATTGTTATGAAATCTTAGAAAAAAGTAATTTAAAAATCTTAATATTAGGTCTTTACATATGTGCACGCCACAATAGCGGCGGTAAGTCCCCTCTTTGAGGAGTGGCTAGAGAGGTGCCACGGCGCCCTCACCTTTCGCCTTACGCAGGTCCTCACAGGACATGGTTGTTTCGGGAGGTTCCTATTCCGGATAAGGCGGGAGGAGATGCCAGGGTGTCACTATTGTGTGGATCGCTCTAAGGATACGTGGAGCATACGGTGGAGGTCTGCCCGATTTGGGTAAAGCACCGCCGTTTCCACGTGGCGGCGATCGGCGGCAATCTCTCGCGTCCGACCCTGGTCCAAGCCATGGTCCGGAGCGAGAGTACAATGCAGGCCATCACCTCCTTCTGCGAAAGTTCTCCTTCAGTGATGCTGGCAAAGGAGGAGGCTGAGTGCGTCACGGAGCGGGAATCCCAGCGCCCTCACGCCACTAGCCGCTACAGGAAACACCCTGGTCGGGAGATGAACTCTCAGCCACCTTAGGTGCGGGCCTGCGAGCGGTGAGAAGTGGGCAGCTCGCCGCCCGGTCAGGACTAGGTCAGAGTCAACGGCGCGTTCTGTTTCACGCGCGCCTCAAAGATATATCAGCACATCGTGACGGGGTCCACAAAGACGGATGCCTCCTGGGTCAGGGTTGCGGGTTGATTAAACAAGAAACCGTGGCCCTGGCCGTCGCACAAGTAAGTGAAGAAACACGGGTGGGTTTTAGTCAGTAAAATTTTGAAACGCCCATCCGCTCCGCCCAGAACAGGAGAAGTCATTTGATGATTTCCCATCCTAACAAAAAAAAAAAAGGTCCTTACATATGATATTGTATGGGAGGAATAACGTCGTTTATTTTTTTAATATAAAATATTTATTTAATCAATCAAATCCATTGCTATCTATGCACTTCTGCCATCTCATGGGTAGTTCGTTTATGCTTTTTCCAAAAAAATGATTAGGACGGGAATCAATAAAATCTTTGAAGACGGTCTGGACTGCCTCATCGGAGTTGATTTTCTCTCATGCAAAAAGTTATCCAAATTTCTAAAAAAATGGTAGTCTGTTGGAGCAAGGTCCGAGGAATACGGTGGATGTCTTAAACATTCGAATTGAAGCTCCTCTAATTTGGTAGCAGTCTGTTGTGCAGTGTATGGTCCCGCTTTGTCCTGAAACAGCAGTGGCCTTGAGCGATTGACCAGTCTCGGTTGTTTTTGCGGGTAGTTGATCGTTGATTATGTGGACCTGCTCACAGTAGAGACCTGCAGTAATCGTTTGGCTAGATTTAAGGAAGCTATAGTGCACCACACCGGCACTAGTCCACCAAACACTGACCAATAACTTTTTTGTAGTCAATTTTCTCTTGGGGTATAATTTGGATGGTTCACCGGGGTTCAACCATTGCGATGTGCGCTTATTATTGTTGTAGAGTATCCACTTTTCATCACAGGGAATGATTCGATTTATAAATCCCTTCATTATTGTGCCGATTCAGTAAAGTAACGCAGTAGTCGACGCGCGTTTGTCGGTTTGCTTCACTCAATTCATGAGGTATCCGCCTTTCGCGTCTTGTCTTCCCAATTTGTTTTAAGTGAATTAAAACAGTTTTATTATTAAAATCGTAGCCTGCAGCTAGTTCGGACATAGTTTGCGATGGATCCGCTTCCAAAATGGCCTTCAATTCTTAATTGTCGACTTTGGTTTCCGGCTGTTAACGGCGATTGTTCTGTAGGTTGAAATTTCCAGAACGAAAACGTTGGAACCAAAAACGCACTGTGATTTCTCTAGCGACACCACTGCCTTACAAATCATTAATTCTTCGAGCCCTTTCTGCAGCATTGGTGCCACGGCGGAACATTCGTAAATAACGCGAAATTTTAAATTTTCCATTTTGTAAACTCAATAACGCAGAGATAAAACTAAAAAAAAAAAAAAAACAAAAAAACTACGGTTTTCGGGACACAAACTGATGAGTAAATAGCTGTATAAATTTGAATTATGAATTCTTAACCAAAGAGGAGATATTTGATATCAAAGTGGCCAGTACGGAAATGCCAAATTCATATGTAAGGACCTAATATAACTGATCAATACCAATAAATGCCGAAACTAACAAAAAGGTCATGGTCTCCTATAAAAATATTATTGGTATTATCAGCAAGCCTAATAATGCAGCGCCATATAAATATAAAAAAAACAAAAGTGATTTATTCAAATTAGGCTGAGAATCAGCACTTTTAGAATTTCTAAATTACAAATCAATCCACCAAAACGCCCGTTATTCACCACTTCCGAGTGCTTTATGAATACACCTATCGCAACAAACAGTATCTATATATTTTTGATCTACAGAACTTTCTGTAAGCAAACTTCTGTCAAAACCATGTCAAATGCATCAGTATTATCATCACCTGGCTAGCTTTTTTCCTAATATGTTGGAATCTGCCTGCAGTCTAACCGAATGTACCTGAATAAGGTTTTGTCCCCATCTGACCATCACACTTTTTCTTCTTCACCTTTCTAAGTACATCTTGGACACCAATGAATGATTACAAGGTGAAGGAAAACATTTGGAGCCCTCAAAAGTCCAACAATTGGTCTAACTGCAATGCTTCGATATTGCCCTCGGGTTGTGTAGATCAGACGGCAACCGCTTGGCAGAAAATATCGAAGTTTAGTCAGAATAAGCAGAACATAGACTGGTAAAGCGGACATCAGACTCCAAAGCTGAAAAAAACTTCGGACGCGACTAGGATTAACGCTGAAATGATGATGATTGCATTATGCCCACGCTTGGCAGGCGGGTTGGGGATCGCAGTAGTTTAATATTCCACAGGAAAAGACCTGCTGCCCACTTCCCTGGTAAGAGTATTTACTCAGTAACTTTGTAACTCTCTTACTAACAGTAACCCACCAGGGTTACTGTTAGTAAGAGAGTTACAAAGTCTTGCCGCCAAGCGATTCGCCGTGTTCGAAGAGAAGAACGGGTCTGAGCAGTTGTGATACAATGTGTGCCAGGTGCGATGCACCAAATGTTGTTTTGTCGGGAGTTTAGTCGTGAAGGGTCTCCAGATCAATCTCTCTCTGGCGCAGCACCGTAGGTTGTGTTATTAGGTTTAACATTGTACCTCCTCGCTCAACCACAGTCTTCCTTCCTATTCACTATGTTTTTTAAGTGAACACAATTAATAAACTAGCGCGCTTTACCATCAACGATTACATTACTGCTTACCATCGGGCGGAATTGCAGTCAAGCACTGGTTAATAATTATTAAAAAAGAAAAAGACGTGTGGCACTCGGGGACTGCCGCGGTAAAGCTATTGCATAGCATTTGTATCAATTTATGCAATTATAATTATTTATTTATTTTATTTATGCAGTATTTTTTTTCTTTGATATTAATTCAAGTTACACTTTTTGAGCGTGGTGACCGGTAAGAAAACAAATTTTTCTTTTATTAAATAAATAAAAAGTTAATATTATTTAAAATATTTTTATTATTTTACAATACATGTGGGTTTTATTACCTTACAGTAGCTGTTGGTTATTCAGGAATGTTTATCATTGAAACTATAGATTTATGATAACTGAAATAAGAAACATAAGTTTGCAACTTAATATCCTCTAAATACCTAGAAAATACCGCGTCAATGGTGGTCCCATATTTTGTTGTGGACTTTTGTGGATCATTGTTCATTTTCAAATTCAATGTTTTTGATAGAAAAGTTGTCCACCGCTCTGATTTTTTATCAGCGAAGTTAATGTTGAAATCGCCAGCCAAGATAAGTGGAAATTTATTACCATTTGTTTCAAGTATTTTCGAGCCACTCCAGTTACTCCAGTAAAGTGCGATGAATAAAATGCTCTACCTCGTCCAATTTATTTGTAGGCCATTTCTAAGTTTGCATAAGCACGCACAAATATCTCCAACAACTGAGCGCCTAACATTAACATCGCTAACGTGTGCAATATTTATTTCAATATTCGGAGTCATAATATTAGTAATATCATTTTTATTTTGGTAAATAGCTACCCCACCTTTTGAAACAGTATCTCGTTTGAACTGAACAATACAATTAAAATTAGGTATTTCAATTGGATTATCATGCGTCATGCAAGTTTCGGTAAGAAGTAACACATTTGTTTGTCTCGTAACTGAATCGTAAATCGTAAATCGTATTTATGACTATTTAGACTGGCAGTTGAAAGTCATTATTGAAATGCCATTTCTATTACTAATGAAATCTAATACACTTTGAGCAATCGTCTGAACACTATTTAAAGACAGTCTTTTGAATTCTTGCAACAATTGAAAAAACGGTCGCGTGAGCACTTTTTACTCTATAAAATCACGCGCTTTTATTTAGTAAACAACACTATAAATAATTTAAAAGTCCAATGAAAAATTAGCATGACATTCATCTTAGCTTTTCCGTTAAAAAAAAAGCTATTTTATAAAAACACTACTAAATTAATTTGAATAAAAGTACTTAATAATTAATTATATGAAAAGTTTTTAAGGTAGCCATGACAACGTCGATGACGTCTATGACATATCTCTATAGAAGACCTATTTCAGAGAGAAAATTAATCGCAAGTTTAGCACATCGCGACTATCAGTAACATGGCAAGTGTGTAGGACTGAGTTCGCGCCCTGCAATATGCATGCTCTTTTTGAAAATCTATAAATTGTTTTCAAAAGATGTAGTCGCACGCACACAAACATACCGTGCCGAAGACTGCCGAACTGAAACGACGTTAGACGATGGGGAGCGTGAGGTTTTTTCGTTACGGAATTTCTGGATTCGGTCCCCGCGCTCAAGGCCCGCGATAGAAGCTATGCAATAGCTTAAAAAACGTTTACTATAAATCAAGCGTGAAAAACAAAACAAACTTTAGTCTAACATAAATACTTGACTGTAAACAAGTCTTAACAAGATCATAAATAGACAACTTATTAATGCTAACACGACGTAAAGTTTCAACACACAACTCTATCCGATAATATCTACAGACACGCAAATATGTAACACACTTATATGATACCTAGGGATTAAATCTGGTAGATTTCGCCTCGTATATTAATATTGCACAGGTGCATAATAAGCGCCAACACACGACCACAAATGCACCTGAAAAGCGTTAGGATTAGTTTGGTCTATCCGTTTTATTGGTGTCTGGAAATGTATGTTAGAATATTTAGATAGAATTTTAAATAAACATGTCACAGCAATTCCACAGAGTATCTTTGACATTCGAGGCAGAGGCACGTAAGGAAGTTGCGTTTGGCGTGGTTTTAAATAATATTTTACTTTTAGCTAATGTTTTCCATAAATACTTTAACTTATCTATTTTTTATTTATTTGAACTGCCAGTGAAACCCACAGCGGGCGGTATCAGAATATCAGCATTGTGACATTTTTTTTTTTAACGTCATATCATCATGCTGAGGTAGAAGTCTTTTGGCCCGTTACCGTTTTTATATTGTATACTTTTGGGATGTTGCTTTACGAGTCACAATAAATACTTTTTCTTTCTTTTTAATAATTAAATGTGTTCGAAATTCAAATAAGATAGATAAAAGTTTTGTCGCCGTATTTACAAACGCCACATGCGAAGAAGAACGCCATATGATTTTTTGATCAATTGTTTAAAAGCATGCTGATAATTGTAACTAGCGTAAGTTATTTAAGTTGCTGAATAAACATTTTATTATTTATTATTATATGAAAGAAGCGTCATAGTGACGTCGCGTCGTCCAGATCCTGCAACACGCAAACAGAGTTTACCATGCAACTAACATAAATATACAACTTCCCAACATCGTCTGTTGTGCTAGGGTCCGCCAGACTGGGGTACGCCCCACAGTGCTGACTTCCTCGCAGTGTACCCCGGGCAACGCCGTGTCTGACCACCGTAACGGAGTGGCAGACCGGTGGCTAACAAGCACTGTGACCTACGCGATCCTACTTTCTTTTACTCTGAGGGCGATTGCGTAATTGTGGATATTTAAATTGTGGTTTTTGTTCTAACTGTGGGTTTTATTTTTATTGTGGTTTTTGGTTGACGCTATGCCGAAGCCGAAATCATTGCGGAATGCCTCCGGGCGTTTCGTCTCAAAAGGCCCTTCTCAGGGCCAACCAACCGGCCCTTCTCAGGGCCAACCAAAAGGCCCTTCTCAGGGCCAACCAAAAGGCCCTTCTCAGGGCCAACCCGACGACTTGTCGGCGTCGGAAGCCAGTCGCGCACCATCGGCGGCGGGCTCTTGCGGGGAGGACGAGTACTCCGACTCGGACATGGGGTCCGTTGTCGGGGACTCGTCGTCCGTGTGTGGAGTGGCTGCGGACCGCAGCTTGAAGAGGGCCTACCTGAGGCCCGGGTCCGAGTGTTCTTCGGACTCGGCCAAGGGTAAGCCCAAACAGAAGAAGCCGAGGGCGAAGACTTCTTCGCTCTCGACTTCTTCTCAGACTGGCACCCATGATGTGGGTCTAGCGGACGCCCAGCGTCAGCTTGACTTGGCCAGACGGGCCGACCTCGAGCTGGAGCTGGAGGAGAAGGTTGCCGTGAAAGAGAGGCAGGCGCGTGCAGCCAAGTCGAGGGCCGGATATGGTTCAGCCCTCGTCAGTTTCGAGGGATTATCCGTGGCGGAGCTGGCCCGACTGGCAGAAGAGGACAAGGAGGAGATCGTCGAGGTCGCCTCCAAGTCCTCCAACCTGAAGGGCACGATTCAAAAGGCCCTGAAATGCCGAGCAACTAGCCTGCTCGGCATTGTGTCTGAACTGACGCAGCGTACTGCGTCAGAGGAGACGCGGCAGCTGCAGGCGAGGGTGGATCGCCTGCAAGCAGAAGTCAGCCAGCTTCACAAGAAGCTGGCTGAAGCTACGGCCCCGCCCCCGTCAGCAGCGGCCCCGTCGGCAGTGGTTCCCGCCCCCTCCTCCTCCAATCTCGAGGAACTGTTCCGCAAGGTTGTCATGGAGGAGAGGGCGTTCATCCGTGCCTGTTTTGCAGGCATAGAAGACCGCCTCTTGCCCGAACCGCGTCTCCGTCCACCACTAGCGGCGGACAAGACGCCGACAGTAGCTCCCCCTGTCCCAAAGCCCTCAAAGGGCAAGGGCAAGGGGAAGAAGACGCCGGGGGCTCTGCCTCCCCCCGGTACGAGTGCGGGTGCCGAACTGGGGCCGGTTGCCATCGCGACACCTGCCCCCCAGGTTCAGGAGGGAGACGCCCTCCTCCCCTCCACCACCCCGTCCAACCAGCCGTGGTCAGAGGTGGTGAAGAGGGGCAGGAGGAAGAAGGCGACCCAAGCTCCGGCAACCCCAGCGGCTGCACCAGCGGCTGCCTCGGCAGCTAAAAAGTCTCCGAGGCTGGTTGCCCCCAAATCCGCGGCGGTCACGGTGACCATCGTGCCCGAGGCCGCGGAGAGGGGGGTAACCTACGAGTCCGTCCTGAGACGGGCTCGAGCCGTCGCAGACCCCGCCGAGTTGGGGCTCGGTAACTGCCGACGTACCCAAACCGGAGCTCGACTCTTCGAGTTTCCGGGGAAGGACGGCGGCAGGAACGCTGACTTATTCGCCGGCAAGTTGAGGGAGGCACTTGCCGACGTGGCGAAGGTCGCCAGGCCGACCAAAACCACAGCCATTGAGGTGACCGGTCTAGATGACTCGGTCACCAAGGAGGAAGTGGTGGAGGCGGTCGCGAAAGCCGGTGGCTGCGAACCCACAGCGGTGCAGGCTCGGGATATCAGGCCCGGCCGCGGTGGACTGGGCACTATCCGGCTGATGTGCCCAGTCGCCGCAATGTTGGCCGTCCAGGCTAAATGCCAGGGACGGCTTCTGGTAGGCTTCAGCCGGGCTGTGATCCGGGTGCTTGAGGCAGCGCCAATGCGCTGCTTCAAGTGCTTCGGCATCGGCCACACCCGAGCCATGTGTCCATCCACCGTGGATAGGGCGGACACATGCTTCCGCTGCGGGAAACAGGGGCATATGGCGGCCACGTGTGAGGCCGCCAAGTCGCACTGCGCCGCGTGTGCCTCTAGTGGCCGCCCCGCGGACCACGTGATGGGGGGGAGGTCATGCCGACCCCCGTCTAAGAAGGGCAAGCCGCAAGCGGTTATAAGCCGTCCTGCCGCTGCTGCCACTACCCCCGCTGATATCCCATCAGCGGCGGTGGCCGAGGGTGATGCGATGGTCGAATAATGGGTACCGACCGTCGCATCCTGCAGGCAAACATCAACCACTGCCGGGCTGCCCAGGACTTACTGGTGCAGTCAATGGCCGAGTGGTTGGTGGATGTGGCAGTGGTGGCCGAGCCGTACTATACTCCCAGCAATTGGCTGGGAGATAGTGACGGCTTGGTGGCAATCGCGGTGCGGTCCTCCACGGACTCCCCTCCCCTCTCGCTCTTAGAGAGGGGACCGGGATACGTGGCCGCCGCGTGGGGAGGGATGGCCCTTGTGGGGGTCTATTTCTCCCCAAACCGCCCACTTCAGGACTTCGAGGACTTCCTCGGAGTCCTGACGGCGGTCATAGGTAGGGCGACAACGCGTCAGGTCTCCGTTTTGGGAGATCTGAATGCCAAATCGGTGGTCTGGGGAAACCCGGCCACCGACAATCGCGGACGGGCGGTCGAATTGTGGGCGGCCACGTCTGGTCTCTCCCTCTTGAATAGGGGGAGCGTCCAGACGTGCGTGCGGCGGCAGGGCGGGTCCATAGTGGACCTCACCTTCGCCACACCGGCACTGGCCGCCCGCATTCGTAACTGGAGGGTGGAACTGGGGGAGACGATCTCGGATCACCGCTACGTGCGATTCGAGATCTCCCCCCAGAATCCACGGGGGCGCCGCAGCACCCCCTCATCGTCGGGCCGTTCCCCGTTTCCAAGGTGGGCTCTGACCCACCTGGATCGGGAGGCGGCACGGGAGGCCGCGTTCGTCCAGGACTGGCTTTGGCCAGGTCCCGGCGTGGACGTCCTGGACGTGGACGCGGCGGCGGCCCGACTGAGGGGGTCATTGACCGAGGTGTGCAACGCCAGCATGCCTCGGTCGAGACGTCCACCTCCCCGACGTGCCGTGTACTGGTGGTCGGAGGAGTTGGCGGAGCTGCGGGCCTCCTGCGTGGCGGCACGGCGGGCCTACACCCGCTCGCGTCGGCGACGTCGACGGGATCTGGCTGACGAGGACCGCCTCTACGCCAGATACGTGGAGGCGAGGGCGGCCTTCAAGTCGGCCATCGGCGCCGCCAAGGACGCGGCGAGGGCTGAGCTGCTGGAGGGTCTCGACAACGACCCATTCGGGAGGCCATATAAGGCGGCGCGGAACAAACTGCGTCACATTGGTCCCCCGGTTGCCGAGACCCTCGAACCAGCGCTCCTGGATGGGGTGGTGCGGTCCCTGTTTCCGCGCAGGGATCCACACTTCACCCCACCAGCGATGGGCCCGCCAAGAGCAGCGGCTCTACCGGAGGAGGAAGCTCCTCCTCCTCCGGTTTCAGACGAGGAATTTGGCGCGGCGACTATTCGTCTCCGCGCCAAAAAGACGGCTCCCGGCCTGGACGGCGTTCCCGCTCGGGTGGTGGCCATCGCGGCCACGGAGATGGAGGGAAGGTTTCGGGACCTCTACGACGCGTGCTTCGCGTCGAGGAGGTTCCCGAAACCTTGGCGGGAAGGCCAACTGTGCCTCCTCCGGAAGGAAGGGCGGCCGGCGGACTCCCCCTCGGCTTACCGGCCCATCGTCTTGCTTGACGAGGCCGGTAAGATGTTCGAGGGGATTATCGCCGCCCGCCTGAAGCGCCATCTGCAGGACGTGGGACCGGACCTGTCGGACGCCCAGTTCGGTTTTCGAGCTGGGCGTTCGACAGTGGACGCCCTGGCCCGTCTAAAGGGCCAGGTGACAGAGGCGGTAGGAGTGGGGGATGGAGTGTTGGCTGTGTCATTCGACATTGCCAACGCCTTCAACTCCATCCCCCACTCCACCATCCTGGAGGCGCTCCGGTTCCACGGTGTGCCCCTGTACTTGCGGGGCCTCCTGGCCAGCTACTTGGCGGACCGTGCCGTCCTCCTCGTGGACGGGGCTGGCCAGGTCCGGCGGTATGGCGTGGAAACCGGCGTTCCACAGGGGTCCGTTCTAGGGCCTCTTCTGTGGAACGTCGGTTATGACTGGCTCCTGCGGGGAACCCTCCTACGAGGCACGAGTGTCATCTGTTACGCGGATGACACTCTCCTCACTTCCCGCGGGAGCACCTTCCGGGAGGCGGCCAGTTTGGCATCGGCGGGCGGATCCTTAGTGGCGGGGAGGATCCGCCGCCTGGGCTTGAGGGTGGCGCTGCACAAAACGGAGGCCGTGTTCTTTCACGGCCCCCGGCAGCGCCCCCCACCCGACGCCCACATATTTGTGGAGGGAGTGAGGGTCGGGGTTGAGGCCCAGATGAAGTATCTGGGCCTCATTGTGGACAGCAGGCTGCGCTTCGGCCCGCATTTCAGCGGGCTGTCGACGCGCCTGCTGAAGGCTGCGAACGCCCTCTCATGGCTCATGCCGAACATGGGAGGGCCGAGCAGTCGTTGCCGGCGGTTATACGCCGGCATACTGCGGAGCATGGCCCTTTATGGGGCCCCCATTTGGGCGGACTCCCTCCATAGGAGGGAGAACGTCACCGCTCTTCGGGCGCCCCAAAGGGCCATCGCCCAGCGGGTAGCGCGGGCCTACCGCACGGTAGGCTTCGCTTCGGCATGCGCTCTGGCGAGCACCCCGCCTTGGGAGCTCGAGGCCTGGGTGCTCGCCAGAGTGTACGAGTGGACGGCGGGGCGCAGGGCGCTGGGCGAGCGTCCGGCCCCGGAGCTGAGGGAGGCCGTCCGCCGGGAGGCGAGGGATGCCATCGTCCAACATTGGACGCGCGACCTCGCCTCCGCGGTGTTCGGCCGTCGCACCCTCGACGCCATCGGGCCGGTCCTGAAGGACTGGCTCGACAGGCGTCACGGGTTCCTCTCCTTCCGTCTGGTGCAGGTACTCTCCGGTCACGGCTGCTTCGGCAGGTACCTGCACCGGATAGGACGAGAGGAAACGCCGTCGTGCCACGGTTGCGGCGCGGCGGAGGACACGGCGGACCACACCCTCGCGGTGTGCCCGTCGTGGGCCGTGCCGCGCCGCGATCTTGTCGCGGCGGTAGGAGGGGACCTCTCGCTGCCCGCCGTCGTCAGAGCGATGGTGGGGAGCGAGGGGGCCTGGGCGGCGATGGCCTCCTTCTGCGAGGTCGTGATGTCGCAGAAGGAGGCCGCGGAGCGGGAGCGAGAGGAGGATCCCCTCGCTCCGGCGCTCCGTAGGCGGCGTAGGGGCAGGAGAAGGCGGAATTTCGCCCGCTTTCTCCCGCCCTGAGGTGAGCGGCGGGCGTGAGGCACGGGGGTGCCCGCGCCCGCCCTGCACCGCTCACCACGCGGGAGCCACGGCCCCTCTTTAAGAGGGGCAAATGAGGGCCCGCCTTCTTAGGCGGGTTTCGCCGGCGGGGGAGAGGTAGCTGAGGCTGTGCTAGTTTCCCACTCCCCCGCCACTATGGCGATGCCGGAGTTGCGCTGGGGTTTTTAGTGGGTATACCGGGAGGCTCTCTCCCGGGGAGTCCCACATACCCTGCCCGTCCCCCGACGGGTAGGGATGCGTAATTGACATTTTCCCCAGCGAGAACAAAAAAAAAAAAAAAAAAAAGGGTCCGCCAGACTCAAAATCCATCTATTTGGAGGATCCTTCTTTTTAAGCTAACTGACTCCAAACTGTAATAGATTCGTAAGGAGAAGAACAACCAACAAACTATAATGAAACTATTTATAGAGGGAATGTTGATTAATAACTGTAACAATTTTGCCTGGAAAGAAGCTTTATCGTAAAGTGAGCGGAGCTGCCTATTTTTCGAGAAGTTTCTTCAAGCAAAAGCGATGGAATCGGGAAGTGTGGCAATGAGTGCTACTACCAAATCAAACAAACAACAGTAATATAGAACACAAGAAGTGGGGATCCGAGGAATAAAACCACGTTAACCTAAATAAACATCATTTCTGATAATGAGAATCGGTTGACGTAAGCGCGGTCAAACAATCGAATGTGTGGGTAGACGGTAAAAATACGAATGTGGAGCCATTTGAGGTTGACTGTTATTGTGTCTTCGTTTTGTGGTTATTGTGAGTTTCGTTTAATTTAGTGGAATCTGGTAGTAATTTGATTCATACTCTAAAATAAGGTTCAGATCAAATGAAATTATAATATTTATTTGCTAGAATATAATAGAAAAAGTGTTACAGTAAATATTATGTGTTTCAACGTATACTATCCTGCCATAATATGGAGTACCTACAAATGTATTCACAATCAGCGTTACAAGATAGACAGATCAATAGAATGCGGAATTTGTAAATTATAATATATATATTTACAAATTCCTCATTCTATTGATTATTTTTGTCTTCTAGATATTCCTCAACAGTTTAATATCTTTTAAATAAGTATTAATAGTTTGGAAAGTTATTTTTTTAAACATTGTCACCTGTAAGCCTTATAAACGGTTTGGTAAATGATTGTAAATAATAATCGACATGCAGCACATATTTTTCTTAAATAATTTTAGTTTTATTGGTGGCAGAAGTCAAGGCACATCCTTACTTATATTACAAATCTGAAAGCGAGTTTGTTTGTTTGTTCGGCTTTCACGCCGTAACTACTGAATGGATTGCTTTGAAATTTTTCTGGTGTAAAGTTAGAAGTCTGGATTAAATAATAGGGTACTTATATCCCGAAAAACAATGATATTCCCGAGGGAAATCTAAAAAGCGCGAAATAACAGAAGTTCACGCTGGCGAAGCCACGGGTGGGTGGGTTGGTTAAACAAGAAACCGTGGCCCTGGCCGTCGCACAGGCAAACGAAGAAACACGGGTGGGTTTTAGTCAGTAAAAGTCTGACACGCTCTTCTGCTCCGCCCAGAGCGGGAGAAGTCATTTGATGATTTCCCATCAAAAAAGGCTAGACTCTTCATATTATTCATATACAATGTGCAGTGGATACTCAAATATAGGGACATGCAAATGTAGCATCAGACAGCAACCACCACAGACATAGGAAACCTGCCATTAAGCAGCTGTCAATTTGTCTTGGAGATTCCCTCCAATTATCCACAGCCGGTCACCTGAGGCGGTGCCAAGCGGTGACTAATGGCGCCAATCGCTGCTGGCTGACACATCTGATGTAATTTTAGTAATAGGTACTACGAAACTGTCGTAGTTTCGAATATAGTAGGTATGATAATTTGTTGTTGGCAAAGTATTTACGAGAACATTCATCACCATTGCTCGCAATGCGGTGAATGAAAACATTGTGAGGACACCAGCTTGTCCTGGTACTAAAAAGTCGAGAATATGAAGCATATTAGCACACATCTGATAAATAATTAAATTTAAGTACACATTATTGTTACAGGAGTGACGTAACTACTGTAATACTATAAGATACTAGCTGCGCCGCGCGGTTTCACCCACGTAGGTGTTGTTTGTGATGTTTTTTTTATATGCCTCGCTCCTATTGGTCACAGCGTGATGTTAAAAAACCCTTAGCCTAAAGCCTTCCTGGATTGATGGGCTATTCAACGCAAAAAGATTTTTTTAAATCGGACCAGTAGTTCCTGAGATAAGTGCGTTCAAACAAACAATGAAACAAACAAACTCTTCAGCTTTATATATTAGTATAGATTAAAAAAAAAAAATCTAAGTTTTTTTGGAAATGCTAAACCTTAAGTCCGATACAGCCTTAAGTTCGTTCAAATATTTGTCAAAAAAATATCACAATTTATTAGCTTAATAAAACTTATTAATCACACTTATTACTCTGCAATGAGATACTTTATCTTTTTATACACGGTCGGTTTTAATATCTAATTTCTGGTATAGACATCATTAATGAGCTTTACTGAATAATTCATAAAATCTGACTTGAGGTCCTTTAGCTTTCACCTACTGATATGGCCCGTCTTATGGCGAGTATCCGTCCTTACGCTGTTGACATAACTACGGTCAGGACGAAGCATTTCACCTTGCCTTTTATTCCGAGTCCATCAAATAACTGGAACAATTTTCTTGCAGCGGTCTTCCCGTTACATTATAATTTAAGTGTCTTCAAGGCAAGAGCGTAGTCGTGGTGGCCTAGTGGTTAAAACACCAGCCTCTCAAGTATGAGTGCGCGGGTTCGATTCCAGGTCCGGCAATTACCAATGCAACTTTTCTAAAGTTATATGTACTTTCTAAGTATATCTTGGACACCAATGACTGAAGGTGAAGGAAAACATCTTGAGGAAACCTGGACTTTAAGTCTGAAATCGCCAACCCGCATTGAGCAAGCGTGGTGATTACGCTCAATCCTTCTCTGTATGAGAGGAGACCTGTGCCCAGCAGTGGGACCAAAAAAAAAGTTGATGATGATGAAGGCAAGAGTGAATAAGCTCATAATGAACTAGTGCGCTTTAACATCACTGATTACCATCATCATCATCATCTCAGCGTTAATCCCAGTCACATCCGTAGCTTTTTCAGCTTTGGAGTCTGGGGTCCGCTTTACCAGTCTTAACTGCTGATTTTGGCCAAACTTCGATATATTCCGTGAAGCAACTGCCGTTTGTCCTCCACAGCCCGAAGGCGATATCGAAGCATTGCAGTTAGATCAATTGTTGGACTTTTGAGGACTCGAACAACCCGTAACAACTGCCACTAGATGTTCGTATGGCAACCGGGACCAACGGCTTAACGTGCTTTCCGAGGCACGACCAGACCAGTGCAAATATTCATATTCATGCATACAAATATTTGCACTGCCCGGGCATCGAACCCGCGCCTCCGCGGCCGCGTTCGCTACCGCTATGCCACGGAGGCTGTCAGCATCATCATCATCTATCATCATTCCGGTTTTTTTTTAAATACGTACTATTTTTTCGATCCCATATAACTACCCGCGATGCCTTTAAGCAGCTTTAGGACTACCCCATAGTCTCCGTTTGTGAGAAAACTGGCGGCAAAATTAATCAACAATTAAAAATCGAACTAAATGTCCTATTATACATATTAGAGAGAAATTATAAAAAACCGGTCGTTTGCCAGGGAAACTCCATACCATAACCTGTACAAAAAAAAACTGTTTTTTTTTTTCGTTAATAGAGCGACAACATTGCTATTACGGATAAATTTATTTGTAAAATTTCAACTGTCCTACATAGCTATCAAGATTCTTGCTATCAAGATATAGCCTGGTGATAGACAGGCAGAGAGAAAGTGGACACTTATTAATAGAATCCCAATTTTACCAACATCTGATTATTGAATGATGTGGAATTTACTTTAAAACGTAGCAGTTTTATAGTACAACAAATGTCTATTAATGTTTTTTTTTATATATAAATTACTAGCTTTCCGCCCGCGGCTTCGCTCGCGTGGAGATCGGTTATATCGCGCTTTTAGATTTCCCTCGTGAATATAATTTTTTTTCGGGATAAAAAAGTACCCTATTATTTAATCCGGACTTCTAACTTTACGTCTGCAAAATTTCAAAACAATCGGCTTAGTAGTTACGGCGTGAAAGCGGAACAAACAAACTCACTTTCCGATTTATAATATTAGGATATTTGGTGTACACATGCAAATATTCCAGTAATCTCCCTTGGGAACTTGATGTTTTTTTAGGACCAAAAGTAGTCTATGTTACTCTCCATCTTTTCAACTAACTGTATGTCAAAACTCAAGTCGATTGATTGCTTAGCTACGGCGTGAAGGAAGGACAAACAAACAAACAAACACACTTTCACATTTATAATATTAATAGTATGGATAAACTAGCGCTTGACCGCAATCCTGCCTGATGGTAAGCAGTGATGCGATCGTTGATGGTAAAGGGCGCTAGTTTATTAAGAGCCTATTCAGTCTAGCCTTGAAGACATTCAAATTGTAGTGTGACGGAAACACCGCCGCCGGCAAATTGTTCCAGTCCCTCAATGTACGCAGTATAAAAGAAGAAGCGAAACGCTTCGTCCGGATCGTAGTGGTGTCAACAACGTAAGGGTGGAAAGTCGCCGTACGACGGGTCGTCCGATGGTGGAACGGAGATGGGGGAATTAAATCATGCAATTCCCTTGCACTACATCCTATAGAAGGCCGAAAGACAAAAAGTAATAAAGGTTAAATCATTGAAAAGGCGCGATTTTTTACCATATAGTATATGTAAAGTACTAAATATAGACACAGAATAAAACTAATATTTTAACAAAAACAATAATATATAGTGAATGAGATTTCAAAACAACCCGTTATTACAGTTTCCTATTACAGAACATCTTGGAGTCTTCAAAACTTTGATCTATTGAACTCGACAATGTATCTAGTGTCAAAGAGGATATGGTCCCTCTGAAACCTGAGTGAGGAATGAACAAGGTAAGGAAACCTGTGGAATGATTTTTTAACTCGTTAACTGCAATTTCAAGATGATAACATGAAGATGAAGATGATAACAGATGCAAGAGATATCATCTTGACAGTTCCAAAACTTTCATTGCGTATGTATGTATGTTTGTTGCTCTTTTACGAAAAAACTACTGAATGGATTTGGATAAAATTTGGCACAGATATGGTTTATAATCAGGATTGACATACCTATAGGACCGAATTTTAGCGGATTAAACCGCGGAGTGTAGCTAGTAAACATAAATAATATCGATAACAAGAAAGTTTAACGGAGAGCAGAGCAAAGCTAAGCGAGAAATGACACCGCTTAGCCATCAGAAGCTCAAAACAACTACTTGACACCGCTCAAATAACAAAGACCGCCATCGCTCCTTAGAGCGAGGGAACAAACAATACATGAGCTATTTTACTTAAATATCTCGCTAAGCAATATGGAGTAATGTCTAGAGGATTCTAGTTCATTTGTAAACTGATAAATCCTGTTACGTCATATCTTACTTTAGAGAAATTCTAATTTCGTAAGTCACATCTAGTAAAAGAGACCAAGAGATTAAACCAAGTCTTGCCGCCAAGGGATTCGTCGTGTTCCGGCATAATGTCTGGTGAAGCCGTACGGAGAACGGGTCTGAGCAGTTGTGTTGCGATGTGTGCCGGGTACGATGCGCAAAATGTTGTTGTGTCAGGAGTTTGGTCAGAGAGGGTCTCCAGATCAATCTCCCTCTGGCGCAGCATCGTTGGTCATATTGCTGGGATAAACATTGCATCATCTCGCTCAACGTCGCCGTCTTCCTTTCTATTCACTCAGTTTTTTTGAGTGAATAGGATCTTAATAAACTAGCGTGCTTTACCATCAACGATTGCATCATAAAGACCATCAGTATCATTTATAATTATAAAAACAATGCAAAAAAGTTCATTTTTTTTAACAAGTATGTCTGCCTCTCGCGTCCAATATCTATGTAGCTCCCTTTAAACGGGAGCACGACATTAAATTGTGCGTGAAAGATATAAATCAAATGTGGACGATTTATTCTCCTTCACAAAATGACTTTGGTCATCCCTTGCCTAGATAACTGTGAAAGCGTTCGCGCCTTTTATCTTAAGTATTATTTAATGGCTGTGATAAATTTTAAAACGCTCCGCTAAGTAAAATTGGTTTGGAATACGCATTAAGTTTTTATATTTAGTGCAAATCTACCCAAACATTGGTAGGTAGACATTAACTACATCTAGTTATAAATAGAGATTGGCAATTATAGCGCTTATACACTATGTAACAAAAACCCTGTTGTTCCTTCAGGGACATATAATTTTATCTACAAGCACATCATTAATGAAGTCATAATTAGAAAACAGTAATCATTGTCTAGTCGAGGGGTCACAATCAAATACCTATTAAAACCGACAAATTCGAATTTTTTTTTTAGAATATCTGAGTTTATAAGTTAAATAAATTGGCGGGAACGTTTTACTTATGTCTAGTTTCTTCATGCAGAATTGCAGAGCTGAGAAATCAGTTACAGATTATATATATTAATAATTAAACATTTATTTTAATTATTTTTGTTGAACAATTTTTATGAATTACTTACTTTATTACATCCGTATGCCGATTCTTAAAACGTAGGTTGAAGGAATAACGGGGTCTTTGTTACATATTGTATACATAAACGTGAAAAAAATGCCGACGAAATAATATGAGAGGAGACCTGAGCCCAACAGTACGATGATAAAAAGGTTGATGATGATGATGATAATACGCCTTTTAACTAAAAATTGTGTAAAAAAATTTAATGTTTGTATATTTACTTTACTTTTATCCACTCTGCAATTGTTTTTTTTTTTTGTTTGGTTTGTTGTCATCTATCTGCTGGTGTCGCGGGCGTATCTCGGATGACAGACGGCTGTTTTGTAAATTGTGAATGTCAATTTTCAAATAATGTGTGTTGCCCTTGAACCACAACAGAGTGAATAGGCTCTTAATAAACTAGCGAGCTTTATCATCAATGATTACATCAATGCTATCAGGCGGGATTGCGAACAACTAAGCACTAGTTTATAACTTTTAAATATACAACGTGGAATTTTAATGGTTGTTTTCCCGCAGCGAAACGGTTTTGTTTTAGTAATACAATCGTTTCATCAATAAATAAAATATTAGAAATATAAAATGGCAGATTTAACATAGTGATAAAAAAAAACTCGAAAGTTAGCACGAACCAATAGTAAACTTCTGATAATCTACAGCTGAATGGCGCGGGGCCATTGACCCGGGTGCTTCAACTATTATCCATTCATACTTTTACGGGCTTACGATTTTCATAAATACTTTTTAGCTGCAATTTACTGAACACGAAAATAGAATTATTATCTAAGACAATTGTCTGTAATTTTTGCGTGCAGACTACTTTAAGTCGTATCATTAGAGTCGAGAGCTTATTTTACTTTGAACATTTATAAAGCGGCAACGCCTTTGAACGGTAGTTTTTTTAAATGCTAGTTTGATTGGTAATTTTTTGTATTGGTACATTTAAATTATTTTATACCTTATTAACGCACATGACAGATTTTTTGGTTTGAACATTTTTTTCTTTTGTCGGCTTGGCATTAAATTTTCCTACAAGCTGTTTTATGCCCTATCACTGCGTGCGAGAGCTTATTATGGTTTGAACATTAAATTTATTGCTTTTCATTGAGGCGGTTTCATGCCCATTCCGAGTAGTACCTACAGCTTGTAGGTAGCGTAACTAACTATTCTCACTTTTTCGAGTTGATGATTTTTTTAAAATTATTTTTTATTATTTTATAACACAAATATTTTTAATTTTGTCTTTTATTCTATTCATTGAAAATACTCCTTAAAGAAAATCGTTCTGCCGCGGGAAAACAACCATTAAAATTCCAGCGTGTATGTATATATTTTTTAAAGTAACTCAGTACAATCATTGTACTAAGTTAGTTGTCTCATGTGTTTGGTAATGAAAACATTCAAACCGTTTGCAAAAGTTACAACTGTCAGAAATTGAAATATGTACATTTATTTAGTGATGTATTACAGCCTTTAATTTTCCTACCTAAATACGGTAGTTGACTGAAAAAAAACTAATTAGTCAGTAAGTCAGATTTCCAAAAAATACTAGACACGTATTTTTTCTTTTTTCATATAAACAAAAAATTAAGACGACACAGTACCTTGAAAACTCGTGTGACGTCACTGCACGCCACACTTTTTAGAGAGCAGTGACGTCACCAGCCACCACTTTTGATCTTTGATGCCTTTTATATTTGTCATTTTTTATTGATTTGATAAAACAAAATATTAGTATCCTATATTTTTCTATAATCTGAATGACGGACTAATTAGAATATTTTTTTTTATCCAGAAAACATCCCTATTGTGAATAATTTATTTATTATTAAGCTAATTGTATAACAAATACCTCGCAGATCTTTCAATAGCGTTGACGTCGAAGTTTTCCTTTACGTTACACTTAACGCGTTCCTTTGAAAAAGGGCTCGACAGATGGATATACAGATGGACAACGTAATGATCTTATAAGGGTTCTGCATTTCCCTTTTACGTACGTAGGGAACGCGAAAACGGTGAATACAAAACAATATAAACGTGCTCGTATGTAATTTGTTACATGTCGAGCAAGTAAAAGAAATTGTTTATTACATAACTAAATAACCAAACCATCAGCGTTTGTGGATCGTTTGGTAACATGTGAATTCAAAACACACTGTATTCCTAATAAGTTAGTAGGTAGTTCAGGTAAAATACAAAATGTAGATTAATAAACGCGCTTCCTGAAAACAGTTTGTTCAGAGTCGTTTAATATCATTTTTAATATAGGTAATTTTTTATCCCAAAAATAATTAAAACTACTGAAATTATTGTCATATTAACTCTGTTGTTTGTACAGACTTTTAAAATCGCAGTTTTACTTTTATTCATACAAATTTAACCATTCAATACAAAATAAAGAAAAAAGCCTTATTCCAAGAACGTTAAGGTCTTCGTTCTCCAAGAATTGGTATAACTCATTTAATAAATAACATTGCACGTACATGTTAAATTAAAAATTCAGTGTATTTTTTATGATTATAACATACTAGCTGTTGCCTGCGATTCCGTCCGCGTGGACTTCAGTTTACAGCGCGCGGAGCTCAGTTGATATAAAATAAGCGCCTGTTAAAATAATGGGAGCAATATGTACATCCACGTTCGCTCCCATTTTCGCAACATTTTTTGTTTCTTCTCTGCTCCTATTGGCCATAGCAGGATGTTATATAGCCTATGTCCTTTCTCATACTCTAGACTATCTGTGTACCAAATTTCATTACAATCGGTTCAGTAGTTTTGGCGTGAAAGCCGGACAGAGAGACAAACAGACAGAGATACTTTCGCATTTATAATATTTTTTTTTAATAATTATAAACTAGCGCTTGACCGCAATCCCGCCTGATGGTAAGCAGTGATGCGATCGTTGATGGTAAAGCGCGCTAGTTTATTAAGAGCCTATTCACTCAGAAAAACTGAGCGAATAGGAAGGAAGACGGCAGTTGAGCGAGGTGATGCAATGTTAAACCCAACAACACGACCAACGATGCTTTGCCAAAGGGAGATTGATCTGAAGACCATCCACGACCAAACTCCCAACACAACAAATGCATACACGGTGATTAATAATGTTAAGCTCCAACCTGTTTGTCACAATATGACGTGCAAAATAATAGAATTAAACAATTTAAAGAAAAATTATTACAATATTAAACGTTTTCATACTTATTTACTAATGTACTATAAAATTATCAATTAAATCAATATTATTATCATATAAGTCAGTTAAAATGAAGTCAATTAATTGTTTATGTCAGAAAAATTCTTTTCATTAAGGAACTCATTAATACTATAATAAGCTCTGGCGGTCAAAAAAGTACGATGTTTGTTTTTATACATTGATAGAGGTAGTTCTCTCCAAGTTTTGGGTACTTTATAAACGTGAATGGGCTCTTAATAAACTAGCATGTTTTACCATCTACGATCGCATCACTGCTTACCATCAGGCGGGATTACGGTCAAGCGCTAGTTTATAATTAAAAAAAAAAAATGTACACACATGTTTATGCAAATAAAATCTTATCTTATCTTATCTGATATAGCGTAGTAAAGTTACGGAGTGGGGGGTAATTACATCACGCCGTGGTATATTTTGTACCACGACATGACGTCATGAGACATTTCAAATCAATATATCTTCCTAAGTATTTGAATGAAAGAAAAAATTAAAAATACGTGTTCAATATTTTTTATAAATCTATCTGATGGACATTAAATTATTTTGTAGGATACAACCCGATTGCATGATTTAACTCTTCCATTTTGGTTCTATCATTGGACGACCCGTCGTGTCGTACGGCGAGTGCCATCCTTACGTTGTGGATACCACAATGATCCGAACGATGCGTTTCGCCTCTTCTTTTATACCGCGTCCATCGAAGGACTGGAAGAATTTGCCAGCGGCGGTGTTTCGCTTCGTCGGATTGAGATGAAGCACTACATTATAATTTATAAAAAAACCCAATTTCTTCATTTAGATTTCTAAAGTGTGAGCAGGTTTTATGAACTCAGCATTAAAAATATTGCGAAAAACCATTTATTATAAATAGTATCGTTGAAAATTTGAACTAGGTAGGCCATAATATCGGCTGCCGTCAGAAGTTACCACCCACAAGACAAAGTTTTACCGCCAAGAAGATGAAGCCGTACGCAGGACGGGTCTGAGCAGTTGTGTTGCGATGTGTGCCGAGTACGATGCGCCAAATTTTGATGTGTCGTTAGTTTGGTCATTGAGGGTCTCCAGATCAATCTCCCTTTGGCGCAGCATCGTTGGTCCTATTGTTGGGCTTAAAATGGCAACACCGCGCTGCCGTCTTCCTTCCTATTGCATCACTGCTTACCCTCAGGCGGGATTGCTTTCAAGCACTATGAATATTAATGAGAAACAACCTACTGATAATTAGATGGACCAACAGACCGATCTACAGCTAAAGCTTAGTACTGGAGTTCCTTTGACGCATCCCTAAAAACTGCTAACAACAATCAAAGTAATGGTTAGTCAACAGAATACCAACATTAGTATCATATTTTATTTCAGCCTGTTCGTATAATGGTAATAAACTTCATACAAATTAAGCGATAAAAATCTACATTACAATAATTTTAAAAAGCTGCCAGCAACGGCGATTTAATGTTCTCATATATTATTAAGCCTACCCTTTGTCCCGAATAAAAGTAATGGTATTTGGAATAAACCTCATATGTGGGCTATGTTGGTCGCACTAATTATTTTATTGGACTGGAAATCGGTCGCGAAAACTTAAATAAAAGCTTATGAAATCTTCTATACCAAATTAATTATAAAGCTAAATAGTTTGTTTGTTTTTTTGTGCTTGTTTGTATCTCTGAACACGCTGAACTCAGAAACAGGATTTTCAAAAAACATTGCATTTTTAGACCAATTCTTGGAAATCAACTCAGAATGTGAGGGTAGGCAATGCGATGCCACGAGGTCAAGAGTAAGAAAATGTATTGATAATATTTATCTTGAGTCTGGAATGGAATGTTTATTGCCTCACACTAGGAATTACTCCTGTATCGTCAGGATTGCGCTATTTTACTATAGATTTGTTTTGAAAATGGCAGGCCATGCATGAAAATTAAAGATATTATAAATCGTAATGGCGGGAATGTAGTAAAGTAAGTATGACAGAATCTTCAGTTGAGCAAGCTCTAACACGTGCGAAGTCGCAGGCATCAGCTAAATACACTATGTAACAAAAACCCTGTTGTTCCTTTCAGGGACATATAATTTTACCTACAAGCACATCATTAATGAAGTCATAATTAGAAAATAGTAATTATTGTCTAGTCGAGGGGTCACAATCAAATACCTATTAAAACCGACAAATTCGAATATTTTTTTTAGAATATCTGATTTTATAAGTTAAATAAATTGGCGGGAACGTTCTACTTATGTCTAGTTTCTTCATGCAGAATTGCAGAGCTAAGAAATCAGATACAGATTATAAATATCAATAATTATACATTTATTTTAATTACTTTTGTTGAACAATTTTTATAAATTACTTGCTTTATTACGTCCGTATGCCGATTCTTAAAACGTAGGTTGAAAGAACAACAGGGTTTTTGTTACATATTGTATATACAATAATACTCCAACCGTCCAACCCAAAGGAGCAGAATAACAAAAAGCATAGATAAGTGAGGATACACTTGGATGAATTATTTAGAGAGTATAAATGAAATATGTTCGGTGTGCAGAAAGAAGGTGAATTATGTGGACAAAATATATTTCGACTGTGGTGTGGAAATTGGATGAGATGGGAGCATTTTTGCTTAATACACGCACCTCAAGTAAGTTATAGGTAAGTTTTCTTGCTTACAGTTTTTATACGGGTTTTATTTTGTGATTTAAGTACAGTGTACTGTATGTACGATTTTCTGCTTAAAGGTTTGTACTTGCACTAATAAAAATACAAGAATAGAAGAGAATAGAATACTAAGCACAAGAATAAGCTGATTGTTATCTGTGGTATGGGATTATTTGTTCTATGAGATGGCTAG
This sequence comes from Sesamia inferens, assembly GCA_037179545.1. Lineage (NCBI taxonomy): Eukaryota > Metazoa > Arthropoda > Insecta > Lepidoptera > Noctuidae > Sesamia > Sesamia inferens. The sequence continues at coordinate 6,422,503 of CM073937.1, read as the reverse complement.
TATAGCTAGGACTTTGCCTTTGATGGTACATATTATGCCTATATTTAGTGGTAATAATTGCACATTATTACCATGTATTGGAATCATTGTAAAGCAAATTGCTAATACATTGCTTCATATGTTTGAAAAATATGTCTACTAACAACGTAGATGACGCAATCAATGTCATTGAATTGTCAAAATGAAACCCATTGCTACTGGGGCTCTAGTCTGCAATTGCATTACTGCAGGATGGTCGAGAAATGATTTCATAATGATCGATTTTAACAATCCTGTGATCAACAACCAAGTGATCCTCGTTCCTTCCCCAACAACCAGGTCATCAAATGGGTCTGATTCTTGACTGCAACCGATACTATCATTAAGTGTAATATGACCGATGATAGCATACGATCTAAACAACTGTCAGTTTCATAAAAACTTAAAAGTGTTTTACGGATTTGTTCTTTTTTAGCTACTTGTATGATCATACTGACAGAGGTCAGGAAATTCCATCTATGGCCAAATAGTAGTCCGTGATAATGAAAAGCCTCACCAGCTCATCTATTCAGTTCTAGCTGTTAATAGTGACCCTAGCAACTAGCTCGGTAGTAGGCCATAACGTCGTCTGCCGGCAGAAGTTATCACCCACCAAATTCCTGCCGCCAAGCGATTTGTCGTGTTCCGGCATGATGTCTGGTGAAGCCGTACGGAGGATAGGTCTGAGCAGTTAGGTCGCAATGTGTGCCGGGTACGATGCGCCAAATGTTGTTGTGTTGAAAGTTTGGTCGTAGAGGGTCTCCATTATGCCTACCACGAGTTTTCATTACGAAACACGATCTTATGCATCGACCGTGTTTGGCACTCTCATTGGTTGAGAGATTTTATAACCTAGAAGCGGGTCAATCGATCTTCGTAATGAAAACTCGAGGTAGCCACACAGACCAATCTCCCTCTGGCGCGGCATCATTGGTCGTGTTGTTGGGTTTAACATTGCATCACCTCGCTCAACTGCCGTCTTCCTTCCTATTCACTAAGATTTTTTGAGGGAACAGGCTCTTTACAAACTAGGGTGCTTTACTATCAACTATTGCATCACTGCATATCATTAGGCGGGATTGCGGTCAAGCATTAATATGTAATTACAAAAAAAGCCGGTAGCATGACAGGTCATTTCACTTACGATTTTTACGGTGAGAATTTAACAATACTCCAGTAGAAACCGAAATGAAAGGTTTGTTTATCAATGTCTCTAAAGCCATACATTACCATTAGATTTGAAAGGAATCCGGCAGTAATTAGGCCCTCTCGGCGCGAACATCAAAGCCAATATTATGAGATTCCCAACAAACTGAACTGAGCCATCTTTTATGTTGATCCAGGAACGGAGTTTGAACAAGTATTTGGTAATTTGATTTTAATTAAAATTTAGTTTAATGAATTAGGCACTGGATGATGTTTGGAAGAAACTTTCTTATTGGGTATTTGTTTTGAGTTTTATAAAACCAGTTACAGAATACTCTTTTGTTATTTCAAAAGCAGTTTGTTTTTCTCTCTCCTGACTGTTAAGGCTTAAGTTAATATTGCGGGTTGTATGAAAGTGATAAGGAAGTGAAGAAACACGATTAAATTATGTAAGTCAGTAAAAGTCTGACACGCCTTTCCGCTCCGCCCCGAGCGAGAGAAGTCATTGGATGATTTTCCACCATAAAAAAGGCTTAAATTAATATAACAATTTTTTTTTTTTGACAAAACCCGCCACACATTTTCCCACCCACTGCAACTCCTGAAAGCCAGAATCAACAGTGGAGACCGTCAGAAAAACGCCGAGCAATGAATATAACTATTAGCTATTTTCATTTTTTATGACAATAGGGAACTTGCACTTGATTATTTTTTTGGTGCAAAGCAAAGATCTGGGCTTTACTTAAATAATTTTAAAACTCAAATTTAGAAAAATGCTATATTTATTTTAATAACCGCGTGCAAAATATGATTTTTCAAATTTCGCTCCATAACGCCAAGTCACGTGACATGACGTCACTGCATCGATTTTGTTTTATCAAAGGTTATGGTTAGCAGATTATTAAAAGTCTGAATATTAAATTAATCTCATGTGATCTGTGATTAATCTTATAAAACATTAATACGGAACTCCCAAAACGGATTGCCCTTTGTATCATGTTTTGTACCTAAATGCCCATCCAATTCCTTAAAGTTTCCAAACAAACTATTTTTAACAAGAAAAACAAGCAAATTATTTTGTGTTTTTACTTTAAACAAACATCTAAAGTAACATAACCTCAATTCAACTCACCGCGCAAGTTTTTGCCCTTTCATCTCCACACCCGTATAGTTTTTATTTTCCATGAAGAAAAACCTCACCATATCCATGTCTACCTTCGGAAGATTTCTCGAATCTGCTTTAATAAAGCCTATGTCCATATAATATCCGAAATCGATGTAGTGACGTCACTGCTCCCTGATTGGTGTTTCAAATTAAGTTCCATTTCACGTAATTTATACTTAAAATATTAAGTAAAAATAGCATTTTTTTCTTATAAACCTTCCAGTTTAGCAATATCATATCTTGTTGAATTTGAATATCAATATAATATCAAATTATAAGTTTAATGCATGTACCCCATTATAGGCATTATGATTGTCGGGGGTTATTTTTAGGATTTTTTAAATTAAGTAACGTGCAAAAGTTGGCTAATTGAAGGAAACAAATGAAAGAAAACTCTGTCTTAGAGAATGACGTAGGTAGTAGTTTTCAAATTTCGAATTAAATATTACCCTACCCACTTATTAAATCAATATCGCCATATTTTTTTATGAATTAGAAATTAGTGCTCGACCGCAATCCCGCTTGATGGTAAGCAGTAATGCAATCGTTTTGTCTACTCTTTTGTCCACATAAGTTAAAACTTTGTGAGAATCATCATCATCATCAGCCTCTACTCGTCAACTCCTGGACATAGGCCTCCTCCATGGCACGCCAACAATCTCGATCCTGAGCAGTTCTCCGACAGCCATTACCAGCCACCTTTTTGATGTCGTCACTCCATCTCGCCCAAGGGCGTCCTGCCCTACACTACGTTTGCCAAGACGCGGTCTCCACTTGAGGAGTCGTTTACCCCAACGGTTGTTGGTCCTGCGGCATATGTGACCAGCCCATTGCCACTTCAGCTTGCTAATCCTCAAGAGCTGTGTCGGTGACTCTGGTCCTCTGTCGGATCACCTCATTTCTGATGCGGTCCTTCAGAGAGACGCCCAACATAGCCCGCTCCATAGCTCGCTGAGCGGCTTTAAACTTATGGACTATATGTCAAAATTAAACTCATTGCTACTGATAGTAGGTTACGCAATAGGGGAGTTTTCCGGGTAATAAAAATTGATTCTATTTAATCCGTCATTCAGATCATAGAAAAATATTGGATACGTATATTTTATTTATGAAACCACTAAAAAATTACATATACAAAAGGCATCAAAGATCAGGAGTGGGGGCTGATGACGTCACTCGTTGCTAAAAGTGTAGCAAGAAGTGACGTCACACAAGTTTTTAATACACTGTATCGTCTTTATTTTTTGTTACTATTATATTTACATAGTTTTTTTAGTCAACTACCCCATTACCCTACAGCTTGATGCACTGAAAGCAATGCATACTGCACTGCTCTATACCCACCAAATAAATAAGTGCTTCTCAGTTTTGACAAAATAATAAATAGGTATAGATAGAGCTTTTTCTCCGTCCCTCAACAAGCCCACTGAAATATAATAGTGTTGTCGATGCCACATTTCCTGTGTCTGTCGATAGGTGGCCACTATTCTTGGCGGACTGCCAAACTCGACCATTCTCGTGTCAAAATAAATGGCCTCTTTGTAACTTTTATAATACTCTCTGTGTCATAAAATAAATGAGTTGTATCAATCGTGTCGTGTTTCTAAGTCAATTAAATACTTCAGTATATTTTTGTCACTTTCTCTGGTATGCTTATTAATTAAATTCTTGTTTTAGTAAATGAGTTGGTTTTTTGGATTGCGTATGTTGTTCTGACATGATGAATGTTTCACACGTAAATTCTATTAATTTTATTATTTTGACGATGAGGTAATTAGTTACTACTTTGAGTGTTTTGGGTGTCCACCATTTGCTTTAATGCCATATTTGATTCAATAAGGCGTGTTAGTTTGATGGTTTAAAAAAAATAAGAGGATAGCTTGGATTCTACTCCCGATTCCAACTGATCTCTTTTTGTTTTTATTTTTTAGGTTTCATAAAAAGACTAAAAACATGTAAATTCTTACACGTTTTTAGTCTTTAAAACAGCGGCAATATGGTTTCAGTAACGAATATGTAGTTACATATTGTAGTGGATAATTACAAATTGAAAAAACAGGAAGACCAAGGCTAATACTAGTGCTTATAAAAAACCTTTGAACTTGAGAAGGAATGCATACGTCCGCAACTCAATTAATAGCTAATAAAGATGATTGATAAAAGTTCTGGTGGCCTAGTGGTTAAAATACCAGCCCCTCAAGTATAAGAGTGCGGGTTCGATTCCAGGTCAGGCAAGTACCAATATAACTTTTCTAAGTTATATTATGTACTTTCTTTTTTTCTTTTTCCTTCATGATGTCTAGTGAAACCGGACGGAGGACGGGTCTAAGCAGTTGTATTGTGATGTGTGCCGGGTACGATGCGCCAAATGTTGTTGTGTTGGGAGTTTGGTCGTGGAGGGTCTTCAGATCAATCTCCCCTTGGCGCAGCATCGTTGTCGTGTTGTTGGGTTTAACATTACATCACCTCGCTCAACTGCCGTCTTCCTTCCTGTTCGCTCAGTTTTTTCTGAGTGAATAGGCTCTTAATAAAATAGCGCGCTTTACTATCAACGATCGCATCACTGCTTACCATCAGGCGGGATTGCGGTCAAGCGCTAGTTTATAATTATGACTGATTAAAAGGTGAAGGAAAATTCACACAGAACAAGCGTAGTGATTACGCTCAATCCTTCACTGTATGGGAGGACACCTGTCACATACGAAGCTTTTTCAGTTTGGAGTTTGGGGTTCGCTTTAGACCTGTTCCCAGCAGTGGAACAATAAAAAGGTTGATGTTGATGATGATGGTGCTCATAAAGAAGCCAAAAAAAAATACAACTGAAGGAAAACATACAGTCATATATCTAACAATTTGTAAAAACAATAACAAAACGCATTAGCAGTCAATGCTGCACCTAACATTATCATCGGCATGATTCATGATCATATCACGTCGGTGTGGTCGGCAGTTCTTAGAATCGAAACGACGGAGCTACATTAAGAACAATAAAGGGAAATAGAGGTTAGCCGACACAACACTCGTTTTTTTTATTTAACTGAAGACTTCGTGGAATTCAGGATGCGGTAACTTTCTTTTTTAAGCATTGTAGGTTGAAATCGGTGTCGCCACCGGAGCTAGGGGTTAAAAACTCTTCCGTGTGCAGTTTCTGGCCTGCCATCGGACGCGTCCCCAGGTGGTGGATAGAGGAACGGCTCCAGAAATGGGGGTTACCGGTTTACCGGCGCGGACCAAAACCAGAAGGGGACCGCTTCGGCGGTCACACGTTCGGCGGGTCGGCCACCACTCCAGGTGGCTGACGTGACCCGAATTCCGGGTCACCGTCGGGCACCCAGTCTCCCCGGTTTGCTTCCGGGCAAACGAGTGGGGCTATGAGGAAGGACACCTCGCTAGAAAATCCTTGGCTTCTACGTCTTCTCGAACAAGAAGACGTACCCAGCCCCCCCCCCCCCCCCCCCCCTATGGAGGGCCCACTGTGGGCCCGCCTTTTGGCGGGAATCGCCGGCGTCGCCTATATCCCACCGTTAACATTGTCGCAGTTTGATGACGATAGCGGGGACGTGGGAGTCTGTCATAACAATCTACAAAGATTAAATGATTTATATTAAAGTTCATATGAAGATCGTTTAGAATCTATAACTGAGATGATCTTATGGAGACATGAGGCCTTCCCCAGACCAAGAAGGATCCTCTTAATTTTAAACTGGAGAACAATTTCAAAACCTAAGAGAAGCAATGATGTAGGTGGATGGAAAAGGGCAGAGGAGCTTTATTTAATTGCAAGCATCTCATGCACTCGCCAGTCTTTTGCCAAGGCCAAAGCCTGGCTCATCATAATGTGCGTAGCCTTCTCCCAACTATATTGGGGTCGGCGTGCAATCTAACCGGATGTAGTCAGCCGGCGTATCGTATGCACAGTACCTGAGTACACATTTTTACATGGAACCTCTACTACCCAGTTACTGGGCATACGATAAATAAAAATTTTCCACGATTAATTGTATAAATTCTCCACGATGGATCAACAGAACTAATTATTTGCCCCTTCACTCTCTTTAGAACTCAGAAAGTTTTTTTTATAATTATAAATAAGTGCTTGACCGCAATCCCGCCTGATGGTAAACAGTGATGCAAGCGTTGATGGTATAGCGCGCTAGTTTATTAAGAGCCTATTCACTGTAGTCTTGAAGACAAACTGTGGTCATTTCTGTCGTGCTCGGCAGATACTCTTTCGACCACTAGAACATTGAGACGATTCCCTAGTAAAGTATTTTTAAGTCTGACTTCCATGCCCAAAGGGAAAAATGGGACCCCATCTTACTATTTTCTATTGTTTATCAGTCACAAGGCAGTATCTTATGTACTCTGATAGCTAGGCTGTTAAAATGTTCACAGATGATGTTTTTCTGTTGTGTATTGTAAAACAAAAATACAAATGACATGTATGGTGCGATGCGCCAAATGTTGTTGTGTCGGAAGTTTGGTCGTGGAGGGTCTTCAGATCAATCTCCCTTTGGCGCAGCATCGTTGGTCGTGTTGTTGGTGTTTAGCATTGCATCACCTGGCTTAACTGCCGTCTTTCTTTCTATTAACTCAGTGATAAAATCAGAATAGGCTCTTAATAAACTAGCGCGGTTTACCATCAGCGATTGCATCACTGCTTACCACCAGGCGGGATTGCGGTCAAGCACTTGCTTACAATAAAAAAAAAAATAGTCGTAGATTGATGTTTTGGTGCGAAACCCTTAGTGCGCGAGTGCAACTCGCACATGGCCTGGTTTTTAAATTTCTAGTTGATTTAAAAATAGGATTTTCTTAGACGATCAAAACATTATAGCCAACCCTCAAACAACACAGATCTATCTATTATCTCGCCCATGAATAAAAATAAAGGGTGAAAATGAAAATATTTAAATTACCTAACATTGTTTTGAACGCTCCCGTAGATTTTTCGCACAGGTATATTAAAAGTTTGGCCATTAATACAACTAGTAAGAACAAGCAGAGTGTAAATTTATGAATGCATAATTTATTCATTGCTGGTTATTTTGCGCAAATTCACACAAATGGTTGGAATTTATTCGTCTGGCAACTTCGAGGGCCGTCTACTTGAAGCGATAGCAATTATTTTTCACTTCTTTTATGATTCGAGTTTATTAAGGGATAACATCAATCAGGTTTTTGGATGTACTTATATGTTTCCTTTTTCAATCAGTTCTAAATTGATTTTTTTTTCGTTGATTTAGTTTACACGGGCTTAGATAGATTAAAAATAATGTGTCACGTTCAACAATTTATTATACCAAAGATTTGTTGTTAATTTAATTGCTATTATATAATAATATTAGTCATATTCTGTATTAATACAACAAGAGACTTATTTTAATACCCAATTATTGGTATATTAAAATAATAAGATTATTTTCAGGAATATACCTACATTACCTACGCTTGACAAAATTAATAAAAAATGAGGCAGATATTTTCATTGTATGTCTTATAACTTTGACAAATTACTTATCTCTTGCCTGTTCAATTGGCTGATAGAGTCGTTTAAGCTAAAATCGTAAAAAGTGAAATCGTATGAACTGCGACTGAACGCGACTTGTCATTACAAATTATCAATATTTCAGACAGTGAAATCAATTTCACTTTAAATAATTCAATAACTTCACTGAATTCCACTGAAATGAAAAATCACTAGTAAGTCGCAAATAATAACGTGTTTACACGTTTCTGTTTTAGGTTAGCAAATAGCTCAAAAAGTTTATCTTTTAAATAGATTATAATAGAACAGAAAACGGTTCAGACTAGAGTCCATAATATTAGAAACAATTTACTTCACTTCTGGTGTTAGCAGGTTACAGACAGAGATGTAGAGACAAACCCCTTTATTTATAAACGTTGCTTAAAGTTATAAACAAGCGCGCTTTACCATCAACGATTGCATCACTGCTTACCATCAGGAGGGATTGCGGTCACACATTAGTAATTATAAATTTATAAAAAAAGAGTTAACTAGTGATTAGCGAATGTTTAAACATACATTTTTGACCTCTTAACGTCATTTAACTTAAATGATCTTTTATGAATACACCAAAGTGTTTAAATGGTTAAGTGACGTCAAAAGGTGTTAGAATCGCTAATCATTAGTTAACTTTACGCAGCGATTATGAATAAGGGGGAATATTACATCAATGAAGACTTTAATAAAGATTTTTGTAATTTTTTAAGGATTCCACATATCCTAGACGTGTCTTAAATTATCGTGTAATAAACGAGTTTGTACTCACCATAAACTTTCGACCACTGCGCGGGCGGTCTCCAATCTGGATAATGTTTCGGGAATTTCTCCCGTGTCCAGTATGTATGCAGCACCATTTTATACACAGTCATTTTATCCGGATTACACACATCAGTTTCACCCGCTGTCGCTGCGGCAAGCGCCGGCAGCAACAACACTAGTAACAACCGCGCCATATCGATATCGGCAATCGACAATGTCACAACACTAAGGCATAGTGGTAGGTGTCACAACATTTCACCTTTGTACCTGTAAAGAAATATTCCATGTTAGTTCAGTAAGGAAGTTTGAGTAAAGAGAAATACTAGTTCCAATTACCTAATTTCCTACTATCCTGTTCCACTAATGTTAAGGATAAATGCGAATGTTTTCCTCACAGGATTTATGAATGTTTACAACGTGTAATGAAATGGGTATATACTTATCAAGGGTACGGCTTTGGATGATGTCAAATTATATTGGAAGGGTTTTCAATCCTATGTTAGGAAGTTTTGAGATATACACACCATCGACTGCGGCAGGCTGTTAACATAGCCTAATAGACACACAAAACTACAGAAGAGATATGTACATATATATTATTGGCAAGATTTTATTTAGAGTTAAAACACTTCCAATACTGTTTATTGCCATCTATAGAAGCCAAGCCCTTGTTCTGTGTATACACTTTTCGTTAGACGTTGTATATGGATAGATGTTTGTTACTTCTTCACGCAAAAACTCCTAAACATCATCATCATCTCAGCGTTAATCCCAGTCGCATCCGAAGCTTTTTTCAGCTTTGGAGTCTGGGGTCCGCATTACCAGTCTAACTGCTGGTTTTGGCTAAACTTCGATATTTTCCGTGAAGCGACTGCCGTCTGACCTCCACAACCCGAAGGTGATATAGAAGCATTGCAATTAGATAAATTGTTGGACTTTTGAGGGCTCCAACAACCCGTAACGACTGCCATTAGATGTTCGTATGGCAACCGGGACTAACGGCTTAACGTGCTTTCCGAGGCATGACCAGACCAGTGCAAATATTCATATTCATGCATACAAATATTTGCACAGCGCGGGGATCGAACCCGCCCCTCCTTGCGCAGCGGCCGCGTTCGCCACCGCTACGCTACGGAGGCAGGCAAAAACTCCTAAACGTATCTCTACGAAATCTGGCCCACAGATAGTTTATATGCAGAAATTTCACATATGATACTTTTTATCCCGATATTCCTACAAGATCTAAACTAAAGCGGGTGAAATTAATATAAACGTGAAAGTTTATATATATATATATGATTGTTACTCTTTCATGCAAAAACTACTGAACGGATTTGGTTAAAATTTGACACAAAGGTAGTGTATTTACCAGGATTAAAATATAGGATAATGTTTATCCAAATATTCTTATGGGATCGAAAGTTATATGGTGGAAACCGCAGGGTACTGCTAGTAATAACTATTATTCTTACTGTCAGCATCTCTTCATGTTTTTAAGAATTTTGTATCAACATTTTTCTTTGACCGACTTTTCAACCTTGCAACAACACTAGTAACAACCGCGCCATACCGATATCGGCAATCGACAATGTCACAACACTAAGGCATAGGTACGACTTTTCAACCTAGCAACACCACTAGTAACAATCGCGCCATATCGATATCGGCAATCGACCATGTCACAACACTAAGGCATAGGTACGACTTTTCAACCTAGCAACAACACTAGTAACAACCGCGCTATATCGATGTCGGCAATCGACAATGTCACAACACTAAGGCATAGGTACCCACGATTTTTCAACCTAGCAACACCACTAGTAACAATCGCGCCATATCAATATCGGCAACCGACAATGTCACAACACTAAGGCATAGTGGTTGGTGTCCCAACATTTCACATTTGTACCTGTAATAAGATTGTATTAACTACACTTCTTTATAAAAAAAAAAAAACCTGAAAACTACATACTTGCTATTATTTCATTCACTATAGGTATTATTACTAGAGATCGGAAATTACGGCACTATATACCTAAGCTTTCACAAAATACTGACGAAAGAATAATGTGGATACGGCTTTTAACTATATATACCTATACACGCCATCTGGTGGTATATTTAGAAATATTTTTTATCTAACCTATAGTGGCATACAAAATATTAACTACGTGCACCGAAAGGCATATCTATATATTTCTTTCAGCAAATCAAGTTTAAGTATTTAAGCGCCGGAATATCCGACCTCTACTAATTATAACAAAATTTGTTCATCTAAATATAGTCTCCTATCTTTCCTCTCATCATCCATGAACGTTAACACCTACATTTTATCCCCGTAGGTAGCCAATGAATGAATGTGTATAGTAAAATACTTGCCCGTCTCAGACTGGGTGAACGACCGGTCTATTTCAGTTCCTTTGAGGTGAGATATTGGTTGAATCTCTCGGGAACTTTTGACGCGAGTCCAAGTATTAGACACATGACTTAAAGGTGTCTTATTTCTTGAGAATTGTGGAGTTCAAACGGCATGGATTTGTGATTTTTTGTACTATTTTAGACAGTTATTTTTCTCTAAAACACAAACCGCCAGCCGAAATCTAACTTACGTTCTAGCCTTTGTATTTTTATTAAGAACTTTACCTAAGTAACTAAGCTGTTTATAAAGAAGTGTATTTTTATTTCGGTGGTTTATTGATTCCAACTAGTCACAATCATTTGACAAAAATGTGTTGGCCGATTAGGGGGCTGGTCTTAAAAAAATCATTGTTTTGTTCTAAGGGGGATTTTTTTATTAGCAAATTATTTTGGCATGACAATTTCAAGTGTCTCTATAAAGATTGGAGACTCTATTCTGGAAGTTTTTGACAGTTACGTATACCTGGGACAAAGTATCCAGTTAGGTAGGTCCAACTTCGAAAAACAGGTCAATCTCATAGAATAACGTAAAATCGTGTTGTCCAAAATACCACAGTGTCTCAAGACAGAAATCTTCGATCAGTGTGTGTTGCCAGTGACGATATATGGAACTGAGACGTGGTCGCTAACAATGGGCCTTATAAGTAAGCTCAAGGTCACCCAAAGGGCAATGGAGAGGGCTATGCTTGGGGTTTCACTGCCTGATCAAATCAGAAATGAGGACATAGCCCGAAGAATTGCAACACTTAAGTGGCAGTGGGCCGGGCACATCGCCCGTAGGACCGATGCCCGATGGGGCCGATGGGTTCTCAAGTGGCGATCACGCACCTGTAGACGCAGCGTGGGTAGGCCCCCGACAAGGTAAACCTACGACCTGGTGAAGGCCGGGGAAATTCGCTGGATGCAGGAGGCGCAGGACCGGTCGTCGTGGATCCCTGGGGGAGGCCTATGTCCAGCGGTGGACGTCTTTCGGCTGAAATAATGATGATGATGATGTCAGGTGCAAGTATTTTTTTTAACTTTCCACACACGGTCTTATTACAATCGCATTTTCATTATTTTTGCTCAATACTTAGGAGCTGTATTAACAGCCACCAATTATGAATATTTATCATAGGTTTGGACCTTGACAGGTTTGTTACTTTTATCAATACAGAAAAATACCAAGGCGCGTGACATACACCAACCCGCAATGGGCCCGCGTAGTGGATACTGGATAGGGTTTTACTCCCTTTTACAGAGCAATGGGAACATTATACTTTGATTAGTACATTGTACAATATACACTCGTGGTGGCGTAGTGGTTAAAACACCAGCCTCTCAAGTATGAGTTTGCGGGTTTGATTCCAGGTCAGGCAAGTACCAATGTAACTTTTCTAAGTTTTATATACTTTCTAAGTATATCTTGGACACCAATGACTGATCAAAAAGGTGAAGAAAAACCGCTTAAGGAAACCTGGACTTTAGGTCTGAAATCGCCGACCTGCTTTGAACAAGCGTGGTGATTACGCTCAATCCAAATCTGTATGAGAGGAGACCTGTGCCAAGCAGTGGGACAATAAAAAGGTTGATGATGATGATGACAATATTCAGACAGGCATTACATATTTGCCCCTCATACATATAATCTACTTAACTAAACCCATCCACGACATACACCCTAATAAATGAATCTTCAAAATATAATCGACATTACTCCACAGATTTCAAATTAAAACCACAAACTCTCCATGAAGAACTGTATTTATTTCAAGCCAAACCGCTCAAAATAATTGTAATAAATCCGATAAACGCGTGTTGGGGTGGTTTTGATAAAAGACGAGAATATGCGTAAAACATTCTTTATTTAATATGAGCGGCTGTGAATCGATGTCTGAGCGGTAGGAAAACTGCGTCACACACTATCCGTAGTAATGGGGTAAATTTTGACAGTTTATCAACTTTCATTGCGGTATTTACGTTGTTGAGCAGACACATTTGTCGAAGATATGAAGCAATGTATTAGCAATATGCTTCACAATAATGTGTTACGCAGTTAGGATTTCGATCATCATCAGGTGCGAAAACACTTATGCCCTATTTTCTAAGTCAGTCTTAACATTTTCTCTTTGATTTTTATCTGACGTGTATATCTTATTATATAGTCTATATCTATATTTATTAGTCTGTACAAAATTAATGTATTTTGTAGTTAAAACACCAGCCCCTCAAGTATGCGTGTGCGGGTTCGATCCCAGGTCAGGCAAGTACCAATGTAACTTTTCTAAATTATATGTACTTTCTAAGTATATCTTGGACACCAATGACTGATTACAAGGTGAAGGAAAACATTTTGAGGAAAACTGGACTTGAAAGTTTGAAATCACCAACCCGCATTGAGCAAGCGTGGTGATTACGCTCAATCCTTCTTTGTATGAGAGGAGACCTATGCCCAGCAGTGGGGCGGTAAAAATGTTGATGATAATGATGATGATTTCTTTCTAAAATGTTGTACATACAGTGATATATATATTATACAACATTAGACTAATATGTAATCTCATCCGTACAATGAGTTATTTTTATTTAAGTAGAGAATAAGACATAGGTACAGTTACGATTATTTTTGCTTTTACCCGATATTGGCAAAAGTAACGGTCCGAACGATCCGTTTTGCCGTACTAAATAATAGACCCCTAAATTCCCACCACATAACAACCTCCCAACAAAAACAATATCTCAACCCTAAAATGAGATTCACAAAATATTCCGAATTGGGCAAAAATTTCAACCTCTCAGTTATTATATTGAGCGATCATAAATATTCGCTGGCCCTGGCCTCGAGACCGTGGGGCCATCTCCGTGAAGGATGTCAGCCACTTTTTGCCAATATTTTGCCAATATTTCATATAGCATAATGCTGACGTGACATGACGTCAGCCATACGGCCCTTTATTTCGAATAGCTATTTCGTTATGCGTTCCACGTTTAAAATAAGAAGGGTTACGAGGCTGCTGCATTATACTGACAGTATAATGGAACTTACGTACGTACGTTTGTAGAGTTGTCATTCTTATTATTGGAACTGTAATAATGTTTTTTTTATGATTATTTTACAATTAAATATTAATAAAAATGTAAATTAATATGTATACAACATGTAATGTAGTTAACGCACGCCCACAAACACCCCAATTAGAATATTATGTATACATAATAAATACACTGAATTTTTAATTTAACATGTACATATATGCATTCTTATATGCTGTTAAATGAGTTATACAATTTCTTGGAGAACAACCTTAAACTTTTTTTTTTAATTATAAACTAGCGCTTGACCGCAATCCCGCCTGATGGTAAGCAGTGATGCGATCGTTGATGGTAAAGCGCGCTAGTTTATTAAGAGCCTATTCACTCAGAAAAACTGAGCGAATTGGAAGGTAGACGGCAGTTGAGCGAGGTGATGCAATGTTAAACCCAACAACACGACTAACGATGCTGCGCCAAAGGGAGATTGATCTGAAGACCCTCCACGACCAAACTCCCAACATAACAACATTAGGCGCATCGTACCCGGCACGTACATCACAACACAACTGCTGAGACCCGTCCTCTGTACGGCTTCACCAGACATCATGCCGGAACACGACAAATCGTTTACCTATGGCCTACCACCGAGCGACCGAGCACCGACCGAGTTGTACATTCTTGAAATAAGGCTTTTTTCTTTATTTTGTATTTAAACGTAAAATTTGTATGAATACAAGTAAAACTACGATTTTAAAAGTCTGTACAAACAACAGGGTTAAAATGACAATTTTTCCCGTAGTTTTAATTATTTTTGGGATAAAAATTACCTACATTAAAAATGATATAAAACAATGCAGTAAACAATTCTGAAAAAAAAATATTTTCAGGAAGTGCGGTAATTAATTTACATGTTGTTTATGAAAATAAAGGAAGTAATAATAACATTTTTGTAATTTTTCTTTTCATCATCATTATCAACCTTCTTATCGTCCCACTGCTGGGCACAGGTTTCCTCTCATACAGAGAAGGATTGAGCGTAATCACCACGCTTGCTCAATGCGGGTTGGCGATTTCAGACTTAAAGTCCAGGTTTCCTCAAGATGTTTTCCTTCACCTTTTATTCAGTCATTGGTGTCCAAGATATACTTAAAAAGTACATATAACTTATATAAAGTTACATTGATACTTGCCTGACCTGGAATCGAACCCGCACACTCATACTTGAGAGGTTGGTGTTTTAACCACTAAGCCACCACGACAAATTATTTTTTTTATTTAAATGCGCCATCAGAACTTTTGGTAGAAAATAATAAAAAGAGTTGAACGGTGTCATGGGATACCCGGTTATATCAAAACTCCGTTCTTTTTGCAGTAGCCAATGACGGTTAGGCATAAAAAGTCTAACCAAGGGGTATGGTGTTACCCAGTGGCTGTATTGTGGAGGTCAGATGGATAGTCATCATCATCAACAACCTTTTTTATCGTCCCACTTCTGGGCACAGGTATCCTCCCATACAGAGAAGGATTGAGCGTAATCGCGAAGCTTGCTCAATGCGGGTTGGCGATTTCAGGCATAAAATATTAATATTCAATTGTATTGCGATAATGAACTTCGTTTCAACACTTAAATAGCGGGTTTAAGTTTAGTACCGGCGCATAAGTTTCTGAACAAAACTGTTCAAATTATAGTGTAATAAAAAGAAAAAACAATTACGTCAACAAACGAGCTTCGAAACGAGCGTTTCTCCAGCTCGAACTAAGTGGAATAAAATGTAATTGTAATCCGTTCAATAGCACATAAAATTCAATGTACTTTTGTATCGAACTAACTTTTTATTGAGAGTCGCGTACAATCTACTGAATTGGCTAGGCGAAGTTCTATTTTGTTTTCAATTAGGTATGTTTGGGATAAAGACGTGACGTATGGTAGTGTATAAAACTTTCCACTTGCTGAAGACTTGTTGCTCCCTTAGAATATGAAGTTTACGTGGAGCCTCGAGAACTGGATTTCCGTATGAAAATGAATGGTAATGTTGCCTCAACAAAATATATTTTGAGAGTCAAGATGAATTGTTTGTCGTTGTAACACATTGTGCAATATATTCAAAATCAAAATCAAAGCATTTATTTCAAATAAACCAGTTACAGGCACTTTTGAATTGTCAGAAGGTCGGTCAGTCAGTAAGGTGAAGCCTATAGAGAAGAACGGGCAAGAAACTCCATGGATACTCTTTTAAATTATCAAGCTTTTGATACAAATATTTGATTACATCATTCATTTTGCAATTATTAAAATTAATTATTGCATTATTAATGCAAAACATACAGACAATGAGTCATATCTGGCGAAATGTGGGTGTGTGATTGGTGCAGACCCTAGCACATTAAGCTACTAGAATAATACTTGACTGACTAGACTGAATAGTTAGAATAGAACCGCTGCGTTAACCGTGTAGTCTACACGGTTAGCGCAGTGGTTAAGCTATTAACTGCTGCGCTGTTTTTCGCGGGTTCGATTCCCGCACGGAATAAATATTAGTATGACCTACAAGTAGTTGTTCCGGATCTGGCTGTTTGTATATGTGAGTTTATATGTTTTTAAAAGCACCCACGAGACCGGAGAAATTCCTGAGAAACTCTGGGAGGACCTCTTATCCGAATGGCAAAGTAGGTGGGATAATTCCATCAAGGACCTCCATCTATTCTTTACATCCGTTGGCGATCGGCTGGTTAAGACATGGCTGGAGGTTGACTACTGCGTTGCCCAATTTCTCACAGGTCATGGCAACTTTAAAAGTAAACTTTATTCTTTTAAACTTGTTCCTTCGCCTTTGTGTCAATGTTCTACATCGAACTGTGAATTTGAATAGTCCGCACATCACATCTTGTGGGAGTGTATTCTTTGGCAGAATGAACGCAATATTATGTTGGATAGTGTACAAGTTACATCCGGAGTCGTTTATTATACGGACCTTGTAGAAACTAGAACCAATTTCCGTGCGTTCAGGCGCTTTTGCCATACCTATTATTGGAATCAATTGTAACAGCACATACCTACTTAGGACCCATTAGCTTAATCAAATTTTATTCCGTGGTGCTTGGAAATCTGGGCTTCTCCCACTTGCAATAATGTCCCTTTGTGCCGATTGGCCTAGATCTGTTCTGTCTCCTGCTTGTTATGGAAGGAAGTGGAAAAAATATCTTTTTTCTTACTCCTCCGCTATTCTTTTCTGATTATTGTCGATGCGGGACCCAAGACAGTTGAATCGTTTCTCCGGGACTCGTCGAGCTTCATTGCTCGGCGTTTTTCTGGTGGTCTCCACTGTTGATTCTGGCTTTCAGAAGTTGCAGTGGGTGGGAAAAAGTGTGCCGGGTTTTTGTCCGGCTTTCGCGCCAAAACTACTGAACCGATTGTAATGAAATTTAGTACACAGATAGTCTAGAACCTGAGAAAGGACATAGGCTATATAACATCCCGCTATAACCAATAGGAGCAGAGCAGTAACAAAAAATGTTGCGTAAACGGGGGCAAACGCGGCGCTTACATTATATCAACTGAGCTCTTTTAATTTACGGGAACCCCCGTGCGCTGTAAACTGAACCCACGCGGATGGAGTCGCAGGCAACAGTTAGTAATAAATAAATAAATAATCTTTCATATTACTTTATTGCTAAAAAGCTGAGTAACAACATACACATGTAGCGACTATATCTGATCTCCGTGACCCATTTACTGACTAACACGACACCCCTTTTTTGTTTTGGATGGGAAATGTTCAAATGCTCGCGCTCTGGACGGAGAGGAAGGGCGTGTCAGACTTTTACTGACTAAAACCCACCTGTATTTCTTTACTTGCCTATGCGCCAGGGCCACGGTTTCTTTTATAACTAACCCGCAACCCTGACACTATCACAAAGTGCTCCACCATCAAAGTCTTTTGAGGCTCGCGTGAAACACAACGCGCTGTCGCCCCGAGCCGGTTACCTATAAGCAAACCCGTCCTTTCGGTGGCCGGAATTTTCCGGTTCGATGTTGTCTCCCGACCAGGGCGTCTCCTGCGGCGGCTAGAGGCGTAAGTAAGCTGAGATTCCCGCTTCCTCCGCCTCCTCCTTTGCCAGCATCACTGCTTGCAGCAATGTTTGGCAGAAGGAGATGACGGCCTGCCATGCACTATCACCTCATTAATTAAGTAAGACTGGTTGTCAGACCAACCAAGACCTGCCTATGACAACATTGTGTCATATCATAAACCATTAATGAACACGTATCGATTTTCACTACGATTATACCTACGTAGTGCAAATCGATACGTGTTCATTAATGGTTTCCCAACTACGCAATTATCCACATATAAATTGTATAGTCATGCTACCCTACACTACATAAATATAAGTTTCCAATTAAACCACGGCCTCAGCATTTCGATATCAATAACACATAATCACCTCACTATATTTTAGTCTTTTCAGTTTCAAAGGAATTAACTGGCGTGATACGAAAACATTTATAGAGGGTAGTAAAATTGGGTGTTTTATTGAATTCAATGAATGGGCTTACTGTGTGGTTATTTCATAGACTAAAAATGAACAAGTTTAAAAGAATACAGTTTACTTTTAAAGTTGCCATGACCTGTGAGAAATTGGGCAACGCAGTGGTCAACCACCAGCCATGTCTTAGCCAGCCGATCGCCAACGGATGGAAAGAACAGATGGAGGTGCCGGCCCTTGATGGAATTATCCCACCTACTTTGCCATTCGGATAAGAGGTCCTCCCAGACTTCAGTCTGAGGCTTAAATAATCTAGAGATTTTATTAAAGTCGCGTTGTGTAACAAAATTAGTGTCCATGGCCTCCCCCCTCGCGGAGTAGTACATTGAAGCACGTCGCTGTACCTCAAGGTCGACTGGAAGTACACCTGCCAGTACCGGTAAGGCTTCAGTACTGACCGTTCTATACGCCTTGCATAAAAATATCAATGCCAAACGTTGGCTTTGAAGCAGTTTACGTCGTGCCGCTCCTATGCTGGCCCTATCGGCCCAAACAGGTGCACCGTAGCACATACATCCTAAGTAGGTAGCTCCATATATAGTTTTTAAAGTTAGGAATGATAGACCCCAAGTTGCTTTGGATATTCTAGTTAGGGCATAAAAGTTCTTTTTAGCTTTTTCACCAACTATTTTTATATGTTCGATAAATGAAAAATTCCTTTCTAAGATCATACCAAGGTAGCATACGGATTGCTGTTTTTTAATGGGAACGTTGTTAAATTTAATAGTAGGCAATGATTTAAGATTACCTTTTAGTAGAAGTTGATAGGTTTTATGTGGCGCAAATGCTAGGCGGTTACGATCACCCCACTGAGATATTAAATTTAGGCAAGTATTGGCCAAATTCTCAAGTCCAGCTCGGGTACTTGACTGAATGAGCAGTAGGCCATCGTCCGCGTAACCAGTAAGTGAACAGCCGCAAGGAAGCGGGATCGCGAGGAAGTCATCAAAACCCAAATTCCATAAATAAGGACCGACAACTGAACCCTGAGGACATCCCATGGTTAGTGTTTTAGTACTAGAAAAATGACCGAGCTTAAGTACCGCGGAACCGTTTATAAAGTAAGAGTAAACGAGATTATATATGTTTCTATAGCAACCGCGGGTTTTTAATTTCAACAACAGCATAGGCCACCAGGCGTTATCAAAAGCCCCAGAAATATCCAGGAAGATCCGAATTTGAACAGTCCGCACATCACATCTTGTGGGAGTGTGTTCTTTGGCAGAATGAACGCAATATTATGTTGGATAGTGTACAAGTTACATCCGGAGTCGTTTATTATACGGACCTTGTAGAAACTAGAACCAATTTCCGTGCGTTCAGGCGCTTTTGCCATACCTATTATTGGAATCAATTGTAACAGCTAATACCTACTTAGGACCCATTAACTTAATCAAATTTTATTTCGTGGTGTTTGGCAATCTGGGCTTCTCCCAGTTGCAATAATGTCCCTTTGTGCCGTTTGGCCTAGTTCTGTTCTGTTTCCTGCTTGTTATGGAGGGAAGTGGAAAAAATATCTTTTTTTAAGAAAAAAGATATTTTTTTTTCAGAAAAGAATAGCGGAGGAGTAAGCTCCTCCGCTATTCTTTTCTGATTAATTTCGTTGCGGGACCCAAGACAGTTGAATCGTTTCTCCGGGACTCGTCGAGCTTCATTGCTCGGCGTTTTTCTGGCGGTCGCCACTGTTGATTCTGGCTTTCAGGAGTTGCAGTGGTTGGGAAAAGTGTGGCGGGTTTGTCCCATTAAAAAAAAAAAAAAAAAAAAAGACTAAAAATGAAATATTTGTTTATGAAAAGAGGTGTATAGAAGGCAATGACATAAGTCTAGAATATATTATTGCGGCCGGAAGATAGAACTTCTGAAGATGTGCTTGCAGCGCATTCGCTCGACAGCCAGGCTAAGAACCAAACCCAAACTAAGGAAATGTTGTCTTTATGAGTTCGGGAAATGAAATTTTTCTATTCTAATAGTTACATCAACGAAGATTCATTTAATTGGCCAGCATTTTTGGTTATATAATAAAATTACAAGTTGTAACTACAAACAATATTAAATGTACTTTAATGTAACTACAGATAGACGCAACAGTATTATGGAACTAACAAAATTATAGAAAAACAAATAAATTTTGAATGAAGCTAATTATACTTATCACTTCTTATGATACTCGTGTAACCTAGCAAAAGTTGTTATCCTTGTATGACGAAACCGTGCCCATATTTTTTGAAATTCCCAGTACGAAAACCATTATCAGTTTACTAACATTTTTTCAAATTGAAGAGTGCCTGACGAATAAAGAAATATTAATAGGCTCGCCTATCCCAAGGGACCTAATATTAACATTCACACTGTTTTTTTTTTTTTCAACATATTGCCACGATATTATTTTATTATTCCTCTGGGTATACATGGCAGTCATGTTGTTACAAATTATAGTCTATTTTTAGGAATTCTGGCCGAGTTCTAGAACGATTTCGACGAATTGATTTTATTTGAGAGTGTTTACTGTAAGATCTGTCAGTGAAATATTGACAACCGTTTCAGAAAATGGGTTACGCGCAAATCAAATAAATAAAAAGTAAAAAAAAAAAATTCTACACAGCCATTATTTACGCATTCTGTTTTTGAAACTTCAATACGCAAATAATATTGCTGTTGACTTTTGGATGCTAGCAAACGATACAGGAATTGTGGCACGATTGTAGTAGAAGTATTTAAAGATAAGTTTATTTTATTTTTTTATTGAAACGTTGCCCCGCACTAGGAATTTCTCCTGTGTCGTGGATGCGTTTACAAAGATTACGCTTTTAAAAACTCGCGTTTATAAACTCACATACACAAACAGTCAGACCCGGAACAACTACTTGTAGGTCATACAAATATTTGTTCTGTGCGGGAATCAAACCCGCAACAGGCACCGCAGCTGTCAATAGCTTGACCACTGCGCCCGTAACCGTACAGTCTAAACAACATTTAAAAAAAACTATCAAATCAACGAGTAATGGAAAGGAGCATCCATAACATAGGCAAATATAAAAAAAAAATTGTGAAACCTTCATAAATTTTGGTTTCAATGTTGAAAAAATCTTGAAAGCGGCAGTATTTACATCCATCTAATTATCTAATGATATGAATATAATTCATAAAATAATTATAAATGTTAAATTTTATGAATCTGAAATGAGTATAAAAGGTTATATAAGAAAGATCAAGTTAACATACTCCGTAGACAGTTTAGATGCGATTATAAACATGACGACCAAAAATACGTAAATTTAAGTCAGTAGCAACAAAAGCAGTTGTGGTGGCCTAGTATTTAAATCACCAGCCTCTCAAATATGAGTGCGCGGGTTCGATTCCAGGTCAGGCAAGTACCAATGTAACTTTTCTAAAGTTATATGTACTTTCTAAGTATATCTTGGACACCAATGACTGAAGGTGAAGGAAAACATCTTGAGGAAACCTGGACTTTAAGTCTGAAATCGCCAACCCACATTGAGCAAGCGTGGTGATTACGCTCAATCCTTCTCTGTATGAGATAAGACCTGTGCCCAGCAGTGGGACGATAAAAGCTTGATAATGAAGTCAGTAGCGGATTAATTTCACAGGTCTAAACTAACATTTTATCTTCTGTCATTTTCTTAATTAAGTAGAGAGAAACAAATGCACTGAACTTATATTTAATTAAGATTATGATCAAGTGCATAGGGGCCATCGTCTGCAGTGGAAGTGGGTAAGCCATGTAGCACACCTACCTGTCACAAGAAGGACCCTTAACCACCAGATGGACGGGACTTTCTGTTGCGTGGAAAAGTGGCCGACCTCTGGGCCTTAGGGTTGAACGCTGGCTAGATCATCATCATCTCAGCGTTAATCCCAGTCGCTATCGGAGCTTCTTCAGCTTTTGGAGCCTAAGATCCGCTTTACCAGTCTAACTGGTAATTTTGGCTTAACATCGATATTTTCCGTGAAGCGACTGTCGTTTGACCTCCACAACCCGAAGGCGATGTCGAAGCATTGCAGTTAGACCAATTGTTGGACTTTTGAGTGCTCCAACAAACTGTAACGACTGCCATTAGATGTTCGTATGGCAACCGGGACCAACGGCTTAACAAGCGTCACAATTGCGAGGAAACCAAGTGATTTTCTCTAATTTCACACCCGTTCTAGATAGAAAATGCTGTAACCTTTAAACCAGAAACAAGCCTTAATCTGTACTAATATATAAAGCTGAAGAGTTTGTTTGTTTAAACGCGCTAATCTCAGGAACTACTAGTGCAATTTGGAAAATTCTTTTTGCGTTAGATAGCCCATTAATCCAGAAAAGCTTTAGGCTATATAACGAGCGGGGTATATAAAAAAAACGCGGGCGAAACCGCGAGGTGCAACTAGTTTTTTATAACGCATGTTCCTTACACATCCTTCTGTTTGTTATTCTAGCCACTAGTATGTTGTCGCTAAATCTGCATCAGATGGCACACCTTGTACTGTCATTTGACATTATGCTGAGCTGAAGTTCTCGTGGCATTATATATTTTTTTTCTATTTAATAGATGTAAGCTGTATCTTGCTGTAATATGCATAATAAACGCATTTTACTTTTTTCTCTTTTTCCAAAGTATTCCCAAGCCAAAAACCTTCGGTTATGATAAAATCTGGTTTATACATATATAGGACTGATAAAAGGCATATAAACATAATCATTATACTTTATAAGTTTTCAAGAAGATAATACTACTAAACTTTACCTACTGAAGATTCATTTCTAAAATATTAGTTTGTTTCTCAAAGTAATCCATTTTGATCCCCCCACGATACTAATACTCAGAAATTTAATATCCTATTTTACATACTTAATTGAACTTCTGTGTTGTTATAGACACTACTATCATAATTTTGTGGCAACTTTCGAAGTAACATTAGCTGTGAAATCGTTTAAGGCTACTGTGAATTAGCTTGCGTAGGATGTGTGTTGTAGTATCAAGACTAAATAATCATGTGAAAAATCAATGGTGCGGTATAAAAGAAGATGTAGTGAGCTTGTAATGAAGTCGCAATAGTGCTATCCTCTACCTTAAGTTAGAATAACAGCTCAATTTATCGTTATCGTTATTAATCGTTAAACAATCATATACCTACTCCAAAAGTAACTAAAGTAAATTAAGTATACATAATTACCGGCTATAATTATTACAATAATTACCATCACTAATCTACCAATATCCCCCACTTTACCAGTTACACGATCCAATAACATAATTTTAGTAATTCCTCAGTTTATTATTAATCCCATTTTAGCCGGGCCTCCCCTGAACTCTGGTCCAACTTGTTACAACTCCCCCTTCTGTTGTTTTTCATCGCACGGCTCCCGGGAGGGTTGTAATTCGATTAAGTTATTGTTTTATGTCCTATCGTCTGGATATTGTATGTTTTGGTACCTTTAGTTCACTTCGAGATGAAGCTACATAATACAATCGTATTTTCTTCGTATAAATATCTATAATATGTCTAAACTTGTAGCATTCAATGCAGCCTAAACACAGGCGTGTCTATTCATCGCCAAAAGAAGCCCGTTCACCTTGGCTCCTATTGTTCAGAATGTATCCTTGGAGTACATCGACTGCCTTCAGCTTTTGGGAATCGAGATTCCCTGGAACCTAAACTTTGAGCGGATCATTGGGTCCAAAGCCAAGGACGCTGCCACGAAACTTGGCATTATCGCTTGTAATGTTATACAAAGCACAGGTCCATTCGTGTGTGGAGTACTGCAGCTACGTTTGGGCTGGTTCTGCAAAGTGCCATCTGGCAACTTTCGGAGAGGCCTGCGAAGAGGCTAATTGACGACTCAGATTTAGTTCAAAACGGTCTCCAAAGCCTGGAGCACAGACGAAGAGTATACAGTCTGTCGGTGTTCTATAGGATATATTTTGGGGAGTGTGCAAGAGAAATGCATGATTTAATTCCCCCATCTTCGTTCCATCATCGGACGACCCGTCGTACGGCGAGTATCCACCCTTACGTTGTTGACACCGCAACGATACTTGCTTGCTTACCATCAAGCGGTATAGCGGTCAAGTACTAGTTTATAATATATAAAAAAAACTGAATCGGCTAATATGACCTGGTAAACTTTTTCATCTCTCTACTTATTTAAAAAGATGCTGTGTGTAACCACTTATCATCACCAAAAACGTGAAGTGGCGCCGACCCCCACCGTATATTAAATTAAACAAATATCACCTTTATTTCTACGAGATTAAGTTGATATTTACTTTATTACCCAAGCCAACCATACATACATACTGGGCCCGCGTGGTAGATTACGGCCCACTCCCCAACGAGAGAAGACCTATGTCCCAGGAGAGCGAACATTGATAGTCTGAACTTAAATAAAGTTGAAATCAGAGCGACTGGCACTATTGCTAAAGGGATTAAAATGAACTATAAAGAGTGTATCTGACATGGACGCACAAACGAATACCATGGATCCAGTGCATAATTGGTGGTGGTATACACGTGGTCGCTCACAATGGGCCTCATACGAAGGCTCAGAGTCACGCAAAGGGCAATGGAAAGAGCTATGCTCGGAGTTTCCCTGCGTGATCGAATCAGAAATGAGGAGATCCGCAGAAGAACCAAAGTCACCGACATAGTTCTGCAAGTCGCTAAACTTAAGTGGCAGCGGGCAGGGCACATTGCTCGTAGAACCTATGGCCGATGGGGCAGTAAGGTTCTGGAGTGGCGACCACGTACTGGAAGGCGCAGCGTAGGGAGGCCCCCAACAAGGTGGACCTATGACCTGGTGAAGGTCGCGGGAAGCCGATGGATGCGGGCAGCACAAGACCGGTCAGCGTGGAAAGCCTTGGGGGAGGCCTTTGTCCAGCAGTGGACATCCATAGGCTGAAGAAGAAGTGCATGATTCTGAACCCCCCAGTGTTGGAATTTCTCGTCGGCTTTTTCATGATTAAAAAAAAATATATGTAGTTTTTTTCACTTTAGACCATTCATAATTGCTATACTTTTATAATCCAATAAGATTTTAAAATAAAGATCAATTAATTCGCTAATTACACAAAAAAGCGCAATGAAAACAAAACTCGAAAAATTATCTTATCAGCTGATTTAATAGAGTTCACATCAGGTATCAACATCATACCTACAAACCCGCACGGCGGCACGCTTGCAACGTTCAAAGGGCGAGCCGACACTTTTTTTAAATACTGTGAATTTTGTAACCGTTCATTAACGACATAAATGACTATCATAATTTTACTAGTGGCATGCGGTCTAGCTTTTGAAAGTTGCGAAGTTTGCGTTACGATGTCAGATACACCCTGTATTGTGTACTGAACTTAAGTATTTTTTTATTAGTATGTACATGTTTATTAAATATGTCGGAAGTACAGATTAGATCGTCACATTCACATTACAATGACGTCACACTTAATCTTTTATGTATATTATCTGAAGACCGTGCCCAAAACCGACCGCTTTAACCACCTCAAATATTTTCCATCTATTTACAGACACTCCAACTACAATGCAATCTAATAAGTTGAACATAAATTCAGGATATTAAAATTGAACAACTTCAAACTAACAAGAACCAACATTGGCACTCGACGTAAGGCTACACTCCGACCGAACCGAATGGAGCGTGGAACAAACGATGTGATGTTATAGAACAATAAACTTTATTCTCAACACAATAGAGCTCACGCCACAGTCCCTTTGTACCCGAGGAGCCGTTTGATGTTTATGTCTAGGTCTGCACAACTATGGACTTAATGTTTTAAATAATAAAGCGCATTATTCAACGCTGTCAAAATCCTCTGTATTTCGCTGGTTTAGGTGTGTGCGAAGTAAAGGGGCTCATCGTGATATAACAGAGACTGCCCGAACTTATACTGCAGAATTACGATGCCAACAAACTCCTAATGAAGTTTTAATAATTCACAGTCTTCTGAAAACTGTTGGCTTGTTAACTTACCCAAGTCGTAGTCTCTTTAAAATGTTAATTATGAGTCGATAAGGAGAATTTTGTACTTAGTTTTTAAGTGTTGAGTTTTGGTTATTAAGTAGTTACCTAATTTTGTTTGGAACTGGATGCAAACAGTCTGCTGTTGGTTTTTGTGATTTTATTAGTTTATCACAAGTTTATCTTGGACATTACCTACTCATCATCATCCCAGCGTTAATTCCTGTCGCATCCGAAGCTTTTTCAGCTTTGGAGTCTGGGGTCCGCTTCACCAGTGTAACTGCTGATTTTGACTTTTTTGTACTTCGATATTTTCCGTGAAGCGACTGCCCCTAGATGTTCGTATGGCAACCGGGACCAATGGCTTAACGTCCTTTCCGAGGCACGACCAGACCAGTGCAAATATGTATTCATATTAATGCATACAAATATTTAGACTGTGCGGGGATTGAACCCGCGCCTCCGTTCGCAACGGCCGCGTTTACTACCGCTACGCCACGGAGGTTGTATTGGACATTACCTACTGACAGCAGTTAAGACAGCTTCGTTCCGTAGCTTCAACCGCAAAGTGGCGATTCCGTGTAAACATCCGGATAAAATTATTCTGTTTGTTAATTCTTGTTATAAATATTGTATGTGCAAAATTAAACCCAGTAGTTATTATATGAAAGACTAACATACGAACTTTCACGTTAATAATATTACTAGCGACCCGCCCCGGCTTAACATACCATGCAAACCGCCCCCGCTGGCTGGTGCCGCCGCAAACGCGACGCCTCGCAATTTTTAAATTTGTAATATCTTCGAAAATATTCATTGCAAAGGGCGATATAGATTTATAATAAATCAACAATGTATTGAAGTTATTAAATTTAATAAGGATTAATGCTGTATTGGTTAAAATATTCGCCGTAAAAAGTAAATGACAAAAAATGTTATTGTGGGATATCCATAAGAAATAGACATACCATCGAGGACGTTTTTGTAGACTTTTCAATGTGTACAATATTTAATATATAATTATTTTGATAAACCTCGTAGGGTTCAGCCTGTGTTTCACTGCAAGCGCGGAAAAAATGTAATTATTTATGACATAACATTAGAAACTTTAAAAATAATAGTATTTTTCTACTATTTAATGGATGTTATTATACATTTAAACCTCTTTAATCACACTCTATCTATTAAAGGAACCGCATGAAAGTCCTTTGCATAGTTTTTAAAGATTTAATGATACATAGGGACATAGGGAAAGAGAAAGTGACTTTGTTGTATACTATGTAGTGATGTACTGATAGTAGAAATTATTTGACCATAATAAATATTCTCTACTCTAATTTCTCTCTATATTTTCTGAACATCTTAATAGCTCGCTTGCGAACTTCCTCCATTCACCTTTCTCCTTCCCACACACACTCTCATTCACTCATTCACTCATTGCTATCTGTGTTCATATTTTAATTTTATTT
Organism: Sesamia inferens; assembly: GCA_037179545.1. NCBI lineage: Eukaryota > Metazoa > Arthropoda > Insecta > Lepidoptera > Noctuidae > Sesamia > Sesamia inferens. The sequence goes on along the minus strand of CM073937.1, from coordinate 6,394,463 downwards.
TAATGCGTTCTAAATTCAAATTCTAACGTATTTTTTTCTATAAATAACAAACTAGTACTTGACCGCAATCCCGTCTGATGAGTGATGCAATCGTTGATAGAAAAGGGTACTAGTTTATTAAGAGCCTAGTCACTCCAGCCTTGAAGGCACTTAAATTACGGGGGTTATATTTTTATACTTAAAGTCCAGGTTTCCTCAAGATGTTTTCCTTCACCTTCAGTCATTGGTGTCCAAGATATACTTAGAAAGTACATATAACTTTAGAAAAGTTACATTGGTACTTGCCTGACCGCGCACTTATACTTAAGTGGCTGGTGTTTTAATCACTAGGCCACCAAGACACACGCTCCATCCACGATTACGCTCAATCCTTCGCTGTATGAGAGGAGATCTGTACCCAGCAGTGGGGCGATAAATAGGTTGATGATGATGATGATGATTTTATACTTTGTATTTGATTTTTATATGTTGCTAACTGATATATGTTCATTATAGGTATATTGTTACAAATCAACTTTGTGAAGAGAGAATAAATGATAAATTATTGTTATTATTATTAATTATTCTGTATTTTAATTCAGTGCTAAATAAAACTATGTATTTTCTTTCTTTTGTGTCAAATGTCATCCTATATAATGTAAATATTAATTATAAATATTTCTCTATCTAATATTTCGAATAGAGAACCTAAGCTTGATCAAACATTTACCTCAATTCTGAAACTAAAGGCAGCCCTTTCAATATCAATAACTTGATAGGTACAGATATTATTTACTTATTCACTTATACCTACCTAATTGATTAATCAGTCTTGGTATATAAGCTGTCAATGATAAAAGCTACGCTATGTACATTCGAGAAAGATAATTTGATTTCCCTTCGGACCTCAGGTAGTCGGCCCATGTTACCGAGAGAATAATTTAGTTACATACTAATTAGTTTATCAACATTATTTCCATTACAGATGACAGACGGGTTGTGAATAAATAATTGGGGTATAAATTGGAAATGAAATTTTGTTTATTAATTTTATTTTGGCGCCTGTGTCAAAACAACATCTCAGCGTTAATACCAGTTGCATCCGAAGCTTTTGCAGCTTTGGAGTCTGGGGTCCGCTTTTACCAGTCTAACTGCTGATTTTGGCTAAACTTAGATATTTTCCATGAAGCGACTGCCGTCTGACCTCCACAACCCGAAGGCGATATCGAAGCATTGCAGTTAGACCAATTGTTGGACTTTTGAGGGCTCCAACAACCCGTAACGACTGCCATTAGATGTTCGTATGACAACCGGGACCAACGGCTTAACGTGCTTTCCAAGGCACGACCAGACCAGTGCAAATATTCATATTCATGCATATAAATATTTGCATTGCGCGGGGATCGAACTCGCGCCTCCTTGCGCAGCGGCCGCGTTCGCTACCACTACGTCACGGAGGCTGTCAATCTTGGCGCCTGTGTATTTATGCTAATTTCAATCGGAATATTTCGTTGACAAAGATTGGGAATTTATTTAAAAAGTATAAATTACTAGCTTTCCGCCCGCGGCTTCGCTCGCGTGGAGATCGGTTATATCGCGCTTTTAGATTTCACTCGTGAATATAATTTTTTTCCGGGATAAAAAAGTACCCTATTATTTAATCCGGACTTCTAACTTTATGTTTGCAAAATTTCAAAATAATCGGCTTAGTAGTTACGGTTTGAAAGCGGAACAAACAAACAAACAAACTCACTTTCCGATTTATAATATTAGGATATTTGGTGTACACATACAAATATTCCAGTAATCTCCCTTGGGAACTTGATGTTTTTTTAGGACCAAAAGTAGCCTATGTTACTCTCCATCTTTTCAACTAACTGTATGCCAAAAATCAGGTCGATTGATTGCTTAGCTACGGCGTGAAGGAAGGACAAACAAACAAACAAACACACTTTCACATTTATAATATTAGTATGGATAAACGAATTTATTTTTGGAAGGAAAACTATTACTTACTCTTTAATTTTTAACTAAAACCTTAATTAAGTATATCCAATCAACCTGCTTAGTCTTATCCCAGCTATGTCCAGGATTCTGATCAGATTCTGTATGAATAGAGGGGTATGTTTGTTTGTTCGGAGGATTATGTAATATATGGTACCTATCCACGACCCGAATTCGTTAAGGGCAGCTTAACCTTCTATTGAGGATTTTTCAATTTGAAAAGTGCGGTTTCTGATATCCACGTATAAAAAATTCTCATAACTTCTCAACATTTATAGATAGGATGAAAAATTCCTTTTAATACCTGAGTTGTTCTATTTTGCGTTAAAAAAAAATGCGGGGAAATTTTAAAAGGCAGTTAACAGATTCAAATAAGTACTCGTGGTGTAGGAACACTTCATGAATTAAAATAGTCATAAACATAAAACCAACAATAACTGCATAATTAATTTCTTACTGATGGTAAATAGTAACAAACATGAAAAGAACAACTACCGCATACATTTTTAGAATTTGAATTTAGAATTTATCATTCTGTTAAATCCTTACGGACGGTAAATAGTTATAAACATAAAACCAACAATTCTCGCATAAATTTTTAGATTTCGAATTTAGAATTTTAGAATTTATCATGCTATTAAATCCTTACTGACGGTAAATAGTTATAAACATAAAACTAACAATTCTCGCATAAATTTTTAGAATTTGAATTTAGAATTTTAGATTTTATCATGCTGTTAAATCCTTACTGACGGTAAATAGTAATAAACATAAAACAACAATTCTCGCATAAATTTTTAGAATTTGAATTTAGAATTTATCATTCTGTTAAATCCTTGCCAACGTTAAATTCGTTGTTTACAATCATAACAGCCAATCCACTACAAATTGTCAGTCGAAACTGACCCGCTGCAAATTGTTGACCCCGTTACCGCCTAGACATAATGAGGTGAGAGCTGAGCCCCATTACACGGGAAACAGAATAGATCCTAATTTTGTAGGTATATGACATAAATATCATAAGACCCTGTATTTTCCAAGGGTGTAAGCAGAGGTACAGTATATCCAAATTGTGCTAGTTATGGGTAATTTACTTTTTTTATTATAAACACAGCAGAGACCAGCGGTGGCGTAGTGGTATCGGCCGGGACATACAAAGTTGTAGATCGTAGGTTCGAACCCCGTCAGGCAATTTACTTTGAGTAAATTATTTCATCACCATTGCTCTCAAAAGGGTGAAGGAAAACATCGTGAGGAAAGCGATATGACTTTTTTTTTTTTTTTGGACTTTTATACACATGTAGGTATATGTCAGTCCGATTACTATTATAATTATACATATCACAACATCATTACTTTAACCTAACTGATAATAGCTTAAACAAAATACAAGCTTCTTCACTATTAGGGTTCGAGAGTACTGAATTCATGACTCCGACCTGTAATTTGCCCAAATCAAATTGTTGAAGCCATTCTTCTCTCTCTGCCTTAAACTGAACACATTCCATCAACAAATGGTATACATCATCTACTATTCCACACGTATTACATTTTGGGGAAGCAACTTTTCCCATTAAAAAAGCAAAATTGTTTGATGGAATATGTCCTGTTCTGATTCTTTGAGCTATAATAATCATTTTCCTACTTAAACGACTATATGTAAACCAAGGTATACGAGGAGGCTCACATTGGATAGTTTTATACCATATGCCCTTTTCCAATGAACTTTTATTAAAATATTCCTTCCATAAATTATAACACTGTCCATTATACTTTGTTAATATTTCTGAGTAATATGGTTTTACATAAATTTCTTGTCCTTCTGTACTCCCGATTTTCGCTAATCTATCCGCCTCCTCATTTCTTCGTATTCCTATGTGCGAAGGAATCCACTGCAATCTCAGATCCACTCCTTTCGCGGCTAATTCTTTAATTTTAGACAATATCTCATATGCTATCGGTGTACCTCTGCGGCCAGAGGCGCATCGAGCTATATGATATAAGGCACTCTTACTGTCTGAACATATAACAGTATAGTTTTGATATATGATAGTGCTTCTGAGATCGCAATAAGTTCCAGCGACATGATACATACATTTCCTATAACTTTAAAACATCCACTAGTGTTTTCTTGAGTGTTAACATAAAATGAAGCTCCCCTACCTTTTTTACTCAAAGAACCATCTGTGTAAATTATTACCCAATCAGCATATTTCTCAATTAATTCTTTAATTACACTGTGTTTTAAAATATTTATTTCATAAACATCTTTAGCTCGATGCATGCTATCTAAACCAACCGAAATTATTTTATTGGTATCAATATAAGTTACCCATGTTGTTAAGGTATACATTTTTTTTTTTAAACACTGTTTGCGTTACGATGTCAGATACACCCAGTATGTTAATCTTGGTTATAAATCATCTCTGTGTCAAAAGAGATGTTTCATTTTGGACCACTACTATATACACTAAATAGATAAAAAGGAAAAAATAATAGATTTTCATAAAAATACTATTAAATTACTTTGAATAAAAATACAAGTATTATATAATTAATTATAAGACTGAAATCGCCAATCCGCATTGAGCAAGCGTGGTGATTACGCTCAATCTTTCTCTGTATGAGACCTTCTCTGTATGTACCTGTGCCCAGCAGTGGGACGATAAAAAGGTTGTTGATGATGATGAGTTAATTAATTATTTGAAAAGTTTTTTAGTGAGATAACCCTTTATTAAGGTAGCCATGACACTTTTTATGACGTTTGATTGGCGACTTTGACAGTTCTACTTTCCCGTTGTGTTCGTGTCGAGTATTGATTTGAGTTGCTTGTGTTTATTTAATGGGCCGTATGTTCGGAATTCATGTTTTGTTTTATTCGCAGTCATATGGTAGACAATGGCGCCGATTCTGTTGTTCACAAACTAAACTAATTTTAAGTTATGTGCATCTTTTTCTTTCCATTTCGTTAAGAAAAGGATAGAAGATAACATTTTAATTTAATCCTGTCAAATTAAGAACTCCATAGTTTAGACGCGATTATAAACATGACGACTAAAAATACGCCAGTTTACGCCAGGAGCGCACTAATTTGACAGGTCTAAACTGACATTTTATCTTCTGTCCTTTTCTTATAGAAATGAAAAGAAAAAAATGCACTAATTTTAAAATTAGTTTAGTTTATTAACAACAGAACCGGCGCCAATATAGATACGATAGCCTTAGATACATGACACGTCAATCAAATGTCACTGTCAAAATGTTATTTCGCTTATCACTGACCACCATATATATTAGTAGTTGTGTTTTTGTGTTGTAATTGAATTTGTATAAAAACTAAGCCAAAATATAGGAAATTAACATTAAAAACAGTTAACTATAGCGTAACTACACCTAGCATTAAGTGTACAATGTGCTGGCCCAGGCTCCATACATTTCTGAAACATGTTCTTTGTTCCAAAACTGTTCAGTATTTTTTGCGTACACGAGTATTTTTACTCGTTTCATACATACGTTCATACAAACTTACACCTTTTTTAATAGGTATTAGTAGGACGCTAAAGTAACTCTGTATGTCTATCTGTCTGACTTTGCATTCTAATTGCAAAAAACTTTCAATCAACGTCCATTACTTCAAATGTTCGAAACCCTTATATGATCAACAACGTGAATAACGCAATACATATTGTTGAACTGTCAAAGTGAAAATCATTGCTATAGTTAGTACGGACGACAGCAGGTCAATCTACTCGAAACTATCAAATATTCCCATTCAAGCTTAAGAGGGGACTCTAGTGGCGTCTTCTCCATATAAACGTATTCCGCTGTTTTCTTCGTGGATAACGCTTTTAGAGTAATGCTTTTTAAGCTATTGCATAGCTTCTATCGCGGGCCTTGAGCGCGGGGACCGAATCCAGAAATTCCGTAACGAAAAAACCTCACGCTCCCCACTCCGACGGGCACGGAGGTGTGGCTTGAAGGCCGTACATCGTCCAACGTCGTTTCAGTTCGGCAGTCTTCGGCACGGTATGTTTGTGTGCGTGCGACTACATCTTTTGAAAACAATTTATAGATTTTCAAAAAGAGCATGCATATTGCAGGGCGCGAACTCAGTTCTACACACTTGCCATGTTACTGATAGTCGCGATGTGCTAAACTTGCGATTAATTTTCTCTCTGAAATAGGTCTTCTATAGAGATATGTCATAGACGTCATCGACGTTGTCATGGCTACCTTAAAAACTTTTCATATAATTAATTATTAAGTACTTTTATTCAAATTAATTTAGTATGGCCTACAAATAGTTATGGTAGCAATTTACATTTCTCCGAATCCAAAATTGGACGAGGTAGAGCATTTTATTCATCGCACTTTACTGGAGTACACTGAAGAAGGCTCGAAAATACTTTGTACAAATGGTAATAAATTTCCACTTATCTTGGCTGGCGATTTCAACATTAACTTCGCTGATAAAAAATCAGAGCGGTTGACAACTTTTCTATCAAAAACATTGAATTTGAAAATGAATAATGATCCACAAGAGTCCACAACAAAATATGGGACCACCATTGACGCGGTATTTTCTAGGTATTTAGAGGATATTAAGTCGCAAACTTATGTTTCTTATTTCAGTTATCATAAACCTATAGTTTCAATGATAAATATTCCTGAATAACCAACAGCTACTGTAAGGTAATAAAACCCACATGTATTGTAAAATAATAAAAATATTTTAAATAATATTAACTTTTTATTTATTTAATAAAAGAAAAATTTGTTTTCTTATCGGTCACCACGTTCAAAAAGTGTAACTTGAATTAATATCAAAGAAAAAGAAATACTGCATAATTAAAATAAATAAATAATTATAATTGCATAAATTGATACAAAATGCTATGCAATAGCTTTACCGCGGCAGTCCCCGAGTGCCACACGTCTTTTTTTTTTTCTACAATTTCACACCTTGATTATACGCGTCCTTATTATTTGATTTTTTCGAAACTTTAATTAATATATGATGTTTCAAAATCCCGAAAATTAACCCACACCGCGATGTTCAGATGACTATTACACAAGTGTGATAAGTTTTTGACAAGAAAGAAAATAAGAAAGGCATAGGTATACTCATCCTCTAAATTTTGATATAAAAATAATTGAGATCTGTCATGTTTTGAAAAGAAAACAGCGGAATACGAAACATCATATAGTCTACGTTTTTATAAGTAATGTCAGACTGAGTTGCAACTGTCCCTTTCGCACTTTACGGGGAAAGGTTGAAAGCAGCGCGACGGCAACAGTTTAATCAAAAACCTATTTCTCAAATTCCTCGGCACTAGAGTCCACTCTTAAGCCTTTGCTTTGGCGATAAAGTAGAAAATCTAATAAAGAAATTCGACAGATTTTAGTAGTTGTGTCCGTTAGAAAACTACATAGGTACACTACTTTGCATCCTGAAATAAGGACTAAATCGCGAGCAATAGATTTAGCTTATTACAATAAAATCGGGTACATATCTAGAGATGTCATAATAATGGAGAAGATCCTATTGGACACTATCTACAGATGAAAAACTTACTATGGTACTATGGGACAACCACTAAAATCGGTCACCTATTTACAAATATTAAGAACCTATTTCTCAGTGGTAGGTCATAACATCGGCTGCCGGCAGAACCACCAGTCACCAGACAAAGTCTTGTGAAGTCTGGTGAAGCAGTGTTGCAACGTGTACCGAGTACTATGCACCAAATATTGTTGTGTCGGGAGTTTGGTCGTGGAGAGTCTCCAGATCAATCTCGCTCTAGCGCAGCATCATTAATATTATTATTTATTTATTTTCTTAACCTAGTGTACAATACATTGAGATAAAAGCCCCGCAAAACCGTTTTCACGATTTGTCTGTGGGAATGGGACAAACAGTGTATCAACAATAATTAATTATTACTAGCGCGGACATTTAAATTAGGATCTAGCAAAGAAGTTACATTATTTACAAATATTAGGTCTTACAGAATAGAATAAAATACCTTTTATTATGGTAACCATATAGATTACAGAACATAAATATAAAGATTTTACAAAGGGTGACACAATGGGCGGTCTTATTGCTAAGAGCGATCTTTTACAGACAACCTTTGGATGGAACACTAAGGGGAAGGAGAGAGAAATAGTGTAGGTAGTCTACAGTGTACTATTTACATAGATTATACATTAAATCAATAAATATGTACGTTAAATATATCATACTAGTTTAACTAAATATATACATCTAATTAATAATCATTATACAAGAGCAAATAAAATATAATGGCATGTTTAAAGAGAGATTTTAAGTGATCTGGCAAATTTTCCTTGTGTTTTCTGACCTATTATGTCAGCAGGCAATTGGTTTTATCCAGTATGGTACTCTTTTGTCCAGCGTTCGGCAAACAATTATTAATTCTTGGTACATTGAATTTACCATTGGTCGTGTTGGGTTTAACATTGCATCACCTCGCTCAACTGCCATCTTCCTTCCCATTCATTCAGTTTTTTTTTGAGTGAATATGCTCTTAATAAACTAACGCACTTTACCATCAACGATTCCATCACTGCTTACCATCAAGCGGGAATGCAGTCTAGCACTAGTTTATAAATATATATAAAAAAAAAAAACCCATATGCAAAAAAAATATTTTAATAGACATCTATTTATAAAAAAACCAAAGACAGAAAATATTGAATCAAGTCTTCCGCTTCAGTTATTTCCGTTACTTCCAATATATAAACAGATAATTTTATTTAAGACGTTTATTCAGAGATAAAGGAGAAATATCACAGAGTTGGCTTTGATCGATTTGTGCCGCTCCGAATATATCAGCGAATCAAATATGTGTAGCGATCGGTGACAACCGCGATGTGCGAATACATTTCAACTTACAGAGGGATTGATAGAGTATTGGGAGGTTTATCATATAATCGATTGATTTGTTCCCGATTCCGAATAGTATCGAGAATTTCTGAAATAATCCCCGATTTTATAAAATTATTGCGTCCCAGTGGTTGTAATTAAACTTCTTCGGGACGGTTTCACCGTTTTTAATGGTTTTGTTTGTGTATTTTGTCTAGATATAGAACAGGTCATAAACTAGAGATTCTTTTCTTTATTTTGTTTTCTTGTGTCAAATTGTATTTTGATAATAAAAAAGTATATATGTATGAATAATTTAAGTTATTAAGTTAGTTGTGTTATCGAAGGTAATGCCCAAGCTACCGGTGACCCAAAGATGAAGACCTCTTCTCAATGCAAGTTGTATTAATCCTGACAGGCCTTTGATCCAACCGCCTAGCGAGAGAGATTCAACAATCAACATCATTTGATGTTGATTGTTGCTTTTGACCATCGACAAACAACAGGGTAATGGCGTAACACACTAAAAGTAGCAATAGGTTTGATTTTGACAGTTCAACAACGTTCATTGCGTTATTAACATTGTTGAGCAGCCACGTGGAGCAATGAATTAACAATATGCTTTGAAATGATTCCAACTACGTAATTAGTGTACAGGTCGGTTATAGTAATCGCCTTGACGTGTTAAAACCATCATGATTCTATTTTCAAAAAAAGATAAGAGCTATACAGGATAAATAACGCTTTCCCTTTTAAAAAGGTGCTTAACTCGTGAGGCCCCCGGCATTGAGGAAAATTACATATTTCAAACTGTTTTTGAAAGATCTAATAGATGTCAGTGTGCAAAATACTTGAGTAACGACAGTTGTTGCCCGCTGTAAGTGTGGTGCGAGCAAATCTTTGATTTATTTCTTTCAATAAACACTAAATCGTCTATCTAAATACTTTTGTGCCCACTTGAATCACAAATCACTCAATTGTGTTTAAAGCATCCTTCTGTTTCTGTGAATCTTTTAAAGATGAGAGAGATAGAATGTTTAAATTATGATGTACGTTCTGAGCAAATTTAAAACAGTTGTTTTATCTATATTAAATGTAATAGGCGGGGACAACTGTTTAGTTATCTGTAAATTTATTTGGTAATGTTTGGTAAAAAAAAATATATATAACTTAGAAAAGTTATATTGGTACCTGCCTGACCTGGAACCGAACTAGGACACTCATACTTAAGAGGCAGATGACTGATTATAAAGTCAAGGAAAACATCTTGAGGAAACCTGGACTTATAGGTCCGTCCGTAACGTCACTCAAAACTCAAGCTCTACTTAAATCTCGTTTCGAGCCATTTGATTGGTTGAAACTAGTTTTAAGTATTGTTTAAACAGAGATCAATGCTTGAGTTTCCTTCTGGAATACGGACCTTAGTCTAAAATCGCCAACCCGTATTGAGCAAGAGTGGTTGGTGATTACGCTCAATCCTTCTTTATTTGAGGAAAGACCTGTGCTCTGTAGTGGACGATAAAAAAAAAGGTTAATGATAATGTGTGTGGACTTTTATACAAGTAAAACATTTTAAAAACACTCACTTATCTCAGAATATGACCTAACCAAACAAAACAAAAAAAAAATACGATTCCCTCCTCTATTTACGAACCTAACTTACGGAACACATTCGCACAACCATGCTTTAGACCTATTCATTCAGTGGAAAGTGGGCACATGAATAAATTATTACACCAGTTCAGCTGTACCGTGCAAAACGTTAGGAAAACCGTATTGATGTGCGATGAGATTCTATTTTTAGAATGAAGAGTTTTTTTTTAAAGGATATTTTGTGATTGTTGTTTTTGAGGTCATGTTAACTGCCAGTATTCTTGATAATTTATAGGTTTTTATTTTATTTATTTGGGGCAAAAAGCAATTATGCCTTACAATATTAATAGTCAGCTAAGGTCACATAACCCACACTATTGTTCACAGAATCATATTGATTTTACAAGAAATAAGGAACCGGACGTATACACAAAGGGACAGTATGAGAAAGATAATAGCAAACCTTAAAAGTCACACAAACTAACTACACAACCTACGAAGTGTTTGAAATTTTTATAGGTAAAACCAAAGTACAGGCGTGAATTTATAGCCTTATTTTGGAATACAAAATGGAGGCATATCTACTGAAAAAGATTATTTCATATGAAATTAAAGATACTAAACTAAAAACAATAACAAAAAACAAATACAGCATACTTATCAAAATTGGCAAAGCGACCTTGTTGGACACTTTTAACCCAGTGACACAGAATGTCCAGCGTTTATTTCAGACGCGAATGTCCCGGCAAAGATGATTATTACGTGGCATGAAACACCAGATTACTGCTCCATATATTTATGCTCCGACACGTGCTTTTGCGTGCATTAACACACGTTATATCTATAGACCCGTAGAACGTTGCAATTTTTGAATTAAGAACGTTATTGTTCCACGGGGCCATCTTTAATCGTTTTTTTTTTTCATATTTAAAAAGCCATAGATAATTAAAACAAATGGAAATTACAACGCGACCGAAATATGGATATAGTTGCATTGCATTTCGACTTTGACAGCGATCATTCGCGAACCAATATAACATTGCCCGTTGCACCAAATCCAACACTAATCCCATTTAGTTCAGAACACTAAACATTATTAACTGGAATTCAATTTGCCAACCGATAAATTTGTCTTCCGACTGATAAATTTATCTTTTATGTTTAGAAGCGTCGGTGGTCGCTAGTTGTCAACGTTCGATGACCTGGTTTCAAGTCTATTTTGGTGAGGACACGAATATCGAGCGGGAGATCACTTGGTTGAAAGCGTAGTTTCCTATGCCTGAAAAAGTTGTATGATATATTTTCTTTCTGCTTAGTTGAAAAAGGCAAAGGCAAAGATATTTTTTTATTCAGTTTTGTTTTTCTGAAGATTTTCTAGCGTAGTATCTACGTAACTGGAACGACCAGAATTTTTGCATAAGTTCACAATTACTGGTGTTGTATGAATGTGACCAACGTACGTATTACGCGCCTACATATCTATACTAATACATAAAGCTGAAGAGTTTGATTATTTGTTTATTTGAACGCGCTAACCTCAGGAACCACTGGTCCGATTTGAAAAATTCTTTTTGCGTTGAATAGCCCATTAATCCAGGAAGGCTTTAGGCGGGACCAATAGGAGCGGAGCATATAAAAAAAAACATATCGAACCTACGCGTGTGAAACCGAGCGGCGCTGCTGGGATCTTATATAGGCCCGATTCCCTTCCCCAAACTAAACTAAATCTAAAGTCAGTTCATCTTTTTCTTTTCATTTCATTAAAAAAAATAGAATATTAATTATTTTAGTCCTAAATTAGTAGTGTCCCAGATTCCCTTGCTCATAAGCTAAACTAAATTTAATTTCAGTACATCTTTTTCTTTATACTTCATTAAGAAAAGGACAGAAGATAATATGTTAGTTTAGACCTATCAAATTAGTCCGTGCCTAGTATTAGTAAGTATTTTAATTTGACAAGATTAAATCAAAATATTATCTTCTGTCCTTTTCTTAAAGAAATAGAAAGTAAGCAATACACTGAACTGAAAACTAGTTCACTTTTTGAACAAAAATTCTTGTTCAAAAACTCAACTAAATTTAGGTAAGGGGCCACTTTCTGTTATTTTCTTAATGCAATAGAAAGGAAAACTAAACTGAACTTCAAAGTAGTTTAGTTTCTCTACAAGGAAATCAACTAAACTATCTCTACATTGTAACTAAATATTTTCCAACAGCTATTAACTACAAACTACCACAGCTGCACTTCCCATGTTTTAAAGTGCACTTGAAGCAATAAATAAGAGCAAGAAATTAACTTTAATGATAGCAATATAAAACGCAATAGGTCTGTGGACTATGAAAGACTACTCTCAAAGGCTTCCAGTATGCCAGTAGGACGATAGTTGTCGAGAACTAGCCAATGTAGGTCGTTGTATTGTGGCATAATGAGTAGGTAATTTCGTGGTGGCCTAGTGGTTAAAACACCAGCCTCTCAAGTATGAGTGCGCGGGTTTGATTCCAGGTTAGGCAAGTGCCAATGTAACTTTTCTAAAGTTATATGTACTTTCTAAGTATATCTTGGACACCAGTGACTGAAGGTGAAGGAAAACATCTTGAGGAAACCTGGACTTTATAAGTCTGAAATCGCCAACCCGCATTGAGCAAGCTTGGTGATTACGCTCAATCCTTGTCTGTATGAGAGGGGGCCTGTGCCCAGCAGTGGGACGATAAGAAGGTTGATGATGATGATGATGATGAGTAGGTAAACCAAAACAAAAGAATGTAAATAGAATGGTTAATCGTACAAAAGTTGTAAAGCATCTTTTTTATAATATTATTAAGACTCGGCGTAATAATACAGTAAGACATGATTTCATATAGATTACCAGCGACTTCGTTCGCGTGGTTTAGTTATGCTCCGCTCCTATTGGTCACAGCATGATGTTATATACACACATCAAAAGTGTCTAGGGATCAAGCATTTTTATGCGGATTTCTTGAGATTGAGATGTGGCTTTGTAATAAATTTATGATTTTATAAATTTATATGGATTCTTTTTGGTGCATTTCATAATTTGAATCAGGAACTGTGAATCAAATTCGAATAAAAGATGAAAATCAGCTGTCAATATTTTCCCTATAAAAAAATACAACGCATTGAAGACATTATTAGTGCTACTGTTTCCCTACTACTGATTAAAACCAACGTTATTATGGAGCGGCGACGTCATTTAAGCAGGGAAGAAATGCTCAGAGCCGTGGGAATGATAGAAGCTGGTTCCCGGCAACGTACTGTGGCTTTAGCTCTGAATACAAGTCAGAGTGTTATCAGTCGACTTTGGACACGTTACCGAAGCACTGGTACCGTGGCTGAGCGCCATGGAGGACGGTATCGCTGCACCACACGGAGACAAGACCGATACATTCAAATCTTAACTCGAAGAGCTCCAACAATAACCGCCATGATGTTAGCCGTGAGACTTCATCACTCTTCAGGGAACTTAATTAGCGACCAAACAGTCAGAAACCGCTTGCATGAAGTGAACCTTCATTCCCGAAGACCGCTACGGGTACCACCTATAGCAATGCACAATCGTAGGATTCGATATCAATGGGCTCTTGAACACAGAAATTGGGCAGAAGAACAATGGCGTTTCGTGTGCTTTTCTGATGAGTCTCGTTTTGGTATGAGACCGGATACAAGACGTATACGACACTGGAGAACCCCTGGACGCCAACAGCGATTAAAATCCTGCCAGGAAGTCCATCCTTATAGTGGTGGAACCATCATGGTATGGGCGGGTATTTGGATCGGCGGAAGAACTGAGTTGATTTGGATCAGAGGCAACCTCAACGCTCAAATTTATGCTGAGACGATTGTATCAGACGTCATCGTTCCTCTACAAGTGCAAATCGGTCCCTTATTTCAGTTAATGCATGATAATGCACGACCGCACACCGCAAGAGTTGTAAGACAGACTCTCGCCGCAGCTAACATCAATGTCCTGCCCTGGCCTGCTCAGTCGCCAGACTTGAACCCGATTGAGCATGCATGGGATATGCTACAGAGAAGAGCTCTGCCGAATATGGAGGGTATCCAGTCGCAAGAAGACCTTTTTTTGTTGTTGCAACGAACATGGGCGGCCATTCCACAGCGTGATTTGGATGAACTCATTTTGAGTATGCCAAACCGATGTTCTTGTGTTGTTAGTGTTCACGGTAGAAACACGGATTATTAATTGTTTAAGTTACCCAATAAAATTTTAGAGAAAACTGTTATTTTAGTCTTTTTTTCGAACTTTTGTGTTAGTGGTTCAAATGTCAAATATCCCTTTATTAGGAAAATGGCAAATTTCTTTATTAATGCAAAGGTGACTTGGTTTATCGTTACTGTGACAAACGAAAACACTTTATTTGATGAATCCTTAAAGAAAATTTTAATTAATATCAATCAGGAGAAAAGTTATTGCAAAAATATATGTTGATCCCTAGACACTTTTGATGTGTGTAGTCTAAAGCCTTTCTGGAGCAATTGGCTGTCCAACGCAAAAAGAATTTTTCAAATCGGACTCGTAGTTCCTGAGATTAGCGCGTTCAAAGAAACAAACAAACTCTTCAGCTTTATATATTAGTATAGATTAGTTAATATTAGGCGACTAAGGGAACTCTCACCAGGGAAGCGGGCAGCAGCACTTATTACTGCGATCCCCAACTCTCCTGCCAAGCGTGGGGATTATGGCAATGCCCCCCAGAGGAATGAAAGCCTTAAGGGACGCCAAAAAAGTTAAAACTACATTCCAAAACGTAGATCTCAAAGGCGAAGATCGAGCATGGACACGCTTATAAATCAATATATTATTTCAAAATAACTAGTTTCTGTTCACGACTTCAATCCTCGATCCACCTCTGTACATCTCAACACTTAGCATTCTTTCTGACTTTTAGTTTTGCTAGGATCTCCAACTATTTAAGTCGTGGTGGTAAAAACACCAGGATTCCAGGTCAGGCAAGTACCAATGTAACTTTTCTAAGTTTATATGTACTTTCTAAGTATATCTTGGACACCAATAACTGATTAAAAGGTAAAGGAAAACATCTTCAGGAAACCTGGACTTTTAAGTCTGAAATTGCCAACTCGAATTGAGCAAGCTCCAAAATCCAGAGATTACCCCTACACTCTCAAAAACTTCATCTCTTTAAAATATAAGATTATTAGTTATAGCAATTACTTAATGAGTTAATTCCACTTCATAAAAAGGGCTTCCATTAGCTTAAATCTTAGGCAACTTTTATGAATTAACCTAATGGGAACCGCTCCTAAATTATTCAGATTCGACAAGCAAGATTTTGACCTTACGTAATAAACTTTGTTTTCTTTTTTATTCCAGTACCCTGAATTACACTATTACACATATGTTCGAAAAATGTACCTGCTCAACAAGGTTTTTTTTTTTTTATTTATATAAAACACAGCCGTATCACAAACATTAAACTTATGCTAACATAATCTTAATAACTAAAGGACTAATGTGCATGACAATTACGGCGTACATAACATTGATTTATATATTTAGTTGCCTTGAAAAATATATTACGCTAAACTAAACCTCATAGAAACAAGGCAGACATAGATATAGTGAATCAGACAGTAACAAATATTAAGAGTAAAAGTTAAGAACATAATATCATCGTCAGCCTCTACTCGTCCACTACTGGACATAGGCCTCCTTCATGGCACGTCAACAAACTCGATCCTAAGCAGATCTCCGCCAGCCACTACCAGTCACTTTTTTGATGTCGTCGCTCCATCTCGCCCAAGGGCGTCCTACACTACGTTTGCCACGACGCGGTCTCCACTCGAGGACTCGTTTACCTCAACGGTTGTCGGTCCTGCGGCATATATGACCAGCCCATTGCCACTTCAGCTTGCTAATCCTCTCAGCTATGTCGGTGACTCTGGTCCTCTGTCGGATCACCTCATTTCTGATGCGGTCCTTCAGAGAGAGGCCCAACATAGCTCGCTCCATAGCTCGCTTAGCGGCTTTAACTTGTGGACTAGTGTGACATATTGAAATTCAAAATAATAATAATTATATGGGTAATGTAGAATTGTTTTTTTTTTTTTTTTAATATTGCTAGCTTGTCGCTGAATATATCAAGGTCAGCATCCTTATTGTGTAATACATATTATTAATTAGAATCATTTGGAAGCATATTACTAATTCATTGCTCCCTATGCTTGGAAAATGTGCCTGCTCCACAAAGTAAATAACGCAATGAATATCTGATTTCTTAAAAACTCATTGCTACTCATAATGTGTTACAGTTGATGGCAAATTAGCAATAGATTTTAGTTAAACATTACTAGCGAAATGTAAATGTAAAGACGACAGCACATCAAGCTACTACATTCATTTAGATTTAGCTATTACATTTTCAACTTTATCTATAAAACATTAAGGTTCAAGGTTGATTGGGAATTTTTGCCAGTTTCGGGTAGGTTGACCTGCTGTCATCAGTACCTGCTCGTACTATAGGAACACCTCCGGCACAAAAGCGTAATATTGACACAGTTTTATTTGTTCACAAGCTAAACAAATTTAAGTTCCATTCCTCTTCTTTCTATTTCATTATGAAAAGGACAGAAGATGAAATATTAGTTTGGTCATGTCAAATTAAAACATTCCATAGACAGTTTAGGGGTGATTAAAATCATGGTGACCAAAAATACATCAAGTACGCTGACTAATTTAACAGGAAAATCCCGATAGTTGGCAATAGGTTCGCCACTACTATATGGAAAAATAGGTATTGATGTTAGTTGCATGATTTAATTCCCTCATCTCCGTTCCACCATCGGACGTCCCGTCGTAGGGCGAGTTTCCACCCTTACGTTGTTGACACCACAACGATGCAAACAAAGCATTTCACTTCATCTTGCGGTCAAGCGCTAGTTTATAATTTAATAAAAAAAAACACTACTTTATAATTTATAAAACAAAAAAAAAAAAGTTAGATATGCCATATAAAAATTAGTACCTATTTAATAAAGTTTTGAGTTTGTTCCAACGTTCATTAAATCAGAGCACGCGCTTTTAACCAACAACGATTTACATCCAGCGAAGCCTCAATGCCTGAACACTAGATACCCGAGTACTACAAAAATATGGAGTACCACATGAAATAGGTTAACGACTGTACCGCAGTTTGGCATAACATTTTTTTCGGTGAATGTACGAACGACAGCAGGTCAAACTACCCTAAACTGCCAAATATTCCCAATCAATCCTGAGCCTTAATGTCTTAGAGATAAAGAATAGAATATAATACTCTTTATTATGTATTGCATATAGATTACAGAACATAAATATTAAAGATTTTACAAAGGGTGACACAATCAGCTAGTCTTATCGCTAAGGCCGTCTCCTGCGGCGGCTAGCTCCTTTGCCAGAATCACTGTTTCACAGAAGGAGGTGACGGCCTGCCATGCACGCTCCACCCAAACGTGGGAGACCTCCACCGTATGCTCCTCCGTGTCCTCAGGGCGATCCACATAATAGTGACACCCTAGCGTTTCCTTCCGCCTTATATGGAACAGAAACTTCCCGAAACAACCGTGTCCGGTGAGGACCTGCGTCAGGCGGAAAGTGAGGGCGCCGTGGCGTCTCTCTAGCCACTCCTCAAAGATGGGATTTACCGCCGCTATTGTGGCGTGCCCAGCACTGGGTTGCGACAATGGCACTCTCCATGTCGCCATGAGATCTCGCCGGAGCTGTGTCCGCCATACCGCGATTTCTTACGGCAGCGGAGTTATGCCCCGGAGTTTTGCCTCCTCTCGCCACTCCCACATGTGGGCGAGGGCTTTGGCCTTCAGATCTCGTGGCGGCCACCTATCAACCTCATAAAAAAAAATGTTTACGTAGTTTTCGAATATTGTCTTTATTGGTTACTAGAAATGTCGCACTCGACGTGGAGTCCACGACCGGCCTGCAATCAGAAAGCAGAGGTGCTTTCTGTCTGCAAGATTAGCTCAAATCCTCATATACTGGACCGACAATAAGAAAAACTGTCAATCAGTTTTTCTTATTGTCGGTGCAATATCAGGTGCGTTATACTTTTATCATTAATATATATCTTGTTTAAACTAACGTCACTAAAACTAAAATATGGTTTCAGATTTAAGCATCCGGCAACTTGTAAGCGATTTCAAAATCGCACGAACAGACATAGATTTTGACATGTAAAGCATCAAAACGAATGCCAAAAGTTGTCAAATCGAGTCGTCGGCGAATAGATTACAATACCTACAGTATCCATTTTTTCAATATTGAACTTTTTTTTCCAAAAACACACAAAGAGCCCAATTATTAACTACATATATCAACATCGGTGGTACATCAACAAAAGATTATCTTTTCAAATTGCCCGAAGGCTCGCGAACATATTCAATATTCTGGTCGTCCAATCCATTACGTCACCGATAAGATCGCTTCTCCAATCTCTAGATACTGTAGAGGTAGCCAAAAGGGTTCCGTAATTTATGTGAAAATAAAATCGTTGAACCGTTGTGGAATTCATGGAACGTGAATTTTAGGACATTCAGGGATTAAGAGGCATAATGTTGGACTGTTTAATGTCGCATGAAAGGCATTCAGGGTCTAAATTTACGTTTAAATCTATTGACGCGTTCTTGCTTTGTTATTTCAAGAAATTTTGCTGTAATAATGTCATTATTTTAATATAATTTTTATGTTGCCGATGTGTGTTTATGCTAGATGTATTTATTGTGTGTCAAGTCGGTGCTGAATAAATGTATTTTCTTTCTTTCTTTCTTCTTTGATAGTTTCAAAGTCGAAAGTTGCTGATTCTCAGCCTAATTTATAGAATAAATGCATTCAAAGTAGGCAAATCACCAATTTTATAAAGTCAATATTACATAAGACAGTCCTCTAAAATGCCCGCACTTCGCCACTTCCTAGTTCCTTCGCTGGGAAGAAGTGGCAAGACAAACTTCCCATTAGTAAAGCTTAGTTAATCTAACTTTATACAATACTATGCATAACAAAATACAGAACATTAAATTAAATTATTTACCATAAGCCAGCCAGCAAATATTAGCAAAGCCAAAAAAAAAAGATTTCTTATTTCCTTTTCCAAAAACTTATTACCTAAATAAAAGCCTCCAGGTATAATGGACGTGACAGCTTACTTAGTTATGTCTTGTAAAAAATAAACAATTATATAAATTCATAGAAAGATTTTACAAGATAAACCAAAATTCCTTCTCACCAAGCAGCATGAATTCGGGAAAATCGAAAATTCTGCCAGAAAATACAGATCACGTTTAGTCTAAACTAGATTAAAATTAGGACGCAAAAGGACGGGCAGTTCAAACAGATTAAACTTCGCTTTAAAGCATAAACTACAGATTTAGTAGATCGATTAAAGTTATGGTTTTGTGGTAAATTCACCCGGTCTAGGTAATATTCAAACATGAATTTAATAAAATCAGTCTTTTACCCGTGCTAAAACATACGCCTCTTTTATGCGTAAACGAGTGGAGCGTTATTTACACAGAAATCTTTATAATTAATTACTATTAATAAATACCAATAATTATATACACACTAATTAATTACACTAATTCCTAATAAATATACCCACGAAATTTGAATAACTGTTTACAAGGTAAAGGAAAACATCTTGAGGAAACCTGGACTTTAAGTCTAAAATCGCCAACCCGCACTGTGCAACCGTGGTGGTTACGCTCAATCCGTCTCCGTATGAGAGGAGACCTGATGATAGAGAATTCTTCATAGTAATTATTAAGATTTCTGTGGTTATCCACTACGTGTGCCTAGCGCTGGTTGGTGTATGTCACGTGTCTTGGAGTTTTTAGAAGGACTGATATTACCAATGTCGTCACGATCTTTTTCTTTACCGTTTTAAAAACAGTGGTGATGGAATGAGTTACACAAAGTTAAGCAAATGTCGGCAGTAGGCCACCACTGCAGCTCAGTGAGTTTGATTCCAGCTAAATCGATTTCTATATTTCCAAACTTCATGTTATTACAACTTCTGTGTCTTGTCCGGAATTTCTGTTGCTGTACTTAAGCATTAATGATAAAATACTCTATCAATTGATACCAAATGTTCAGTTTTTTATATTTTTTAATTTCAAATCATAGCAAACCCTTCACCACATGTCATAGGTAAATGACTTTCCACATTAGGTACTTAACAATATCGTGATATAGTGAAATGTATAATCGGGATGTTTCCTGGGTAAAAAAAAATTGATTCTATTTAGTCCGTCATTCAGATTATAGAAAAATATTGGATACGTATATTTTGTTTTATCAAATCAATAGAAATTGACAAATATAAAACGCATCAAAGATCAGGAGTGGTGGCTCTTGACGTCACTCCTCGCTAAAAAGTGTAGCGTGCAGTAACGTCACACGAGTTTTCAACGCACTGTGTCGTCTTCATTTTTTGTTTATATGAAAAAATAAAAAATACCTGTATAGTATTTTTTGGAAATTGACTGACGGACTAATTAGTTTTTTTAGTCAACTACCCTATTCAATTTGGAGAGTTTGTGCGTTTTAAAAGTTCTCATAACTTCCGAACAAATAGGATTAAAAAACGCCTTCCAATTTCATTTTATATCATACATAGAAGCCGTGCATTTGGTATGTATCTATATACCCTATCCGTAACACTTTGTATATCCGAAGTCTGCTTAGCTTTACACATCTTCCTTTTCAATTTGGGCTCCCAAACTACACACTTACTATCGGAATCCACTTATAACTTCAAACATCACTACAAAAAAAACCTAAGGAAGTATACATAAAAGCGCTGCGAGTGCTGAAACCTGAAATTGATATTTTCCTCGTGCGCTTCACATTCACCGGTACGTTTTACAGCTAAAGTCACTTTCAATTTTCAACGTAAAGCGCTTTATAGCTGGTTGGAAGCGTGACGGGCATAAAACCTCTGGAGAGAAAGCCTCAACTTGTCTCTATCTGGTACTATGTAGAAGCCGCGAGAGATTTTCCGATTTCCTAATCCTAATGATACAGGATTTTCAACGTTGCGTCTTTGTATTAAAGCATAAAGTACACCAAAGGTGCCAATATAAAATTCCTTAATCTTACCAAGTTATTTCATTTTTTTCCTTGGACAGATGTTACCTAGATGTAAACGTGGAGTAAAAGTTTTCGTTTAATTTTTTATGACTTTCTCAAATTAGATTGCGTAGCTAACGCTATTGCGACGTTCAGTTGATTTGGAGTTTCACAGTCATCACGAGGGTATTCAAAAGGTTACAACTTTGAGTAATCTCAAGTAACAATAAAAAGAAAGCTACTATAAAACTTTTTTATGGTTGAAGGTGAAGTGAATAAAATTCTAACAAATGAAAAAGCTTGAACTTTAAGCGCAAAATATGATGGCTAAAAATTTAAAACGTTAAACCTGGACTATCAAAATGTTTTACTTGCTGCGCTCCGGTTTTACGCGCGTGAGTTTTGATTCTGTAAGAATATCGGCATATTAAGAATCATATGTATGTGTTATTCCTGGTTATAATCTATCTGTGTGCCAAATTTCATCCGTATTCTTTTAGTAGTTTTTGTGTGGAACATATATTATCCGTTCATCCTTAGTAGAATAAGTGGAATATGAAGTAGCATAGTAGGATATAATTAATAGGACAAGAATTTAAAATTATCTCAACAGTTGTGTCCATGCATACAATGTAGAAAGAATGCGTCAGAAGGTAATTTTTTTTATTGGATATTTTTAGTAAACTTCAATACATTAAGCTATCTTTATAATTAGGGGACAGTTTAGTTTACCTGTAGGCCTAGTATGAGTTTTCAATACGAAACTCGATCGTTGATATCGAGCCCGTTTGGCGGTCTCATTGGTTGAGAGTTCTTACGACCTTGAAGCGGGCCAATCGCTGAGTCAAACGCGCTCCATATCGACGAACGAGTTTCGTATTGAAAACTCATACTAGGCCTACAGGTAAACTAAACTGTCCCCGATTCGATCGTCGACATCGACCGCGTTTGGCGCTCTTATTGGTTGAGAGTTCTTACAACCTTGAAGCGGATCAATCGATGAGTCAAACGCGCTCGATAACGACGATCGAGCTTCGTAATGAAAACTAAACTAGGCCTACAGTAATCTATACTAATATATAAAGGTGAAGAGTTTGTTTGTTGGTTTGTTTGAACGCGCTAATCTCAGGAACCACTGGTCCGATTTGAAAAATTCTTTCTTGCGTTGGATAGTCCACTAATCTAGGAAGTCTTTAGACTTTATAAAGTCACGCTGCGATCAATAGAAGCGAAGCATAACTAACTTCACACGAACGACGTTAGATATAAATCACTGAGTGTTAATATTTTAAAAATGTAATTTTTTTTTTTTTTTTTATTAAAATATAAACCAGCGCTTGACCGCAATCCCGCCTGATGGTAAGCAGTGACGCAATCGTTGATGGTAAAGCGCACTAGTTTATTAAGAGCCTATTCACTCTAGCCTTGAAGACACTCAAATTGTAGTCCGACGGAAACACCGCCGCCGGAAACACCGCCGCCGGCAGATTGTTCCAGTCCCTCGATGTACGCGGTATAAAGGACGAGGCGAAACGCTTCGTCCGGATCGTAGAGGTGTTAACAACATAAGGGTGGAAACTCGCCGTACGACGGGTCGTCCGATGGTGGAACGGAGATGGGGGAATTAAATCGTGCAATTCCCTCGCACACTCCTCAGAATGCATCCTATAGAACACCGAAAGGCTGGCTACTCTACGCCTGTGCTCTAGGTCTGTGCCTGAAGTGCAACACTCGTTCGCTCTACCATGGCCTCTCTTTCGGACCGGATTGATTCCCTACTAGCCCGAGCATCCGGCAGGTATCTCTCCACAACTGTGCTGTCATCTGCATACCCATAGATACCGGGCATCAGCAGATCGTTAATATGCAGCGAAACAGAGTTGCAGAGAGAACAGACCCCTGAGGAACACCGGCATTAGTCGACATGGGCTCAGATGAGCATCCGTCGACAACAACTCGGAGGGATCGTTCAGTCAGGAAGTCTTTTACCCAGCCAGTGAGGCTAGGGGAAATGCCGTACGCTGGAAGCTTACTCAAAAGGCCAGCGTGCCATACCCGGTCGAAAACCTTCGAGACATCAAGGGAGACAGCAATCGCTTCCCCATTTCTCTCGAGGGCCTCGCCCCACAAGTGAGTGGCATACACTAGTAGGTCCCCAGTTGACCGATTGCGGCGAAACCGGTACTGTCGGTCACTGAGGAGATCGTTACCTTCCAGGTATGCCAAGAGGCGCGAGTTCAATACACGCTCCATAATTTTGCAAAGTATGGAGGTGATCGAAATCGGCCGATAGTTGGTAGGATCGGCACGACTACCCTTTTTGGGCACGGGCTGCACGTTGGCAAGCTTCCAGGACTTGGGCACTATACCAGTCCCAAATGAGAGGCGGTACAAGCGTGTCAATACAGGAGACAACTCGGGCGCACATGCTTTTAGAACAATCGCTGGTATACCATCCGGACCACTAGCCTTATTCACGTCCAGACGACACAGTGCTCTCAGAACCTCCTTGTTCCGAATGCGAACCTCAGGCATTGAAGTACCGCAATGGGGTAAAATAGGTGGAGTAGCACTGCCAGTATCAAGACGCGAATTATGGGCAAAGAGAGATGCAAAGAGACCTGCTTTCTCTCTCGCCGTATGAGCCAGTGTTCCATCAGGCCTAACCAGCGGAGGCAGTGAGGGCCGACAGAAGTTCGCCTCGACCGACTTGGCAAGGGACCAAAAAGATCTGCTACCGGAAGGCTGCGCAGATAACTTGTTCCCAATATGGGAAATACGGTCGAAGCGAGCCTTCTTTAGCGCCTTTTTGTAGGACTTAGCAGCACGGTTAAAGGCTCTCTTCTTTGAGCTTAGATCCGGAGCTCCGCGGTCACGAGCGTCAACCCAGGTGAGAAACGCCGTGTGCTTACGCTGTTCGGCTTGGGCACAATCGGCATTGAACCATGGGCGAGCCGAGCCACCGACGGGCGCGTCATTATAGGGAATAAAATATTCCATAGCTTGACGCACCACATCGGTTATAGCATCCGCACAGCTCGACGGATTGCTAGAAGAGAAGCAGACCTGCTGCCAAGGATAAGACGCAAAGAAATGGCGCATCTCATCCCAGTCTGCTGACCTATATCGCCACATTCGCCGTTCACCACGAGAGTCGTGATCTGGCGGGGAGAAGGTCGACACAGACTTCACCAGACAGTGGTCTGAAGTTCCCAAAGGTGAGGAAACTGTTACAACACACCTGTCCGGATCAGGTAATATTAATGATACCTATCCATCTAACCATAATGATACCTACAATTATTTATTAAAAAGCTTTAGGAGCTGGGCAAACGATGGAAAAATTTTCCGCGATGATATGGAAATTTGAGCAACTGCCCGACGAATTATATCGGGGCCTTGTAGACTGTGCTAGTTGCTTCTATGTTCTGTGTTCTGGGTTAGTTATTTCTCTCTCCTTTAGAATTCCATCCAAAAATGTCCGTAAAAGATCGCTCTTAGCGATAAGACCGCCTATTGTGTCACCCTTTGTAAAATCTTTATATTTATGTTCTGTAATCTATATGGTGTACATAATAAAAAGTATTCTATTCTGATCTAGTTACATGGAAAACTTTGCTTGCGCGATGTATGGTTTTACGTGACGTCAGAGTAATTCGTTGTTCGAAGTGGCCTAATGGACGACTTATAAGTTGTGGGCCGTATGTTCAAACGCCCTCAGGCTCTTTACTTTGTGTGAATCTTTTCATCACGACTGCTCTCAAAAAGGTGAAGGATAACATCGTGAAGAAACCAGAATGTCCGAGGGGCCAAAACTTCGAAGGCATGTGGCATCTACCACGTAGACGGTGTACCACCCCGCACTGGGACCAGGTGGTAGATTGCGGCCCACTCTCTCTCATCAGGAGGAGGCCGGTGACCCAAGAATGGAAACATTACAGACTGATTATGTTTTATGTGATGTAGAAAATATAGAACAAATAGACTGTCAATGAAATGAAATGAAATGAAATGAAATCGTTTATTAAGCAAGTAGGATCACCGATCACTTTTACACGTCATGTTTTTTTTTTTTAACTAGATGAAGCCGGCATTTCCTAACTGACTACCTCTGAGAAGAAATAGCCGAAACAAACTCAGGGATCATCGTCTTTTTTCAAGTCCAGACATTAAAAATAAAAATGTTTACAATAATTTACCTTATAATTACGCATATTGCTTAATAACAATGCTTAACAGAGCGAACAGCTCAGTCCCAAGCTTTTTTGTCTTCTAAATAATCTGTGATTTTATAATACCCCTTTTTGCAAAGTTTGGCCTTTATATACTTTTTAAATCATTTAATGGGTAAGTTTCGAATGTCCATGGGAAGCTTGTTGTAAAAGTGTATACATTGACCCATGAACGAGTTGCCTACTCTGTGGAGACGAGTGTGATGTACAGCAAGATTGTGTTTGTTCCTGGTATTTATATTATGAATATCGCTTATTTTCTTAAAATCCATCATATTTTTATGTACATACATAAGATTTTCAAATATATACTGTGAAGCTACAGTCAGAATGTCCACCTCTCTGAATTTTTCTTTAAGAGAATCTCTAGGACCAAGGTTGTAAATGGTAAATGTCAGGTTTATATGTTCTTTGTCATGGACAAATTATACGCGGTTAAGTCGTCTATCATCTGCTCAGCGCTTTAAAATATACATACACCGTTAATAAGCAAGTTGGTTCCAATAAATCCTCTCCATTGATATCAAAGCTAGGGCTGCCCAACAATAAAATTCCACTCGACTAGAGTCATCGCCACTCCTCTTATAAAGAAAATTACGCAGATAATAATTCAACGACTCGCAGCCCTAAATCACGTCGTGTGCCAGAGGCAAATGGAAAGTGGCTGAATTTAAACATTTTGTTGGCAATTGAAAAAAATCTGGCATCATAAATCCCCGGACTAAATGGTAGAAATGAAAAGTGTTTTTGTATTCTCATTTCGGATCATTTACTTTTTTTTTCATTGCATGTCAATCTGCCTGGATTAAAGGTGAGAAAATTCGGATACGTTTTGGTGCACATGTGAATACATTGGACGTATTATACAATGACTAGGTACCTATCTTATCAAGGTCATCACATTTTCACAATGAAGGACCGTGTTATTTTAAATCTATAGTGGATATGTTTTTTGAATCTATTGTGGATGTATTTTTTGAATCAATAGTGGATGTATTTTTTTAATCGATAGTGGATGTGTTTTTGAATCCATATTGAATGAAAAATGAAAATGAAATTTATTAAAAAACATAATTCAACAATGAATACATAAAAAGTCTATTTGTATAGTAACAAAATTCCTAAAAATAACAATCGTAAAAAGCTAACTTATGTACTGTAGACTAATACATAACATAAATCTATAAAGTTACGATCTAAAACTAATGGTTTTGTGTTAACCATTGGTTATGAGTTTTAAATGCATGATATGTGCTGTGAATACAATAAAAAAAAAATATAATCAACAGATACAATACGTTAAATATTAAAATCAACTTTTCAAATATGTCAAAAATGGATTTGCATTAGATCCCTAACTGCCATCACGGTCACATGGTTTCAACTTATATGTGTCTATTTATTAATTTAATTCAAGCCACTAGGGCCCATGGAATATACAATACAAACTATAACATAAAAATACTTGTAAACTCATCATCATCATCTCAGCGTATTATCCCGGTCGCATCCGCGGCTTTCGCTTTGGAGCCCGGGGTCCGCTTTCCTGCTATTACGCCTCCATTTCGCACGATCTCTGGCATCCTGTGGTGTGAGATTGTTGGCACGCATGTCATCACTTACAACGTCAAGCCAGCACTTCTTTGGCCTGCCTCGCTTGTTCCGGCCCGGCGGAGGCGCCATGGCAAGACATTTGTTACCCACGTAACATGCCGGTTTACGTAAGACGTGGCCGTACCAGCGCAGGCGACTCTCTTGCAGTTTGTCTGCTATGTCACGGACATGAAGACTGCCACGGATGCGGGAGTTCCTGATGCGGTCTTTCCGCGTAACTCCACACATCCACCGCAGCATACTCATCTCCGTGACACGCAGCTCCTGCTTGTGTCGCGCAAGCACAGGCCACGCCTCACTGCCATACAGAAGGACAGGTCTAATGATGGTCTTATAGACCTGTCCCTTAAGCTTAACCGGCATTTTGGAGTCACAAATGACACCTGTCATCTCACGCCATTTTGCCAAGCAGCGGAAATGCGTGCCTTGACGTCGCAATCAATGTCGCCGGACGCGTGGAACACAGACCCCAAGTATTTAAATTGATCTGTGCACTCGACCCTGTCTCCGCCTATGCACACAGGCATAGGGTCTGTGGTGTTGCTGGCCATGTACACCGTCTTCGCCACATTGAGTTTAAGACCTCCGCTCTCAAGCGAGTTCTTCCACGCATTTACCCACCGCACCAACCGTTCCCTGTCCGCGTCTGCCAGCGCGATATCATCAGCATACATGAGCAACCAGGGAGGTTGACACGTCGAGACAGAACACTCCTGCCGGATCCGGGAGTCTAAAATCCTCTCAAAGATCTTCATGGTGTGGGACATGACCTTTATACCGCGGTAGTTACCACACTCCTGTACAGAGCCCTTGCCTTTGAAGACTGGAGTGATAATACTGAGCCTCCATTGGCTCGGGATTTTGCCGGACAGGAGCACGCGGTTCAGAAAGTTTGTTAGCATGCCCACACCGCGAGGACCCATCGCCTTCCAGGCCTCAATGGGGACTCCGTCAGCACCGACAGCTTTCCGATTCGCCATGCGACGAAGAGCCGTGTGGACTTCCTCAGGCGTTATCGGGGGCACCAATCCAAGGTTCGGAGGGAGTTCCGGTGTCTGCACCTCTTGGTGCTGCTTATTCAGCAGCTCGTGGAAGTACGTACGCCATCTCTCCTTCACCGCGCGATCCTCGCAAAGCAGGTTGCCAGTAGGGTCTTTTACACAGCGGCACTTGGATATATCCTGTGCCGCTTTCACCCTAGAACGTGCCAACTTGTAAATGAGCTTCTGCCCCTCAGACGATTCCAACTTTTGGTAGAGCGGTTCTAAGTGGTCTCGTCTGGCTCTGGCTACAGCTCTTTTAGTGGCACGTTTGGCAACCTTGTATGCGTCGCGATCTTCAGGAGATCCGGTCGCCTGCCACGTTTTGAAGAGGGCTTTCTTCACCCTTGTCTCCCTCTGGACTGTGTCGTTCCACCGCCAGGTCTCCTTGTCACTTTTGCGACCGCCCTTAGACACGCCGAGCACCTCCCGCGCCGCCCTAGTAATAGCTGCCTGGATTCTGTCCCAGTGATCTTGGACAGATTCTCCCTCGGTACCAGCGCACTTGTCGCCAATAACCGAAGCGAGCTCCTGGTACTTATTTTCATCAAGCAGCCACCACCGGATCTGGCGCCGGCAGTGCTCTACACGTCTACGTTGGGCCTTAACGCAGAGATCCATGACAAGGAGACGGTGTTGTGCAGTAAGACTCTCACCGGGTATGACTTTGCAGTTGGCTACTTTGCCGATATGGTGTCTCCTAGTTAGTAGGAAGTCGATCTGGGTAGCGCTTCGCCCGCTCCGGTAGGTAACAAGGTGCTCCGGTTTCTTTTTAAAGTAGGTGTTCACAATTGCTAGGTCAGCGGCCGCACACGTTCGGAGAATGTTGTCCCCTTCCGCGTTGCGGCTACCGTACCCAAAGCCACCGTGAACACGCTCAAACCCGTCACACTTCTCACCCACATGACCGTTCAAATCACCACCCAGAACGATTCCCTGGGATAACGGGATCCCGTGAAGCAATCCTTCGAGCTGACTCCAGAACAACGTCCTTTCGGCGTCACCGCACCCGGCCTGCGGAGCGTAAGCACTTATCAAGTGGGTTATTACCCCATTGACAAGCACCCGCACCGACATTAGCCGATCACTGATGCGGTTCACCTCCAAGACGTCATCCTGGAGCTCGTCAGACAACACCACGGCGACCCCATTCCTTCCACTAGGTACACCCGTGTAGATCAGCTTGTAGCCATTCCCAATAAGTCGGGATCTGCAGCCTTTCCACCGAGTCTCCTGCAGGAACGCCACGGCCACCCTCCGCCTGTGGAGAGTGTCGGCCAATTCTCTCGCGCGTCCAGTTAGCGTGCCAACGTTCCACGAAGCGAAACGGAGTTTACTGGTTTGGGCTCGCTTCTTCAGCCGTGTCCGCCCCTGACACGGTAGCCCTAGCCCACAGGTCACAGGAGTCGGGCGGGGCTCCTGCGCGCCGTTTTGCGGCGGCGCCCTAACTGTAACTTGTGCCTTTCTATTATTCCTTTTCATGTTTTGGCGGTTTTTGGCTTTTACGAGTGCGACTGCCGTCTGACCACTCAACCCCGAAAGGGAAGCCGGCGTCAGGGCCCCGTCCGTGTGTCAGCAGGTGCACCGTCTGGCAGGTGGGGTTGACTTGAGTCCCAAAGATGGAGGTGGGACCCCATAGCACCAAAAATACTTGTAAACTAATATATAAAAAATATCACAACAAATACAATACAATACTATTAAAACTTAAAAAATCGTATCTATTGTCCGGCTGTCAACATGTTAGGAATATTGCAACACAACTGCTCAGACCCGTTCTCCATACGGCAACAAACGCCGGAACACGACGAATCGCTTGACGGCAAGACGTTTATCTGGTGGGTGATAAATTCTTCTGGCAGCCGATGTTATAGCCTAACACCGAGAGGCCTACAGGTAGTTGTAAAAGGTAATTCTGTGAGTTTGTAAAGGCACTCACGGTACAAGAATAACTCCTAGTCAGAAATAACATTATTCAAGAAAAAAAATCTAGAAGGTAGTTATTTTTGAAGTGGTTAATATGCATTGATCAAGTGAGGGAGAATGATCTGAAGACAAACACCCGCCACAGATCGCAACAAGACTGCTCAGACCTATCCTCCGTACGGCTTCACCATACATCATGCCGGAACACCACGAATCGCTTGGCGGCAAGACTTTGTCGTGATAATGCTGGGTGCCTTTATAAGAACCTTTTCCCTTTTTTGTCATCCGTTGACGATGGCTTCTAGTGTCAGGTCCCGTTTATCATTCTCATATAACCCGTCAACCCTTTTGTTTTCTGCAGAAGGAAAGCATGTCAGACTTTTACTGACTAAAACCCATCCGTATTCCTTCATTTGCCTGTGCGTCAGAGGTCAAAGTTCTCTTTCTAGCCTGCGACCCTGGCAGAACACCCGTGAGCCTTCGAAGCAAGAAAAATAAAAAAAAAAATTGATATTCGTAGTCTCTTGAAATACCTAATACTTGAACTTACACAATCTTACCTATTTTTACGACAGAGTAGGCAGCAGTGTTGGTTGAATATATTAGTAGGTAGTAGTAAATACTAAATCCATATTTCATTTCTAAATCCATATTTGTTCAAGTCTCATGGGTGTATGAAAGGATGAGAAACAGTGTATAAAGTTTACTCATCCTCCATAGCAAAGGGCTAGGTGAATGTTGTCTCTGGGAATTGAAGGTACCGATGTACCAGTTGCGCGGTAAACTTTTTTGCGAGATGTAGAATTTGCATGTCATTTTTGCATTTGGTGTCGTAGATAACGCTACAGGTGTAAACTTATAGCCACAAACCAGCCCAAAACAAAGAGCTGTTTTCGAGCTACTCCTTATACAAAATATATTTTTTTATATTCACAACATAACATCAAATCTGAGAATTGAACCTATGATCTCATCAGAAAAAACCCAAATGCATAATATACATGTGGTTTCTTTCTTTTCAGTAGCGCTTGCGACTACCAAAGTAACAAAGCAGCTAACTAAAAATACAGACTAATGTAATTACAAACGAACCGCCACATGCAACCGTCTTTATACAAGTCCTATGTATTCAATTGAAACGGAATATGATTAAAATACACAATGTTATGATAATTTTAAAACAACGGCGCCGACGCCGTATCAATGTCATTGACATTAATATGCATTATGCATGAACGAATTATCGTGACACATACAGTACGGAGCTACTGGAATATTGCTAAAAAAATTGAATATTGAAATTCTATTTCAGTATTTCATCTGTTGGTAAGAATTGGCAACACGCTTGGAGCTGATCGATCGACTGCTGGGCTTCGTGTTGTGGGGTCAATTCCCGCGCGGAACAAATATCTGGGTAGTTGTAAAAGGTTATTCTGTCAGTTAAGAAAGGCACTCATGGTTGACAGCCTCTGTGGCGTAGCGGTAGCGAACGCAGTCACTGCTCAAGGAGGGTTTGGAGCAGTGCAAATATTTGTATGCATGAATATAAATATTTGCAAGCACGTTAAGCCGTTGGTCGCGGTTGCCATACGAACATGTAATGGCAGTCGTTAAGGGTTGTAGGAGCTCTCAAAAGTCCGACAATTGGTCTAACTGCAATGCTTCGAAATCACCTTCCGGTTGTGTAGGTCAGACGGCAGTTGCTTCGAGGAAAATATCGAAGTTCAGCCAAAATCAGCAGTTAAAGACTGAGTATAGCGATCCCCAGACTCCAAAGCTGACTACGGATGAGACTGGAACTAACGCTGAGATGATGATGATGATATAAAGGCACTTAAAGTACAGGAATAATTCCATGTCAGAAGCAACATTTTTCAAGACAAAAAATCATTAACAATCTAGAAGCTGGTTATTTTTGAAGTGGTTGATATACATTGATTAAGTATCCCGAGTACCTGCTTAGCCTCTTCCCAGTATATCTACATATAGTGGTCGGCTTTCTGTGTAACGGGATTCAGCTAATGCCAGTGTTAGTGTGAAGAAAAATAAAACAATCATATATCAAACAATCATTATATAAAGTAGAACACTATTATACCGACAAATTGAAGGAAGCGGATGACAAGAGCATCCGTCTTACGGGCGACCTGCAAAAGATTGGGAAACCGTTCTTGTATATTTAGACTGAGACAACGCGAAAATATCGAAATCAGAGAATTGTGAGTTAGCAGTCTAAAAGTGGGCGGTGAGGGGTCCGTTCCGGCCTTCGTTCTAAACCTCGCAGAAGAATAGTTGAGGTGCTCGCATCTCCCGCTACATACCAGTTCTAGATACAACGTCTTTTTCATAAGCCTATTTACATCCCCACTGCAAGGTCACTGGCCCCCATCAACAACACGAGGAGTAAATACCATACTCACCACGCTTGGTACACGGGTTGGCGAGGGTTTTGGTACAAATTGCAGAGTTTTCCTTCTCTGTGTGCTGGTGACTTTGCACGGAATTTACCTTAGTCACCTTCTACGATATCTCATTAAGAGTGAGGGTGGCCTATTCTACTCTGCCGGGTACCACACGGCTAGTTACAATGTAACATAATCTATTCGAAAGTTCAGTGCAATTAAATTTGACCTCCAGAACCCAGTTAGTGGGTAATAACCACACCCCTAATAAGAATGGCTGTGAGAGTTTCGGGGTTCGACTGCCCGTAATGAGTGCCAAAAACCAACGTATCCACATATGAAAGCCAGGACCAATGGCTTTAAGAGTCACGGTGGGGTTTCATTATGTAATGATGATCAGACATCCACAGACCTACCGTGGTAAGCGTAGCTTTACTTGTGTGACTGTAAATAATAACTAAACAGAACACAAAAAAACACTCTTAAACAAAAGGAACTGTGGGTAAATATTTAGCTACAGTTTCGTGTGTTTAAGGCAAGGAACTTACATCTAAACTGGAATGTGAACTATCGATCAAAACGCGGTCCGAGGGAGATAGCTTCACAGTAGCCCTTGTTGTGTAAGGCGACTATTATAATGGAATTTATGAGGAATGTACGTAAAATATATTTTTTTCACTTATATTACCTGAGTTTTAATGAATATTTAGGTATGGATGCGAACTATTCAATTTTATTATTTAATTTTAAAATCAGATGAATACATTGATGATGTACGCATGACAACAGGTCAATCTACCCGAAACTGTACCTTTAGATAAATAAAATATCTGCAAGAAAGCAGAATTTAGTGTAATTGTAAATACCTAATTTAGTGTAATAAAAGTCACTTACTTGTTATGCACACAATAACTAAGTGCACATTTATTAATTATTTCGAAATTTATGGTCACCCTACATACAATCAAAATAACTTGTATATGATTACCGCAAAAAAGTTACTTAAATAATGATATTCCGCATCCAGAGTATGACTCACTATTGCAGCACTTAATGGCACCCTTTTTCACCATTTTTTTTCTAATCGAAATTGTTGGTTTCAAACAAAATTACAAAAAATAAATACGGGTAACATTTAAAAAGAGACACAGGGCTACTGGGTCGCTTTCTCCCACGGACCGTGTTCTTTTCAAATAAAGTTTTATTTCCGATTGACCTTATTGCTCTTGGGATAGAGTCTTCTTTTAAATAGGAGACTTTCAAGTTCACATTCCAGTTTAGATATAATTTCCTTGGTTTAAGGCTACTGTAGCATACATACTTTTTTGCGTAAAAAAATAACTTTCAGATTTCTTTATTAGATTTTCAATTTTATTTCTAAAGAATTAAGGCCCAAGGTTGATTGGGAACATTAATTGACAGTTTCGGGTAGCTTGACCTGGCAGCTCTCGTCCGTACATGTGTACGAATATTCACGTTTATAATTTTGGTAGGAAAGTTGTTTACAAATGAACTTTTCCTCGTGTAGCTCAAACACACAAAGCCATAACTTAATGTCATTTGCTACGGAGATCACCGCAGGAAGAAAGCTCATAGCGCTGCGAATAATTTAATGTAATAAACGGGAATTGCAGCAATTACCTGAATTGTCCGGAAGCGAGCAATTTGTGCGTAATGCTGATACTTACAGTGCAGTAAACTCTTTTATCTTTCATTTTTAAATTTCGAATTATTTGGCGCCAATTGACCGAAATTATTTAAAATGCTCTCATTTGTAGTTTTTTTTTTAATTTCCGTACAGAAAAGGTATAAAACTGGACCTTTTTAATAAGGCTTTACTGTCCATCTGTATCTCAAGAGCAGTGATAGTTCGACGGCTGAAATTTTCACTGATGATATATATCTGTGGCCGCTATAATAAGAAATACTGAAAACAATATACATATTCACCATATAAATTACAGAACATAACTTATAAGATTTTACTAAGACACCTACGGGTGGTCTTACCGCTAAGAGCGATCTTTTACGACAATCTATTCATAAACGTTGCTTAAAGTTAACTAGTGATTAGCGATTGTTGAAACGTAAATTTTAGACGTTTGCACGTCCCTTAACATTAATCATCGTTTATGAATAAACCCCTTAAACACTATGGTGTTTATTCATAAGCGATGATTAAACTTAAGTGACATCAAAAAGTCAATAATGTATGGTTCAACAATCGCTAATCACTAACTTTAAGCAACCTGTGTGAATAGAGGGGCATGTCGCAATTGGCCAGTTTTTATTAAATATCTGATTACGAGTGAGCCCTTGGTTAGTGTGGAACAAAATACAATTGTCCCGTAGATTTTCACGGTATACAGACCAAGTAAAAATAACACTGTTCAAGGCTTATTGTCAAAATCAGTATACGGGCAGTCTGTGGATCAATTGTATTAAAATATCGCTGGACGTCCTGCGTGTCCAATATAATAATGCTTTCAGGATGTTGTTGAGACTACCTCGTTACCGTAGTGCGTCGGAAATGTTTGCGTAAGCCCGTACCGACGGTTTTTATGCAATCATACGCAAAAAGACTGCGTCGTTGCTGAGAAGAGTGAGGGACAGTCAAAACAGCATCTTAAAAACTGTAGCTGAGAGCTTCGGCTCTCCAATAATTCAAAAATTTGTGCACACTTTAATAATCACTAACAATAGGCAATAAGTTTTGTTTTGTTTGTCTGTTACTAACACTATGGATTTTAAAAATTCATACGAAATAAAAGTGATTTATTTATTTTATTAGTATTTTATTTATACCTCATTGAGAGGTACCTGATAGAGATAGCTCAGAATTATAATTTGGAGATTACGCCTGATAAGTAGGTAGATTCTGAGAGAAGAGGACGGTCGCGACGATTTGTATTTATACGTTTACATTTACTTTGTGGTTTGAGTTAATACTTGCGAGCTATCGATCATTCATATATTATTAAATACGTAATATTTTTCCTCGTTTTGTTTTTTAATTCTTTTTCTTCTCCTTCTTCTACTTCAGCCTCTAGAGATCCACTGTTGGACAAAGGTCTCCCCCAAGGCTTTTATTACTTTGGGGGAATTTGCCATAATTGTAAAAAGCTTGGCAGGCGGGTTGGGGATGGCAGTAATTTGTTATTCCACAGGAGAAGCGCTGCTGCCCGCTTCCCTGGTGAGAGTTCCCTTAGCCGCCTCTTACTACTCCCACGGGAGGATATGGGTTGGTACTAGTCTATGTCCGGTACCGGTAATAGTTTGTTTTAGTTTGGGCAATTCACTATTTCTTTTTTTTTTTTTTTTTGTATAATTATATACCATTTCATGACCAAAATCGCTCCTGATGGTAAGTAGTGATGCAATCGTTGATGTTAAGCGCGCAAAATTTATTAAGAGCCTATACCATCTAACCTTGGTCACTACAATGCCGCAAAAAATGGATAGCGCGGAAAAAAGAGAATTGGCGAAAATAAATAAACAGTAAAAAAGGATTCTTGCCACGCAAGGAGAAAGAGACGGCTAAATTAAAAAAAAAAAAAAAAAAAAAAAAACCTTGGTCACTTAAATTTTAATCAGACGGAAACACCGATCCTCGGAAAGGGAGGATCCTCCAAACAAACGGGTGTCTTATGTCTAGCGGCACTTGCCCAACGGTTGAAGTTGGAAAGTTTTATGTATGCTAATTGCACGTAATCTTTGCTTGCGAGATGTAGAATTCATGTGACGTCAATACCTATGACGCGTTGTTTATTTGTGGCGTTTGTAAGTACCGCTACACATGGTTTTACTTAATTATAATAATGTGTGTTTTTAGGTAACTTTCCAATAAATTCTGTTAATGATCATAAAACTGAATCCATATCTTGTGCGCAGTTTAGAAAATCATGGGCTTCTATATTATTATTATCTATATTATGCGATTCTCATCCTTACTTGAAATTAGTTTTTTGTAACATTTCCCCGTTCATAAAGCCAATTTCTTTAATTCAAAACGTTCGAAATCTTATCTCGACAACAATCAAATGTCAAAATGTAGAGAAATTCGAGGCTTTTATGATAAATTAATACTGATCAGACTGTGAAAGGTCTGTAAATTACTGTCCTACCCTCTGATACGAATAGAATTTGAATTTAACTTAATTTACTTTTATTATTTCAAAATTTTATGGCGTACGTAGTAAAATGTTAAAGCACTTATTCTTTAGCCTAAAGATAATAGAGATCCACAGCTGGACAAAGCCCTCCCCCAAGGCTTTCCACCATGATCGGTCTTGTGCTGCCTGCATCCATCGGCTTTCCGCGACCTTCACCAGGTCACCAGTCCACCTTGTTGGAGGCCTTCCTACGCTGCGTCTTCCGGTACGTGGCCGCCACTCCAGAAACTTACTGCCCCGTCGGCCATCGGTTCTAGGAGCAATGTGCCCTGCCCATTGCCGCTTCTCAAATTCTTCTAAACCACGGCTCAGTGAAATAGACTTGTAACCGTAACTTGATATAGGATGAAGGACCATCCTAAGAACTATTAAAAAATGTTTAAAATTGTTGCGTAACCTGCACTTGATTGTATTGAAATTAAAGTTAGGTTTCCATTTTTTCCAATACCTAATACAAGTGACAATTGGCACTGATTCAAATCGATTTGTCCTCAAAAGTTCTCAAGTAAAAGCTATTATCTAACGCATTTTCTTTAACTAGCTGATAACAAATAACTAAAATACTATGCTAATTGTATATTTTTTTTTAATATATATTTATAAACAAGTGCTTGACCGCATTTCCACCTGATGGTAAGCAGTGATGCAAGCGTTGATGGTAAAGTGCGCTAGTTTATTAAGAGCCTGTTTAGTCAACAAAACTGAGAGATGATGCAATGTTTAACCCTACAGCACGACCAACGATGCTGCGTAAGAGAGAGATTGATCATACCCGGCACACATCGCAACACAACTGCTCAGACCCGTCCTCCGTATGGCTTCACCAGACATCATGCCGGAACACGACGAATCGCTTGGCGAAAAGACTTTGTCTGATGGGTGGTAACTTCTGCTGGCAGCCGATGTTATGGCCCACCGTAGAGAAAACATGAGCATAAATTTTAGCATCATAACATACATGAGCATAAAAACCACATACTAACAAAATCTGCTATATCAGAATTTAAATACGAGCGGTATACCAACCGTGAACCATTTTAAACAATACTCTGTGTAGAGAAACCGCAATACACTCACCGAGTGTGAATTTCGCGTGTTTACTTCGCTACTAAAACATGAAGAATCGTTTATATTGTTTCAAACGTAGAAGTTTTTGGATTTTTGAAGGCTGTTTTATATGAAAATCCGTCTTTTTAAATGGCTGTATTAACATCATCATCTGTCCAGCCTTTTTTTTAAATATAAAACTAGCTTTCCACCCGCGGCTTCGCTCGCGTGGATTTCGAATATATCGCGCTTTTTGGATTTTCCTCGGGTATATAATTTTTTTTTTCGGGATAAAAAGTACCCTATTATTTAATCCGGACTTCTAACTTTACGTCTGCAAAATTTCAAAGCAATCGGTTCAGTAGTTATGGCGTGAAAGCGGAACAAACAAACAAATTAGTAAGGATTATAAACTAGTGATTGACCGCAATCCGGCCTGATAGTAAGCAGTGAGGCAATCATTGATGGTAAAGCGCGCTAATTTATTAAGAGCCTATTCACTCTAGCCTTGAAGACACTCAAATTGTAGTTCGTCGTAAACACCGCCGCTGGCAAATTCTTCCAGTCCCTCACAATGTATATGGTATAAAAGAGGAATCGAAAGCCTTTTCTAAACCAGTTGGGGTTGGCTTCCAGGAGAACTGGAAACTTCTGAATATCAGTATTTTAGATGTAGTCATTACAAGGTGAAGGAAAACATCTTGAGGAAACCTGGACTTTAAGTCTGAAATCGCCAACCCGCATTGAGCAAGTGTGGTGATTAGGCTCAATGCTTCTCTATATGAGAGGAGACCTGTGTCCAGTATTGGGACGATAAATAGTTCATCATTATCATTTCAGCCGAAAGACGTACACTGCTGGACATATGCCTACCCCAAAGATCTCCACGACGATCGGTCCTGCGCCTCCCGCATCCAGCGGTTTCCCGCGACCCTCACCAGATCGTCGGTCCACCTTGTCGAGGGCAAGCCCAAGCTGCGTCTTCCGGTGCGTGCTCGCCTCTCGTCGGCCCCTTCGGGCATCAGTCCTACGAGCAATGTGCCCAGCCCACTGCTACTTAAGTCTTGCAAATCTTCAGGCTATGTCGCCAGTAACTGGGTATAACTGGTTAGGCTCTGGTAAGGCTGGTTCTCAGACTTTCAGGAGTTCTGACTTTAACATGCTTCTCGACATTTAATGGATAGTCGCCCGTCTATAAACCTACCCCGGCAAGCTTAGCCTAACCTTCAACTGACCCATGCAGGTGTTATTAAACTGGTTAAACCACGAACCCTGACTTTTAAAATCATAAATATTATTTTTTAGTCTTATTTTTAAAGTTCGTTATTCATCCACGCAAAAACTACTAAAAATATTTGGATGACGTTTGACTGATCAACAGCTGGGTTTGAGCATTAAAGTATAAAATAGTCTTTAATTGGTGAAACCACGGGACGCAACTAGTAGTAATAAAATGCAATAGGAGTGTGTAAGGATCATCACTGGTTCTACAATTTCTGCCTACCCCCATGGGAAGAAGTTGTGTGCATATGTTATATAATATTTAATAATATCTATTATTTAACTTTATATACCATAGGCTCACAACTTATATAGATATCGTTCATACAATAATCTTGCTATCGATATTGTTAAACTAATAAAAGATTTTTTTAATCTCCAATGTCATATATTCCAAAAAACTTTTTATTGTAATTTTTGTGTCCATAAACTTAAAATCTATGAGCTGACTTCATAAATGAGATCCGAAAGCCGACTCTATGTATCTCCAATTTCCTACATCCCAAGAAACTATTCACATTCATATAACGAGCTTATATAAACAAAATAAAGCGTAGCAATGTGAGATATGACACAATACAAAAAGGGTAGAAGAAGCCCATAATAATAATAGATTCCGGCGTAGCGACGCGCTACGGCGTAGCGTCGTAGAATAAACAAGTGCTACGGAAATTTGTAAGCTTAGGTATAGAGCCTTTGTAGGTGCGCGACGGTTTATTTAATAATACTGTATTTCGTCTGTTTCCTTTGACAATGTAATTTATATGAAAGAAAAAAATAAAATTGTTACATTGTTAAAGTACTTTGAAGATTTTTGGGTACAGTTGAGTTACTTAAAGTTGAGAGTGAAATGCAAAGTATCACTTAGATGGAAAGGTTGGACTTTAATTTGATATATTTATTTCGGAAAGGAGGTTTTCATCTTATTTTTCTGAAAACTGGCTAGATAGTGGTTCGAAGATAAGTGGCATTTTATAAAGAGATAATATTATTTTTTTGTTTTACGTAAACTTAATATATCATCAAACTCATAACTTGGACATAATCCCCCTTATTCATAAACGCTGCTTAAAGTTAACTAGTGATTAGTGATTTTTAAATATACATTTTAGACGCTTGCAGGTCACTTCACTTTAAAAATCGATTATGAATAAACCCCTTAAACACTGTGGTGTTTATTCATAAAGGATGATTTAAGTTAAGTGACGTTAAAAGGTCAAAAATGTATGGTTAAAGAATCGCTAATCACTCGTTAACTTTAAGCAGTTTTTATGAATGAGGGGGTTTGTGCTTAAATTTTTATTTAGTTTAAATTACTCTAATTTGTTGTTTTGTGTTTCACTTTTAATCCTACTACCCGCTTGTGAAAGGATTAAATGGTATTCAAAATTATAACTATTAAAAAATAGTCATAACAATTATTGATTACAAAATCTTAAGATAACTCAAGAAAATCGGGCAACGTCAAAAAGTAATACTAACATTCAAATCATTAATTCATAACTACGGTATGGATGTAGACCGAAAATAATAGGATGCTCCTTAATGTAAATTGGCATAAGTTATTCAAGTTGCTGAAAAACTATTGTATTTATTCTTTGGACACAGAAATTTAATAACTTCTAGCTGGATTTTAACAGATGTCCAAAACATTTTATTTTGATAAATTAATATCAAACAAGATTTAGTTTCATTCAAAATTAAGTATTCCTCCCTAGAAGTGTAAAACAAATTTATTTAAATGAATATTATGATTTGATTTAAGAGATTGTGTTAAAAATACTAAAGTCACGCTGGATAAAACTAGATGATTTTAATATGACCAAAATATTAAGTTTATACAGTAAAACACTAGACATTTGTGATGTATAGAAAAATAACTTTTACCATTCTATGTTGGATTTAAATTTTAGAACTATTTTAACAGCAGTTTAAAGAGAAAATCTAATGTTGAAAAAAAGTAATGAAACTAATAGAGTATTACAATAATTATAATTAATATGATAACGAAATGTCTATATCGAGAAGGGAAATATCATCAAAAAGAGCACGATTGTATTACATTCACCCAACAGGTAGATGATAATAGAACATGAACAAAAACAGAACAAGTCTGAAACGATATTTACATCATAAAAGAGAACAGAAAAGAACAATACAGAGCAAATTAATCAAAATGAAGGGAACCGAATAATCGTCTTCGTCGTAATCGCGACGAAAGACAATTTTCAGTCACGTTAGCTACCTGAAATTGGCACTGAAAACCTTGCACTCACCGTGTTTGCAACGGTTACATTATACACTCAAAATACTTGTTCCACACAAAGTTTAATTAGAGACACAGTCTATGCCCGGGTAACGACGTACGGTGCCGTCAAAACGGAGTTTTCATCAAATTTTCATTAATATCCCGGTGAAAACACGCCTGTATCGTGTCGGTGTGAGACCGGCTGACAAGCGACACGACCGTGCTCCGCGAGCTCGCGGACAAAACTAGGAGCTCAGACCGAGCGTTCCAAGCCCGAATCGAGCTGGAAGGAGATGGGGTCATGTGCTTGAGAGAGATGGAGCAGCATGCAGAGGTGCGCGCAGGAAAGAATTAGATGTTTATTTGGGCTACTGGTAATAGGATAACAGAAGCTCGTGCGTGCTTTTAGAGTTTCAAATGTAGGAGATGCTAAAGATTACCTGTCCGCGATACGCTGATAACGTCATGCCGTCCGTGAGTCATATCTTATCAATAATTAATAGCTTTTTTGATTAACTAATGAAAAATATACATATTTTTTTTCCTCTTCTGTACAAATGTTGTTGATAAAAAATATCAGATGCACTAACATTTATATTGAAACTGTTATAAAATAAATAAATTTCTATGAGCCACAAATTTAAATTTACAAATACTAATGCCAAATACGAAACCGCAAACAATTCAAATACAGATGCGATTCAATTTATTCCAACAAAAAGGTGGCAATGTAGCCGAATTTAATAAAGACCCAGAACTAAGTCAACAAATTCAATAAAAAAGAAATTCGTTTTAATACAAAAGGTGACCGGGATGGCGTTGAGGTCCAAAAAAAGCGCTAACGTAGTCCGCAATCATTATTTTATTACGTTTTTTGCAAATTTTTATTCAACATATTTAGCTTTTCGGTATTCTATAGTATGCATTTAGGGTTGTAACGGAGCTTCGCCTTCGCTTCCGTTACTGCGGAAATTCCGCAAGAAATCGCATCTTCGCCTCCAACTCCGCACAATTTTTGTACAGTTATAGCGGAGGTTTATTAACGTATTTATAAAACAAATATCGCGCAAGCTGCGACACTCGACAACCGTCCGGCCGCGTGTGAGCGCGAAATGGTCTAGAATCAACTAGTACGAGACGGGAATTCGGCAAATACAATTTGTTTCTCCTTACTTTTCATTACTAGAAGATTTTATATTTATTTACTAAGAGTATTACTATTAATGTACGTATTTAAAATAAAAAAAATTGTTTTAATAAACCATAAGTTTCAATATTTTCTATATCTACTTTTACCTCCGCTTCCGCCTCTGCATCCACCTTCGCCTCCGCTAACAAGGCGTCCGTTACAACCCTAGTTAGCATTTTGGAGAGTCCGCGGGAATTACATACATGACTCAATTCCGCCATTACCGCTCCATCATCGGACGACCCGTCGTACGATTAGTATCTAGTTGACACGTCTACGATCCGGACGAAGGGCTTCGCCAGGCCTTTAATACCACGTACATCGAAGGGCTGGAACGACTTGCCCGAGACGGTCTTCCCGTCTGATTACAATTTAATTGTCTTCAAAGCTAGAGAGAATAGGCTCTAAATAAACTAGTGCGCTTTACCATCAGCGATTCCATCACTTCTTACCATCAGGCGGGACCGCCTGAAGAAAAACAACGGGGGACAACCATGACATGTTTAACCAAAATATTCCAAGACTTAGAAGATTATGTTCCCTTTCACAGTGAGAAGCTCTGAGCTATGTATCAATACAGTGGAAACTTATAGGCTACCTAGCTGCGCCTTGCGATTTCACCAACGTAAGTTTCGATATGTTTTCTTAATATGCTCCGCTCCTATTGGTCGGAGCGTGATGTCATATAGCCTAAAGCCTAAAATATTTCCTATCCATCACAAAAATATTTTTTTTCTAATTGGACCAGTAGTTCGTGCAGTAGTCACGAGCATAAGTACACACTAGTATTACATTCGGCTATATCCAAGAAGCGATTCAATCCTTTATTGGAAATTTTATGTTGTTACGAACAAAGTATTTTTGAACCCATAGGTTATAACGTATTGTATTTCAATGTTGTATTCATTATTTCACAAAAAAAAAAATCATATTGGTACTTGTCTATACAATTTATAAAATATGTATCAGAATATAATTTCGTGACTACGTGAGGTATTTAGCTCTTAATGTAAAGCCAGTCAATTAACTTGACACATTCATACTAATATTATAAATGTGGAAGTAACTCTGTCTGTCTGTCGTAACCGAGTTAGATGAAATTTGGCACAGACAATCTTTAGACCCCGAGAAAGGACATAAGCTACATTTTATTGAAAAAAAATTGATATCATATCAATTTTTTTTTCTAACTCGGTTACGTCAGACAGACAGACGAGTTACTTTCACATTTATAATATTAGTATGGATATGTCAAGTTAATTTACTGGCTTTACATTAAATGGCTGGTATTAGTGAAGATAGTGTTGAAATGAGTTTTAGGATTTTATCTGGATAGATAGTAGCCTACTCGTGACAAGTCCTGATGGCCACTAGGCTACTACGCCTCTCAAGTATAAGGGTGCGGGCTCGATCCCAGGTCTGGCAAGTACCAATGTAACTTTACTATATACTTTATAGGTATATCTTGGACACCAATGACTGTGTACAAAGTGAAAAAAAATATCTTGAGGAAACCTGGACTTTCAGTCTGAAAACGCTAACCCACATTGAGCAAGCGTAGTGATTACGCTCAATCCTTCTCTGTATGAGAGGAGACCTGTGCCCAGCAGTG
This sequence comes from Sesamia inferens, assembly GCA_037179545.1. Lineage (NCBI taxonomy): Eukaryota > Metazoa > Arthropoda > Insecta > Lepidoptera > Noctuidae > Sesamia > Sesamia inferens. The sequence goes on along the minus strand of CM073937.1, from coordinate 6,350,121 downwards.
GAACGATAAAAAGGTTGATGATGATGAAGTATCCTACTAATTCGAAACGGTTGCGAGAGCGCAGTGGCTGGGTGTTCGATTGTCGTGCGGAACAAATATCTGTATTGCTTACAGGTAGTTGTTCCGGGTTTGGCTGTTTGCGTGTCTGAGTTTAAATGTTTGTACACATATCCACGGTACAGGAGTAATTTATCTTGAGGCTAAATTAAAAAATAAATAAAAACGAATTTACCTCTAGTGGTCGTAAGAGCCGAGGTTTGACTGAAGGTCGAAGATCAGGCAAAGCATTATTGGGTTTTCAATCTGAATTATTTCACTTGCAGTCCGGTTGAATAATCCTGTTACATGGGATTTACATATATCTGGCAAAACGTAGGTGTCATAGAGTATATTATCTCTGCCCATCCCCTTAGACAAATCGTGATATTATGTTAATTAATGTGTTAATGAAAAAACCTTTTTTGTGAGTATAATTTGTATGAACTTTAGGAAGTAAAGACACAGTCATATTTGTTCAATTGATTTTCGACTTTATCGCTACAGCATTAAGGTTAAAAATCAAATGGGAAAATTTAACAGTTTCGTATAGTTTCACATGCTGACATCCATAAATAGTTCATCTTTGCAATCGAGTTTAAAGGTGATTGATCTGTAATATTTTAATCTTAACATTAATCATACTACTATACCACTTTCTCCAAAACAAAACAAAAATTCACGCTCAAAATTGTAAACCAAGACACATTTATTACATGAGATTTAACGCTAAAACTTTCAGTGGTTAAAATATTTGCTAAATAGACCTTTGTTCGTGCAAAGTCTTGAAAATGTTAACAACTAAATAGGTATAAGAAAATGTTAAGAACTAAATAAGTATTAAAATTTCCACAACATTGCACGCACAAAGGTCGTCTGTCACAAAATTCATTTTATGTTAACTTTAAATTGCTGAATTCGATATCAAAATATTGTCACAGCATTTTAAAATCAGACGCTTATTAAGATGCAACCTTATGTCCAAGAATAGTACTAACCGTTTCTGAGTTAATATTATATTGAAATTATTCAAAAATTCTAATTTTATATCTCTGATTGTCTATGTTACTGGTTAAACTTAATAAACTATAAGTTATTTACATTTTATGATTTTTCTGAACTCGGTTTTAGAGGTCGGTCTGTCTCATAACTTGGCGTATTATTTACTTTATATTAAAAAAAAAAATACCTAGCGTACTTTCAAGCAAACTCAAGGGCAATGGCCCAGTGGTATTTACTTACAAGTTGTAGTCGAACCCGAACCCACAGGCTTATTTTATGAGAATATTTTTTTCACCACTGTTTTAAAAGCGGTGAAGGAAAACATCTTGATGAAACCGGGATGTCCTAGAATCCAATCTTTTTTTAAATGTTATAAAGTAGTGCTTGACCGCGATCCCGCTGATGATGGTAAACAATCATTGGTGGTGAGGCGCACTAGTTATTCAAGAGCCTATTCACTCTACTAGGCTTAAAAAATCTCGAATACCATAATTTAGCCCAACCCGCACAGCACCCATTTATTACAGTATACTCCAGCACATTGCCTCTCTTTGTAAGGCTTCGTTTCCCAGTACTAGGAAAGTAGAAGGTAATTAACCTAGGTATTTGAAGAGTGAGTCTCTTTCAAGATAAGCATATTTAGTACGTATAACTGAAGATATAAGTCTTCATTCTAATCATTATTCAGTTTGTTCATAAACGTGGCTTAAAGCGGAGAGATGTCTGACGTCAAAAAATTACGATTCAAGAGTTCTTTATCACTACTTAACTTGAAGCAACATTTTTTTAATATTGGGAAACTTTTTTTAGGCTCAGAAAATGTTTTTGAATTTTAGACAAGTGGGTAGCTACTTAGGTGTGTGGTACTCTTTGTAAACGACTAGATATTATTCCAAAAAACGTTTAAAATTATCATTATGTTTAGTTTAATTGGTAAAATCATTGGCCAAGTCCTAACTTTAGTGAATATCTAAAAACCTTTATATATAATGGCTCCAATGTTACGTAGGAATCAAATTGGCAGACATTTCAGGCAGTCTCCTTTGACAGACCCAATCAATTGGGAAGAAAAGATTAATTAATCAGTGAATATAAGTAGATCTTTCGAGAAACGGTCCCTCAATTCCAACTTTTTCCTTATCTTAAACTATAGGCCTTTTATCGGCCAGTTTTCCATTGTTTTCTACTAATTCTTTTTCTTTTATACTACGTTAAATTAAATTAATTATAGTGTTTTTTATTGTAACTAACATGGGGCTTAAGCGGAACCCTTATTTTAAATAGCAGCGATCCGTTTTTCCCTCTCGTAGGTTTCAATTTTTTGAAAGCATCTGGAAATATACTATCTTACATGTCATTCCAAGTTATTAACTATCTGTGTGCCAAATTTAACCCAAATCTGTTCAGTATTTATTAGGTAAGTCTAAAAACATCCACCTGGCCATACACACATACATCCTCGCAAACCTTTGCATTTATAATTTTAGTAGAATAGGGTAAGCAGTGAGATTAGTAGAAAGGATGGGGTAAGATGAAAATGGCATCTCGCAGATCAACCAAGAAAGTGGTTGGTTGCTTAGCCAGGCTAGCTTCGATAAATCAAGGGCTTAAAAACATGGTAAACACCATAATCTATAGTCAGGAAAATTAATTGTTTAAAGATTCGCTCACTTCGTAATTGTTATAGCTATGACTTACGACTGTCAAACTATGACAGTTGTGATTTATGTATGTACGGAAAACAAATTGATGGTCAATTTACTCAACAGTTAACCCACTTTTGGACTGACGGAGAGATATCGCGACATTTTCATTTCAATCTTCGGTGTCGGACCCAGCGTTGAGAATCCAACAAAGTGCTGCCAGGCAACTTGGAGTTATCGCAAAGGTCCGACGTTACTTCACACCAGGGCAGCTTCTAATGTTATACAAAACATAAGTCCATTTCTATGTGGGGTACTGAAGCCCCACTTGGGGTGGTGCTGCAAAAAGCCACCTGGCAACTTTGGATTTGGTAGTGAGGCGTAACGAGATTTAGCTCAAAACAGTGTTCCAAAGCCTGGAGCACAGGTTAACAGTAGCCAGCCTGTCGGTGTTCTATACGATGCATTTTGAAGAGTGTGCGAGGGAATTGTTTAGCCTCGTCTTTTATACCGCGTACATCGAGGGACTGGAACAGTTTGCCAGCGGCTCTGTTTCCGTCTGACTGCAATTTAAGTGCTTCAAGGCTAGAGTGAATAGGCTCTTAATAAAGTAGCGCGCTTTACCATCAACTATTCTATCACTGCTTACTATCAGACAAGATTGCAGTCACGCACTAGTTTATAATTATAAAAAAAATTGTGCATCTCAGCGCAACAAAAATAAACGTTGTTCGATTTTTGACTCTACGCGCTAAGCATTGCGTTCAAAGTTCAGTGCGGGAAAATCATTGCCGCGGGACATCATATGCTAAGCCTTCTTGACAGCCTCTATGGCGTAGCGGTTGCGAACGCAGCCGCGGCGCAAGAAGGCGTGGTTTCGATCCCCACGCTGTGCAAATATTTGTCTGCATGAATATGAATATTTGCACTGGTCTGTTCGTGCGTCGGAAAGCACGTTATGCCGTTGGTCTCGGTTGCGATACGAACATCTAGTGGCAGTCCAGTGGTTGTTGGAGCCCTCAAAAGTCTTCACGGAAATAGTCGAAGCTTCACCAAAACCAGCAGTTAGACTGGTAAAGACATTCGAAACTTACCCATTAAACGATATAAAATCTATATAAAGGCCAAACTTTGCAAAAAGGGGTATTATAAAATCACAGATTATTTAGAACACAAAAAAGCTTGGGAATGAGCTGCTCGCTCTGTTAAGCATTATTATTAAGCAATATGCGTTATTATAACGTAAATTATTCTAAATATTTTCATTTTTAATGTCTAGACTTGAAAAAAGACGATGATCCCTGAGTTTGTTTCGGCTATTTCTTTCTTTCGAAATGCCGGCTTCATCTAGTTTAAAAAAAAAAAAGATTTCATTTCATTGACTTTCAAAGCGGACCCCAGACTCCAAAGCTGGAAGGGCTTCGGATGCGACTGGTATTGACGCTAAGGTGATGATGATGATCATCATATTATGCTAAGCCTTTTCCCAATTATTTTATGGTCAGATTCTAGTCTAACATGTTGCAGCTGAATACTCGTACTTTACGTACAAGAAACGACGGCGATACGATACAACTTGGTAAGACCATGGTTATCACACAGTCGCAATAATTACATATTAACGTAATTCACTACACCCCAAACACCTCATAAACATAATCATCAAACACTTAATCTTACTCCATACAATTTAACTCTACACCGTCTCACTCTAATATTTTTTTTAAGTTTGACACAAGGTCAAAATTCAAGAACTTGCTATTCCACTGGGACATCTGACAAAATTGCATTATAAAGGGTGTATCTGACAGCGACGCACAAACGAGTACCATGGATCCAGTACATGATTCTGAACCCCCCAGTGGTGGAATTTTTCGACGGCACGTCATCACGGATTAAAAAAAAATGATATGCAGTTTTTTTCCTTTAAACCTTTCATAATTGCTACACTTTTATGACCCATATTTTAAAGTAAAAAATAATGAATTCGCTAATTACACAAAAAAGCGTAATGGGAACAAAACTCAAAAAACTATCCTATCAGCTGCGGCACGCTTGCAAAGTTCAAAAGCCGAACCGACACATTTTTTTAAACACTGTTATTTCTGTAACCGCTCATTAACGATATAAATGACTATCATAATTTTATTAGTGGCGTACGGTGTAGCCTTCTCGCGAAGTTTGCGTTACGATGTCAGATACACTCTGTATAGCTTACCCTATAGTCGGGCATTGCCCTCTTAGGTACAGGCCTAACCTAATTTGGGGACAGGGTTAAACCTATTGTACCTATTGTAGTGCATATTAATGCACAGGCGACAGCACTTCAAGATACTACAATCTGTCAAATTTCTGTATAAAATTTTCAACCTTATCTCTTAATATCTAAGGCTCAAGTTTGATTAGGAATATTTGGCAGTTTCAGGTAGCTTGACCTGCTGTCGTCCGTAAGCAAAAATTTAAAAATGTGTTTTTCTTGTCCCAATATTTTTTTTAATTTGTATTCACGACCCATAACGCCTGTCAAAGGCTCAATGTGCTTTCCGAGGCTTGGAAGGGTCTTTGTATGCGTAGATGGTCCTCCGTCCACGAATCAACGGAACCCTTATACCTAGATTCGTCATGTCTGTCTGTCCGTCTGTTCGTCCGTATGTCACAGCTATATTTTTCCGTAACTATAAGAGTTATACTGTTGAAACTTGGTAGGTAGATGTATTCTATGAACCGCATTAAGATGATTTGATGAGATTTTGATGCAATAATAAAAAAATAATAATAAATATTGGGGGCTCCCCATACTTAGAATTGAAACTCAATTTTTTTTTTTCATCAAACACATACGTGTGGCGTATCCATGGATAGGTCTTCAAAAATGAGGTTTTTAAAATATTTTTTTTTCTAAACCGAATAGTTTGCGTGACAGACGCTTCCCCAAAGTGGAAAAAAGTTAGTCCCCCCCCCCCCCCCTCCAACTTCTAAAATAAGAAAATGAAAAATCTAAAAAAAGCATATGATGTACATTACTATAAAAACTACCCACGAAAATTGTTTTGAACGTAGTTTTTTTTTAATACCTCGTAAATCGCTTATTACCGCGTAATCTTTCATACAAATAACTTAAATCCTTTAATTTCATAAATCAATGGTACGAAACCCTTTGTGCGTGAGTCCGACACGCACTTGGCCGGTTTTTTCTAATAATAAACTAGTGCTTAACCGCAATTCCGCCTGATGGTAAGCAGTGATGACATTGTTTATTTATTTATTTATTATGGCATTCCACCGATTAATTCACATAAACATAAATAGAAATTAGTCTTAAATACAAAGTTCTACAGTGAATTTACTAATAATAGGTGTGCACAGCACTTACACATGTAGTTAACCTAGGTTTGATAAGTAATTCAACCGATTAAAACAAATAATATTAATAATAATAAAATCAAATGAGTTATTCGATAAATGTGTTTTAAATGTCATACAAACAAATGAACAAATTGAATTAAATTAAAATTGTTTTAAATGTCAAATTTTGAAAATACAAACAAATGAGCTAAATAAATTATGAGATTTGTTTTATTTCTGGATAAGCTTATCAAAAATTGTTTAGACAACTCTTACCTACTTATAGTGACTTAACAGATTGCTCTTAATAAATATTGATTGAGCCGCATCCGAGAAAAGACACCGCTCGTTAAACACCCTCAGCTGCATAAATATCCCATGATCTGCGATAGAACGGTCAGTTATCTCCTGAGTGGTGGAATATCTTATGTGAGAGGGGTAGTTCTAGTGGATCGATAGAGGTTAACTATGCCAGTATACGTTTACTTTGAAGGAGGAGAAATAAAGGATGATGACGGTGTTTGTCGGTGTGATTACATATATACTAATATATAAAGCTAAAGCGTTTGTTTTATGTTTGAACGCGCTAATCTCAGAAACTATTGGTCCGATTTGAAAAATTATTTTTACAGTGGATAACTCATTAATAATAATTATAAACTAGCGCGAGACCGCAATCCAGCCTGATGGTAAGCAGTGATGCGATCGTTGATGGTAAAGCGCGCTAGTTTATTAAGAGCCTATTCACTCAGAAAAACTGAACGAATAGAAAGGAAGACGGCAGTTGAGCGAGGTGATGCAATGTTAAACCCATCAACACGACCAACGATGCTGCGCCAAAGGGAGATTGATCTGAAGACCCTCTACAATTAAACTCCCAACACAACAACATTTGGCGCAACACAACTGCTCAGACCCGTCCTCTGTACGGCTTCACCACACATCATGCCGGAACACGACAAATCGCTTGGCGGCAAGAATTTGTCTGGTGGGTGGTAACTTCTGCCGGCGGCCGATGTTATGGCCTACCACCGAGAAATCCAGGAAAAAACTAGGCTATATAACATGCGACCCACGCTTCGACCAGTAAGAGCGCAGTATATTTAAAAAACATCTCGATACCTACGCGAGTGAAACCGATCTTCATCATGATTATAGTTCATTGCTTTTATACAGTGTGGCGATATCACCTTATAGTTGAACATCATAGTGATTATTTCAAGTTGTTATCAGTCTATTCATTATAATCATCATCAACATTTTTTATCATCCCACTGCTGGGCACAGGCCCCCTCTCATACAGAGAAGGATTGAGCGTAATCACCACGCTCGTTCAATGCGGGTTGGTGATTTCAGACTTAAAGTTCACGTTTCCATAAGATGGTTTCCGTCACCTTGTAATCAGTCATTTGTGTCCAAGATATACTTAGAAACTTTTCTAAGTTATATGCAATTTCTAAGTATATCTTGATACTTAGAAATTGCATATAACTTAGAAAAGTTACATTGGTACTTGCCTGACATAGAATCGAACCCGCACACTCGTACTTGAGAGGTATTTTAACCACTAGGCCGCCATGATTTTCTTTTTTTTTTTTAAATATGTGCCGTCTTTCTCTTCTTGCTTGGCAAGAATTCTTTTTTGCCAGTGTCTATGTATTTCTTTTATCTTTTTCCGCTATATTTTTTGCGGCTTCTGCCTTGTCTTTTCTTTTTCTTTTTTTTTTGGGTTATTCCTTTCCCAAGTCTATTTTCTTTTGTTATTTCTTTTGTCATCTTTCTTTTCATTTCATATTATATTTACAATATTTCTTATATACTACTTATCTCTATCTCACTATACTATACAATGGCGTTTCTTAACCTATTCTTGCCGACGGCACAGCGCTTGGCTGTGCTGCCCTCGTCCGGTTCCTATCAATCGATTGCTTAGCCACTTTGAGGCAGAACCGCTCCAGATACGGCCTGGAGTGCTTGTCTGCCAGGCCGCCATGATTGACACACGATCGGTCTGTTAAAATAATACAATTATCGATTTGACTAAAAAAGAAAATTAAAATTTGTTTTACATAATATAGGCTTAAAACAATAATCACCCTGGATATTAATGCACTAGACACGCGTGAACATAATATACAATTAACAATGCGACTCTTATAACCAAACAGTCACAAATTAGAATAATGTTGTTATACGAAAAATAATCCACCGGCTAGAATGTAAATTGTTATAACACTTATGACAGTATACGTGATTTCAATTTATGTAATAACCAACATCACAAATTAAACTGTATCTATAAAAAAAAATAATGACTTCTGAAAATGTTTTTACAAATTTACTTACCTACAGAAAATGAGTCATTTATCATTTATTATGAATTCAGGATATAATTATAGACTTTTGTGGGGTTCAGAATTATATACCGAATCCATGGTATCACTTAAATATCCCGATCAATCAGCTTATTAATATACCATGCAGCCGCGTAATTAAATTTGTCTGTAATGTTTGCTTAATTTTTTGCAGTGTTAATTAACTCACACTATTTTTATTTCATATAATTGCCTATTTTTTACAATGCATAAATATGTAAGCTGTCACGCCCTTTATGACTGAATGTTTTTTTATTAGATGATAAGTTTTTACATAGGTTCGCGTTTCCATTTCTAATGTTTTATACTTTTCTGGTAGGTAATAGTGACTCCATAGAACGTTTGGTCGTCCAGGGCAGAGTGGACGATCACCGATGAGGTGGACCGACCAAATCAAGTCGGCAGTGGAAGCACCTATTAGTAAATGCTCCAGACTATCGTCCAACAGGCATAGGTGGAGAGAGATCGTGCGGCATGTAACATTAGCGTCTCGGATTCAGTCATAGTGACCACGACCGTTCTGTCAAGAGCGAAACGAAGGAGAAGATATCGCTGTGGCTAGTGGTGTGGTAAATAATTTAATTTACTGTTCTGTGTTTTATTATCTTAGTAACTACACACGCATGTGTTTTGTTTAACTGAACAGGCAGCTGTGCTGCACTTCTTCCCAGCGAAAGCTAGGAAGTAACGAAGTGCGGGTTTAGTAATATAGACGTTCAAAAAGTAATGACTCTTAGTCTAATTTCAATAAATGACTTTTAATTTTGATTTATGTAAAAATTCGTTATTTATTTTAATTTTCATCTGGCAACCATACGTCTGGTTTATTTAAAAAACAGTGGCAGGAACAAGTAGTCTTACATTTTTTGCTGAACTCGGCCTTTTTGGTGCAGCCGCGAGGCACACTTTCCTCCCAATTTCTTACAACGATCTTTATACTTTCTATTTCATTTGTATTTATATATTGATCTGGAGACCCACCAAGACCAAACTCCCGACACAACAACATATGGCGCATCGTACTCGGCACATATCGCAACACAACTGCTCAGACCCGTCCTCCGTATGGCTTCATCAGACATCATACTGGAACACAACGTATCGCTTGGCGGCAAGACATTGTCTGGTGAGGGGTAACTTTTGCCGGAAGTCGATGTTATGGCGTACCACCAAGAAAACTTCTTATTCCTGTTATTGTAATCAATTTTCAGAACATCGATGCTGTAAAAAAATCACGATGAACAGGTTGTTGAAGTGTGCTTAGCTTAGCTGTCATGCCGTCAATATTCTTAATCCCGAGCATTAGTTAGAATAAATGGGTGCTCTGGGGTCCCACCACGATCTTTGGGCCCAAGTCAACTCCACCTGCCAGACCGTGCACCTGCAGACTAACGAACGGGGCGCTGGCGCCGGCTTTCCCTTCGGGGTTAAGTGGTCAGACGGCAGTCGCACTCGTAATTAGTCAAACAAGTCAATCAACAACAATGGACAGGAATATAAGAGAAACGTGACGTCTTTACGTCGGCACCGGCTGTCGCTGAAAACCAGCGCTGGACTCTGTTTCATAGAGTCACAGCATAATGCTGAGCGATAGCCGTTTTGCGTGGATGTGACGCGTGTCAACTATTATCACTCAATTGTTTTTGTACACTTTTTTGTCATGTTTACCGCAAATAAACGTTTTTTCTTTCTTTCTAAACATATGTCACAGCTAGGGCGCTGCCGCAAAACGACGCGCAGGAGCCTCGCCCGACTCCTGTGACCTGTGGGCTAGGGCTACCGCGTCAGAGGCGGACACGGCTGAAGAAGCGAGCCCGAACCAAGAAAATCTGTTTCGCGTCGTGGAACCTTGGCACGCTAACTGGACGCACGACAGCAGATTCCGACTTATTGGGAATGGCTACAAGCTGATCTACACAGTTGGACCTAGTGGGAGAAATGGGGTCGCCGTGGTGTTGTCTGGCGAGCTCCAGGATGACGTCTTGTAGGTGAATCGCATCAGTGATCGGCTGATGTCGTTGCGGGTGCTTGTCAATGGGGTGACCCACTTGATAAGTGCCTACGCACCGCAGGCAGGGTGCGGTGACGCCGAAAGGACGTTGTTCTGGACCCAACTCGAAGGATTACTTCGCGGGATCCCGTTGTCCCAGGGAGTCGTTCTGGGTGATGATTTGAGCGATCATGTGGGTGAGAAGTGTGACGGGTTTGAACATGTTCACGGTATATTTGGGTACGGTAGCCGCAACGCGAAAGAGAACAACATTCTCCGAACATGTGCGGCCGCTGACCTTGCAATCGTGAACACCTACTTCTCAAAGAACAGAAGAGCACCTTGTCACCTACCGGAGCGGACGAAGTGCTACCCAGATCGACTTTCTACTAACTAGGAGGCACCACATCGGCAAAGTAGCCAACTGCAAAGTCATACCCGGTGACAGTCTCACTGTACAACACCGTCTCCTTGTCATGGATATCTGCGCAAAGGCCCAACGCAGACGTGTAGAGCATTGCCCTCGCCAGATCCGGTGGTGACTGCTAGATGAAAACAGGTCCCAGGATTTTGCGTCTGTTATTGGCGACAAGTGCGCCGGTACCGATAGGGAACCTGTTTGGAAACACTGGGACAGGATCCAGGCAGCTATTACTAGGGCGGCGCGGGTGGTGCTCGGCGTCTCCAAGGGCGGCCGCAAACGTGACAAGAGGACCTGGTGGTGGGACGACACAGTCCAGAGGGAGACTAAGGTGAAGAAAGCCCTCTTCAAAACGTGGCAAGCGACCGGATCCCCTGAAGATCGCGACGCAAACAAGGTTGCCAAACGTGCCACTAAAAGAGCTGTAGCCCGAGCCAGACGAGACCACTTGCAACCGCTCTACGAGAAGTTGGAATTGTCTGAGAGGCAAAAGCTCATTTATAAGTTGGCACGTTCCAGGGTCAAAGCGGCACAGGATATATCCAAGTGCCGTTGTGTAAAAGACCCTGTTGGCAACCTACTATTCGAAGACCTCGCGGTGAAGGAGAGATGGCGAAACATATTAAAATATTTATATATAAACAATATATAAAAAACATTTATAAATATAAAAACACATATTTTGTATTATTATTCATTATTCTATATTATTATTATATTGTTTATATATAAATATTTTAATATGTTATTTATATATATATTAATGTTTTGTTATTATTGTATATATACAATAATAATAATAATATAGAATAATTTGGCGCTCGTACTTCCGCGAGCTGCTGAATTAGCAGCACCAAGAGGTGCAGACACCGGAACTATATAAAATCGTTTCACAAAAATTATATTTGTGCATTGTTACTTAGTGTAATATTCAGAATACGTAGTTGGTGTTTAAGTGATCTTTTTAGACCCTATGTATCATTACAAATGTATCATTATTTATCTGTAATATTTCTTTTATTTCATTTTGTACATACCGATTTCATATTTATTTATAAAATATAACATTATTATTATTATTCTATATCCTTTATTTCACCATATTTACATATTAATTTACATTTTTAAATATTTATATATAAACAATATATAAAATACATTTATAAATATATGTTTTTAAACATATTTTGTATTATTATTAATTATTCTAGTATTATATTATAGTCAGATCGGCAGTTGCTTATTGTAAATACTGGTTTTCCATGGAATCCGACAAGACTGAAACCCGACCCCAACATAGTTTGGAAAAGGCTATATATACATCAACATCATCATCATCAACAACCTATTTAACGTCCCACTGCTGGGCACAGGTCTCCTCTCATACAGAGAAGGATTGAGTGTAATCATCACGCTTGCTCAGTGCGGGTTGGCGATTTCAGACTTAAAAATCCAGGTTGCCTCAAGATGTTTTCCTTCACCTTCAGTCAATGGTGTCTAAAATATACTTAGAAAGTACATTATAACTTTAGAAAAGTTACCTGCCTGACCTGGCAAGTACCAATGTATTAATATAGAATAATAATAATATAGAATAATTAATAATAATACAAAATATGTTTAAAAACATATATTTATAAATGTTTTTTATATATTGTTTATATATAAATATTTAAAAATGTAAATTAATATGTAAATATGGTGAAACAAAGGATATAGAATAATAATAATAATGTTATGTTTTATAAATAAATATGATATTGTATTTTATAAATATATATTTTATATACAATAATATTAATATTGAATAATTAATAATAATACAAAATATGTTTTTTTAAAGTTACATTGCTTCCGCTTTAGACGAAGTGGAAGTACGTGTCAGACTGATGATGCTGTCATGAAGCCGATGAGCAGATGTGTTGCGATGTGTGCCGGGTGCGATGCGCCAAATGTTGTTGTGTCGGGAGTTTGGTCATGGAGGGTCTCTAGATCAGTGTCCCTCTGGCTCAGCATCGTTGGTCGAGTTGATTTTAACATTGCATCATCTTGTCCAACTGCCTTCTTCCTTCCTATTTACTAAGTTTTTAAGTCAAAAGGTATACCATACAGCCCTGGCAGAAGAGGAAGCTTTCTTGGCTTAGTTTTCGGCTTTCACATACATTTTGACGTGATAACGTCTATTAAATCGGTATGCTGGGAGTCATTCGCGAAAACTGCGTAACGACCGAATCTGACGCTACACGGAGTCCACGCCTACTAAAACTAACCTTAGCCTTGTAGCTTTAGAGTGCAATATTATTTACCTAAAAGCACGGTTGTAAACAATTAGTAGCAGTTTTTCGCATACATGATTAAAGCATTGATAGCCGAGTGGTGAAACGCTCGGATTAATATCGACTCACTCAAGAGGTGCCGCGGATCGATTCCTGACGGCAACGGACGTTTTTTATCCTTTTTAATTTTTTTTATGTTTTAATTTTTTTTTTGTAATTTTTTTATGTTTTTTTATGTTTTTTTTTTTTGTTTGGACGTTATCACGTTCAAATATCGGCAGTAGACGGAGTTCTACAGACAGCCAATTTTATTCATCAACTAAAAATTGTTCTAAGTGCTATTACTACTGAATTGAAAATTGATATTAGAAACCTGATTACGTCATTACTTTTGCCAAAGTACCGCCGAAAGGAATCTTTCAGCTTTCTCCAAGATTCCGCACGAATTTTCCACTAAAAATTCTTTCTAAATTGAGTAATTAATGCAACTCACGTTGAATACTTATATCAAGTCACAAGAACATTTCCAGAGCAATCGTCTCAAATTTATCACCTTTCCATTGTGACCAAGGGTACGCTCGCTCGTAGTACCTCCGTACCTACTTGTAATTAGATTGCAAATAAATTAAATGCTGGTAAGGCCTAATATTCTAGTGTGAAGGAGGGTAGTCATAAAATTGTGAAGGATGGACGTAGTTATGGCCTGTGCGGTAATGAGTTGGAAGTTCACGAGTTTAATTAGTGATGGCCTCATTTGCACCTAAAATAAATGTTTTTTTTTTTGACTGCCTATTTGCTCTAATAGCCTCAAAGGCTACTGATAAGCATGAAGTCCAGCGTAGTAATTGCGTAACACATTATCAGTGGCAATGGATTCCATTTTATCTATACTTATTATAAAAGGTGTATCTGACATCGACGCACAAACGAATACCATGGATCCAGTACATTATTCTGAACCCCCCAGTGGAAGAATTTTTCGTCGGCTTTTTCATGATTTAAAAAAAATATATATCTAGTTTTTTTCACTACAGACCGTTCATAATTTTTATACTTTTATAACCCAATAAGATTTTAAAGTAAAAAGTAATTAATTCGCTTATTGCACAAAAAAGCGCAATGAAAACAAAACTCGAAAAACTATCTTATCAGCTGATTTAATAGCGTTCACATCAGGGATCGACGTCATAGCTACAAACCCGCACGGCGGCACGCTTGCAACGTTCAAAGGCCAAGCCGACACTTTTTTTTAAACATTGTTATTTCTGTAACCGTTCATTGACGACATAAATAACTATCATAATTTTATTAGTGGCACGCGGTCTAGCTTTTTCTCCGAAGTTTGCGTTACGATGTCAGATACACTCTGTATACTAGCTCCTTTATAGTCAAAATTAAATTTTGTCACATCCTTATGTATTTCATTGTGTGTACACAAATAAATAAATATCAATAGCTTCAACAAACATCTTGCCGGAACACGACGACGTCTGGTGGGTGGTAACTACTGCCGGCAGCCGATATTATGGCTTACCCATACCTTTGTATATGATCTCAGTTTGTTCTGCTGTAGTCCCATCTATATCGCCACATACGAACAACAGCAATACACAAACCAGGATCTCTTTTGTAATCCCCACATAAGTCTAGTCCAAAACTGAATCCTATTTACTACAAATACATTCCATTTAATGCGTCACCATTCCCACAGACTAAATAATACGTGGTTCACAAATTCATACATATTAATATGGAGCAGTACGTGCCAAGCTTTTATTATGTGCGTCAAAATTCTATGACCAAAACGAAAATGAAATGGTTCATGTGATATTCGACCTTTTCGATGTTAATTTATACCCTTTTTTGTTCCCTAATGTAATTACAATGTTCATAACACTTGGTTTTATCCCTTTTTATGGGTGTGTGTTATAATCGTGCGCTGGGTTAGCGGGTTAGAGGTTATTTCGGTCTGGATGTGCGAAATTTTTTCAAAGATATGGGTATATTTATATGCTGTATGAGAGCAACACTGTGTTTTTTGTTGTTTTCTATCAAAGGTGGACCTGGTTTACCAGTTTTAGATGCTATTTCACATGTTGGGCACGGCTTCTGATCTAGCCAGATGCGGCAGATCTGTACTTGGTAATACTATGTATTCATCATCATCATCATTATCAACCTTTTCATCGTCCCACTGCTGGGCACAGGTCTCCTCTCATACAGAGGAGGATTGAGCGTAATCACCACGCTTGCTCAATGCGGGTTGGCGATTTCAGACTTAAAGTCCAGGTTTCCTCAAGATGTTTTCCTTCACCTTCAGTCATTGTTGTCCAAGATATACTTAGAAAGTACATATAACTTTAGAAAAGTTACATTGATACTTGCCTGACCTGGAATCGAACCCGCGCGCTCATATTTGAGAGGCTGGTGTTTTCACCACTAGGCCACCACCACTTACTAGGCCACCACGATTTGTATGTATTACTGGGTTTTAATACAAATTTGATGTAATTAATAAATGATTTATGACCTATCTCGTGGCATTCTTTATCATATTTTCTCTTGTCACTATATGGATAAGATATTGGGCTACAATAATGCTAATATTATGTATTATTTTTCCTCTGTTAAAATACATATCGTAGCTGTTGCCATGGTAAAACTGCTGGTCAGACTTTCGGATTTCCGACGACCGGTAACTACTGTAAAATATCTACAAATGAGTGTGTACACGAAGTATGTAAAGACCCATCTAAAGACCAAGCGCGGTAAGCGTCGCTTATCCTGACCAATTGACATGCGCGGCTGTTATGATTTTAGTCAGCGAGAGTCCATCCAGTTTTAATAAAGGGTGTCTCTGACATCGACGCACAAACGAGTACCAAGGATCCAGTACATGATTCTGAACCCCCCAGTGGGGGAATTTTGCGTCGGCTTTTTCCCGATTTAAAAAAAATAATATAAAGTTTTTCTCACTTTAGACCGTTCATTATTGCTATACTTTTATAACCCAAAAGATTTTAAAGTAAAAAATAATTAATTCGTTAATTACACAAAAAATCGCAATGTGAACAATACTAGAAAAACTATCGTATCAGCTGATTTAATAGAGTTCGCATCGGGGATCAACGTCATACCTACAAACACGCACGGCGGCACGCTTGCAACGTTCAAAAGCCGAACCGACACTTTTTTAAACACTGTTATTTATGTAACCGCTCAGTAATGACATAAATGACTATCATAGTTTTATTAGTGGCATGCGGTCTAGCCTTTTCCGCAAAGTTTGCGTTACGATGGATACACCCTGTATACCGTTATTGCCAAGAAATGACTTTTGCTGACACCATCAAAATCTTGAGTAGCATCTACGTGCCAATAACAAGGCGATTTTATACGGCAATTTATTTTACATCTAACTGTTGCCCGCGACTCCGTCCGCACTTTTATGCACTTAATCACTCTATATACATATCTTCTTCCGAACGCTCGGGGAATACGACCGTTGCCGAACAGTGACAAAGATTTCTATGCGCATTATCACTTTGGGAGAACTGTAATAGTATTACCAAGTATTGAAAATTTGCATTCAGTGAGAATAAACATGATTGGTAGGTCACTAAGACTATTTAAATGTAATATTCTAAAAGAATTGCGATGACACTTAATAAAGTTTATATTTCAACTAAATCGGGCTAAAAAAAACTCACCTTTTTTAATTTAATCGCCAATTTTTTCTCATAATTTTTTTTCTCGGTTTGCCAAATCCATTTTACCCTCAAAAAATAAATATTGACCAGGAAGGACATGCGTCAACTGTGTGAATTCCAAACAGCGTCAGTAAACGTAGGGGCTCTCGATCATTTTACACAATGGATAAATCATAATCGTGTCAGACTTGACGTGGTCGCCGGATATTGGGTAAGCCTAAAGCCGAAATTCAACTCTACGCAAACGCAGACGATAGGGATTCAGTTACGCCCACAGAAAAGGACAAAGGGATTGTTATGCCTATATATTTCGAAGATTACGGCTGAGATTTGTATAGAAATTGCTTGCTGCACTTACAGTATAGACCAAGGCGTAGAATAAGTCAACAACATAAAGTTTTAAGAGCATGTATGTATAGCCACGATTCGCGGTAAAAAGAGTTAGAGACATAAACTTAATTCAAAAGCGATTTATTCCTTTATTTTTTGAATATTTTATGTTGTTACGAATGTAGCATTTTCGAAGTCACAGGTTTATGTAATGTATTTTAACGTTGTATTTGTTAGTTCACGAAAAAATGGCCAAGGAAAATGGCCAAGTGTTAACATATTAGTGCTTGTGACTGTATCTGATGAAATTCAGGCAAAAATAAATCCAAACTCAGGGCGTTTCTGGCTTGGCTTTCCATGATGATTTGATGATTTTTCCCGCGACCTTCATCAGGTCATCGGTCCACCTTGTTGGAGGGCCTCCCTACGCTGCGTCTTCCAGTACGTGGCTGCCACTCCAGAACCTTACTGCCCCATCGGCCATCGGTTCTACGAGCAATGTGCCCTGCCCACTGCTACTTTGATTCAGTGACTTGAAGAGCTATGTCTGTTAGATGACCTGCCCCCTAATCGGCGAACACATTTTTGTCAAATGATTGCGACTAGTTGGGATTAGTTGGTATCGTACGGGCCGCCCATTGGTCCGTTCGGTCCAAATGATCCTAACTAGTCGCAATCATTTGACAAAAATGTGTTCGCCGATTAGGGGGCAGGTGAAGGTCGCGGGATACCAATGGATGCGGGCAGCACAAGACCGCTCATCGTGGAAAGCCTTGTAGGAGCCCTTTGTCCAGCACCTGGACACGGACCTCTATAGGCTGAAGAACAAGAAGAAGAACTGATGCTGTAAAAATCTCAACGTGAAAAATTGGGTAAGTGACCTGTCATCACTGTCAATCCATAACATGTAGCACTAGTTAGTATCACAACTCAGTCCACGCTCACTTTAACTAAGTTTTCACGATGAGATGATTATAGAATAGCACTGCAGAACTAATGTTCCTTACGTTCTTGCTTTCCTTTTACGTTGTTAACACCACTACGATCCGGACGAAGCGTTACGCCTCATCTTTTACGTTGTTAACACTACTAAGATCCGGACGAAGCGTTACGCCTTGTCTTTTACGTTGTTAACACCACTACGATCCGTACGAAGCCTTACGCCTCGTCTTTTATGTTGTTAACACCAGTACGATCCGGACGAAGCGTTACGTCTCGTCTTTTACGTTGTTAACACCACTACGATCCGGACGAAGCGTTACGTCTCGTCCTTTACGTTGTTAACACCACTACGATCCGGACGAAGCGTTACGTCTCGTCTTTTACGTTGTTAACCCCACTACGATCCGGACGAAGCGTTACGCCTCGTCTTCTCTCTTTATACCGCATACATTGAAGAACTGGAACAATTTCTTAATAAACTATCGCGCTTTACCATCAACGATTGCAGCGATTCAGATGATGGCAGCATGTTTACCAGAATAACAATGGGGCGATTCTGTTATCTTCTATTATATCCCATCGAAAAAACTTACATGAACAGAATTGTCAGTAGTGTTACCGGCGCATCAGTTGGAATTAAGGCTCACTCGATGCTACTGGAATACCAAAAATGTCACACCCAAAACTAAACTTCTGTGCCTCTAACGCTGATGCAACATTTTATTAAACACTGATTCTCCCACAAAAGGCCACGTTAATGACTTTATTCAATAAATCAATTTATGAACACAATAGCTGAGCATTCCTATAGGACAAAGGAGTTGCAGTTCTGAATAATGTGAACGAGGCTACCATTGTTGCCTACATTACATTTTTACACGTAAGTGACAATGGGTTGATGGAACTACGCTGGTAGGTTTGGGTCGAATGCTTTTAAAAGCGTATTGTGTGTGTACATTTTTATTTTGTGCGTAAAGCATTCTTCTGATATAATGTATGTTCATGATATTATGTTTTCGTTACCTACATTTTGTGAAGCATGTCGGGCGTGCCAGCGTCGCTTTGAAACTTAATTAAGTGCATTTTGAGGTCAAAATGAACAACACCTTTTCAAAATATATACCACCTTTACAGGAAAAGTGTTATTTGGTTTTTCTGTCAAGGATTCCCAGATCGTGCAAAGTATTATTCGGTTGTTCTGTTAAGGATTCCCAGATCGTACAAAGTGTTATTCGGTTTTTGTATTAGAGATCCCTAGAACGTGCAGTGTTATTCGGTTTTCTTAATTGGGGTTCCCAGATCGTGCAGTGTTATTTGCTTTTTTCTATTAAGGATTCCCAGATCGTGCAAAGATTTATTCGGTTGTTTAGGGATTCTCAGACCGTAAAGTGTTATTCGGCTTTTCTATTAGAGATTTCTCAATAGTAGCCTGCATTGTTAGCTTTCTTTCCTCGCACTTACTATTATTTCATTCTTCTGTTTGCTTATATCAAAAACCTGATTAAAAGTCGAGTGTCTTTATGTTACAGTTACCTACCATTTGCAGTTTACGTCCAAAACAACAAGACACAATCTCGAGCGTGATAGTCAGTTGATTGCAATTCGGTACACAACAAGCTTATCTCATGAGTGCTTTGTCATCGCTGATAGCTTCGAATATACATATGTAGACGTACCTAAGTATTAGAGCTAGTACTAGGAAACGCCGTGGTCACCAAACCGAAATAAAAATAAAATAATTCGATCCAGCCGTCCCTTGCTGTTCACTCCAGCGACGCCCTAAGCCGAGGTCCGTACCCCACAGGGGGTGCCCTTAGTGCGCAGTCGCTTAGTTTTTAGTAGCCCTGGCTGGAGGCTTTAAATTCATTTAAGGCATCCACAGGAAAGTCCGGTTAAGTAGTCACGGCCTCTCAAGGTCAACTACGAGATGCCATATCAAAAAAAAAAAAAAAAAAAAAAAAGTACCTAAGTATAGTTGACTTCGAAATTGCTGCATCACTTTCGACATAATTTCCCAGGAAATGGTAACTTCAGTACCTAATGTCCCTTCACAGTTATTTAACTTATTTATTTATTAAGTAAGGCATACCAACGATATATTTACAAAAACAATAAGTAATCACAAGACTTCAGTTCTGTGTAAATACATTACTTGTAGGCCATGAACAAAATTGACAATTAAACATTAACAGTTCAGTAAATTATTAAAGTATTGGCAACGCATAAAATATATATAAAAAAGGTTTTTTTTTAGATATTGCAAACTAGTGCATGACCGTGATTCCGTCTATGGTGTAAACAGTGATGCAAACTACGTTGATAGCAAACCGCGTTAGTTTATTAAGAGCCTATTCGCTCTAGCCTTGATGGCACTTAAATTGTAGTCAGACGGAAATTTCGCCGCTGGCAAATTGTTCCATTTCATGTAAGCGGTATAAAAGACGAGGCGAAACGCTTCGTCTAGATCATACTCGACGTAAGACGAGTCGTCCGAAGACGGAACGGAGATGGCGGAATTAAATCATGCTTTTGCGGCGCACACTCTCCAAAACTCTCCAAAATGCATCCTATAGAATACCTACCGACATGCTGGCTACTCTATTACTGTGGTCCAGCTTTGGAGACGGTTTGTAACCAAATCTTGTAAATAGAGTAATATGTATTATATTATTCTATTTACAACACAGATTTGGTTTATTTAGTCACATTGCAGTAACGCAATACAACCCTACAAAATTATAATAATGATAGAGGAACACTACAAATACTGAAATATTATATTAAACCATTGTTCTTCTTCTTCTTCGCAGCCCATAGAGGTCCACTGCTGAACAGAGGCCTCCCCCAAGGCTTTCGTTCCATTGGGGGGCATTGTCATAATTCCCACGCTTGACAGGCAGGTTGGGGATCACAGTAATTTGTTATTCCACAGGAGAAGTGCTGTTGCCCGCATCCCTGGTGACAGTTCCCTTAGTCTTACGACATCCACGGGAGGATATGTGATGGTACTATTCTATTGCCGGTACCACACGGGATGTTTTACTAACGAGAATAAACTCACTTAATCACTGTGATTGTGATAGACTATTCAGTGGCAAAGTGAGTCGTTAATAGTGTCGATCCCGAAACAGGCGGAACGCAGATGCCTTGGTTCATGCTCAATGCACACTTCGCCATAGGTTTCATGGAGATTTTTTATTTTTCCGTAGTAAATTAAGAACCTTTATAGTTTCGCCATGTTTGTCCGTCCATCGGCGGATAATCTCAGTCACAGTTAGCTCTATTAAGCTGAAATGTAGTACCAATATGTATGTCAATCACGCCGACAAAGTGATAAAATAATAAAAACAACCGACTTCCAAAAACACTACAACGTCAAAAATAATAAAAACTTGTATATTCGTTTTTGACACCGACTTCAGAAATTAGTTATTTTTTCACTTTGTAGTGTTTTTTGGAAGTCGGTTGTTTTTTTTTTGTAAAAAAGTTTTTATATTACATTTTTAGTTGTGAAAAGTACTGTTCAGCTGTATCCGGTTAGACTGGTTGCTGACGCTAAAATACTTAAGGAAAAACTTACAAACGCACTGGTTGTCCCTACGATTTTTGAAAGTTCCCCTTGATTTCTCTGGTCTTCCACCATCAAACCCTGATATCCTTGTCATGGGACCACCTTGGGAATGTCTTCTTTCCAACAGAAAAAGAATTATCAAAATCGGTTCATAAACGACGAAGTTATCCGCGAATAAACATAAAAAAGCATATATACGGTCGAATTGAGTAACCTCCTCCTTTTTGAAGTCGGTTAAAAAGTGAAAAAGAAAATAATATTTTTTGGGGTACACGTAAAGTGGGTCAGTGATTTTTTTATTTCCGCCCTAACGTGTGATTCATAGTTGGATAGGTGCACAAAATTGAGTAGGAGCTTACTAAAATCATTTTTAATAATGTTAATATAATTTTCGGAAATAATCATTTTTAAAGTAACACAAAAATGCCATGCCTGTAATTTTTTTTTTTTTTTATAAAACCAAACGAAATTTTTATGTAACAACCCTATTTGCATTATCACTGTAATTTTGAAGCTTATTATTATATATTTTGTAACACAATTAGTTACTCCACTCTGCAATTATCTTTTTGTGTTTGTTTGATTGATATTGTTTGGTTTGTTGTCATCTACCAGTGTCACGGGCGCATCACGGATGACAGACGGATCGGATGTCAATTGTCAAATTAAAAATGTGTGTTGTCTATGACTCTGGCTTTGACATCAAGTCATATTTGAGTATAGTTCTTGCAATTTACGAGCGCGCGTGACTCTTGCTTGTGGTATGTTGTGTACATGCACAATGCGTTAGTGTGTGTGCCTGACGGAGCGTTCAGTAGCGAGCGGTCGCCCGCTCAGGTCACTTGTGCTTATTGTTTTTACGTCGCTATCCGCCACGAAGTACCGTCAGCATGTCCAATACCGATAAAAAGCGAAAAATTATTCGTAGTGAGGTGAGTTATTTGAATATGTATTTCTAGCTTTAATTTAATATTAAACTTTTTGTATGGATCAACGATCATGAACATTGTATTATCTTTATTATTTGTAGGGTCGTGCAATTATCGCCAGAGTTTTTCATTTTCTTCAAGAAGAATATAATTTCATGAAGGCGAATAATAATGATAATTGTGATTTGAGTCCTTTGGCTAACGTAAATCAAAATCAATCAAAATCAAAAGTCATTTATTCAAATTAGGCTGAGAATCAGCACTTTTTGAACGTCAATATTACATAAGACAGTCCCCCAAAAACGCCCACCCATCGACACTTCCTAGTGCTTTCGCTGGGAAGAAGAAGTGGCGGAACAAACTCCCCAGCAGCACAGCTGTCTGTTCATTTTTAAAAAAAACATGTCTTTATACAATACTATGTATAGTGATGAACACGATAAAATACAATAACAATGAAATTATTTACCATATGCCAGCTACCACGCCAAAATACCAGCAAAGCAAAACAATATATTTATATTCAAATGAAAATGTAATTAACTAAAACTTGTTACTTAACTAAGAAGCCCCAGGCATAAAGGGCGTGACAGCTTACATATTTATGTAATGTAAAAAAGTAAATTATATGAACTCATATAACGTATCAATAAGCTAATTACTGAGAAAGAACACAAACATTGTCCTGAGTTAATCAGAGCGACCAGCTATTCTTATCATTTAAATAATCATTCACGGAATAATATGCCTTTGAACAAAGCCTGGACTTAATTTGTGCTTTAAATGCATTGTAGGGCAAGTCTAGCAAAGCAGAGGGTATCTTGTTATAAAAAGCTATACCAAGCCCAACAAAAGAGTTATGAACCTTTTGAAGTCGGTGAAAAGGGGCTCGCAGTTTGTCCTTATTTCTGGTGTTAATATTATGAATATCACAGTTTTTGGTGTACACGTGAATATTTTGCCTAACATATAAGATGTTGGCTAAGATGAACTGTGAAGCAACCGTGAGAATACCAATGTCTTTAAACAAATTTCTCAGAGAAAATCTGACACCGAGCTGGTAAATTGCTCGGACAGCTCGTTTTTGAAGTACAAATATATTTTGTATGTCAGCGGCTTTGCCCCACAGTAGAATACCGTAGGACATAACGCTGTGGAAATAACTAAAGTAAACTAAACGAGCTGTATCAACGTCAGTATATTGTCTTACTTTCCTGACGGCGTAGGCGGCCGAACTGAGCCTGAGAGCCTGAACTGAGCGTAAGAAAACGAACCGCCGAAGCAACAGGGGTCAGTGAACGTACTTCTTCTTCTTCTATTTTGAAAGAAGAAAAAGAGATGCCCTCTACATCTGCCAAGTTTCTTTCACCAATGAAAAAACGTCGTAAAAGAAGTAGCAAATTTTATTTTGATAATTTCGACACTAATTTGATTCGAAGTACAATTCAAAATGATCACATCGAATACAAGGAAATTCCAACTTTAAACAAAATTCGGTCAGTTCTCAGAGAAAAGATAGACTTTGACGGGTGTCTAATTCAAATTCAAATTCAAATTCTTTATTTCAGGCAAGGCCCATATATTGTTAGTTAAAAAAAAAAACTTATCCTATGTTAGTAAAAAGAGAAACAGAGTTAAATCATCAGTTGGCGACATGAATATGTGCGCGCACATGTCTGTCTGCCCAGAGCCTAATAAAAGGTCCGTCGACCTTGTCCGCCAGTGTAGCTAGGATACTGTTTGGGCTGCCCCGAAATCGCCGCAACATCGAAGCACACCGTTTGCGAATGATGGCATAAAAGTCATCAATTCGCGCTTCCGCGAACATGCCTGATGCACTGCAAAATCGAGGCAGCCCCAACAACATCCTCAGCGCATTATTGTACTGGACGCGCAGAGCGTTGTAAGCCCTCTGCGTATACCTAACCCACAAGCTGCACGAGTAAAACGACTGGCAGTAAGCTCTAAAGAGCGTCAGTTTTACCTGCTCAGTACACCGCGCAAACCTGCGAGCAAGCATGTTGCATCGGGCTGCCAACGCCCTGCGCTCCCGATCTATATCTTGGTCGTCTGTGAGAGAATCCGTCACCACATGACCGAGGTATTTAAAATGAGAGACCACTTTTAATGGTGTTCCTTGTAACATCACCGGAGGTATATTGGTGGGTATATTATTTCGAACTTTAAAAACCATAATAACACTTTTAGTGGCATTATACCTCAAGCCATGGGCCCCCGCATACCTCTCACACACGGCCACCAACTTCCTTAGTCCACAGATTGATGGGCTGAGCAGCACCATGTCATCAGCATAGCTTATGTTGTTAATCATTTTGCCATCAACAGAACAACCAACCAAAGTGCTACTCAGCTCACCAACCAGCCGGTCTATGTACAAGTTAAAAAGGCTGGGCGAGGTCAACCCCCCCTGCCTCACCCCACACTCCAACCCATACTCTGCTGATTGTGCATCTGCCCATTTTACACAGTTTCTCTGATTTTCATACCAGTACTTAAACAAATGTATAACCTCAGGTGGAAGTTCTGTTTCATCCGACATTATTTGCCACAGAATGTCATAATTCACCAGGTCAAAGGCCCTTGTCAGATCCAGAAAACATCCATAAACAGGTGTCTTCCTGTCTGTGTAGTACAGCACAGTCTGCTTGAGACACAGGATTGCACTTTCCGTCGACAAACCGGTCCTAAAACCAAACTGCGCGTCGTTTAGTTTAATATGCATCTTCAACTGTCTCTCAAGCAGACCATCCAGCACCTTGCCAATAACCGTACCCAGTGAAATAGGCCTATAGTTGTTTTTGTCGGATGAATTACCGGTCTTCTTTTTAACAATAGGAATTACGACAGTTCGTACGAGATCGTCAGGCAGGTAAGAGTGACCCATACAAAAATTGAGGAACATAGCGAGTAGCCTAGGCAAATGCACACCAGCGGACCTTAAATGCTCAACACTCAAACCATCGTGCCCAGGCGACCTACCTCGCTTCATACTTTTCAACGCGTCCTTTACAACTTTCACGCTGAACCTTAAATGAGAATCGCCCTCACACGGGGCCCGAGTGCCTCGCATAGATTTAATTGTAAAAAGCGGAACAACCCTGAAATGGTTCATGAACATGTCGGCTATATCACTGTTCTGTGACAAGCCATCAACGTTTGATGGTAGACTCGGTCTGGGATTCAGAGAATTGGTTTGCTTCCAAAAAGAACTGAATTTCTTTTCTTCGTGAAGGGTGGCAATGATGTCCATTTTAATCTGGGTTTCATTGTCCTGACACCACTTCAACTTCGATTTAAATGTTTGTCTCAAAGTTTTCATTTCCTGATACATAGTGCCCGAAGCAGGTTTTCCGTGCAAGACCCATCTCTGAAAAGCAAACCGCGCCCGAGCATGAACCTCTTTCACAACTTTATTCCACCCAACTATAAATCTATTCTTATTCTTAACAAATGTATTATGACTCGAAATAGCAGCCGCCTGTAGAACACATACAATTTGCTTATACATATCGCTAATTAGTAATCTGTGTTGTTTATTATTACACAACTTGTCACTACAACTCATAAACTGCCTCGGAAAATCAATATCACGGAGGGCCTCATGACAAACCTCAGAGTAGTGACGTATCTGCTCAGAATTTCTAATTCCCCAGATTACTTTATTAGGTTCTACTCTTTTGTTACAATACTTCGACACTAAAACATTAAAATTACACGTAATTTCCAGGGGAAAATGGTCAGACCAGGAAACATCATTAATAACATTAACTTTCAAAATGGAACACTTAGTAACACTTGTAACCAGACAGTGATCCAACCATCTAACGCACCCGTGTGAGTCACTCAAGTACGTAAAGGTGTCTGAACTTATACCAAGTAGATCAAAGTCAGCACAAGAGAAATTAAAATCACAACAAAACTTTAACAATTCATTACAGAACAACTCACCCGGATGCGCGTTAAAATCTCCCAGCACAAATACATTTTCCACATTATTACATTCCACAATCGCATTTATTTCAGGCAAACAGTCTGTGAATTCACTTAAATTATTAGCGTTACTCACTGGCATATAAACCGAAAAAATAAGAATCTCCCGTTTCTCGATCACTAATTTAATTGCGACCACTCGTAGGCTATTACACTGTATAACCGACACACTATCGAATGCACTGGATCTCCATAGCAGAGCCACTCCTCCATATGGTCGACCACGCAATAACTCAGATGATTCAATGGCCGAGACGCCCGAAGAACCAAAGCCAGGGCAGATGGTGTTCAGATAAGTCAAGTCATGTGACAGCAACCATGTCTCTTGTAAAGCAATCACATCCGACGTTACACATAGTTCTCTTATGTAATCTACCGATCTCTTAATTGATTTACAATTGAAGCTTATTAGCTTACATGTTTTCCTATTATTCTCCTTTAAAATATTCATTTTAAAGACTTATTATTCTTCACCGTACCCCGTTCACTTCTTGTCTTAAACACAAAGTATTTCCTAAAATACACACCCTCTGGCCAAATATTATCATTATCAAATAAATCCACTTTATGTTTAGGAATTGAAAACTTATAAGAATCATATTCCTTGGACTGTTTCGTTTCGATCTTCTCCGGAGACACGACAACTTGTAATTTAGTTTTTATGTAACTCGCAATATCCTCAGCTCTCACATCCTTCGAAACATTATATAACATAAATGGAATCTTTAAATCTGCGGCTTTAAAGTTGGTTGTCATGTCAACTGCTGTTCCTTTTCTTCCTGCAAAGCGAGATTGTTTCTTGCGTGATTGTACCACCGTCCAACCTTGAAGCACTTTACGTTCATTGCTCATAAAAATTGGTTATAAATGGCGAAAGATTAGCAGTAACCGACAAGTATTACAAGAAAGGCATGATTTACAATTATGGCGTTTAAAATATTTGAAAAAGATTTCTCAGTGCCGTGCAGAAGGTCGTCCTATTGTTTACACTGACGAAACATATGTTTTAACGTCACACGTTCGACAAAATACATGGGGCATAAAAGATAAAGATACTCCATTTATGAAGAAATTAGGTACTGGGAGCCGGTTTATTATAGTGCACGCAGGTACTAAAGATGGATTCATTCCAAATGCCTCATTGATATATAAAGCATCCTCCACAACTGGAGATTATCACTCAAATATGAGTTTTGAAAATTATAAGAAGTGGCTAGAAGAGAAGCTTATGCCAAATTTGCCAGAAAGAGCAGTTATTGTGATGGATAACGCGTCCTATCATAACGCCCGCAGCAGTAAAATTCCTACATCCAGTTCAAGGAAGAGCGATATGATAAAATGGCTAACTGATAACAGAATTTTATGTGACGAACGATTAAAAAAAATCGAACTCTATGATTTAATAAAAAATAATAAATATCGTTTCATAAGATTCAAAATCGACGAAATAGTTAAAAGCAAGAATTTTGAAATACTACGTTTGCCGCCCTATCACCCTGAGTTGAACTGTATCGAAAATATCTGGGGGATTTTAAAAAATGAAATTGCAACTAAAAATATCGGACAAAATATGACTACTTTACAAAATTTAATATTGATTTGGACTTCGAGTTAACGATTAATTTAGAATCAACTGATAGCGACACTGAAGAGTTTGAAGATAGTGACACTTCTGACGATGAATAATAATTAATTTTAATAAAACTTACTATTAAAATATTTGTTTTATTATCATTGTTGGTTTCAAAGAAAAAATAATTTTAACATTGATTATTTGTATGCTAACCGTAGCGCATCTCTGCGCACGCACACATTTACACGTATACAGATACGACTTGCACACAACTAAGAGCCACGCGCGTTCGTGAATTGCAAGAACTATACGAGAGTTTTGACTGTATTATGTCTTTTTATTATTTTAATATATTTAGTTGTAATGTGCGTTTCGTTTGTGTTTTATAAAAAATATTTCTTTCTTTTCTTCTTGAAATGTGTCTGATCAACAACGCAAATAGGGCAATGAATGCTGTTGAACTGTCAAATCAAATCCATTGGTACTAATAGCGGTCTTGCAACTACCGTGCTGGTTGGTCATTGCAAAAGGAAGTGTAAATATACGTTATTTTTTTCTTTTTACGAAAACTGAATGTAATTTGTTGAGAATAAACAACTGAATCGATTCCAATCATTTTTGTACCATGTTATACCAAATATATTTAGAAATTGTTGTAGTGTGGTTACCGAACGCACAACATAAGTCACAGCAGATCGTGGTACTTGGCGCGTGCACATAGTGGGACTGCCCAATCTGTGCAGGGGCGCAATACTTTTTAAGTAAAATCAACATGTTTAAAGTAAAATGTACTACATTTTATTTCATCACTTACTACTGAATTTACAAGTAAAGTAAGTAAATAATAGTATTTCACCTACACTTGACCGTTACGATTATCCAAAGCCTGCAAGTGTGATGAAAAATGGCTAAGCTATTGACTGCTGTGCTGCGCACGGAATAAATATTTGTTTTTTTTTTTTTAATAATTATAAACTAGCGCTTGACCGCAATCCCGCCTGATGGTAAGCAGTGATGCGATCGTTGATGGTAAAGCGCGCTAGTTTATTAAGAGCCTATTCACTCAGAAAAACCGAGCGAATAGGAAGGAAGACGGCAGTTGAGCGAGGTGATGCAATGTTAAACCCAACAACACGACCAACGATGCTGCGCCAAAGGGAGATTGATGTGAAGACCCTCCACGACCAAACCCCCAACACAACAACATTAGGCGCATCGTACTCGGCACACATCGCAACACAACTGCTCAGACCCGTCCTCCGTACGGCTTCACCAGACATCATGCCGGAACACGACAAATCGCTTGGCGGCAAGACTTTGTCTGGTGGGTGGTAACTTCTGCCGGCGGCCGATGTTATGGCCTACTACCGATGACCTATAAGTAGTTGTTCCGTGTTCTATTCTATCTATCGATATTTATGTATGTGAATTTATATGTTTGTAAACGCACCCACGACACAGAAGAAATTCCTAGTGAGGGGCAACGTTTAAAAAAAAAGTTACAACAAATAGAAATTATTATACATAAACGCAAAACGACGCTACGTATTTCGGGTTTCGCATATAAAAAAAAAAAATAACGTTGTAGAAATAGGAATGGCTTTCATATTTATAATTCAACAACATTCATTGCGGCATTTACTTTGTTATGCATTTTTTTTTCTAACGTAAGAAGCAATAGATTAGCAATACTCTTGAAAATGATTCAGATTGTGATTGATAGTGTGTAACGGAGTCAGGGCACAGGGGAACTATATCTCAGCGATTTATCACTCAAAATGGCGATCAATCAAAATCAAAAGTCATTTATTCAAATTTGGCTGAAAATCAGCACTTTTCGAACATCAAATTTACATAAGACAGTCCTTCAAAACGCCCCCTTGTCTACTCTACCTGCCGATAAATTCTATTAACAACTCATCCTGAAAGGCTCGGTGAAATAGGCGTGAAGTGAGGTGCTTCACACCAGCATAGCTTCTAATGTCATACAAGGTACAGGTCCGTTCGTCTGTGGAGTACTGCAGCCACCTGGCTACTTTGGATTCAGTGGAGAATCATGCGAAGAGGCTAATTGGTGATCCATATTTAGTTCAAAACGGTCTCCAAAGTCCAGAGCACAGGCAAAGACTAGCCAGCCTGCCGGTGTACTGTAGAATGCATTTTGGAAAGTATACGAGGGAAATGCATTCTTTAATTTCCCTATTTTCGTTCCATCATCGGACGACCCGTCGTACGGTGATTTTCCACCCTTATGTTGTTGACACTACAACTATCCGAACGAATCGTTTCTCCTCGTCTGTTATACTGCGTACATCGAGGGACTGGAACACATTATCGTTGGACCACAATTTAAGTGTCTTCAAGGCTAGAGTTAGCGATTGCATCACTGCTTACCATCAGCTGGATAGCAGTCAAGCACTAGTTAATAATTTATTTAAAAAAAAAGTATCATTTCAACAAATGCTTAGGAATTGACACTATTCACAGCTCATCAGCTCATCACTATTCTCAGCTCGCAACCAAGTTCGATGAGTATTTTATTTACACACATACATAAGTTAGACAAAAATTCGAAACACACACACTATTTATTACACATGATATTAAGATTATTGAAGCATGATGGTAGCAACACATTGCTCTATGCAATGAACTAATTAAGGAGGTCGGAATGTACATTATTATGTGGACTTCTATCCAAACGGTCAATCGTATTATATATGAATCCCAATACCCAATTCACTCAATAAAGCTCCTTTTTAACCCATTTTGTACGGGTTAAGTTTAAAGAGATGTGTCCTTCTTTCACAATCTTTTTTCTTCCGACAGCCTCCGTGGCGTAGCGGTAGCGAACCCCGCATCATCATCATCATCATCATTTCAGCCGAAAGACGTCCACTGCTGGACATAGGCCTCCCCCAAGGTTCTCCACGACGACCGGTCCTGCGCCTCCCGCATCCAGCGGTTTCCCGCGACCTTCACCAGGTCGTCGGTCCACCTTGTCGGGGGCCTACCCACGCTACGTCTTCCGGTGCGTGGTCGCCACTCGAGAACCCGTCGGCCCCATCGGGCATCGGTCCTACGGGCAATGTGTCCAGCCCATTGCCACTTCAGTGTTGCAATTCTTCGGGCTATGTCGGTTACTCTCGTTCTTCTGCGGATCTCCTCATTCCTGATTCGATCGCGCAGTGAAACCCCAAGCATAGCCCTCTCCATTGCCCTTTGAGCGACTTTGAGCCTTCTTATAAGGCCCATTGTTAGCGACCACGTCTCGATTCCATAAGTCATCACTGGCAACACACACTGGTCGAAGACTTTTGTCTTGAGACACTGCGGTATTTCGGACGAGAAGATTCTACGTAGCTTCCCGAAAGCAGCCCAGCCGAGTTGGATTCGACGATTGACCTCTTTCTCGAAGTTGGACCTTCCTAACTGGATAGTTTGTCCCAGGTACACGTAGCTGTCAACAACTTCGAGAACAGAGTCTCCAATCTTTATAGGAGTCGGTACAACATGGGCATTAGACATGATTTTCGTCTTGCCCATGTTCATTTTAAGACCGACTCGCTTGGAGGCCCTACTGAGGTCTTCGAGCATCCCCGCATGAATATGAATATTTGCACTGGTCTGGTCGAGCCTCGGAAAGCACGTTAAGCCGTTGGTCCCAGTTGCCATACAAACATCTGGTGGCAGTCGTTACGGGTTGTTGGAGCTCTCAAAAGTCCAACAATTGGTCTAACTGCAATGCTTTCATATTGATTCCGGGTTGTGGAGGTCAGACGGCAGTCGCTTCACGGAAAATATCGAAGTTTAGCCAAAAATCAGCAGTTAGACTGGTAAAGCGGACCCCAGACATCAAAGTTGAAAATGCTTCGGATGCGACTGTTATTAACGCTGAGATGATGCTGACTAATCTGGCATTTAGTATATTGTGATTTCATTTACTTAGAATAGGTTTTTGAAATTACAAATCAATATCTAGTACTGTAAAAAACGAACTTTAGAGGTATATTTTCGTAAAAATTGCCAAGAAGTTTAAACTTTCCTATGGACCGCAAGTTCCCAGTAAATAGAACTAAAGAACTACTAATATCACCCTTGTTTTATCCACATTAGATCATTTAAAAAAAAGTCCAATAACAACACCACGAAAACTGTTTTTTCTAAACAAAACACATTAGATCATTTAAAAAAAAAGTCCAATAACAACACCACGAAAACCACAAACCACATACCTTTGCCAAGCAAATAGCTCAGAAAAAGCGCTGCACAGATATACCCAGACAAGTTGTTGCAGTTTGTCGGCGACTGTACCCGACTCCTTGGGGAAATCTGGCGCTGAATACGTACAGCCGAGTCCAGTGACGCCCTACAAATATGGGAATTAGTATGATAGCTTTTATGTCCAGTCGTTTCAAGGATAGAGAGTATGTAGAACTATATATATATAATATATATATATATATATATATATATATAATTATAAACTAGCGCTTGACCGCAATCCCGCCTGATGGTAAGCAGCGATGCGATCGTTGATGGTAAAGCGCGCTAGTTTATTAAGAGCCTATTCACTCAGAAAAACTGAGCGAATAGGAAGGAAGACAGCAGTTGAGCGAGATGATGCAATGTTAAACCCAACAACACGACCAACGATGCTGCGCCAAAGGGAGATTGATCTGAAGACCCTCCACGACCAAACTCCCAACACAACAACAGGGCGCATCGTACCCGGCACACGTCGCAACACAACTGCTCAGACCCGTCCTCCGTACATAGTTATGCAAAATGGATCAAACCTACAAAAATCGTTTTTTGAGTTACTGTCATAAATGTCTAAAATCTGCAGATCAGCTTTAGTATATGCAAAAAATATCAAAGCCGCAAAAAAGCACAGGGAAATACCCATTATTTAAAAGGAAATTTAAATCTACTGTCATGTAATTTTAATATATAAATTTTACTTCAAACTCTATTTTCTCAAAAGCAAGTTTGCTGGCAGGATCCTTTTTGCATAACTACGTCCAATTTATAGGGTTACTGTATGAACATTTTAATGGTTGTTAACCCCTCTATTCATAAACGTTGCTTAAAGTGAACTTGTGATTAGTGAATATTTAACCACACATTTTTGACGTTTTAACGTCACTTAGTGTTTAAGGGGTTTATTCATCAGCTCGCCGCCCGGTAAGGACCAGGCCCGAGTCGACGATGCGTCGTGTTTCATGCGCTCCTCAAAGAGATGTCAGCACATCGTGACGGGGTCCACGAAAACCGATGCCTCCTGGGTCAGGGCTGCGGGTTGGTTAAACAAGAAACCGCGGCCCTGGCCGTCGCACAGGCAAGTAAAGAAACACGGGTGGGTTTTAGTCAGTAAAAGT
Source organism: Sesamia inferens (assembly GCA_037179545.1). Taxonomy (NCBI): domain Eukaryota; kingdom Metazoa; phylum Arthropoda; class Insecta; order Lepidoptera; family Noctuidae; genus Sesamia; species Sesamia inferens. The sequence goes on along the minus strand of CM073937.1, from coordinate 6,316,586 downwards.
CTGACACACCCTTCCGCTCCACCCAGAGCGGGAGAAGTCATTTGATGATTTCCCATCCCAACAAAATAAAGGGGGTTTATTCATAAACGATGATTAAAGTTAAGTGACGTTAAAACGTCAAAAATGTATGGTTAAAAGTCACTAATCCCTAGTTAACTTTAAACAGCGTTTATAAATAAAGGGGTAAATGTCTAACTGAATGAAATTTTGTGTAAAAAATTTGAAAACAATCACAGCTCGGTAACCGTATAATTTTAACCCCTAGTTAACCGAGCTAATGACTTCTATAAACCCTTTCAAGGAAACTAAGTTTGCCCATCACCTTATAAATAGAGATGTGGTGGTATCTACAACGCTACACGCAAACAACGAGCTACACTGACGTCATGCAAATTCTACATCTCGCAAGCGGAGTTTACTGCGCAACTAGCATACATACAAATTCCCGATATCAACCGTCGGACAATTGCTCGCCAGACACAACACCCATCTTATCGGAGTATCCTCCCTTTTCCATGCAGGATGAACATTACTCCCTCGTGGCTCTTATACAATATGTAAAGAAAACCCCGTCCGACCCATGAGGATAATAAAGGTTAGGTAAACACATTTAAATCGAAGATACCAACTACAATCAAAAAAATTGTTATGAACTCAGAAATTCTACCATGTCTTACATATGGCTGTCAGACTTGGGCGTACAAATTAAAAACAATTAGAAAAATACAAACCACACAAAGAAAAATGGAAAGAAGTTGCCTTAATATAAAACTCAAAGACAGAATTAGGAATGCAGATATCCGTAACAAGACACAAGTAACCGACGCGTCAACCTTTGCTTTACAAAGAAAATGGAAGTGGGCCGGCCATTTAGCAAGATACACAGACGACAGATGGACCTTACGATCGGTAAGATGGAACGGGCCGCAAGGCACCAGAGCTAGAGGCCGCCCAAGCACCAGATGGGCCGACGATATTGTGGCGATAGCTGGTCAAGGCTGGTTGAATACTGCTTTGGATAGAGAGAGATGGAATACCTTGGAGGAGGCTTTCACCCGAAGGGGGTTCATACAATAAAGTCACAAATTAATCATAGTACCTAAAATATTAGCTCATAAGTAACACTTAACCTTATTGTAAGAAATTTCAAATAAAGCTTTATTTTAAACACATGACCAAATAAAATATAAAATTTTACATAATCATCATAGTAACAATACTAATGAATTTTGAAATAATCCTTTTTTTCCGCGAATTAATTCCAACTTCCCCAAAATTTGGTAATTTTAAAAAAAGTGACAACACGGTATTTTTATGAGCGATGCGACCACGTGCCGCGTGCCCTGCCCGCGTTCGCCCGTGCCTGTATTGCCTACCGCGCATGTATTATGTTACCTCCTTTTGCAAAATAATATAGCGGGATTTTTTTTAAGTTTAGCCCTGCTTTGTAGGTATTAGTAGAATCAGTTATCGATACCTAACAACACCTTCACGGATCGGACAGGTTTTTTTTTACATATTGTATATGGCATTTTCTATTTTTAGTATAGTAATAGATATTACGATTACATGTACGGCTGCGTAGCATGGACTCTGAAAGAGGACACTACACGACACTTGCAGGCTTTTGAAATGTGGTGTTACCGTCGTATGTAGCGCATAAGCTGGATCCAAAAGGTCAGAAATGACACCGACCTTCAGCGCGTTCAAATGACCGAAAGTTGTTGCCCACCATAAAGAAACGATAGATTATCTCGGCCACGTGCTCCGACACGGTAGATAGGCGCTACTCCAACTCATTAAGATGGGCAAGATAGAAGGAAAAAGGCGCGCTGGACGAAAGAGAAAGTCGTGGCTGCGTAACATCAGGGAGTGGACCGGCATTACTTCCGTCGAAAAACTGTTCCAACTCGCGGTTGACAAGCTGATGGCCAACCTTCGGGATTGAAGAGGCACAGGAAGAAGAAGAAGAATAGATATTGTTATTTGTCTCATTAATAGGAAGACTATTGAGGTTGAAAAGATTTTTCTCCTACCTGTACAAAAAACGTGTATACGTTGATGTTACATAATTGACTTTTAGAATACAATCCCGATGCATTGGCACTTCTCGGAACTCGTTATAAAAACATGTTTTTCACAAATACGCTGTAGTTGAATTTTAATGGCTAATTTAAACTTAAAGTTAGTGTTAGAAGAAGTCATTACTACCGTATTTAATACAATAGGTATAATTGCTGTTCTGTATAAGTCTACAAACAGGTATTATTTTGATGATCAAAGTTAAAGGGGCTTACATAAAAGTTTACGAAAAAAAATATATCTAAAAATAAAATTGCGAAAAATTATTTCAATCCGATTAAATGAAAGCTTCCCTCGAATCAACCCGCAGGGTAATTGCATTGCACTCTAACACTAGCAACGGGTTCATTTTTACAGTTTCAAACATTCATCATTATTAATGTTATTGAACACTTGAGCAGAAGAAACATTTTTCAAACATATGAAACAATGAATTAGCGATATGCCTCAAACTGATTAAAATTTTTTTGGCCAAACATTAGAAATCCTAAAGCAAGGCAACATTTAAAAAAAATCGGCCAAGTGGGTGTCGGACTCACGCACAAAGGGTTACGTACCATTGATTTATGAAATTAAAGGATTTATTTGTATGAAAGATTACGCGGTAAAAAGCCGTTTACGATTTATGAGATATTAAAAAACACTACGTACTAGATCTCGTTCAAAACAATTTTCGTTGGTAGTTTTTATAGTAATATACATCATTTTTTTTTTTTTTAGATTTTTTCAATACTTATTTTAGAAGTTAGACCAACTTTTTTCCTCTTTGGAAGCGTCTGTCACCCAAACTATTCGGTTTAGAAAAAAAATATTTTAGAAACTTCAATATCATTTTTGAAGACCTATCCATAGATACCCCACACGTATACGTTTAATGAAAAAAAAATTGAGTTTCAGTTCTAAGTATGGGAAGCCCCCAATATTTTTTTTTTTATTTTTGCATCAAAATCTTAATCCGGTTTATAGAATACATCCACCTACCAAGTTGCAACAGTATAGCTCTTATAGTTTCGGAAAAAATGACTGTGACATACGGACGGACAGACGGACAGACAGACAGACACACATGACGAATCTATAAGGGTTCCGTTTTTTGCCATTTGGCTACGGAACCCTAAAAAGAAATACGTCTTAGGAATCTTCAAAGCCCAAACAAAAATCTTGTTTCACTGCGTCATAAGAAAAGAATCAGACTTACCAGAACAAATCTTGGGAATTCTTTCCTGGTTTGTCGTAAACAGACACTAAAAGCCACCTGAAACTCCCCTTCTCCAATTTCACCCCCATTGTCACGTTCCCCTACCTTTTAAACAATAATGAACACCTTATTTCGTGTCTTTGATCGCGTTACTACCAACCGTCCAAAAATGAAACATTTAATTTGCTAATTAATTGCAAAATGGCGGGAGCAGTGAATCGTATAGCGAAACTAGATGTCGAGTTTTAAGAAATTGGATTAACGTTCTACAGGTTGGTTAAGAAAATAAATGATACTTATTTAAATAATATCAAGACTTGGTATTTAGTAAGATGCAGAGCCATAAATCTAGACTTATAAGGTTTAAAGGATTTTGAATGAAGTGTGACAAATTTATGCATGAATCTCGATTTAAATAAAGAATGAATGACACATTCTATTCTAACTTTAAATCTCTGTTTCAAATCGAGATTTATGGAAAGATTTTCTTTTTTTAAAAAAAACAATTCTCCAGACGTGTCCCCAATATATTTGAAGTAACACTATTCGCACAGATGGTTTCTAACCAGGACTACACATATACCCCCTTATTCATAAACGCTGCTTAAAGTTAACTAGTGATTAGCGATTGTTTAAACATACATTTTAGACGTTTGCACGCCACTTGATTTTAATTATCGTTTATGAATAAACCCCTTAAACACTGTGGTGTTTATTCATAAATGATGGATAAAGTCAAGTGACGTTAAAGGTAAAAAACTTATGGCTAAAGAATCGCTAATCACTAGTTAACTTTAAGCAGCGTTTATGAATAAGAGGGATAATTTATATCCCATTATTTCTACAGGATCGACACTTACGCGGCTGAAACCGCGGGACGCAATTCGTCGAATTTAATTTGCGCATAGTCACTCTAGGGACGGTATTCTATCCACGTTGTCTATGAAGTTACCGTGACATAATTTTAAAAAGCGAATCCATTTATTTTAAAAATAGAATGGTGCTTGGTATTAAACATGATTGTGTTGTTGACAGCATGAAGTTTTGAACCTCCGTGGGTGTTTCGTAGTATTTCTGTATACTTTATTAGTCATTTAACAGTAAATACAGTCACCATTATAACTCCGCCCCTAATACGACTCACTGAGAATGAGACCGCAGAATAACATAGCCCGTTTTAAAAATCAACATCACATTTCACGAGCCATGCATATTTTTGGAATGATCTGAGCTGATAGCTGTAGTTTAAAACTATCAAAATATCGCGTTGTTGTGTTGGGAGTTTGGTCGTGGAGGGTCTTCAGATCAATCTCCCTTTGGCGCAGCATCGTTGGTCGTGTTGTTGGGTTTAACATTGCATCACCTCGTTCAACTGCCGTCTTTCCTCCTATTCGCTCAGTTTTCTGAGTGAATAGGCGCTTAATAAACTAGCGCGCTTTACCATCAACGATCGCATCACTGCTTACCATCAGGCGGGATTGCGGTCAAGCGCTAGTTTATAATTATAAAAAAAAAAGTGCCTGATGTGGTTTGAACCTACGATCCACAACTTGTACCACTGCTCTTATTGAATTAACAGTTCGTGAACGAACCCATAAGATAAATAAGGAAGTCGCGCTACATTCAATTATTGTTGCTAAGCAACGGTACGCTTCCCTTACTTCACTATTAATTTACATACTTGGGTTTATTATTATGTCAGTATATAGTGTTACAAGATAGTGTTATGGACTAATTGTGTTAATTTAGCCTGTCATAATTATACTCTAATGTCAAGTTCAGTAAGAGACCAACTTTGTTTACTGTCACTCATGGTCATCATCGTCATTTAAAAGAAAGAATAAAGAAAGAAAATACATTTATTCAGCACAGACTTAAAGATACACAATAAGTACATCTAGCATAAACACACATCAGGTAGAAACAAAATAAAAAATAAAATAAAAAACCAAATAAAAAACTAAAATAAAAAACTAAACAAGAAGTAAAAAATCCCTGTTTAAAAATAGCAGCAAAGTATGCCTCGTGGCTACACCAAAAAGGTCCAGTTCAGCAAAAATGCCAGACAATTAGTGCCTGACGCTGGTTTTCAACTGAACCTGATGTGAGGTGAGGTGACGAATGTAAATCAATTTTATATAAACAGCATAGCGCGTGTATGCATTTAAATAAAAATAAATGCTTGTTAGATAGAACGAAATGATTACCAGTATGTGCAAAAATAGTGTGAGATTGACTAATATTGCTAAAAACTAATAATAAATAAACTAATGAAAGAAATACTGACAAATATAGGTAATGATAGACTATTCAGCCAAAGGACGTCCACTGCTGGACATAGGCATCCCCCAAGGATCTCCACGATGACCGGTCCTGCGCCTGCCGCATCCAGCGGCTTCCCGCGACCTTCACCAGGTCGTCGGTCTACCTTGTCGCTACGTCCTCCGGTGCGTGGTCGCCACTGTAGAACACATCGGGCCCATCGGACATCGGTCCTACGGACAATGTGTCCGGCCCACAGACACTTAAGTATTACTTACAATTGTTCGAGCTATGTCGGTTAGTTTCATTCATCTGCGGATCTCCTCATTTCTGATTTGATTACGCAGTGAAACTTCAAGCGTAGCCATCTCAATTGCCCTTTGAGTAACATTGCTTTCTTATCAGGCCCACTGTTAGCGACAACGTTTAAGAATCTATTCACTCAAAAAAACTGAGTGAAAAGGAAGGCAGTTGAGCGAGGTGATGCAATGTTAAACCCAAAAACACGACCAACGATGCTGCGTCGGAGGGAGATTTGATCTGGAGACCCTCCACGACCAAACTCCCGACACATCATTATTTGGTGCATTGTACCTGGCACAGATCGCAACACAACTTCTCAGAGTCCCCTCCTCCGTACGGCTTCACCAGATATCATGCACACACGAACATAAACACGACGAATTGCTTGGCGGCAAGACTTGTCTGGTGAGTGGTAACTTCTACCGGCAGCCGATGTTATGGCCTCCCAATGGCGTCTTAGTGCTAGCCCAGTTACAAACATCAATATTTCACTAAATTACCAGTATACATAGTTACAAGTAAAACGAAACCTAATAATTATGTTGTTGACTCAGAGTAAAGCGCCATTTTAGCGACCTCCACACTGTGGTAGCTAAAAATACGCTTTTATACACTAATATAATAATGCGACGGTTTCATATCTCGGACCACCTACCTAACTGTAGTCAAATGATAAGTTTTAGTACTTATTTAACGTTAAAGAGATATGTTTATGCAACACACGAACTGACTGCATTGCTTGTATAGGGGCATTGTGACTACATAATTGCTACATATTTCCACGTATCCTTTGTCTTCATTCTCTTGCAGTTTTATTACATTGCATAAATTTGTGAATAGTCTATATAGTTTAAATTTTGATGCATTTCAAAACGACTATATTTACTAATATATAAAGCTGAAGAATTTGTTTGATTGTTTGTTTGAACGCGCTAATCTCAGGAACTACAGGACCGATTTGAAAAATTATTTTTGCGTTGGATAGCCCATTATTCCAGGAAGGCTTTAGGTTATATAACATCACGCTGCGACCAATAGGAGCGGAGCATAATCAACTCCACGCGAACGAAGTCGCTGGCGGCCGCTAGACCAAAATATAGCCCGATAATCTCTCTGCCAACCAGTATTGGTATACAGAATGGCAGAGAGATTAAAGCTCTCTTTATAAGTGCATAGGAAATTGTGTGTTAGTATGGTAAAAAAAGAAGATTCTTTTTTTTTTCATAATTGCATGCTTGACCGCAATCCCGCTTGATGGTAAGTAGTAGTTCAATCATTGATGGTAAAGCGCGCTAGATTATTAAGAGCCTATTCACTTTAATCTGAGTGAATAGGAAGGAAGACGGCAGTTCAACAAGGTGATGCAATGCTAAAACCAATAACACGACCAGCAATGCTGCGCCAGAGGGGGATTGATTTGGAGAGTGCGGGGACGCCCGAACTCAGGAGGATCGCCATCGGGTCCTCTCGTCCGGTGCCAACCGGCACGATGGGGTCACCCTGGGGTTAATCGCAGTTTTCGGAGGTTTGGTTTGTGATGTTTCTACGTGAGTTCCCAGTTCTTTTCCTGCCTAACCTTTAAAGGATTTGGACGTAATGTTAAGTTATTTGTGTTTTGTCATAGTTTTCCTCTTAATATTAATAAAAAACGTGTTTAACCAAATATGTGATAATGTCATTCCAGTGATTTATTTTGGTGACCACAAACGATACTTTTAATTTCTCTTGAATTTCTCATTTCCTTTTTTAGGCTCGACTTGCTCTTAATAAACTTTCTCATTTCAATGAAGTGCCCTCACTAATATTATTAATAAGTATATTTAATCTAAATGAGTCTTCTCTTATAAATAGGCAACGTAATATTTATAAATTAATTAAATAGGGTAGTTGACTAAAAAAAAATAACTAGTCCGTCAGTCAGATTTCCAAAAAATAATAGACACGTATTTTTAAACGGTTTTATTTAGCTCAGCCCGGTTCATTCATTCTTGGGTCAAATTTAGTAAATCAAATTTCACCCTCTTCCTGTCAACCGATTAATCTGAAATTTTGTATACACTTTGGATTTTGGTGACAATACAATTATATTTATTCATTATCATTATAAATTCAACATGGCCGCCGCTACAAAATGGCGGACAATTTAGGTTTTATTAATCCCATCAATATGGGTATCAAATGAAAGGGCTCAACAAGCAGAATACAATATACTATAAAAAAATTAAATCCAAGATGGCGGCCTCTACAAAATGGCGGAAAACTTAGGTTTAATCAATCCTATCAATATGGGTATCAAATGAAAGTGCTCAACTAGTAGAATATAATGTACTATATAAAATTAAAATCCAAAATGGCGGTCTCTACAAAATGGCGGATAACTTAGGTTTTATTAATCACATCAACATGGGTATCAAATGAAAGGTCTCAACAAGTAGAATACAGTGCACTATACAAACTCAATATTTAAGAAAGGCGCAGCCACTAAATGGCGTATAATAATAAGTTTTAAATTTAGAAATTGAATCTGTAATTTAGGTATCTGATTAATCCAGCCTGAATCTACCACCCAAGTGAAGATTTTGTATCGTGTTGAGGACTGTGTGGCGTTAGGGTGGCTAAAAATGATACGTCGTTAGCGGTACACCACCCAAGTTAAGGTGAAAGGTTAAAACGCGCCGAGAACTGTATGGCATTAGGGTGGATAAAAATGATATGTCGTTAGCGTTTTCCCCTCAAGACTCAGGCGCATCTTGTTGTACATAGCCTTGCCCCTTTATTTAAAATATTCATACTCCTTGCATTGAGGTGACCAAGGCGTCTATGCCACAACATAGCAGTCTCTTTGGTGGTAGAGCAAAGAGCTTGAGAACTCTTTACATCAAGTTTAAACATGCCTCTGTAGTGTGAACCTGAAGCAATGACATTACCTGTCACTTGACAACTGCCACTCAAAGATATGGTAGCCGCTTGTGATGTAAATAAAACATCATACCCCTTATTTACTAATTTACTGACTGATAGTAAATTAGTTGCAAGGTTGGGAACGTATAAAACATCAGAAACTCTATTTACATTGTCAGATATATTAATATTTACAGTACCTCTGCCTTGACTCAGGAGTTGCTCTTTATTAGCAACAGTGATTGGAGTAATATGGGTGGACAAAGTCTCACGTTTTCCCCTCAAGACTCAGGCGCATCTTGTTGTACATAGCCTTGCCCCTTTATTGGACCTGTGGGGGGGTCGACCGTTTAAATGTCCATTACTCGTGGGAACAAAATGTTAAAAAAACATATAAAAAATATAAACATAAATAAAACAGAAACTGCAACACAACGTAAACGAAGGCTTCAAAAAGCGAAAGAAAAGTATAAAGCAAAACGAGCTAAAGAAAGTGAAGGTGATAGAAATAGTCGATTACAGAAACGACGGGAAAAATTAGGATCAAAAACACCTGAGCAATATGAGGCCAGGTTAAAAAAGCAACGTCAGCGATATACACAAATGACGGCGTCAGAAACGCCTGAAGATCATGAAGCCAGCTTAACAAAGCAACGTGAGCGATACACACAGATGATAGCATCAGAAACGCCTGAAGAACATGAAGCCAGGTCAACAAAACAACGGGAGAGATATAGAAAGATGGTAGCGTCAGAAACGCCTGAACATCACGATACGAGGTTAAATAAACGACGAGAGCGTACCCAGCAATGCAGAGCTAATAATCTGCAGGCATTCGAGAATGCTATTAACACAATTTGTATACATGTTTGTGATATTTGTACCAAACGTTGTTATCCTAATCAAGTTCGTACAGTTCAGTACAACGCTGCTGCATTAACATACTTACCTATGGAGTTAATTTCGAAAATATCATTGTTATTATGTTCCCGCTGTCAAACACATGTTACTAGTAATAAAACAACAGCACCACCAAAAGCTTACTGGAATAATCTGGATCCAGGTTCTATACCAGACGTTATTCAAACATTGACACAGGCGGAACAACGTTTGCTGTGCAGAATTATTCCCTTTGTTAAAATCGTGAAATTTAATGGCCTCTATGGGCAGTACGGTTTTCGTGGACAGGCAGTTTTATTTGCCCAAGATATCTTTGAAGTCAGTGAAAGACTGCCTAGTATGCTACCAAGATCTGCAAGCCAGGTAGGCATTATTGTAGTAACCGAACGATTAGAAAATTTGAACATCACCAGGGAATTCACAATATGTCGCGAAAAAGTCTATAGTGCTTTAAGATGGTTAATCAGAAATAACCCGCTTTACAAAGATGTACGTATTGACGACAATGCCCAAATTAGTGACCAGGAGTTAATACGACTTAGTGTACCCGAATTGTCTGAAGATGAAACGTCTGAAAGGAATGGACATGAAATTCGAAATGCATTCATTCCAATTAATAATGTTGCAAGAATTATTCGAGCTTCATGGCATCAAGGTGACTACGACGTCTTTACTTCGGGATATGCTGGTGTACAATGTAGTGCTATGTCGTTGGCGAACATTGTCCGAGCTGCAATCCTAAGCCCTAATCAATGGGACGTCAATATTCTGAATGCTAATATGTTAGCGGGTGACTCCTTATATTGCTGGATTCGTACTCAGCTTGATCCTACAGAACTGGATGAAACAGGATATTTAGAGATACGAAACTTTAATATCGTCAGGCAAAGTTTACAAATGTATGAATGCCCATTTTCTATAGAATATGATGAAGACACTCTTTTATTCGGGAGTCTCCAAGATTCTGTAAATACCAATAATATCGGCATTACATTACATACAGCTTTAAATAGATTATTTGATAGTCATTCTTCAGGAATATTGACAGCGTCAAATAAATCTGTTAGCGTATTTCGCGGTGAAGACAAATACTATTTTGCTGACTCCCATTCTTGTGGCCCAAAAGGAAAACCAACACCAGAAAATGGCAAAGCCTGTGTTATAGAATGCGATAACTTACAAGAATTGTGCCGCATCTGTAAAAGATGCCTCGGATCCCGTAATATCGCGTACACCCTTACACGCGTAGACGTACACTTGAGGGAAAATATTATCACTCGTCAGGGTGTTCAAGTACAGCAACAGGAAGATGCCATCACTCATCAGGATGTACAAGTACAACAACCGCTTTCGAATCTGAGATCTGAAACTATACCTATACAAACATCTGTAATGTTGCCTATTGATAGCGTCCAACCTGATGTTGAAGATGAGCTAGAGGTATCTGAAAATGTAAACGAAATCAGAAGAAAGACGAATAATAATATTGTGAATGAAGCTTATGAGTTAAAAGCAGAAGAGTTCGCATGGTATCAGCTTTTTCCGTATGGTAAAAATGGTTTGAAAGAACAACGACCCGTAAATATAAGTTCTTTGGATTACTATCAATTTCGTTTATTAGGTGCTGATGCTAGATTTCAGCGCAACGATTACCTATTCTATGCTCTATCAATGTTTGAGTACTATCGAGTTAAATCAACCATTGCAGCTTGTGCTAGAAAAGTTGAAGGTGAAAATGGCAATCGAGTGGAAGACCTGCACTTATATTTAAAAAACCTAAGAGGTTCCGCTGCTTATTGGCGTAGTGCTCTTAGTGATCTTATAGCACAAATCAGATGTTTAGGACCTCCCACTTATTTTGTTACATTGAGCTGCAATGATCTTCACTGGAAGGATATGAAAAGAGGTCTCCTTGTAAGTGATGGTAAACAGCACATTGATCCAGATGACATAGATATTCAGGAAATTCAGAGACTCATCGAGATGTATCCAGTTGTTGTGAGTAGACATTTTATGGTACGTGTTAATGCGCTAATGCAGTTTCTTAAAACTGATACTGAAATATTTGGCGGTAAAGTTAAAGATCATCGGTGGCGAATCGAGTTTCAGAATAGAGGAAGTCCTCATTTGCATATGGTTGTTTGGATCGAAGATCACCCGTCTGTTGCGACACCTGAAGGAATAGCTCGCATTGATTCAGTCTGTAGTACTGCCATTCCTCCAGAAACTTCAGAACTATATAAATTAGTTAAAAATTGTCAAATACATCGACACACTAGTACCTGCACGAAAAATAATTCTGTTTGTCGTTTCAACTTTCCACGCTCGGAATGCTTAGAGACACATGTTATTGATCCTTCATCTAACGAATTCATCTACAACGGTGGTCGCATTTGCGTTCTGAAAAGAAAAAGTGAAGATGGTTGGGTAAATAATTACAGTCCTGCTTTGCTAAAAATGTGGAAAGCCAATATGGATATACAACCGTGTGGTACAAATGAGTCGATTGCGTATTACATCGCTAAATACGTGTCAAAATCAGAACCTACAAACCTAGATAGTGAAGTATCTCGAGCTATTCAACAAATTAGAAGAGAAGAAACTGACGTCTCGCGTAAGATGTTTAAAATATGCATGCGCATATTAAGAGAACGTCAAGTTTCAGCCTGCGAATGCGTATTCAGGCTATGCCATTTGAGTATGCGTGACAGCTCGAGAAAAACAATTTTTGTCAATACTCGTAAAGCGGAACAAAGGTATAAAGTGTTGAAGTTTAATGAAGCTGGTCAAGCAGCAGGATATTGTGCCAATATTTTTGAACGATATGAAAAGCGACCAGCAGAGCACCCCGACTATGATTTTAACAATATGTGTCTGATAGAATTTGCGATGTCATTTGAGCCACACTACACAAAACCGCCAGTTATAAATGAAGAGAGCATCGATACCGATGCTTATGCACCGCACGAGCAAACAACAAGAAGGCGTCTTATAACTTTAACAGACAACACCAAAATGACTATTAGAAACACGCCAGCTGTAGTACGGGTACCTAACTTCGTAGCAGCTTCTGATCCAGAGTCATATTATTACAGTTTACTAATCCAGTATATGCCGTATCGCAACGAGGCAGAACTTTTAGGAGAATTTAATAGTGCCAGAGATGCGTTTCTCGCCAACGAAGAAAGTTTAAGACAAACAAACGCCTACTTGGAAATATATCGTGAACGTGACAGGCAGCTTGAAAATGCATTCGTGCAAGTACACGCATTTCAGATACTGGAACACGCAGAGCCGATGGAACTAGACCATGAAGAAGAAGTTCCTTATTTGCCAATGAATGAAGACCAGTTCTTACAGGCTAAGCAGTCTATGAATGCGGGACAAAAGGAAATTTTTACATTAGTTACCCAGTCCATACAAAATCAAATGTCAGGTGCTGAAGAACGTTTAAAAATATTCTTTACAGGAGGAGCTGGTGTGGGCAAGACTTTTCTATTAAAGTTATTACGAGACCAAATTAATAGGTGCTACGCAAAGGATGCTGTTAAAGTCTGCTCACTAACAGGAGTTGCAGCTAGATTAATAAATGGAGCTACGATACACAGTACTTTAAAATTACCTGTACAGAAAGACGGTCGCATAACAGGTATGTCACCACTGTCTGGAAACTATTTGCGAATAATGAGGCAACAATGGCATCAGACAGAATTTTTGATTGTCGACGAGATTTCCATGGTGTCTTATCAAATGTTATGCATGATGGACGCTCGATTAAGGCAAATTAAGAACTGTGAAAATGAGTTTTTTGGAGGAGTAAACGTATTACTTTTCGGTGATCTTTTACAACTGCCTCCTATAAAACGATCAGGAACGCCTGTTTTCAAACAGCCAGAACATCTCCAACCAGCTACACATCTCTGGCGTTTATTCACGCTGTGTGAATTAACTGAAAATATGCGTCAGCAAGGTGACCAGACTTTTATTGATATTTTGAATGCTTTGAGAGTCGGTGAGCTAACAAACCAACATTTTAGTATTTTAATGGGAAGACTTCTTCAAGACACGAGTGATGAGTTTGCAATAGACAAAGCGTTAAGGGTATACCCCACAAATCAACAAGTTAACGACCACAACGCTGCTGTATTGAATTTGTACAGAAATAATGGTGCTCGCATTTACAAAATAAAAGCGCAGGATCAGCTAGTACACGCCACACGAAATGCAGACAATGTGGATATAGCTACTATAATACCAGCTGATATCAACAAAACTGGGGGTTTACCAGCAGAACTAGAAATATTTGTGGGGGCAAAAGTCATGCTACGGTCCAATATTGACGTTTCAAAGGGATTAGTAAACGGCGCAATAGGCTACATCAACGAAATCGTTTGGCCTCAATTTCGTCGAACTCAAATGTATGCAACAGATGTACCTTCCGTCCGAATTGATTTCGCAAGAGACGGAGTACATCCTATACACCCGAAAGCCATACAGTTTCCAGCTAAGTACAATTACGGGACGGCTGAAAGAAGAATGTTGCCTTTAATACTATCATGGGCTTCTACAATACATAAAATGCAGGGCAGCACTGTGGATCACGCAGTCGTATACTTAGGTGCGAAACTGTTTGAAGAAGGCCAAGCCTACGTGGCTCTTAGTAGAGTCAGATCTTTGCAGGGTCTACATATAGAGGAGTTGGACTGCAATAAACTAACGGGCAAGAAACCTTGCAATAATGAAGCACTAAATGAATTAAACAGAATGCGAAATAAAAACTAAAAACTAGAAAATAAAAATAGGTAAAAAACTTTTTAATTTAAACGGTTTTATGTTAAACATACATTGCAATGTTTAAGATAAATGTACTAAAAATGTACTAAAAACCAAAAAATAATAAAATAGATACAGTCGTGGGAATTATAAACATATGCATAGACTAGACTAAAATAAAACCGTGGGGCACATCAATTGTCTACAAATTATCAACTTAATGTGCGATAGAAGAATCGTTTAATTCGTCGTTAGGCAGTTGGCCCGCAGACGGTGAGGAAATTACTTACTATTTTCTTGCTCATGGAAATTCCAATAGTCATACACTCCCATGTAAATAAAAGAGATGTTTCAACTAGTTTATCGTTGGACATTCACACTGCTGGCTGGCGAGGAATCGTTTCACTGCTCGTAGTTTGTCTTTAATCGACAAAACATATGATAAAAGTATTACTCGCTCAACACTATGAAACTCTAAAACTTGCTTATAATCGAGCTTGCTAGCTTGTTTCCACTAGCCCTACTTATCACACGTCCATCGTTGTCGGTTGAACAACTGCCTAATTATAGTGTAACATTACAAAACAAACATTTTAATCAACGATTGTAGACAATTGATGTGCCCCACGGTTTTATTTTAGTCTAGTCTATGCATATGTTTATAATTCCCACGACTGTATCTATTTTATTATTTTTTGGTTTTTAGTACATTTTTAGTACATTTATCTTAAACATTGCAATGTATGTTTAACATAAAACCGTTTAAATTAAAAAGTTTTTTACCTATTTTTATTTCTTTTATCATATAAACAAAACATTAAGACGACACAGTGCGTTGAAAACTCTTGTGACGTCTCTGCACGCTATACTTTTTAGCGAGCAGTGACATCACCAGCCACCACTTCTGATATTTGATGTCTTTTATATTGTCAATTTTTATTGATTTGTTAAAACAAGATATATGTATCCAATATTTTTCTATAATCTGAATAACGGACTAAATAGGATCATTTTTTTACCTAGGAAACATCCCTATTGCGTAAATAAAGTTAAATAAAAATATAATTATATTTTCTACGTGATAACTATATCAAAAAAACTTAATTATTATTTTCAAAGCCCCTTATACACTATGGTGTTTATTCATAAACGATGATTAAAGTTAAGTGACGTAGGTACAAACATCAAAAATACACACATCAAAAGTGTCTAGGGATCAACATATATTTTTGAAATAACTTTTCTCCTGATTGATATTAATTAAAATTTTCTTTAAGGATTCATCAAATAAAGTGTTTTCGTTTGTCACAGTAACGATAAACCAAGTCACCTTTGCATTAATAAAGAAATTTGCCATTTTCCTAATAAAGGGATATTTGACATTTGAACCACTAACACAAAAGTTCGAAAAAAAGACTGAAATAACAGTTTTCTCTAAAATTTTATTGGGTAACTTAAACAATTAATAATCCGTGTTTCTACCGCGAACACTAACAACACAAGAACATCGGTTTGGCATACTCAAAATGAGTTCATCCAAATCACGCTGTGGAATGGCCGCCCATGTTCGTTGCAACAACAAAAAAAGGTCTTCTTGCGACTGGATACCCTCCATATTCGGTAGAGCTCTTCTCTGTAGCATATCCCATGCATGCTCAATCGGGTTCAAGTCTGGCGACTGAGCAGGCCAGGGCAGGACATTGATGTTAGCTGCGGCGAGAGTCTGTCTTACAACTCTTGCGGTGTGCGGTCGTGCATTATCATGCATTAACTGAAATAAGGGACCGATTTGCACTTGTAGAGGAACGATGACGTCTGATACAATCGTCTCAGCATAAATTTGAGCGTTGAGGTTGCCTCTGATCCAAATCAACTCAGTTCTTCCGCCGATCCAAATACCCGCCCATACCATGATGGTTCCACCACTATAAGGATGGACTTCCTGGCAGGATTTTAATCGCTGTTGGCGTCCAGGGGTTCTCCAGTGTCGTATACGTCTTGTATCCGGTCTCATACCAAAACGAGACTCATCAGAAAAGCACACGAAACGCCATTGTTCTTCTGCCCAATTTCTGTGTTCAAGAGCCCATTGATATCGATTCCTACGATTGTGCATTGCTATAGGTGGTACCCGTAGCGGTCTTCGGGAATGAAGGTTCACTTCATGCAAGCGGTTTCTGACTGTTTGGTCGCTAATTAAGTTCCCTGAAGAGTGATGAAGCCTCACGGCTAACATCATGGCGGTTATTGTTGGACCTCTTCGAGTTAAGATTTGAATGTATCGGTCTTGTCTCCGTGTGGTGCAGCGATACCGTCCTCCATGGCGCTCAGCCACGGTACCAGTGCTTTGGTAACGTGTCCAAAGTCGACTGATAACACTCTGACTTGTATTCAGAGCTAAAGCCACAGTACGTTGCCGGGAACCAGCTTCTATCATTCCCACGGCTCTGAGCATTTCTTCCCTGCTTAAATGACGTCGCCGCTCCATAATAACGTTGGTTTTAATCA
Organism: Sesamia inferens; assembly: GCA_037179545.1. Classification (NCBI taxonomy): domain Eukaryota; kingdom Metazoa; phylum Arthropoda; class Insecta; order Lepidoptera; family Noctuidae; genus Sesamia; species Sesamia inferens. Next base: position 6,299,659 of record CM073937.1, on the reverse strand, counting down.
GTAGTAGGGAAACAGTAGCACTAATAATGTCTTCAATGCGTTGTATGTTTTTATAGGGAAAATATTGACAGCTGATTTTCATCTTTTACTCGAATTTGATTCACAGTTCCTGATTCAAATTATGAAATGCACCAAAAAGGATCCATATAAATTTATAAAATCATAAATTTATTACAAATCCACATCTCAATCTCAAGATATCCGCATAAAAATGCTTGATCCCTAGACACTTTTGATGTGTGTATATGGTTAAACAGTCACCAGTTAGTTGCCGGCAGAAGTTACCACCCACCAGACAAAGTCTTGCCGGCAAGCGATTCGTCGTGTTCCGCCATGATGTCTGGTGAAGCTGTACGGAGGACGAGCAGTTGTGTTCCGATGTGTGCCGGGTACGATGCGCCAAATGTTGTGTCGGGAGATTGGTCGTGGAGGGTCTCTAGATCAATCTTCCTTTGGCGCAGCATCGTTGGTCGTGTTGACGATTGCATCTCTGCTTACCTTTAGGCGTTATTGCGATCAAGCACTAGTTTATAATTATTAAAAAAAAAAAATTTTTTTTATTTAAATTTTTGATTAAAATGGGTTTTGGTTTAGACAGTAGGCGAACATAACATAATCAGCCCATAAGGATTCTAATCTTGAGAGGAAGTCCACGCGGACCCATTGCAATCCGCAATAGTAGATGTCACATGCTTTTAAAGTTTTTTTGCCTCTAGGACATGCTTCCTCATCAGAGCAGTGGTGAAAAAATAACTTACACAACGTAAAGCGCCTGATGGGGTTTGAACCTACGATTTTCAACTTGTTAGATGAAGCCAATACCACTGGGCCAGCGCTGCTCTATCAATAGATACCTATATTCAAATTTAAACTATCCTACTAAATATGTATATACATTTTTGACATTTTAACGTCACTTAACTTTAATCATCGTTTATGAGTAAATCCCTTAAACACTGGGGTGTTTATTCATAAACGATGATTTCAGTTAAGTGACGTTGAAAGGTCAAGAATTGATAGTTAAAGAATCGCTAATCACTAGTTAACTTTAAGCAGCGTTTACGAATAAGAGGGATTATTTGTTATTCAAAGTCATGGTTGTTTGTGTATGCAGGTTTAAATATTTGTAAATGCCACAGGAGTAATTCCTATACTTGGGCCAAATTCGATAAAGAATGGGGATAAACAAACCGTTGCTAGGCAACGAGTAGTTTACGACTAAAAACAGATGTTAACAACCTTTTCTACATAGATGATTTTCATAAAAGTCATAATCCTACTTCCTACTAATGTGAACAGTTTATTTATGTTTAGATATTTATGACTTGCATAGAACGCTTAACGGATTTGAATGAAATATGACACAAATGTAAGCTAGTTTCTTAATAGGTTAAATTTTTTGGTTCATATATATTATACTTAGTTCATACTTGAAAATATTACAATACATGTGTTATACAGTTAATTTGAAAGTAATTAAAATACGCAAAATTGTATTGGTTTTATTGACAAATGCCTCTGTATTCATTGGCTGAATTCCACAAAATGTGTTTAATACCTGGATTTCATCCATCTTTCTTTTTTTTGTAGGGCTATCGCGTAAAATTAATGTCGATTTTTTAATGGTTTTTCGAAATACGAAGTTATTATGCATGTTTTTTTAGTGATTCTATTGAAATATGCTGCAATAGGAATTGTTAATAAATAGTTAGCATGTAAAAGTCGATAATCATGTAAATAACAGGAGATTTGTAAAACGTGAGTTGTGATAACCCTAAATTGGATTGTTTACCACTATTCTTTATGGAGCTAGGCGTTAGTATAGTGTGTGAGGCAATGTTATTTAAAAAAAGTAACATTATGTTATAATAATAAAGTCAATTTCAGAATAACTGAAAAAGTTATAAAAATGTTTGATGTTATTGCGTAACCTAAACTTAATTGTGTAGGAATAAAAAGTAACGTTCCGATAAACTAATGTTTGTTTGCATTTTTAGCGAATACGTTGCAATGATACTCTATACATAATTTCCCAGACTGCATAGTGTAGAAAAAGTTTTGTAGCAACAGCACAAAGAAAAAACTCAAATCTTCTTTAATCCATATGGCGGCAAACATATTGCGACCAGTACACGGTATGCCTGCAGGTAATTTGATAACCCTGTCGCAGCCAGTTGTAGAATCAAGTACACGAGGCAACGCGGCAATCCAGATTGCCAATATGATACAGAGCATACGGGTTGCAATTTGGTTTAGATGACTGAATCTACCTATAGAGTCAAGTACTAACGACATCAAGTCAAGTTAGCCGAAATTGTCAAATATAGCCAATCAACCGTGAGCCTTAATGCTTCTGGGATAAAGTTGAAAATCGAATAAAATTCTGACAGATTTTAGTTGCGTGACGTGCTATCGTCTGTCATTTTTTACTTATTTGTTTTATAAATTCCTATTAAACTATAAAGCTCTTGGTTAATGTAGAATAATACTGTTGTCATCATCTCAGCGTTAATCCCAGTCGCATCCGAAGCTTTTTTTTCAGCTTTGGAGTCTGGGGCCCGCTTTACCAGTCTAACTGCTGATTTTGGCTAAACTTCGATATTTTCCGTGAAGAGACTGCCGTCTGACCTCCACAACCCAAAGTCGATATCGAAGCATTGCAGTTAGACCATTGTTGGACTTTTGAGGGCACCAACAACCCGTAACGACTGTCATTTGATGTTCGTATGGCAACCGGGACCAACGGCTTATCGTGCTTTCCGAGGCACGACCAGACCAGTGCAAATATTCATATTCATGCATACAAATATTTGCACCGCGCGGGGATCGAACCCGCGTCTCTTTACGCAGCGGCTGCATTCGCTACCGCTACGCCACGAAGGCTGTCAAGAATAATAATGCAGTATTTATTGAAACTAAAATACTACAAAATCATATTTTATCAATTTTACGACGACATTATTGGCATAGTAGCTGCGCGATCGACCGTTGCGCTGCGTGTCGCGGGTTCGATTCCCGCACGGAACAATTAATATTTGTATGGCCTACAAGTAATTGTTCCGAGTCTGGCTGTTTGTGTATGTGAGTTTAGATGTTTGTAAATGCACCCACGATATGTGAGAAATTCCTAGTATGGGGCAATGTTTTTTTTTTTTTTTTTAAATATTCTCAATGTTTGGAAGACAGTCTTCCGACTGAAGGGAGTGGACTGAAATATACCGTGAAGCTGATATTAAAAGACCAATGTTACGTCAATTCCCTCAATTGTCTTGCAATCCATCAACCAATACAGAAATTACTGTCAAAAGTGGTTTCTGCAACGGAGACTTACACAGTTAATTCCCCAACCAGTAGTACAAAGAGGAGACATTTTCTAAAATAATCCAATGGAAGGACGTCTAACTCGACTATTCGTTCGAGCTGTCTAGCGCAGACAGTATGTAAATGCAGGCAATCTCATAACCGTGGTGACGACCATCGCCGGATTGCTGCCAGTATCACGCCTTTCTTTTTCTTTGTTTTATCGCAGGTACTATGCAAATCATCTGCCACGTCTGGCTAGATCTTACCACAATTTTGATCAAGTTTCAATATGTGACAATACAGGTAAACTGCATATGGTCTTTTTTTTTAATAATTACAAACTAGTGTTTGACCGCAATCCCGCCTCATGGTAACCAGTGATGCGATCGTGGATGGTAAAGCGCGCTAGTTTATTAAGAGCCTATTCACTCAGAAAAACTGAGCGAATAGGAAGGAAGACGGCAGTTGAGCGAGGTAATGCAATGTTAAACCCAACAACACGACCAACGATGCTGCGCCAAAGGGAGATTGATCTGAAGACCCTCCACGATCAAACTCCCAACACAACAACATTAGGCGCATCGTACCCGGCACACATCGCAACACAACTGCTCAGACCCGTAATCTGTACGGCTTCACCAGACATCATGCCGGAACACGATAAATCGCTTGGCGGCAAGGCTTTGTCTGGTGGCTGGTAATTTCTGCCGGCGGCCGATGTTATGGCCTACCACCGAGAAAGCCTGCATACATTTTGCAATCAATTCGTACTGGGCCTGCGTGGTAAATAAGGCATTACCATCATCATTATCATCATCATCATCGTCCTTTTTATCGTCCCACAGCTGGGCACAGATCTCTTCTCATAGGTACAGAGAAGGTTTGAGTGTAATCACCACCCTTGCTCAAATGTGGGTTTGCGAAATCAGACTTAAAGTCCAGGTTTCCTCAAGATGTTTTCCTTTACCTTATAATCAGTTATTGCTGTGGAAGATATAGGCACTTAGAAAGTAGACACAACTTAGAAAAAGTACATTGGTACTTGCCTGACCTGAAATCGAACCCGCTCCACTCATACTTGAGAGGCTGGTGTGTTAACCACTAGGCCAACATGACTTGTCAAGTGCTCATACTATCTAAATTTTCAGGGTAAGACGCTTACAAAATCGCCCGGCTGTTCTCAAAACAATGATAAAAAAACATCGTAAAGAAAGCGATTTGGCATCTAAAAACCAACACTGGGCCCGCGCGGTACATGATTGCGCCCCCTTGAAAAGAGCAGGTCTGGTAAGAACATCTTAGGCTGATTACATATTGTGACGTCCACTTGTCACAACAGAAGTCGTGGTGGCCTAGTGAAGTCGTGGTGGCCTAGTGAAGTCGTGGTGGCCTAGTGGTTAAAACACCAGCCTCTCAAGTATGAGTACGCGGGTTCGATTCCAGGTCAGGCGAGTACCAATGTAACTTTTCTAAAATTATATGTACTTTCTAAGCATATCTTGGACACCACTGATTGAAGGTGAAGGAAAACATCTTGAGGAAACCTGGACTTTCAAGTCTGACATCGCCAACCCGCATTGAGCAAGCGTGGTGATTACGCTCAATCCTTCTCTGTATGAGAGGAGACCTGTGCCCAGTAGTGGGACGATAAAAGGTTGATAATGATGATGATGACTTGTTACAAGGGTTAGTATTTGGTGGAATAAAACAACTATAGTCAAAAGTATTTAACTATTTCGTTATTCGTCGTGCTGCACGTCCGCTCGGCTTGACGACCCGTTTGCTACTGCCCCCATATCATGCCTCGCCCCACCTGTATTTATATTTTAGACGTAGTTATACAATAATCATCAAACATTTATACTAATACATAGTGGTGCTGACAATACGACAATAAATTAAACTTCGTGTACCTCAACACATTCTCAGTCGACCCATAAAAAACCATATAAATATGTCCATTGGTTTAGTCACAGGATTTTTTTTTCACATTTTCTACATGATGTACGTAAGGAAGCGCTTACAGGTTAATGACCGCCGCATCCTGTGGTACCAAACTTTAATTATAATGACGCGAAAAAGCAAGTCGATACAGGATCGCGCTGTCGCCGATCGGAGGTCAGTGAACCAATATTTTTAAAGGATTTTCTATTCCGTTTCCAATTTTATGCGATTTAGTTTGTTTGTAATTTTATTTTCTTTTTTATTTTTGATGCTAGGTTTTTTCTATGGTTTAGGATTATTCCTATGAACCAGCATTGTTCGTGTTTTCTTTTATTGTCGTATTGTCAGCATCACTCTGTATATAAATATATACGGACAAATAAATATATACGGACAAATCACACAGATTGAGCTAGCCCCAAAGTAAGTTCGAGACTTGTGTTATGGGATACTAATTCAACGATACTATATTTTATAATAGATACATATATAGATAAACATCCAAGACCCAGGCCAATCAGGAAAAGATCGTTTCCCATCATGACCTGGCCGGGGATCGAACCCGGGGCCTCCACGTCGCAGTCAGGCGTGGTGACCGCTGCGCCACGGAGACCGACATAAATATATGAAGCTGAAGAGTTTGTTTGTTTGTTTTGTTTGTTTGTTTGAACGCGCTAATCTCGGAAACTACTGGTCCGATTTGAAAAATTCTTTTTGCGTTGGACAGCCCATTGATCCAGGAAGGCTTTAGGCTAAAAAATCACGCTGCAATCAATACGAGCGGAGCATATAAAGAAAACATATCGAACCTACGCGGGTGAAACCGCGTGGCGCTGCTAGTATAACATAAACATCCATGCTACAGAATCGGAGATCTCTAAAAGTAGTGAAAATGAGCAAAACGTATCGACTTTACACCCAATTGCATTAGGCAAGTAAAAAGAACAAATAACAAAAAAATCTAAAAACATTTTCAATTAAGACATCGAGCTAAAATTTCAAACGCTCTAAAACACTAATATCGTTACAATCATTCTTGGAATGTGAACAATCCACGCAATCTACACGGTTTGCTTTTGGAGCTGCCAGCACCCTGCATGGTAGCTCAGGATTCCAACTTAACGCCAGTCACTGTGTAACGGCCCTTCAATTTCACTTTCAACCCTAAGTGCTACTAAGGGTTGCTTTCTCGAACTTAAAATATTCTTTACAATTTCGCAAGGTGATCTACGCAGAATATACTTTTTTTTTAAATTACCGACGAAAAAATATTTTATCAAGGGGGCTCCAGAATCATGTAAGTCTTGGGGGAGGCCTTTGTCCAGCAGTCCTATAGGCTGAATAAGAAATTACGAGCCAACCAATCCAATTAACAAGTTTTCAGTGACGACTACGTTAATATCGAAGTTATTTGAAAAAATTGCGTAAAGTGAACCTTATAGTATAAGAATTAAAGTGACTCTTTCATTAATTCATATTTGTGTACATTTTGGCGAATATGTCGCAATATTTCTGTAGGTACTGAACCATGTCACCAATGTTTTCAAGTCAACTTAATTATGAATGAAACTATTAATGAAAGGCACGTAACTATATACCTAAACGCTAAACTCTAACAGACGAACCTAATAAACAATAAAGCCTGCAAAGTAACCGTCAACGTTTTGTCCATGCTTTATTCTTGATTCTGGTAAGTATTACAATTAATCAGTTAGTGCTGTTTCTTGTATTTTTTTAAAGGATAATGACATTATCAGCTACAAATGCGAGTTCGTTAAAATTCAACGCTTTCCAGAGTAGGTACTCAAAGAAAAAACTGTTTTTGCTTTTGTTTCAGAATTCTAGAACTCTTAGTAGCACTCTACGGCTCCGCTGCAGACGCCCAGAGAATTCGTATCAAACCAATTTGGTGCGCGCCGCAAATCGCGCAGTCACCGCCTCGTAGAAATGCACTGTCTGTTTCAGAAATGTTACGTACGCAACTTTGTAGCTTTGTAAGTAATAAAAGAAAAATAAATAATTTAGAATAGCAGTAGCAATCTTTATCTCTTGCAGGAGAAAATTAGACATCATTGTGACTATGGTAACTCCGATGAAAAGCAATCCTAAAGATGATATGTACGATACTTTAACCCAATATGACCCTTTTTTTGTTTGGGATGGGAAATCATCAAATGACTTCTGGTGTGTCAGACTTTTACTGACTAAAACCTACCCGTGTTCCTTCACTTGCTTGTAGGCCAGGGCCACGGTTTCTTTTTTAACCAACCCGCAACCCTGACTCAATATGAGTTTTAACCAGAAGTCACACAACACCTCAACAGATCATTCAGGTTGCTGTCGGTGTTGGGTTGATTAAGAGAAACACTTTTAGTACACAAACACACTGTTTATATTGCTTACTAATGACACTTCACAGTGTTATTATACGTTGATTATAAAGTAAAGACTGGTCTGATAAGTTTGGAGTGTCTGTGAACCCCTTTAAGTGCCATTATTATTGGAAGCTCACGCATGATGAGCAGGTTAACTCTTAGCTCTCTCCCTCTGCTTATCTTCAATGGTACCGTCATACCCATTACCCCTACTGTTAAAGATCTTGGTTTTTATATTGACTCGACGCTTAGCTGGCAACGTCAGGTCTCCTACGTTAATCCTAGTCATCTATGCGTTCGCTATATCGCCTGAGGAATTCCTTACCCGCTAAAACGAAAACCATGCTTGTGCAGACTCTGATTTTCCCTATTATCGACTATGGTGATGTGTGCTACTTTGATCTGAATGCGGCTTTGCTGAATAAGCTTGATAGATTGCTCAACAATGGGATCCGGTTCATATTCAATCTCAGAAATTATGATCATGTGTCGAGCTACAGGTCTGAACTCAAATGGATGCCCATTCGCCAGAGAAGAAATTTGCGCGCTTTTCTCCCTTCTTAACTTACCCACTCCGCCTTCTTATCTTGAAACTCACTTCCAATATTTATGTTCTTCACACACTAAGAATCTGCGATCTTCTAACAATCTTCTATTACTGTCCTTTTTCATATTCAATCTATTCTTCTGTGGAATGCGCTTCTTCTTCATATCAGGATGGCCGCCAGTCGGTTTGCATTTAAGCGGAAATTGCAGAGTTATTTTCGCAACAGTTAGGGTAGAGTCATTTCAACACCTCTCTCCCAAATTTTTAGTTTTGTATGTATATATTATAAGTATATACTTTGTTAATAGTATGTATGTGTATATAGCTTATTTAAGTATTTATTTAAATAGTATTAAGAGTATGTTTTCTTTATAATGTTTTCAATTAAAGCACCTGTTACTAATCTCTTCACCACCTATGGTTGACTGGTAGAGAATGCCTAAGGGGTTAAGTCCGCCTCTGTACAATTTATGTGCGAAAGAATCAATAAATAAATGTTGTATGGCTGTACCAGAGAGAGAGGGAGATCGTAAGAAAAATATGGACGTAAATACTACAAATTAGTATGGCAATACTATTTAAGGGCATATATTGGAGCTTCATATAGTCTATAAAATGTTTGACTGTCAGAGCTCGTAGCCGATCAGTGTTCGCCCCTGCAATTGACCGGAAAATTATATTAGGATCAAACTCAATTTGGTGAGCTCCACAAATCACGCACTGGCCGCCCCTCGTATCGAAATGCACTGTCTGGCAGTTTTAACCCTTTCGCTGTACAAAATACACAGGGCGTGGCTCGGATATCACGTGAAAGCCTTGATCCTATATCAGGGCCTAACCTTTTTAATTCAACCGGACCACGATAAAATAATGTGTCGAACCAAATTGGAGGAAGGATTAAAAATTAGGATAAGAGTTGATGTTTCCATATTATGGATTGGTCAAAGAATATTAAGCACAAGAGTACTAAAGGGTTTTTCAATAGGGACGCTCGAACTTTGACAGCGCATAGCGGCCATCTTGGTAATGCGATAGCTGTCAAATTTGGCATGAATACATATTTAGTCGTGACACTTCACCGTAGAACGCTACACGCTTCAACAACGCGTAGAAAATATTAAAATTTATTATCAAAATCAGTGCTCTATTCGCCTAACGTTCCGTGGCGACCGATATCGGACGATGATAACAAATTTTTTTTGGCCTAGGGTAGGTATATCTTACAAACATGTAGTTCCAACAGGACGGAGCTACTTGCCATACAGCACGGGAAATATTAAATTTATTGAAAGAGAAGCTCGAAGGCTTCGTCATCTCGCGTGGTGGCGACATCAACTGGCCACCGAGATCGTGTGACTTAACACCTAAAATCTCTAGTGTATGCAGATAAGCCACAGTCAATTGCTGCCCTAAATGCCAACATAACTCGCGTTCTTCGTGAAGTTGAGCCCCATTTATGCGAAGACGTCCTTCATAATCGGTCCATCAGAATACACCATCTACAGCGGAGTGGCCATTTGGCTGATATTATTTTCCACACATAATGTCATTGATTATTCTTTAAAATGTAATAAAATCGTGGGAATATCACTTAAACAGATTGTTTTATTTCATTTCAATGTCCGAGCGTTCTTAATGAAAAACTCTGTATAAACACTGAAGTAGTAACTACAAGATCAAATGAACGTTCGTGGAAAAGGAACTCCAAATTTGTTAATTCCAACCTCACGCAATTATAGAATAGCAAGTTTTACATTTCTATGAACGCAACAGTAAATTATGCAAAGCCCAAAATTAAATTTAACCACGAGAAATCCTTAGAAGCGAGAAAAATTCCAGGCAACTGTATATTAAACTGGAATGCAAAGACAAAAGAATGATGACGTTTTTATTTTAGAGAATTTCAATTCTGATCAGAATCCAGCTCCACAAATGCCCCCACAAATTCGTTCGAAATTTAATTTGGAATGCGCAGCAAATTCCGTAGTCACCACCCTACCCTACTAGATTATGTGACACTTCGGATCCTTTTACATATCGCGACGGATCATAGATTTAGATTGAAGGGCTGTTGGATAGAATTTATTTATGGATTCCTACGTGTGTAGCTAAAAGTACCTACTTGAACAATTTAGTGAAGATGTGGCTAAGCTATTAGTTATTTAATCATAACTAAATACATGTTTTTTGCGTAACGGACTATCAGTAGCCATAGTTGTCATTTTGACAGTTCAACAATATTCATTGGGAGTTTTGGCGGGAAAGTCCAGCTGAGTGTCACGCTCGTTTTTCATTGGACTTTTATAATTATTTATAGTGTAGTTTACTAAATAAATAAAAGTGCGCGATTTATGTAGTAAAAAGTGCATTTAGTAAATAGTTCATAAAGAACAGTGAAATATCGCTGCATAGTGGCCACATCATAACTTTGCCCCAAATCTCACTCGTAAGACGGGACACGCGGCCGTCTTTTTCGACATGGATAATTCACAATTACGTGACATTGGCTAAATGCACAAACCGTGCGAAGCCAAAAAATAAAGAAAAAATAAATAAAGAAATAATATTCATTGCGTTATTTACGAATATATGAAGCAATGGGTTAGCATCATCCTTAAAAATTATTCAGATTGATATTATTTTGTTATGTAATTAATGTTGTGGAGGCATGAGGAACAGGGAGTAAAGTTCACTCATCCTCCATAGAAAAGGGAGGATCCTCCGACCAGACGGGTGTTATGTCTGGCGGGCACTTGCCCAATGCTTGAAATCGAGAAGTTGTATGTATGTTAATTGCACGGTAAACTCTGATTGCGAGATGTAGAATTCGTGTGACGTCACTGTGACGCATTGTTTCATGTGGCGTTTGTAGGTACCGCTACAATGTGCTGGACTCCTTCAACAAGAACTGATCCATGGCAGCTTTGAACAGAGAGAGTGGGTCAAAAGCCTTCCTCATCAGAGACTAATAATTAATCATATTAATTATTTTTAGTACTTATTCCTTATTCCTTAATTACTTCTCATATAAGCTGTATATACTCATACACGAAATATATTGACAGACAATACTATATACATAGGTGGTAACATATTCTAATTCTGCGGCTTCTTTGTAATTATTTTATTGTCCATCTACAGAGTTATTTTATTTACACGTGTAGGCCTGTCCTGTATCATCATCATGAACCTTTTGGTCTCCTCTCTTACAGAGAAGGATTGAGCGTAATCACCACGCTTGCACAATGCTCGTTGGCAATTTCAGACTTAAATTCCAGGTTTACTCAAAATGTTTTCCTTCACCTTGTAATCAGTTGGTGTCCAAGATATACTTAGAAAGTACATATAAGTTTCGAAAAGATTCATTCTGGAATCGAACCCTCACACCCGTATGGGTGTGAGGGAGCCTCTCAAGTATTTGAGAGGGTGGTATTTTGACTACCCGACCACCACGATTTTGCCCTGTTACCACTATACCTTGTTGTCTTGTATACCACTTCAAAATTATTTTTTTCGTCCTAAACAGAATAGGAATACAGCATTAAAAAAAACTCTATAAACATAAAACCCACGTTGCAGCTCTAAAAAAGGGACAATAATAAATAACCCTTTAATTGCTAAAGTTTAAAGCTCTAAAAATTGAGCGGCCATTTTGTTAAAAAAACGCAATAAAAACTTGAATACAAACGTAATATTCCATAAAGTTGCGAATGTTTTCTGTCACGGAATGTTTGCCATGTTTATCTGTGAGTATTTACACAGATGGATGCGAAAGATGCAATAAATATTTCACTAACTGATTTCTCTCGTGATACCGAGCAGTATAGTCGCAGGGTAGCCGATTACGCTGATCTATCACGGAGTTTATAATAGAAAAGTTTTTGTTAAATATTCTATTGTGGTTGGATTTGATATAGTAATGTTGTGATGATTTTTATACGACTGTGAAAATAAATTTAGTTCTTTTTTCTTTAACTGAAGGTCACAAAGTGAACTTCTTTTTTGTGTGTGTGAACAAATTGATTTATTGTTCTAAATATCTTCTTGTGCTTTGTAATTATATGCTGATCTATTATTCCCCTGAGAAATTTCGTTTATGTGACCTTATTAATTTGTTGTTATGTCAGAATTCTGACCACGTTGGATGCGAAAGGCACAGAACCGCTTTTCCTATGTCCAGCAAGAGAATTCTAACGTCCAAAATGGTAAAATCTGAAGGTTACTTGACTTTTTGCTTTCATTCAAACCGCTTTTATAAAGAGCCTTTCACGATACTGTATCTAACCTTAATTAAATCTTGTGTAGCATTTGATCGAAGTAAGTAAATTATTCTCTTTGAATAAAAGCTCATCTTATTAAACATTTTTTTTAATGCCAACCACAGACTGAAATTTGGATTAAACCAATAATTCAACGGTCGGGCTAAAGCCATTAAAACAAACAATAGAATATACTAATTTCTGTTGAGCTTGTCCTGAAAAGAACTTTGGCGACATTATGCTAAACGGAACGGATTTAAGAATCAGCTGGTCCGGACAGTGTTTATGCTAAATGAGCAAATTAATCTCGGCTGCGGCCGGATTTGTCGCATAGTAAATCTTGGACACCCTAACGACATAGTCCATGTGTTGGGACGAGGGTAGTTTTATGCACCCGTAACTATTTCGAACAACCCGCAGTCCTAGTACCTGTGTACTTAACCTGAATTCACTCATGAAAAATGATTTTTTAAATTGTACTATATATATGGAAATTATTTCCATACAATTTTTTGTATCAAATGCTTTTCAGCTTTGATAACCTACATTGATATCATTTACATAAAGTAAAGTCAAATCAAATCAAATGAAACGTTTATTTGCTAGAAATACATAGTCCTGGTAAAGATATTATTTTATAACCCAATTGTCACTATATTCTGCCTACTTTGGTCCGAACCTACGTCCTACTCGTAAGGCACGTCCTTTACCACTTACCCACCACTGCTTATATCACATAAAATGAAACAGTCTCCGGTACCGTATTCGCGTAACATACTGTTACGAATGCACCTTATGTTGAGGGCATAAGGTTCAGAATTGCGCGACATGCAGTACATAACTTTTAAGCACTATATCTCGAGACCTAGGTATTACCGAGGTACAATATAAAAACGCATTGCTAGACCTAAGGTGGCCTATCGAATGGTACAGGTTCAAACAATTTTGTCTATTACTATCAATTGAAATAATTTTGAACCATATTACTAAGCCATTGCTCCATATGTTCGAAAGATGTATCTGCTCAACATCGTAAATGACGCAATGAATATTGCTGAACTGCCAAAATGAAACCCATTGCTACTGGTAGTATGTTACGCAATTACCCTGCGGATCAGAATCGTTTTTCCAACGCCAGGCCAGCCTTCTTTATTCCCACTTTAACGAAAACACCCGACCAATAAATTCCACCCCAAAACAATTCAGCGAGAAAATTAAAACGGTAATGTACTTGAAAACCTATATTGAAACTCACATTTTATTTCGCCATTTCGCCAATGCGGATTAAAAATCAACAGTGGCCGAATAGTGGGGCATGCAATTAATCTTACCGGAGTTGTCCGAACGCTGTCCGCTGTCCGGGACTGTCCTACGAAGGTCGTAAATCTTGGACACCCGCGTCCTGTCCGGTATCGCGCTGCGCATACAAATATTCCAGTTGGTGTATAATAGGAAATTCTTTGGGAAATGATTTCAGTTTACGTGTCCTTGTTGGAGAAGCGAATTTTTTATGTTACATACTTTGCAGCTTCACGACTTAGATTATAAGTGACACATTCTCATTTGTGTTGTAAAAAGTTTATAAAATTAAAAAAAAATATTCTCTCTCTCTCTCTCTCGGTCTCTTGATTGGTCATAATTAGTCATCTTTTAATATATGAGACTAGATTCTGGTCGTGACTTCGCCCGCTTTAAGTTACTGCTCTCCAGGCGGAACCCGTCACATCGCAACTCCTGCCCGCGCAGTTACTTCTTTTACCCACAGTGGCTTTTTGTACTTTTTGAAGAATTAGGCTATCAAATGCGAAAAGAACGTACAGCTTCACCGGCATAACGTCTGGTGAAGCCGTACGGAGGACGGTTCTGAGCAGTTGTGTTGCGATATGTGCCGGGTACGATGCGCCAAATATGCTTGTGTCGGGAGTTGGGTCGTGGACGGTCTCCAAATCAATCTCCCTCTGGCACAACATCGTTGATCGTGTTGTTTTGGTTTAACGTTACATCACCTCGCTCAGCTGCCATCTCCCTTCCTGTTCACTCAGTTTTTTTTAACTGAATAGCCTCTTAATAAACTAGCGCCCTTTACCATCAACAATTGCTTCACTGTTTACCATCAGGCGGGATTGCAGTCAAGCCCTAGTTTATCATTATAAAAAAGGAAATGAGCAAAACAAATAAATAAATTCTTCAGCTTCGAGATCTTTCTTCGAGAATTTTGGCAGCTGTCACCGACTGACATAAATCGACCCGAAATAAATTATAATAAATAAAATATTCTGTGTTATTTTAGTGCAGTGCAACATCAGTGTATATTACTTAACTAATTCGGAATACCTGCTCCCCTACGCCACAATTGTTTACGCATGATATATCTAAAAATTGTTTAATCTAATTCTTTTTCCGATTGTGGTTCCATTACTATGGCTGGTGTTAAGAGGACCCCTCCTAAGTTGCATAAGACTAGTCTGACCCAGGCTCAGTTTGAGTCTGACATTAACTTGGCGTCTGATATATGTGATAACGTTTCGATTCGAAGTCGTCAGCCAAAACGTGAACGAACGCCTCGAGATCAGTCTGAGGTGCAAGATTTAATCGCTGATTGGAAAAAGGATCAAGACGCTCGCTTTTCGAGAATGGCGGACGATCAAACTGCGTTTATGTCGAAATTGGCCGCGGATATAGGCGAAATCAAGGTTCAAAATAAAAAGATACAGGAATCCAATGCTGAAATTTGTAAAACTAATGCTGAGATCGAGCGGTCGATGTCCTTCATGAACCAAAGATTCGAAGAACTGAGAAAAGAGGTGGAAGAACTTAAAAAAGACCGTCAAGAACAGCGAGGCTACATAGAAAGCCTTGAACGGAAAATTATTGATCTCCAATGCAAGTCACGGGTATCAGCAGTTGAATTAAGAAACATTCCAGTAACAGAAAATGAGAATGCAACAGACCTAATAAAAGCTGTTTGCAATATAAGCAAGGCGGTAGGAATGCCCGTACCCGAGACTGAACTTCGAGACGTATATAGACTTCCTGGAAAATTGTCTTCTCAGGGGGCAGATGCTGCTCGACCAATCATCGCAGAATTTACTACTGTGCGCACAAAGCAAAGCATACTGTCAGCTGTTCGTACCTTTAACAAAAACACCAAATCGAAGGAGGAGAAATTGAATACTCAATTAATTGGCATATCTGGGCGACGTCAGGCGATTTATGTTACGGAACAGTTACCTCCTAGCTCCAAAAGATTATTCTACCTGGCACGGGAATTTGCCAAGAAGAATGGCTATGTTTTTTGTTGGATAAACAATGGAAATATCTTTCTTCGCAAGCAGACTGGTGATAAACAGGTATTGGTAACCTCTGAGAGGTGTCTTTTGGATCTTGATAGCAAAAATATGTGACTATTTCAATCCGACTTTCAATTAATGCTCCTAGATCTGAGCAAACTTGTATTTTTGTTAATATTTTTCTTCTTTGCTGGCTATGTTAAATTAGTGGCTAAATTACACATATTTAGTGACGATACACAAATACATTCATTTTACACCTCAAATAAACACTCCTTACACATTACAAACAAACATAACGTACACATACATACTCCTGCATTCCACTATTCCTTATTTTCAATGAAAAGCGATGCTGTTTCCATGCACCATATAAGTCAGCCACCGGAACATATTACTGACGTTTTATTTGGGATTAACTGATTTTTTTTAATGGCTAATATTAACAACATCAATTACGACCTTGATAATCTGAATCTCGAGAATTCGTTTTCGTGTGACCCTCAAGAGTGTTTAAAACACATAAGTACAACTAATAGTAGCTTTAAACTATTGCATATAAATATATGTAGCGTAAATAAAAATTTTGATAGTCTACAAGCATTGTTGTGTCAAATTAATATTATTTTTGAAATAATTGTTTTGACCGAGTGCTGGCTGAGTACAGTTAATAGCATCCCTGTTTTAAATGGGTACCAGTCTCACTCTACCAAAAACATAATGAATCAGAATGACGGAGTAATTCTTTATACTAAAATTGGCCTAAGTGTAACAGTATGGGAACCAACCATAAGCTTCGCGAACAGTCTAATATGTCACGTTGACAATAAGATCTCGGTTGTTGCAATATATCATTCCCCTTCTAATACTACAAAAGACCGTTACGATGGTTTTTTGACCAGTCTAAGTCGTATCTATGAGGAGATTTCAAGCTCGCCAAATATTGCTATGGTAGGTGACTTGAATATAGATATAAAGTTAGGGAATAGGAACGACCGGGCGCTAGACTACCTTATTTTAAACGCATCCCATGGACTGTTACCCACCCATCTTTTACCCACTAGAAATGAAAATTGTCTTGATCACATATTACTAAAAACAAAGTTATCAGCTATAAGTTTGGTAGTGGAATCTCACATCACGGATCACAAACCAACTGTACTTGCAATCTCAAATACAAATTTCAACAGTAATAAATTTTTCACTATATCTCGCGTTAATACAGAAGCAATCAAAACAGAATTAGAACATGCAGATTTTACAAATATTTACATGGCTGAAGATGCGAATGTCGCCATGAATGAACTAGTTACATTACTGTCATCTACTATAACCAAATACACAGAACAAACCAACGTACCTAGGAAACTAAGAATTATAAAGCCTTGGATAACTACAGGCCTATTGAAATGTATGAAACACAGAGATAAATTACACATGACAGCCAAGAAGTCACCAGACAATTTGATATTACACGTGACATACACGCGCTATAGAAATTTTTGTAATGCGCTTTTGCGTAAATTGAAGGTTGCATATGAGAAGAGCGAACTTGAAAAATGTAACGGTAACCCAAAATTGCTATGGAAAACTATTAAGGAAATTACGAATACCGGCAAAATACACTCCAGTCCAGATGAACTATTAAAAATATCCGATAACCCTTAAGCTTCTTTAAATAATGTTTGTTCTTTCTTTAGCAGTATAGGTAAAGACATGGCAGAGGCAATACTAAACGACCCTATTAAAACACCTCTAACTCGAGATAAAGTTCCAGATTGCGTATACGTGTCGCCGAATACGGCGATCAATTCACTTCTTATACTAAAAGTTGACGTCAGTGATGTGAATGCCATTCTATCAAAACTTCGAAGCGACTGCGCAGTAGGTTGGGATGGAATCCCGATATCGCTTATAAAGACATGTGGCCACACTCTCATACCAGTGATTACACACATATGTAATCTTTGCATAGACACAGGAGTCTTCCCAGATTGTCTAAAGAAAGCCGTTGTACACCCAATCTATAAAGGCGGAAACAGGAACTGTGTCAATAATTATAGGCCAATATCTGTTCTGCCCTCGATCTCAAAAATTCTAGAAACGATTCTAAACAATAATCTTAGAAGATTTTTAGATAGGTTCAAAATTATTGCTGACAACCAGTATGGCTTTAGGTCTGGTGTTTCCACTGAAGATGCTGTATTAGATATCACGCAAAGTATAGCAAAGACACTGGACAACAAAACTAAGTGCCTTGGCATATTTTTGGACTTATCAAAGGCTTTCGACACGGTTTCTATTCCCAAACTAATAACTAAGTTAGAGTGTGTAGGCGTGCGTGGTATAGCTTTGAAATTGTTTTCTAATTACTTGAAAAATCGTACCCAGCTAGTTAAAATAGGTTCGAGGCACAGTGATGACACTTTGGTGTCTTTTGGTGTGCCTCAGGGAAGTATATTAGGTCCCACGCTCTTCCAAATCTATATAAACGACCTCTGTAAGTTGATGATACCTGATGGAAAGATCTATACATATGCAGATGACACGGCAATTGTAATTCATGGGGCCACGTGGGATGAAGTGCAAACTAGGGCTGAAACAGCACTAACATCTGTGATGACCTGGCTTCACCTAAACTTGTTGACGTTAAACCTGAATAAAACTCATTACATGCCCTTTGCAATCCGACGTGACTGCTTACCCCCAAACAGTTATTCTATTACAGCACACTCATGCCAAAATCGGCGGATTTCGTGCGCTTGTGCTGCCATTGCTAGAACTAATAACGTGAAATATCTGGGGGTGCATTTAGATGAGAGGCTGAGATGGGACAAGCAGCTTGATATTCTAACCACCCGAACTATTCGTCTCATTCACATCTTTAAACGTCTGCGGGAATCGGCTGATTGTAACATTCTCAATATGGTTTACCTTACTTTGTGCCAGTCAGTCCTCGGATACTGTATAACCGTGTGGGGTGGAGCAGCGAAGACTTTTATTCTGAGAGCCGACAGAGCCCAAAGAGCTGTGCTAAAGGTGATGATCGGGAAACCTTTTAGATACCCCACAGCAAAGCTCTATTCTGACTGCAAGGTTCTGACGGTACGTCAGCTGTTTGTTTTGCGATCTGTTCTCAGAGTCCATGGCTCTCTACTCCCACCTGACCCTAGAAAGCGTACATATGTTGCCCCAAGTGTAAAACACAAAACCTCTTTTGCAAAACATCAATACTACGTGTTAAGTTTTCACGTATACAACATTGTACATAAAAATCTAAATTTGATAAACCTAAATAAATTTGATTTGAAATCTAAAATTAAGGACTGGCTCTTTCAGCAGGATTACAATAACACTGAATCCCTCTTGACATACATCGCTTAACAATTACATAACATTATTCAATTTGGAACTCAAGCTGTACATATAAACAATCAACTCATAACACACAACACATACACTATCTATCCAATAAACTCACATTACACTTACGAACACACATACTCTCTCTACTCCATACTCAAATAATCTGGAATTGAATGTTTACACCTATTTTTGTAATTAAACATATAGTAACTTAAATTACTTTAATTTATATTTTTATTTCTCTATATAATATATATATTTGTGAAGATAGGATTGGATGTAACATCGATACTCGAAACCAAGGGCTCAACATGTATGTACAGTTCAACTCGATCAGTTCGAATTACTGTCTCCTAAGACACAGGTATTCCCTAGTTTAGGAGGCAGGATTTATTGTTTTGTTACATAGAATTTTTTTTTAAGGCATATACCTGCAAACTTTATCTATGTATGTTCTTGGTCAATAAAGTGATTATTATTATTATACTCAAGATAACTCTTTCTCGAAATTTTAAGAATTTCGGTTTTACACTGAAATGACGGGCCTAAACCAAGTGCATTTCAGGTGGGGAATCTTGGTTGGAGATTTCTTCTTGCAAAAACTTCCTAACAATGCGGCATGTATTTAGAATGGCAGCTTTTTGCATACTGATATAAAGATATTTTGGTAAACCTAACAGTTGTATTCCGTGGTGTAGATATTTAGGTATAACTCCTGTACTACAGAGCACCAACGGCACAATATATACTTTGTTCATCTTCCAGATTCGTGTAATTTCTTCCTTTAGTTCCGTATATTTGTGTATTTTTTCGGTTATCGTTTTCTGTAAGTTATGGGTATTGGGTACGGCTATGTCTATTAGGTACACTAATTTGTCTACTTTATCGATCATAGTGATATCCGGTCTATTATTGTGCACAGTTATTATTATTATTATTAGCTTTATTGTGGTTATAAATTAATACAAAAGTTGGTCGTTGTAGAGCAAAAGTTGTGAAATTTCCTATGAAAAAATATTTGAAGTGAAAACTCCTTTAGAGACGTTGAGCACTATTTTTGGATGGGGAAAAGCATTGAATTCGTGTGAGCGTAACTGACACGATCCGTGATCGTTTTTTGTTTTTTACTTAATATTGCCCTATTTTCATAAACGTTGAAACTTACCTAGTGATTAACCATACATTATTGACGATTTAACGTCACTTAAGATTAATCATCACTTATGAATAAACACTATGGTGTTTAATCAAAAACGATTAAGCACCGTTTATGAATAGAGAGGTTTTTGAGTATTTGTGTTTTTTAGTGATTCCAACTTCTGACTTCTTTATTTATAAAGCAAATATTTTGTTATTTTTAGTAACAACAAGTTACGTTATTATCTAGATAATTATGATGCTGATGAATGAATCGTGAATATTAAGATTAAAATCTGACTAACATATCGCCACTAAGCATAGTTTTTATGTCATGGATAACAATATAATTTTAATAAATGTTGCTCATTTGATTTAAGTAGTAGTGAGGCAAACGTTGTGACATTATTTCGTAATGGCAGCACGTGGACAGAGTCGTTTTGGAAAGTGGGGATTATCGAACGGTGACTTCGGATTGAGATGCAGACCAGGGCACTTCTTCGGGGCGAAACTGTCGGTTTGCCTATTTAAATTATTATTGCCAAGATTGAAGGGTATATTTACACTTCGTGCTTTAATTCAAAAACTTCACCTACGAAATGGATGGACCTCTTACCATCACACCAAGATGCTGACGACTATCGTTCCGCGGTCGTTGACGTCGTCATTTATATTAATTTTATTTTTAGCACTGAACAAAGAAACATGATAATCATAATTAGTTTCGCAGTTACAAGACAAAGAGTTCTCATTCTAATCTTTTAGCGACAATAATATTCCAGATGTGACCTCTGTACTAGTAATAAAAGTATGAGACCAATGCGTTTTTGCAACGATATTGCAGTAATTCATTAAGTAGACTAGGAAAACAGAAGTTCCACTCTGAGTCGCTGTAGTCACCCTGCCAGTTTTCTATAGGATGCATTTTGGAGAGTGTGCGAGAGAATTGCATTATTTAATTCTCCCATCGTCGAACGACCGTCGTAAGGTGAATATTCACCCTTACGTTGCTGACACCACTACAATCCGTAAGAAGCGTTTCGCTTCGACTTTTCCTTCTCATACATCGCAGGACTGGAACAATTTGCTTGCAGCGGTCTTTCCATTTCACTACAATTTAAGAGTTTTCAAGGCTGGAGTGAATATAAAGGGTTTTTCAATAACGGAAACATTAATTTTATTGAAAGAGAAGTTCGAGGCGAGTTCGTCATCTCGCGTGGTGGCAACATCAACTGGCCCCTGTTCTGTGGGGCTACGTGAAATCTCTAGTGTATGCAGATAAACCACAGTCAATCGCTGCCCTAAAGGCCAACATAACTCGCGTCTTCGTGAAAATGAACCTCATTTATGCGAAGACGTCCTTCAAAATTGCTCCACCAGAATACACCATCTATAGCGGAGTCGCGGTGGCCCTTTGGCTGATATTATTTTCCACACATAATGTCATTGAATATTATTTAAAATGTAATAAAAATTGTGGTAATATCACTTAAACAGATTGTTTTATTTCATTTCAATGTTCGAGCGCTCTTAATGAAAAACTCGGTATAAGCTCTTAATAAACTAGTGCACTTAACCATCAACGATTGCATCACTGCTTACAATCAGACTGGATCGCAGTCAAGCACTAGCTTATAATTTTAATGAAAAAAGCACTATAATGGTCATTATTTCAGCCAAAAGCACCGCTTTAAACTCCAAAATACGTGTGTATACACGTGTTTACCATAGTCCATATAACAAATGCCTGTGTTAAGCTTCAATGTTGCTTCTATTTTCAGCAACTGTAAAAAGTTCAATAGATAGCACACACACTTTTTGAAGTCTTGTTATACGAAAATGGTCCTTCGGCACATTGCTATAGAGTGTCATAAAATAAAAGCGTAATAGAGGTAAATAATGACCGTTATATTTTATGATAAAGTGTTTTAACATTTCACCATTAGCTTGTTCAGAATCGTGCTGGCTTAAAATATATTCCGTGCAACTTTTATTATTTATATTCTTGCTTCGAACACGGGAATATTCAGTAGAAGTATTAATATAATAATTATCTATATATATATTTTTTTTATAATTATAAATTATAAACTAGCGCTTGACCGCACTCCCGCCTGACCAGCAGTGATGCGATCGTTGATGGTAAAGCGCGCTAGTTTATTAAGAGCCTATTCACTCAGAAAAACTGAGCGAACAGGAAGGAAGCCGGCAGTTGAGCGAGGTGATGCAATGTTAAACCCAACAACTCGACCAGCGATATGCTGCGCCAAAGGGAGATTGATCTGAAGACCCTCCACGACCAAACTCCCAACACAACAACATTAGGCGCATCGTACCCGACATACATCGCAACACAACTAATCAGACCCGTCCTCCGTACGGCTTCACCAGACATCATACCGGAACACGACAAATCTATATCTATACTAATATGTAAAGCTGAAGAGTTTCTTTGTTTGATCGCGCTAAACTCAGGAACTGCTGGTCCCGATTTTATTTTTTTTTTTGCGTTGGATAACCCATTAATCCATGAAGGCTTTAGGCTATATAACATCACGCTCTGACCAATAGGAGCAGAGGACATAAAAAAAACAGTGGCAATAGGCTACGTTGTGTGGCTATAACTAAAAGTGAATTAAATTTAGTGTTTAATAAATAAAAGGCAGTCACAATTGCAAAATATTCACCAAAATAATTTCAGATCCTAAAACTTAACCAACGCAAGCTTATACCAAGTAAAAACTGTTAGCTTCAAATACCTACAATAAAATATAACTACTCATTCTCTACGGAGGTGCTTAAGACACAACGTTTTACATTCCAAAATACAGTCATCAGATTAATTGTACGCATTGTATTTATATTCTATTTTTTTGCTCATATAAAAATATAATAAATAAATAATTGACTTTCTGAGCATCAATATTACATAAGACAGTCTCCCAAAACGCCCACCCATCGACACTTTCTAGTGCTTTCGCCGGGAAGAAGAACTGGCGGAAGAAATTCCCCAGCAGCACAGCTGTCTGTTCATTTGTTTCATTCAGTTCATGATGTTGATACAGCACGTTGAGTCTATTTTAGTTATCTATTAAAATAATACATGATTTTATACAATACTATGTATAGTAATGAACACAAAAAATACAACAACAATGAAATTATTTACCATATGCTAGCCAGCCACGCCAAAATGCCAGCAAAGCAAAACAAAAAAAAATCATTAAAATGGAAATGTAAATAAGTAAAAACTTATTACCTAAACAAAATCCCCAGGTTGGGTTGATAAAGGGTCGAAGCCGAAAGCCAAAAGCCGAAACCGAACGCCGAAACCGAAACCAAAGCCGGCAGCCGAAGCCGAAAACCGTAAGTCGAACGCCGAAAATTGAAACCGAAACCGAACGTCGAAAGCGGAAACCGAAACTGAAACTGATAGTCGAATCCACGTCAAATCCACATCTAGAGATAAAGCGAATAGCTAAAGTTAAAACTATAATCTAAAACTAAACATTTAACGTCACAAAAGGTCTAAACACAAACCATAAGTAAATATGGTTATTTATTTCATTTGAAATAAGCAAACAAGCTGGCATTGCAACTAGATGGCTGAAAATCCAAAATAATTTTTATAGCAATGTATTTAGTTACAAGCCTATAAAAAAAACGTCTCTGTAAATGCGATACTGAAGCCTAAAACGTACACAATACAAAATATCCCATATTATATAACCTTACTCTCACTATTGTCACCAAAAGTATATCGAGTTCAATGCCCGAACCCAAAATATACAAATAAACTTGAAGACGTTTCGTAATTTTACATTCCCTTCGCTTCAGCTGAATGAAATCCGACGCGAATAGGGAATACGACATGAAAACGTTATTAACGATAAACTCTGGAATAGACGCGGTTTTGCTACGAAACTACCATTTTATACAGAATGGTGATTAAATAGATTCAATAGTATTGCGGTTATTACAAATCTTTATTAATTAGTCTCTTCAAATACAGCGATTTTATTTTACTAAAAATTTAAAACTCAATTTGTCTAACTAATAAATAGCGTAAAATTAGGTGGGAAATTTACTTACTACCTTCTTTTTAATGCGGGCGGGTCAATAGTGCCCACAATTTATTTTGGCATTGTTTGCCAAATAATTAAAAATTAAGACCCTTTGTTATAACTAGCATAACATTCTATTTACTTTTGTTTTAGATGTAATTTTATACCTAACTAGCGGCCGCCGGCGACTTCGTTCGCGTGGAGTTAGTTATGCTTCGCTTCTATTGGTCGCAGCGTGATGTTATATAGCCTAAAGCCTTCCTTGATTAATGGGCTATCTAACGCAAAAAGAATTTTTCATATCGGACCAGCAGTTCCTGAGATTAGCGCGTTCAAACAAACAAACAAACAAACTCTTCAGCTTTGTATATTAGTACACATGACATTATTTATTTTATTTTTATTTAAATTGTTAAGTTAATTATTTCATGTGTTCGTATATATTTTCTATTTCATTTGATATGTTTATTATATTGACTGTATATAAAAAAATATACCTGAAATAAATAAAATTGAATATCTTTGTAACGAAGCCTTTATAAGTACTACCTCCTTATATTTGACTAGTAAAAGCTATAAGTGCAAATGAAGCAATAGAAGCGTGTGACAAGGTAATGGACAACGTAAAGAACGTATATAATACTAGCGGCCGCCAGCGACTTCGTTCGCGTGGAGTCAGTTATGCTCCGCTCCTATTGGTCGCAGCGTGATTGTATATAGCCTAAGCCTCCCTGGATTAATGGGCTATCCAACCCAAAAAGAATTTTTTAAATCAGACCAATAGTTCCTGAGATTAACGCGTTCAAACAAACAAACTCTTCAGCTTTATATATTTGTATACTATAGAGTATAGTCGTCCACTAACATCTTGTGACGAAATCAAAACATCTGCGGGAAAATTTTAGGTCAACGGGAAAATCAGTTACCTTTTAAAATTTAAGAATACACGCAATACAGAGATATTCATCGCTTTACAAAGAATATAATACAGAAAAATAGCGATGTATTCGCCAAAAATTTAAACAAATATGAATTAATGGAAAAACAACTTTAATTCTACCACAATAAAGCTCAGAATACGCTTAAAAAATTTATAACAATACTTTTTTATAACTTTACAACAGTGCTGGTCACTCTAAAGTCAACTTATTCGCCATTAAAATAAAGTTAATATTTGTTGTAACTTGAAATAATATAGGGTGTGCAAAACCAGACCTCCTTTACTGGGTCGTAATTTATATATGACGAAGGATGTATTTTATGAAAAAGCCGGAAATAAAAAGTTCGATACAAAAGAAAACAGCTGTCGTGTTAGAAACTACCTGACTCTGATGTTGGAGACAAAACAGCCAGGGTTAAGTAGGAGTGGGCTGGATACGTCTCACGATTGCACCCTGTCAAGATGGGCGAAGATTGTCACTCATTGGATACCTGAGGGAGATCATCGCCGCCTCGGCCACGGGACCACGGCAAAGGTGACGATCTGGTAACATTCGCAGGGCCAACATGACCAGATCTAATACCAGACAGGGAGGTTTGGAAGGAAAAGGCGAGGGCTTCTTTGAGCAGCCGTGGGTCACCAAATAGGCCACAAAAAAGACGTGGGTCTAGCCACAGAAGCCTTAACATCGGCCGCCGGCAGAAGTTACCACCCACCAGACAAAGTCTTGCGATTTGTCGTGTTCCGGCATGATGTCTGGTGAAGCCGTATGGAAGACGGGTCTGAGCAGTTGTGTTGCAATGTGTGCCGGGTACGATGCGCCAAGTGTAGTTGTGTTGGGAGTTCAGATCAATCTCCCTTTGCCGCAGCATTGTTGGTCGTGTTGTTGGGTTTAACATTGCATCACCTCGCTCAACTGCCGTCTTCCATCCTACTCGCTTAGTATTTCTGAGTGAATAGGCTCTTAATAAACTAGCGCGCTTTACCATCAACGATCGCATCACTGCTTACCATCAGGCGGGATTGCGGTCAAGCGCTAGTTTATAATTAAAAAAAAAAAAATACAGAATACACAAAAATTAAAAAACAAAAAACTATAGGTAATGGTGTCTGGTCGGTCGTGCTCAGGCGAATCCCATGCATTTTCACCATCCAACAAAAATGCTCGAAGTCCCTAAAGAAGTTTTCACTTCAATAAATAGATAAAACTTTAAAATATAAATGTAACGTGGTAACGTTACATTTATGTTTTAATATCGATTCATCATCATCATCAACCTTTTATCATCCCACTGCTGAGCACAGGTCTCTTACAGAGATTGAGCGTAATCACCACCCTTGCTCAATGCGGGTTGGCGCTTTCAGACTTAAAATCCAGGTTTCCTCAAGATGTTTTCCTTCACATTTTAATCACTCATTGATGTCTAAGATATTCTTAGAAAGTGCATATTTATTATTATTAATTATAAACTAGCGCTTGACTGCAATCCCGCCTAATGGTAAGCAGTGATGCAATCGTTGATGGTAAAGCACGCTAGTTTATTAAACCCATTCACTTAAAAAACTTAGTGAATAGGAAGGAAGACGGCAGTTGAGCGAGGTGGTGCAATGTTAAACCCAACAACACGACCAACGATGCTGCGCCACGGGGAGATTGATGTGGAGACCCTCCACGACCAAACTCCCGACACAACAACACTTGGCGCATCGTACCCGGCACACATCGCAATACACCCGCACACTCATACTTGAGAGGCTATTATTTTAACTACTAGGCCACCACGACATATCGTTTATGATGTTTTGATTCTAGCTACATATAATGCTTGTTAATGCACATAACAATTAAAGACATCAATATTCAAATGTTCCCGCATTTGTTCCCTTCAACCTCCTTGCTGGGCGGAGCATCCAATCAGCATTAAGGAATGGAGAGCAAACAAAACGCAAGAAGTTTTTCCATTCACCAGTCAGTATACTTTTTGCTCTCTCTCCGTAGCCCTGTTTTGTGAACAACATCAAGCAACCGAAGTCCAAAACCGCCAACGGCCGGTGAGTAATCGACAATTCTATAGCGCGCTCAGTGAACATCTGGTGGAGGCCTTCATCCACTCCAGCACACCAGGACTACATCGACTGAAGCCCCCTGTAAGTCCAACCCCTTAAATATTTGGGAGTGCTTGCTCGCGGTTTCCCTCCGTATTTAAATTTCAATATACCTTACGTGCGCTTATTTTACAGTCTATATATCGAGGAAATATGAAACCTAAACAATGTTAATGAAAATCATAATGCCTTTAAATCAAATCAAATCATAGAAAAACGTATTAAACCCAGAGCTTTACTATTCAAAATCAGAAGTCATAAAATGAAATCTGAAAACACTCGCTTCAGAACTTTAAATCTCCCTAAACCCACTTATAAATCTATGCTAAGCCGTTCATACGTCATCGTGACTCGAGGTTATTTGTCCAAGCTCCGCCATTTTGTATTTCGGGAAAAATGCGCTACATTTTGACTTTTTTATCTTGTAATCATATAATTATTAAATAGTCGTATCGACGTGGTGGCCTAGTGGTTAAAACACCATCCTCTCAAGTATGAGTGTGCGGGTTGGATTCCAGATCAGGCAAGTAAACCAATCTATTTTTTCTAAGCTACAATTATGTACTTTTAAAGTACACTCATTTGCAATAAAAACGGGCGGTTTTGATTTTCATTCATCTTTAAAAAGATACAATACAAAAAAAGGTTTCAATTGTTTGTATACGTTACTGGTCGCTTTTAAAAATGCCATGGTATTTAAAAAAGTACGTTCTAAATTAAACTGTTCATTTGATGCTCATTTTTACAGAAAACCTCTTTTTATCCTACATTGTTGGCCACGTTGGCCAAGTACAAGTTCCAGAAGTTAACATCGACTTTAATAACTTTTTTCATTTTTTATCGATTAATTTCATATCTTTGATTGTCAACGCTTTATTTATTGCTGTTTGATACATATGAGAGCAGCAGTGATCTAGTGGTATCGGCAGTGACTTCCAAGTTGTATGTCGTAGCTTCGAATCCCATCGGGGGCTTTGCTTTGTGTTAATTACCTCATAATCACTACTTTCAAACGGAAGGAAAACAGCGTGAGGTAACCAGCGTATTAGGCACTGCACAATAGCGGCGGTAAGATCCCTCTTTGAAGAGTTGCTAGAGAAGCGCCACGGCTCCCTAATCTTCCGCCTGACGCAGGTCCTCACCGGACACGGCTGTTTCGGGAGGTTCCTGTTCCGTATAAGGCAGGAGGAAATGCCAGAGTGTTACCACTGTGTAGATCGCCCTCACGACATGGTGGAGCATACGGTGGAGGTCTGCCCGGCTTGGGCAGAGCGCCGCCGTGTCCTCGGTCCAGGCCATAGTCCGGAGCGAGAGTGCATGGCAGGCCGTCACCTTCTTCTTCAAAGCCATGATACTGGCAAAGGAGGAGGCGGAGGGCGTGAGGCAGCGGGAATCCCAGCGCCCTCACGCCACTAGCAGCCGCAGGTGACGCCCTGGTCGGGAGAAAACATCGAACTCCCGGCTACCGTAGGCGCGAGCCTGGAGGCGGTGAGCAGTGGGCAGCTAGTCGCCCGGTAAGGGCCAGACCTGAGTCGATGGCGAGTTGTGTTTCACACGCGGCTCAAAGAAATATCAGCACATCGTGACGTGGTCCACGAAGACCCTCCTGGACTCCTGGCCTCCTGGGTCAGGATTGGGGGTTAGTTATAAAAGAAACCGTGGCCCTGGCGCATAGGCAAATGAAGAAATACGGGTGGGTTTTAGTCAGTAAAAGTCTGACATGCCCTTCTGCTCCGCCCAGAGCGGGAAAAGGCATCTGATGATTTCCCATCCCATACAAAAAAAGGTAAAGGGCATGTGCTAGAGCTAATAACTTGGAAGACATGTGAGATCATCCATACTCGCAAACTTTCAGTCAAACAGTAGGATTCCATTTCACTCTTAACGGTATACAATATGTAAAGAAAACCCTGTCCGATAAGGGTAATAAAGGTTAGGTAAACACATGACCAAATATATTAAAGAATTTCACGTAATCATCATAGTAACAATACTAATGAATTTTTAATAATCTATTTTTCCCGCGAATTAATACCAACTTCCCCGAAATTCGGTAATTTTTAAAAAAGTGACAACACAATTTTGACGGTATTATTATAAGCGATGCGACCACGTGAGGCGTGCCCTGCCCCCCGTTGCCCGCGTATGGATTGCCCACCGCACATGTATTAAGTTACGTTTTTTTAGGGGTTTTTTTTTAAGTATAGTCCGGCTTTGTAGGCATTAGTAGAATCAGTTATCGATACCTAACAATACCTTCACGGATCAGACAGGGTTTTCTTTACATTTTGTATAGACGTCTGCCTCAGAGAGCAAACAGTCTGTTTTTTAAATAATAAATAATGTACGGAGCATTAACATCTCCAAGGTGCCATCGACGTGGCGAGCAGTCATGCGGACTAAGCCGACGCCTTCATATATCGCCACAACAAAATCGTTATTCTGTCTACGGCGACCTGTGTAAACGCAATAAATTGAAATAAACCTCCACGTTGTATTCCTACGAACGTCTCGAGGCGTCGGCGGAATAAATAAGGAAGTTGCAACAGACTTGAATTAAATTTTATTTCTTAAGGTTCGATGATATAGTTAAATCATCATTTCAGGGTTAATCCCAGTCGCATCCGAAGCTTTTTCCAGCTTTGGAGTCTGGGGCTCGCTTTATCAGTCTAACTGCTGATTTTGGCTAAACTTCGATATTTTCTGTGAAGCGACTGCCGTCTGACCTTCATAACTCAAATGCGATATCGATGACTTTTGAGGGCTCCAACAACTCATAACCACTGCCGTTAGATGTACGTATGCAGTTAGACCAATTGTTGGACATTTGAGGGCTCCAACAACCCGTAACGACTGCCATTAGATGTTCGTATGACAACCGGGACCAACGGCTTAATGTGCTTTCCGAGGCACGACCAGACCAGTGCAAATATTCATAGCCATGCATACAAATATTTCACTGGGCGGGGATCGAAACCGCGCCTCCTTGCGCAGCGGCCGCGTTCGCTACCGCTACGCCACGGAGGCCGTCAAGGGATTCACTGTATTATTCTAATTATTTAGTTAATATTAAGTTGCAATGTTTCATCAAAATCCATTCAGGAGATTTGCGTGAGTGAATTTAAACACGACGACCCGGATGTGTTTGGTCTAATCTTGGCCAGCGTTTGGCCACGCGCACCCCCTTGCGCCGCGGCCACGTTCGCTACCGCTACGCCACGGAGGCTATCTATGATTATGTCTATGACGGATGATGATATAGTTAAATAGTTTAGTTTAAATGCAAAGGTTTTCACACTACTTTTCTATTGTTTATCTGTTTACGTGGGCAACAACTGTTTTGAAATCTAATCCTTTGCAGTTATTCGCCGAGTAGATGTACTTGCAAATTAAAATAAACTTTACAATACCATGACCAAGTTATTGAATCCCGTAAATAATATAAACCGCAAAACCACTCAAAAATAATAAAAGATCCGTCCATATAACAAAAATCCAATTTAAATTAATGCTGAAATATTATATGACAAAAATAATTTGAAACCGCCGACATTACAGTTAATTAAATAATAAGTAGACCGACGTTCGCATACCCAGAGTATTAATTGTAACGGGGATATTGTTAAAAACACACAGATACACTTGTTAATTGGTTTATGAACGGACATATTATGCCTCCCAGCTGATTCACGTATTAATTACTGAAAAGTGATAATTATGTTATTCTGTATTTTAATTGTTTGTAATTATATTGGTCC
Source organism: Sesamia inferens (assembly GCA_037179545.1). Lineage (NCBI taxonomy): Eukaryota > Metazoa > Arthropoda > Insecta > Lepidoptera > Noctuidae > Sesamia > Sesamia inferens. The sequence goes on along the minus strand of CM073937.1, from coordinate 6,268,570 downwards.
TTTCTTTGGCCTATTAATTATTGGACATTTTATATGTCGGAGGCCTCTGCCTCGAATCTTGCGGGCAGCGGAACGACGGCGACGGCGGCGAGTGAGCGGCAGGAACTTATGGGTAAAATCAAACGGACCGGTTCTCGAAAACAGCGGCGCGGCAACGGGGCGTCGGCGGGCAGCGAGCGGTGTACTTCTCACGCTCGAATCTTGCGGGCAGCGGGCGGGCAGCGAACGTTAGGAATAAATTTGAATCAAAAAGAAGTTGCCGCCATTGTTCAGACATTTCTTTCGCGAATAAAAACAAGTATCTCTTCGACACAATCGTGAACACAACACTACGCGGCTTAGTGACGCGTGATCAGCCCGCTAGTTTCGAGAACGGATATTCGATGCCCGCCCGGCTCCCGCGCCGCTGCCGCCGCCGCCCCGCTGCCCGCAAGATTCGAGGTAGCGGCCGGACTCAGCGACGTCGATAGGGTCGTCAGCATCTCGGTGGGGTGCTAGGGTTTCCATTTCGTAGGTGAGTTCTGAATTAAATCACGCAGTGTAAATATACCCTCCACTCTTGAAAATAACAATTTAAATAGGCAAACCGACAGTTTCACCCCGGAGAAGTGCCCTGGTCCGCGTCTCAATCTGAAGTGACCGTTCGACCGTTCCCACTTTCCAAACCGACTCTGTTCACGTGCCACTATCACAAAATAACGTCATAACATCTACCCAGTCTACCCCGCTACTAACTCAAATGACAACATACAATATGTTACGAAAACCCTGTCCGACCCATAAGGATAATAGAGGTTAGGTAAACACATGACCAAATATAATATAAAATTTTACGTATTCATCATAGTACCAATACAAATGAATTTTGAAATAATCTTTTTTTCCAACGAATTAATTCCAATTTCCCCGAAATTTGGGAATTTTTAAAAAGTGACAACACCGGTATTATTATGAGCGAATAGCGATGCGACCACGTGCCGCGTGTCCTGCCGCCCGCCCCCCGCGGTCGGCAGGCGAAGGGTGGTCAACGCACATTTAATAAGTTACCTCCTTTTGCGAAATAATATTTTTTTTTTTAGGGGGATTTTTTTTTTAAGTAAAGCCCGGTTTTGTATGCATTAGTAGAATCAGTTATCGATACCTAACAACACCTTCACGGGTCGGACAGGGTTTTCGTAACATACTGTATAACAAAACTTAACATAATTTTGGTTTTAAAACGGCAGTGTGTTTTTTCAGATTACATGATACAAGTTAACCAGTGCGAAGTATTCGCACATTGATTTTCAATCCAAAATTTTCTTAAAACTCCTGAAATGTGAGTAATTTGTAAATTTTTTTAATATAGCGGTCTAGAAAAGCTTCAAAATTATGCCTATTTCGTGTATATTGATTGATAAAGTATGAAGGAAGTTATGATGTACCGACAAAAAATAGCCCTAGAGAAATAATATAAAGGGTGTATCTGACATCGACGCACAAACGAGTACCATGGATCTAGTACATGATTCTGAACCCCCCAGTGGTGGAATTTTTCGATGGATCCAGTACATGATTCTGAACCCCCCAGCGGTAGAATTTTTCGTCGCAAAAAAATATATGTAGTTTTTTTCACTTTAGACCGTTCATAAATGCTATACTTTTATAACCCAATAAGATTTTGAAATAAACATTAATTAATTCGCTAATTACACAAAAAAAAAACGCAAGGAAAACAAAACTCGAAAAACTATCTTGTCAGCTGATATAATAGAGTTCACATCAGGGATCACCGTCATACCTACAAACCCGCACGGCGTCACGCTTGCAACGTTCAAAGGCCGAGCCGACACATTTTTTAAACAATGTTTTTCTGTAACCGCTCATTAACGACATAAATGACTATCATAATTTTATTATTACATATATCATCATCATCATCATCGTGATAAAACTGACAAGTCCTAGAACAGTATCAGTAGCAATGGATTTCATTTTGACAGCTCAACAACATTCATTGCATTATTTACGTTGTTGAGCCGACACATTTTTCGAACACATGGAGCAATGAAATAGCAATCTGCTTCGAAATTATGTTACGCAGTTAGGTTGTCGGATTGGGCCCGCTTGGTAAATTATGTCCCTCTCCCTCATAAAGATAGGTAGGCGAGAAGTGAGATATAAATAAGCCGAGTATGTGATGATGATTACGCTCAATCCTTCTCTGTATGAGAGGAGACCTGTCCCCAGCAGTGGGACTATAAAAAGGTTGTTGATGATGATGTGATGCACCATAACCTACTAAGTGTGCGTAATAAATAATAGCCAGCTAGGGATCCAGAATAATTCCCCCTTTTCAGGTTCTTGCCTAGGGAAAACTTTTAACAATCGCAGAAAAGTTTTTTCTGATACCTAGGGGAAAGAGGGGGAAACCGGACAGAGGGTAAAACCAGATAGTGGCTAATTTGTCATCATTTGTCATTGTGTCACCCTTTGTAAAATATTTTTATTTATGTTCTGTAATCTATATGGTGTACATAATAAAGAGTATTCTATTCTATTCTATTCATTAGGTACTGAAAGTAAAGCTATCTCGGTTTAGTTAGCAATCTAATACGCGCAAACGCTTACTCAGTGCTATTGCAAATGACGGCGACGGTAGCACGTCAGCGCAAGAGTATGTAAACAAAAATTCTAAGTAAAGGTAAGATATCTAACATTTTTGTTTTTTTTTTTATGTATTATCACTATGCTTACGAATCTGCTATCATCTATAGTTGTGTTTTTTATGATTTAATACATATTTAACTTTTTTAAACTGTATTTGTTATTGCTCTGAGTGTAAATATAATCTCTGATAATATTACAATTTGACATGGCACCTGTGGGGTAGAAGTAGACGGGGTGATTTCGACTATCCGGTTTCACCCGGATTGCTTTGAAATGTATGTAATGCGGGCATATGTTTTATTTCTCTTTTTATTTTCTGTATTTTTAACGTTTCAATCAACATAATTTTACTGAATGGATGCGTCACTTTATCGGCCACGTCAAATTAAACAATGAAGATCCTGCGCTTCTCGTCTTAGATGGTCACTCTACTCGTAATAAGAACTTAGAAGCTATTGAGTTAGCTCAACAGTAAAACTATTTCAATTAAAACTGAAAAGGCAATGGTAAAGTTATTGCTAAAAAAAACTCTTAAAGAGAACTATCAGGAAGATTCGAAGTGTTTGGGTTGAGCCAAAAAGTACAGTCAAACTAAATTCACAGATAATGGTACCAATGGACCATTTGTCTTAAATGGGCTCATTACTGTATTAGTTGTTCTGAACATGAATTATTATTTTTTGTATGCAAAACTGCGAATAATTTGATTATTTGCTTTTATTATTAGTATCCATATTTACCCCTTGAATAAAAAATACCTATCCGGTTTGACCCATAGGTATGGAGTGAATTCGGAATTATATTTTTTTATTAAAACAAATATATTTTGTATATACTAAGTTTGATATATTGTACGCCTCTGGGCAGAACATAGCAGATGTATAATATTTATCTGTAACACCTCACACTTTAACCTATGTTTACAAATAAAGATTCTGATTCTGATTCTGATTCTGATTCTGATTCTGATTCTGATTCTGATATCTAAATTTTTTATGCCATATGCCTAAGGTATACTTAAACATTTATAATATTGATTACCTCAATAAATAAAAAAGTGATTTATTTATTGTGGCTTTTTCTTAACTATCCGCTGTCCCCCCATCTTCCCCTACTACTGGCTCTGTTTCTTTCTGATAATCACTCACTCCTAAGTCAAAGACCTATGCCTTACTATTTATAAGTCAGAGTATTTTTATACTGGGAACTAATAATAAGCTTTATATATTCAAATGTAATGTTAGTAAATAATCAAGGATATAATTATATCAATAACCTTTTTGAAGATAGAAATAACTATAATATGTCGTGAATAACAATAACATTTTAATAAAAGTTGCTCATTTGACTTATGTAGTGGTGTGGCAAGCGCTGTGACGTTATTTTGTAATGGCGGCACGTAACAGTCGTTTTGGTGTCGAACAGTCACTTTGCATTGAAACGCGGACCTGGGACCCTAGTCTGCTATTTTTATAAAGTTTTCATTCCAACACGATTCCATTGTCATAGTGCTTAAAAGTTCGTAAACTGCTGAATTCCTTATGATGAATTATCTCTGTCATCTCGTAATGGAATGGTGATAGAATGACATTGCCTTATTACCATTATTTTAAAACCCGTTAGTAAAATGATTTTCTAAAAACTACTACTCAATTTGAATATTTATTAATATAGAGTGAAGTGCCAGTAATTGACCACTGCAAAGTCATAATGACGCCATTTTGTTATGAGATTACGAAACTTGTCAAAATCGATTATTATGAGATCATTGATTGACCATTCTTAGACTATTGTAATAGCAGACTGCCCCAGAGCATTTCTCCGGGGTGAAACTGTCGGTTTGCTTATTTAAATTGTTATTGCAGTTATTTTCCATTTAGTTTTAACCTCTATAGAACTGATATTTACACTTCGTGCTTTAATTCAAAACACCACTTATGAAATAAAGCCGAAATAAAGCATCAAAATGGTGGCGATTCTATCGCTTCACCGTCGCTGACGTTGTCATATATATATTTTTTAAATACTTGTTTTAGACTTGCATGAATAATTACTGCAATGCGGTTTTCAATTATTTCTAAAGTTTACAAATCTCTTGTGCATAAATAAATAATAAAAAATACTTAATTGATACGTGTTTTTTGTCCAGGAGTATTGTGAGCTATGTTAACATTGTGGATCTAGGAAGGTAATAGGATAGTTGACTAAAAAAAACGAATTAGTCCGTCAGTCAGATTTCCAAAAACTACTAGACACGTATTTTTTCTTTTTTCATATAAACAAAAAATTAAGACGACGCAGTGCATTGAAAACTCGTGTGATGTCACTGCACGCCATACTTTTTAGCGCGTAGTGACGTCACCAGCCACCACTCCTGATCTTTGATGCCTTTTATATTTGTCAATTTTTATCGATTTGATAAAACAAAATATACGTATCCAATATTTTTCTATAATCTGAATGACGGGCTAAATAGAATCAATTTTTTTTTACCCAGAAAACGTCCCTATTGCAAAAATAATATAAAGTAATATTTTGACTAGAAATCTAAAGACTCGTTCATTAGTTCATTGGCGATTTTAGTAGTATTTGGACCAAGTTCAACATATGTTAGAAACTTATAATAGTTTCCTGCGATAATATACGACCTCCATGCAGGTAATAAACTAGTGCTAGACCGCAATCCCGCCTGATGGTACGCAGTGATGCAATCGTTCATGGTAAAGTGTACTAATTTATTAAGAGCCTATTCACTTTAGCCTTGAAGACACTTAAATTGTAATCAGAAGACTGCTACAGGCAACTTGTTCTAATCCATCAATGTACGCGGTATAACAAACGAGGTAAAACGCTGTGGATACTCGCCGTACGACGGGTCGATTTGCGTGTGTAATTCACGATTCAAGTGAATTACACACGCAATTGGGATGCAGTTTGAGTTCTTGTTAAGAACATTTTGTGTCAGGACATTTCACAATAATTTAAACTCTTCAACAAATGAAATGAACATTGAAATTCAAGGGACATGTTCGAACAATAAGTCGATAATCCAATCCCCGTAGTATACCGAGCCAAGAACAAATTTAATCCCTTTGAGACGTACATAGTAACAGAGATGAATGTCGGTCAGACTGAAGCTCTCGTTCTGACCTTAACGTACTCGTATATCTATACTAATATATAAAGCTGAAGAGTTTGTTTGTTTGAACGCGGAACTCATGAACTACTGGTCTGATTTGAAAATTTCTTTTTGCGTTGTATAGCCCATTAATCCCGGAAGGCTTTAGGCTATATAACATCACGCTGCGATCAATAGGAGCGGAGCATATAAAAAAACATATCGAAACCTACGCGGGTGAAACCGCGGAGCGCAGCTAGTAATATATGTTCACGTTATTTAAAAAAGATTATTTTCCAGTTGTGGTCAAAATAAGCAAACCATCACATTTGTGGTCCTGATAGCGTAAAGCAGAACTAGGTACTCTCGTCAGAACATGTATACGTTCATACGTAATTGGTGAAAATCAAAACTTTCTGATATACATCAGACCTATACTGGAAGTAAGTACTGGCAGAACATTGACAGAAAGAACCATAGCCGACCTTATGGCGGTTAAACACTCCAGGCCGTACCTGGAGCGGTTTTGCCTCAAGGTTGCAAAAGCGTCTATTGAAAGAAATATGACAAGGGCAGCACAGCTAAGCAATGTGCCGTCGGCAGGAATTGGATAAGAAATTATGCAAATGTATATAGTGAGATAGAAATAACAGATAGAAGATAACTAGTATATAAGGAATTTTTGTAAAAATGATATCAAAAGATGAAAAAAAAAAAAGATGACAAAGGAAAATAGACTTTGGAAAGGAATAACCCAAAAATAAAGACAAGGCAGAAGCCGCAAAAAAGTATAGCGGTAAAAGAAAAAAGAAAGATACTAGACAATGGCAAAAAGAAATCTAGCCAAGCAAGAAGAGATAGATGGCACAATAAAAAGAAAAAAAAGATATACATCAGACCATTTTAATTTCCACTAATTAAAATCCCGTGACGATGTTGATCACAGTTTGTAATGCTACGTACATATACTCATATACTCACACTTATTTCTTTTTTTCATACTTATATTTAATTCAATTCTGCAGATCATAGAATAGAATACTCTATATTATGTACACCATATAGATTACAAAAACATAAATATAAAGATTTTACAAAGGGTGACACAATGGGCGGTCTTATCGCTAAGAGCGATCTTTTACAGACAACCTCTGGATGGAATAGTAAGAGGAAGGAGAGAGAAATAATGTAGGTAGTCTACAGTGTATTATTTACATAGTTTATAAAATAAATATGTATGTTAAGTGTATCATACTAGTCCAGTAAAGGTTCTATCGTCGTTGCCGTGTGATATATCGTAAAAACTAGTGGAATGCATCGGAATGTCTAATATCAGGTTTTCCGATGACCTCAGATATCTATTATGTGTCATGAAGGAACTTGAAATGTTCTTTAAAATAAATGGGGGTTTTAGGATTAAACAAAGAACTATGAGGAGCTGTTCTGATCAATTTCCACTACACCAGGACTAATTATTCAGCTCACAGACACAGTCCTCAAATTTAACCATAAATTTCGACGACTTAGTGTCATCTTAGCGTAGAAAGCTGTATGTACGCTGGATGGTATTACTTTCTCTACTAAACACAGCACTTTTTAATTTAATATTTTTCTTTCTTTTATTTAGAGTGAACAGGGGCCATTGAAGAGTTGAAGTAGACTTCAACTCTTCAATGGCCCCTGTGGTTAGATATCACAGTTTTGCCAATAACACGTGTAACAACTTATAGAAATTCTTTAAAATAATTATTTCACAATAATGTTGTGTATCGCCAATGACAGTTGAAAAACGGCCGCGTGAGCCGACTACGAGGAGATTTTTATGCAAAGCCATGATGTGGCCACTATGCTGCGATATTGCAATGTTCTTTATGAATTATTCACTGAATGCACTTTTTACTACAAAAATCACGCGTTTTTATTTAATAAACGACGATATAAATAATTTAGAAGTCCAATGAATAATGAGCATGACATTCATCTTAGCTTTCCCGTCAAAAACTCCTAATTTAATATCACTTACGATGATTCATTATTATGACAGTTTTTGACAATGCTGTTGATTATGTCACAATGACAACCTTTTTTTTGAAATTCTTGATGACGTGCTATTTTTTTTTTCAGATTTTTCATCGAAATTCCTTCAAATTCAAAATAATTAACTTTCTATTGGTATGATTTTGAAATTTCAAATTTCGCCTTAAAAACGTTCTCCGAGGTTTCTCAGGAAATCTTCGCAGAGCAGTGTTTTGTTGAGATCTGGCTTCCAAGTAAGCAGCTTGAACTAATTAAGCCATCGTACGGTACTGCCTACAGAGCTCATTGAGGGGTACCCTGCCTGTATAGACGCTGAACCGCTACTGCTGCCTGGACCTCTTTTGTGCCTGATAGCAGGCCAATTTTGCTGCCCTCACCCGCCTGTAGCCTTCGAGGGGCCTTTGCTATTGACGTCCTCACCTGCGTGTAGTTTTTGAGAGGCCGTTGCTGCTGCCGTAATCACCTGCCTATAACCTTCTTATGTTACGTCATAAGGGCGCTGAGCATGAGATCAGATAAGCCTTTATTTGCCTTAAACATGGTATAATAATGTTACAGTCTTATTTAAATACAATCTCTGCATGTTAAGCTATACAGAATATGTATCAATTTCATGCAAAAATAATAATTATGTCAACATTCTCCATGAGCCAAAAAAAAAAAAAACAAAACGTCTTGATATCGATTCCCAGCGGCCGGGCAGTATTATACTAATTTTCCATTAGGAATTTGTGAATGAAGAGAAATTATGAAGGATTTGTGAATGGTTCACAACAATAGGCTCGTCTAGACTGGTTTCATATTAACCTACGTCAATTCACTGGGTGCAATAACCATTGGGTTACACTTCAACACCTTTGTACCTAGAATACAGAGTGTTATCAATTTAAGGGCAAAAGTCTCCAGAAAAAAAAAATGTCAAGCAATTTCTTCACGTCACTTTAAATTGTTTTTCTGTAATCGAAAACTGCACTCTACTCAACGACTAATCCATTTTATCCACGTGAGGAATTCCATTTTCCCCGGGCCTCCTCAGCGACCACGAGTACTCTGCAAACATTCCTACCGTTCCATTAACTAATTGTTAATTATCTCCCCTACCTCCCCTTAGCCAACGATGACGTTTTGAAGGAGATACCAATTTGTCGTTTAGTTTTTTCAATAGAGTTTTTAGATGATGGTACTTTAACTTTTTTAATTTGCTTTTTGTAATTAAATTTTAAAAACTTTGTCGAGGTTTTGCCGTATTAACCATTTATCTTGTAAGGAAATTTATTCAAAGTACCCAACACGTGAACAGGCTGCATAATTAAAAAAAAAAAGTTGTCTCACACTAGGAATTACTTCTTTAAAGCCGGCGCCAGACATAGTTCAAATATTGATCACTTATTTGGACACATGTGTAGGAAGGGGATTTGAGTATTTAATCAAAGCTTTGTTAAAACATTTGTACCTTGCCAATCGTTGTCGGTTTCGAGCACACATCAAAGCGTTCAAAGGTGTCTGTGTTCAAATGTTTGCGTAGCCTGCTACACACGCGCAAATATTTTTAATTTTTTTACAAATATTTGTCTGTGTCTGGCTTAACGTGTGTGCATTTACAAACGTTTAAACTCACATACATAAACTGCCAGATCTGGAACTAGTGTAGGCCATACAAATATATTTTCGTCCATATACAGTATGTTAAGAAAACCCTGTCCGACCCTTGAAGGTGTTGTTAGGTATCGATAACTGGTTCTACTAATGCATACAAAACCGGGCTAAACTTAAAAAAAATCTCCCTAAAAAAATAAATATTATTTCGCAAAAAGAGGTAACTTAATAAATGTGCGTTAACCACCCTTCCGCGGGCGGCGGGCGGCAGGGCACGCGGCACGTGGTCGCATCGCTATTCGCTCATAATAATACCGGTGTTGTCACTTTTTTAAAAATTACCAAATTTCGGGGAAGTTGGAATTAATTCGCGGGAAAAAATGATTATTTCAAAATTCATTTGTATTGGTACTATGATGATTACGTAAAATTTTATATTATATTTGGTCATGTGTTTACCTAACCTTTATTATCGTTATGGGTCGGACAGGGTTTTCTTAACATACTGTATAGGTGTAAGCGTGGTGATTACGCTCAATCCTTCTCTTAATGAGAGGAGACTTATGTTCTATATAAGTAATGCCATTTAAAAAAAAGCTGTACAAATGGCTAAATAAACATAATTTCTACGACATTTAGGATTTCTTTGTACGGTACTGCCTACAGAGCTCATTCAATGGGCTTCATTATGCAATGACGTCGTGGTGGCCTAGTGGTTAATACACCAGCCTCTCAAGTATGAGTGCGCGGGTTTGATTCCAGGTCAGGCATGTACCAATGTAACTTTTCTAAAGTTATATGTACTTTCTAAGTATATCTTGGACACCAATGACTGAAGGTGAAGGAAAACATGTTGAGGAAACCTGGAGTTTTAAGTCTAAAGTCGCCAACCCGCATTGAGCAAGCGTGGTGATTACGCTCAATCCTTCTCTGTATGAGAGGAGACCTGTGCCCAGAAGTGGGACAATAAAAAAGGTTGATGCTGATGATGATGATATAATGACTATTTTTTTTTTTTATTAATTATGAACTAGCGCTTGACCGCTATCCCGCCTGATGGTAAGCAGTGATGCGATCGTAGATGTTAAAGCGCGCTAGTTTATTAAGAGTCTATTCATTCAGAAAAACTGAGCGAATAGGAAGGAAGACGGCAGTTGAGCGAGGTGAGGCAATGTTAAACCCAACAACACGACCAACGATGCTGCGCCAAAGGGAGATTGATCTGAAGTCCCCCCACGACCAAACTCCCAACACAACAACATTTGGCGCATCGTACCAGGCACACGTCGCAACACAACTGCTCAGACCCGTCCTCCGTACGGCTTCACCAGACATCATGCCGGAACACGACAAATCGCTTGGCGGCAAGACTTTGTCTGGTCGGTGGTAACTTCTGCCGGCGGCCGATGTTATGGCCTACCACCGAAAGATAACTAATTATAAAATTGTTGACATAATTAGTATTTTTGCATGCAATTGATACATAGTCTGCATATCTAAACATGTGGACATTGTATTTAAATAAAACTGTAACATCATTATACCATGTTTAAGAGAAATAAAGACTTATCTTAGAATCGGACACGCAGCACCACTGTGCCAATGGTGTCGTCAAGCTATTCATAAGATATTGTTTAAATTACCTCCAAATACACTCAAAAAGATCAAAACAGTCTATTCGCCTCTTAAGTAATCCCATAAGAGACGCCACAGGACGCAAGATCAGGGGAAATGGTGTTTGTGCGTGGTATTTGATTGTACATTATTTCCAGACATTAACTTTTCATTTTGGTGTAATTCTGCTGAGCTCTTAAGGGCTCGGAGAAGACCGAGTGTTGGCCCAAGAAGATGCTCGTTTTCATATTAAGTTCGTGTTTTTGTTATTATTATACTATAAGAGGGTGTATTTAGTATTATTTATATAGCAGTGTTATTTTAATATGTATGTTATATTTTAGTATTAGTGAGTTTTTTTATAACACCAAAGAAACAAACAGAAAAACAAAAACCTTTCAAAGATCACTCCGTTATCTGTCTGTCCGAATTTTAAAACCCTTTTGGATATCATGAAAATTCGCAAAAAGATATATCATATAGCAAAGGTATAAAAGTAAAAATCCATAAATGGTCCACAGATTATTAAGAATCTGTTAATTTTATTTTTAATCTATTTCGTCATCAATCTTTATCGTCCCACTGCTGGGCACAGGTCTCCTCTCATACAGAGAAGGATTGAGCGTAATCACCACGCTTGCTCAATGCGGGTTGGCGATTTCAGACTTATAAAGTCCAGGTTTCCTCAAGATGTTTTCCTTCACCTTCAATCAATGGTGTCCAAGATATACTTAGAAAGTACATATAACTTTAGAAAAGTTACATTGGTACTTGCCTGACCTGGAATCGAACCCGCGCACTCATACTTGAGAGGCTGGTGTTTTAACCACTAGGCCACTAGGTTTAACCACTAGGTTTAATCTACTTACTACCTACAAAACTATAGAATACTTTCTAGTAAGAAAATTACTCGTACGTGACATAACTACAGCAATGCATTCTTGAGTCCTGTCAGTTTCAAGCCAACAAATACGTGTTTTGCGAATTTCATCTTTATTAACTGTTAGAATTGTGACTCTGACACCTGTCAGGGACGCATTCTCTCGGCGACCAGACCGTTTTATCTAAATGACGACGGTTTGACAGGTTTAAAGTCAAACCACACTGTTTATTCTGCAGAGACGTCATGAAAAATCGACCATTAAGAAATTAGCAAGCAATTATACAGCGTCATTTTTCTTTATCCGAAATCTGAATATAGTTTGTTCAGAATACGCAACTGAATCGACACCGATCATTTTTATACCATGTTATATTTTTTCCCAAATACATTTAGAAATTGTTGCAGTGTGGTTACCGAGCGTACAAGTTCAGTTTACGGTAGACCATAGTACTTGGCGCGTGAGCACGTCCGCGCAACAGCAGATGCCACAAGTTAAAGCACCGCTTGTCCGTCCGAGCAAAGCGTTGGCCATATTTTTGTTGGGACAACTAAGGTTTTTCATTATATATTTTTGAAATTTTGGACATTATAGACTCTTTACTTAAAAATACTTAAGGATTTCGGATTTCGCATAAACAAAAAATAATTTTGTATAAAAACTTGGAACGTTAGTTCATATAATCAGTCTGTAGTGTAGCAAGCCCCATAGCCCATCACGCGGGAACAATGCGGATTAGTAGAGGTCATATGCCTTCGCAGTTTACTGATCTACATACAGCTCTTGAATTGCGTTGGGTATAACTGTGGCATCAATAGTTAATTTGGACATCTCAAAATTCATATTTCTTTTTCTTTACAGAATTGAATGTGTTGTCAGTCAGCTTCAATTCACACCCAAAAACAATTCACAGGTTGTTGGAATGACATACTCGTACCATGGCCCCGGGCACGTAGGTAAGTGAAGGATCACGGTTAGGTTGTAGTCAGTCCCTTCCGCACTGCCCTGAGCGGGAGAGGTCATTTGATGATTTCCCGGAAAGAAACCCAAAAACAAAAATGAAGCGATTCTTGCCATAAATTCGAAAGATCTCCTAGAACAACAAGTGCTCACCGTAACACAATAACAAGCAATGACTATACATTCTCGGATAAAATCTCAGATTCGAATACGAGTTCCAGATAGTGATCTCGAATTTAACTTTGTCGATTTTCCACTTGTGCACAATACACGGACGTTGCAAGTGTACGTACCTACGTATTCCAGTTAACTTTTCCAATATATATTCGTGTGTTCAAACGAGCAGGAACAATCCTCGGATAAGGTACCAAGGTAACAAAGTGTTAAGTGAGAAAATAAAGAAACGCAAACTTTCCAAATTTGATTTTTGTGCAAGTGGAAAATGTTGCCTGGAGAATGTATAGTAGTTTGGGTTTTTGTGTTGGAGATTCAAGTTAAGCTTTTATTATAAGTTTTAGAGAGTTGGTTAAGTCTCCGCGCATAAGTATAGGTACAATTGGAAATGCTTATCAAAGTATACGGTATTTATCTTAGAAGGCTTTAGGGAAATATTTCAAACCAAACAACTCAGAATTTTCCGATTAAATCACATTCTTAAGCACTTTTTTAATTGTAATAGAGTCAGCATAATAACACTACTTAAATAATAATACTAAAAATATAACTGATACTCTAAAAACTTATTGGCTTTCTAATGTGTTTATATTTTATTAAAACAATTTATCTCCGGAAAACTTTGCGTGTAAAAAAAGGAAACAAATTAGGATTTTTGTTTACGTAACTTTGCCCCACACTAGGAATTTCTCCTGTATCGTGGGTGCGTTCCCAAACATTTAAATTCACATACAGAAACAGCCAGACTCGGAACAACTACCTATAGGCCATACAAAATATATTTGTTCTGTGCGGGGATCGAACCCGCGACACGCAGTGCAGCAGTCGATCGTTCCCCACCGTTCACTTCGGCTTTGTTTTTAATATCACTCTTATTTGTGTACTCTTCCAACGTCAAAATACAGTGCATAAGCGAATCAAATTTTACAAGCTCATGAATTGTAAAAGATATGAGCAATGTCACTACGCACCACACATCACACACCACACACTACACAGCACACACCGCACACTAAACACAACACATCACACACCACACACTAAACACAACACATCACACACCACACACCGCACACTAAACACAACACATCACACACCACACATGAGCATGCAATTAATTAAATGTTATCCATGTTATTTTAATACTGTACCATAAAAGTATTGCCCAAATAACGAGTGAAGACACTGACTCCTGTGACACAGGTACTACCTAGCACGGGGGTCAGAGCTTCAAATTAAGTGAAACTCCTTTTTATGTCAATAAAACTTATTATTATTATTATAATGTTTTACAAACCGTTGTCCTAATACAAAATAAAATTGATAACATGAAGTTTATTTTTTAATCTAGTGACCCTCCCCGGTTTCGCACGGGTGTAATGCTGACTAAAACACTACAGAAAACTGTGAGTGTTGTATTATTAACATAGCGGCCCGTCGCTCGCGCCATCCTGGGCGGTCGGTACCGCCGCAAACGAGATCTCAAAAACGCGATCGAAATCTATTTTAGCTAACGTAAATTTACGATTACTGTCTTGTGCCACTCGTACAAGGTACCAGGCTCACAGAAACCCCAAAGAAATCAATACGACGACAATCCAAACCAATCTAAATCAATATAAGCAAGTATAAAATAATTATTTATTCTAACGTTGAGTTTGGGATTCGATTCGTGTTCGGCCCCGGTTTGGAGCGCTTCGCAAATACTTTAGCCAAGGGGAACGGATGTGGGGGATATTCTGCATCCTTCCCCGGGGAGCCAGGGAACTTTTTCAAATGTTATGTTTACCGATGAAATTTTATTGTTGGGAATTTTCGGGCTTTAAATGTTTTTCATCTAATTTTGTGTTGTAAAAGTGTGTTGCAGACTTCAAATATGAAGTTCTAATTTTAAAAAGTCATTAATTATGTTCTACGTTTTAATTTGATCCACGTACAATCGACAGTAGGTCAAGCTTACCGAAACTGTCAAATATTAACAATCAACCTTGAGCCTTGATGCTAATAGCGGCAAAGTTGAAAATCTAACAAAGAAATTTGACAGATTTTAGTAGCTCGATGTGCTATCGTCTATACAATACCTAGTGGTATTCTTTTGCATCCCGTTACACTGTAACTCAACCCCTAACATGGCTAGAGTGAATAGGCTCTTAATAAACTAGTGCACTTAACCAACAACGATTGCATCAATGCTTACCATCAGGCGAATTGCGGTCAAGCAATAGTTTATAATTAAAAATAAATAAATAAATATATACGGACAAATCACACAGATTGAGCAAGCCCCAAGGTAAGTTCGAGACTTGTGTTATGGGATAGATACGTGTATAGATAAACATCCAAGACCCAGGCCAATCAAGAAAAGGTCGTTTTCCATCATGACCTGGCCGGGGATCGAACCCGGGGCCTCCATGTTGCAGTCAGGCGTGTTGCCCGCTGCGCCACGGAGGACGTCAGAATATAAAATATCTCTTGTTATTGAAACCAATATTATTTACGATGTTAAATGCATTAAAATAAAAAGGGAACACACAAGCAAAACGGACACAAGCTGCACAAACAAAAACTATCAGGAGCACTTCGCGGTATGATCTGCTCAGACACTAAAAGATAAAACGTTTTACATTCAGTAATGCGGTCCTCGGGGACTATTCTGTACAGTCAAGTCATAGAAACTAACGCTGCCATCGCACTAAACTGAAATGTCCGCCATTAACATTTGCAACTGTGTTGCAACGCTTGCAAGTGAATTTCAGAATAGGACTCCTCGAATTTGAATTAATTAAATTCTGAAATCGAGCAGTTAGCTTTTCAGAGGCATAGTTTGAAGGTAATGTTTATTAGGACTGGACTAATTAAAGAGGCACATCTACTGTTGCCAGGAATAGATTACATTAGCAATAAGGGCACCCATTATACAGTATGTTAAGAAAACCCTGTCCGACCCGTGAAGGTGTTGTTAGGTATCGATAACTGATTCTACTAATGGATACAAAACCGGGCTAAACTTAAAAAAAATCCCCCTAAAAAAATAAATATTATTTCGCAAAAAGAGGTAACTTAATAAATGTGCGTAAGCACCCTTCCACGGGCGGAGGGCTGCAGGGCACGCGGCACGTGGTCGCATCGCTATTCGCTCATAATAATACCGGTGTTGTTACTTTTTTTAAAATTACCAAATTTCGGGGAAGTTGGAATTAATTCGCGGGAAAAAAGATTATTTCAAAATACATTTGTATTGGTACTATGATGATTACGTAAAATTTTATATTATATTTGGTCATGTGTTTACCTAACCTTTATTATCCTTATGGGTCGGACAGGGTTTTCTTAACATACTGTATATTTTGTAGTATTGAATGTAATTTTTAATGTAATGTATGTTTTTGGTGTATAATAAAGTATATATAAATACATATATCAGTCAGAGTCAGAGTCGTGGTGGCTTAGTGGTTGTAGTGTGAGTGTGCGGGTTCGATTCCAGGTCAGGCAAGTACCAATGTAACTTTTCTAAGTTATATGTACTTTCTAAGTTTATCTTGGACACCAATGACTGATTAAAAGGTGAAGGAAAACATCTTGAGGAAACCTGGACTTTAAGTCTGAAATCGCCAACGCATTGAGCAAGAGTGGAGATTATGCTCAATCCTTCTCTGTATGAGAGTTGTGCCCAGCATTGGGACGAGAAAGGTTGATAATGATGATGAAATATATCAGTCACCTACAATTTGAAACGATCACTATGAAAATACTTGAAGTTGTATTTTCATGAATCTAAATATAATATTGTTAGATGAATCGTTAAACTCCTAAAGTAATGAGTTGAGGAGCACGATTTTTACCAAATAAACTGACTGGGTAGGTCCATTCCAGCGGTTCCTTTCTCAATAGACCATTTGAGACCCCAATCTACAAGGTCTTCACAGGATCTAACATCTAACCTAGTTTTACCTTATTTTTTATACCACGCGCATCGAAGAACTGGAACAATTTTCCTGCGGGGGTCTTTCCTCTGACTAGAATTTAAGTGTCTTCAATACTACAGTGAATAGGCTCTTAATAAACTAGTGTACCACCATCCAGAATTACATCACTGTTTACCATCAGGTGGGATCACGGTTAAGCACTAAAGTGTTAAAAATGTATATGATGACGCAGCATCGTTGATCGTGTTGTTGGGTTTAATATTTTAGCACCTCGCTCAACTGCCACCTTCCTTTCTATTCACTCAGGTTTTTTGAGTAAATAGGCTGCTAATAAATTAGCGCGCTTCACCATCAACGATTGTATCACTGCTTACTATCAGGCGGGATGACGGTCAAACACTAGTTTATAATTCGTGGGTCCCTATTAACATTGTCGTATGTGCATTTTTGCCATTTCTTTTTTATTTCATTAATCACTCTTAAAATGTCCCTTCTTTTAGTAGGTAAAACGAAAAAAAGAAAAATATAAGTAATTTTCAAAATAACCACGTTAACATTGTCGGATATTGTCATAACCGCCAGTTAACAATGACTGATGTCAACTCGCGACAATGTTTGCGGGGCACGAGGGGCGGCGGCGCGTGCGGTTGTGGCAGTACGGACCATGTTACAGGTGTCGTGTCGCACATTGTATGAGATTGCAGGCCAAAGATATTTTTTATTTTACCTTTGTTCTTTATAACAACCATAACGTCTACAAGGTCCGCCCGCTTAATAAAACTAGCCACTAAACAATCTGAACAATATTATGCAGATAAAAACAAGAGTATGGGGTTAAATATTTTGAGTAATGCAGATGAAGATGAAAAAACAGGTACTTAAAAATTTATTAATATTTTATTACTAACACAGCTTTTCGAACATAATACTAACTATTAAAAAACAAACTATTTAATACTTACTTTTATATTTAAAGTAAGTACGCAATTAGTTCAGTTAAAATTGTAGGAAGTGACATAACGGACATTGTTAACTGTCTTTTATGAAGTAAAATATGTCGGTAGTGTCACATCCAACATTGTTAATCGTTTTTTGTGAGATAAAGTATGTAGGTAGTACCAGATCCGACTTTTTTAGTAGTTTTAATTTACGTTCTATTTGTCGGATGTGTTACTTCCAACTTTGTTAACTGTATTTATTTTAAAACGTTTTGTTGAATATGTGTGATATCTAACAATGTTTTATACATTTTAATGTTGGTTTTATAAATAGTCTTTATAAAAATGCATTTTGTTACGTTTGTGTCATTTAAACTGGTTTAGCTCTACTGATTAATATAATTTTCGCGAGACAAGGTGCATAAAAATATATTAGTATCTAACTTTTTTTCAGTTAATAGAGAATCTCCATTACCAAGTGGTTTCCAAAATGAGTTCATTAAGTTGAATGAAATGCTTGATGACGTTTTCAATGAAGATGCAGTTCCAGAAAGAGAAAATAATGAACCCACTGTTTCTCACCACCAACCATCTGAACCATCTGCTTATTTTGAAATTCATACTGAAAGTAATGTTGCTGTTAACCACGAAAAAATATCGAAAACACCAATAACGTCCCCATCTTCTCATGAAAATAACAATGACGCCGCAATATTACGTATTCTCAAACTGAGTTCACAGTTTCAGAAAACGTGGCACCACCGCCACCAAACTGGACCAACGACGACTTATATGGAAACTTACCTACCTTACCTTCAGCAAAACGTGGCGCATACGAAATGTCTAGTTGTCTCTATCAGTTTATGAAACAAAAAGTTTTACAAAATGGGGTAAAAACATTTTGGTTCTGGTCAGATAATTGTGCGGGGCAAAACCTGAATCGCATTGTTTTTGCTCTTTACCTTATAGCCGCGAAAGAATTTGGAGTCACAATTACCCATCGTTTTATGGAGAAAGGTCACGCCCAGAAAGAGGGTGATAGTGTCCATTCAACTATTGAAGGTGCAAGTGATCGCAGGCTGATTTATGTGCCAGAAGAATGGTTCTGTCTGGTTCGCTGGGCTAAACCCATATATAGTGAAAGAGATGACAACCTCTGACATATTTGACTTTAAATTACTGCTACCAAAAAATAATTGGTCAATAAACAGTGACAATGAGAAAATTCAGTGGACTCGCTTAAGAGAGGTGGCATGTACATGCACAGCACTATGATAGGATTGAATAAAAGTATAATTTTGAAGATGGCCCGAAAACTATAACCGAAACACTGAAAGGCTATCCTGATTAGAATTTCTATTCAAGCAAGCTTATAATGGGGATATTTTTATCAGTCGTGAAAAATATCATGATTTAATTAACATGTGTCAAAGTGGAATAACTCCGGAGAAATATCACAGTTATTAACAAAACTTAAAATTTGATCAAAATACCCGCAAGTCACATGAAAACAATGATGAGGAAGATTAATTAAAGTATAACTCTTAAGACTGATTCTTATTTTGTTCCTATGTTATAATAATAAAACCTAAAATATGATAATAATGTGCTATTATTAAAATAATGATACTTGTTAAGACTGATTATTTATTTTAAATAAGAGTTTTTAAAATAGAGTAATTTTATAAACTTTTCACTGGATCTAAGAGTGTCATGTAAGTTATGCCGATTTTATTCTTTATGCTTTATGTTAAGAATAAGGTGTTTTTGGGCAAAAATAATGTAGGTGAAGAATTTTATAAATTTTTTGTTTCGGATGTGTACTAAGTCACACGATTTTTATTTTTATCCTTTTCACGGTTTTTATTAATCTACACTAATATATAAAGCAGAAGAGTTTGTTTGAACGCGCTAATCTCAGGAACTATTGGTCTGATTTGAAAAATTCTTTTTGAGTTGGATAGCCCATTAATCCAGGAAAGCTTTAGGCTATATAACATCACGCTGCGACCAATAGAAGCGGAGCATAACTAACTCCACGCGAACGAAGTCTCTGGGGGCCGCTAGTTACTTATAAAAGCCTTTTGATCCTTTTAAGGCTGTGTATTGTGAAGTCAGGTTGTTTTATTTTGAATTATACTTCTGGAGTTTTTTTTTTCTGATATTAATTTTATAAGCTTTTCGGTTTTTATAAGCTCGTATAAAATTGAAGTTGTTTTTTTATGGTCCTAGAGTTTTGTTTTGATTGCTATTGAATTTTGCAATAAATATCTAGTTACAAAGATATTTGAAAATTGTTTTATTTATAATTTTTATTTAGATACGACAGACATTGGTCTAGGATTTTCAATTAACAGTTACGTATGTGCCACTTCCAACAAATAATCAATAATTTTATACACATAACAATGTCGTATGTGACACTTCCAACAAATAGTCAATTTATTTGTACATGTAACATTGTCGTATGTGGCAGATCCGACACACTTTATTTGATACGGTTAAAAAAGTCTTTTGTGACTTTTAACATACTTAGAAAACCAATAATAGTAATTTATTTCCATACAAATAAACTTTTAAACTTGTATTACAATTCTGATAGTTTCTGTTAACCCAGTTCGTATAATAAAAAAAATATCAACAATTCAAACTTTGCCGCGCTCTCCTGTAAAGTAGTCGATTTTCACATCCGACAATGTTAATAGGGACCCACGAATTATAAAAATAAAAAAAATATATCTCGCGGGCTTAAACAATTTGGCACACAAATACTTTATTGCCAGTATACAGGATACTGTTTATTCCAATATTCACACGGAATGAAAACTTTCCAATGCGTCATATCTACTTATCTACTAAAATCACAAATTAAGTATTT
Source organism: Sesamia inferens (assembly GCA_037179545.1). Taxonomy (NCBI): domain Eukaryota; kingdom Metazoa; phylum Arthropoda; class Insecta; order Lepidoptera; family Noctuidae; genus Sesamia; species Sesamia inferens. Next base: position 6,247,799 of record CM073937.1, on the reverse strand, counting down.
CATTTCAATTATTTGGACCAAAAGAGTTACTTAATTATTACTTTGCTGTCGTTTTTGCTATGAATAAGTAACCCTTTGCTTACAACAGGCCTCCGGCGAGGATGTTTCGGTAACATTGACCGAAAGGGTCCCTGGGACTGAACAGGTAGCAACAGATAAATAAAAGGGGATGGATTGCAAAGTTGACCCATGTACGAGTATGTAGTAATTATATTTAGATGTAGAAAGAAGGTTCAGTATAATAGAATATTCGGTAATTGGTAGGAATGAGGCTGTGTATACAATATGTATAGAAAACCCTGTCCAATCCGTGAATGTATTGTTAGGTATCGATAACTGATTTTACTAATGCCTACAAAACCGGGCTAAACTTAAAAAAACCGCCTGAAAAAAATAAATATTATTTCGAAAAGGAGGTAAATTAATATATATGCGGTAGGTAATACATGCGCGGGCGAAAGGGGGCAGGGCACGCTCATAATTTTACCGTCTAAAATGGTGTTGTCACTTATTAAAAAAATACCAAATTTTGAGGGAAGCTAGAATTAACTCTCGAAAAAAAAGATTATTTCAAAATTCATTTGTATTGTTACTATGATGATTACGTAAAATTTTATATTTTAGTTGGTCATGTGTTTACCTAACCTTTATTATTCTTATAGGTCGCTCGGGGTTTTCTTTAGATATTGTATATCACCTTTGCCGATTTATTGTTTTTCTAATAGAACATTCGGTAATTACATCATACAAAACAATAAATCGGCAACACTATATACATATGTATAATTATACTCTTGCCGATTTATTGTTTTTCTTAAAAGTATTACATCTACATTTGAATAAAGAATTTGAGACAAGTTTCAAATTATGACACAACTGAATTACATATGTATTTTACGGCGCTTAAAATTTATTCAACAACCAAATACTTATTAGTGCCTTTTAGTTACAAATGACTACTCAAAAATCTATTTAGAATATTAATTTCAATAAAGTAGATAGTTGATTAAGTGAATACTGATAAAGAGCACTCTTATCTTTATTGATTTAAGGCTAAATTAATCTGCAAACAGCATTAACCATACAAACAATTTAATGCATTGGTCTCAAAGACAACCGTGTCAAAGACTGCGGTTGCGATTTCTCTCTCATTTAGTTTGATTAAATAAAATATTCGCAGCTGTCTATTTTCACACACGACGTCAACTTTAATTGTCGAAAACAAACTGTTTTATATGCGAATGAATGGTGAAAAATTCACGACACATTTTTAGAATACACTATCTAATTTTGTTACAAACTGTGCAATGTTGTATAAATGGACCAAATCAACAATTTCCAGAGTAACATACAATATTTTTTTAAAATATACACACAATATGTAAAGAAAACCCTGTCCGATCCGTAAAGGTATTGTTAAGTATCAATAACTGATTCTACTAATGGGTACAAAACCGGGCTAAACTTAAAAAAAAATCCCCCTAAAAAAATCAATATTATTTCGCAAAAAAGAGGTAACCTAATACATATGCGTTAAGCACCCTTCCGCGGGCGGCGGGCGGCAGGGCACGCGGCACGTGGTCGCATCACTATTCGCTCATAATAATACCGGTGTTGTCACTTTTTTTTAAATTACCAAATTTCGGGGAAGTTGGAATTAATTCGCGGGAAAAAAAGATTATTTCAAAATTCATTTGTATTGGTACTATGATGATTACGTAAAATTTTATATTATATTTGGTCATGTGTTTACCTAACCTTTATTATCCTTATGGGTCGGACAGGGTTTTCTTAACATATTGTATACATACTGAACACTGTCTCTTAAGATACAGGTCATCCTAGTTTGAGAGGCAGGGCTTACAATATCTGTATACAGACTTTTGTACCATTATTTAGCATTTAGTTAATCTGTGTATACTAATGTATGTATCCTTATGTGAATAAATTATTATTATTATTATTATAACATAATCAGCCTATATTGTTCCCACTGTTGGGACCGTTGGGCCGTAATCTACGGTTTGAATTCATTTATTTCTAAAGATTATAAATCACTTAACAGAAATAAATACTTAATATAACTAAATTAGGTACATTTTTGTAGTCCAGGAGTAGTAAGAACAATGTTAACATTTTGGTAATAATATTGTATAATAAGAAGGTAGTTTCTAAAAGTTTTGTGATATCGCGCTCGCTGTACGATGACTAGATAAGTTTGTTTGTGATTCTAAATCTAAGGGCACGTTTACACTAAGAGCAAATGAATGTTTTTAATTATCTACCGCGCTGGTACAGTGCGCGTTGATACATATCACATTTCTTCAAAGTTTTTAGCTCTGGGATATCCCGGTTTCCTTAAGATGTTTTTTCTTTACCGTTTTGAGAACAGTGTTGATGAAAATAATTTACACAAAGTGAAGCGCCTGATAGGGTTCGAACCTACGACCTCTTGTAAGTTGAAGCTAATAACCACTAGGCTACCACTGCTCTCCCACAAAATATATGAATAAGCTTTATTATTGTAGCCATTGATATAATATTATCAATGATTGTAGCATAATTATTATTCCAGCAATAAGAAAACAAAAATAGATCTTAAAATTGGCATTTTCGTCGACACTAAGTTTTATTCGTTACCTCAATTCTGATTCCGTTGTTAGGACACTGCTGTTGGTAAACCCTTCCCCGTCACCGTCGGAGTCCACCAGGGTTCCGTTCTTAGTCCGTTTCTGTTCAACGCCTTGTCGGATAGCATCAGGGATTCACATGAGCAACCTCCTTGGTTGATTATGTATGCTGACGATGTCGCGCTGGCGGACGCGGACAGGGATCGGTTGGTGCGGCGTGTGAATGTGTGGAAGGACTCGCTGGAGAACGGAGGTCTGAAACTCAATGTGGCGAAGACCGTGTATATGGCTAGCAACACGACAGACCCCATGAATAGTCATGTCACTGGTCTGTGTACTCGACTATGTCACCACCTATGCGCATAGGCGCATAGGTGGTGACATAGTCGAGTACACAGACCAGTTTAAATACTTGGGGTCTGTACTCCACGCGTCCGGCGACATTGATTGCGACGTCAGGTCACGTATATCCGAAGCTTGGGCAAAATGGCATGAGGTGTCAGGTGTCATTTGTGACACCAAAATGCCGGTTAAGCTTAAGGGGCAGGTCTATAAGACCATCATTAGACCTGTTCTCCTGTATGGCAGTGAAGCGTGGCCTGTGCTTGAGCGACACAAGCAGGAGCTGCGTGTCACGGAGATGAATATGCTGCGGTGGATGTGCATCCGTGGCAGTCTTCGTGTCCGTGACATAGCGGAAAAACTGCAGGAGGGTCGCCTACGTTGGTACGGTCACGTCTTACGAAAACCGACATGTTACGTGGGTCACAAATGTCTTGCCATCGCGCCTCCGTCGGGCCGGATCAAGCGGGGTAGACCAAAGAGGTGCTGGCTTGACGTTGTAAGAGATGACATGCGTGCCAACAATCTCACACCACAGGATGCTAAAGATCGCGCGAAATGGAGGAAATTAAGCAGGAAAGCGGACCCCGGGCTCCAACGCGAAAGCCGCGGATGCAACCGGGATAAACGCTGAGATGATGATGATGATTAAGTTTTATTCGTCACCCAAAAAGGGGTGCACAGATGACAGCACATCAAGCTGCTACTACTACTTTTCTTAAACTTTATGGCTGTGCAATCGAACTCAATGTTGATTGGGAATATCTGACAGTTTGGGGTAGCTTGACTTGATATGGTCCGCACATTTGATTGAAAGGAGATGTTTCAAAAATGTATGGAGCCTGGGCCAGCACATTGTACACTTAATGCAAGGTATAGTTAAGCTATAGTTAACTGTTTTAAATGTTAATTTCCTATATTTTGGCTTAGTTTTTATACAGATTCAATTTAGCTCGGCCAAGGAGTTCAACACAACTACTAATAAATATGGTGGTCAGCAATAAGCGAAATAAGATTTTGTCAGTGACATTTGGTTTACGTGTCATGTATCTAAGGCTATCGTATCTATATTATCTACCATATGACTGCGAAAAAAACAAAACATAAATTCCGAACATACGGCCCATTAAATAAACACAATCAACTCAAATCAGCGCTCGACACGAACACAGCAGGAAAATAGAACTGTCAAAGTCGCCAATCAAACTTCATAACCTCTGTCATGGATACCTTAATAAAGAGTTATCTCACTAAAAAACGTTTCAAATAATGAATCATGTTTACTTGTATTTTTATTCAAATTAATTTAGTAGTATTTTTATGAAAATCTTTTATTTTTTTCCTTTTTATCTATATAGCGTACATAGTGGTGGCCCAAAATGAAACATCTCCTTTGGCACACAGACGGATTATAACTAGGTACAGCACATGGGATACATTTTATGCCGTAATTTCTACGCGATCGTCACTTACGCAGTTGGAACTGCGGGGCGCGGCTAGTTCGAATATAAGTAAGTAATAATCTACACTCAATCGAATAAGTTCTTAGAGGACCATCTTGGATAAAATGTAATTTGTGCCGGTTTGAACAAATGTGTTTCAAATCCATTTAAAAGTAGGACCGATGCCCGATGGGGACGTATATAGTTTGACAAGAAAAGCTGCATTTATTTCCCGGACTACTCCACAACCTCAGAGCCATCAAAGTTTCCTCTGTTTTATGACAACAATTTAAGAGTTGACTCTCAATCGGTCAGTACTTTAAAAACATTGCACGAATGCACGTATCATGTGATATTATCGGTCGCAGCTGAGTCCGTCTCGAAGTAAGGACTTCATTCAATATTTACGATTGTTTTGCAAAGTGCACGGAAGTAAGGCATAGGGCATAGCGGTTTTGACAAAGAAAACTTACGTCATCAAAAAATGGCTAAAACAATTTGCCAGCGGCGGTGTTTCCGTTTGACTACAATTTAAGTGTCTTTTAGGCTAGTATGAATAGGCTCTTAATAAACTCTTGCGCTTTACCGTCAAGCACATGTTTATGATTTAAAAAAAAACATTTCAACGTTTTACGTAGTCAAATGCATCACATAACATGTTTAAAACTCATTTGATCGAATTTAAAAATTATAAGGGATTGTGGGAGCAGACTTGTCCCAACGATAATGGTCCAGATCTTCATCAGGATTTACTTTGTGCAGTTTATTTTATTACCGTCTCTCTCAAAAAAACTGTGAATAAAAATATCGTGATGAAAACTCCATGTCCTGAAACCAATAATTCGAAGACATGACGTCTACTAACCCATACTAGACCTGCGTGGTTGATTATGGCATACGCCATGGAAAACAGGCACCAGGCCTGAGGATGCCTGTTTCCCAGCAATGAGAATAGTGGGAACATCGTATGCTAAATAAGTGTTTAACATAATAAATATGAGGTTCATGAAGGATTGTATTTGCCATATAAAAATGGAGCTCTTCAACACTAGTTCCGCTAGTCGCTTGTGCTTTACTGTTGAGGTTAGGTCGTGAAACCGTAACGTTCTTTGACCTTTCGTGAACTTATTCAAAGAATCTTTGTATAAATAACATACACAACATAACAGAGAAAACATGCAATTGGTAAATATAGATTGTATAACCAGCACCTTGATCGTGATCTAAATCAATTCGAATGATATTGCTAATCCATTGCGTTATGTGTACGAAAAAATTGTCTGCTCAGCAATGTAAGTTGTTGAACTGTCGAAATGGAAGCCCAGTAACAATAAATGAAACCATTAGTGTGTTACGATGTTACCCTGCAGCTCAGGAAAAACGTAGTTCGGTTTTTGAATTGTGTTTAATTTTGACAGCTCTTCAACATTAATTTAGGCTTTTGAGCAGACACGTTTTACGAACATATTATGCAATAGATTTGCAATACTTTTTTAAAAATGATCCAGATTCAGATTTAAAGTTAGTTTGCTGCACAATTAGTCTGCTGAAGGCCTAGAATAATGGCTATCAGTTACAAAGCGTTTCGTATTTCTACAACTGTTTTCAAGTGCGGGAGAAATCATTTGATGATTTCCCAACCCAAAAAAAAAAGTGAGCGTTGGCTTTATCTATGACAGTCCTTTATACTATTGCTAGAACTAACAGAATATCCCGCTGATTAGGCTGAGATGATGAGCGATAGAGAACAATGGCGGTCAGTGATAACAGCCACGACTTACGAATTGTAGATCCTAGATTTGAACCAGACAGGTGCTTTCATCGTCATCCTCATCATTTTTTTTTAATAAAAAACGTTGCCCCACACTAGGAATCTTGGGTGCGTAGAAACAAACATCCAGACGCGGAACACGTACCTGTAGGTCATACAAATATTTGTTCCGTCCGGGAATCGAACCTGCCACACGCAGTGGAGCAGTCAATAGCTTGACCACTGCGCTATCCGTGTAGTCAAATATAGCAGTCCACTGCTGGACTTAGGCCTATCCTTCACGCTTTTAAACTCAATTTTCGGCAACTCTCATCCGGTTACTACCAGCCATGCTGCGAAGATCGTCGGTCCACCTAGTCTCAGGGCGTCTTACCTTACGATCAACCTACTTTAATAGTGTCTTTAAAGTCTCTGTATGAGAGGAGACCTATGCCCAGTAGTGGGACGTTAAAAAGATTGATGTTGATGCTGCGATGATCGTCGATCCACCTAGTCTGAACGCACACACACATCCACAAACACACACCCACTCAGACAATGCAAACAATACTCACGATTCTCAGTTACACACACAAGTTATCAACCCACGACACAGTCATTTTATGCTTACGTTTTTTTTTATCTTTTTTATTTTTATTTTTTTCTGTACTGTTTTACTTTTTGTTTATCACTTTTCTTTTACTGTGTTTTCAAATGCAATATGTATAGTAATATATTTTCCTGAACAATATCAGCTTACCAGCATGTCATTCTAGTAGCAGAACACCGACTCCTAAGTCACAGGTAATTCCTAGTTTGGGAGTCAGGGTTTCAACTTTTGTGCGCCTTTAATTTTAGCTAGATATTAAGCTTCTCTGTAAGGTTTTGCACCAATAAACATTATTATTATTATTATCTCTATAGCTCTCATAACGGTAAAAGAAAACATCGTGAGGAAACCAGCATGTCTTAAAAGTAAAACTTCTTGGACATCTAATATCTACCAACCAGTACTGGGCTTTCGTGAGATTACGTCGCATTGTTGTTTTTTTTTTTTTTTTGTATTGATACATCATCTATCACTATACATCATCCTCAACCTTTTTATCGTTCCACCGCTGGGCACAGGTCTCCTCTCATACAGACAAGGATTGAGCGTAATCACCACGCTTGCTCAATGCGGGTTCGCCACTATACATTGTACTATATAAAGTCATGTGTTTTTAAGCGAACAAGACCGCTATGCTGCTGGGGAGTTTGTTCCGCCACTTCTTCCCACTAGGAAGTGGCGAAAGGCGGGCGTTTTGGGGGGACTGTCTTATGATGTCGTCTGACGTTAAAAGTTGATTGATTCCTGCTATATGTACTTTCTAAGTATATCTTGTACGCCAATGAAAGAAAACATCTTGAGAAAACTGTAATGTATGTTGTAAGTAGGTAGTGTTACAAAATGTTTCAACATTGTACCCTCAACATTATGTGTGTATCGATCGCTGTCCTCTTAATAAACGGTTCGCCAGTCGACCATATACTGCATTCAAGGAAGTCGTATTATTTCTCCAAAACCCCTATATATAATAAAAACCTAGACTTTAAGTCTGAAATCGCCAACCCGCATTTAGCAAGCGTGGTGATTACGTTCAATCCTTCTCTGTATGAGAGGAGACCTGCGCCCAGTAGTGGGACGATAAATAGGTTGAAGATGATGATGATGATTGATTCCTTCTTATAGAGAAGAGGCCTATGTGTGTAAGCTGATTACACTTACGAGTATGCTGTCTACGTCCTGTAGCACCTTTATCGCCACTAACAGCACCCACAAGTAGAACTACGTTAGCCAATTTTATTGAAGCTGTTCCAAGCTCAAAATAGGAGCCATATCACGGCCATTAATAAGGCCAGGTGGGCGATATAGTGTCATTAGTGTAGTGTTCCTTCTGTGGCCCGTTAATAATGCCGTTAATGGCACATGTGGCACATCCAATAATTTGTTGTGCTGCATAGGGTACATAATGATGTGTGTCAAGTTATTGTATATGGACTAAATGTTAGGAGTAACTTTGGTCTACAAAGTTGTTTGGTGGTAACTCTATGTTGTTTCTGTAAGTTAGTCGTACGGGTGTCGTTTGTTTATGGTAAAATTTTTGTGTGTGTTTGGACGGTAAGTCAATATTTATGTCGGTTTCGTCTGTCTTAACTTCATTAGGTTTTAGGCAGTCTGTCATGAGGTTAGGTTTTGTTCCCTAAAAAGTTTTTTGGGTTATCCTTTACGAATTCTTAAAAGGCAGCGCGGGTCCCAGATTTGCCTCTTATTAATGAAAATAGTGTAGCGGTACCTACAAATGGCACAAATAAAACAACGCGTCATACTGACGTCACAAGAATTCTACATCTCGCAAGCAGATTTTACACCCTGTTCCTCATGCCTCTACAATAGGTTATCATTTTTACATCATCCATCCGCCTAGCCTTTTGCCAACTACATTGGGGTCGGCTTCCAGTCTAACCGAATTCAGTTGAATTCCAGTATGTTACATGGAGTGACTTCCTATCTGACCTCCACAAGTAAAACTGATTGTCAGATTTTCGGGCTTCTGACTACCTGTAAAGATTGTCAAGTGTCAAAGATCTACAAATGCCAGCGGGGACTAACGGCTTAACGTGCTTTCCGAGGCACAAAGGGATCACAGCATGCAAAGATGGTCACCCATCCGTTGACCAACTGCGGCAAGCGTAGCTTAACCTAATTTTATTATTTAGCGACGAGCACATCTAGACTAGCATTTTTTCCATGGGTCATAAACATATCTGCTGATCGCACTATAATTATACCACTGCCTGCCCCATAACGGAATACAGTATTAAATTAACATTTTGAGTTTCACGATTCATCACGATTGATTGCCTATATTGTTAATATTTTTATTTATAAATTATTATTAGACTAGTGCTTGACCGCAATCCCGCCTGATAGTAAGCACTGATGCAATCGTTGATGGTAGCTCGTCTATTAAGAGCTTAGTCACTCTAGCCTTGAAGACACTCAAATTGTAATCCGCCGAAAATACCGCCGCTGGCAGTCCCTCGATTTACGCGGTATAAAAGACGAGGCGAAACGCTTCGTCCGGATCTTCGTCAATAAATAATAATAATTGCAAGACACAAATTGTTGAAACTACATAAATTAGTAGGAATATACACTTGTATTATAAGGTCGCATAAATGGTGTATGCTTTTACGCAATTGATCAAAACAAAACCATCAACAAATAGAACGTTGAGTGGCATCTGCATTCTCCACACACTAGCTTCTCAGAGAGAGTTGCCAAGTTTTCGGTGTAAAAAGCGGGTAGTTCACAATATCGTATGCGGGCGGCTCGCTCGGCATGTTTACAAGCTGAATGGGACTGTTTCAGCTTGAAACGGAGCTACGCTATGCTATGCATAAGATTTTCGTGGTGAGGTTACAGTGAAGAGAGCCAGAGGCCTTTGCGGTTTTTCCAGTCAAGAACTTTTTATTAACGGCTCCGGATTTAGGCGATTAACATACGGTACCACGTACCGTCGCAGAGGTCGACGACGGTAAAGCGAATTTCGTAGCGGTTCCCCGCGTTAAGGCGGTTTACACGCCTGTCCGCGCGGATGTATTTACCATAGTTTTGACCAGTTTGTTCACAGACACTGGCAAGAATCTTATGATCTTCGTCCTGCACGCACGATGAGCCGCGCGGCTATGCAGCGGTCCGTGTGTGAGGCGCCGCTGCACCGCGCGGGAGGCAGCGCGGAGGGGTGGTGGCGGTGAGAACACCGCTCGACCGCGCGGACGACCGATATATGTGTGTTAAGCATCTACGGATTTATTAGAGATCAATGCGACATGAGATCCGCTTCACCGTCAGCCGCGGCAGTGCGCGGTACTGTGTGTTAAACTCCTTAGTGTGCCCGATTGAATGTTGCATTAGGCTCGCCCTTATTACACGGGTCCATACGGATCTACTTACACCTACGGACAATACAAGTCTGCATGAAGTTTTGTCCAAATAAGACAGTCAGTCTTTTAAAGGCATGTGAAAGAAGAAAGAAAGAAATAAATTAAAATTGCTTATTCCGCACAAACGGAACGCACATTCCAATATTAATACACTAAAATAATAATAACCACATAATAAAGAAAAAAAAAAACAAAATAATAAAAGCCTCGTAATCAAAAATGGAGAAAATAACAGAATGTTTTCCTAATGTCATAACCCGTGTCAAAGACACACAATTTGTTATTTGATAATTATACGGGAGTTTTGACGGGACGCATTTATCATTGGACTTTTAAAATTATTTATACTGTCGTTTACTAAATAAAAGCGCGTGATTTATGTAGTAAAAAGTGCATTCTGTAAATTATTCATAAAGAACATTGAAATATCGCAGCATAATGACCACATCATGACTTTGCCTCAAACCTGTCTCATAGACGGTTCACGCGGCCGTCTTTTTCAACTGTCATTAGCGATATCCGCCATTATTGTTAAATAAAATTTTCAAAGAATTTCTATAATTTGTTACACGTGTTACTAGCAAAATTGTGGTATCTATTCCACAGAGGCCATTGGTCAAGATTTGAGGTTGAATCTCACCTTGAAAAAAGAAGAAGAACAAGACGATTAGACATTCTATGCAATTGTCCGCCCGTTAAACTACATAACCTCTGAGAAGTTAATTAATTATTAATCATCTGCCTAGCCTTTTAGCATCTATTTTGGAGTTGGCTTCCAGTCTTACCGATTTCAGCTGAATAACAATATTTTACATGGAGCACCTGACTATTTAACCTCCACAACCCAGTTCTTGAGTAATAATTGGCCTTGGTAAGTTAACTAATTATTATAAAATCAATAAAATGAATGACTTGGTATCAACTTAAATTGTCCGTAAATTCAAATCAAAACTTTTATTTTAAATTGTCCGTAAATGAGATATGTCATTTTGGGCCACCACTATGATAGTGTACATAGATAAAAAGGAACAAAAATATAGATTTTCATAAAAATTTTACTAAATTATTTTGAATAACAATAAAAGTATATATAATTAATTATTTGGACCGTTTTTTAGTGAGATAACATTTTTTAAGGTAGCCATGACAGTGGTTATGACGTTTGATTGATGACTTTGACAGTTCTATTTTCCCGTTGTGTTCGTGGTGAGTGTTGATTGTGTTTCGGAGCTTTTAGTGATTGTTTTTGTTTTGTGTGCCATATGTTCGGAATTCATGTTTTGTTGTTTTTCGCAATCATATGGTAGAAAATATAGATACGATAGCCTTAGATACATGACACGTCAATCAAATGTCACTGTCAATATCTTATTTCGCTGATTGCTGACCACCATATTTATTAGTAGTGTAGCACTCCTTGGCCGAGTTAAATTGAATTTATATAAAAACTAAGCCAAAATATAGGAAATTAACTTAAAAAAACAGTTGACTATAGTGTATATTAATATTTATATTAAGTGTACGTAGTGCTGGCCCAGGCTCCAAACATTTCTGAAACATCTCCTTTAAATCAAAACCGGCCAAGTGCGTGTCGGACTCACGCACAAAGGGTTCCATACCATTTATTTATGAAATTAAAGGATTTATTTGTATGAAAGATTACGCGGTAATAAGCGGTTTACGATTTACGAGGTATTAAAAAAAACTACTTACTAGATCTCGTTCAAAACAATTTTCGTTGGTAGTTTTTATAATAATGTACAACATATGTTTTTCATTTTCTTCTTTTAGAAGTTAGTTTCGTCTTTTAGAAGGGGGGGGGGGACAACTTTTTTCCACTTTGGAAGTGTCTGTCACGCAAACTATTCGGTTTAGAAAAAAAAATATTTTAGAAACCTCGATATCATTTTTAAAGACCTATCCCTGTGGATATACTGATACTCCACACGTATGTATGTGTTTGATGAAAAAAAATTTTGAGTTTCAGTTCTAAGTATGGGGAGCCCCAACATTTTTTTTTAAATTATTTTTGCTTCTAAATCTTAATGTGGTTCACAGAATACATCTACCTACCAAATTTCAACAGTATAGCTCTTATAGTTTCGGAAAAAATGGCTGTGACATACGGACGGACAGACGGACAGACAGACATGACGAATCTATAAGGGTTCCGTTTTTTGCCATTTGGCTACGGAACCCTAAAAAAAGCCATTTTATTCAAAGTTTTGAGATGAAATTGCTTTTGCGTGGAAAACTGAGAGGTTTACCATTTTTATTAACTATAAATTTTGCGGCTGATTTTTTCAATGATTACATTTTGAATTTTCGACGATTCTTTCATTAAAAATACTGTCAGACGTCAATATTATTCCATAAATAGTGTTTGACGATTTAAATAACAACAGCACCCTAAATGCGTAACACACCATTACTATCTGTTGGAATCATTTTGAAGCTTATTGCTATTTCATTGCTCCCTTTGTTCGAAAATGTGTTTGCTTAAAAACGTAAATAACGTAATGAATGTTGTTGAACTGTCAAAGTGAAACCCATTGCTACTGATAATCATCATCATCATCTCAATCCCAGGCGCATCCGTAGCCTTTCAGCTTTGGAGTCTGGGGTCCGCTTTACCAGTCTAACTTCTGATTTTGGCTAAACTTCGATATTTTCCGTGAAGCGACTGCCGTTTGACCTCCACAACCCGAAGGCGATATCTAAGCATTGCAGTAAGACTAATTGTTAAGACTTTTGAGGGCTCCAACAACCCGCAACGACTGCCACTAGATGTTCGTATGGCAACCGGGACCAACGGCTTGACGTGCTTTCTGAGGCACGACCAGACCAGTGCAAATATTCATATTCATGCATACAAATATTTGCACTGTGTGGGGATCGTACCCGCGCCTCCTTGCGCAACGGCCGCGTTCGCTACCGCTACGCCATTGCTACTGATAATGTGCTACGTAACCCTGCAGGTTACACTGCGCGGGTGCTGCCAGAAGTGAAAACTGGAACATCAACGTTGTAACGTTATACATTTGGAATATTTAGGCAATAATGTTGCATGAAGCTTAATTTATTACTTTAGAAGTATTATCATTTATGTAGTAAAATGTTTTTATTGCGCTATCATACAGAAAACAATAATTTTTATGAAAGAAAACTTCAAAACTTCACAATTATGTACAAAGTAGGAAAATAAAGAAAAATGTTTATTCCACACAAACAGAACGCACATTACTATAATACACTAAAATAATTATAAAAAAGATAATAAAGGAAAAAAAAATCGCTAAAAGGCCTCGTACTCAAACACGAAGAAATTAAAACAATGTTTTCCTGGTGTATTTGACATTAAAAAGTACTCTCAGAAAAATTCACTTTCATCCTTATTTCAGCATCCTGTGCCGCTTAAACGAAAGTCACTTACGCGAGTTTAATTTTTTTTTTACACATTCCAAAAACGTGCAGCAGGGCACTATAGAAGTTTTATTTCAAAATTTGCCTTTGCCACTTTCCTACTAGCTTAATAAGCTATGTTGATAAAGAAGTTTAAAAAAAAACATGAGGTTATCCCGCCTCCGCTTGCTCTCCCCAATAAACCCTGACCACGACGACTCATTGTACCGCAGTGACTCCTTTCAACGTCACGACGTAAAAGCGTCCCTCGGAGCGCTTCGACACCAGAACATTAAAGAGTTGAGAGTGAACGACAAAGCGGTATTGTAATCGCTTCAACTCAAAGATAGCCGAACAATCAAAAAGTATGCCAGCTAAATAGTCTCTCAACTTTTTTATCTACTAAAGATATCTGAAAAGTTTTATCGAGTAGATTTCACAGTTGAAAAACGATTTTCGTCTGAGTTTTGATGTTTTTAATGTGATGCATGAAAAAGTTTTGAAACAAAAACCGTACTCCAAAATTGTTTGGAAGTTAGATCGATGTGGTACGGCATTGTCTCGTCTGATTTCAACTTACTTAGAGATATTAACTGAAGAAACAAACGTTATTTTATAATTGCATACAAAAACAAAAAGGCATCGAGGCAAGATAAAAAAGAAAAGACATCGTCGTGGCATCTAAAGGAAGCAAAAAAATCCACAAACAGTTTTAAAAATAAGTCTAGTAGAAACAAGCAGAAGCCTCGCCAGAATAAGCGGTTAAATTCTACCCAAGGTGGGCAGATTTATAACGATCCGGCTAGGGACCGCAGACCTATGCCTATGCCGTTATCTAAGCAAGAAGGAACGGGCGATAAATTCTTTATGTACTCTGTTGTATTTTTCGGGTGACAAAGGTAGATGGTGTATTGGTGATCTGGGACGTAAGGAGTTATATACGAAGGTAAGATAGAAAGGATTGATTTTCTATGTTAGACGGTAAATCGGAAGATAAATTACTTTGACGTAGAGAAAATAATATATTACATTGACAGCAACATAACTGTTATACTCGGTTATACTTTTTTCGTCAATTGTATGTATATATATATCTATTTAATTTTACATATATTAAGCATTGCTAACAGTTAACCTTGCGTAATATAAAATCAATGAGTACTACACAATCAAACAATAGTATAAAGATATGTTTTTTTTTTTTTAATGAACAGACAGCTGTGCTGCTGGGGAGGTTGTTCCGCTACTTCTTCTTCCCAGCGAAAGCACTAGGAATTGGCGAAGGGCGGACGTTTTTAGGATACATTTTTATGTAATATTGACGTTCAAAAAGTTCTGATTTTCAGCCTAATTTGAATAAATGACTTTTGATTTTGAATCATTGGTTGGAAATAATTGCAAAAACATTATAATACTATTTATTAATAATATACTTAGATAATGATTAGACTATATATCTCTTGCCTATTTTAGGTTTATCATACTCATTTTAATACGTCGTCATAATTAACTTTTGTAACTAATTTAACGCGACTTGTAGTTCTTCTTCTTCTTCTTCAGCCTATGGATGTCCACTGTTGGACAAAGGCCTCCCCCAAGGCTTTCCACGCTGACCGGTCTTGTGCTGCCCGCATCCATCGGCTTCCCGCGACCTTCACCAGGTCATCGGTCCACGCTGCGTCTTCCAGTACGTGGCCGCCACTCCAGAACCTTACTGCCCCATCGGCCATCGGTTCTACGAGCAATGTGCCCTGCCCACTGCCACTTAAGTTTAGCGACTCGCAGAGCTATGTCGGTGACTTTGGTTCTTCTGCGGATCTCCTCATTTCTGATTCGATCACGCAGAGAAACTCCGAGCACAGCTCTTTCCATTGCCCTTTGTGTGACTCTGAGCCTTTGTATGAGGCCCATTGTGAGCGAAAACGTTTCAGTTCCGTAAGTCATCACTGGCAACACACACTGGTCAAAGACTTTAGTCTTGAGACACTGTGGTATTTTGGACGACGAGAAGATGTATCGTAGCTTCCCGAACGCTGCCCAGCCGAGCTGGATTCGACGAGACACCTCTTTCTCGAAGTTGGACCTACCTAGTTGGACTGTTTGACTTGTAGTTGCTGGAAGCAAACTATTATAAATCTATACTAATATATAAAGCTGAAAAGTTTGTTTGTTTATTTGAACGCGCTAATCTCAGGAACTGCTGGTCCGATTTGAAAAAGTCTTTTTGCGTTGGATAGCCCAATAAATCCAGGAAGGCTTTAGGCTATATAACATCACGCTGCGACCAATAGCAGCGGAGCATAATTAACTCCACGCGAACGAAGTCGCTGGCGGCCGCTAGTCGTCAAATAAAGTAAAAGCATTATAACCCCAACAAGCGACTTACTCTCGAAAGAAATCGTTGTCAAGGGTGCTAAAGCTGACAGTGAGGTCAAAATTAAAATCCAAAATGGAGACAACTTTAAGAGAACTTAGAAAGAGTTATTGTAAATGGCACTGTATTAAAAGCATGTGTTACATCCATATATTCGTTCTTACGGAGGACGGGTCTGAGCAGTTGTGTTGCGATGTGTGCCGGGTACGAAGCGCCTAATGTTGTTGTGTTGGGAGTTTGGTCTTCAGATCAATCTCCCTTTGGCGCAGGATCGTTGGTCGTGTTGTTGGGTTTAACATTGCATCACCTTGCTCAACTGCCGTCTTCCTTCCTATTTGCTCAGTTTTTCTGAGTGAATAGGCTCTTAATAAACTAGCGCGCTTTACCATCAACGATTGCATCACTGCTTAACATCAGGCGGGATTGCGGTCAAGCGCTAGATTATAATTATTACATTTAAATTTTGTGTTATGCTCTGCTCCTATTGGTCTGAGCGGGATGTTATATAGCCTTTAGGCTAGTTACCCATTAATCCAGGAATGCTTTAGCATTCCTGGATTAATGGGTAAACTAAACTATCCAACGCCAAAAGAATTTTTCAAATCGGGCCAGCAGTTTCTAAGATTAGCGCGTTGAAACAAACAAACAAACTCTTCAGCTTTATATATAAGTATATAGATTTCTCTCTGTCTCTCTATTAAATAGGAGTATGTGTGCATCCGAGTCTATTATCTGAAACCACATACCATATACATCAAAGTCGGATTTTGACGGTGTCCCCCGACCACTTTCTCTTTTTATTTTATCTACTTCAACCAAACAAAATGCTACATGGTGAGGGGTGATGCTTGAGATACTTTCCTACGGTATTTACGTTTTTGAACAGTTGCAACAATAGCAACAAACGATTAGTTATATTCTTCATAATGCTTCGGTTTTTGATTGATTATATTACTCTATTAGGGTACTGGTCTTTAAACAAGCGGCTAGCATAAGAATTCTGTTTAAATCTCCAAAGCAAGCCCTAAAGCGATATCCGTGATTCGGTAGACCCTTTTGTAAAATCTTCATATATATGTTCTGTAATTTATATATGGTACTAGCGGCCCACCTCGGCTTCACACGGGTGCAATTCTGATACTAAATACACTACAGAAAAACTGTGAATGTTGTATAAAAACATATCAGCCTACCCGCTCCCGCCGCGAACCGTCATCTGACGCGACCCCCAATTTTTAAATGTGTAAAATCTTCGAAAATATTCATTTAAATCACATGCTGTAAAGGGCGATATAAATCTACAGTATGTTAAGAAAACCCTGTCCGACCCGTGAAGGTGTTGTTAGGTATCGATAACTGATTCTACTAATGCATACAAAACCAGGCTAAACTTAAAAAAAAATCCCCCTAAAAAAATAAATATTATTTCGCAAAAAGAGGTAACTTAATAAATGTGCGCTATGCACACCTATGCCCCATTCCGCGGGCGGCGGGCGGCAGGGCACGCGGCACGTGGTCGCATCGCTATTCGCCCATAATAATACCGGTGTTATCACTTTTTAAAAATTACCAAATTTCGGGGAAGTTGAAATTAATTCGCGGGAAAAAAAGATTATTTCAAAATTCATTTGTATTGGTACTATGATGATTACGTAAAATTTTATATTATATTTGGTCATGTGTTTACCTAACCTTTATTATCCTTATGGGTCGGACAGGGTTTTCCTAACATACTGTATATTAAATCAACAATGTATTTAAAGTATCAAATTGGATAAGGATTAATGCTGTATTAGTTAAAATCGTTTCGAAAATTAGCCGATATTTGTCATTTGAGATAGACATATACCATCACGGACTTTTTTATAGACCTTTTCAATATATACAATATTTAGTACATTATTTTGATCAATCTCGTAGGGTTTAGCCTGCGTTTCACTGCAAACGTGGAAAAAATTTAATGATTTACAACATCACATTTGAAACCTCAAAAATAATAGTATTTCTCCACAATTTAATGGATGTTATTATACATATAAACCTGCCTCTTTAATCACTCTATCTATTAAATAAAAACCGCATGAAAATCCGTTGCGTAGTTTTAAAGATTTAATCATATAAGTAGACATAGGTAAAGAGAAAGTGACTTTATTTTATAATATATAGTGAAGCATAATAAAATGTATTGTATCCCATTAATTCTCTTCTTAGTTCCCAAATCGCGAGCTCCTCTAACTTGCGCTGAGCGTTTATCTTGGCGGACTTTATATACTGCAGTTAACTGCTTAATTAAACTTAGAATTGTAAGTAAAACACTGTAAGAACGAGCTAAGTACCGCTTATATGAATTTTAAGGGAGTATTAAATACAGAAAATAAAGATTTAGGACTGAAACAAACTGTGTTTCTTGACCCCTGCCTCATATCTTATTATTCTATACAGCACATTTAGGACCCCGGCCTTCTCTCCTTGAAAAAGGGGTTCATAGTCCAACTCGTAACCCTAGTTCGAACTATTAAAATAATATCACATGCGTTCGAGTTGTTTTGGTCCTAAGACGTGGCTGGTTTCTCACTATATTTTCCCTCACTGTTTTGAGAGTATAATTTAAAATATAAATTACAAATACAATGGCTCGATTCCCTTGTACACAAACTAAAGTAAATTTACGCTCAGTGTATCCTTTTCTCTCTATTCCATTATGATAAGGACAGAAAATAAAATGTTAGTTAAGACCTGTCAAATTAGTCCGCTCCTGACGTAAATTGACGTATTTTTAGTCGCCCTGTTTACTACAACCGCGTAAACTGTCAATGGAGTATCTTAGGTTGACAGGATTAAATTAAAATGTTATCTTCTATCCTTTTCTTAATTTATACTGAATATATAAAGCTGAAGTGTTTGTTTGTTTGTTTGAACGCGCTAATCTCAGGAAGTACTAGTCCGATTAGATAAATTATTTTTGTCTTGGATAGTCCATTAAGCCAGGAAGGTTTTAGGATATGTAACATCACGCTGTGACCAATAGGGGCGGGCAAAACAAAAATTTAAAATGTATGCTGTATATTTTTGATCTAAAATAAAATGTTCAAATAACTAACTCCACGCGAACGAAGTCGCCAGCGGCAGCTAGTACTCAATATATAAAGCTGAAGAGTTTGTTTGTTTGTTTGAACGCGCTAATCTCAGGAACTACTGGTACCCGATTTGAGAAATTCTTTTTGCATTGGATAGCCTCTTAATTCAGGAAGGTTTTAGGCTATATAACATCACGCTCCGACCAATAGGAGCAGAGCATATAAAAAAAAACACATCAAAACTTACGCGGGCGAAACTGCAAGGCGCAGCTAGTGAAATAGAAAGAAAAAGTTGCACTAACTTAAAATTAGCTTGGAAACAAGAGAATTGACGCCAATGTATAACGCCAATTCAACAAGACAACACAAGTTTCAACACGCGTTTCTTTCTGCAGATCAGTCAAATCGCGAGGCACCCATTTTTCGTATTTTTTTAAACGAATTCAAAAAACTTTAGAGGTTATCAATTCGACCCGTATGTATGTAAGCCAAATTTCAAGTGTATTTATGTACAGGTCTCCCAAAGTGATAACTTTAAACACTTAACCACTTTTTATGCACTTAACCACTCTATATACATATCTTCTTCCGAACGCTCGGGGAATACGACCGTTGCCGAACAGTGACGAAGATTTCTATTAGGGATGTTAAAGAGCTCCGTAACCGTAACCGAAATTATCGGATATCCGATATAAAAATCATCCGTAACCGTAACCGAATCCGAAATAAAAGTTTCGCATAGTATCGGATAGGGGCGGAGCCTAATTGAGACACGTTATGACAAGTTGTTCTCACACACAAGCTACGCGCATTGTTTGTTTTTTTTTTTCTTCTTTTGTCGTCATAACATTATCGTAAATAACTGACTTGTGACCAATTCTATAATAGCAAATAGTTCGACAAGTGTGTTGTGTTACGATATCGATTAAACTTGTACAAAATGCATCCTAAGTCGAGTGCAGTTTGGTTATTTTTTGATGAAATTACCGATTCACGAGGACCTCAAAGACTGATTGAAATTCCTGCCAAAAACTAAATAAAACTACTTTATTACCTATTTGTATTTTACTTTTGAAATTCCTTAAAAAATTAATATCCGTACCGAAACTAACGGATAATCCGAAATAATTTATTATCCGTATCCGTAACCGTCTCCGGTATAATAATCATTCCTAAATCCGTATCCAATTCGTATCCGAAATTTCATATCCATAACATCCCTAATTTCTATTCGCATTATCACTTTGGGAGACCTGTATGTATGTTTTTATGTTTGTGCGCGTATATTTCCGGTACTACAAGTCCGATTTAAGTAATTCTTTTTTTGTTGTACTATGTTTTTTCTGTTGTTCAGTAGTTTTTGGGATAGGGTTTTTTCGTATTGATGAGATCTTATTCTCACATGGGTTATGGCTGCCGCAAGTGTTATGAGGTGAAAAAAAAGTAATTTTCGAATTTCGACTAAGACACTGAAAAGCATGAAATAAAAACTTTCTTTGTAAAAGTTTTTTTTTTTGTTGACTTAAGGAAACCGAGTCAATATTGTGGACAAGGTAACGATAAACCATGCCGCTAATTTTTGGGAAGTTTGACTAGGACAGGCTTCTACCATCTCTCTTAATTCATCGTTATCCACCACTGTGGGTGATCTTCCTCGTAGCTCGTTCTTTAAGTCGAGGTTTCCATCACGAAAGCGTTTAAACAAAAATCGCACGACGCGTTCATTAGTAGACCCCTCTCCAAACGCAACATTGATATTGCGGGGTCTTTCTGCCGCGTTACTTCCGCATCGGAACTCTTATCCAAAAATCACTCACATTTTTGCAATATCCATCTTTCTTGTCTAATTTGAATAACAAAAACAAAGAAAAGCATCGTAGAAACCATGTGATTTTTTTATTCCAAAACCTCAAACCATGAAGATTCAATGTCAATTCAAAGAACCTATTGCAACAAAACGGCAATTTCATACTTTGACCCCTAATATTTTCTGATATCTATGGCAGCTACACATCAAGCTATACCAACGCCAAGCTCCATAAAGAATAGAGGTAAATAAACCATTTAAGGGTTTTACAAATCTCCTGCTATTTACATGATTATCGACTTTTACATACTAACTATTTATTAACAATTCCTATTGCAGCATATTTCAATAGAATCGCTAAAATAACATTCACAATAACTTGATATTTCGAAAAACCATCAAATGTCGACATTAATTTTACGTTATAGCCCTACAAAAAAAGAAATATGGATGAAATTCAGGTAAATAAAGTTGAGGCATTTGTCAATACAATTTTGCGTATTTTAATTACCTTCAAATCTACTGCATAACACATGCAATGAATGCACTTTCAAAAAATAATCGATAAATTTAACTTGAAATCAGCTTACATGAGTGTCATATTTCATTCAAATCGGTGAAGCGTTCTATGCAAATCATAAATATATAAACATAAATAAACTGTTTACATTAGTAGGAAGTAGGATTACTACTTTTATGAAAATCATCTATGTAGAAAACGTTGTTAACATCTGTATTTTACGCATAAACTAATCATTGCCTAGCAACGGATTGTTTACCTCTATTCTCTATCGAATTTGGCTCAAATATAGTTTGCAGTTTTAGCTGAGCTTACATAGTATAGGATTTTAATACAATTAGAAGTTAGCTTATACTGGTAATTACCTCTACATGTGCACAATACAGTCTAGTTATATAGAACATATCGTGTTCAAAAAAAAAGATTATTATATTGACCACTCAATGATCTCTCTATCATTAAGAAACAGTATAATAACTCCATTTGTTTTTGAAATAATAAACAGAATATCTTGTCGTGAAGCTCCGTACTCCCTTATTTATACCCTTTATCCTTACATACGATGAAGCTAGAACCACACATAATCCTCATCCGCTCACTAACGTCGGATTACTGACACGCGCCATCAGATAGGGGGATGAACGCCGACAAGGATACGCGTCAATATGACCTACTCAGGACTAGGTAATTAGTTCCGGAGAAATGAGAACAATATAAGGAAGACGAAACAAAACAATACTAGAAAAAAAGGTCGTTAGGATTGGTTTTAGCAAAATATTTTATCTGTGGTATAAAGTTCATGTCTGACAGTTTTAGTCATAGACATATACCAATGGACATGCCGTACGCGTATAATCTGCAGTATTTTTTTGGTTTCAAAAGAGTGAGAGAGGTGGCCTATGCTTTACTTCTAGCACTATCTCTTTCCTCATAGATGATTAATGATTTTGAGAGAGATAAAAATAGACGAAACTTTGTTTCCTCTCTTTCTTTTGGAGTGCCACAATTCTCATCTCTAAGGCATGTTCATTAGTTTATGTCGAAATACTTCCACGAACTGTTTTTGTGAAAGTTAAAAGGGTGAAAAGTGGCAAAACGTATTATTTACCTATATATATGGGAGTTTATTATTTGTTTTTTTTTACAAGAGCATCACTTCAAGCTTCGTTACAAATCATTGTGTTATTCATACAATAGACAAAAAAAGGAGTAGGTAATAGAAAAAACAAAATATTTCCAGATGTAAAAGAACTTATTGAAGTACAAATTTAGATGTACTTAACATTAGTTTTACAATTAGTAATTTTCTTCTTTAGCCATAGGTATGTTTTTTTTTTTTTTTTAATAATACCATTTTCCCAACAACCCATGCCACTTTTATTTCTGTAGAACTTATCAAAGTTTATTGCCATTAAAGATAAAGAGATAAAGATAATTAAATTTTGCAAACATGGGTAAAAAAGATGCCAAAAAATAATATACCTATATATAATGACAGGTTCAGTCATGTTTTGCCATTTAGGCATGTAACACATTCAACTTAAAACTAGAAAATACAGTTTAGGAAAATAGTTTAAAACTACATTATTATTATAACTTAAAAGAAAGGTACTCATTTATATTATAGTACGTTTTCACGACTAAAAGGCTGCAGAGTCTTTTTTTAAATAATTTTAAAGGAAGCTCTTTCCAGCTCTTTGGTAACTTATTATAAATAACTGGAGCCATGCAGTAGACACTTTTGCGCATAAGTGCTGCCTTCGCTGGTTCCTGACATAGCAAGGTATTGTCGCGTCTATTGCGGGGAAAAACGTCAGCTATACATCTGAAATGAACGAACATTGATCTTTGAAGTTTTACTATTCTTGTTTAGTCTCAAAATAATATTTATTCTAGGTTAAAACCTTCGTGAAATTAGTGCTTAGTGAAAAATAAAAAATACCCAAGAAGATATAAGATTTCAGAATTGATTTTCTCAGTTTTTAAAATCAAATACAAGCACAATCAAAGGACAATCGAGGTGAGAAATAATTTAGGTAAGTATAGAAAACCTATGTATGTGACAATGAGTGAGAGATCCTAACTTACCAAGGTGAGCATTGTGGTAGGTTTAATTAATTAAAAAAAGTTTATATGTTAGTACGCAATTTATTCCGATGAAAATGCAAACCAGGCGCACATATCACGATTATATATTATAATTGTCCTATAAAACATGGTAGGTACTTTGTATTATATATTTAGAAGTAGAAATATTTAAGTACCTAATCAATCTCCTTCGGAAACCAAAGAAAAAACTGATATAGATACGCCTAAACGATAGCAAATTGGCAAGGCAAATGGCGGGGTCGTGGTCAGCTCCTAATGATGGATTACTTACAACATAAGTGATCTGACCGAAACGAATACATAGGGGAAAGATGCGGAAAGCTATAAGCCCTGTTAATTAGATAGGGTTGAGAAAACTTCTCTAAGACATTACGTTTGATACCGAACAATGAAATTTCATCTACCTATTGTGTATTTTGACACTCTAATAATTATATTTTATTTATATTGTTAGAGATAACGAAGTATTATATAATATTTAGTTTTCTACTAACCCCACAAGATTTACAAAGGTCAAATGAAACTTCTGATTTTTTTAAAATTAAATTTCCTTTTTTAGTGCTTTTCTAATTTACTTTTGACATTGGCAGAATAGTCGACTTGGGCTTTATTTGCCATTAATGAAAATAGAATAGAATATAAATATCAACATCTATCATCTGCCCTGGGGCCCTAGTTCGCTGTTATAAAAAATTCTATTTATTCCTGTGTCATTATACTAAAAGTTCGTAATTTCTTAGTTTCATAATGTTAGATCAATGATCGGTCTGTCGATTCGTAATGGGACGGCGATAGAATGACGTTGCCTTATTGCCATTATTATAAAACCATATAAATGAGTACAAATGATTTTCTTAAAATTACTACTCAGTTTGAACATTTATTAATATGAAATGCGTGACACTCATCTTAGCTTTCCCGTCAAAAAACTCCCGATCAATCAGTCAGTCGTCTTGTAATGGAATGGTGATAGAATGACATTGCCGTATTGCCATTATTATAAAATACATTGGTAGAAATGATTTTCTTAAAACTACTAATCAATTTGGAGTGGAGTGTCAGTGATTGACCACAGGAAAGTTGTAATGACGCCATTTTGTTAGTAGATTACGAAACTTGTCAAAATCCATTATTATAAAATCACTAGGCGACCATTCTGACTCTATTTTAATAGCAGAGTAGGGCCCCAGATGAAACGAATACCAGCGTTTTACATGGAACTAATCCTTCTCTGTATGAGAGGAGGCCTGTGCCCCACAATGGGACGATAAAAAAAAGGTTAATGAGCATAATGATATGATGGAAGGACTACCTATCTCACCTCCATAACCCATATACTTGGTAATACGATATCCTCTAGAGTCAGTCGACTTTCGGGCTTCTAGCGGTCCGCAACGACTGTATAAGCCATTTAATTATCTATACTTTGAAATAAATGAAAATTAATACTAAATAAATTACTGTCCCGTTGTTCAAGTGATCGTTCCGATCCAGGGTCAGTTTTCTGGGATATTCGATTAAGAAATATTATGTAGTCTCTCGAGGGACTCAGATCTTATACAGATGATCTCAACAGGGTAACAGACTTAATAAACTTCTAGAATGAGATGGACTGGTACTTTTTTTTTATAATTATAAACTAGTGCTTGACCGCAATACCGCATTATGGTAAGCAGTGATGCAATCGATGATGGTAAAGCGCTGCAACTGCTCAGACCCGTCCTCCGTAAGACTTCACCAGACATTATGCCGGAACACGACGAATCGCTTGGCGGCAAGACTGTCGGGTGGGTAGTAACTTCTGCCGGCAGCCGATATTGTGGCCTACCACCGACGGCCGCCGTGGTCCAAGCACAACTTCTTCGAAAACTAAATCTCGACTACAATCCTATCCAAGCAATATTTTACCGGAAGAAGTGCCATTTAAACGCAAACACGTCCATTGGAGCGATTTACCGAGATTTATAATACACGTTTTTAAAGCACCTCCGCCGTGCGCCAGGCTATGCATCTCACAAGTTTGTTAAATAAAATGCACTAAAAGTTATATAAAACACCCGGAGTAGAGACTGTTTTATTTCTCTTATCTCTGTCTTGCCTTGCCTTGGATTTGAGCTAAAGGGAATTTACTTATTTCTCATAGGTGATGATGATGTCTGGTGAAGCCGTACGGAGGACGGGTCTGAGCAGTTGTGTTGCAATATGTGCCGAATATGATGCGCCAAATGTTGTTGTGTCGGGAGTTTGGTCGTGGAGTATCTCCAGATCAATGTCCCTGTGGTTGCAGCATCGTTGGTCGTGTTGCTGAGTTTAACATTGGATCACCTCGCTCAACTGCGGTCTCCCTTCCTATTCACTAAGTTTTTTTTAGTGAATAGACTAAATAAACTAGTGCGCTTTACCATCAACGATTGCATCACTGCTTACCTGCTTAATAATTATTGTTTTTTAAAAACGTTACCTCACTGTAGGATTTACTCCTGTATCGTGGGTGCGTTTACAAACACTTATAACTCACATACAAAAACAGCCAAACCCGGAACAATTATGTGTGCCATACAAACATTTGTTCCGTACGAGAATCAAAACCGCGACACGCAGTGCAGCAGTCGATCGCTCAGTCACTTCGCCAATGTGTCGTCATAACATTGCTTATCGATGTATGGTATATTATAAACTGAAAACGCTAGCCGAGAAACATGATGCACCAATATTTAAACACGCTGTCCTGTTGCTCGTACAGCAGAGATGAATATGATTCATTTAATTTATTACAAAGAGAGAAAGAAAAAATAATATTGTGAGTCGTGCAGCAAAATCTTAAGACTAAACTAAGTAGACAGAATTAAATATAAAAACAAGTTATACAATATGTAAAGAAAACCCTGTCCGACCTGTGAAAGTTTTATTAGGTATCGATAACTGATTCTACTAATGCCTACAAAGCCGAGCTAAACTTACAATCCACCTAAAAAAATAAATAATATTTCGCAAAAGGAGTTAACTTAATACATGTGCGGTAGGCAATACAAGTGCGGTCGAAGGGGGGCAGGGCACGCGACACGTGGTCGCATCGTTCATAATAATACCGTTAGATATGATGTTGTCACTTTTAAAAAAATACCAAATTTTGTGGAAGTCGCAATTAATTCGCGAAAAAAAAATTATTTCAAAATACATTAGTATTGTTACTATGATGATTATGTAATATTACATATTTTATTTGGTCATGTGTTTACCTAACCTTTATTATCTTTATGGGTCTGACGAGGTTTTCAATATATATTGTATATACATACATATAACAATAATCAGAAAGGAGGGAATCGGAAAGGAAGATGAATAAATTATTATATATACCTTATTGTAGATATAATAAAGGTAGACCGTAAGTACCACCATCAAGGGATAAACATAACGAGTAAAATACCGTTTCTTTTCTTTACGTGCCACGTCTAATTTGAATTAAGACCACGATCATTATTGGGCATTCCCAACAGTGGTCGTGGTCTTGATACAATATACCAGGCCTTAAAAATACAATCCATTCATTTCATATTTTATTTGTAACAGAGACATTATTCGAACATATGGACTTATGGATTAGCGTGCTGGATACCTACTGGGCTCAATCAATAATATAAAATATCGCAGAAGATTACCATCATAAATATAAAAAATCATCATATACATGAAAAGAAAGTGTATTTTTTTTAATACCTACTCTCTGGTACTTCGTAAAGCCTGGAGCTAATAACACATCTCATTTTTTTTTCAAGAAAACAAACAAAAGCAGTCATATATGAAACAAGAAATAACATAAAGAAGTAAAATAAACAACATTTTTTTCAGGTAACCCAAAAGCATCCATATAGCTACCGGATTACATTATACACACAAACGCTGGTGACCAAGAAAACAAGGTAGATAAATGCCCTGGCGAAGGGAAGGCGATGGATGCGGACAGCACAAGACCAGTCGAACGGACCGACAAGACGGGTCGGACTGGGTGAAAGCCTTGGGGGAGGCTTTTGTCCAGCAGTGGACATCTATAGGCTGAAGAAAAAGAAGATAAACAACATAACACACGAAACAAGATATGAGAATACATTGTCATCATACATACAGTGAGTGTCATATTTTAAACGCTCAGTTTTATGCTAACATTGTACACTAACCGTTAACCTAATAGGCGTCCATTTGATCCTCGTTAAGCTGGGCTAAGGTCTCACAGTTGGTACGGAGACGCTTTGCAAATAAAACAACGTACATTTTACGGTCAATGTACAACCGTCCTATTTCAAGTCAGGATTAAATAAGGAAAAATATTAGTGAAAATCTAGTTTCTAGATCAAAGCTTATTATCTACTCGATTGTGTTATCAGGTTAGTTGTAGAAAAATCTACAAGGATTTTTAAAAAATCTATGCTCTGATTTTTGGCAAATCGAAGTATAAGTTGGAGTGCCAAAGAAAGCGTCGCCGTCAATTATCGTCAATCTCTTCAGTATTATAACGTATTATTTTGATGACGACAGCCTACGTGGCGTAGTGGTAGCGAACGCGGCCGCTGCGCAATAAGGCGTGGCTTCGATCCCCGCGCAGTGCAAATATTTCTATGCATGAATATGAATATTTGCACTGGTCTGGTCGCCGGAAAGCATGTTAAGCCATTGGTCCCGGTTGCCATACGAACATCTCGTGGCAGTCGTTACGGGTTGTTGGAGCCCTCAAAAGTCTAATAATTGTTCTAACTACAGTGCTTAGATATCACCATCGGGTTGTGAAGGTCAGACGGTAGTCGCTTCACGGAAAATATCGAAGTTTAGCCAAAATCAGTAGTTAGATTGGTAAAGTGGACCCCAGACTCCAAAGCTAAAAAAGCTTCAGATACAACTGGGATTAACGCTGAGATGATAATGATCGCTTCACGGAAAATATCAAAGTTTAGCTAAAATCAGCAGTTAGACTGGTAAAGTGGACCCCAAGACTCCAAAGCTGAAAAAGCTTCGGAGGTTACTGGGATTAACGCTGAAATGGATAATGATGATTTTGATGACCATAGCCATATACCGGCGGTTGTATGACGACTCTCTTAAGACATCCAATCTTTACAGACAGAGCTTGCCAGCAGCAAGTCTCGTTGGAAATTAAACAATTGCTCTATACCTACATGAGGAGGAGATCCGCAGAAGAAGGAGAGTAACCGACATAGCCCGAAGAATTGCAACACTAAAGTGGCAATGGGCTAGGCACATTGCCTGTTCTAGGCCCCTGACAAGGTAGACCAACGACCTGGTGAAGGTCGCGGGAAACCGCTGGATGCGGGAGACGCAGGCCCGGTTGTCGTGGAGAACCTTGGGGGAGGCCTACGTCCAGCAGTGGACGTCTTGCGATTGAAATGATGATGATGACTATACCTACATACATTTCAATCAACGAATCTAGTTTATCCAACCCGCTGGCGACTCTCAGTTAACTCTAGTCACGCTAGCGGCACAGTAAGCATGGTGACGACTGACGGCTCAGTAATAAAACAACGTGCAGTCACCACGGATGTGGTCAGACAACCGTAGCGTTAACGTACGGGCGAAGTTGTTATTCCAAAGAGCTACTGATTTTAAAAAAAAATAGATATGTATGAAGCTTTAGGCTTATTTGTATTTTTTTTTTTAATTATAAACCAATGCTAGACTGCAATCCCGTCTGATGGAAAGCAGTGATCTAATCGTTGATGGTAAAACGCGCTAGTTTAGTTTATTAAGCCGATTCACTTAAAAAACTTACTTAATAGGAAGGAAGACTGCAGTTGAGTGAGGTGATGCAATGTTAAACCCAACAATACGACCAACGATGCCGTGCCAGAGTGAGATTGATCTGGAGACCATCCACGACCAAACTCGCGACACAACAATATTTGGTGCCCGACACAACTGCTCAGACCCGTCCTCCGTGCGGCTGCTCCAAACATCATGCCGGAACACGACGAATCGCTTGGCGGCAAGACTTTGTCTGTATACATACAAACTTTTAACTATATTCAGTTACAAAACTACTAAGGGAAAATTCCACAGAACTTTCTCAAGTTTAATCGATCAAAACTTACCCCAATACCTTTACATTTTTGACCAGCCTTTTTATACTGATTGTCACTAAGATGAGATATTGAGACGGGAATTGTCCATACTGATTTTGGCCTACTGAAGTTGTGAAAAAATATGTTTAAAATAACAATTAGGTATCACTTATCATCAAATAACATTGTACACCAGGTTGGTTCACTTATTTTTTTAAAAAAACAATAACCGTCCGGTCTGCATCATCATCATCATCATCAACCTTTTTATCTACCCACTGCTGGGCACAGGTCTCCTCTCATACAGAGAAGGATAGAGCGTAATCACCACGCTTGCTCAATGCGGGTTGGCGATTTCAGACTTAAAGTCCAGGTTTCCTCAAGATGTTTTCCTTCACCTTTTAATCAGTCATTGGTGTCCAAGATATACTTAGAAAGTACATATAACTTAGAAAAGTAACATTGATACTTGCCTAACCTAGAATCGAACCCACACATACATACTTGAGAGGCTCGTGATTTAACCACTAGGCCACCACGACTACAGTCCGGTCGGCATGATCTGTAATATTTTTTATTAATGACTTAGTCCAAGGGAGGCCCAATTTTCCGCCGTCTATAGGAAAAATAAAGGCTTGGCTAAAGAATACACCCAGCTGTTCATAAACACGGAAGAAGCGAGAACAAATAAACATCACACAAAAAGCCACTTATTTGTATTCCTATTTTCGCTATTGAGGAAGAAACGTAATTTTGCCAGCAAGAAGTGTTTTTGGTTGGTTTCTTGCCGATCATCCGCGGTCAAAAGGATGACGGGCGGATCGGATGAGAACAATTCCACTGGTCATGACTGGCCGATATTATAGTCGATTCTTTTTCGCTATAGATTTTTCCGGAGACTTGTAATAATTTATAAAGGTTAGCAAGATGATGGAGTAATCAATTTCGGGATCTTGTGATTAGGTAAACGCTAACTCCGGAGCTTCGGTTGATAAGATGACCCATTTTTAGCAGATTGTGGACTTTAGACTGTGCTGAACTGTATGCATGTCCATGCTGAACATATGAGTGTCATATTGTACTGATTTGTCATGATTAATAGAACTGGTTTCAGCAACCCGTCCGCCCGGCAAAGGAACCTCCCAAACATCCTTTAGTTCATAATCACTATTTAATAACCCTTTAACCCCAAAGGTTGTGTCTCCAAGCTAGACAACGTTTGTAAAGTGCCAAAAACAAATCTACCCAAAACTCGTAAATCACTAAATTCGCCTTTGTGACGATTAATTAATCAACCAGACAATTAATTAACATCGGCAGTGGAGAAATCGCATATTGCGCGTAATTGGAGCATTTCTAGCGGTGCGCACTAAACATAGAATAGCTCAAAAGGCTGGCTCCCTACAAAGATCGAAAGCTGTCACTTTATTCTGTAAAATCTCACTTCACCTATTTTCAGGTAATTTTTTACAAAACAGGATTGTGGTGAGCTCAATATATGGTAAACGGCATAACACTTTCTTTCGGGATAAAACGTACCCCATATCCATTCCAGTATACCTGACAACGTATATGCAAAATTACAGGATGATCAGTTCAGTTGATTAGGCGTGAAAAGGCAACAAAGAAATTTACTTTCGCATTTATAATATTATAAATAAGTTAGTATACAGCGATATACAATTTGTTATTAAAATGTGTTACCATTAGGCAAACAAATTACTTACACTAAAATTAGACAAATTAACTAAAACAAAGATACACAATAATTATACTGACCTTAACCATAAAGCACAATTATTAACTTTTTCCTTACTACCACATAATAGTGTTTATCAGTTGTTTGGAGTAAACACCTTTTAAACACGACATTATCATATAAAATTTGACATAACACTGACACACTAGAAACATGTTAAATATATGCTCAAGTTTCTTTTGACAGGAAAGCCAAGATGAGTGTCACGCGCATTTTTCATTGGACTTTTAAAATTATTTATAGTGTCGTTTATTAAATAAAAACACGTGATTTATGTATTAAAAGTGCATTAGTGAATAATTCATAAAGAACGTTGAAATATCGCAGCATAGTGGCCACATCATGGCTTTGCATCAACAAATCTCCTAGTAGGCGGCTCACGATGCCGTTTTTTCAACTGTCATTGGCGATATCCGCCATTATTCTGGAATATTTTTTTTTTAAGAATTTCTATAATTTGTTACACGTGTTATTGGCAAAAGGCCATTGAAGAGTTGAAGTAGTATTCACTCTAAATAAAAGAAGAAAGAAGTTTCTATAGTTAAAGCCAATTTAATTTTAAGTATAACCATATGGAACTGATTGCCTTGTTCAAAAATCAAAGTAAATTTAAGTTCACTGCATATTAATGCTGTATTATTTAAACTTGTTTCTAAAATTTGCCATTAATTGTCGTAAGAAGTAAATAACAAAAAAGGTTATGATAAATCTCGTAGGGTTCAGCCTGCGTTTCACTGCAAACGCGGAAAAAAATTAATTATTTACGACATCACATTAGAAACCTCAAAAATAACAGTATTTCTCCACTATTTAATAGATTGTATTATACATATAAGCCTTCCTCTATCTATTAAAAAATCCGCATCAAATTCTGTTGCGTAGTTTTAAAGATTTAAGCATACATAGAGATATAGGGACAGAGAAAGCGACTTCGTTTTATGTACTATGTAGTTATGACAACTCACTCCACGAGAACTTCACCCATGTTTTCACTGTAAGATCACAATAACTTACAGACGACAGCACATCAAGCTGGTACAATCTGTCAGATATCTTTATTAGATTTTCAACTTTATCGCTAAAGCATTAAGGCTTAAGGTTGATTAGGAATATGGCAGTTTGGGGTAGCTTGACCTGCTGTGTTCCGTACTGTACCACAGCACTCACTGTATGTGAAACGTGTCTATGTAATTGTAAACAACATGTAAATTAATTAACGCACTTCCTGAAAATAGTTTGTTCAGAATCGTTTACTGAATTGGTTTATATCATTTTTAATATATTCACAAAAATAATTAAAACTACGGAAATTGTAGTCATATCAACCCTGTTCTTTGTACAGACTTTTAAAATCGCAGTTTAACTTGTATTAATTCAATACAAATTAAAAAAGAAAACCTTATTCCAAGAATGTTAAGGTTTTGTTTCTCCAAGAATTGGTATAACTAATTTAATAAATAACAATGCATATATATGTTAAATTAAAAAGTCAGTGTATGTATTACGATTCATGATGATGATTGATGATGATGATCATCATCTCAGCGTTAATCCCAGTCGCATCCCAAGCTATTTTTTTCAGCTTTGGAGTCCGGGGTCCGCTTTACCAGTCTAACTACTGGTTTTGGCGAAACTTCGAAATTTTCCGTGAAGCGACTGCCGTCTGACCTCCACAACCCGAAGGCGACATCGAAGCATTGCAGTTAGACCAACTGTTGGACATTTGAGGGCTCCAACAACCCGTAACGACTGCCACTAGATGTTCGTATGGCAACCGGGACCAACGGCTTAACGTGCTTTCCGAGGCACGACCAGACCACTGCAAATATTTATATTCATGCATACAAATATTTGCACTGCGCGGGGATCGAACCCGCGCCTCTTTGCGCAGCGGCCGTAGTGTATGTATTACGATTATAATATAATATTCTAATTGGGGTGTTTGAGGGTGTAGGTTAATTACATAACATGTTGTATGTGCGTTCTCACTCATTGTACCTAAATGGAGCAAACCTTCTGCAGCTTTAAATTCCTGATTGAACCGTACCTCGCGGTGACAGTGGACACTATTATGCAGTAATTATTGCCCAGCGGATTAGATTTACGGATCTGTTCAGGTTTCATACAATTATCTAGGCAAGCCCCGTGCTGATGACGTAGGGATAATTGGAAATAAATGAAATTGATTACTTTTTGTAAAGACTTTGTAAATTGTATTCGCCAATTGAATGTGCAAATGAGCTGCATTAAAGCGGGGTAATAGGCTATTTGACAGTATGATTTTTTTTTGTGATTATTTGCTTTAATTGCATAAAATGAGAGTTCTTTATGTCATTTACATGAGTTTTAATAAATACAATAACAATTAATATATCCAAAAACTCAAAAATATGTTTGGCTTTTTGTATCTCGCGCCACATATTGTGAAACGATCCGGAATGGCTAATGTCACGATGACGTCATACGCGCATCAACACTTGTTGTCGTTCTATGTGTTCTCAGGTGTTTTAGAGTTTTTGGAAGGTTTTTAACGATTTATTTGTACAACCCGGTACACCACATCACTTATAAACCATTTTATTAGATAAACAACAACAAATAACAAATAAACACAAACACCACTGTGGAACCGATAACTGCTTGTGACATCACTTACAAAGCGCGAAGAATTATTGCATCACTGCTTACCATCAGGTGGGATTGCGGACAAGCATTAGGTTATAGTTATATTTGTCGGAGACAGCGACGGCAGAGCGGTAAGGTCGACAGCATCTTGGTGTGGTGGTACAGGTTCCATTTCGTAGGTGAGTTTTGAATTGAAGCACGACGTGTAGATATACCCTCCAATCTTCATAATAACAATTTGAATAGGCAAACCGACAGTTTCGGTTCGGAGAAGCGCCTTGGTCCGCGTCTCGATGCAAAGTGACCGTTCGACGAACCCCACTTTCCAAAGCGACTCTGTCCATGTGACGCCATCACAAAATAACGTCACAAGCGTTCGCCCCTCTACTACGTAAATCAAATCAGCAACTTCTATTAAAATTATATCGACGATCTCCGACATATTAAAAAAATTGATCTATTAAACTGGCCGGGGTGGTCTGTGGATGGATGACCATAGATAGCCCCGTGCCTCAGAAAGCGCGTCAAACCATTAGTGAATTTTTGACTGACCTAGTAGGGATATAAACTTAAAGGACTAACATCGCACGTAGAATTGCCTAAATTGCGTGCACATTCTCATCATTTAATCATTTTGACAGTTCAGCAACATACATTGCGTTATCAGCGTTGTTGAACAAAAAAAAATAAATAAACGTATGAAGTAATGAATAAGCAATATCCTTCAAAATGATTTAGATTGTGATTGTTAGCATGTTACACAATTAGGCTGCTGGTTGAGTAGGCGTTTGATTTACGCAAGGGGCGTACAATAGTGGAATGTATGGTAGGCATAACGAAGGCCTACGTTATTGAATTCGGTTAACAGAATGTGCTTTAAAACGTGGCTGAAGGCAACATATTTACGTGAGTAAGCTTTAAAACCATGTTTTATTCAAAAACTACCAGAATTGGACCAATCCATCGACCATAAACTTCGTAGTAACAAGCGAACACGCACTAAACTTTTTGCGATTATCTGCAAGTAGGTACATAATAATCGCACGATTAAAAATTATAGTGCGCACTTGTTCAAGAGCGTGTTTATCGTATTTTAAGCTCTATTCGAAAAGATTGCTCGTGCTAGGTGTCAGTACCGTTCGGAGAACGCAAGTGTTCTTGACAAGGGGTTCTTTGAATTATCAAATCAAAGCGTTTTTGCTTGACGTGGAACTGATACTGTTACTGAAACAAATACTTTCTCGAACTCGAATATCAGTTCCACAGAACCTGCCAACAGCACTAGCGATATAACGGGGTGACAACTCTCAGCCTGTCAGTCCCAACTAGCGCTGACATTCAAAGCGTTTTTGTTGGTTGTCTTGCGAATGACAAAAGTAACAATCTATTATTATTGTCTTATCTTCCTGAAGCGGGTCAACTAAACTTGGCACCCTCTTTATCTAGTTATCCCATAAATCATTTTATGCTGTCGCTTTTTATAAAGCCTTTGGAGATGTTGTGGTGTGGTGTAAGTTATTGGTTGGTTGTGGAAGAAAGTTCACAACACATTAAGGTTGTTTTAGTATCTACCAACGTATGTCAGTATATTATGTAACACACAATCGCAGCATATGATTCAAGCGGGTTACTATGGTGTGTTATGCGGGATAAATAGCGCTATCTCTTTTTCAAAACGGTTTAACCATGGATTAAACACGTCATAGTAGGGAATCGGGAATGGTCGCTAACAATGGGGCTTATAAGAAAGCTCAAGGTCACTCAATAGAGAGGGCTATGCTTGAGGTTTTTAAAGCATAATAAAATCTGAAATGAGGAGATCCGCAGACGAACGAGAAACCAGCATAGCCTGAAGAATTGCAATACTTAAGTGGCAGTGGGCCGGGCACATTGTCGACCAGATTACCAAACTATTGCATTACATTTAATGTTCGAGAAAACTTTCTTTTTATACAGAGTGGTTCTGACGATACGACAATAAATGAAAACACGAACAATACTGGTTCATAGGAATAATCCTAAACTAAACCATAGAAAAAAACCTAGCATCAAAAATAAAAAATGAAAATTTCAAACTAAATCGCATAAAATTACAAACGGAATAGAACATCCTTTAAAAATATTGGTTCACTGACCTCCGATCAGCGACAACGCGATCCTGTATCGACTAGCTTTTTTCGCGACATTATTACTAAAGTTTGGACCGCAGGATGCGGCGGTCATTAACCTGTAAGCGCTTCCTTATCAACACGTACATCATGTAGAAAATGTGAAAAAAGAAAAATAATTTCCTGTGACTAAACTAATGGATATATTTATATGTTTTTTTATGGGTAGACTGAGAATATGTTGAGGTACACGATGTTTAATTTATTGTCGTATTATCAGCACCACTCTGTATAATTATAAACGAATGCTTCCTCATCATCATCATCAGCCTCTACTCGTCCACTGCTGATCTCCTCCATGGCACGCAAACAAGCTCGACCCTGAGCAGTTCTCTGTCACCCACTACCAGCCACCTTTTTGATGTCGTCGCTCCATCTCGCCCAAGGGCGTCCTACACTACGTTTGCCGAGACGCGGTCTCCATTCGAGGACTCGTTTACCCCAATGATAACGCCACTCACAACATTCACTCTAGCCTTGAAGTCACTTAAATTGTAGTCAGGCGGAAACACCGCCGCCGGTAAATTGTTCCCGAGGTAATCCCAATTTTTCATGAATTGTTGTTCCACATTTGTCCAGGTATCTTATTAATCGTACCTGTCAAACAATTCTGTAGAAATTATACAACGAAAAGTTGGTAGAATAAAGTGTAGTGTGAGTTGTCAATAGTGTCAATTGTCTTCTTCTTCTCCTCAGTCTATAGAGGTCCACTGCTGGATAAAGGCCTCCCCCAAGGCTTTCATTCCATGGCAGGCGGGTTGGGGGTCGCAGTAATTTGTTATTCCGCAAGAAAATCGCTGCTACCCGCTTTCCTGGTGAGTGTTCCCTAAGTCGCCTCTTACGACACCCACGGGAGGGTATGGGTTGGTACTATTCTATGCCCGGTACAATCGGTTTAACGTTAATTGGCATGACAGCTTACCACGCTTACTTTACCGTATTTTATTTTGTTTTTTAAATAAAAAAAATTCGAGGTAGTTACTGAATTACACTGGTAAATCGGTACCTAATAGATTTTTGATAAGCACTTCTACCGAATAATTCTTCAATATTAGAAAGAAAGAAAGATAGAAAGAAAAATGCATTTATTGACATTACAGCAAGATACATAAATTTAAAACTATAAAACTTGTCTTGTAATGCCAAAAGGGCCTCAGCTCAGAATAATGTCAGATGACAACACGAACTGTACCATCTGACGCTGATTTTCAGCTGCAACCCACGAGTGCCATACGCTAGAATTACAAAAAATACAATAATATAAACTACCAAAATGAAACAAATAATTTTATGCCGGGAACAGCTTATTCCTTATGCCTCAACTCCCTTCAAAGGGGGCCTTTTGTATCCCTTATCTCAATGCGGTTTGATTAAGCCATTGTGTATCGCGAAGCCATTTGTTAGTTCATTAACAGAAAGTACTGCAAACTTTTTACAACTTCCAATTGAAGCCTATTGGAGGCATAATGTAGGGAGGCGTAATTTTAGAAGGTATTTTCCTTATTTGTCGAACTTTGTTCGGACTTTACGGACGATAACATAATTAAAGGAAACGTTGAAGCTAGGATTTGCAGCATTGTTCGTTGCTTCCAGAAATAAATAGGGAAAAATTCTCCATTTAAAAGAAAGTTGCTAAGTATTAAAAACACAACATTATTAGAATTTTGAATCCAATATAGAAGAAAGAATAACCTTAATTTTGCAACAATACCTACAATTTGAAACATGACAAACAAAAAAGGGATGTGGAGTGAACAGGACCGGTCAGCGTGGAGGTCCTTGGGGAGGCTTATATCCAGCAGTGGACGTCTTTCGACTGAAATAATGATGATGAAGATACAACAAAATTAGACTTACAGAGACTTAACTCTTGCTATCCTTTCACTTTGAAAACTTACACAATACACAATAATTGTTGATCCACACATATCAAATTAAACACACCAATAAACCACTACACAATATACAACCAAGGTCCATAGTACATTAAGTTCAAAATCACATACCCGCACAAAAGATCCGATCCATCCTTCAAACCGCGGAAACTGGCCCAGTCAATTGGCTACAAAGAGCGAGATCTAATAAATTCAGCGAAACATTTTATTGAAACGCATCCGGGTCTCTTGGGCAGTATTAATACCCGGCAATTGTATAATTTATGCATCGCCACGACCCGGGCATGGAGGGGCATTACCACTGTTTTATTCTTCGTCACTCGTAATTTAATGTGTACATTGTGTGTAGAGCAAATTGGTGGGAATGGAAGCTTCTAAAAAATTTCAAAGTGTCGTTTCATGACAATGACTGCCTTTTCTTTAGTCGTAATTCAGGTGAATAAGCAGCTAAGTAGTGGTGGCCTAGTGCTTAAAATATCAGCCTCTCAAGTATGTGTGTGCAGGTTCGATTCCAGGTCAGGCAAGTACCAATGTAACTTTTCTAAGTTATATGTACTTTCTAAGTATATCTTGGACACCAATGTCTGATTAAAAGGTGAAGGAAAACATATTGAGGAAACCTGGACTTTAGGTCTGAATTCGCCAACGCGCACTGAGCAAGCGTGGTGATTACGCTCAATCCTTCTCTGTATGAGAGGAGACCTGTGCCCAGCAGTGGGCCGATTACAAGGTTGATGATGATGAAGCAAGTAAACATTCGGAAAATTACGCTATAGCTATATGCTTACAAGGTTACCAGCACCACCACGCGACACTTGCGTGAATATTGGGATAAAAAGTATCATATGTATTATTACTGGTTATAAACTATCTCTGTGCTAAATTTAATATAAATCCACGCAGTAGTTTTTGAGTAAGAGTAACAAACTTCCATCAACACACTCACAAACTTTCGCGTTTGTAAGATGAGTTTTTTTTTTTTTAGTTTTTGGCTTGGTTGCAAAGACCTTTGAGCCATTTCTTCGTTACAATCTTGTTTTCTTTCGTAACGTCTTTTTTTTGTCGATGTGTAAAATGACAATTACGCATCGCCGAAGCATATGTGGGACTCCCCGGGAGATAGCCTCTCGGTATACCCACTAAAAACCACAGCGGCACACCGACAACACCTAAGTGATGGGTTCATGGGAAACCAGCAGAGCCTGCGCTACCAAACCCTGCCGGCGGGCCCACAGTGGTCCCTCCATAGGGAGGAGCCGGGCTGGTTACGTCTTCTTGTGCGAGAAGACGCAGCAGCCAAGGGTTTTTAGCGAGATGTCCTTCCTCTTGGCCCCACTCTCTTGCACGCAGGCAAGCGGGACCCCTAGCTCCTCTCAGTGAGGAGCCCGGGTTGTCCGACTGTGACCCGGATTATTATTTTTTTTTTCTTGACGCTGTGGAAATGCCTTTACGCACCATACCCCGAAGGGCGTGTGTGGCACTCGCCCAGCGTAACCGGAAATACCCACTAAAACCAAACAGCGGCACACCGACATCGCCTTAGTGGCGGGGTCGTGGGAAATAGCAGAGCCTGCACTACCAATCCCCCGCCGGCGATTCCCGCCAGAAGGCGGACCCACAGTGGGCCCTCCATAGGGTGAGACCCGGCTGGGTACGTCTTCTTGTGCGAGAAGACGCAGCAGCCAAGGGTTTTTTAGCGAGGTGTCCTTCCTCTTAGCCCCACTCGTTTGCCCGGAGGCAAATGGGGCCCCCAGCTCCTCTCACTGAGGAGACCGGGTTCGGGTCACGTCAGCCACCTGGAGTGGCCGACCCGACGCACGTGTGACCGCCGAAGCGGTCAACACTTCTGGTTTTGGTCCGCGCCGGTAAACCGGTAACCCCCATATCTGGGGGCCGTTCCCCTATCCGCCACCTGGGGACGCGTCCGATGGCAGGCCAGAAACTGCACACGGAGCACACGGAAACCTTTTTTTTTTTTTTTTGACGCTGTGGGAATGCCTTTACGCACCATACCCCGAAGGGCGTGTGTGGGACTCGCCCAGCCGAAGCCGGGAATACCCACTAAACCCGAACAGCGGCACACCGACATCGCCTTAGTGGCGGGGTCATGGGAAATAGCAAGCCTGCCTACCAATCCCCCGCCGGCGATTCCCGCCAGAAGGCGGGCCCACAGTGGGCCCTCCATAGGGAGGGGCCCGGCTGGGTACGTCTTCTTGTGCGAGAAGACGTAGCAACCAAGGGTTTTTTAGCGAGGTGTTCTTCCTCTTGGCCCCACTCGTTTGCCCGGAAGCAAACGGGGCCGCCAGCTCCTCTCAGTGAGGAGACCGGGTTGCCCGACGGTGACCCGGAGTTCGGGTCACGTCAGCCACCTGGAGTGGCCGACCCGACGCACGTGTGACCGCCGAAGCGGTCCCCACTTCTGGTTTTGGTCCGCGCCGGTAAACCGGCAACCCCCATATCTGGGGGCCGTTCCCCTATCCGCCACCTGGGGACGCGTCCGATGGCAGGCCAGAAACTGCACACGGAAGCACACGGAAACCTTTTTTTTTTTTTTTTTTTTTTTTTGTTCTCGCTGGGGAAAATGACAATTACGCATCCCCACCCGTCGGGGGACGGGCAGGGTATGTGGGACTCCCCGGGAGAGAGCCTCCCGGTATACCCACTAAAAACCCCAGCGCAACTCCGGCATCGCCATAGTGGCGGGGGAGTGGGAAACTAGCTCAGCCTCAGCTACCTCTCCCCCGCCGGCGAACCCCGCCTATTGAGGCGGGCCCTCATTTGCCCCTCTTAAAGAGGGGCCGCGGCTCCCTCGTGGTGAGCGGTGCAAGGCGGGCGCGGGCACCCCCGTGCCTCACGCCCGCCGCTCACCTCAGGGCGGGAGAAAGCGGGCGAAATCCCGCCTTCTCCGGCCCCTACGCCGCCTGCGGAGCGCCGGAGCGAGGGGATCCTCCTCCCGCTCGCGCTCCGCGGCCTCCTTCTGCGACATCACGACCTCGCAGAAGGAGGCCATCGCCGCCCAGGCCCCCTCGCTCCCCACCATCGCTCTGACGACGGCGGGCAGCGAGAGGTCCCCTCCTACCGCCGCGACAAGATCGCGGCGCGGCACGGCCCACGACGGGCACACCGCGAGGGTGTGGTCCGCCGTGTCCTCCGCCGCGCCGCAACCGTGGCACGACGGCGTCTCCTCTCGTCCTATCCGGTGCAGGTACCTGCCGAAGCAGCCGTGACCGGAGAGTACCTGCACCAGACGGAAGGAGAGGAACCCGTGACGCCTGTCGAGCCAGTCCCTCAGGACTGGCCCGATGGCGTCGAGGGTGCGACGGCCGAACACCGCGGAGGCGAGGTCGCGCGTCCAATGTTGGACGATGGCGTCCCTCGCCTCCCGGCGGACGGCCTCCCTCAACTCCGGGGCCGGACGCTCGCCAAGCGCCCTGCGCCCCGCCGTCCACTCGTACACTCTGGCGAGCACCCAGGCCTCGAGCTCCCAAGGCGGGGTGCTCGCCAGAGCGCATGCCGAAGCGAAGCCTACCGTGCGGTAGGCCCGCGCTACCCGCTGGGCGATGGCCCTTTGGGGCGCCCGTAGGGCGGTGAGGTTCTCCCTCCTATTGAGGGAGTCCGCCCAAATGGGGGCCCCGTAAAGGGCCATGCTCCGCAGAATGCCGGCGTACAGACGCCGGCACCGCGTGCTCGGCCCTCCCATGTTCGGCATGAGCCATGAGAGGGCGAAGCACACGGAAACCTATCCTAACTAATCTAACTTAACCTAACTTAAACCTATCTCCTTTCGTTTCCCGCGTGAACCGACTAGTAGGGAGGTTTGGAACAAAGTTATGATGTGGCCACTATGCTACAATATTTCAATGTTCTTTATAAATTATTCACTGAATGCACTTTATACTACATAAACCACGCGTTTTTTATTTAGTCCAATGAAAAATGAGCGTGGCACTCATTTATTTATTCATTAGGTTACCCAAGAGTTCTGTACACTATTACATTTGTGGAGTACAATTTTACAAAAAATACATTTGTAAGTGTAATAACTACTTACTGGTTAACACAATATGCACAAAAAACGGCTTAACTTTCCCGCCAAAACTCCTGTAATATGAGATGTTCACGACAGATGATCGATAAGTCGAGAGCGGGATTTGAAAAATCGTTGAATATCAATGGTAATTTTACTAAAAACCTCTGAAGTCTGAGTAATTTTTATATTTATCCAGTGTAGCAAACCAGAATAAAAATTAAAATTATACCTTATTTATGTAGGTATATTGATAAAGTATGGCCACGTGCCGCCATTACAAAATAACGTCAAAACGTTTGTCCCACTACTACATAAGTCAAATGAGCAACTTTTATTAAAATGATATCGTTATCCACGACGTATATGATGATTAGATAAACATTACCAATCTCTTAGCACTAGAATATTGTTAAAATTATAAACAGCAACTTCTGTTCTATGGTTTTTTTTTTTTTTGTTTTGTCAGGTTTTATTAAAACAATAAAATTATTTCTCTTCAATGTTTATTGAAGAGAAATAATCGATTATCTGTTACGAAATCAACGCGAAGCAAAAGAAAGCACTAGTTAGGTAAAAAAAACTGCCGTTTTAAGTTAAACATTCAACGGAGCAGAGAGGGGGCGGTAGTTATCTAGAACAACGAAATCTTAACAGTTTATTTTTCGTAAATCTATTATTTGTCTTGCAAAAAGTCATAGAACAAAAGTTGTTGTTCTATATCAAATCTTAATAATCCATTCCGGCAAGTTGTTAGTGTATTACTAATTATCCTGTAAGATAATATCTCTAGAGAATCCTGGTATTCTGGGGGGCCCTAGTCTGCAATTTTGATAAATTTGTCATTCCAACACGATTCCATTTTCATTGTGCTAAAAAGTTAGTGATCTGCTAAATACATAATGATCGATCAATTCGGTCAGTTAAATATTGGATACGTATATTTTGTTTTAACAAATCAATAAAAATTGACAAATATAAAAGGCATCAAAGATCAGGAGTGGTGGCTGGTGACGTCACTGCTCGCTAAAAAGTGTAGCGTGCAGTGACGTCACACGAATTTTCAACGCACTGTGTCGTCTTAATTTTTTGTTTATATGAAAAAAGAAAATATACGTGTCTAGTATTTTTTTGGAAATCTGACTGACGGACTAATTAGTTTTTTTTAGTCAACTACTCTATTGTTCCAGTTCCTCGATGTACGCGGTATAAAAACCGAAGCGACCGCTTCGTCGGGATCGTATCAGTGTCA
Source organism: Sesamia inferens (assembly GCA_037179545.1). Taxonomy (NCBI): domain Eukaryota; kingdom Metazoa; phylum Arthropoda; class Insecta; order Lepidoptera; family Noctuidae; genus Sesamia; species Sesamia inferens. Next base: position 6,204,556 of record CM073937.1, on the reverse strand, counting down.
ACAACTTTAGGGTTTTAATACAATTAGCGATTAATTAAGAATTAAAGTATAATGTTAATAACGTTTTTATCGGCTATAACGCTTAAACTAGCTTAGCCAGCTTCTCTCACTTATTATTTTTTTCGGGTGGAAACACCGCAACTTACTGCCCCATCCTCCGCTCTGTATTACTCCGATCGACCAAGATATAACGAAAAAGACCCTTGGAATTATTGTACTAAATCCTAATACCTTTCTAATGATATATCATTTATTTTTATTGGAGCGACCAGCTTCCACCCAGTTCGTGGATCATCCTTTTTCCACGTTTGGTTAACCAAAATATATTACGTTTGATTCATAATCTTCATAAAAATTATTCCAAGGTGGAAATAAATGGGTTTAGATTTATTTATTAACTACGCTTGGGGTTACATGTTATGAATTAAGCTAGTAGGTAGTTAAAAGTTCGTGGCAAAATAATAACTGACTCATGGGTAGATCGAAAGTTACGCTACATTTACTGCAGGCCGTTCGTTGACAGCCGGTTTTTTCGGTTTCAATCCCCGCGCAGTGCAAATATTTGAATGCATGAATATGAATATTTGCACTGGTCTGGTCGTGCTTCGGAAAGCACGGTAAGCCGTTGGTCCCCGTTGCCGTACGAATATCTAATATCTAGTGGCAGTCGTTACGGGTTGTTGGAGCCTTCAAAAGTCCAGCAATTGGTCTAGCTGCAATGCTTCGATATCGCCTTCGGGTTGTGGATGTCAGACGGCAGTCGCTTCACGGATAATGTCGAAGTTTCGCCAAAAATCAACAGTTAGACTGGTAAAGCGGACCCCAGACTCCAGAGCTGGAAAAAGGCTTCGGATGTGACTGGGATTAACGCTGAAATGATGACTGCAGCCCGTTCGTGAATGGGTGCCTATCCATTACATAACGAGTCCCCTCTGTACCTCGGAAAACTTGTGAAGCGATTGTCAGCTCTCATTCTTGTATCAAAGTCAGTCGTTGCAGGTAGTCAGAAGTCCAACTGCCTGAAAACCGATCTTAACAAGGGGTACCGTGCTACTCCTATTAACTATTTCCGATACGTACGAGGGCAGGTCGAATAATATAATAAAGCGGTTGATATAAATGGTGACTATAATAGGGTATTTGACTAAAAAAAAAGTAATTAGTCCGTCAGTCAGATTTCCAAAAAATACTAGACACGTATTTTTTTCTTTTTTCATGTAAACAAAAAATGAAGACGACACAGTGCGTTGAAAACTCGTGTGACGTCACTGCACTGTACACTTTTTAGCGAGCAGTGACGTCACCAGCCACCACTCCTAATCTTGGATGCCTTTTATATTTGTCAATTTTTATTTATTTGATAAAAAAAAAATATACCTATCCAATATTTTTCTATAATCTGAATGACGTCCCAGGAAACATCCCTATTATAAAGAAGGTAAAAAACTCAATTAATCGACACAAAAGTAATCGCAAGTCTAGCGCGGTCGGCGGCTGGAGCGGAATAGGCCGGCTATTCTGACGCAACACGCCGAGCGCCCCACTCTCCATAGACGTTGCCGGTGTTGCCAACACTCCTTTTTTGTTTTAGATGGGAAATGAAGGAGGTGACGGCCTACCATGCACTCTCGCTCCGGACCATGGCCTGGATCAGGGCTGGATGCGAAAGATCGCCGAAGATACTGTGGCCTCTGGTCCACAGACAAGTGAAAGATCCCGGGTGGGTTTTAGGCCTGTAAAAGCCTGACACGCCATTACTCTCCGCCCAGAACGGGAGAGGTCATTTGATGACTTCTCATCCGAAAGAAAGGCGAAAATAGGGCACCTAAATGTTATCAACACACATTTGCGTAAGAAACACAATTACAACAGCCCACAATAAGCGTCTTAAAGCCCTTACTCATCAAATAAGGAGTCATCAAAACAAAATTCATTCAAAGTGAACGAGCCAAGTGTTATTACACTTACAGACTGTCATAATATTAATTTGTATGTAAAACTGGATATTAGGGTGCCATGCGGCGTACTCGTTTCGCGCATGATGCGATGTAATGACCTGAAAATGAGACTGCGATCGTCGAAACACGTGTGTTTGGAGTGTGTGTGTGTGTTGTCTGGGTGTGTTACGTATGTGCATTAGGTAGATATGGCTGTTATTGGGTTACCGCTTTCAATTTAAGTACATATAGCCGTAATAGTGTTTCTGATGATTAAGTGCGCTACCACTTTGGGTAGGCATTCAAATTTTGCAATAGGATTGGAGAAACTTCAACATCGTTTGTTAATCCGGGAATCTCTGGTTACGAATACGCCGGTGAATTATCGTTAATTCTACAGCTTAGCAACGATCTACTTTAACTCTGGACTCACTCATTCACTTTTGAATCTTTTCTTTGGCATAATCATTATATGCATTTGATATTGTATTGCAGTTGATGTATATCTACTATGAGATAACCATTTAGTTCGAATGCGAAGGTATCCCGTGCTAAGGTAGGAATAAAATCAAACCATACTTCAACTCTACTTCATGTAAATTATTTTATCTCCACTGATCTCAAAATTGTGAAAGAAAACATATGTAGTATTTAAGTAAACCGCAGCATATCCTAGAACAAAATATTAAATCCACGTGATGCATTATCGCTCACTCCTTCTCACTGAGAGGGGTTCAATCTCCCAGCAAAGGGAGAACATTGTTCGCATCATGCTTCTTCTAATAGAAAAACAACAAAATAAAATGCAAATAAAACACACACAGCACGTGATAAGCCGACAAAACAGCATCCAAAATTACCGCAAAATAACCCATCCCTAAAGTTGTTAATACCCTCCCTTCAGCTTGTACCTCAACTGATTAACCGACAACCGATGGATAGTTGGAGGCAGTTGAAAATGAGCATCTACTTAAAAGTTTAGGAGCAGCCCCAGAATTGTGTTCGATGCCGACACGGATTCAAGTTTAGGATTCGCCCAACTTTGGACGAGCTTAGTGTGGTTTTATAGAAATAATTATTGCATGTCATATCTTTCGTCAAGAAAAAGATTTATCTTTTGTCAGAATAAAAGAAACCGATGTAATTTAAAAAACGAGTGTGCTTATGACCACACGGCTGAAGTGAAACTTCTTTCGCTCCATCTGTATGTATATATATATATATGTGTACAATATATACATGTATACACATATACATATATTAATTTTCTATAAATATTTAAATTTATTTCATGGTTTCATTGGTAAATTAATATTTTTGCATAGATCTTCTTTTTTTATTGAAAAAAAAAAAACACTCGTTGTAGACCTTGTAGTACCAAGCTCGCGCCACGGGGGGCGCCTCTGTGCTTATATCCCCCACTTAACTTCCGTTCGCCTTGCCCGATCACTTTTCGTAACGCTTACGTCACGCGTTCGCCAGCTTACTCCCCAAGTCAAGCGTGCGTAAAGAAGTTTCACTTCAATAATGTAAAGAAAGAAAGAAAGAAAAACGTTTATTTGCAATAAACATGATGTTTGAAGTTTACAAAAACATAAAAAATAAGAAATAGTTGAGTGTGTCACATCATGCGTCACATCCACGCAAAACGGCTGTCGCTCAGCATTATGCTGCGACTCTATGCAAAAACAGAGCCCAGCGCTGGTTTTCAGCGACAGCCGGCGTCGACGTAAAGACGTCACCCGATGCAACAAACAAATAAAAGCAGCACCAAACCGGAAATACAGTAAAAATATAAAACGTAATAATAAAAAGATATAAAAAGTAAATCCAATTGTAAATGGTGAGAGTACAGTTTAAACAAACAAACAAAAATATAAAAAATAAAATACGGGATATATAAAAACTGCGAGAATATCATCCTCAAAAATGACATACATCATATGTAATAAGTTTAATGTAAAGTCCAGCAGAGAGCAACGGTGGGCCTATAATGTAGGCTGTGACTTTCAAATTTTAGTCTGTAGGTTCGAACCTCGTCAGGCGCATAACTGTGTGTAAATTATTTCAGCACTACTTTCAAAACGGCGAAGGAAAACATCATGAGGAAACCGGAATGTCTTAGAGCCAAAGTCTTCGGAGACATGTGACATATACCAACCCACACTGGCCAACTCCTTCTCACCAAGAGGAGGGCTGTAACTCAACAGTGGGAACGTCATTAGCTGATTATGTAATGTCCAGCCACTATATTTATGTATTATGTTCTACAGCCCACCGCTATACGTCGACACTACAGAATTACTCGTAATTCAACAAACCCCTTTCCCCGATAAACACCAAAGACATGAAGTGACAAACAATGCTATGCCAATTAAACTAATTGCGCATCCAGCAATCGATAAGGATCTTTGGTGCTCCGCCGTCCACTAATTGAGGCATGTCCGGTCATTTTGTTCGCCAGCTAAACTTCCCGAGGTCGGCTTGTTAAGGGCTAACAAATTCGGAAATCGCGTCCAAATGTTAACGAGAACCAATTTGTGGCTGGTATCGACCTCGGCCGCACTCCTGGGATTTGAGAACATAGTATTTTATTAGCAAGCTGATTAGTTGTTTGTCTTGTTCCAGCCTGTTTGGGACCCCTGTCTGTTTTTCAAGTACTTTGTTAGTTATGACGGTCTATATTCGAGGGCTTTGCGGTGGTGGTCAGCTCTAGTTTGTTTGACCAATTATGCTCTCCCCGTTCATTTTTATTGGAGTGCCTAAGCTCTTTATAAACCTGGGTATGGGCGGGAATTAATTTATTCTAGCAATTATACTAGTTTAGGTAGTTTTTATTCATGTCAAATATAGCATAAAGTTGGTTTTTAAATCCCAGATACTAATATATATAATGTATATGTTTGCATTTTTAATATAATTTGACTTCACGCCTGTCGAATTAGTATTTGGGTTTATAAAACGAACTTTAGGGGAAGTCACTCAGGTTAAAAGTACTTACGTCCCAACCTCAACTTTATTATGTGTCGTCGTGACCCTCATTTAGCTAAGTTTGTTTTAGCTAAAGTTTGGACCTGACAGCGATTACTTTTATATCTATATAAACACCGCGCAGACACAATCTCCTTGACCAAAACACCAGGGGCGCATAACAGCCACATCGCAGCGTCGGTTTAATTTTCCAGTAATCAAATGCGAGTTGATGCGATTTTGAGGTTATGTCTCGCCCGCGGCCATGACGCCCCGTCGGTCGCCATATTGAATTACAGCGTAAACGTCATCATGACGCGCGCTGGAGCGAACTCTGTGAAATTGCAGGTAATATATCGTTGGCAAGAGAAGTACCGGGAGAAATGTTTTGGATGGAAATACCGGATTAGCCAGATCATCCCCGCGGGGTATATCTGTAATTAATCCCGCGGAAGGTTAGGTGGAAGTAATACTTAAGTAAGCAACATGTTTTTGTGCCTGTTTATAACAATTCTAATAGTTTAGTTTAATAATGTAAAAAGCCATTAACTATTCATTGGTAAAATCATTAGGCAGTACAATTATGATAACAGCATATTTTATTAAGCTATCCTATTTTTGACTAAAATTTAATTTTATTACGTTTAAAGCACAAGTGAAATACAACCTTTCCTCAAACACATTAGGTACTATTCTACGACTACTTAAAAGATGAGAATAGTTGGTAGAATCGCCCTGGTTAATTGTCAATTTTTATGATATCTCTCCAGAATTACTTACAATTATACAATATAAGACAATTATAATACTATCATAAGAACTTACAACCTGTCAGGTTGTGAGTTCTTATAATTGAATATTTTTATCTCCTCCCTTCAAATGCTTGCTTGTCGCGAGTCGTTTTGCTGACCATGGGTTTATTATTTTTTTAACTAAATAACATGATCCCGCCTGGCGGTAAGCAGTAGGTATGCAATCGTTATAATAATATAATAATTATAAAAGTATTTATTTACCAAAAAGTAATTATACAGATTAGATGGTAGGTCATACATACAAATTAATTAACTGAATCTATATAACCAAAAATTATAAACCCTGCCTCTTAAACTGGCAGACTTGTGTCTTAAGAGACAGTGTTTGGCCAAACAGTTCGTTTAGTTGCTTTTAAGAGAAGGAACGTGTATTGATCTACCAAAAGAAATGTAATTTAACACGTGCATTATGTAGTAATGAGAAGGAGAGATTGCATTTTAGTGGGTTTGAATTGAGTAGTATATCCACCATGGATAGGTGGGTGTGTTGTATATGTGTGTTATGTGTGTGGGGTAAAGCGTCTGTGATGCATAGGGTCAAGAGATTGTGTGATTCGTTGATAATAAAGTGAACTAGTCTATTAGGAGCCTCTTTACTCTAACCTGGGAGACAAAAAATTGTAGTTAGACCGAAAGACTGCCCCAAGCAAATTCTTCTTTTTATTATTAACTTGTTTAGATACTATTTTTTTTATTTCCATGGTCCTAGTTTATCAAGTTCTTATTTGCATTTTTTGTTTGAGTACGTATATTTTTTATTGTATTTGATTTATATTGGCGTGTGTATTTGACAATTGACAAATAATTTATTTTAAGGTTCCGTGTCTTGTAACGTTAATTACTTTACACACCTACGATCAAGTTATCTCTAGTTGAACAAACAACTGCTGCTGTGTTGTTGGGGAGTTTAAATTGTTGCGTCTACTTTTATTTTTTATACAAAACATACAGTCTTTTTACAGGTTAGTTTGTTTTGTACATTAAACTAAAAATGGTTTGCATTGGTTCGCTATAAGAACTCCTAAGTAAGCAAAATAAAAATTTGTATTATTAATGTACCCACACCATTTTTTTCTCCCATTAATAATATAGGTAACCTAATAACGTAGGTACACAAAGTACTATACTATCACAATAAATAAGAAAATAAGAATTAAATGGGTAATAAAACAGAAAGGTATAAACCAGGTAGGTAGGTCAACCATCAACGATTCCATCACTGATTATCATCAGGCGGGATTCCAGTCAAGCACTCGTTTATAATTTATAACATAAAAAAAAAAATATAACAAACAAGTATAGCTGTATCCATCCATCCAGTAAGTGAATGAGTCATAATTATGCATGTTGAACCTATGCTGTTCGCTACTGGGCCGCTCAATAGAAGATCGGTTTTAGGTAGGTAGTGTCGACTACGGACAGAAGACCGCACATCAAGCTACTACAATCTGACAGATGCCTTTATCACATTTTCAACTTTATCTATAAAATATTAAGGCTCAAGTTTGATAGGGAATTTTTGACAGTTCCGGGTAGGTTGACTTGCTGTCGTTTGTACATAAAACCTATCGGAAAGAAATTAATTACATACAGGTTGCTTCGCTGTTATTTATTTTGTTAGAGTTATATTTTTTTTTATATAATTATAAACTAGTAAAGCGCGCTAGTTTAATAAGAGCCTATTCACTCGGAGCGAGGTTATGCAATGTTAAACCCAACAGTACGACCAACGACGCTGCGCCAGAAAGAAATTAGTCTGTAGACCTTTCACGACCAAACTCATCGTACCCGGCAAACATCGCAACACAACTGCTCAGACCCCTCCTCCGTACACCAGACATCATGCCACACATGAACACAACGAATCGCTTGGTGGTTATTTTGAATAAAAAGTTATTGTTACATTTTTAGTTTAATAAGTAATTGTAATAATATTTTATGTCTTTCTGATTACGCTTTCAAGTTTATTTCGTTTAGTTTCTTCCCAGTGTGAAAGTACTAGGAAGTATTGAAGGGCGGGCGTTTTGAGGGACAGTGTTTTGTTATTTTGACGTTCGAAAAGTGCTGATTCTCAGCCTAATTTGAATACACGACTTTTGATTGATTTTGATTTTGATATATACTTAAGGATATTCCATCAATATGCTTAATGGAATATCCTATTTTAGTTTCAGCGGGTTCCTGAGATTTATTCATCCCATTTCTCCATACCTAAATATAATACGTATTATTTGAGTGTAGCAACCCCACGTAAACTATGAAATTTCTGCTGAGAATGCCAAAATCGTCTGCCAAGAGCAGTAATTATGGACATATCTACGAATTTAGAACCACCTCGGTAGCTTCATATTTGGCAGAGGATTTTATTTGCAGCAAATAAACATAAATTCAACCACTTCTCACGCAAAAACAAAATACTAAGATAGCAAGCCAAATGCTTATTAAAATCAATTTGATTTTTATCTGGAAACGTTCTAGGAAATCAAAAACCATTTTCATAAGACAGTGTAGTTATCAGAAATGTCACGAACACCTGGCTGTTAATAAAGAGGACAATTTTGAATATCCGGCCGGCATCTGCCCACGACATGCCGACGATCGCGGCAATATTTTCAAACGGATACTTGGATACCTTGGCTTCATTAATTTTCCTGAACTACACTGTATTGGCTTCGAATTTATGTTCAGGTAAGATATGGAACTAAATAGAACAGATTTTTTTAGAGAGGTATTTACAAAAAAAAATAAATAGTAGGGTAGTTGACTAAACAAAACTAATTAGTCCGTCAGTCAGATTTCCAAAAAATACTAGACACGTATTTTTTCTTTTTTCATATCAACAAAAAATGAAGACGACAGAGTGCGTTGAAAACTCGTGTGACGTCACTGCACGCTACACTATTTAGCGAGCAGTGACGTCACCAGCCACCACTCCTGATCCTTGATGCCTTTTATATTTGTTAATTTTTATTGATTTGATAAAACAAAATATACGTATCCAATATTTTTCTATAACCTGAATGACGGACTAAATAGAATCATTTTTTTTAGCCAAGAAACATCCCTATTTTATGAAAGCTGTTTGCTAAATACGTTTTTTTGGCCTCTTAATGAAATAGAAAGAAAAAGGCGCACAGACCTTAAAATTCATTTAGTTTGTAAACAAACGACCCAGCACCAATATCTTCTTTTATATGTTTAATCCTCTGGGTGCACATAACAAAGTAATTAGTTACACCAATTAGGACACCATTCTCAATATAATATAAAGCCAACGCGGAACAACCAATACTTGGATTCAGTAACATAACTTTTTACGCGACACATAACTGCCTCCAAGCAGATAAAAATTGTATAGCCGCAACATATGTTACGCCAATGGGTACAGCTGCACTAAAAACGCACTAAACCCAAAATGGTTCAGTTATAAGTTATAACTAAAACTAAACAATACAAATAAAGGGTAAAATTTCGGCGTAAAAATACGTTCGGTGCATTTCGTGACGGGTTCGGGTCGCGGTCGCCACGTCAGCGGATTTCACCAACGGTAATCCAATATGGCGGCCGGTCGGCCTTACTTGTGGTACAAAGTTGGCACCATAAAATGCAATGTTACTGTTTTTTTTTTGTTGCTTTTCATAGTGCGAGAATTTGATTTATTTTTTATTAATAAATTGGTGATAATTAAGTTTGTTTAGGACAATACAACCACTGTAATAATTCTGTGTAATTTCTGAATCTATACTAATAAAGCTGAAGATTTTGTTTGTTTAAACGCGCTAATCTCAGGAACTACTAGTCTGATTTAATAAATCTTTTTGCATTGGATTGCCCATTAATCCGGGAAGGCTTTAGGCTACATAACATCACGCTGAGATCAATAGGAACGGAGCATAACAAAAATTTCAATATATCTAGAAGTGTGAATCTACAGAAATTGACTCTTTTGGGGTTAAAATAAAATGTTCCAATAACGAAAGAAGTCACGGGCAATCAAATATTTTGTAATTTTAGAAGAGTGTCCTTGAAGTTTCTTACCCGTACTTCTAGACTTATGTATTGGAATGGGGAACTACTAGCTTCATCTTATAACTGAGCGACCCTTTGATAATTCAAAAGTGGTTGTAATTGGTTTGTTTGAAATAAATGCTTTTTTAATTGATTTTGATTTTGACTGTAGCATCGTTCGATTCCAGGTCAGGCAAGTTACCAATGTAACATTTCTAAGTTATATGTACTTTCTATGTACTACATCTTGGACAACAATGACTTATTACAAGGTGAAGGAAAACATCTTGAGGAAACCTGGACTTTAAGTCTGAAATCGCCAACCCGCATTGAGCAAGCGTGGTTATTACGCTCAATCCTTCTCTGTATGAGAGGAGACCTGTGCCCAGCAACGGGACGATGAAAAGGTTGATGATGATGATGATGAAATCACTCACTTCTTCTTATCTTGAGACTCACTTCCAATATTTATGTTCTTCTCACACTAAGAATCTGCGTTCTTCTAACAATCTCCTCTTACTCTGTCCTTCGCATACGTCTGACTTTGTTCATTCATCATTTCATATTCAATCCATTCTTCTGTGGAATGCGCTTCCTCTTGATATCAGGATGGTCGCCAATCGGTTTGCATTTAACGGTTATAGTAGCCTCAATGACCTTGTGCATGTGGGCGGAGCTAAACGCCGTACTCCCGAATTCGTAAAATGCGCGCGGTGGCGCGCTAAACTAAAACGACAATCAAAGAATATCCAGAGATGCAGACAAGCCGCGTGTAGGTCGCGATTTGTGCCTACGATTTCAGACGGGGGTATGGATGCAAGACGATAAATGTATATTTTGCATTAATAAATGGTAATATCGTACTATAATATATTTTTAGTATTCTTGATCAATGTTTAAATAAAATCAAGGAGTGCTCGTTACACAGTTTAATGGCCGATCGCAGACTGACAGACATTTGGAAAACAAGTACCCACACATTATAATATATCATAACATTCACATAAAAAATAATGGTAGATGGTAATATCTACCGATTCAACATATTTGAATTTTTTTTTCACTACTTTTCAGTATATGAGTATCATGTTTTTGCAGTGTCCTTGAATTAATTACTAATGCGAATAACATAAACGAGTTCATCGCGTTAACGTAAACCAAACGCGCATTAGGCACTTTGTAATATTTTTATTAAAAAAAAAAAAAACGTTGAACCACACTAGAAATTACTTTTATCGTGGGTGCATTTTTAAACATATAAATTCACAGACACAAACAGCCAGACCCGGAACAACTACTTGTAGGACATGTTCTGAATATTTGTTCCGCGCGGGAATTGAACCCGCGACAAGCAGCGCAGCAGTCAATAGCTTAACCGCTGCGCTAACCGTGCTTTATATAGATGCCTTGAGATTACAAAGCGCGTAGTTTCGGCCGTTTTCCATAAAGAGATAGTACCCTATTTATACTGTGTCAGTGACGTCGGATTGAATGTACTTCGTCGTAATGAGGTTTCAAATAAAACACGAGTTATTTTAAAATCTGTAAATTTTAATTCTTCGATCCAATAAATAACATGCGAGATTATAGGCATATCTAAAGCTGCAGAAATTTCTTGCAGTTGAGAATGGCCACAGTCTATTTCTATTGTTCCTACAACTGCACAGCTGATATTGATTTCTGTAGGATGTGCAAAATGTTTCCATACACATACGGCATTTAAAAATAAATAGGGAATGTAGTCCCACTTGTCGTTCTCCAACAATATCTACAGATCCTAAACCACAGTCTATAATTCTCCGTGCTTGGCAATTTTCTTTAGTTCTGAATAAAAGTAAGCAATATTAATTATGCGTCGCCCTTCGATGAAACAAGCTTGAGATTTGTTGAGGTTTTGGTGATATTTTGAGCTAAAAAAAGATATAACATACATTTTAATTAACCCTTGCAACACTGTTAGAGATTTATGTCAAGGAATTAAGAATTTATCAAGAAAAATTAATTAAGAATTAACAAAAAAATAATTTTACAGGTATATGATATATGTATTTGTAAACTAAAAATATAGGTTGTAGGACATGCAGGCATAATTTTACCTGAATGATGATGATGGAACTTGCATCGTTTTTTTGTGCACATAGAGATATATAATATTATCATTTTCTTGACGACATTCTGTATGGATGTCTGACCTAGAATCAACTGCGTTAGTGTTCGACCTAAAAAGCAAATTAAACTTTTAAGTTCTGTCGATTGGTTTCTTTCTCTTCTTTTCTGTAAGTCGAAAAATGTTATTACAATATTATTTGTGAAAAACAGAATATATATATATATATATATATATCCTACAGTATGTTAAGAAAACCCTGTCCGACCCGTGAAGGTGTTGTTAGGTATCGATAACTGATTCTACTAATGCATACAAAACCAGGCTAACTTAAAAAAAAATCACCCTAAAAAAATAAATATTATTTCGCAAAAAGAGGTAACTTAATAAATATGCGTTAAGCACCTTTCCGCGGGCGGCGGGCGGCAGGGCACGCGGCACGTGGTCGCATCGCTGTCGCTATTCGCTCATAATAATACCGGTGTTGTCACTTTTTTAAAAATTTGCAAATTTCGGGGAAGTTATTTCAAAATTCATTTGTATTGGTACTATGATGATTACGTAAAATTTTATATCATATTTGGTCATGTGTTTACTTAACCTTTATTATCCTTACGGGTCGGACAGGGTTTTCTTAACATACTGTATATATACGGACAAATCACACAGATTGAGCTAGCCCCAAAGTAAGTTCGAGACTTGTGTTATGGGATACTAACTCAACGATACTATATATATATATATTTATAATAGATACATATATAGATAAACATCCAAGACCCAGGCCAATCAGGAAAAGATCGTTTTCCATCATGACCTGGCCGGGAATCGAACCCGCGGCCTCCACGTCGCAGGCAGGCGTGTTGACCGCTGCGCCACGGAGGACGTCAAAAAATTTACTGATAACTGTGACATTCCAAGCCCGCCAGCCCGCGTCCATCGGCTTCGGCTACTTTAAACAATTACATATAGAAATGAAATATTTACAGGAAGAATCATTTAAAATAATCCAAGTAAGAGTTTTTATTACACATTTTTGCTAATATCGCAAAAACTAAAAGTCCTATCAACTCAAAACTTTTTGTAAAACTGTTTTTACACCAAAACCTTTAATTGAGTCCTAATTTTTGGTTTATATCACCATAAACAAAAAATCACATTTTCAAGTTACGTAAATTTCTAATAAGATTTTTATTTTTAAATCTCCTTACAAACCTATAAATTATAATCTAAGTGCGAGTGTTTACTCACCTGAATAGAGTCTTCTATATTATCAGCGGATGTAGTTAGTCGGATTATTGCCTTTCAAGTCTAAAGATTTCTTTCTAGATTTCCTGGAACAATTCATAATTGTTTAACTTCAATTGTAAAAGAAAAATGGTTACAAAAGCTAATAGTAATTATAAAGAAAAATACAGTAATATGTAGGTATAAATACAAGAGTATAGGTAGATAGATACTTACGCCACCAGACGCATCTTCAATTCTCATTTGCGAGCTAATCTATGAACGTACACTGACACGATTCGCTCGTAAATATTTGCACTCACACAGACAACCACGCGTAGTCGGCGATAGCCGGAGCAGAGCAGCAAGCGACACAACCCTCCCGTCTGAATGCTAACGCACGACTGCCGCCCGCGCCCGCGCAGAGCACCTCTAAACCTATGTTTCAAAATAAGGATATTTTCTTGGCAAATGTTGATGGATTTAAATACGCTCTTGCAAATTTGTAGCACTTCTAACCGCGAATTTTTCAGTGTAAAAATATTTCCACACATCAATGCCGTTTAGAAGTAATAACGAATATTAGCCAAAAATAGCGTTTTGGTAACTATTTTTTTAAGGCAAAAGGCAAAATCCTACGAAAAAATCATCTTTAGTAAATGTTGTACATGAATCAATAGACAAGATATATTTTTTTCAAATCTCAAAACCAAGCCGTTAATTAGAAATTAGCTTCCTAAAGTGACCATTTTACGCTACTAAATGAGACTAAGGCCCTTAAGCGGAAATTGCAGAGTTATTTTCGCAACAATTAGAGTTATTGCTACTTCTCTCTCCCAAATTTTAGTTTTGTATGTATATATTATTTATTTATTTATTTTATTTATTTATTCATTTATTTTGGTAATAGTATGTATGTAATTATGTATATTATTTAAGTATTTTTTTAATAGTATTAAGAGGTTTTTTTTATCTTTCTTTACAATTTTTTTTTTTCAAACGAAAGCACCTACCATCTTATCTCTTCACCACCTATGGTTGACTGGTAGAGAATGCCTAAGGCATTAAGTCCGCCTCTGTACATTTCATGTGCGAAAGATTAAATAAATAAATAAATAAATGTAGCACCGAGGAATTTTAGGCACAAGACAGCCCACTACATATATCCAATGTCTACTGAACATTAGTAAATAAAAACCAACTTTTGAATGATTAAAACATACGTTGGACAAACCTTTATTATTTTCTGGTTTTTGTGGAAACATTTGCAATGATTATAAACCAAAGAAACGCTCTTCACTCAGACCAGAGACGACAGATAAAATACGTTAAGCTTTCCCAACATTTATTTCACTATTTTCCGAGAAATTTTATTAAAACGTGATTTTTGACAACACTGCAGCAAATCCGAGATTGCTTTTAAGATTTATGGGAAAAACTTGCAAATGCAAACGAATTGACTTCTCTTGTAGTAGATACCAGCTGCGCCCGGTGGTTTCACCCGCATAAGTTTCGATGCCATAGGAATATCAGGATAAGAAGTCTCCTCTCTCTGAGTTACTTCTGATTATAAACTACCTGTGTGCCAAATTTCATTCAAATCCGTTCAGTAGTTTTTTTTGCGTAAAAACATCCATACATACATCCTCACAAACTTTCGTATTTATGATATGCAACACCGGTATTAGAACATCAGTTCAAATACCGGCTTATTTAATAAAGGCCAAAATACACAAAATATAATCATCAGAAGTTTTTGTAAATTTTGTCCTTAATTTGGCGAAATCTGTAGTTAGTCTGTAGCAGTTCTCGTAATAATAATACCGATTATCCCCTCTAGACCATATAATTAATTAACACACTTAAGCATTTTCAGTAATTCTTCCGGCTCCACAAAACCTCTCGACTCTTTGAAATTATGGCTACAAAACTTTTACTATTTAACTCCAGGAATGAGGATATAAGAGATGAAGCCAAGTAGGATTTAGAGTTCGTAGTTTGAGCTCCCAAGTTTCTATGTCTATACCGCAATGGACCTGGCGTAAAGGAGATCAGTTCCTACTTTTTAGCTAGTCTTTTCAATGTCAGCCTATGGGCAGTTTAACCAGACAACTTTGGAAATGCAGGATTACCAAAGTTGAAATATTTAGGACTCGAAATCAGAGCAACACGAAACGAGCGCCAGATTTTGTATCAGTTTAGTCGTGAGCAAGTTTGAATTTTAAAAGTCTCCACTTAAACCCGACTAGTGAACCCTGGGATAACCAGCGAAGTATGCGTGCCTTAAAAATATCTAACATCCTATGGATAGAACGTAACTTCCTGGCACGGTTAGAGCTGACAGAAATTTGGAGGTGGCATTTTCGTCATATTATTTTACGACTAAGGGAAACAGTTTAAAGAAGACGATACCTAAGCAAACTCAAATTAATGGTCCGTAAATTCTAATTACGACTGTCATTAGTGTGGTATGAAATGGCTCTAAGAGGACGAAATTACGAAATTCCCGGACAGCAAAAATCATAAAATTCTTAAATTTGCGGTCTGTGGAGTAATTGAAGATATTCATCATGTGCTTGCGCGTGCGCTCGTTTGGGTGTTCAAAGGCGTGAAACCTTTGCTAGCAATGCTAATATAAGTGTGGAGACATGAGGAACAGAGGGTAAAGTTCACTCATCCTCCATAGAAACGGGAGGATTCTCCGACGGAGACGGGCGTTATATCTGGCGGGCACTTGTCCAACAGTTGATGTTGAGAAGTTATGTGTATGCTAATTGCACGATAAAATCTGATTGCGAGATGTAGAATTCTGGTGACGTCGGTAATTATTTTTGTACGTGATTTGTAATCTTAAGAAATAAATTAATTCACACCTTTACTTTGGACGAGCTAAACGTGCTTTAAAAAGCCTCGCGTTCTGTAGGTATCGTTGAATTGTGTACGTACACTGCAAGCGTACATAAATTATATTCATACTCGTATTTAAATAGTGTACATATTGTAATAACCAACACTACCCACAATGCACACGCAGAAGTTGAAATATAGGCCATAATATCGGCTGCCGGCAGAAGTTACAACCCACCAGACAAAGTCTCGCCGCCAAGCGATTCGTCGTGTTCCGGCATGATGTCTGATAAAGCCGTACGGAGGATGGGTCTGAGCGGTTGTGTTGCGATGTTGTTATGTCGGGAGTTTGGTATTGAAGGCTCTCCAGATCAATCTCCCTCTGATGCAGCATCGTTGGTGGTGTTGTTGGGTTTAACATTGCATCACCTCGCTCAACTGCCGTCTTCCTTCCTATTCACTTAGTTTTTTTAAATGAATAGGCTTAATAAACTAGAGGGCTTTACCATCATCGATTGCAAACACTGCTTACCACCTGGCAGGATTGCAGTCAAGCACTAGTTTATAATCATTTAAAAAAAAACAAAAATAGACATCTGTGGTGGAATTTAATTTTACAGAGTTTATTATTTAATCGTGCTTTTGTATAATTGTGCTATTTGTTAAATGTGCACAAAATAGATGATTTCTCTGTCCCGTGTCTAACCCGTCAGAATTCCTTGCTATAACATCATGATGTTCAGCATCATCATATATTGTACATATTTACTATTCTGCTATTCTAGGTTAAATTACGTACAGCTTAAGCAATTTTAAAAATTTGATTGTTTCCTGAAAACAGATGCCGCATCCATCCCTCCTAGTTGTATCGCGAGACGCTTGAACAAGTTAAGCTATGCATTTTGCTAACATAAAGTGGTAAACCGTTGCCAAGGGAACTGTGGTTTCCAACAAAATATCCTGTTTTCACGCCTTATTTGCATAAACTACGTATGCGAAGAGTTTTGAGACAAAGAAGGTACAGTCAGTCTCAGAAAGATGTATACATCGAACAATATTCATTTGTTTAATGTATAGCTAGATTTGAGTACCTAGTACCAATGTAATATGGTCATATCTCTAATAACGCACCATCGACCCGGACCTGGTTTTTACCGGCGGCGAGCTACCCACTGCTCTCCGCCCGCAAGCCCGCGCCTACGGTAGCCGGGAGTTCGATATTGTCTCCCGATCTGGGCGTCTCCTGCTGCGGCTAGAGGCATGACGGAGCTGAGATTCCCGCTCCCTCCCACATACCACCACCTCCTTTGTCAGCCTGCAAGTCTGCAGTCCTTTGCAAGGAGGTGACGGACTTCCATGCACTCTCGCTCCGGACCATGACCTAGACCAGAACCGGTCGCGAGAGATTTCCGTCGATCGCCGCCATGAGGACACCACGGTGCTCCGCCCAAGGCGAGCAGACCTCTACTATATGCTCCACAGTATCCTCAGGGCGATCGCTATATTGGTGACACTCGGCGTTTTCTCCCGCCTTTTCCGGAACAGAAAGCTTCCTGAACAGCCTTGTTCGGCGAGAACCTGCGTCAGGCGAAAGGTGATGGGGCCGTGGCTGCTAGACATATCTTGTGTTTAGTTAGTTTTCGATTAATCCGGGCTCCAAGTACCAAATATGATTCGGCTCGGTAGGAACCAAATTATGTTTTTGCTCCAAACCGTGAACAAGCTATGGGATAAGGTAGGATTGAGGTACTTACAGGGAGCAGGGGATTACTACACCAGGCCACCAACAGTCGTATTTTCATAATATATGTATATGAGTTTTACATCGCACGCGGATATTGCCGCCGGCCGGCGGACGCCATTTGTTTTGAACTGATTTTCTTGTTGCCAAATTATGGAGGGAAAGGATGGGAGAGGGAAAGTATCAAAGCCTGTCCATCTTGGTTTCAAACTGCAGCCCGTCGTACATCTGCCGTAACGCTCCTGTTGACCTCATTCAATCAGGTCGTTTCGGCCAATGTGCATTACGATCTGTTCGCTAACAAATTC
The DNA here is from genome assembly GCA_037179545.1 of Sesamia inferens. Classification (NCBI taxonomy): domain Eukaryota; kingdom Metazoa; phylum Arthropoda; class Insecta; order Lepidoptera; family Noctuidae; genus Sesamia; species Sesamia inferens. The sequence goes on along the minus strand of CM073937.1, from coordinate 6,186,596 downwards.
GCCAACTAAGTTAAATTATTGTTATTATTTTATGTTGATACTAATCATAATTATATACAATATCCTCTTTTTAGCTAAACAATGCTAAGAAAATATTTTAAAGTTTCTCGGTGGTAAGCCATAACATCGACCGCCGGCAGAATTTACCACCCACCAGACAAAGTCTTGCCGCCAAGCGATTTTTCGTGTTCCGGCATGATGTCTGGTGAAGCCGTACGGAGGGCGGGTCTGAGCAGTTGTGTTGCGATGTGTGCCGGGTACGATGCGCCAAATGTTGTTGTGTTGGGAGTCTGGTCGTGGAGGGTCTTCAGATCAATCTCCCTTTGGCGTAGCATCGTTGGTCGTGTTGTTGGGTTTAACATTGCATCACCTCGCTCAACTGCCGTCTTCCTTCCTATTCGCTCAGTTTTTCTGAGTGAATAGGCTCTTAATAAACTAGCGCGCTTTACCATCAACGATCGCATCACTGCTTACCATCAGGCGGGATCGCGGTCAAGTGCTAGTTTATAATTATTAAAAAAAAAAAAAAAAGTAAATAGAATTGTAGAAATGGTTTGTACTATAAATTAGTTATAGACTGTTTTGTGGCTATACTAAACAAAAATTGTAGACGATTAACTTCAAAAAGCGATTAGCGTCAAAATTACCTACAACAATTAATTCCATTGTTTTCGATGTATACCTATCTTTATGAGGCTGCCTGTACTTGTGTAGTAACTTTATCTTTACTTACTTATAGATAAGGGACACGCGTCGCTGATTTTAGTGATGCACACAATGGTGAGATAAAACGGGACTGTAATGCTTCAGGAATGTACTAACGTGTACTGAAGATGCAAGATAATGCACTGGATAATAGGGATGTTGAAGTCGTGGTGGCCTAGTGGTTAAAACACCAGCCTCTCAAGTATGAGTGCGCGGGTTCGATTTCAGGTCAGGCAAGTACCAATGTAACTTTTCTAAAAGTTATATGTACTTTCTAAGTATATCTTGGACACCAATGACTGAAGGTGAAGGAAAACATCTTGAGGAAACCTGGACTTAAAGTCTGAAATCGCCAACCCGCATTGAGCTAGCGTGGTGATTACGCTCAATCCTTCTCTGTATGAGAGGAGACCTGTGCCCAGCAGTGGGACGATAAAAAGGTTGATGATGAATAGGGATGTATCCAAGGTATGAAATTCAAAAAATAATTAGTCCATCTTATAGATAATAAAAAAAATTAAGACCCGTATTTTTTATTTTGTCGAAAGTACCAAAAACAATATTGAGATCTAGCGTATTAAAGTTACGGAGTGGGCGCTAATTACGTCATGCCGTGGTATATTTTGTACCACGGCGTGATGTCATACGACATTTCAAATCATTATATCTTCCTAAGTATTTGAATGAAAGAAAAAATTGGCTGTCTGTAGAACTCCGTCTACTGCCGATATTTGAACGTGATAACGTCTATTACATGGTATTTTTTTCTGGGTGCAATGAAATTATTTAAAATAAAGTAATGTATAACATTTATATTTTTATTTAATAGTTTGTTTAAATTTTCTAAAAAATAAAAAAAAGCAAAAAGAAAAAGAAAAAAGAAAAAGAAAAATTAAAAAGGAAAAATTTAAAAATTAAAAAGGATAAAAAACGTCCGTTGCCGTCAGGAATCGATCCGCGGCACCTCTTGAGTGAGTCGATATTAATCCGAGCGTTTCACCACTCGGCTATCAATGCTTTAATCATGTATTCGAAAAACTGCTACTAATTGTTTACAACCGTGCTTTTAGGTAAATAATATTGCACTCTAAAGCTACAAGGCTAAGGTTAGTTTTAGTAGGCGTGGACTCCGTGTAGCGTCAGATTCGGCCGTTACGCAGTTTTCGCGAATGACTCCCAGCATACCGATTTAATAGACGTTATCACGTCAAAAATACCTGTTCAATATGTTTTATAAATCTATCTGATGGACATTCAATTATTTTTTAGGATACAACCCAATTGGTATCGTAATTTGTTTTTTTTTTTTTATTGTTTGCATTACATGTCTGGATACTGAGTTTTGAAAGTAAATTTGGACGTTCGTATTTCTTCTTCTTGTTCTTCAGCCTATAGAGGTCCACTACTGGACAAAAGCTTTCCACAATGACCGGTCTTGTGCTGCCAGCATCCATCGGCTTCTAAGACTTTTGCAAAGTGCTGATTCTTACACTAATTTGAATAAATGAATTTTCATTGCTATTCTGTATTCAAAAGCTATTCTGTTAGATTTAAAGGCAGGTAGTAAATTATGGCATCATTTATTATTGTGATAAGTATACCAGGCATCAGAGCTACAGATAACTTATTTTGGAAATAAACTTTAAGTTTCACTTGGTGTCTCTTTCGTTGATGTAAGTAATAAACATATAGTATCGTTGAGTTAGTATCCCATAACACAAGTCTCGAACTTACTTGCAGAGGACACGGCGCGGCACACCCTCGAGGAGTGTCCCGCATGGGACGAGCCGCGCCGTGCGCTAACCGCAGCCGTCGGCAGAACCGGCCTCTCGCTGCGATTACATCCTCGCAGAAGGAGACGGCCGAACGGAAGAGGGAGGCACTGAGCACTCTCCCGTCCCGCCGACGGCGCGCTGGCCGGAGGAGGAGGGAAGCCGAGGTCGATCCGTTTCCTCCATAACGAGAGGCCGACGGGCCGAAGACCGGGGGGGTCCGACGTTCGTCACTAGGGCCGGAGTAGACGTGTAGAGGCTATTCCGACACGCCTACCTGATGGAAGGAGGGGAGGAAGAGGGACCCGCTGAGCTCGCGCCGGCGGGTAAAGGCCTGTCGGGGATGCGGTGAATGGCAAACTAGGCCCCGCACCGCCGGCCATAGGCAAGAAGAGGAACGCTACAATGGTTTTAGCTGGTGAGAGCCCGGCACACCCTCCGTCGACCCCCAGACGGAGGACGGTCTGGTAGAGATTTCCACAGCGTGAAAAAAAAAATCGAACTTACTTTGGGGCTAGCTCAACCTGTGTGATTTGTCAAAAGTAAAAAAAAATAAATCATCGGTATGTCATAGGTCACCAAAAAACTATTGACTGCTGCTCTGCGTGTGCAGCAGTGTACTTTGGTCATGGAAGCTCAAAGAGTTCGTAGCATTTAAAATTCCTTCCAAGTAATTATAAATAATTATTCTCCATTACGCAGATCCCGTCATAACAAACAAAACTTTTTTCAATTCTTTGAAAAGTCCTTTGAAGTAGAATAAAATTCAATTCTCTGCCAAAAACTCCCCCCTCCTCATTACAAAGGTCAGTCACATCGGCTTTAATCTCAGAACTTTCAAAGTCCTAACTAAATTTTAAACTCTCTACAGAATATTCGATTAACGTCGCCGGACCACCGTGAACTTAGCACTTAACTCCAACTTAGCCTCACTTAACCGTATCTAAATCTTAAGTTATCTTGAGTTACGGTCCACCCTATGCAGCGTTAAGTCTGAACTCAACTTATGAAAGTTTACTTCCATAAAAGCGTGAAAATGATATATTGGATATTAAGGGGATCTGCTACGCAAGTTAGCTAACAAACTTCGTGTTTTAAAAGTTAATTATTTCATAGTTCAGTGGATACTACGGATTTTTTTTCTATGTTAAGAGAGGGAAAAAGATTTAATCCTTAATAAAGAATATTACTGACTAGCGGCGGCCAGCGACTTCGTTGGCGTGGAGTTAGAAATGCTCCGCTCCTATTGGTCGCAGCATGATGTTATATAGCCTAAAGCCTTCCTTGATTAATAGGCTATCCATCGCAAAGATAGATTAAATCTTTTGTGTCAGTATAAGAATTAAATTGAACTCACATAAAAGTTCCTCAAGTAACGGAAATGTGTTAATCACTCACTACGGAATCGGGAACAAGACTATTAATACTAACCGAGAGAATAATTTCATAACACTCTACCAATAGCAATGGGTTTCATTTTGACATTTCAACATCACTCATTGCGTTATTTACGTTGTTGGACAGATAGATTTTTCGAATATAAAAAGCAATGGATTAGCAATACGCTTGAAAATTAATCATTGCGCAATTAGGTATTCTTGGCCGAAAAACCCAATAACACGTTGCTGTGCTTGTGGATCAAACACACAGATTATTCTACAACGCCCGATTGAAAAACCAATGTAAATACGTGAACTTTTCTTCCACAAATCCCCATTGAAGTCTGAAACAGATCATAATGGAAATTTGTAGATGAAGCATTGTCACATCTCCATTGTTTGGGATTTGAGAATGTGTCACAAATCCCCAAGAGTTATAGCTGCACCATCTACAGTTAGGCAAATCTTAGCAAGAGCTTTTGTATCGTACTTTACCCTTATAGCCTGAGGAGTTGTGTCACCTTCAACATCATCAGAGTTAATGATTGCGAGGTCTACCATAGACTTGACAGACTTCTTCTTGGGCTCCGGGAGTGGTTCCTGAGGAACGGGAGCTGGTGCCGCGACGGGAGCCGGGGCCTCGTTGGCCCCCATGAGTTATAGCTGCACCATCTACAGTTAGGCAAATCTTAGCAAGAGCTTTTGTATCGTACTTTACCCTTATAGCCTGAGGAGTTGTGTCACCTTCAACATCATCAGAGTTAATGATTGCGAGGTCTACCATAGACTTGACAGACTTCTTCTTGGGCTCCGGGAGTGGTTCCTGAGGAACGGGAGCTGGTGCCGCGACGGGAGCCGGGGCCTCGTTGGCCGTGGGGATTTGTGACACATTCTCAAATCCCAAACAATGGAGATGTGTCAATGCTTCATCTACAAATTTCCATTATGATCTGTTTCAGACTTCAATGGGGATTTGTGGAAGAAAAGTTCACGTTCCCATTGATGGGGATTTGTGAATATAAAACACAGGACGTGAACATGGTGCTCAGAGAGACAACTGACCAGACAAAGAAGCAATACTATATTATTTTAAGAATTATAAACTAGTGCTTGACTGCAATCCCGCCTAAGCAGTGACGCAATCGTTGATGGTAAAGCGTTATTCACACCTATTCACTTAAAAAACTTAGTGAATAGAAAGGAAGACGGCAGTTGAGCGAGGTGATGCAATGTTAAACCCAAGCACACGACCAATAATGCTGCGCCAGAGGGAGATTGATCGGGAGGACCCTCCACGACCAAACTCTCGACACAACAACATTTGGCGCATCGTACCCGGCACACATCGCAACATAACTGCTCAGACCCGACCTCTGTACAGCTTCACCAGACGAAACAAAATGTATTCATGACACAACAAAAATATTCATAGCTGCCAATACGTCCGGTTATCTCACACATCTCAACCGCTACCTAATATATAGCCGTTATCCTCATCTTTCACTACAAAGAAACAAAACACAGGAGATCCATAACTTACTCTCCCTAAACGTCTTCACATAAAAATGTTTAAGAAAAGTTGGAAACTGTTATAAAAGTCATGTTTTACATTCTCAACAAGTGTTGGGTACAGAACCATCTGCTCTATACAAAGTTGGGTAGAATCGTAAATCTTGGGGGGCACGCCCCAGGGACTACAGTTTTGACCTTACACAATATCGCGGGATATTAGTTACATGTTATATAAGTTAAGATATTTTTTACACACGTTTTTTATTGTATTTTTCCAGATCTTAGTCTAAACTTGGTTGCTTTGTATCCAAGACTGAACTTTTCTGGTTTGTTTTTGTTTTTTTTTTTTCTCTATACGTTCCCCTACACTAGGAATTTCTCCTGCATCGTGGGTTCATTTAGAAACATATAAACTCACATACACAAACAGCCAGACCCGGAACAACTACTTTTAGGTCATACAAGTACATATTTGTTCCGTGCGGGAATCGAACCCGCGACACGCAGTGCAACAGTCAATAGTTTTTTAGGGACCTATAACATACCGATGATATTTTTTTTTTTACTTTTGACAAATCACACAGATTGAGCACAGATTAAGTTCGAGACTTGTGTTATGGAATACTAACTCAATGACACCATATTTATAATAGATACATATCAGTGGCGAAGGGTGAAATTTTGACAAAGGGAAGCCGGTCCAAAAAAATAAACACTTAAACACTTACCTACTGCAGGATATCTTGGAGGAGGTCTTCAGATAAGAATAATATGAAAAGCCCCACCTTCACCATACAAAAAAGGACTGATGATTTGATAACAGTGTCTTTCAAGTATGATAAAAGCGGCTTTGTGAAAAGCCTTTTTCGACGTGCATCTCTATACCACACATGCATGCTTGTTAGTACGTACTAAGTTAAGTACCTATTGTCAGGGAATAAGAGTCAAGAAAAAATAAAATAAAAAATTACAAAAATAATAAAGTGTTAAAAACCGAACCACACAAACACCGATCCAAAACCAACAAAAATATTAAGCAAAAATAAAGCAAATTATACACAATCACAACGTTATTTATATTCTAATGCAATGCGTCTGTTTTTTTTAACAAAATGAGCTAAAATGTTGTTATAAAAATTGGGATTAATTTTCATTTTATTAAGCAAATTATTTGATGGCTGTTTTTTGTTTTTTTTGGCTGAGTTAGACAAATTATTAATATCCGTAAAACCCGTACTGCTCCAAACAGATTTCGAATCAGAAAATAACAAACACGGAAAACAAAACATTTTGTTCAGTTTGCAACTGCCTGTCATCCATGTATATTTATCATATAACGACGCGTGAAAATGTTTAAAAAATCCATCTCGCCTTTTGCAATCAATAATCATGAGTGGGAGTGCTCGACCTAACTGAATAACATGCTTCTTGTATGCATAACTTAGTTTTGAAAATGAAGTTTCATTTGTAAGCAGGTAATCTGTTGAGCAGCACTCTATATGAATTAAAGCCATAATAACAAACAAAATCCACAGTATTTAACCAAATCTGCGATTAAATTACCTTACAGAATCCGTCACAGTTTAAATAACACAAATATTAAAAACAAACGAAAAACTCACGCATCAGTAGGTTAGGTATAGAGAAACACATACTGACGGTGAACTCAAACGCTCGTAGTGACGTGGTTAATTTGTCTCTTTCTAATGAGTAGAGGAGAGTACTATAAGCCGCCCGCGAGTAGCCTCATATTTATCAAGTTTTACCGACGGTTAGAGAGAATTAGAAAGAGATGGTCTGACACGCTCTCTCTTTTCGCCGTCGTTGATCGAGGTAAGCCGTGATTCCTCGAGTTGCCTTCGATGTAAAGTACGAAAAATTGAAGCGCTGATTAATTTACGACTATAAAATGAAATGTGATACTTAGGGTATTGCTAAGAATTACTATTGCTATTGTAAATCGCGCAGGCGTTTGATTAATAATACTTTGTTAATGAAATAGAATGTAAATACTTTTGTATGAATATGGAACTGATTTTTGAAAGGTAACCCGGTGGGAATCGGCTTGTATGGACTCTTCGCCACTGATACATATATAGATAAACATCCAAGACCCAGGCCAATCAGGAAAAGATCGCTTTCCATCATGACCTGGCCGGGGATCGAACCCGGGGCCTCTACGTCGCAGGCAGGCGTGTTAACCGCTGCGCCATGGAGGACGACATAATCATCATCATCATCATCAACCATTTATCGTCCCACTGCTGGGCACAGGTCTCCTCTCATACAGAGAAGGATTGAGCGGGAAGATTCAATGCGGGTTGACGATTTCAGACTTAAAGTCCAGGTTTCCTCAAGATATTTTCCTTCACCTTTTAATCAGTCATTGGTGTCTAAAATATACTTAGAAAGTACATATAACTTAGAAAAGTTACATTGGTACTTGCCTCACCTGGAATCGAAATATGAAAGGCTGGTGTTTTAACCACTAGACCACCACGACTTTGTAAAGTACATACGTCTGTGTAAATGAACGACAAACAGTGTGTCCCTGAAACCGTGCGCAAACAGAGCTCAAACATAAATGTTTGCGCGACGATCAACGAATGAAAGCCGTATTGAGATGCGGCGGTTTAAGGCGGTTCAGACAATGAGCTGTCGCTGCAGTTAATTGGATAATAAATGATGTTAGTATAAGAGGAAGTACTTTATAGCAGAAGTAATGGTAACAAAAAAAGGTATGCAGATTAGCTAATTGGATAATTTAATAATTGGCAACATCAACAATTCTTTTGTCTATTCATATTTGTTTATAAAATTGTTAGAATGGAAGCTGTTTTTATATTCATATATGTACATAAGTGAAATATCTACTATGCAAAACCAAAATTATGCAAATATCAAAGTTTTTTGACTAAGAAATTGCCGACAAGGCCGACAGACTTATGACATGTGTCACGTGAAATCAAGAAATATCGAGAATAAGTTATTGAAGATGTTGACAAGATCTGCCGCTCTACGTGCACGCCCATCAACTCCGGACTCGTTGCTCAGCTCCGCCTCACCGCCGACGGTCTCCAGGCCGACGGGGAGGACGCCGGCCGCGGTCCGCTTAGGATTTCGAGGCCCATCGGCTTCTGACAGGGTCCCAGCTCCCGGCGGAAGTGTGCAGGGCATGAGATGGACACAATCCATCAATTAAAATGTCATACGCTCATACTTTGGGGCTACAGAGGGAGGATACAACCTGACCGTGTAGGTACCGTGTTCGAATGCTTTCTCTGTTTCAGGTGCTTGAACCAGCTGTCAACGTTTCGGCATGACCATCGGATCAGTCGGAAATGAAATACAGAGTAGCAGTGTCAACGCTCACCACTCGGAGACCGCGGAGATACCACCGCAACCAACAAGCTATACTGACAAGGAGAGTAATGACGGGGCTACAAATATAAGTACCCAGTGCAATGAGGAATTAAGGAATGCTTTGGAGGCTACGATACGGCAATATCGTTTCATGTCGGCAGAACTTAGACCACGCCTGCATGATTGCCCATGCATAATAGAAATAGGGCACTGATTGCTGCTCTGGATGCACAGTTATCAAATTATTTTGATACTTGCGAGGACCTCACCGATTCACATTTAATTCTGTACTGAGCAGCTGTAGCAACTTGTCGTGTAGCTCATGTCAAATTTTGTGAAAGTAGAGCTACACGACTCTAGAGCTACTCGTACGATCGAAACTAGGCGTACTAGCTTGGCAGCACAGGATTGAACGCTGTGGCGGGGCCAGAGCACTCATCGGCAAAATAATCTGTTTCAGGGAGGGTAATACTCGTCCTAGAGTGATGCGCTTTGTGAGGCGGGCATTCTCAGGCACAAATACCAGCACTCAGGATTATATGGCCCGTGTCACGGAACGCATCGACTTCCTGAAGCAGAAAGTGTATGCATGGGCGAACCTTATTCGTAGATATAAACGAACAGTAGAACGCTACACCCAGAATAGGTGATAAGAACCCAGGATAAGTGATAAGTATAAGTATAGATTTACCACGCCCGTGTGGTGCCGGGCTTAGAATAGTACCAACCTATATCCTCCCGTGGGTGCCTAATGGTGCGACTAAGGGAACTCTCATCAGAGAAGTGGGCAGCAGCGCTTCTACTGTGGAATATCATATTACTGCGATCTCCAACCCACCTGTTTTTTTTTTTTTTTTTGACGCTGTGGAAATGACATTTACGCACCATACCCCGAAGGGCGTGTGTGGGACTCGCCCAGCCGAAGCCGGGAATACCCACTAAAACCGAACAGCGGCACACCGACATCGCCTTAGTGGCGGGGTCATGGGAAATAGCATGCCTGCCTACCAATCCCCCGCCAGCGATTCCCGCCCGAAGGCAGGCCCAGAGTTTGTCCTCCATAGGGAGGAGCCCGGCTGGGTACGTCTTCGTGTGCGAGAAGACGCAGCAGCCAAGGGTTTTTTAGCGAGGTGTCCTTCCTCTTAGCCCCACTCGTTTGCCCGAAGGCAAACGGGGCCCCCAGCTCCTCTCAATGAGGAGACCGGGTTGCCCGACGGTGACCCGGACTTCGGGTCACGTCAGCCACCTGGAGTGGTGGCCGACCCGCCGCGCGTGACCGCCGAAGCGGTCCCCACTTCTGGTTTTGGTCCGCGCCGGTAAACCGGTAACCCCCATATCTGGGGGCCGTTCCCCTATCCGCCAATCTCCAACCCACCTGCCAAACGTTGGGGTTATGGCAAACTCCCCAATGGAATCGAAAGCCATGGGAGAGGCCTTAGTCCAGCAGTGATCATTTATAGGCTGAGAAGAAGAAGAAGAAGATCATGGCACCATAAACAGCTACAATATAAATAACTTACAAAATAATCTAATATATAAAATTCTCGTGTCACGGTGTTCGGCTTTAAACTCCTCCGAAACGGCTCGACCGATTTTGATGAAATTTTTTGTGCTTAACCGGTATCTATGAGAATCGGCCAACATCTATTTTTCATCCCCCTAAATGTTAGGGGTAGTCCACCCCTAATTTTTTTTTTTTTTATTTTTTAGACAAAATTTTTAATTTCTATTTTTTTATGATACAACATACAAAAATACATACAATCCCCAATTTTCACCATTCTACGATAACCCTTATTTTTTATATATATGGCAAAACAACGTTTGCCGGTCAGCTAGTAACAATATAATATATCTAACGGTGCGTGACTGGTTAATTTTGAATATTGTGATTTGTTTTGCATCAGTTGGTAAATTACTCTATTTTTTGAAGTCGATTAATTTGTCAGTATTCGGATAAATTATGATTTTTTTTTGTTGAGAGCGGGTAACACCCGACTGGAGTTGCGTTTGACATAGCGAGCGACCGTTAGCGCGGGCACTTCTTGCTCAAGCTTCGATCGAGAAGATCGAAGAGAAACAAACCCAATGGCTCTTATCTGTTTTATTCTGAGATTATCATTGTAGTCCCTTAATATTGAATTTATCTAAGTGTCTGTATGGTTAAAATTATAAGAATCGAACATCACACTATAGTTATTGGTCAACGTTTTCTCGAAATACCACCCACGATGAATGTTCGTGGTATGAGAAGACACCTCAACTATCTGGAACTTCGGCCCCGCCTTCCTGACGTTTGCCCTACATATTAATAAGACTGCTTACTGTATTATCTGGATGATAACAATATTAAAATATGGTAAAAAGTGGTTTTATCGGAAAAGAACAAAAAACATCAATCCATCCATCCACGTCAATTTTCGTTATTTCATAATAACAACTTGTTTCGTCTGTAAAATCTTTTACAAAACCAATGCCAGTAATGAATGCGGTGACACGGCGTGTTCTTATTTTTTTACTACAAAGGTTTTCTGTCCAACCATGTTGATTGTTGGAACAAGCCTACAGATGCTGAGTACCTGATGCTGAGTGCTCTCCTATTTTGGAAATTATTATAGGATATTGAAATACCTTAAGGGATTGTTTTTGTGTGTAAAAATTGATTTTGATTCTTCATGTCTAGTCTTGGCCGTCTAATTGCGAGTAGGACATACGAAGGATACCATATTACAAGAAACAGAAACGTCGAAAAAATAATTGCTTGTATGAAACCCCTTTAACATTTAATATCTTTATTTATTTCGACGACGTCATTACATTGGCGCTCACTCAAACAAAGGCGTCGGGGTTCTGTCTTGCATGAGTTGCAGTAGAATGCTGACCTCTAGCTATGTGGCGTGGAAGTAACGCATTTTTCCCCTAAATGTTTTTTTGTGTTTTATGCTTTTTTGCGTCATGTTTACCACAAATGACGTATCTGTTTTGTATCCTTCTTTCTTTTTTTATTATAATAAAAATATCTGAAAAAAAAAAACACGGTATACATGAAATAAGGCCGCTCATAGTTAGACGGGTGGACAACAGAGATTTAGTGTTAAGGTTCACCCTTTAGTGACCACAGAACCATAGCCAAAGGGCTATGGAACCCTAAGGCTATGAACTCACGGAGCGCTTTTCACCCGCATCCGCCGCGGTCGGTAGCGGTAACAGTAACCTTCAAAGTAAAAAAAAATAATTGCATTTGGTGTAAAAAATAAATTGGTGCAGTGCCAGAGCGATCGACTGCTGAGCCGCGTGTCGCGTGTTCGATTCCCGCATGGAACAAATATTTGTATGGCCTACGGGTAGTTGTTCCGGGTTTGCCTGTTTGAGTTTTAAGTGTCCGTAAACGCACCCACGATATAGAAGTAATTCCGAGTGGAGGCCTCTCAACTCCTTCTGCGATGCAGTGATGCTGGCAAAGGAGGAGGCGGAGCGCGTGAGGCAACGGGAATCCCAGCGCCCTCACGCCACTAGCCGCCGCAGTAGACGCCCTGGTCGGGAGACGACACCTAACTTCCAGCCACCGTAGGCGCGGGCCTGCGGTCGGTGAGCAGTGGGCAGCTCGCCGCTCGGTAAGGACCAGGCCCGAGTCGACGGCGCGTTGTGTTTCACGCGCACCTCAAAGAGATGTCAGCACATCGTGACGGGGTCCACGAAGACCGATGCCTCCTAGGTCAGGGTTGCAGGTTGGTTGCACAAGAAACCGTGGCCCTGGCCGACGCACAGACAAGTTAAGAAACACGGCTGGGTTTTTGTCAGTAAAAGTCTGACACGCCCTTCCGCTCCGCCCAGAGCGGTAGAAGTCATTTGATGATTTCCCATCCCAACAAAAAAAGGGCCTCTTTAAAAAAAAAAATACGTAGATAGTCTTGTATAAAATATTTTTGTTTTTTTTTTTTGTTGTAGCGTAATGTTCAATCGCCTACAGACTTCCTCAAGAAGTAGGCCATTAAATATAGTTTTCCAATCCGACTAGTTTATAATGTTATAAAAGACTTGTAGTTTCATAAATTAGCACGTTAAAATAAACAAATATGATCACCAACCTATTAAATAGTATAGACATGTCTATTGTTGAAAAACCACTTCAATTCTTTTTTTTTTTTTTTAATAATTATAAACTAGCGCTTGACCGCAATCCCGCCTGATGGTAAGCAGTGATGCGATCGTTGATGGCAAAGCGCGCTAGTTTATTAAGAGCCTATTTACTCAGAAAAATTGAGCGAATAGGAAGGAAGACGGCAGTTGAGCGAGGTGATCCAATGTTCGGAGGATGGTCGGTAGCGCAGAGTCGTGGGACGCGGTGGTGTCCTTCTGCGAGGACGTGATGTCGCAGAAGGAAGCTGCGGAACGGGAGAGGGAGATCTCAACTCCCTTCCCGAGCCGCAGAAGACGCACCGGGCGCCGAGGAAGGGCAGATAACGCCCTCTTCCGCCCCCCATGAATGGGTCCAGGGGCGAGGGACATGGGGAAGTCCCCGCCCCCTATTGATGGACCCCGAGGCGAAGGCGCGCGTGAGTGTGGGCGCGCGCCTCTGAGGTGATGCGCAGGGTAGTTTACACCCCACTATCCCGTGCAGGAGACGAGGCCCGGACATCCCGGGCCAGCACGGGGATGTGGGGCCGTGGAAGAATTTAGACTCCCGCGGCCCCACGCGTTCGCTCGTGATAGAAGAGGCACCGGGGTGGTTTTAGTCAGTAAAAGTCTGACAGACCCCGTCACCCACCCCAGGGCGGCGGACATCCTATGAGGATTTCCACCACGGAAAAAAAAAAGGTGATCCAATGTTAAACCCAACAACATGACCAATGATGCTGCGCCAAAGGGAAATTGATCTGACGACCCTCCATGACCAAACTTCCAACACAACAACATTTGGCGCATCGTACTCGGCCACATCGCAACACAACTGCTCAGACCCGTCCTCCGTACGGCTTCACCAGACATCATACCAGAACACGACTCGATTCGCTTACAAAGTATTAGTTTATTCGAAAACAAGATTGAATCATTAAAACTCGGATTCAATATAAGAGTCCAGACATTCTATACGAGCTTAAATATTTATTGAAACCGAAATAACTGATGGGCTACCTTAAATTGAATAAACCGCAAATTAATAATTGACCAATAGGTACATTTAATCGTTCAGTAGAACTAAAAACGGGACCAATTAAATATTTGAAATGCAATTGTTTCATAATGGTCTGGATAATTTTAAAATAACGAATAAATTTGGTTAGTTTTTCTAGTTTCTTCGTAGTTCTTTAGCCTCTCAAGTTGTGGGCTGAGCTAAACGAATTTTTACAAATGCCTGAACTGATCTTTGATTTCTCGGTGGTAGGCCATAACATCGGCTGCCCGGATATGTTACCACCCACCAAATAAAGTCTTGCCGCCAAGCAATTCGTCGTGTTCCGGCATTATGTCTGGTGAAGCCGTACGGAGAACGGGTCTGAGCAGTTGTGTTGCGATGTGTGCCGGGTACGATGCGCCTAATGTTGTTGTGTTGGGAGTTTGGTCGTGGAGGATCTCCAGATCAATTTCCCTGTGGCGCAGCATCGTTGGTCGTGTTGTTGAGTTTAACATTGCATCACCACGCTACTAAGTTTTTTTAATAACCTAGCGCGCTCTACCATCAACGATTGCATCACTGCTTACCATCAGGCGGGATTGCGGTCAAGCACTAGTTTATAAATATTAAAAAAAAAACTGATTGGATTCAAACCAGGGCTAGGGTAATTACGTAACATACTATCAGTACCAATGGGTTTCATTTTGACAGTTGAACAACATTCATTGCGTTATCTATATAGCCGACTAGACAGTAAGCAGAGACATTTTTTGAACATATGGACCAATGGACTAGCAATAAGCTTCAAAATGATTCCAACTTGTAATTGATTTTGATAATTAAAAAGAGTGTCATTGGAGTTTCTTGCCCGTTCTTCTCCATAGATACCTACTCTTTGGAATGGGCGACTAGCTTCACCTTACTGACTGACCGACCTTCTGACAATTCAAAAGTGCCTGTAACTGGTTTATTTGAAATAAATGCTTTGATTTGATTTGATAGTAAAAGTGTGTTACGCAATTAGGGTGCCATTAAGACACCAATCTACACGGACTTCGCATGATCTGACAAAGAAGTGTCGCAATGTTAAAAGCAACTGTTAGGTACCTCTAAATTTGGATAGGCCTTTTTTTCTTAGAGTAGTCAGATAGGATAGGTATTAATGTTTGCACAAACCTACTTACAGAAAAAAAACATTTATCGTGGAAATCCGTAATCGAATCCCAGTTACAATTACTTCAAACATTGTCACAATTTGTTGGTGAATTCTGCCCCGTTAGTGTCGTGATTAACGCTTGTTTTGAGTCTGATTCCCGATTCGGGCAAAAGTATTTGGGTTTGTCCATTGAGAATTCCTTAGTAACGGCTGGGAGTACTGAAGTTAGTAATGAAACCCCGTACCTCAGACAGCACAATATGCTGTTGGTCCAGTGCCTGTTCACACCCGGTTGGATTCCCTTCCCGGGGTCATCAGGTAATAAGAATGAGGGAAAAGACAGTGGACTTAGTCTGGCCATACACTTTTGCATTGTAATGTTTTGGGCACCGAAGGTTGGTTTCTGGAAAATTGGTCTCCACAGTCGAAATTCGATCTAGAGGATTTTATTTTTGAATGACGCATGGATTCCGGAAAGAATTAGGCAGCGGTGTGTAAGTACCGTACAATATAATAGTCCACCCGAAAGTGATCGATTAAGTTTAAATTTCTTAGGCCGCAACAACTAGAATAAGAATATAAGACAAAAAAGTGGCGCATGACGTGGTAGAAATACTGTAAAAGATACTTTAATTTCAAACAGCTTTAAATCCCTTCCAAATTCAGCTAATCCATGTAGTTTTGCTGGAGCATTTTCATATAACTTATAGTTTTATAAACTCACAAATCAAGGCGTGCATTGCTTCTAGTCCAAAAACATGCTGTGAATGTGTGCGTGTAAGCGAGGAGCGTCATCATTTAACACACACACATACACGCCGTTGCCACTGACTAGGGCGGTACCGAGTGTCCTGCACGCTATGTGTGTGTGCAAACACTTGGTCCTGTCAATCACAAGTAAAACGCGCTTAGTTTCTTGACATATAAATACTGTATATATTTTTAGAGTGCTTTATCCATATCCGAGGCGAATCGTCTAGATAATTTCCCTGTACCAATAAAAGAATTGCTCTTTTAGTAGTCTAGCAAAAAGTCTGAAAACTTTCCACAAACCGATTATTTATTGTGGCTCGTCGATCAGATCGATAATAATCGAATAGTCTTGATGGTCGGTTGTCGAGTGCATTCTAATTGCTGTGTCGAGACTGCATCGATTGGCAAAAATGGAAAACTAACTGAGCTAAACCACAATATTTGTCTATTTAGACAAGAATCCTTGCTAATATTATAAATCGGAATGTTAGTTTGTTTGTTTGTTCCGCTTTCACGCCATAACTATTGAACCGATTGCTTTGAAATTTCGTAAACTTAAAGTTAGAAGTCCGGATTAAATAATAGGGTACTGTTATCATGGAAAAAATTGATATTCCCGAGGCAAAACAAAAATATTGTTAGCTTCATACCAGTTCAGTGATAGATGGCACTGTATGTCGTTAAAACAAGGTAATATATTGCAAACGAATATGCACATATAAACTTAGAAGCTAAATGAAACAATAATTAATCCCCCAAAATGAGAAATCTAAAAGGCGCGGGATAACCGAATTCCACGCGGGCGAAGCCGCGGGCGGATAGCTAGTGTTATTGTAAGTGAAAAGGTGAGGTTGGTGGCCGAGTGATATCGATCGACCCTGACTTACAAGTTATAGGTCGTAGGTTCGAATCCCATCATGCACTTGGCTTTATAAAGGGTGTCTCTGACATCGACGGACGACGCACAAACAAGTACCATGGATCCAGTTCATGATTATGAACCCCCACAGGTGGAATTTCCCGTCGGTTTTTTCCTGATTAAAAAAAATAATATGCAGTTTTTTTTCACTTTAAACCGTTCATAATAGCTATACTTTTATAACCCAATAAGATTTTAAAGAAAAAAATAATTAATTCGCTAATTACACAAAAAAGCGCAATGTTAACAATATTCGAAAAACTATCCTATCAGCTGATTTAATAGAGTTCACATCACGGGTCAACGTCATACCCACAAACTCGCGCGGCGGCACGCTTGCAACGTTCAAAGGCCGAGCCGTCATATTTTTTTAAACACTGTTATTTTTGTAACCGCTCATTAACGATATAAATGACTGTCATAATTTTATTAGTGGCATGTGGTGTAGCCTTCTCGCGAAGTTTACGTTACGATGTCAGATACATTCTGTATAAATAGTTTTTTCAGCACTGCTCTTAAAACGGTTATCGCAGTGGCTGTTCGATCGAGAACTGTATGATCAATACTTGTATGGTCTGTAGGTAGTTGTTCCAGTATCGTGGGTGCTTTTAGAAAAATTTAATTTGTAAAAGCACCCACGATACCGGAAAAATTCCAAGTGTGGGGCAACGTTCAAAAAAAAAAAACCATAGAAATCTTGTAACATTTACCAACCCACACTAGGCTTGCGTGGTAGATTACGTTCCACCCTATCACTGAGGAGGAGTCCTATGTGCCAGAAGTGGGAATTGTATAATGGTGTATTGTATAACATTGTAATCATATTATGTATATTAATTGTATTATGGTGTATAGAATAGTAGCATTGTAATCATACTATGTATATTATTTGTATTATGGTGTATTGTATAACATTGTAATCATACTATGTACATTAATTGTATTATAGTGTATTGTATAACATTGTAATCATACTATGTATATTAATTGTATTATAGTGTATAGTATAACACTGTAATCATACTATGTATATTAATTGTATTATGGTGTATAATATAACATTGTAATCATACTATGTATATTAATTGTATTATGGTGTACTGTATAACATAGTAATCATACTATGTATATTAATTGTATTATGGTGTATAGTATAACATTGTAATCATACTACGTATATTAATTGTATTATGGTGTATTGTATAACATTGAAACCATACTACGTATATTAATTGTATTATGGTGTATGGTATAACACTGTATTCATACTAGGTATATTAATTGTATTATGGTGTATTATATAACTTGGTAATCATACTATGTATATTAATTGTATTATGGTGTATTGTATAACATTGTAATCATACTACGTATATTAATTGTATTATGGTGTATTGTATAACATTGTAATCATACTACGTATATTAATTGTATTATGGTGTATTGTATAACATTGTAATCATACTATCTATATTAATTGTATTATGGTGTATTGTATAACATTGTAACCATACTACGTATATTAATTGTATTATGGTGTATGGTATAACACTGTAATCATACTATGTATATTAATTGTATTATGGTGTATTGTATAACATTGTAATCATACTACGTATATTAATTGTATTATGGTGTATTGTATAACATTGTAATCATACTATCTATATTAATTGTATTATGGTGTATTGTATAACATTGTAATCATACTACGTATATCAATTGTATTATGGTGTATTGTATAACATTGTAACCATACTACGTATATTAATTGTATTATGGTGTATGGTATAACACTGTAATCATACTAGGAATATTAATTGTATTATAGTGTATTATATAACTTGGTAATCATACTATGTATATTAATTGTATTATGGTGTATTATATAACTTGGTAATCATACTATGTATATTAATTGTATTATGGTGTATTGTATAACATTGTAATCATACTACGTATATTAATTGTATTATGGTATATTGTATAACATTGTAATCATACTACGTATATTAATTGTATTATGGTGTATTGTATAACATTGTAATCATACTATGTATATTAATTGTATTATAGTGTTGTATAACATTGTAATCATACTTTGTATATTAATTGTATTATATAACACTGTAATCATGCAATGTATATTAATTGTTTTATGGTGTATTGTATAACATTGTAATTATACTATGTATATTAATTGTATTATGGTGTATTGTATAACATTGTAATCATACTATTTATATTAATTGTGTTATGGTGTATTGTATAACATTGTAATCATACTATGTATATTAATTGTATTATGGTGTATTGTATATAGGTTTTAGAATGTCGATAGTAGCTACTCATATACAAGCGATTCGTCGTGTTCCGGCATGATGTCTGATGAATCCGTACGGAGGACGGGTTAAAGCAGTTGTGTTGCGATGTGTGCCGGGTAGGATGCGCCAGATGTTATTGTGTCGGGAGTTTGTTCGTGGAAGGTCTCCAGATCAATCTGCCTCTGGCGCAGTATCGTTGGTCGCGTTGTTGGGTTTAACATTGCATCCCTTCGCTCACCTGCCGTCTTCCTTCCTATTCACTCAGTTTTTTTGCGTGAATAGGCTTTTAAACTAGAGCGCTTTACCATTAGCGATTGCATGACTGTTTACCACCAGGCGGGATAGCAGTCAAGCACTAGATTAAAATTATTAAAAAAATCTTTAATTAACACACACATCCTTATAATAACAGTGATTTATCGCTAACTAAATTATAATATTATAATTATTTTTCCAAAAGGAGCCCCTACACCTTAGCTCCTACTTTTCGAAATGAATCCTTGGAGTGTACCGACCGCCTCAGCGTTTGGGAGTTGGGATTTCCTTGAACCTTAACTTTGGGCGGTTCATTGGGTCCAAGGCGCCGATACTTCATACCAGGGCAGCTTCTAACGCTGTACAAAGCACAGGTTCGTTCGTATGTGGAGTATTGCAGCCACATTTCGGCTGGTGCTAGAAAATGTCCCCTAGCCACTTTGGATTCCGTGGAGAGGCGTGCGAAGAGGCTGATGGGCGACCCAGATTTAATTCAAAACGGTCTTCCAAGCCTAGAGCACAGACTTAGAGTAGCAGCCTTTCGGTGTTCTATAGGATTCATTTTAGTGAGTGTGTGAAGGAATTGCATGATTTAATTCCCCCATCTCTGTTCCACCATCGAACGACCCGTCGCACGGCGAGTTTCCACCCTTACGTCGTTAACACCACTAGGATTCGGACGAAGCGTTTAACATCCTCTTTCATACCGCGTACATCGAGGGACTGGAACAATTTGCCAGCGGCGGTGTTTCCGTCGGACTACAATTTAAGTGTCTTCAAGGTTAGCGTGGGCTCTTAATAAACTAGTGCGCGCTACCATCATCGATTGCGACACTGCTTACCATCAGGCGGGATTGAGGTCAAGCGCTAGTTTATAATATTGTTATCGAATACCGATACCCCAGTCTTAGTGAAGACCGGTACCCCACCTCAAAGCTTACTATTATAAAATCCTATACTATATACTAAATTACTATTATAAAAAGCTTACTATTTTAATTATAAAAGGCGCGAACTACCCGCGCTCGCCCTCTTTCTACAAGCGGCACCCGGACCTGTTACATCTTGCGAACTCTGTGAGACCTATATTTTCCGTATTCATTGATGGCTGGTTGCTATCGTTTTACATTTTGTTGTGTACTCAGTGATTGTTATTTTGTTCCTATCTTAATTAATAAGTTCTGCTGGTTGGAATTCAAATAGATAATACACGAACATTGGAACGTCCTGATTTGTTTTTATTAAATACCACTTCTGATCGCTAACAATATATATACATATACAGTATGTTAAGAAAACCCTGTCCGACCCATAAGGATAATAAAGGTTAGGTAAACACATGACCAAATATAATATAAAATTTTACGTATTCATCATAGTACCAATACAAATGAATTTTGAAATAATCTTTTTTTCCCGCGAATTATTTCCAATTTCCCCGAAATTTGGTAATTTTTAAAAAGTGACAACACCGATATTATTATGAGCGAATAGCGATGCGACCACGTGCCGCGTGTCCTGCCGCCCGCCCCCCGCGGGCGGCAGGCGAAGGGTGGTCAACGCACATTTATTAAGTTACCTCCTTTTGCGAAATAATATTTATTTTTTTTAGGGAGATTTTTTTTAAGTTTAGCCCGGTTTTGTATGCATTAGTAGAATCAATTATCGATACCTAACAACACCTTCACGGGTCGGACAGGGTTTTCTTAACATACTGTATATTAAACAACAATATACATATATATATAACAATATATATATTAAAATATATGATTAATTATTACACTGCCACAACATTGCCTAGTCCAGCCCTATTATTCTCTGCCCTCATACAGTGTGGCCCTCATCGGGGAAACCAGCTAAATAATTAAACTGTCCTACCTCGTCCTGAATTACGACATAATATAAATTTGACAAAAACCCGCGAACATAGGGGGAGGTAAAAATGTGGAAAGCAGCTACATTGTGGTCGTCTGACCGCTATATGAGGTTTTTATTTGTTATGCGGTACGGATGCGAGGGTTTTTATTCAAAAGTTTATCATTATGTTTCTGAAGTACATTCTCCGTAATTGCAGCTCGGATAATTGATTTCTGGTTACACCAGTTTTATGATAGTAGTAATTATAACTAGTATTTCCACTGTGTAATTATTTCATAGAACATTGGCGATGGTTTATGTTTAAAATACTTAAAAAGTCGCGTAGACAGAAGAAGGACCTCTTTCCTTACATTTCAAAACCTGACAATAAAAGTTTATGTATATAGATATGAGGTATATGGGGAAGACTACCTGTAAGTTTAGAAAATAACGTCTCATAGTCATTTTTATGATTAAAAATCCAACAAAATATTACCTTTAGGTTAGGATTTGCCGTTAAGATTTAGAGTGTTTTAACTAAATTATTAACTCTCGAATTGTAATCCATAATAGGAATACTTACTTAGCTGTTTTTCATGTGTCAGTATTTTATTTTAACTTAGATTGCTGCATAGACTCGATGATTGGCACCCACTAATATAATAAATCGAGTGTCCAGTTTACCTAATTATTTATCCAGTAACAATAACTTACACTTACTAAAAGGTACATTTTTGGTACATAAAAACGATAAATAGTTTTTATACCTCTAAAAAGCATGTCCTGCTGAATTGGCAAAAGCAACCACATACATAATTACCCTACACATTTCATTGGCTTACGGTATGTATACATACAGTACATATGCTAACCAAAAAGGGAAAAACGAATTATACACTATGTTTTAAGTGAAATAGTTCATTTATTATCATCTGAATCGCATATAAGAACATCATCCAGAAATTCTGCTGGAGCAGATATATCGATGGCCCTATAGAATAAACGTGTAATTCAAAAACGACAACTTGTCAGGAAAAATAAAATCGTTAAAACTTGAATATTGTTGTTTGGTATATAAGGTTAAACAAATTATAGCAGATTAAAAATTAAAAAATATATAATTACATTAGATATATAGATATATTTTAGTTTAAACCGTTTTCCGACAATATAAGAAAACCATTTTGTTTTTTTGTTCTTGTGAATTTCTATGACAGTAAACTTTCATTATACGGTTATTCGTGTAAAATAATAAATAAATATATACGGACAAATCACACAGATTGAGCTAGTCTCAAAGTAAGCTCGAGACTTGTGTTATGGGATACTTACTCAACGATACTATATTTATAATAGATACATAAATAGATAAACATCCAAAAAGATCGTAAAATAAACAATCCGATTAAATATCGTAGGAGGCAATGCAATACTATAATTATAAATAAAAAAATATTTTAAAACTCTCATTGATACGTTAAAAATAAACATTGTATGCTTTATCAACATGAACAAACGTAACATAAGCTGCTATTTACAAAGTCGAAGAAGTGCGCAAGTCTTCTGAAAAGGTGTGCTTGTTGTAGTATGAAATCAGGGATCCAAAAAGCTTTTAACAATAGCATATACTTTTATACTTGTGATATAATTCCATTTTTTTCTGGAATAAACAAATCAAATGATATAATAGGCGTATTTGGAGTAAAAAAATTTAAAAGGTGCTACATATGTCAATGAAACGAAAAATGCAAAAAGAAAGTGTAAGAGAACTTGCACGTTTATTCTGTGGGGCCATCGATATTTTTTTGATACCTAGCCTATCCAAGACTAATGTCATAATGTCAGCGCAACTATGGTTCGTCGACCGACCAAACAATAGCAACAATATCAATTATAGCAGTTCAGCCAGACACATTATTTTCTATTAGAATGTCAACATAATATTGTTATCATGAAACATGCCTGGACTTAATTCGTCAAATGTCAAAAAAATCCATTACAGTCATTGATTTTGGTGGATGTAACTCACATGGTTTTTGGTGCGGGAAGATGGTCACACTTCCACGGACCAACTTCGGCAGACATAGCTTAACCTGCACATTTATTGCGTAATGTGTTACGCAACTAACTATCACCAGAAATTGGAATCATTTTGAAGTATATTGCTGATCCCTTGCTCCAAATATTGGAAAAAGTGTCTACCCAATGACGTAAATAAGGCAATTAATGTTGTTGAACTGCCAAAGTGAACCCCATTTCTACTAATAGAGTGTTACTCAATTACCCTGCTGATCGTTACCACTCGTTCATACATAAATATTGCTATAAATTCAAATCTAATAAGTATAAGACCCAATCGTACCATTTCCAAATGCTAAACGCCTTAAATTTCAATTTAACTAGCTACGTCTATCAGGTTTCACATTAAACTGTTACCTTCGCCTGACAGATTTTGCGAAGCAAACCACGTTCAGATTTGTTCAAGTAAAATGTTATATTACTATACTCGATCGGCGTACCTATGCCACAACAAAAAACTACGTGATTTAGTTAACTGACTAAAGGTAATTCCAGTTCTATTGAGCTGTCATGCTACGTCACTACACACACTTCAATTTAACAATGTTATATAATTGTCCGTTTTATGCAAAATGGAACCACACGACATATTCAAATTTCTTCTTTTTTTAAAGAATTAGAATTCAGACCACTTTTATATTAGTAATTTTTAAAAAAAGAAAAATTTAGAATTGTAGAGTTATTCTATTTTCTTTTTCAATTTTTAATTAATTATTCATTAATAATGTTACTAAATTGAAGAGTACCTCTATGTATTGGTATAAACTTTATAACCAAGAAACTTTTTTTTCAGTTTTGCTATTAACTCGGCGGTATAGCGCTATGACCTTGACCTCGAGATTACTGGATGACCCTAAGGTTTTTTACCCTTAGGGTAAGTCACTTTTGTGACTTAACATAGTTAGGCTTTAAAGTTCCTACTATTGGAAGTCAGAGTCCAACACGCGGACCCAGTGCGGGTTGGTAGATGTCATTGAAGTTGTTTTTTTTTTTAACTAATTATAAACTAGCGCTTGACCGTAATCCCGCCTGATGGTAAGCAGTGATGCGATCGTTGATGGTAAAGCGAGTTAGTTTATTAAGAGCCTATACACTGAGAAAAACTGAGCGAATAGGAAGAAAGACGGCAGTTGAGCGAGGTGACGAACGGCTTCACCAGACATCATGCCGGAACACGACAAATTGCTTGGCGGCAAGGCTTTGTCTGGTGGATGGTAACTTCTGCCGGCGGCCGATGTTATGGCCTACCACCGAGAAACGCATAACGCAATGAATGTTGTTTAAAATGTCAAAATTAAACACATTGCTACTGATAGTTTGTTTCGCAATTACACCCTTTTTTTTTTTTTTTTTGCCTGGGTGGAAATCCTCATAGGATGCCCGCCGCCCTGAGGTGGGCGACGGGGTATGTCAGACTTTTACTGACTAAAATCGCAATTACACCTCGGTCAAGCTTGAAATATATGTCAAAGTGACTCATTGAGTACCTATGAAACAATTTCATATAAGGTTTGCTATCACTTACCTGTGCGACAGACCCTTTCTAAATCTTACTCGAAGTGTCTTAATTAAGTTACGGGGGGTCTCGTGGGGTCTTGAGTTGGTTGTACAAGTCAAGAAAATCAACTGTGAAGTAAATCGAGATCTTATATTATGGCTATTTCATACAACTGTTTTGATTTAATTAATTATGCGAGCAAGAATTTAGTTAGTAGTCGAGTTCTGTTTGTTCTATGGTACATATTAAGTTTTAGAACTTCTTCTCCTTATTATTTCGTCATCAGTCTTAACAATGTGTCACTTAGAGACAGTAGATTTTAGCCCTCCAACAACTAACTAATTACATGCATATACTAAACTGATGGTAGATGAGGCATTTCTCAACGTTTAAGACATTAAAATAAATAAACAAATATATACGGACAAATCATACAGATTGAGCTAGCCCCAAAGTAAGTTCGAGACTTGTGTTTTGGGATACTAACTCAACAATTCTATATTTATAATAGATACATATATAGATAAACATCCAAGACCCAGACCAATCAGGAAAAGATCGTTTTCCATCATGACCTGACCGGGGATCGAACTCGGGGCCTCCACGTCGCAGGCAGGCGTGTTGACCCCTGCGCCACAGAGATCGACAATTGATTTCATTCAATATGGTAAACTCTTTGTAATTCAATAATTTGAAACAGTATAAGCATTTGTTATCCTAGGTACAATCAACCTATCGTCAGTGGTTACAGAACCAATATATCTTGGCCAACTTAATCTCGAAATGTAGACTGCATAAATTGTTAGTAAATCTGAGCTACAACTAATGAATGAAAGTTGGCTCTGAGAAGTTATACAATATATTGTTATTGAAGTTAATTATTGCTTAAGAAAGTTTAATGCTATACGTGGCAGTCTCTGTGTCCGTGACATAGCAGACAAACTGCAAGAAAGTCACCTACGCTGATACGGTCACGTCTTATGAAAACGTGGGTAACAAATGTCTTGCCATGGCGCCTCCACCGGACCGGAACAAGCGAGGTAGACCAAAAAGTGCTGGCTTGACGTTGTAAGAGATGACATACGTGCCAACAATCTCACAATACGGGATGCCAGAGATCGTGCGAAATGGAGGCGTATAAGTAGGAAAGCAGACCCCGGGCTCCTGCGCGAAAGCCGCGGATGCAATCGGGATTATACGCTAAGATGATGATGATGCAAGTTTATTGCTTCTACATACATAATTATTACTGCAAGCCACACAACGCTATGACTCCTTATTTCCCTTTCACATAGGTAAGAAGAAATATTTTCTGTATACAAATAAGAAAATATTTCTCCTTCAACAAAACATGTCATAATTTGCAGCCTCCCCTAAATTTCTGTCTACCTCTCAATAATATCGACGCCCGCTAGTTTGTCAGAGAATGGTATGTCTAAACGACATGTTTTTTCCTCGTGTCTCCTGGCTGTTGTCCAAAATGCGGTGGATGACCAATGTCCGACACGAGACCGACCATATCGATTATCTGGGAAAACATTTTATGTAAATATGTGTAGTCACTTTGCATGTGCCTTGCTATTGATTACTTGGTGTGTGGGAAATATAATTTGCTTTACCTTTCAATAATAAGCCTTTTTTGAGAATAGGATATCTTGAAATGACCTCTCCTCTTTTGGGCGGAGTGGAAGGGCGTGTCAGACTTTTACTGACTTAAACTCACCCATGTTACTTCACTTGCCTGCACGCCAGGGGTCACGGTATCTCTTTCTAACAACGCGCTGCCCTGGCAGGCATTGACCTTCGTGGACCCATCACATTATGCTCACATCTCTAGACCTAAACTGGAAATAAGATTAGACATTTAAATACTCTCTTTTGTTGCAGTCCATTCAATCGATTTTGATTTTTATTGCGTCGATGGCATGACAAACCGCAGCTGCAGTAATTAGTTGGTTATGTAACCACTTTTTTGCTTTTAATGACATTCTTTTACCGAAGGTTTCGTAGGCTAAATTAGTCGTATGAAATGTAAAAAGTTTTGTTTTAGTTTCCAACCTTATTCAGAATTAAATATAGCTGATTGAGAGATTTATAGCCAGACCGTCTTCAACAAGCATGTTGATCATCATATACCTCCTTGGTTTCTTTGCCCTCTTTCGGCTTCTCCTTTTTCAAAGGCCCGAGTCCTTTTTCGTATCAAAAGTGGCTTGTTCCCTGCAATAAAACAATAATAAATGATTAAGTTTGATTAATTGAAGTGCGATTTGCGGACGATATCGTCATCATGGCGGAAACGCAGCAAGAGCTGGAACAAATGCTGACCAACTTTTTTTTTTTTTTTTTTTGTTCTCGCTGGGGAAAATGACAATTACGCATCCCCACCCGTCGGGGGACGGGCAGGGTATGTGGGACTCCCCGGGAGAGAGCCTCCCGGTATACCCACTAAAAACCCCAGCGCAACTCCGGCATCGCCATAGTGGCGGGGGAGTGGGAAACTAGCACAGCCTCAGCTACCTCTCCCCCGCCGGCGAAACCCGCCTAAGAAGGCGGGCCCTCATTTGCCCCTCTTAAAGAGGGGCCGTGGCTCCCGCGTGGTGAGCGGTGTAGGGCGGGCGCGGGCACCCCCGTGCCTCACGCCCGCCGCTCACCTCAGGGCGGGAGAAAGCGGGCGAAATTCCGCCTTCTCCTGCCCCTACGCCGCCTACGGAGCGCCGGAGCGAGGGGATCCTCCTCTCGCTCCCGCTCCGCGGCCTCCTTCTGCGACATCACGACCTCGCAGAAGGAGGCCATCGCCGCCCAGGCCCCCTCGCTCCCCACCATCGCTCTGACGACGGCGGGCAGCGAGAGGTCCCCTCCTACCGCCGCGACAAGATCGCGGCGCGGCACGGCCCACGACGGGCACACCGCGAGGGTGTGGTCCGCCGTGTCCTCCGCCGCGCCGCAACCGTGGCACGACGGCGTTTCCTCTCGTCCTATCCGGTGCAGGTACCTGCCGAAGCAGCCGTGACCGGAGAGTACCTGCACCAGACGGAAGGAGAGGAACCCGTGACGCCTGTCGAGCCAGTCCTTCAGGACCGCCCCGATGGCGTCGAGGGTGCGACGGCCGAACACCGCGGAGGCGAGGTCGCGCGTCCAATGTTGGACGATGGCATCCCTCGCCTCCCGGCGGACGGCCTCCCTCAGCTCCGGGGCCGGACGCTCGCCCAGCGCCCTGCGCCCCGCCGTCCACTCGTACACTCTGGCGAGCACCCAGGCCTCGAGCTCCCAAGGCGGGGTGCTCGCCAGAGCGCATGCCGAAGCGAAGCCTACCGTGCGGTAGGCCCGCGCTACCCGCTGGGCGATGGCCCTTTGGGGCGCCCGAAGAGCGGTGACGTTCTCCCTCCTATGGAGGGAGTCCGCCCAAATGGGGGCCCCATAAAGGGCCATGCTCCGCAGTATGCCGGCGTATAACCGCCGGCAACGACTGCTCGGCCCTCCCATGTTCGGCATGAGCCATGAGAGGGCGTTCGCAGCCTTCAGCAGGCGCGTCGACAGCCCGCTGAAATGCGGGCCGAAGCGCAGCCTGCTGTCCACAATGAGGCCCAGATACTTCATCTGGGCCTCAACCCCGACCCTCACTCCCTCCACAAATATGTGGGCGTCGGGTGGGGGGCGCTGCCGGGGGCCGTGAAAGAACACGGCCTCCGTTTTGTGCAGCGCCACCCTCAAGCCCAGGCGGCGGATCCTCCCCGCCACTAAGGATCCGCCCGCCGATGCCAAACTGGCCGCCTCCGAACTTAGCTGAACTCTCCCAACCCATCGGTCTCCGGGTGAACTTAAACAAGACCAAAATGTTGTTCAATGAACGGGTCACTCCGGGACCGGTTGCCGTAAACGGAATACCGCTCGAAGTTGTTTCAGAATATGTATACCTCGGGTAAACGTTGCAATTAGGGAAAAACAACTTCGAGAAGGAGGCAAGTAGATGGGATGGGCAGTATTTGGTAAACTTCGTCGGGTATTTTCGTCGCCCATACCCCAATGTTTGAAGACTAAAATCTTCAACCAGTGCGTCCAATCCGTCATGACTTACGGAGCCGAGACGTGGACACTAACGGTCAGACTAGTCCATAAGTTTAAAGCCGTTCAGCGAGCTATGAAGCGGGTTATGTTAGGCGTCTCTCTGAAGGACCGCATCAGAAATGAGGTGATCCGACAGAGGACCAAAGTCACCGACATAGCTGAGAGGATTAGCAAGCTGAAGTAAGCAATGGGCTGGTCACAAATGCCACCGGGCCGACAACCGTTGGGGTAAACGAGTCCTCGAATGGAGACCGCGTCTCGGCAAACGTAGCGTAGGACGCTCTTGGGCGAGATGGAGCGACGACATCAAAAAGGTGGCTGGTAGCGGCTGGCGGAGAACTGCTCAGGATCGAGCTTATTGGGGTGCCATGAAAGAGGCCTATGTCCAGCAGTGGCGAGTAGAGGCTGATGATGATGATGATGATGATGAATTGAAGTGCTTCATTTGAAGATATATGTAGGTATGTTATATGCCATCCATTATGCATGAATCACTTGGGACTACACAATTTTGGGAGCTAAAACTAAACGTATGTAACCATAAGTGTGATACACGGTATATCATCCTTTTAGTTTGCACGGCAAATGAATACAATACAATGACAATAATAGGCAGGCATTATATTTTTTTATTACTTTTGAAGCATTTTGTATCTAGTAGTGTTTTCTGTTTCTAGCGTCAACGCGAGATTTTTGAGCTGCTCATTCCATGTTAACTATTGGCATTCATATAGGGTCGTTTATTGCACCCTAATCTCCCATTCGCAAAACAAAACCCCCAAAGAATCCCTCCCAACCCTACATAATCCTTAGAAACATCTTCGCGTTATCATTCCATGTAAAGGACTAGAGGGTTAACGATACAACTTATAGGTTGAAAGTTCGCACAAGTTGGTAAACTACGTTAAACTATCTTGTAATGTGGCTCAGGACACTTGAGTTATCTCGAGTTGCCGTCAGTTTTCAACGCCTTGTTGGGACGAATTGATTAGCGGATCGATTAATCCCTGTGGAGTGTTTGATTTTGGTTTACAGGCCTGTCTTGGGTCAACTGATGAATATTCATTGGTTTCTGCTCTCTCTTTGTTGTAACAACTTTATTTGAACGCATTTATTAGCTTCGTGTTTACTAAAAATGTTTTAATCAGCATGAAGTAGGAACAAAATTTTCGTTTTTTTTTTATATCTGTCTATCATAGCTTAGGACTGTGCCTCAAGAACCATTACGGTAAATTGTTGAAATTTTACAGAGTGTGCTTTTCATACAAAAAACGTGGCCCTTTCGGCATTCCGTACTACAAAGCAAATCGTTGTGGTACGGAATGCCGAAAAAAATACGAACCATTCCGTGTGAGAGTTCGAGTCGCAATTGCCAGCCGAATACAGTAAAAACCCAATATTTTGCAACATATTTTACTCACTTCATTTATGTTTCAAGATAAAAGGGTGCAAGTGCCTACTTTAAAAAGAAAATTATTTTGATCCTTGTAGGCGTGCCAGGGGCACGTTTCGCCTGAGTAAATGTTTGACGTCCATTACTGGTTAATCCTTGGTGACGCGCAATTTGATGGATAAGTGGTCGCCATCTTTATTTTGACATCCGTGAGTAGTAACAGTTTTGAGGTTGACCTTTGGTTTGTTAATTAGTTGAGGGTTTGTTTTGTTATTATTGTAAGTGGGCTTTTAATTGTTACTTTAGTTTATACAGTAATGGTTAACTTCAATCAAGAGCGGAAGCGTTATTATCGAGTATGGAGTTCCGAGTTTGATTCTCAGGTCAGACAAAATTTTTGGAATTTCTCGGTGGTAGACAAAGTCTTACCACCAAGCGATTCGTCGTGTTCCGGCATGATGTTTAGTGAAGTCGTACGGAAGAAAGGTCTGATCAGTTGTGTTGCGATGTGTGCCGGGTACGATGCGCCAAATCTTTTTGTGTCGGGAGTTTGTTCGTGGAGGGTCTCCAAATCATCCCTCTGGCGCAGCATCATTGGTAGTGTTGCTTGGTTTAACATTGCATCACCTCGCTCAACTGCCGTCTTCCGTCCTATTCACTCAGTTTTTTGAGTGAATCGGCTATTAATAAACTTGCGCGTTTTACCATTAACGATTTCATCATTGCTTTCTATCAGGCGGGACTGCAGTCAAGCACTAGTTTATAATTATAATACATAAAAAAAACTTCCACCGTGAAAACTTAGGTGAAGCGTGCTTGGAGTGATCTGTCATTCCAACTAATGCTAGGGATCGACACTAGACACTATTTTATATACGGACAAAGCACACAGATTGAGCTAGCCCCAAAGTAAGTTCGAGACTTGTGTTATAGGATACTAACTCAACGATACTATATTTATAATAGATACATATATAGATAAACGTCCAAGACCCGGGCCAATCAGGAAAAGATCGTTTTTCATCATGACCTGGCTGGGGATCGAACCCGGGGCCTCCACGTCGCAGGCAGGCATGTTGACCGTTGCGCCACGGAGGACGACTATTGACTACTCACTTTTTTTTTATGTCGCTTGGGAAAATGTCAATTACGCATCCCCGCCCGTGAGAGAGCCTCCCGGTATACACACTAAAAACCCCAGCGGCACACATTGCCATAGTGGCGGGGGAGTGGGAAACTAGCGGAGCCTGAGCTACCACTCCTCCGCCGGCGAAACCCGCCTAGCAAGGCGGGCCCTCTTGGGAGGGAGGGGCCCTAGTAGGGGGAAAAGCTCCCACATGGTGAGCGGGTAAGGCGGGCGCGGGCACCCCCGTGCCTCACGCCCGCCGCTCACCTCAGGGAGGGAGAAAGCGGGTGAAGTCCCGCCTTCTCCTACCCCTACGCCGCCTGCGGAGCGCCGGAGCGAGGGGATTCTCCTCTGGGTCCCGCTCCGCGGCCTCCTTCTGCGACATCACGACTTCGCAGAAAGAGCCCATCGCCGCCCAGGCCTCCTCGCTCCCCACCATCGCTCTGACGGTGACGGGCAGCGAGAGTTCCCCTCCTACCGCCGCGACAAGATCGCGGCGCGGCACGGCCCACGACGGGCACACCGTGTCCTCCGCCGCGCCGCAACCGTGGCACGACGGTGTCTCCTCTCGTCCTATCCGATGCAGGTTCCTGCCGAAGCAGCCGTGACCGGAGAGTACCTGCAGCAGACGGAAGGAGAGGAACCCGTGACGCCTGTCGAGCTAGTCCTTCAGGACCGGCCCGATGGCGTCGAGGGTGCGACGGCCAAACACGGCGGAAGCGAGGTCCCGTGTCCAATGTTGGACGATGGCGTCCCTCGCCTCCCGCCGGACGGCCTCCCTCTCTTCCGGGGCCAGACTCCCGCCCAGCGCCCTGCGCCCCGCCGTCCACTCGTACACTCTGGCGAGCACTCACGCCTCGAGCTCCCAAGGCGGGGTGCCCGCCAGAGCGCACGCCGCTGCGAAGCCTACCGTGCGGTAGGCCCGCGCTGCCCGCTGGGGCACCCGAAGGGCGGTGAAATTCTCCCTCCTGTGGAGGGAGTCCTCCCAAATTGGGGCCCCATAAAGGGCCATACTCCTCAGTATGTCGGCATATAACCGCCGGCACCGAGTGCTCTGCCCTCCCATGTTCGGCATGAGCCATGAGACGCCCTCTCATGGCTCATGCCGCAGCCTTCAGCAGGCGCGTCGACAGCCCGCTAAAGTGCGGGCCGAAGCGCCACCTGCTGTCCAGCATGAGGCCCAGATACGTCATCTGGGCCTCAACCCCGACACCCGACACCCCCGTGTCATCCGCGTAGCAGATGACACTCGTGCCTCGTAGGAGGGTTCCCCGCAGGAGCCAGTCATAACCAACGTACCACAGAAGAGGCCCTAGAACGGACCCTTGAGGAACGCCGGTTTCCACGCCATACCGCCGAACCTGGCCAGCCCCGTCCACGAGGAGGACGGCACAGTCCTCCAAGTAGCTGGCCAGGAGGCCCCGCAAGTACAGGGGCACATTGACTACTCACTTGACCTAACTTTTTACGTTGAAATTTTTACAGAATCGTTCAGCCGGAACACAAAATTGTTAGCTGGAGTGTACTTCTAGAGTTAATGATATATGAATATGATCGTCTTATGGATTGAATGTAATGGTGAACGTTCAGTATCTTCATCATCATCATTTCAGCCGAAAGACGTCCACTGCTGGACATAGGTCTCTCCCTGAATATCCACGACGACCAGTCCTGCGCCTCCCGCATCCAGCAGTTTCCCGCAACCTTCACCAGGTCGTCGGTCCACCTTGTCGGGGGCCTACCCAGGCTGCGTCTTCCAGTGCGTGGTAGCCACTCGAGTCAGTCAGTCCTACGGGCAATGTACCCGGCCCACTGCCACTGCATGTGTTGGTTTCTTCGGACTATGTCGGTTACTCTCGTTCTTCTGCGGATCTCGTCATTTCTGATTTGATCACGCAGTGAAACCTCAAGCATAGCCCTTTCCATTGCTCTTTGAGTGATCTTGAGCTTTCTTATAAGGACCATTATTAGCGACCACGTCTCAGTTCCATAAGTCGTCACTGGTAACACACACTGGTCGAAGTCTTTTATCTTGAGACACTGTGGTATTTCGGACGAAAAGATTCTACGTAGCTTCCCGAAAGCAGGCGGCCGAGTTGGATTCGACGATTGACCTCTTTCTCAATGTTGGACCTACCTAACTGGATAGTTTGTCCCACATATACGTAACTGTCAACAACTTTGAGAATAGAATCTCCAACGGGCAATGGAGGGTTCTGATTTGATCACGCCGTGTAACCCTAAGCATAGCCCTCTCCAAGTTCAATATTCAGTATCTTATACAACAAATTTATAAAGCTAGCTAGAATTTCGAAAATCCGTATTAAAATTTATTTTCTATGTCCTTAGCGGTCAGCTCCCGAGCCCACAATATCCTGTGAACCCTTTTATTAGCCCTCCTGTTGGTTGCAGGACCCCGGCAGCGCGGTTGTCATTATTTCATTTCCGACCTCTCGGTTTAACGAGAAAATCTGCCAAACCGTTTTTAGCACCTACACTTTTTTATTAACAGAAAAATACTTTTAAAAAAGTTCTATTTTATTTTGAGATTGATGGTAAGCAGTGATGCAATCGCTGATGGTAAAGCGCGCTAGTTTATTAAGAGCCTATTCACTCAGAAATACTGAGCGAATAGGAAGGAAGACGGCAGTTTAGCGAGGTGATGCAATGTTAAACCCAACAACACGACCAACGATGCTGCTCCAAAGGGAAATTGATCTGAAGACCCTCCACGACCAAACTCCCAACACAACATCATTTGGCGCATCGTACCCGGCACACATCGCAACACAACTGCTCAGACCCGTCCTCCGTACGGCTTCACCAGACATCTTGCCGGAACACGACAAATCGCTTGGCGGCAAGGCTTTGTCTGGTGGGTGGTAACTTCTGCCGGCGGCCGATGTTATGTAAAATGTATGATTAGGCCATAACATCGGCTGCTGGCAGAAGTTACCACCATCTCACCGACTATGTTCCAACAATGAGAACATTATAGGATGATTCATTCAGTATTCCCATCTCGTTTTCTCCAACGTTAAATCTTATGAATTTATGTATTTGTCTATCTCTTTTTACCGTCGCTGTTTAGTTACATCGATTTTCAAATTACATTAATGCTAAAAAGGTTTTGACTTCAAAAAACAGCTACTTAAATAACTTTCAAAGCTCGTGACTACAAAACATGGCAAATATCTTTGTGAACGAACTCGCGTGTTTCTACATCGTTTGTTTTGTCGATTTGCGTAAATTCATTACTTTATTAGGACTGGGAAAATGGTTTGATGTTCAGACAGATAGCATTGGAATTATGAATAACGGGTATGAAAAAGAAAATTGCAAAACTGAATATTTCGTCTTGTTTTATGATAATATTCTTATATCGTGTTGAGCATCCATGACGTCGTGGAAGTCGTGGTGGCCTAGTGGTTTAAACATCAGCCTCTCAAGTATGAGTGCGCGCGTTCCATTCCAGGTCAGGCAAGTACCAATGTAACTTTTCTAAAGTTATTTGTATTTTCTAAGTATATCTTGGACACCAATGACTGAAGGTGAAGGAAAACATCTTGAGGAAACCTTGACTTTAAGTCTGAAATCGCCAACCCCCATTAAGCAAGCGTGGTGATTACGCTCAATCCTTCTCTGAATGGGAGGAGACTTGTGCCCAGCAGTGGGACGATAAAAAGATTGATAATGATGATGATGATGATACATGATGTGAAGTCATGATTATTAATTTAAGACTTTAAATACATACTCGTATAGTCCAGTATGCTTATTTTCTCTTACATAAGCCAATTAATATTATAAACGTGAAAGTTTGTTTTAATATACAACGTTAGTTTTACTTTAGGTATACTTACGAAACCTGAACCTGAACCCGAACAAACTACACACATCAAAAGTGTCTAGGGATCAACATATATTTTTGCAATAACTTTTCTCCTGATTGATATTAATTAAAATTTTCTTTAAGGATTCATCAAATAAAGTGTTTTCGTTTGTCACAGTAACGATAAACCAAGTCACCTTTGCATTAATAAAGAAATTTGCCATTTTCCTAATAAAGGGATATTTGACATTTGAACCACTAACACAAAAGTTCGAAAAAAAGACTGAAATAACAGTTTTCTCTAAAATTTTATTGGGTAACTTAAACAATTAATAATCCGTGTTTCTACCGCGAACACTAACAACACAAGAACATCGGTTTGGCATACTCAAAATGAGTTCATCCAAATCACGCTGTGGAATGGCCGCCCATGTTCGTTGCAACAACAAAAAAAGGTCTTCTTGCGACTGGATACCCTCCATATTCGGCAGAGCTCTTCTCTGTAGCATATCCCATGCATGCTCAATCGGGTTCAAGTCTGGCGACTGAGCAGGCCAGGGCAGGACATTGATGTTAGCTGCGGCGAGAGTCTGTCTTACAACTCTTGCGGTGTGCGGTCGTGCATTATCATGCATTAACTGAAATAAGGGACCGATTTGCACTTGTAGAGGAACGATGACGTCTGATACAATCGTCTCAGCATAAATTTGAGCGTTGAGGTTGCCTCTGATCCAAATCAACTCAGTTCTTCCGCCGATCCAAATACCCGCCCATACCATGATGGTTCCACCACTATAAGGATGGACTTCCTGGCAGGATTTTAATCGCTGTTGGCGTCCAGGGGTTCTCCAGTGTCGTATACGTCTTGTATCCGGTCTCATACCAAAACGAGACTCATCAGAAAAGCACACGAAACGCCATTGTTCTTCTGCCCAATTTCTGTGTTCAAGAGCCCATTGATATCGAATCCTACGATTGTGCATTGCTATAGGTGGTACCCGTAGCGGTCTTCGGGAATGAAGGTTCACTTCATGCAAGCGGTTTCTGACTGTTTGGTCGCTAATTAAGTTCCCTGAAGAGTGATGAAGCCTCACGGCTAACATCATGGCGGTTATTGTTGGAGCTCTTCAAGTTAAGATTTGAATGTATCGGTCTTGTCTCCGTGTGGTGCAGCGATACCGTCCTCCATGGCGCTCAGCCACGGTACCAGTGCTTCGGTAACGAGTCCAAAGTCGACTGATAACACTCTGACTTGTATTCAGAGCTAAAGCCACAGTACGTTGCCGGGAACCAGCTTCTATCATTCCCACGGCTCTGAGCATTTCTTCCCTGCTTAAATGACGTCGCCGCTCCATAATAACGTTGGTTTTAATCAGTAGTAGGGAAACAGTAGCACTAATAATGTATTCAATGCGTTGTATGTTTTTATAGGGAAAATATTGACAGCTGATTTTCATCTTTTACTCGAATTTGATTCACAGTTCCTGATTCAAATTATGAAATGCACCAAAAAGGATCCATATAAATTTATAAAATCATAAATTTATTACAGAGCCACATCTCAATCTCAAGAAATCCGCATAAAAATGCTTGATCCCTAGACACTTTTGATGTGTGTATATTAGTTTGTTCAGAATAAGCAACTGAATCGATTCCAATAATTTTTATACCATGTTATAGTTTTTTCCAAATACATTTAGAAATGTTGCAATGAGGTTACTGTGCACAACACAGCTGACGGTAGATCGCCCCGCTTCAGACTCGGGCGGGCGAGCGGTGCATTGATCATATTTTTGTTGGGACAGCCAAGTAATACAACAAGCTCATAACTTTGTGGTTTTTCATGATATCTCATTGAAATTTTGTACATTGATTCTTTATATAAAAATACTAAACACAGGGTGTGTCCGACATGGTAACGTAAACTTCGCGAAAAGGCTAGACCGCATGCCACTTATAAAATTATGATAGTCATATATGTCATTAATGAACGGTTACAGAAATAACAATGTTTAAATAAAGTGTCGGCTCGACCTCTGAACGTTGCAAGCGTGCCCCTGTGCGTGTTTGTAGGTATGACGTTGACCCCTGAAGTGAACCGTAGTAAATCAGCTGATAGGAAAGTTTTTCGAGTTATGTTCAAATTGCGCTTTTTTGTGTAATAGGGTAAGTAGTTGACTAAAAAAAACTAATTAGTCCGCCAGTCAGATTTCCAAAAAATACTAGACACGTATTTTTTCTTCTTTCATATAAACAAAAAATGAAGACGACACAGTAAGTTGAAAACTCGTGTGACGTCAGTGCATGCTACACTTTTTAGCGAGCAGTGACGTCACCAGCCACCACTCCTGATCTTTGATGCGTTTTAAATTTGTCAATTTTTATTGATTTGATAAAACAAAATATACGTGTCGGAGACAGCGACGGCAGAGCGGTAGGGTCGACAGCATCTTGGTGTGGTGGTAAAGGTTCCATTTCGTAGGTGAGTTATGAATTGAAGCACGACGTGTGGATATACCCTCCAATCTTCATAATACCTAACAATTTGAATAGACAAGCCGACAGTTTCGGTTCGGAGAAGTGCCTTGGTCCGCGTCTCGATGCAAAGTCACCGTTTGACGAACCCCACTTCCCAAAGCGACTATACCCATGTGCCGCCATCACAAAATAACGTCACAAGCGTTTGCCCCTCTACTACGTAAATCAAATCAGCAACTTCTATTAAAATTATACCGACGATCTCCGACATACGTATCCAATATTTTTCTATAATCTGAATGACGGACTAAATAGAATCAGTTTTTTTTACCCAGGAAACATCCCTAATCTAAAAAGTTAGTAGAACATATTTTTTAAATATAGCTCCAGTTTAATAATAAAAATTGAAACCCACGAAATATGACACTAAAATGTGAAGTTGTCAGTTGTGCGTAGTAAACGCTTTTAATCAACCACGTGGGCCAAGTGTATGTTGACAGATATCACGTTGTTTGGAATTTTGTTTTAGAACATGCCTGTTTCCTCAAGTTTTCACTCTACGATCTTAACAGCAATGGCAATGAAATCATTTACATAATGTAAAGCGTCTGTCAGAGTAAAAAACTACGGCGGTCAACTCGTAATTGAAACGTATTTCTGTGTGTAAGTCGATCATTAATGCACCCAGCATTTCCTCCCGCGTAAATTTATATCCCTCAGAAATATGAGAATAAAACGTATCATATGTATTAATCCTGGTTTTGAACTATTTGTGTGCCAAATTTTAGTTAAATCTGTGCAGTAGTTTTTGCTAGAAAGAGTAACAAACCTCCAATGATACCACAAACTTTCCCATTTATAATTTTTGTACGATACTCTCCGCCTCGTGGCGCAACTATTTATAACAAAAATATAAAAAAAAAATCAAAATCATTTATTTAAATTAGGCTGAGAATCAGCACTTTTTGAACATTAATATTACATAAGACAGTCCCCCCAAAACACCCGCCCTTGGCCACTTCCTAGTGATTTCGCCGGGAAGAAGAAGTGGCGGAACAAATTCCCCAGCAGCACGACTATCTGTTCATTTAAAAATAACACATGACTTTATTGAATTCTATGTACAGTATTGAATTGAGTGTGATGAAAGATTTGACGAGGAACTGTAACCCAACATTGTAAGCGGAAAGTAAACGCATAATGGTGCCAAATTAGTTTACATACAATTTGGCACCATTATGAACCCTTTTTTACCCCTCCAACCCTAAACTATTAGCATTCCGCTGATATTACTCTCATAAATAGGGTTTCCACGGGTCACAATTAAGATATTTCTAGTGAAATATGGCCCTGATATTCTTTCAGTCCACCGAAAAGCCCTAATTTATTTGACATCCGCTGTCACAGTAGAGTTTTAATTTCAGAAATTAATTGACCAGGCCCGGCGTGAAACAATAGTATTGTTAACATGAGTAAATTGGCAATTAAGGAGCCTTTGTAACTTGTTTGTGTTTCCTACCCCCTCCTCCCTACTCCGGTTCGTATTAATTTGTACCCTTAATGTGGAATTTCAGTTGGAATTATTTATCGACTGCCCTCGATATTGTTTAAGGTTTGTAGGAGGGTGGTGTAAAGATTGTCTGCAAAAGTCAACCTTATGTATGTAGTCATCATCATCATCAACCTTTTTTTTTATCGTCTCACTGCTGGGCACAGGTCTCTTCTCATATACGCTTGCTCAGTGCGGGTTTGCGATTTCAGACTTAAAGTCCAGGTTTCCTCAAGATTTTTTTTTTCACACAGATTGAGCTAGCCCCAAAGTAAGTTCGAGACTTGTGTTATGGGATACTAACTCAACGATACTATATTTATATTAGATACATATATAGATAAACATCCAAGACCCAGGCCAATCAGGAAAATCGTTTATCTTTATCTTTTATTAATTTATAAACCAGCGCTTGACCGCAATCCCGCCTGTTGGTAAGCAGTGACGCAATCGTTGATGGAAAAGCGCACTAGTTTATTAAGAGCCTATTCACTCTAGCCTTGAAGACACTCAAATTGTAGTTCGACGGAAACACCGCCGCTGGCAGATTGTTCCAGGCCCTCGATGGAAAAGATCGTTTTCCATCCTGACCTGGCCGGGGATCGAACCAGGCAGGCATGTTGACCGCTACGCCACCTTTTTTAATCAGTCATTGTTGTCACAGAGAGGTGGGCACAGGCCTCCTCTGGGCTGGCCCAGTACGGGCTGGTAGATGTAACATGTCTTCGAAGTTTTTGGCTCTAGGACATACCGGTTCCGTCACGATGTTTTCCTTCGCCGTTATGAAAGAAGCGGTGATGAAAAAATTTACACTAAGTAAAGCGCGGGAAACTGCGGGAGGCCCAGGACTGGTCCTCGTAGAGTTCCTTGGGGGAGGCCTATGTCCAGCAGTGGACGTCTTTCGGCTGAAATGATGATGATAAAAGCGCCTGGTGGGGTTCGAACCTATGACCTACATCTTGTAAGTCGTGGCCGACGTGCTAGTTCACCTCTTCATTCGTACTTAATGAACTCTTATTATTCTCATCACCATGACAACCCTTTCATAGAGAACCCTTGACCACCCCATACATTACCCAACTTTTAATATTAAATTACAAACAAGTATTTCTGTGTAATATAATTATTACAATGTTTTGTTCGTGTAATAGGGCGTTTAGAATGTTTATTGAGGTAATAAATATCGTATGCTAATTGCACAGTTTTCTAACACTAATTATTATGTAAAGTGCTGGGGGTTTTAAATTGGAATGTTTAAAGAGACCATTCTAGAGCATGGCTTTTTTATAATTATAAACTAATGCTTAACTGTAATCCCGCATTATGGTAAGCATTGATGTAATCGTTGATGGTAAATCGCGCTAGTATATTAAGAGCCTATTCACTCATAAAATTTTTGATTAGCTTAGGTTTCTTTGCGATTGGGTCCAGGGGCGAGGGACGGGGTAGTTTAACACCTCACTACCCCGTGCAGGAGGTGAGGCCCG
Source organism: Sesamia inferens (assembly GCA_037179545.1). Classification (NCBI taxonomy): domain Eukaryota; kingdom Metazoa; phylum Arthropoda; class Insecta; order Lepidoptera; family Noctuidae; genus Sesamia; species Sesamia inferens. The sequence continues at coordinate 6,145,975 of CM073937.1, read as the reverse complement.
GACAGGCTGGGCCGGCACGAGAGTGTGGGGCCGCGGCAGAATCAAGGACTCCCGCGGCTCCGTGCACACGTGACCGGAGAGAAACCGGGGTGGTTTTTAGTCAGTAGGAGTCTGACAGACCCTGTCGCCCACCCCAGGACGGCGGACATCCATTGAAGATTTTCCACCCCGGAACAAAAAAAAAAGTTTCTTTACAATGTTTTCTTTTATTGTAAGTCCAGCTTGTTCACATTTATTATCAAAAATCATTACGTTAGGTACAGACGACAGCACATCCAGCTACTACAATCTGTCAAATTTCTTTATTATTTTTTCAACTTTATCTATAAAGCATTAAAGCTCAAGGTTAATTGGGAACTTTTGACAGGTTCAGGTTAGTTGACCTGCTGTCGTCCGCATATATGTAGGTACAACATCGCTCTTGGAGGAAAAATATGGGAAAGAAAATATATTTATTTAGCACATACTAAACGACACACAATACACCAGATAGCAATAAATAAAAATCAAATAGTTAAAATATATAATCCTTCTTTCTTTGTTATAAATTAATCCTTGCTTTGCCGCATCGTTGGAAATGAGCTATCACCTCGTCACGTTTACAAGATGGCGCTTTGAAAAAAGCCGGCGCCAGACATAGTTCAAATATAATCACTTATTTGAATACTTGTTTGGACACATAGGTATGTAGTTTGGGTATTTGAGTATTTGTTCAAAGCTTTGTTAAAACATTTGTACTTTGCCATTCGTTTTCGGATTCGAGCGCACATCAAAGCGTTCAAAGGTGTCTGTGTTCAAATGTTTGCGTAGTCAGCTACACTCGCACAAATATTTCTACAGAGATTTGTACAAATATTTGTCTGGGTCTGGCGCCGGCTTAAAACATACTAAATCTTTGAACACTTTTAAAACTATGATAAAAAGCACTTCCTCTCTCTTTAAACGTTATCAGTATTTTTTATTTCTCTTGGTTTAGGTTTATTAATAGATGTATGTAGTTTTTAAAATTAGTTATTAATTAGCTTCGCAAGGATGCGCGGCTTCGATTTGTATGCATGAATATGAATATTTGGACTGGTCTGGTACCTCGGAAAGCACGTTAAGCCTTTGGTCTCGGTTGCCATACGAACATCTAATAGCAGTCGTTACGAGTTGTTGGAGCCCTCAATAGGCCAACAATTGGTCTAACTGCAATGCTTCGATATCGCCTTCGGGTTGTACAGGTCAGACGCCAGTCGCTTCTTGGAAAATATCGAAGTTGAGCCAAAATCAGCACTTAGACTGGTAAAGCGGACCCCAGACTCCAAAACTGAAAAGCTTCGGATACGACTGGGATTTACGCTAAGATGAAGTTGTGTATAAAACCAAATACTCCTACAGCAGATTGTCTATAAATTGATGAAGCTCGATTTGAGTCTCGCTTTAGGTGAGTACTGCCGATAGATTCTGTAAAAATATCACCGTCAAAAGTTAGGTGATATGGGAAGGTTCGATGGTTGCAGAATCGCACAGCTGCTTCGTTTACTTTAAAAGTAGGTACTTCAATATTTTAATCATAGGATTTTTGTCGCTCACAATGGGCCTCATACGAAGGCTCAAAATCACACAAAGGGCGATGGAAAGAGCTATGCTCGGAGTTTCTCCGCGCGATCGAATCAGAAATGAAAAGATCCGCAGAAGACTAAAGTCACCGATATAGCTCTTCGGTTCGCTATAATTAAGCCGCAGTGGGCAGGGCACATTGCTCGTAGAACCGATGGCCGATGGGGCAGTAAGGTTCTGGAGTGGAGGCCACTTGTAGCAGCTTAGGAAGGCAACAATCGTAGAATTGGGAGGACCCGGTGCCCCGGAAAGGCAAATGATGAACGCAGAGGTGGTTTTTTAGCCATTAAGATTTCGGCACACTTCGCCGCGTCCCCAGGCAGAGGATAGTCCATGAGGATTTTTCCACCTTCGAGAAAAAAGGGAGCCCCCATCAAGGCGGACCGATGACCTGGAAGTCGCGGGAAGCCGATGGTTGCGGGTAGCACAAGACCGGTCATATTAGAAAGCCTTAGGGGAGGCCTTTGTCCAGCAGTGAACATATAAAGGCTGAAAAAGGAGTGTTGGTGTGTAGCTGGCTGTATCGGTGGAGAAAATTGATGCAACGTGTAAATAGTAAATTTAATTTCTAATTTTAAGTTATTATATCGATAAGACCAGACAAAGCCTTGCCGCCAAGCGATTTGTCGTGTTCCGGCATGATGTCTGGTGAAGCCGTTCGGAGGATGGGTCTGAGCAGTTGTGTTGCCATGTGTGCCGGATACGATGCGCCTAATGTTGTGTTGGGAGTTTGGTCGTGGAGGGTCTTCAGATCAATCTCCCTTTGGCGCAGCATCGTTGGTCGTGTTGTTGGGTTTAACATTGCATCACCTCGCTCAACTGCCGTCTTCCTTCCTATTCGCTCAGTTTTTCTGAGTGAATAGGCTCTTAATAAACTAGCGCGCTTTACCATCAACGATCGCATCACTGCTTACCATCGGGCGGGAATGCGGTCAAGTCCTAGTTTATAATTATTAAAAAAAAAAAAAAAAGATGAACACCTTATATTGGAGGGAAATTAATCATAAGGTGTGGCTTGTGTAATGGCTTACTTGATTGCTGGTTTTAACCGTAACTTGGTTGACGATCGGCAGACACTTCACTGTGGAACATTCATTTTACCTCACAACGCAAAGTAACGCGTAATTTATTGTTATCTTCGAATATTCGGCTAGTAGTTCACTTTTAATTATAAGTTTTTAAGCGGTGGCACACGGGCGTGTTCGTTAAGCATTTTTTGCGGAAGTTAATGTCCATAGTTCATCAACTATTAAAAACCAAATCTCTGTTACTTCAACTTACAAAAAAAAAAAAAAAAAAAGGAAGCAATACAATTTTACCCTAAGTTCAAACTTTATGTGTGATTATTTGAAAAGTAATTCAATGAAGGTACTCTGTAAAAAAACGAACTATTTCTTTTTTCTTGTGGCTTATGTTTACCTTCATTTTAAACCTAAATTAAATTGTGTATTAATAACCTAATTATTTGTAGCGCACATGTTATTTTGCATTTATATTTAATGTACACTAACGTCTATGATACAGGCTCGGCCTAGTTTAGACGTTAGGGCTCACTTTGATTGTTTGTAACGTAGTTCCTCTAATATATTCGTAGGTTATAATTTATAAAAAAAATTTTTTCAATAAAACATTTTTATTATTATTATTATTTTATAGTTAATAAAAAAATCACTTGACAAATTCACAGTTGACGTTACACTGATTGTTGAATACACAGCATAACACACATATCACTTATAGTCGTCTCTTTCCTTACGGTATAGGGACGGAGTAGGAGAGATAAGGAGGAGTGTACAGGACAGAATGCTACATCATAAATATTGCCGGGTAAAAAAATATAATGGCTTGGAAGTTGGAATGCACTAAACAGATAATAAAACATTGCATACTTTCTTATAAAACTACAATATTTTACTAATAAATAAACACGAAGCACCTGATTTAATTATTCAGCTTTCCATAATAAGTATGCCTACAAAATATCGTACCATATTCGATTACAGTAGTTCGTTGTACAGGAAGGTTTCACTCAATATCCTGTCTTCATTAATTTTTCCTTACACCGGAAATGGAGCCAAATGCCTCCCTGCACTGTAGACAGAAAAAAGAGATGTGCATTTAAAGTGAATGCTTCGTATTTTGTGAGAGACTTTTTTTGTTGGAATGGGATATCATCAAATGACCTCTCCGGCTGTGAGCGAAGCGGAAGGGTGTGTCAGACTTTTACTGACTAAAACCCACCCGTGTTTCTTCACTTGCATTTGCGCCAGGGCCACGATTTCTTTTTTAAGTGACCCCGTCACGATGTGCATCTTTGAGCCGCGCGTGAAACACAACGCGCCGTCGCTCCGGTCTGGTCCTTACTATGCGGCGAGCTACCCATCGCTCGCCGCCGCCCGCAAGCCCACGCCTTTGGTGGCCGGGAGTTCGATGTTATCTCCCGACTTGGGCGTCTCCTGCGGCAGCTAGAGGCGTGAGGGCGCTGAGATTCTCGCCCCTTCAGACGCTCTGCCTCTTCCTTTGCCAGCATTACTTCTTCGCAGAAGGAGGTGACGGCCTGCCATGCACTCTCGCTCCGGACTATGGCCTGGACCAGGGTCGGACGCGAGAGATCGCCGCCGATCGCCGCCATGAGATCAAGGCGGTGCTCTACCCAAGCCGGGCCGACCTCAGGCGTCAGCGTAACAAACTACGCTGAAGTCGATAACTCCCCGCGCAACAACAGTCGTACCCGATGTTCCACAGATGCGGCCCCAAGACCGATCCCTGTGGAACACCGCACGACGTCTCACGACGGTGAGAGAAATGACTTAGTAATTACGTAATGTTACCTCGGAAAGTAATGTTTACTTATTTATTTGAACTTTTTGCGCAAAAATGGTCCAAAAACGGACTTAATGCCAAAAGTAATCTCTACCAGTCAACCAATGGTGGTGAAAAGATAATATCGCAGGTGCTTAGGTTGAAAGAAACAATGATTAATTTAAAAAAAGCCATCATATCTAATTAATCAATTGCATAAATAGGTTATATACATGTATAGAACGACCCCAACATAAGAAAAGGCTAGCCAGATCATGAAGACACATGCATACGTATTTATGAATATAAATTAGGATTTTTGGATTTTCCAAGGACAAGCACAATGAACCGGCGACATCTTTAGCAGAGTTCATTCACCCTAATCTCTTAATAAACTAGCGTGCTTTACCATCAACGATTGCATTACTGCTTACCATCAGGCAATATTGTGGTTAAGCACTAGTTTATAATTATTAAAAAAATAATAAGAATAATTAATATTTTTTAAATTATTCTTCACATATTAAATCACACGTTCTGGTTGTATTTTTTTCTGGATGCAGTACTTAGGTATATAATACACCGCATATTTTACAGTCATATTGTAAACATCATTATCATCAACCTTTTTATCGTCCCACTGCTGGGCACAGGTCTCCTCTCATACAGAGAAGGATTGAGCGTAATCACCACGCTTGCTCAATGCGGGTTGGCAATTTTAGATTTAAAGTCCAGGTTTCCTCAAGATGTTGATTGTAATATGTCAACCTAAAAAGTATTTTCAGCCGTTCTATAAAATAATTAAGAACAAAAAAATCAGCAATGTCTTCCCAATTTTCGGTATCAAAATCTATTTTTCTGCTAAAATAAACTCCAAAAACAAATACACAAAAGAGAGAGAAGCACAAAAACCCTTCATACTCCATATACCTACAGGCTACATTCCCTACATTGTATTTCCCGTATAACTCCCTAAAGTTTACGGCATCCAGCACATAACTGAGCGCTGCCCCACTCCGTAGCTGAGTTAATGTCAGCAATATGTTTTTATACCCTCCGAATGGACTTGTTTTGGTGTTCCCACCCCACTCGACAATTGTCAGCGAGCTCATGGCTGCCATAATCCTGTGTTCGACAAAGTTTTTCTTTGGCATCTCTGTGACTTTTGCAAGTTTGGGGTTGATAATAATACAACACACATGTAAGTATACATGTGAAGTCTACGTATTTTTGTACAAAACTTTAGGTTTGTTTAGCAAGATGTCATTATTAAGTAGAAGGGGAGAATACCAGGGTATATATGCGAGTTAGTCCTTCATATTCCGGTATACAACGTTGTTTTTTGGTTACGCGAAACCCAAAACACGTGTCCAGTATTTTCAAGTAAATAATCTTTTTTTTTTATATATAAATTATAAACCAGTGCTTGACCGCAATCCCGCCTGATGATAAGCAGTAATGCGATCGTTGATGGTAAAACGCGCTAGTTTAATAAAAGCCTATTCACTCTAGCCTTGAAGACACTCAAATTGTAGTCCGACGGAAACACCGCCGCCGGTAGATTGTTCCAGTCCCTCGATGTACGCGGTAAAAAGGAAGAAGCAAAACGCATCGTCCGGATCGTAGAGGTGTTAACAACATAAGGGTGGAAACTCGCCGTACGACGGGTCGTCCGATGGTGGAACGGGGATGGGGGAATTAAATCATGCAATTCCCTTGCACACTCACCAGAATGCATCCTATAGAAGACCGAAAGGCTGGCTACTCTACGCCTGTGCTCCAGGCTTTGGAGACCGTTTCGAGTTAAGTCTGGGTCGCCAATTAGCCTCTTCGCACGCCTCTCCACTGAATCCAAAGTGGCAAGGTGACATTTCGCAGCACCAGCCCAAATGTGGCTGCAGTACTCCACACACGAGCGGACCTGTGCGTTGTACTGTTACAACAAAAATATGGTCGGCGCACCGCTCGCCCCCTTACAACCGCAGCGGTGCGGCGCGGGGGGCGTGTCTCACTGTGCGTCTAGTACTATGATCTACCGTCAGCTGCATTGCGCGCTCGGTAACACTGCAATAATTTCTAAAGTATTTGGAGAAAAAATAAACATGGTGTAAAAATGATTGGAATCGATTCAGTAGCTAATTCTGAATAAACTATATTCAGGTTTCGTATAAAGGCAAAATAGCGTACAAGCGAACTCGTTTATCATACTGACTCACTAAACTAAGTAAGAGTGAAAACCGGTTACGTGTTCATGAATAAAAATAAAAACAGAGAAAGAACTGAAAATTTAAAAGCGATACAAATAAATAATAATGTAAAATACGACTTAAAAGTCTCGTATTCAAACATGAAAATGTACATAATTTTTTTTTTTTTTTACTTTTTAAATTATGTAAATATTAGCCACTAAATTAATATGATTAAATAAAAAATAAACATTATAATTTAACATGAAAACGTATAAACATGCTGGCAATCATTTTGAAAATATTTTCTTATTCATTGATTTCTGTTTGAAAAAAAAATCAGGTCTTCATTATAAATAACGCAATGAATATGTTGAACTGTCAAAATAAAAGTACTTGATACTGTTAGTTTATTAGGTACTCTGTAATCCCTAGGACTCCAAAGCCTAGAGCACAGGCGTAGAGTAGCCAGCCTTTCGGTGTTCTATAGGATACATTTTGGTGAGTGTGCGAGGGAATTGCACGATTTAATTCCCCCATCTCCGTTCCACCATCGGACGACCCGTCGTACGGCGAGTTTCCACCCTTATGTTGTTAACACCTCTACGATCCGGACGAAGCGTTTCGCCTCCTCCTTTATACCGCGTACATCGAAGGACTGGAACAATCTACCGGCGGCGGTGTTTCCGTCGGGCTACAATTTGAGTGTCTTCAAGCCTATAGTGAATAGGCTCTTAATAAACTAGTGCGCTTTACCATCAACGATTGCGTCACTGCTTACCATCAGGCGGGATTGCAGTCAAGCGCTGGTTTATATTTTAATAAAAAAAAAAAAAAATAAAGTTAAACTCAACCAATTATTACATTTTTTTTTCATAATTATAAACTAGTGCTTGACCACAATCCCGCCTGATGGTAAGCAGTGATGCAATCGTGGACGGTAAAGCGCGCTAGTTTATTAAGAGCCCATTAATACCGATCAAAAACTGAGTGAATAGGAAGGAAGACGGCAGTTGAGCTATGTTATGCAATATTAAACCTAACAACATGACCAATGATGCTGCGCCACAGGGAGATTAATCTGGAGACCTTCAACGACCAAACTCCCCCACACAGCAACATTATTTTGGCGCATCGTACCGGGCACATATCGCAACACAACTGCTCAGACCCGTCCTCCGTACGGCTTCACCAGACATCATGCCGGAACACGACGAATCGCTTGGCGGCAAGATTATGTCTGGTGGGTGGTAACTTCGGCCGGCAACTAATAGTTAAATTTTTGTAAAATGTAGGTAAATGTTTTTCAATAAAATTGTTTTGTTTTTAGATAATAATTATAATTTATATTATAAACTAGTGCTTTCCCGCAATCCCGCCTAAAAATACTAACTCGGGATCAAAGGTTGACTCTAAACCCTAAACCAGATAAGAAGAAAAACCTAATTAAAGATATATTATATATCTTTAATTAGGTTCCTTATCCTTATTCAATAAAAATAGACGTCGATGATAAAATGGAAGCAGCGGTAGGTACCTAAGAGTTGAAATGTAATCCGCTTATAACTTTCCATTCGATTCATCTATCTTAATATAATAGAGTTAACAGAAACTCCAGGAACATAAAGTAATTCTACCTCATTGAACGTTATAACTGTCGAAGTGCAAACCCGAACTGAATTCAATTCCCCACTATCTACTATCGGACGATAGACCAAGTCAAATAAATCCGATCTAACTACCAAGTTGAGTTTCCTATTTCAAGATAAGTTTAAAATATTCACTGGGAATTGAATCGTTTAGACGTATCACTTTACTCAGGTACCTAGCATTATTCTGGTTAAGGTAGCAATATTCTACGTTCAGGAACCTACTGCTACTTGGGGATCAAAACTTCATTCTAGATTAGGAAAAAACATTGAATACGCGTGAGCATGACCGACCCGTGATCGTTTTTAGGATTCCGTACCTAAAAGTAAAACGGTACCCTATTCATGAGACTTCGCTGTCCGTCTGTCCGTCCATCTGTCGCCAGGCTGTATCTCATGAACCATAATAACTAGACAGTTTAAATTTTCAGAGATTATGTATTTCAGTTGTCGCTATAACAGCAAATAAAAAAACAATATTTAAGGGCGGCTCCCATACAACAAACGTGATTTTTTTTGGCGACTTTTGCTCCATATTAATAACGGAAATAGATAGACCCTTGAAATGTTTACAAAATATTTGGTTATTCATTTTTAATTTTACACAACCTATCTACACTCCTACACTCCTACCTCAAACAACAAACGTGATTTTTTGCCATTTTTATAGATACGGAACCCGGATATGTGTTTTGTGTATTCTGTGTCTTTAATTAATCTATTTAAAGCACAGCCACATCACATATATTAAACTTATGCTAGAATAATCTTAATATCTAAAGGAGTATTGTACGGCCGTAGGTATGTATAGGTCATCGGAGCTATTCATTTGACCTAATGCTTCTAAGGTCGAGCTATACATACGACCTAATGTTTCTAAGGTCAAGATATCTTGCTGCCTTGAAAATATGTTATGGTAAACTAGAACTAATACAAACAAGACAGACTAAAGTGAAAAACAATTATTAAGAGCAAAAGCGCAAGGCTAACTTAAACCTTTAGAATATCTTGTAAATACGATTTCTGTGATTAATTGAGATGTTAGGGTTTATTTTATTGTGTTTGTGATCGCTGTTAAGCGAGAACAATAAAAATGTACGTAAAACAATTCATTTTTGCTACATCTGAGCCTAGTGTTGGAGACAAAGGCGTCAACCCTGTTGACGCTTCAGTTTCTACGAATTCCTATGACCATGGTACCTTCGTTATACAACGTGTAGCATAAAGGGTATATACATACCAAGGGCATGGCATCTTTACATGATATCAAATGATATCGGAAGGTTTTCGACTCAAAATAAAATACTCAAAAAATTTATACTAAATTTTCGGTTCCCTGTGTTTCTTAAATTCAAAATCATAACAAACGTGCACCACACCACATACGTTAATAACTACTCGTTACACGTCACATTACTTGGCAAAATCACGATAAATGTCTTCAAAAATTCTGTGCGCCTAGTATGGTAGTAGCCTAACACAGGCGGTGTTTTTTCTCGTAACTTCCTAACATAAAGAGATAGGATTAAAAATAAAAAACCCTTCCAATATCTATTGATATCATGTACCTAAAGATGTTATGCCCTTGGTATGTATATACCCTTTATGTTACACGTTGTATAGAATATTTTAATGATTTAAGTTTTCATTACTTTCGTTCAGTTCCACAAGTACTATTTTCTTTTTTGTCTTTATAAACTAGTGCTTAATTGTGAACCCGCCGGATGGTCAGCAGTGATGCAATCGTTGATGCTATAATAATTATACTTAAAGTGTCTTCAAGGCTACAGTAAAATATTCACTCCAGCCTTGAAGATGCCATATAGACACTTAAAATATAATTATTATAGCATTTCGATGTCTTGCTTCACCACGATAATGTAGAATATATTATCTTCTGCTGCCTCTCAGTGATGGCATAGTTTAGATAGACAAATCGATCAATTGAGCCATCGTAGATAAAAAATACTTTTATTTTATCTGTAAGAGACGGAATATCTAATATAAATGACGGTAAAAGGTGGCATTAGAAGGCTTCCCATAAGATAGACGGACGACCTGGTGAAGGCCGCAGGAACCCGCATACTGCAAGCAGAAGAGCAGTTAACACAATGCTATAATAAAAACACATCATAACAAGATAGATTAAAGCTTTAGAAGTGGTTCTAATCCCCTTAGGATATCAAGTTTACAAAACTTTAAAAAAGCAAAACAGTTATAGGATATAATGACTGCATCAGATACTCTTTGCTCCACTACAGGTCAATAGCGCTAAGCCATTCAAATTCATATTTTTACGACATACTCCACTCTGAAACAGAAATAATAAGATACCTATCGTAAGCTCCCTTGCAACTCATAAAATAGATCCATGAAAGTGGGTTAAGTAGTATGCGCTGGCAACATCTTAAAACGGAATATACGCTAAATATTACATCGATCAGCAGAGTAATTGCGTAACACATAAGTACCAATGGGTTTCATTTTGACAGTTCAGCAACATACATTGCGATATTTGCGTTGTTGAGCAGACACATTTTCGAACACATGGAGCAGTGAATTAGCAATATGCTTCGAAATTATTCCAACTGATAGTAATAGTCACTTACAAAATCAGGGTGCCGGTATTATTTTTGTTACTGGCAATACTTTGATTTTGTTGGTATGGTCAGTAACAAAAATCATCGGATGAAAGGAAAATAAAAAAGTTAGATAGAATAATTTTTGAATTGATTTAACATTAGCTATGCCCCGGTGGGTTCACCCGTACATGCGTCGATCCAGAACATTCTGACCTACGGTGCACAAAATTGCTTACTGAACAACAGTAGTCCAAACTCAAGATTGCCTACGGGCAATGGAGCGCAGCATCAGATCGTGATAGAAATACCACGCTGCGCTCTATAAATCAAGTAACAGATTTTAGCGAAAAAACAGGCACATTGAAGCGGCCCGGACAAGTCGCACTAATGCACCCCGAGAGATGGGCAAAGAATACCTTTCTTTCTTTTTTGTTCTGGATAGGAAATCATCAAAAGACCTCTCCCACTCTGGTCTGAGCAAAAGCTGAGTGTCAGACTTTTACTGACTAAAACCCAGCCGTGTTTTTTCACTTGCCTGTACCCTAGGGCCACGGATTCTGTTTAACCACCCCGCAACCCTGACCCAGGAGGCATCGGTCTTCCTGAACCCCGTTAAGATGTACTGAGATCTCTTTGAGGCACGCGTGAAACACAACGCGCCGTCGACCAGGGCCTGGTCTTAACCTAAGATACAGCCAGAATTGTTTGTTTTAGTTATTTTCATAGTCTTATGAGTTATGGGATTCTTCTCTGGGGAACTTGTGCGGACATCAATACCATCTTTGTTTTACAGAAAAGGGCATTTCGAGCCATTTACAACCTTGGTCCTAGAGATTCGCTTAGAGAAAAATTCAAAGAGGTGAACATTCTGACTGTAGCTTCACAATATACAATATCTAAAGAAAACCCTGTCCGACCCATAAGGATAATAAAGGTTAGGTAAACACTTGACCAAGTATAATATAAAATTTTACGTAACCATCATAGAAACAATACTAATGAATTTTTAAATAATCTTTTTTTCCCGCGAATTAATTCCAACTTCCCCGAAATTTGGTAATTTTTGAAAAAGTGACAACATTATTACAACGGTATTATTATGAGCAAATAGCGATGCGATAACGTGCCGCGTGCCCTGCCCCCCGCCGCCCGCGGAAGGGTTCGTTACCGCAAATGTATTAAGCTACCTCTTTTTGGAAAATAATATTTATTTTTTTAGGGGGATCTTTTTTTAAGTTTAGGCCGGCTTTGTATCCATTAGTAGAATCAGTTATCGATACCTAACAATACCATCACGGATCGGACAGGGTTTTCTTATATCTTACATATTGTATATTTGAAAATCTTATGTATGTACATAAAAATATATCGAATTTTAGGAAAGTAAGCGATGATCATAATATAAATACCAGGAACAAACACAATCTTGCTGTACATCACACTCGTCTCCACAGAGTAGGCAACTCGTTCATGGGTCAATGTATACACTTTTACAACAAGCTTCCCATGGACATTCGAAACTTACCCATTAAACGATTTAAAAGCTATACAAGCTTTCCCCCGATGCATGTTTAGACAAAAACCTGTGGAGACATGATTTGAGATTCTTCTGTATATATCTCATCAGCATCATCATCAACAACCTTTTTATCATCCCACTGCTGGGCACTGGTCTCCTCTCATACAGAGAAGGATTGAGCGTAATCACCACGCTTGCTCAGTGCGGGTTGGCGATTTCAGTCTTATAAAGTCCAGGTTTCCTCAAGATATTTTCCTTCACCTTCAGTCATTGGTGTCGAAGATATACTTAGAAAGTCATATTTTTTTTTTTTTTTTTTTATTAAAGTATAAACCAGCGCTTGACCGCAATCCTGCCTGATGGTAAGCAGTGACGCAATCGTTGATGGTAAAGCGCACTAGTTTATTAAGAGCCTATTCACTCTAGCCTTGAAGACACTTTAGAACACTACACTACTACTACTACTACATTGGTACTTGCCTGACCTGGAATCGAACCCGCGCACTCATACTTGAGAGGCGGGTGTTTTAACCACTAGGCCACCACGACTTTTTGTATATATCTACCACAACAAAAATTATAATTAGCTCTTAAATATCCTATACTAAAAATCTACAATAATTACATTATCGACCGAAAAGGCTTCGAAACAAGCCCCAATATCTCCAAAGTTTTACATAATTTAGGAATAAAATTTACACTAAAATATTTATCAATATTTGCTTAACCTGTGGTATTCATTATTTTTAGTTTTTAATTCGTAAGTTCTACTCACTTTAAGTTCGTAAGTTTAAATACATTGTCATGCACTGCATCTAGTGACTCGGAGGCTATTATGATATTACCTATATTCACAATTATATTCGTATAGTGAAAATGCTATACTGACTGATTTATTTTGTAATCTGTGTCTATGTGTTCAGAGAAATAAGTTGATATTAATACTTTATATTTATTTTAGATTGAAAAAACGAGCTAATCCGTAGAATGTAGTTGTTTCAACATCATGTAATCTAGTTGGAGCGATTCACTTGGTAAGAAACTAATGAGTGCCATTTTTAATCGTCTTCAATAAAGAGGAGTTCTGTGTTCGGTTGGAAGTTAGTTTTTTTTTCTCTGTAAGTATATATGCATCCAATTAGTGTGGACGTGGTGGTAAAAAGGCATTCAAATCGGTCCTTATTTTTCTTTTTATTGTCTTTAATTTTAATGTCAATAACATAATAACGTGTTTTAACATTACTTTTATTTTCCATTTTGTAGTAGTTAGTATATCAACATTTCTTTTATTTTATAGGAAAAGGAACCTTAATGAAAGACTGGTCAATGAAAGACTCATCGATGAAAAGACCATATTTTGGATAATTATGTTCTCTTGAATGGCAAGTTGCTCATTGGCTTTTTCCTCATTTTCTTTGCCATATTTTATTGACGCTACATGGTCCAAGGAATACCCATATAAAATAAATTTAATGACTGGTGCCGAATTCGAATTTGGGCGTCGTTAACAATTTTTTGCAAAATTGGGAGCAGTTAAAATATATTTTCTCAACGGAGTAAGAATCTTTTAGGGAAAAATTAATGCGCCTCCCACCTGTATATAGTCTTTGCTATTATGCTATCGAACTGCTGTGCACAGTTCGTGGTAAAATCGTAGACTTCGAGAATGATAAATATTTCGTTGCAGTTTTAACAACAATATTTTTGCTAGGAGTGTTTGGTTTGTTTCTTTTTTTCTCTCTTCAGTGCAGTAGTGCAAGTCACATTCACTGTGGTCTCCAACGATGTATTTGCCGCTGTTTAGAATATCCCTCTAATCTTTTATATTTTTTTCTGATTCGATTAAATTTTGTGTTCGCTAGTGCCGTACTGAAGATCTTACTGCTGTTCTTAGCCGAATCAATCGTTCAGGTGTCAAAAATTTACGCGCTGACAAAGGAATAGGTGTATCAGTTTTAAGAAATGTTTTTTTTCGTTGTAATTGCGCAGGAGATGCGCAATTACACGAAATTGCGCGAAATATTGTCTGCTTACTAATATATTTTTATATGTGCTGGCATTACTATCACCAATTAATATATTATAAACTAATTTCCGAGTTTCTACGGATCACTTAAATCCCTCTACCAGTATTGTTGGTTCCATGCTAGAAGATGAACCGACGTGATTTTTAAGCATTTGTAAGCAGCAGGTTGTTGTTCCTTTTTATTTGCGCGGGCAGAAATGCCACAATACTTATTTCGGACACCAATGTAGAGAGCTTTTCCTGAGTGATGTCCTATAGTAGCTGCAACATCAGAAAATGCACTATATGTATTTATTTTTATATGAGCGTTTACTCCAGCAACAGTCTGCTTTCACTGATAGGTATCGTCGGGATGTCATGAGTGTCCCCTCATAATCGAGCAGTATCTGTTTCCTCCTGAGCTGTGATAATCATACTTTCTTTAGCGGCATTTTTCCATATGTCACCTACTTTATCATGACATTTACTATAAGTGAAGAATGACAAAACAGGTAAGTCCATCGATGCAACTACTTCATTTAAATTTGTTAGACCTATTTCTGAAATGATGACTCATGATCACGACCCCTTCGTTGACATTTAGTTCATTTGTTTGTGTTTGGTCGTGACTACTCAATTTAAATTTAGAATTACACATATTACATTGAAAGAAGAATTTGGACAGAAATTCTATTTTATTTCCTTTTATTAGTATAAGATTCTTCAATGTACGGACGACAACAGGACAAGCTACCCGAAACTGTCAAAATTGAAAATCTAATAAGGAAATCTGACAGATTGTGGTAGCTTGATGTGCTGTCGACTGTATACCCAAAGCGATCGTCGTGGTTCTCAATTTCAACCAACCGCTCAAAAAGATGTTGAAATTCAATGACTTATATATGCTCATTAATTGGATTCTGTGAAAAAAAAAAATTGAATCGTTAATGTTGTTTTCAATTAGTTTGATTATTCCTACCCATAACATAAAAATATTCAAGTCTATTGCTACTTACCTCTGCAGAAGAACTTGAGCAATATATTATAATAAAATACATTGAAACTTATATTATAAAGTGTGTATCTGACATCGACGCACAAACGAGTACCATGGATCCAGTACATGATTCTGAACCCCCCAGTGGTGGAATTTTTCGTCGGCTTTTTCATGGTTTAAAAAAAAATATGTAGTTTTTTCACTTTAGACCGTTCATAATTGCTACACTTTTACAACCCAATAAGATTTTAAAGTAAAAATTAATTAATTCAATAATTACACAAAAAAGCGCAATGTGAACAATACCTACTAGAAAAACTATCATATCAGCTGATTTAATAGAGTTCACATCAGGGATTACGTCATACCTACAAACCCGCACGGCGGCACGCTTGCAACGTCCAAAGGCCGAGCCGACACTTTTTTTTAAACATTGTTATTTCTGTAACCGTTCATTAACGACATAAATGACTATCATAATTTTATTAGTGGCATGTGGTCCAGCCTTTTCGCAAAGTTTGCGTTACGATGTCAGATACATCCTGTATATAATCTTTGAATTATATATTATAATAAAATATTTTGAATCTTTGACTTATTTTCCTGTTCATTTCAAATAATACTTACCTACGTAACATATACACCCCTAGTTATTAATTGGTACAAAAAAAAAGAATAAGGCGAAATAATTATAACGGCTGAAGATTATTTAGTCCGTCTCACTCAATGCTAGCACTACACTGATCAAGTTGTGTGTTTGTAGATAGCTGCGCACACATCAATAAAGTTACCGTCTTTTACCTTAACTCGAGCGTTCAAATTGAGCATTGAGACTCTGTGGCATTGAGCAAGCGTGGTGATTACGCTTAATCCTTCTCTGTAAGAGAGGAGACCTGTGCCCAGCAGTGGGACGATAAAAAGGTTGATAATGATGACGATGATGATAATGTTAATAGGATATAATATTGGTAAGATCACACCTGTATAAAAAGGTTTGTTTTAATATTTTGTTGCAACTTGCAACGTTACGCCTTGAACTTGTTTCTCCTCTCCACAAATAATATCGATTATGTCCCCAAGACTTGCATATCAAAACCATGAAAAAAAAAAAACGTTCATCCCAATTCATATTTCAACCAAAACAATATCTAGTTCTGCACAAAAAGCTGAAGGCGTACTATGAGCCTTCCATAGCATCTTCAAACTTTTTTAATATCGAAAGAGTTGGAAATCCAACCTCCTTGCCTTCTTGTTTACCTATTCGAATTTTGAACGAAGGCTTTGTTATAAGGACTAGGGGACTAGAAACGTTTCTTTATGTATGAATTTTGAAGTTTCTTAAGGAAATTGAACCATATTGTTCTAGTTTTGTGGTTAAGATTCGGAATTGATAGCGTAGTTTAGGATAGGAACGGGCTTTGAGATAGTTTAGGGTTTAACCATATACAAAAGCAATATTTAGAAAGACTTCTGTATTTTATTTCACTGTGTTACAGTGATGTATCTTTACAAGCATTTTTATTATAAATAAAGACAAATTATTTGTATGTTTGTTTGTTACGCTTTCACGCTTAAACAGCTGAACGTATTTGGTTGAAATTTTGTGTTTGAAATTCATCTCGTGGACCAAAAAAATGTTTTGGTTTATATTCACTTGATATATGTACATATAGACTGTCAGATAGGCGCACTTTAGGTATATGGAAACCGTAATATGGAGAGAAACCGCGAGCACTTTCAAATAATAAAAAAGTTAGTAGTTAATGCATGATGTGTGGTGAAGCCGTACGGAGGACGGGTCTCAGCAGATGTGTTGCGATGTGTGCCGGGTACGATGCGCCTAATGTTGTTGTGTTGGGAGTTTGGTCGTGGAGGGTCTTCAGATCAATCTCCCTTTGGCGCAGCATCGTTGGTCGTGTTATTGGGTTTAACATTGCATCACCTCGCTCAACTGCCGTCTCCCTTCCTATTCACTAAGTTTTTTTAATAACCTAGCGCGCTTTACCATCAACGATTGCATCACTGCTTACCATCAGGCGGGATTGCGGTCAAGCGCTAGTTTATAATTATAGCATACAAATCCATGCAGGAGTAGTATTCATTCGCAAAAACTCTCATTTATATATCTTCATTCTCATTTATAATATTTGTTAGATATTAGCAGAGTACTTGTGATCACTTAGTTTATAAGAAAGTAAGCCTTACACTTTACTTTATTATTTATCTTCTTGCTAAAAATTGCAACACCATATCAAACTAATCAAGTAATTCTATTTTATCGATATCGCTTCTCTTTCCATCGGAATAAGCGAACTCGATTTACTTTTACGTGCAATGAATCGAGTTAATCTGCCCTGACCGATCATACCATCCAGTAATATAAACTTTTCAAACTTTATCTTGCACTTGGCTTAAAAAATTACAGTAAGTAACGTTATTAGGAGTCCCGTGAGAATGTTATTCTAAAGGGTGTATCTGACATCGACGCACAAACTAGTACCATGGATTCAGTACATGATTCTGAACCCCCCAGTGGTGGAATTCTGCGTCGGCTTTTTTCCTGATTAAAAAAAAAATAATATGCAGGTTTTTCCACTTTAGACAGTTCATAATTGGTATACTTTTATAACCCAATAAGATTTTAAAGTAAAAATTAATTAATTCTTTAATTACACAAAAAAGCGCAATGTGAACAATACCTACTAGAAAAACTATCCAATCAGCTGATTTCGAGGAGTTCGCATCAGAGGTCAACGTCATACCTACAAACACGCATGGCGGCACGCTTGCAACGTTCAAAGGCCGAGTAGACACTTTTTTTAAACACTGCTATTTCTGTAACCGCTCATTAACGACATAAATGACTATCGAAAATCGACATAAATGTCGATGATGAATTTCCTTTTGTAACTGGAATATTTATTTATAAGGCATGCCTTCGTACAAAATAAATATTATACATAAGGTTATACTATAGATACCGTACATCAGGTTAACAACATATCATAATTTTGAAATAAACTTAAAACAACAAATATTTTTTTAATCTTTACTTATAAAAATTATACTACCTCACACCTGAATTTCATGAGATAGGCAAATGAGTACCTGCAGTACACTTACATTGTTGCAGTTGTATGTCTTCTTCTTCCGTCTATAGAAGTCCACTGCTGGACAAAGGCGTCCCCCAAGGCTTTCCACGATTCCTTCACTAGGTCATCGGTCCACCTTGTTGGGGGCCTCCCTACGCTGCGTCTTCCAGTACGTGGCCGCTACTCCAGAACCTTACTGCCCCATCGGCCATCGGTTCTATGAGCAATGTGCCCTGCCCACTGCCACTTAAGTTTAGCGACTCAAAGAGCTATGTCGGTGACTTTGGTTCTTCTGCGGATCTCATTTCTGATTCGATCACGCAGAGAAACTCCGAGCATAGCTCTTTCTATCGCCCTTTGTGTGACCTTGAGCCTTCGTATGAGGCCCATTGTGAGCGACCACGTCTCAGTTCCGTGACTTACAAAATATGAGTGTTACAAAATAATAGTGTGTGTTTTATGGCCAATTTTAGGGTTCCCTTTGTAACTGAGATATTTATTTATAAAGCATGCAAACGTAGAAAATAAATATTATACATAAGGTTATATTATAGATAAATAAGGTTAATAACACATCTCTGTTCAGACTAATAATACTATTTAAGCAATAGGATACTAATAATAACACTGTATATTTCCGTTGTATCCTAGATTTTTACGTACTACTTTTATTGTTAATTTATTGCAAAATAAAAATTTATAATAACCACTTTTACGCCTGAAGCACCTGTTCAGGCAAATTATACATCAGTGTTATTTAGAATTAAGAAAATTATTATAAAAATTATGTACAAAGCTGAGAAATAAACAATTTATTATTCTATTTCGAAATGAACTTAAAACAACAAATAATTTTATTATTAGCGGTAACATGAAGGCCCTCGAATGATTTTTTTATTGGTGAAGACCCTTTTTTTTTTTTTTTTTTGTTGGGATGGGAAATCATCAAATGACTTCTCCCGCTCTGGGCGGAGGGGAAGGGTGTGTCAGACTTTTACTGACTAAAACCCACCCGTGTTTCTTCACTTGCCTGTGCGACGGCCAGGGCCGCGGTTTCTTGTTAAACCAACCCGCAACCCTGACCCAGGAGGCATCGGTCTTCGTGGACCCCGTCACGATGTGCTGACATCTCTTTGAGGCGCGCGTGAAACACGACGCGCCGTCGACTCGGGCCTGGTCAGGCCCGCGACTACGGTGGCTGGGAGTTAGGTGTCGTCTCCCGACCAGAGCGTCTACTGCGGCGGCTAGTGGCGTGAGGGCGCTGGGATTCCCGTTGCCTCACGCGCTCCGCCTCCTCCTTTGCCAGCATCACTGCTTCGCAGAAGGAGGTGACGGCCTGCCATGCACTCTCGCTCCAGACCATGGCCTGGACCAGGGTCGGACGCGAGAGATCGCCGCCGATCGCCGCTACAAGGACACGGCGGTGCTCTACCCAAGCCGGGCAGACCTCCACCGTATGCTCCACCGTGTCCTCAGGGCGATCCACACAATGGTGACACCCTGGCGTTTCCTCCCGCCTAATAAGGAACAGGAACCTCCCAAAACAACCGTGTCCGGTAAGGACCTGCGTCAGGCGGAAGGTGAGGGCGCCGTGGCGCCTCTCTAGCCACTCCTCAAAGAGGGGACTTACCGCCGCTATTGTGGCGTGCCCAATTGGTGAAGACCCTTAGGTATAACAATTAATACTTTTTTTTGTGTGAATGGGATATCATCAAATGACCTTTCCCACTCTGGGCGGAGCGGAAGGGCGTTTCAGACTTTTACTGACTCAAACCCATCCGTGTTACTTCACTTGCGTGTACGCCAGAGCCACGGACATTTTGCCAGTTGTGTACACGTCCTTCATAACACGTGCCTATTGCCATCAATCACAACTCCAACATAATTCCTGATGAAAAAACACAAAATCACTTTGCTCGATGCAGGACAAAGTTTTTTAAAAACTCAAACTCAAAGCATTAATTTTACAGGCACTTTTGAATTGCCAAAAGGTCGATCTGTCAAAAAGAAGATCGCTCTTGGTATTCATTAATCATCATTAGTAGTGTACATTATCGGTACAAGGTGCCTTGGAGTCTGATGCTTCAAGTAAAACCCGAAATAAGCCCGTTTAATCCCGAGCCTTATAGAGGGTAAATAAGGTCCAGGTAACGAACCATAGCGCAATCTAAATTGATCCCAACGCCATCTATTGAGCTAGCTGGTATGTTTTAAACGACATTAATTGTGTTTCTGATAAGATATAATTATATGAATATACATTATGCTGATAAGACATTTAATATTACATTGAACATGTAGTTAAATTAAATTATTAGTTAAATTATTGGGTTTCTTCGGCAATGTCTCCTAAGATATACATACATCACAAACTTGCCCAAAAATCCAATGATACAGGTCCACTATCAATCAATCAGGTGGACACTTGGGACAGGGTTAAAAGCCTTGCGATTTAAGGAACCCCTTCCCCACCTAGTTACCCCGCGGGCCCAGAAGATTCACCGAACCGCTAACACCTGCGACCCTTCAAAGTCTACCTACCTATTAGAATGAGGATTAAATTGTATTTGGTATTTTATTTTCCTTCAGATTTGCAATTTGGCATTTAAAAGCACTTTAAAAAAAGTGCCTACTCATCAATTTTATTTAGAATTCTTGATAAAATTGCAAGAGATCGAGCCCTAATTATTTTTTACTCTTTCATTGAAATAAATTATGCTGTTGAAGGTACTGATTCCCGCTCTTTTGGACCAATGGAAATCAAATTTATTAACTTTTCTAACTTAAAACCTGTAGACATTTAGGCAGTTTTTTTTTAGTAATATCCATAATTTCATAAACTTCAAGTAGCCAAAAAATGTTGACGGATCACATGCATACTTTCTTACATATTGCAAAAAATATTTTTTCGGTTCATATAAATAAACCAGATGCACAAGTCATCGGCTCGCACGTACGGACCGTCGCCAATGAGTTTATTTCTGTCCACACAGATCGGGAATCCAAAATAGAAAAGTCCACCGCATCTCTCCGACGCAGTTACACGCACACGGAAACTGTGAATTTTAACAAATTAAAACACCTTTTCCACTAAATCCTTTATATAAATCATAAAAAAATATAACATCAGTGTTTTCGCGTACGTCTATTCGTGATGGCGGTTGTGCGTGGAATGACCGCCATCTTGTTTTTGCTGATAGCATTGTTTGATTACTCGATAGGATGTGACGTTGATGATGTAGCTGTGTACAAAGTGTCGTTGCAAATGCTGTGGAGTGAGGATAAATTCCCCAAGGATTATCCACAGAACCGGCCAAAGGCACAATGGTCACAGGTTTTTGGTAAGTTACCATACCATAAGTAACTTAAAACATTTACGTTTTTTCAAATGAGTCATACGCCAAAACTACCACGACGTGGATCTCAGTAAATGTCAATGACATCGAATCAGCGCCAGGAAGGATAGCTACATGGGCTTGATGCTTAGACAAGATTAGTCCACACTAGCTCAAGACAGAGAGTAAAGAAAAGGAAAGGAGAAAGTGAGGCCTCAGCCAAATAATTTAAAAAAAATGCCTCTTGGATTATAGGTTACAAGCGTGTCAGCTGAACATATGGTCGAGAGTTTTATCACCAAAACATACATAGACTTAGCTTATAAGACTGCTTCAATTTATAAAACTGTATATGTGTGAATCAGTATCAATAAATATACAACGTGTAACATAAAGGGTATATACATACCATGGGCATGGCATCTTTACATGATATCAAATGATATCGGAAGGTTTTCAACTCAAAATAAAATACTCAGAAAAATTTATACTAAATTTTCGGTTCCGTGTGTTTCTTAAATTCGAATAATAACAATATATAATAGCACCAAACTACATACGTTAATAACTACTCGTTACACGTCACATTACTTGGCAAAATCACGATAAATGTCTTCCAAAATTCTGTGCGCCTAGTATGGTAGTAGCTTATCACAGGCGTTGTTTTTTCTCGTAACTTCCTAACATAAAGAGATAGGATTAAAAAACCCTTCCAATATCGATTGATATCATGTAAAGATGCCATGCCCTTGGTATGTATATACCCTTTATGTTACACGTTGTATAGCATATAGTAGTAATCTAGAGAGATGGTTTTGCCATTAAAAAAAGGGGTAAAAAAGTTGCGCAACATTAAGCAACATGTTTTGATCTTTTAGGAAACATGCAACATGTTTTGATCTTTTAGGAAACATGTGGCAACATGGAATGTTGCGATGTTACAGACTGTTCGCATTATTTTCTTGACTGTGGTTTCTTCATGTGTCTTTATCTTGAACTAGTTATGATTCGCGAATTAACCCGTATATGTCTCGGTGCCGCATTATCGACATAAAAGTAACTTATATTGTAATCCAAGTCATGCCAAATTTCATCCAAAGCGATAGTGTCGTTAATATTGTAAAAAAAGAACATACAAATATATTTTTTTACAATATTATTTTGAATAGTTTAGACTAATGAATGCCCCTGTTTTGCATGGCTTTTAGGACTTATCAAAACTTGGAAATTTCTTAATTAGGTGCCCATATAATACACTAGCTGCGCCACGCGGTTCCACACGCTTTTTTTTAATATGCTTCGCTCCTACTGGTCGCAGCGTGATGTTATATAACCTAAAGCTGGATTAATTCCATCCTGGATTAAGGGGCTATCCAACGCAAAAATAATTTCAAATCGGACCAGTAGTTCCTGAGATTAGCGCGTTCAAACAAACAAACAAACAAACTCTTCAGCTTTATATATTAGTATAGATAAGATTCCTATGTAATACTTAGATTAATGGCAAGCCTTCGGGAATGAAACCGAATCAAAATGTATTGCGTCGTTTATAAGAACAACACGGCAGATACGAAAAGATACTTTAATTTATAATATGTATAGATAGATATACAATATCTAACAGACAACCCATTGCTACCCTGAAGCGCTAAAGATATAAATTCAGTATACATAGCTTCAACTCAAAACAAAATACCCGGAGAATTGATAAGAAATTTTGAGTTTCATATACATAATAGGGATGTATCCAAGGTATGAATATCAAAAAAAAAAAATAGCCCGACTTATAGATAATAAAAAAAAAAAATTAAGACCCATATTTTGTATTTTGTCATAATTACCAAAAACTACTGAGATATAGCGTATTAAAGTTACGGAGTGGGGGCTAATTACGTCACGCCGTGGTATACTTTGTACCACGGCGTGAAGTCATGCGACATTTCATATCAATATATCTTCCTAAATATTTGAATGAAAGAAAAAATAAAAATACGTGTTCAATTTTGTCGTCCTCCGTGGCGCAGCGGTCAACACGCCTGCCTGCGACGTGGAGGCCCCGGGTTCGATCCCCGGCCAGGTCATGATGGAAAACGATCTTTTCCTGATTGGTCTGGGTCTTGTATGTTTATCTATTTATATATCTATTATAAATATAGTATCGTTGAGTTAGTATCCCATAACACAAGTCTCGAGCTTATTTTGGGGCTAGCTCAATCTGTGTGATTTGTCCATATATATTTATTTATTATTATTATTTATTATTATAAACGGAGAACGGACGAACGGTTCGGAGGACGGGTCTGAGCAGTTGTGTTGCGATGTGTGCCGGGTACAATGCGCCAAATGTTGTTGTATTGGGAGTTTGGTCGTGGAGGGTCTTCAGATCAATCTCCCTTTGGCGCAGCATCGTTGGTCGTGTTGTTGGGTTTAACATTGCATTACCTCGCTCAACTGCCGTCTTCCTTCCTATTCGCTCGGTTTTTCTGAATGAATAGGCTCTTAATAAACTAGCGCGCTTTACCATCAACGATCGCATCACTGCTTACCATCAGGCGGGAATGCGGTCAAGTGCTAGTTTATAATTATTAAAAAAAAATATATATATTTATAAATGTATCTGATGGACATTTAATTGTTTTTTAGGATACAACCCAATTATACATACATACGTAATAATGTTCCCACTGTTGGTACACAGTCCCCTTCTCAGTGAGAGACAGTGGGCCGTAATCTACCACTCTGGCCCAGTGTAAGTTGGTAGATACCACATGTCTTCGTAGTTTTTGGTTCTAGGACATGCCGTTTTTCTCACGATGTTTTCCTTCACCGTTTTGAGAGCAATAGTAATGAAATATAATTTAATAATATTATAACTTTCATATATTATCTTTTCTTTTCTTTCTTCATTCGCGGGTTCGATTCCAGGTCAGGCAAGTACCAATGTAACTTTTCTAAAGTTATACGTACTTTCTAAGTATATCTTGGACACCGTTGACTGAAGGTGAAGGAAAACATCTTGAGGAAACCTGGACTTTATAAGTCTGAAATCGCCAACCCGGATTGAGTAAGCGTGGTGATTACGCTCAATCCTTCTCTGTATGAGAGGAGACCTGTGCCCAGCAGTGGGGCGATAAAAAGGTTGATGACGATAACTTTCATATATGTTACTTAAATTCAAATCACATCAAACGTGCCACCATACTAAATAGGTCGATATCTTTCCACATCACTTACCAACATCACGTGAAACTGATGTATTTATATCAATTTGATAAGTTCGGTACAATATCAATACTCGTACAGCTATACAGGAGCTAAACTTAGTATTCGGGAACACTGTTGGAGCTGCTGAACCTTGGACAAAACTATCTTTGCATTGAGTAGATTCAATTTGTTAGTATTGGTATAATTGCATGGCACATGTGTGAGCACAATGTACTTGCTGTAAAGCATCTACTCGTATTTGTTGGGTTAGTCGTTTTTTGTTGTTGTTTTTTTTTTGTGTGTTTTCCATAATGGACGCTCTTAGCGTACAATATATTTCTGCATCTAATGATGTAATCAAATATTTGTATCAATAGCTTGATAATTTAAAAGAGTGTCCATGGAATTTCTTGCCCGTTCTTCTCCATAGGTACCTACTCTTTGGAATGGGCGACTAGCATCCCCTTACTGACTGGCCTACCTTCTGACAATTCAAAAGTGCCTGTAACTGGTTTATTTGAAATAAAAGCATTTAAAGCACAATTAAAATACAACCTTTGTTCAAAGGCATATTATTCTGTAAACAACTATTTAAATGATAAGAATAGCTGGTCGCTCTGATTATCTCGAGACAATGTTTGTATTTTTCTCCAGAATTAGCTTACTGACGCATTATTCGAGTTCGTATAATTCTTTTTTACAATGCATAAATGTGTGAGCTGTCACGCCCTTTATGCCTGGGGCTTTTATTTGGGTAATAAGTTTCCATTTTTTTTTTTTTTTTTTTTGCTGGTAAATCGCTGGTATTTTGGCGTGGCTAGCTGGCATATGGTAAATGAATTAATTTATTGGTCTGTATATTAATGTGTGATAATTACTAATACATAGTAAACAGACAATTAAGCTGTTGGGGAGTTTGTTCCGCCACTTCTTCCTAGCGAAAGCACTATGATGTGGCAAAGGGCGGGCGTTTTGAGGGACTGTCTTATGTAATATTGACATTTAATAAAATTAAAGAAAAAAAAAAACTTTTTAAAAACAAGCTTTTATTATTTGTTTATAAAATAAACTAAAAAGTTAATAATAAATTAACTCTAAAAAGAAATATAACACTTTGTAACTTGATTGTAACCTTTAACGACAAATAAGCGTCTTTCGTCTAGGACAAAATAATTCCATATTGTACAAATTTATTTAATTTTAACACTAAAACTTTTCACCATACATAATTATTCAATCTCGTGCCCTTCTTTATCATAGTCCCAATTTATAAATAAAAGCGTGTTACATTTAATACAACACAACATTTTCCTCAAGCTATCACAATGTAACACGCTTTTATTTATAAATGGGGACTATGATAAAGAGGGGGGACGAGATTGAATAATTATGTATGGTGAAAAGTTTTAGTGTTAAAATTAAATAAATTTGTACAATATGGAATTATTTTGTCCTAGACGAAAGACGCTTATTTGTCGTTAAAGGTTACAATCAAGTTACAAAGTGTTATATTTCTTTTTAGAGTTAATTTATTATTAACTTTTTAGTTCATTTTATAAACAAATAATAAAAGCTTGTTTTTAAAAAGGTTTTTTTTCTTTAATTTTATTTTTAACTTTTTAGTACCTCTATTTTTAATTCGATAACGGTCCATCCCCCCAGAGGTCCGTTGTAGAGGGATAAGGGCTACAATACAACAGGGTTCGCCCTGGTACCCTGAGGCGCAACGTTAGCGGCATGACATGTTTATACACCCTCATACCATTCAGCCCTCAGCACGTGCTCACCTTGGCATTGGGTCATACATCCAATCAATCATATATAATTAATATGGGACGAAAGCAAGAGACTCGTCAAGACGAATCAAACGAGACCAAACTCTATGGGGTTGCGTCGTTTAATTACGAAGTTCCTGTGGGCCCCTTCCGGCCCCAACATCAGACCCTTTTTACCATATAGTATCAAAGTACTCGTCAAGACTAATCCAATGAGCCCAAACTCGATGGGATTGCGTCGTTTAATTACGGAGTTCCTATGGCCACCTTCCAACTCCAACATCAGACCCTGGTTACCATATAGTATCAAAGTACTCGTCAAGACTAATCCAATGAGCTCAAACTCGATAGGGTTGCATCGTTTAATTACGGACTTCCTATGGCCACCTTCCGGCTCCATCATCAGACCCTGGTTACCATATAGTATCAAAGTACTTGTCAAGACTAATCCAATGAGCTCAAACTCGATAGGGTTGCATCGTTTAATTACGGACTTCCTATGGCCACCTTCCGGCTCCATCATTAGACCCTGGCTACCATATAGTATCAAAGTACTTGTCAAGACGAATCTAATGAGCTCAAACTCGATAGGGTTGCATCATTTAATTACGGAGTTCCTATGGCCACCTTCCAGCTCCATCATCAGATCGGCTCTATGTCACAATAACATTGCATTGTCATCCGATTTATACATGCATTCTAAATTTCAGCTCAATCGGAAACCGGGATGTGGATCAAATTTAAGTTGCAAGATTTGATTACAGAACGACAGACAACGGGACAGGTGAAATTAAATAAAAGACTTTTTAGTTTTCACCTGATAAGTTCTTAAGTCTGTTCATCTCATTCAACGTATCACTATTGCAAGGTCGTTTGCCAGTTAATTTCTTACAGTCCAGCTCTTCAATGAGGAGCCCTTCTAATGATTTCACCCTACTTAAGGCCACATATGCTTGACCAGCGGCAAAGACGTCACATTATTTTTTTTCTAGTTATTCTCAGCAAGCCCTTTCATTTGATACCCATATTGTAGGAACGAATAAAAGAAAGTTATCCGCCATTTTTGGTGTTCCGCCGTATTGGATTAAGAGTGACGTAACATTATTTTTTTCTAGTTATTCTTGGCAAGCCCTTTTATTTGATACCCATATTGTAGGAGTGCATTAAAAATAATTGGTCCGCCATATTGGATACGCCGCCATGTTGGATTTAGAATGACGTCACATTATTTTTTCTAGTTATTCTTGGCAAGCCCTTTTATTTGATACCCATATTGTAGGAGTGCATTAAAAATAATTGGTCCGCCATATTGGATACGCCGCCATGTTGGATTTAGAATGACGCCACATTATTTTTCTAGTTATTCTTGGCAAGCCCTTTTATTTGATACCCATATTGTAGGAGTGCATTAAAAATAATTGGTCCGCCATATTGGATACGCCGCCATGTTGGATTTAGAATGACGTCACATTATTTTTCTAGTTATTCTTGGCAAGCCCTTTTATTTGATACCCATATTGTAGGAGTGCATTAAAAATAATTGGTCCGCCATATTGGATACGCCGCCATGTTGGATTTAGAATGACGTCACATAGTTAATCATGCATTGTCATCCGAACTAAACGTGTATACCAAATTTCAGCTCAATCGGAAACCGGGAAGTGGATCAAATTTAAGTTGCAAGATTTGATTACAGAACGACAGACAACGGGACAGGTGAAAGTAAATAAAAGCTTGTAAAAAAGTGCTGATACTCAGCCTAATTTGAAAAATGACTTTTGATTTTGATTTAAGGTAAAGATAGGACTAAAAACCCCTAAAATATCGTTTGACAGACTCATAAATTCAATTCATAGATCCAAAGATTCATAAATTATAGCATCGAGACCTAAAAAGGTATGTAAAGTCGCAAGCTAACTGGTTAAATTAACCGTATACTGTATAGTCTACTGCCTTTATTTTATTTGGGATGGGAAATCAGCAAATGACCTCTCCCGCTTTCGGCAGAGCGAAAGGGTGTGTCAGACTTTTCCTAACTAAAACCCACCCGTGTTTCTTCACTTACCTATGCGCCAGGGCCACAGTTTCTTTTTAAACCAACCCACAACCCTGACCCAGGAGGCATCGGTCTTACTGGACCGCGTCACGATGTGCTGACATCTCTTTGAGGCGCGCGTGAAACACAACGCGCCGTCAATTCGAGCCTGGTCCTTACCGGGCGGCGAGCTTCCCACTGCTCACCGTCCGCAAACCTGCGCCTACGGTGGCTGGGAGTTCGATGTCGTCTCCCGACCAGGGCGTCCCCTGCGGCGGCTAGTGGCGTGAGGGCGCTGGGATTCCTGCTTCCTCACACGTTCCGCCTCCTTTGCTAGCATCAGTGCTTCGCAGAAGGAGGTGGCGGCCTGCCATGCACTCTCGCTCCTGACCATGGCCTGGATCAGGGTCGGACGCAAGAGATCGCCGCCGATCGCCGTCACATGTCACGGCGGTGCTCTACCCAAGCCGGGTACACCTCTACCATATGCTCCATCGTGTCCTCGGGGTGTTAGTCTACTGCCTGGCCTTTGGAAATAGTGCTTGCTTCGTCTCGCTCTATGGGCTTGCACATAGTTGATCACAGTTCTAACCTATCCCATTTGCCACCCATACTCCGACCACCCATCCACTCATAACCCACAACCCAAAAGCGATATCGAAGCATTGCATTTAGACCAATTGTTACACTTTTGAGGGCTCCAACAACCCGTATCGACTGCCATTAGATGTTCGTATGGCAACCGGGATCAGCGGCTTAACGTGCTTTCCGAGGCATGACCAGACCAGAGTAAATATTATTCATATTCATGGATACAGATATTTGCACTGCGTGGGGATCGAAACCGCACGTCCTTGCGCAGCGGTTGCGTTCGGTACCGCTACGTCTACGCTGTCGCTGGTCACAGTTCCAACCTAAACTATAATTAATTGAATATCATTCAGTGCGTTTGTTGAACGGCCGCATACATAACATTAATTAGGTAAATCCACCAAACAAATAAGATCTAAATCCTGTCATTAGATTAGCCCACTAGAATTGTCTACTGAATACAGTAATTTAATTACTGCTAAGCTACCAAGGGTTTACGCCCCTTGATACAAAACAAATAACAATAAAATAAGTTCATCAGATTAAGCGTTAATGTCTTATTTACAATAAGATTATCTCGGAGGAGGAATAATAATAATGATTATTATTTCTTAAGAGGACTTAGCTATAATTGCTATTATTTCTCCCGCCTTAGATCTTACCCAACTCATTAAAGTATTAACTTATAATAATTCAGATGTCGAATCCGTAGTCAATTAAGATGATGTTGAGAAAATTGTCCCATCAATGTTTCTATGGCTGGCGGAGAACTGCTTAGGATCGAGCTTGTTGGCGTGCCATGAAGGAGGCCTATGTCCAGCAGTGGACGAGTAGAAGCTGATGATCATGATGAACGTTTATACCGTTTACCTTTGATTAAATTTAGTTCCAACTATGAGATAAATGAAGCACTCAAAAGGAAAAAATAATTTTACTTTTGTCATGGCTCTAGAAGTCGGTGTCTCGAGGCTTCTGTTCATGACAAAAGTAAAATTATTTTTTCCTTTTAAGTGCTTTTTTTTAAGTTAGTTCATATTTTTTTATAATTATAAACTAGTGCTTGACTGCGATCCCACCTGATGGTAAGCAGTGACGCAATCGTTGATGGAAAGCACGCTAGTTTATTAAGCCTATTCACTTAAAAAAAACTTAGAGAATAGGAAGGAAGACGGCAGTTGAGCGAGGTGATGCAATGTTAAACCCAACACGAACAACGATGCTGCGCCAGAGAGAAATTGATCTGGAGACCCTCTACGACCAAACTCCCGACACAACAACATTTGGTGCATCGCACCCGGATTTGGGTAGTAGGTAAATACCTACTACCCAAATCTCTGT
The DNA here is from genome assembly GCA_037179545.1 of Sesamia inferens. Classification (NCBI taxonomy): domain Eukaryota; kingdom Metazoa; phylum Arthropoda; class Insecta; order Lepidoptera; family Noctuidae; genus Sesamia; species Sesamia inferens. Next base: position 6,115,263 of record CM073937.1, on the reverse strand, counting down.
GCTTATATATGGGTATATACCTACTACCCAAATCTCTGTGCTTATATATGGGTATGCATACATATGTATGCATACCCTCAACAAAATCTCTGTGCACGCCCCTGACTACAAGTCCGATATAAGTAATTCTTTTTTTGTTGTATTTTGTATTGTTCAACTTAGGGAATACTATAAGTTTCATCAAAATCGATTCAGTAGTTTTTGAGATAGGGATTTTTTCGTATTGATGAGAACTTATTCTAATATTGGTTATGGCTGCCACTATTGTTATGAAGTGAAAAATGTAATTTTAGAATTTCGACTAAGATATTGGTAGGCCAAAATATCGGCTGCCGACAGAAGTTACCACCCACCAGACAAAGTCTTGCCGCCCAGCGAATCGTCGTGTTCCGCTATGATGTCTGGTGAAGCCGTACGGAGGAAGGGTCTGAGCAGTTGTGTTGCGATATGTGCCGGGTGCGATGCACCAAATGTTGTTGTGTCGGGAGTTTGGTCGTAGAGGGTCTCCAGATCAATTTCTCTCTGGCGCAGCATCGTTGTTCGTGTTGGGTTTAACATTGCATCACCTCGCTCAACTGCCGTCTTCCTTCCTATTCTCTAAGTTTTTTTTAAGTGAATAGGCTTAATAAAACTTAAAAAACGTAACTTAGACGTAGTTTCAATTTAACATAGTCGCGTACTTTTTCGCATGTCAACATTGAATTGATGTTTGTGCGTGGCTACAATGAACATGTAAGTATGTGATTGATGATAAGAACAAGTCAAATAAATGATATACCTGGGGTATTAGGTATTTTTTTTGCCCAAATGAATACAATGAAATCATCATCATCATCTCAGGGTTAATACCAGTCGCATCCAAAGCTTTGGAATCTGGGGTCCGCTTTTCCAGTCTAATTGCTGATTTTGGCGAAATTTCGACATTTTCCGTGAAGCGACTGCCGTCTGACCTCCACAACGCGAAGGCAATATCGAAGCATTGCATTTAGACCAATTGTTCGACTTTTGTAGGCTCCAACAACCCGTAACGACTGCCACTAGATGTTCGTATAGCAACCGAAACCAACGGCTTAACGTGCTTTCCGAGGCACGACCAGACCAGTGCAAATATTCATATTCATGCATACAAATACACTGCGCGAAGATCGAACCCGCGCCTCCTTACGCAGCGGCCGCGTTCGCTACCGCTACGCCATGGAGGCTGTCAAAATACAATGAAATTATTTATATGGAGCGCACGTGCCTGCTTGTAGTTTCGGAAATAATAAAAAAAAATATTGAAACGAAATTACAAATTATAACCTACGAATATATTAGAGGAACTACATAAAAACATACATACAATTTTCCCTCTATCTGGCAGAAACTTGTTGCTCCGAAACCTATTTGGCATAAACTTTTTTAAACGAACATTGTTAAGGTATAAAATATACACACATCAAAAGTGTCTAGGGATCAACATATATTTTTGCAATAACTTTTCTCCTGATTGATATTAATTAAAATTTTCTTTAAGGATTCATCAAATAAAGTGTTTTCGTTTGTCACAGTAACGATAAACCAAGTCACCTTTGCATTAATAAAGAAATTTGCCATTTTCCTAATAAAGGGATATTTGACAATTGAACCACTAACACAAAAGTTCCAAAAAAAGACTGAAATAACAGTTTTCTCTAAAATTTTATTGGGTAACTTAAACAATTAATAATCCGTGTTTCTACCGCGAACACTAACAACACAAGAACATCGGTTTGGCATACTCAAAATGAGTTCATCCAAATCACGCTGTGGAATGGCCGCCCATGTTCGTTGCAACAACAAAAAAAGGTCTTCTTGCGACTGGATACCCTCCATATTCGGCAGAGCTCTTCTCTGTAGCATATCCCATGCATGCTCAATCGGGTTCAAGTCTGGCGACTGAGCAGACCAGGGCAGGACATTGATGTTAGCTGCGGCGAGAGTCTGTCTTACAACTCTTGCGGTGTGCGGTCGTGCATTATCATGCATTAACTGAAATAAGGGACCGATTTGCACTTGTAGAGGAACGATGACGTCTGATACAATCGTCTCAGCATAAATTTGAGCGTTGAGGTTGCCTCTGATCCAAATCAACTCAGTTCTTCCGCCGATCCAGATACCCGCCCATACCATGATGGTTCCACCACTATAAGGATGGACTTTCTGGCAGGATTTTAATCGCTGTTGGCGTCCAGGGGTTCTCCAGTGTCGTATACGTCTTGTATCCGGTCTCATACCAAAACGAGACTCATCAGAAAAGCACACGAAACGCCATTGTTCTTCTGCCCAATTTCTGTGTTCAAGAGCCCATTGATATCGAATCCTACGATTGTGCATTGCTATAGGTGGTACCCGTAGCGGTCTTCGGGAATGAAGGTTCACTTCATGCAAGCGGTTTCTGACTGTTTGGTCGCTAATTAAGTTCCCTGAAGAATGATGAAGCCTCACGGCTAACATCATGGCGGTTATTGTTGGAGCTCTTCGAGTTAAGATTTGAATGTATCGGTCTTGTCTCCGTGTGGTGCAGCGATACCGTCCTCCATGGCGCTCAGCCACGGTACCAGTGCTTCGGTAACGTGTCCAAAGTCGACTGATAACACTCTGACTTGTATTCAGAGCTAAAGCCACAGTACGTTGCCGGGAACCAGCTTCTATCATTCCCACGGCTCTGAGCATTTCTTCCCTGCTTAAATGACGTCGCCGCTCCATAATAACGTTGGTTTTAATCAGTAGTAGGGAAACAGTAGCACTAATAATGTCTTCAATGCGTTGTATGTTTTTATAGGGAAAATATTGACAGCTGATTTTCATCTTTTACTCGAATTTGATTCACAGTTCCTGATTCAAATTATGAAATGCACCAAAAAGGATCCATATAAATTTATAAAATCATAAATTTATTACAAAGCCACATCTCAATCTCAAGAAATCCGCATAAAAATGCTCGATCCCTAGACACTTTTGATGTGTGTATTTATAATAATTGTTTTTTGGCCTAGTGTTTTTATGTCCGAATTTAAAATGGGATACTTTTAAGATGGCTGAATTGTATTGGGCATAATTACCTTTGTCAGAGTTACAATTTTGCATAATTTCGTTTAGCATAACGTTTATTTAGAGCGCCGATTATTTGCCATAACTAATATATATAATAGTTGACTTAGCATACTACGAACATCACAGAATTTCAATAGAAATAATTTTATTAGTCATATTGAAAAAAAAAAATGTTTTTATAAATCACTATGGTGTGCTACAAAAGTTAGTGACAGAAATGAATCGCTTCAAAACCGACTTCACGTAGTCTTGTCTGCCCTACCCCTAGAGTGTAATCTAAACCCGCGAAGGCGCGGAGGGGCGAGCCGGTCCGCGAGCTGAGGAGCAGGTGATTTTTACGCACACTGAGGAACTACCAGCCGAAGCTGCGGTGGTGGGCGTAAAACCATCTGCGACGATTAGCTCGCGTGGGACCGCCGGAGCCCCACAGCGGAGCCGTGACAGAAGCCATGCCTGCTGCATGTTGCATGCTTGTATGCTACATGCTTACTTACTGCATGCTTGCTACATGCTTTCTGCGTGTTGCATGCTTGTATGCTGAATGTTTGTTGCATGCTTCCTGCTTTATCTTACTGGCAGGGAAATAAAAACCACAGAATTATGCGCAAAATAAACTGTTTTATTGAGTGATGAATAAAAAGATGATTCTGGCTGTGAATTTTCTGCGATATGCTGGTTCTACTTTTGATTATTATGGATATAAAATATATGCCAAAAAATGATTCTGGTTGTGAAGTGAACTTTCTACGATAATTATGATGGTTATTATGGATATGAAATTGATGCTTAAAGATGATTTTGACTTAGAAAATTATGGGTTTCGGTGTATGGTAATCGAGTGTATGCCAAACGATTTTCTGCGAAAAGAGGTTTATGCTATCCGTTGCTATGCAAAATAAAATTATGACGCAAAAAGTTCTGCTATAAAGGGTGAACCCCAATTTTTAACCTCCTTTTTTTAAAGTCGTTTAAGAATTTAGAAGCTACATAACTCTTAGTAATAAAGCAATATTATAATTTTTGTGTAAAGCTTAATCTCTAAACACAACACAATATCAGGCAATTTTAAATTGTCAAGGAGTCAGTCAGAAAAATGAAGCCTGTTACTTGATACCGTAGATGCTAATGAAAAAAAAAAACGGATAAAAAATCTTCATGAACACTCTTTGTAAATCAAAAACCTTAATTTTTATTCAAAGATCTGGAACAGTCTGCCTGCAGAGGTTTTCCGTGTGATTAGAATTTAAGTGTCTTTAAAGGCTTCAGTTCATGGGTTCATATTAAATTAGGCTTTGCGTCAACGATTGCATCACCTCTTACCATCAGGCGGGACCACGATCGAGGACTAGTTTACAGCATCATTTAAAATTGTAGGAGCGGAGAGATCAGTTACATAACATTTTTTTTTTAATAACTAGCGCTTGACCGCAATCCCGCCTGATGGTAAGCAGTGATGCGATCGTTGATGGTAAAGCGCGCTAGTTTATTAAGAGCCTATTCACTCAGAAAAACTGAACGAATGGGAAGGAAGACGGCAGTTGAGCGAGGTGATGCAATGTTAAACCCAACAACACGACCAACGATGCTGCGCCAAAGGTAGATTGATCTGAAGACCCTCCACGACCTAACTCAACAACATTTGGCGCATTGTACCCGGCACACATCGCAACACAACTTCTCAGACCCGTCCTCCGTACGGCTTCACCAGACATCATGCCGGAACACGACAAATCGCTTGGCGGCAAGACTTTGTCTGGTGGGTGGTAACTTCTGCCGGCGGCCGATGTTATGGCCTACCACCGAGAGAACATACACATTGTCAGCTCATAATGTTTAAAATGCTGGAGCACAGACCTCCTCTCTCTCCTTGGTGGTAATCCAATCGTAATCCATCAACGCGGGCCCAGTAAGAGTTGGTAGATATTACAAATCTTCATCATGTGACCAATCAACCCCCTCCCCCCCCCCTTATAAATCTCACAGAACATGTATGAACTCCCCTAATTACTAAACAACGTATAAACGAGAACTTATCTGTAACTTTTAAACAAACCATGCAGTAGACCCTAGCACAATGTACGGTGTAATTGCCAAATACCGCGTGCGACTATAGGGCACAAAGATACAATGTACGGTGTAATTGCCAAATACCGCGTGCGACTATAGGGCACAAAGATACAATGTACGGTGTAATTGCCAAATACCGCGTGCGACTATAGGGCACAAAGATACAATGTACGGTGTAATTGCCAAATACCGCGTGCGACTATAGGGCACAAAGATACAATGTACGGTGTAATTGCCAAATACCGCGTGCGACTATAGGGCACAAAGATACAATGTACGGTGTAATTGCCAAATACCGCGTGCGACTATAGGGCACAAAGATACAATGTACGGTGTAATTGCCAAATACCGCGTGCGACTATAGGGCACAAAGATTACCCACTATAAAAATTTGACTTGTCCCCCCTACGCCAGAATCTGGGCACGCCCATGATTCCGTACACGCCGTAATCATTCCGTACAAGATAAGCTATTGTGAGTGGATCATCAGAAGCCCGTAAGCCTGACAACCTATCTTATTAAGTGGTATCCTGTTACCAATTAACTGAATTATGGGTGGTTATTCAGCTAGATCCGGTTAGACTGGAAGCTGACCCCAAAATAGTTGAGAAAAACTAGACAGATGAGATGGATCAAAAGACACAAGCAAAACAAAAGGGGGAAACTAAAAATAAGTTCTCCTTTATCTTAACATTTAAGTGGCGTCTCGCGGTTTTGCTCGTCCCAGATAACTTGCTATTTATTTGTCCGTCCTTTCTCCACACAAAGGAGAGATCTTATCTGAAAATGTTACTTTTCTCCCGATCTCTAGGTAGACTCAACGTTTCTTTATTGTTGTATTTGTTTGTTATTTCTACCTATATCTTTGTTCTTTTTAACTTGAAATTTATAATAGTACCTTGCTATTTATTTAATAACAAAAACAAAAGAAAAGTTGTGGCAAATAATTTTAAAATTTGGGAACTAAACAATTATTGGCGTATTTGCTTGTTTAGACCGCAAGTAATTTAATATTTACCGAAATCCCCTAGACCCTGGACTTAATTTTAGCTATGGCAACCAATATCAGCGGAGACTTTAGATTAGATTTACACTGGAGATATTTCGGCCATTTTACCTAATATTAATATGAAGCAAAAAAATGGACATTTCTGTGCCGTTAAAAGCTCAAGCCCTTGCCAAGAAACAAAGCTGTCTCCATTATATTATTATAAGAGTAAAAGATATTGAAATATCCGCAAGAGGATATAAATCTTCTGGTACGGTATTTGAAAGGCATTTGTCCTTTTTGCGACGAAATAAAATCCTTTTGTCTGTTTTCAATCAAAAAGGGGCGGGGTATAGGGTTGGCAATTCCGAAGTATGTCCGAAAAAAAAAGGCATCTTCGTGTATTAAGATCTCGGAGTTCACAGATTGGATATAAAAAGGGTTCATGTTTTTATGGCGATATCGACTTTCACGATCAAGAGTCAATAAAAACTGAAGGAATTGGTTTGATTAAAATCGTAGAGGAATGCCGGAGATATTCAATACAGATTTTAGATTGAATCGCTCTTTGACGTTCGATTTAGGGGCTATAATATCTTCTGAGTTCAACTCAAAGAAACCTGGGCTTCGAAAATGTTGTTCTTAATTATGTAAGAATTTTCCTACAATCGAAACTACAAGAGCTAATAATTAATATAGTAGATTTCTACTATAATTTGATTCAAACAAAATAAAAATACTATTTTTGTTCAGGGATATTACAAATACACTTTTAAATAGGTATAAGTATATACAGTATGTTAAGAAAACCCTGTCCGACCCGTGAAGGTGTTGTCAGGTATCGATAACTGATTCTACTAATGAATACAAAACCGGGCTAAACTTAAAAAAAAATCCCCCTAAAAAAATAAATGTTATTTCGCAAATAGAGGTAACTTAATAAATCTGCGTTAAGCACCCTTCTGCGGGCAGCGGGCGGCAGGGCACGCAGCACGTGGTCGCATCGCTATTCGTTCATAATAATACCGGTGTTGTCACTTTTTTAAAAGTTACCAAATTTCAGGGAAGTTGGAATTAATTCGCGGGGAAAAAAGATTATTACAAAATTCATTATTTTGTATTGGTACTATGATGATTACGTAAAATTTGATATTATATTTGGTCATGTGTTTACCTAACCTTTATTATCCTTATGGGTCGGACAGGGTTTTCTTAACATACTGTATACATATGTACACAATATAAAATAACCTTTTAGAGTATATCTGTGACCGATTAAATTGTTTCTAAGCTATATGTTTTATGAATTTTCACCATCATTTAGAGAATTTACTTTGAAAGTTTTATATACATAAAAATTAACATTTAACTTAGACATGGCACAGGATCTTCGGCCTCGTGCAAAGCATCGGCGGATCGTTCCATATAAAAAATAAAATAAACTTGAGGCAGCCCTATTCCGTCGTAATATGAAGCAGTCGCTTAAAATCAGATAGACTCTAAGATACTTGTAACATACTAATAGCATTACCTACGGAACGTCTACCTGATGTACCGCGTGTAAACAATGTGCTACATACTCTGAGAAAAAGGTTCCAAATATTTGCTTTCTCCGTATCTTTCATAGTCATTCTTCCAGGAACATTCGTAGGCAAAAATGAGTACCCGGCTTTAGTTTGGACATAGATTTGTACTCCTTTATTGGATTCTCGGGTTCTCTTATATTGCACGCACCTGACTCTTATTGAAATCAATTTGACATTTAATAAAAACACTTTCCGCATTGATAAAAAAATACGAAGGATATTATCATTTTGATATTTTTAAACCGGGTTCTAGAAGTTTTATAGAACGGCTGGGTAATTGCGTAACACAGTGCCAGTAGCAATAGGTTTGATTTTGACATTTCAATAACATTCATTGCGTTACATTGTTGAGTACCTAGACACATTTTCGAACATAGGCAGCAATGGAATAGCAATAAACTTCAAAATGATTCCAACTGATAGTAATAATAGGTATGCAATTAGGGTAAATTAGTTATTAGTTAGCGTATTAGTTTTCTCGGTGGTAGGCCATAACATCGGCCGCCGGCAGAAGTTACCACCCACCAGACAAAGCCTTGCCGCCAAGTCATTTGTCGTGTTCCGGCATGATGTCTGGTGAAGCCGTACGGAGGACGGGTCTGAGCAGTTGTGTTGCGATGTGTGCCGGGTTGTTGTGTTGGGAGTTTGGTCGTGGAGGGTCTTCAGATCAATCTCCCTTTGGCGCAGCATTGTTGGTGGTGTTGTTGGGTTTAACTTTGCATCACCTCGCTCAACTGCCGTCTTCCTTCCTATTCGCTCAGTTTTTCTGAGTGGATAGGCTCTTAATAAACTAGCGCGCTTTACCATCAACGATCGCATCACTGCTTACCATCAGGCGGGATTGCGGTCAAGCGATAGTTTATAATTGTTAAAAAAATATAAATCTATACAAATATTATAAAGAGGAAAGGTTTGATTTTTTGTTTGTTTGTTTGTTTGTATGAATTGAATAGGCTCCGAAACTACTTGGCAGATTTGAAAAATTCTTTCACTGTTGGAAAGCTACATCATTCCTGAGTGACATAGGCTATATTTCAATTTCAAAGAAAATAGGCATCCTTACTAAAATTACAATAACGTAATCCAAGGTGTGAAAAAAATATCAAAAAACTACCTTACATCGCGTGCGCTGCGAAAACTATTGATGATAGAACAAAATGATATACTACATTTTTTTAGAACACACTATTATCTACAAAAAATCAGCGGCAGCATATCTCTAACTATTACAGTCATGTCACAATAAGCGTTTTTTTATTGAAAAAAAGAAATTAAAATACCACCTTTACAAAAAGCTCTTTATTTGTACCTTGGTATTAACCCTTATCAAAATAAATGATGTATTATTTAAGACTGCTTCAATATCTTTATATTACTTTTTGAATTATTCGATTCTGACAATCCATTCAAAAGATATCACGAGTTAAAAAAAATTAAAAAATAAACTGTATTCGGCTAAAATGCCGGCCGGCCGGCCGGAATAATTTGACCGCTTTTGTCAATGAAAACCTGCCAAAGTTAGTCCCAGATCAAAGACATGCTTTTGAAACTATAGTCGATAGCGTCATTCATGACAAAAGAAAAGTTTTCTTTTTGGATGCACCTGGTGGAACGGGAAAGACGTTTCTTGCAAATTTGATACTTGCTAAGATAAGACAATCAGGGAAGATAGCAATAGCAGTTGCTTCCTCAGGAATTGCTGCAACTCTCTTGAAGGATGGCAAAACTGCTCATTCTACTTTTAAACTTCCACTATCCGTCAATCTTGAACAACAATCTACATGTTCCATCCGCAAAAATGGACCTATTGGTAAATTACTACAAGACGCCTCATTGATTATGTGGGACGAACGCACGATGAGCCATAGAGCACATATAGAGGCCGTGAACAGAACCTTACAGGATCTAAGGAACGCCTCTGCAGTCATGGGCGGGATTACTTTTGTATTTGCTGGAGATTTTCGACAGACTCTCCCCGTTATTAACAGAGGCACGCGAGCAGATATCATCAAGGCATGCTTGAAATCGTCTCCTTTATGGACTACGATTGAAACATTAAAATTAAGGACAAATATGAGAGCTCATCTTCATGGAATCACTGATAGCGATTTCCCACAGCAACTGCTAAAACTTGGGGAAGGAATTTTTCCAACTCCAAATTTAAGCGGTCATTGTGACATTCTTCTGGATGAGTCTCTAGGCCAAATACTCCATAATTTGGAAAATTTAATAGATTCTGTATACCCTGATATCGAGAATTTGCACGAAAGAGACTTCCATTGGCTGTGTTCTCGGGCTATAGTATCACCTAAGAATGATACTGTCAATGAAATAAACAATCTGATTGTTCAAAAAGTCCCCGGCCAAACAAAAACATACAAATCGATCGATACTGTAACGAATATTGAAGATGCAGTCCATTATTCACAGGAATTTTTAAATTCGTTGAACCCTTCTGGACTGCCATCCCATGAATTGACGTTAAAAATCGGAATCCCAATCATGCTTTTAAGAAATTTAAACCCTCCGAGCATGTGTAATGGGTCGAGGCTGCTTATTAAGGAGTTAAAGGACAATTTAATAGTAGCAACTATTATCACTGGCCCAGCAGGTGGTCAAACAGCTCATATACCGAGGATACCGATGATCCCAACTGATCTGCCAATCCCATTTAAACGGCTTCAATTTCCGGTAAAAACATCTTTCGCATTAACAATTAACAAGTCCCAAGGCCAAACCTTCGAATTAGTAGGGATCGATCTGCGAAAGAAATGTTTTACTCATGGTCAACTGTATGTTGGTCTATCGCGAGTCCCTGAAAATCAATTTATTTTGCTGCCACAAAATAAAACAACATCAAATATTGTTTACAGAGAAGCTCTAACAAAATAAATGTATTTTCTTTTAGGGTTATGACCTCAATAATTAAAAAAAAAAAACAAAAAATTAAAAAAAATATATCAAAAAAAAAAGAAAAAAAAAAAACCCCAAAAATATACAAAAAAAAACACATAAATACAAAAAAATCATTAAATAATATCTGAATTTAATTATTCTTATTTTTTTTATTTACTCTTTTTTAGGAGCTCGACGCAAAAAGGGATGAATATGTGTCATATTATTATTATTATTATGAATGTGTTAAAATTAACAAATCTAAATGTAATGTTTAATGCCCGTGCGAAGCCGGGACGGGCCGCTATCCATATTAATACTATAAATGCGAAAGTAACTCTGTCTGTCTGTCTGTTACGCTTTCACGTCTAAACCACTGAACTGATTTTATTGAGATTTGGTACAAAGATAGAGTTAACCTTGAGAAATAACATAGGTTTTGAAGAGTTCCATTGGAAACTCGATAAATCCGAACTCCACGCGGGCGAAGCCGCGGGCGGAAAGCTAGTAAATAAATAAGAAACCAATTAGAGGATAAATTGGTGTGTATTCTTACAGAAAGACATATTACAAATTCGTTTAAACCCACAACCGTAGAGCTAGATCACAAAACTATAATTTAACTCTAAAGTAGCAAGAATCCAGATATTAAAAGCAGATTATCCCTGAACAAACTCAAAGAATGTACTCTATAAAATAATTTAAACGAAACAAAACTGAATTCAGTACAATTCATAAAACTTATAACGTTGAATACTTTTGTAGAAGCTATCCGTTGCAAGAGCTTAAGTTCGCAAGTTTCGCACTTAAGGATAACTTAGCTTCAGATATTTTAAGCACGCTTTTGTAGGGTTAGTTGGCATTATAATAAAGGACGATGACTTGAGAAGTTCCTTCGTGAGGAGATCGCGGACTTCCACTGAAATGAAATATGATGCTGGAGAAAACTTAAATCCATCGACTTATTAATTCGCATTTACTTGTAAAATGAAACCTGAAACTCGAATGGATAGAATTAATTCAAATAATTAATTATAATGTCAGTACACTCTTGAATTTACTGCCAACTTAATCTGTAAATATCACCCCGTAAAAATTAAGGTGAAATGAGTTTAAAGTGAATCTCACTGTTTTTGGTGTACATGTGAATATTTTGCCTAACATTTAAGTTCTTGGCTAAGATAAATTGCAAAGCAACCGTGAGAATACCAATATCTTTAAAGAAATCTCTTAAAGAAACTCTGACACCAAGCTTGTGAATTGCTCGTTTTTGGAGTACAATTTGTATTTAGCACTTCGCTACATCTTCCCGTCGTTCACGATACCACAGTATCTCAAGACTAAAGTGAGTGTTGCCAGTGATGACTTACGGAACTAAAACGTGGTCGCTCACAATGGGCCTCATACGAAGGCTCAGAGTCACACAAAGGGCGATGGAAAGAGCTATGCTCGGAGTTTCTCTGCGTGATCGAATCAGGATGGCTTTAGCCCACAGCACAATACCGTAGGATATAACGCTGTGGAAATAACTAAAATATAGTGACTAAATAAAATAGGTTTTAGTATAAATGGAGATTGGCCCCAATTATCTTTTTCAGAAACTAAACTAAATTTAAGTTCAGTGCATCTGTTGTGTAGATTCAATTTCTTAGTATTGTATAATTGCATGGCACACGTGTGAGCACAATGTCCTTGCTGTAAAACATCTATTTGTTGGGTTATTTTAATTTCTGAATTGTTGTTTTCTTTTGTGTTTTCCATAATGGAGTGTCCATTCAGCGTACAATATATTTCTGCATCGTTCTCACACGGTTGATTTCAACATGAATGTGGTAATCAAATATTTGTATCAATAGCTTGATAATTTAAAAGAGTCCATGGAGTTTCTTGCCCGTTCTTCTCCATAGGTACCTACTCTTTGGAATGGGCGACTAGCTTCATCTTACTGACTGACCGACCTTCTGATAATTCAAAAGTGCCTGTAACTGGTTTATTTGTAATAAATGCATTGATTTTGCTTTTGTTTGACCTGTCAAATTAGGACTAATTGCGGACGCGCCTGGGATAACTTAATTTGACAGAATTAAAATGAGATATTATCATCTATCCTTTTCTTAACGAAATAGAGAGAAAAAGAAGCACTTGACATGAAATTAGTTTATTTTGTTAACAAAGGAATCGGCGCCATCTATACTAATATAATAAAGCTGAAGAGTTTGTTTGTTTGAACACGCTAATCTCAGTAACTACTCATCCAATTTGAAAAATTCTTTTCGTGTTGGATAGGCCCATTAATCCAGGAAGGGCTTCCTACGCTGCGTCTTCCAGTACGTAGTCGCCACTCCTGAACCTTACTGCCCCATCGGTCATCGGTTCTGCTAGCAATGTGCCCTGTCCACTGCCACTTAAGATTAGCGACTCGAAGAGCTATATCGGTGACTTTGGTTCTTCTGCGGTTCTCCTCATTTCTGATTCGATCACGTAAAGAAACTCCGAGCATAGCTCTTTCCATCGCCCTTTGTGTGACTTTGAGCCTTCGTATGAGGCCCATTGTGAGCGACCACGTTTCAGTTCCGTAAGTCATCACTGGCCTCACACACTGGTCAAAGACTTTAGTTTTGAGACACTGTGGTATCGTAGACGACGAGAAGCTGTAGCTAACTTTTTTATCGGTGGTAGGCCATAACATCGGCTGCCGGCAGAAGTTACCACACACCAGACAAAGTCTTACTGCTAAGCGATTCGCCGTGTTCCGGCATGATGACTGGTGATGCCGTATGGAGGACGGGTTTTAGCAGTTGTGTTGCGATGTGTGCCGGGTATGATGTGCCAATTGTTGTTGTGTCGAGAGTTTGGTCGTGAAGGGTCTCCAGATCTACCTTCCTCTGGCGCAGCATCGTTGGTCGTGTTGTTGGGTTTAAAATTGCAGCACCTCACTCAACTGCCTTCTTCCTTCCTATTCACTCAACTATTTTGAGTGAATTTACTTAATAATTTAGCGCGCTTAACCATCAAAACATTTACCGAATAGATCTACACTTAAGCTCATTATAAACAAACTTCACCTAACTTTTCACTGTGATATGTTTAAGATAGGCTGGATAAAGGCCGCCCCCGAACCAATACTAATTTAAAAGCAATTAACTATATGATTTTTAGAGGCCATTTTTATTAATTAAGTATACATTTTTGTAGAGGCCGCTATTACTAATTAACTAGGTATACATTTTTGTAGAGGCCGCTTTTACCAATAAACTATACATTTTTATAGAGATTTCTTTTACTAATTAACTATACATTTTTCAGAGGCTGCTTTTACTAATTCAGTAAAAGCAGTCTCCACAAAAATTTATAGTTGTAAAAAACGTAAAATGTGTGACCAGTTAATTAACTAGGTACCCATTTTTCTACAGCCAGCTATTACTAATACCGGGTAGTCATTCCGTTGTTGGGTATTTAGTTTATCTTCTGAGAATACGAGAATCGTAGATTGTTGGCTACACTCCAAGTACTAGTTCCTTTTAAATATTTTTGCAACTGATTTAGAATTTGTTATACATTTATACCAAGAAACAGAGTTAATTAAACACCAGAGCGCCATTTCTTTTTTTGTGTAAAAACATGTAGATGATCGTTGAATATATTATAATACTTCTAAATATGTGATAAATTATTTTAATCTCTTGGTAACTATGATTTGATTATGTCTGAGACACACTCAATATATAGAAAGAAAAAAAAAAGAACAGAAAACTTATTTATTGTGACTCGTACAGGAAAATCTTAAAACCAAACTAAGTTAGACACAATTAAGCAAAAACATGTTATATATAAAAAAAGTAACTAACAGAAATCAGAAAGTCCATTACGAGGCTAAAATGAACCATCTAAATATAATAAATAATTATTAACTCAGATAATTATGTGATTTCTCAATAACTAACTCAGTTTTTGATATAAAAAACAAGTCATTTATTGAAGTTAGGCTCAGTGTCAACGCTTTTCTTATTTCAACAGTACAGTAACATGTTAGTTCCCCAAAACGGTTATGTAAGTAGCTATTTGTTTTTGCAAAATCGTTTTAACCTATCGAATTACTTCAATCATGATTCAGACATTGAATAATTCTCATGATTGAACCATCGTGCAGCATATGCAGTACCTTGAGCCTTAATTCTTTAGAGTTAAAGTTGAAAATCTAAGAAAGAAATCTGCCAGATTGTAGTATCTGCTGTGCTGTCGTCTGTACTGGTTCATTCAACGTTCTCATAAAATAATCATAAATCTAACCCTAAATTAAATATTATTACATAAACTCTCAACTCTAGTATCTTCGCGCTATTTTTGTCTGTGTTTTTAATGGAAGCTCGTCTACTGAAAATATACTATAGTTCAATGAACTTCGCTGTTATAGAAATTAGAACTTTTATTTAGAAAGTTGTTACTTCGACTGTATCAATGTAAACTGGATCGATTCCAATAATTTTTACACCACCTTATATTTTTTCCCAAATATATTTAAAATATGTTACAGTATTGTTACCGAGCGCCATTACAGTTCACAGCGAATCATAGTATCCTAGGGCCCCGAGCAGGCGAGTGACGCATTGACCTTATTTTTGTAGTAATAACCAGGCAACATAACAAGCTCAAAAACTTGTGATTTTGCATGATATCTTTTTGAAATTTTGTACATAATTTTACAAAAAATAACGTTGTTTAAGCAGTCTTTATTTGCGACATATTCGCCAAATATGTATACGAAGTTTATGGAAAAATAACTTTAGTTCCTACACAATAACGTTCAGTGTGCGCTAAAAAGTTTTTTTTTTAATAGCGTTCGTCATTTCTGAAATCAACTTAACTGTCATTGAAATAAAGGACCCTAAAACGAAAAATACCGACATTTTCGAAGAAAAGTAGAATAATGTTAAATTTAACTTTTACTACACTGTGGGCACTATGGCTGCTTCACGAACATTAAAAGTGATAATGCAACTTTTCAACATAGCTCAGTTTATCAAAGAGATGTTCCATTTTGAAATGTTTCAATATTAAACTAAACTCCTCTCCCAATCCTCGGAAGATATTTCCGTAGACATAATCTCATAAATAATTCACAGTTCATTCTATTAATAATTTCCGAGCACCCAAACGATGACTATCAAGTCATTATATTAAAATGAACATAGCCTGGGCTTAGAAAACTGCGTATTTGCATATTTCACTCCGCTTGTTTCAAAGCAATTGACCGATAAAACGCTTCGATAATGGCTAAGGTAGCTAGGACGCCATTTTGCAAATGCAAGTAAGGCTCAATTGAATTATTTTTTATAATAACCCGTTATTATAATAGGGACACAGCTCTTCGAGTCGCTAAAATTAAATGGCAGTAGGCGGGGCACATTGCTCGAAGAACCGATGGCCAATGGGGCAGTAAGGTTCTGGAGTGGCGGCCACGTAGCGGAAGACGCAGCGTAAGAAGGCCCCCAACAAGGTAGACCGATGACCAGTGGGCCTCAATAGACTGAAGAAGCATAATAGGGTTACGCTGAAAACATTCATGTTTGATAATAGGTTTGATTATACATAAGGTTATATAAAAATTTTATACTGCTGTGTAAGAGCGGAGTCTCCTAACACAGGCATTATTTGCTTAACAGGAGGCTTCAATCACCAACATATGTAAAATAAGTTGGAGCTCTAATAAAATTGATCCTTTTTTTTTTCTGATAAATTTATTAGGTGTAGTATTATCCTTACTAGTCCTCACTAATATTATATATGTGAAAGTAAGTTTCTTTGTTTCGCTTTCACGCCTAAACTCCTAAACCGATTTAGATGAAATTTAGGACACCGATGGTTTATAACCAGGAATAATACATATAATAACTTTTATCTCGATATATCCACGGAGTCGAAAGTTACGCGGGTGAAACCGCGGGTCTCAGCTAGTTATCTTATATATAAAATCCTCGTGTCACAATTAAATCTGACGTTACTTATCTTTCCAATCAATCAATCAAAAGTCATTTATTTAAATAATGCTGAGAATCAGTACTTTTTGAACATCAATATTACATAAGACAGTCCCCCAAAACGCCCTACTTTCGCCAATGTCTAATGCTTTTTCTGGGATGAAGAAATCGCGGAAATAACTCCCTTGCAGCGCAGCTGTCTGTTCAATTAGAAAACACATGCTATAAACAATACTAGATATGTATAGCAATTAACACAAGAAAACACAGAATATTAAATGAAATGATTTACCATATGCCAGCTAACCATGCCAAAATACCAACAAAGTAAAAAAAAAATGTTAAAAATGGCAATAGAAATAATTAAAAACTTATTACCTAAATAAAAGCCCCAGGCATAAAGGGCGTGATAGCTCACATGTTCATGCAATGTAAAAAAAGGAAAATTATATGAACTCATATGACGTGTCAGTAAGCTGATTCTGAAAATCAAATCACTTTAAGTCTTCTTCAGATACATTTATAAAGCATACAGTTTATAAAGTATAAAGAAAAAACCTATTACTAACAAATCCTCTCTATTATTAAATTAAAGAAGAAACTCTATCTTCTCTATAACCCTTACATAAATATTTATTGAAATACAAAATATTAATAATTAAATCTACCATAATCAATATTGTGCGGAACTCCTTTGAGAATCACTCAGCAGACGGAGACGCTTCGTTGGACCGCTTCCTTTACCCGCGTTTACGTTAAATTTAACTTATTATACCGTATATACTGGTATATACGCGACTAACGTCTGTATCAGTAAACGAGTAGAGTAGATATAGTAAAGTAAATATTAGAGAGGATTCATTATGTACGAGTGACTGGAATAAGGATTTATTTAGTAGAATAGCTAAGTTTGCTTATATGTGGGCTTAGAGTATGACTTAAGTTTGGTGGAAGATTAAACAGCAAACACACACCCCTCTATTCATACATGTTTCTTAAAGCTAACTAGTGATTATATTTTTGACGTTTTAACGTCACTTAACTTTAACCTTCGTTTATGAATAAACACCATAGTTTTAAAGGGTTTATTATGCTTAGTCTAATATTCATATCTATCACCCATAGCATTATCAGCCTATAACATCCCACTAGTGGGAAACGGACTTATTCACGATGAGAGGGAATTGTCCGTAACTCACCACGGGGGCCCAGTGCGGAATGCTTAGTTAATGTATTCCTTTTAATTGTTTGTCTTTCAATTCTGTTAAATTGTTGGTTTTAATGAGACAGTTTCCTTGAAATAATTTCTTTTACTGTCTCTAGAGCAGTGGTAATGAGGTGCGGAGAGCACCTGCCAAAAATTCGAACCCATAATCACCATTTCCACTGAGACAGTGATATCCCAGTAGCAATAGTGGTGTAAATGGCTCTTAAGCACCGATGGGATACACTTAAAATAGTGTGCGAAACAAATAATTTAAGGTTTAAAAACCGATGTCTGGTGAAGCCGTACGGAGGACGGGTCTGAGCAGTTGTGTTGCCATGTGTGCCGGGTACGATACGCCTAATGTTGTTGTGTTGGGAGTTTGGTCGTGGAGGGTCTTCAGATCAATCTCCCTTTGGCGCAGCATCGTTGGTCGTGTTGTTGGGTTTAACTTTGCACATCACCTCGCTCAACTGCCGTCTTCCTTCCTATTCGCTCAGTTTTTCTGAGTGAATAGGCTCTTAATAAACTAGCGCACTTTACCATCAACGATCGCATCACTGCTTACCATCAGGCGGGATTGCGGTCAAGCGCTAGTTTATAATTATTAAAAAAAAAGTAACTTATTTTCCATTCTCCTCAGGTCAGTCCCACTCCACAAACTACAGCCTATATCACATAGGCAAGGTAGCCAGGCCTTCAGTCCGCGCCTTCTCCCAGTACGGCAAGATCGATGACCTAGTGAAGGAAGGGGATAATGACCAGCAAGTGTACGATCAGTTCTCGGCACCAGCCATTGGAGCCGGCACTGGGAAATCGGAGAATATGGTGTTTGTTGATGGTGGACATAGCTCGGTAAGGGTATTTATTTATTATTTAATCTTTCGCACATGAAATGTACAGAGGCGGACTTAATGCCTTAGGCATTCTCTACCATTAAACCAGAGGAGGTGAAGAGATAAGATGGTAGGTGCTTTAGTTGAAAAAAAAATGTAAAGGAAAAAAAAGCTCTTAACACTATTAAAAAAAATACTTAAAGGGGCTAAATATACATACATACCATTACTAAAATATATGCTTACAATATATACATACTAAACTAAAATTTGGGAGAGAGGTGTAGCAATATCTCTACGCTAATTGTTGCGAAAATAACTCTGCAATTTCCGCTTGAATGCAAACCGACTTGGGGCCATCCTAATATCAAGAGGAAGCGCATTCCACAAAAGAATGGATTGAATATGATATGAAAATTCAGGCGTATGTGAAGGACAGAGTAAGAGGAGTTTGTTAGAAGAACTCAGATTCTTAGTCTGTGAAGAACATAAATATTGGAAGTGAGTCAGAAGATAAGAAGGAGGAGTGGGTGATTTAAGAAAGGAGAAAAGCGTGGTCAAGGCGCGCAAATTTCTTCTCTGTCGAATGGGCATCTATTTCAGTTCAGACCTGTAGCTCGACACATGGTCATATTTCTTTAGATTAAATATGAACCGGATCCCATTGTTGAGCAATCTATCAAGCTTATCCAGCAAATCTGCATTCAGGTCAAAGTAACACTCGTCACCATTTCCGATTATAGGGAAAATCAAAGTCTATACAAGCATGGTTTTCGTTTTAACAGGTAAAAAATTCCTCAGACGATACAGGGAACGCAGGATACCGTGGACCCTTTGACTAACGTAGGAAACCTGACGTTGCCAGCTAAGCGTCGAGTCAATATACAAACCAAGATCTTTGACATTAGGGGTAATGAGTATGACGGTACCATTGAAGATATGAGGAGGGAGAGAGCTAAGAGTTAACCTACTCCTCATCATTAACCTTTTATCGTCCTACTGCTGGCCACAGGTCTCCTCTCATGTAATGTAATTAACGCACACCCTCAAATACCCCAATCAGAATATTTATTATAATCATAATACATACACTGAATTATTAATGTATTATGTATATGCATTGTTATTTATTAAATTAGTAAAACCAGTCCTTGGAGAACGAAAACCTTAACGTTCTTGGAATAAGGTTTATTTTTCTTTATTTTATATTGAATGAATAAATATTAGCCGTACAAACAACAGGGTTAATATGACAATAACTTGCCTAGTTTTAATTATTTTTGGGATAAAAAATTACCTAGGTATATTAAAAATGATGTAAACTGATTCAGTAAACGATTCTGAACAAATTGTTTTCAGGAAGTACGTTAATTAATTTACATGTTATATTTATGCTTCACCGCAATCCCGCCTGATGGTAAGCTGTGATGCAATCTTTCATGGTAAAGCGCGCAGGTTTACTAAGAGATTGTTCACTCTAGCCTTGAAGACACTTAAATTGTAGTCTAGCGGAAATACTGTTTCGACCTTTCTTTTTAGGAAACGCTGATTGAGATATGTAAAAGTGTTTTCACAAATGTTTTCTTCTTAATAAATCATACATCATGATAGTACTTTTTGTTGTTCACTATAAAGTGTTCTATGCCACTGAACTTTCAAACAGTTGCAATCAGTCATAAATCGATATTTATTCCTATACTTATTCCACATTTGAGGCCACTAGTACTGGTCTTGGCCGGTTCGATTGATTTAATTACTCTATCACCCCCTACATTAAAAAATCCAACAAGATCTTGGCCATATATTTGAAAACCCACTACCGATATACATATAAACACTGTTACAGGTATCCCTCATGTGCCGCATGATTCCATCACCTGATTGGTTCATCGGCTTGGATGGTGTAAACCTTTGTGTGGATTCCTCCTGGGTGGATCAGATTACTCTTGACGTAAGAATATATGCTGTTCAGTTATACAATTTACCATATACCTTCAATAATATTCCATCAATATTAATAGATTTTTATTTTTAACTTGAGTATTCTGCCCTTCTCAAATCCTCTATCCTAAAACCCTGTTCGACCCATAAGGATAATAAAGGTTAGGTAAACACTTGATCAAATATAATATAGAATTTTAGGTAATCATCATAAAAACAATACTAATGAATTTTGAAATAATCTTTTTTCCCACGAATTAATTCCAACTTCCCCGAAATTTGTTAATTTAAAAAAAAGTGACAACACGGGTATTATTATGAGCGAATATCGATGCGGCCAAGTGCCGCGTGCGCTGCCGCCCGCCGCTCGCGGAAGGGTTGCTTACCGCACATGTATTAAGTTATCTCTTTTTGCGAAATAATATTTATTTTTTAGGTGGATTTTTTTTAAGTTTAGCCCGGTTTTGTATCCATTAGTAGAATCAGTTATCGATACCTAACAACACCTTCACGGATCGGACAGGGTTTTCTAAACATACTGTATATAACGAAACTCTTCGTAATGTGTACGGACGACAGAAGTCAAGCTACCCGAAACAATCAAATAAATAAGGACATCTGACAGATTGTAGTAGGTTAATGTTCTGTCGTCTGTACAACAATTGAGTACACAAACAACTATCTTAGACATAACCATTAAATCAATTCAAACTTCAGTTAAAATCAAATCATTAAAACTAAACAGTCAGGTCACATTGTATGTATGCTCCTACCCGATCAAAGTCACCAAATCAGTTTTATCCCTCCTCGTCTAACCATTGACCTGCTTATGAACAGTTGGAGCCTTTAGACGCAGGGGCGGCTAGTGGACTGACGTTCACAGCTCCTCGCTGGGAGACCACGCCTCCGGAGCCTGTGACGAGACACAAGCCGAAGGTCCCCGACCATCCAGCAGCCGGCTTCTACTACCCACAGCTGAGGGAACTGCCGACTATCGCCAAAGTAGAGATTACCAAGGCAAGTACCATTTTGAATTCATGTATTTAATGAAACACACAAGATTAAGAGATAAATCTTTATCTCAACGTCAAACCTTAGGTAAAATAAACGTGGAGTGAGCTAGCCGCAAAACAAAACAGAACCAAAACAATACAATGAAAGAGTTAAGAGTTTCATATATTATAATCGCTAAATACAGGGTGGCGCAATAGAACGTGCATTTTTAAAATAATTATTAAAAAATAAATACAAAAGGTATATTTATAACAAAACTAAGCAATTATTAAGTAATAACTGAAGTTTATTTTTTAAAAATAACATCATCTAAATGATGACCCTCTCTACGTTGGCACTCCTCTAACCGCAAACGGAAATTACCGAAAACTTTCTTAAGTAGTGCTGGTGTGATTGCTGCCATTTCACCACGAATATTCTCCTTGAGCTGACTGATGTTTCTCGGATTATTGGTGTAGACTTTGTGTTTGAGGTATCCCCACAAAAAAAAGTCAGGAGGCGTCAAGTCTGGACTGCGCGGAGGCCATGGGATATCACCTCTTTTCGAAATCAGTTTGCCAGGGAACATCTGCTTCACAACCGCCATGGAGTCATTTGATGTGTGACTGGTAGCTCCGTCTTGTTGGAACCAAGTCCTAGAGTTCTTTATTCTTGAATTTTCAAGTTCTGGGGCCAAAACACCTTCCAACATCGCAACATAGCGTTCGGTATTAACAGTGATGTTTTGCCCCCGTGCGTTTTCAAAAAAATAAGGACCAATTATTCCTTTGGCAGAGATTGCGGCCCAAACTGTCACTTTAGGGCTATGTAACGGTTTTTGATGTTTGAGTCTGGGATTCTCACTATTCCAATAACGACAATTTTGGCGGTTTACGAACCCATTCATATGAAAATGTCTCATCAGAGAAAAGGATGTTTTCAAAATTTGAAAACCGATTGAGCATTTCATTAGCAAATGTGAGCCGTGCTATGAAGTCAGAGTCTTTCAATTCTTGAGTTAATTGCAGCTTGTATGGATGCAATTTAAGATCCAAGTTTAAAATTCGTTGCAAACTTCGTCGCGATATGTTTAGGACAGACGATCTCTTGCGAGTAGACATTTGTGGATCTTCTCGTACCGACTGCTTAACACTCTCAATATTTTCTTCGGTCCTAGATGTGCGTGGACGACCTTTTGCGTGTGGTTTTAACGTCGATCCAGTCTCTTCAAACCGCTTTATCCAGATTTTAATTAAATTAGCACTCGGAGCCTCCCTAATTTGCCGTACACCATACTCAGAACAAAATAGTCGCCTGACAACTACGTACGAACGAGAGTTTTCGTAAAATGCGCCCACGCAAAATGCGCGACGCTTCCCGTCGAAGTGACTCATAGTGACTAAAACTTCATGAACCGCGCTACCCAACGATATCGGTCTCCCCTCGCCCACGCCCCTTCTACCCCGCAAAAAAGATGATGCAATATGCACGTTCTATTGCGCCACCCTGTATATTTGTATATATTATTGAAGTGAAACTTCTTTAGGCACGCTTGACTTGGGGAGTAAACTAGCGAAAGCGTTACGAAAAATGATAGGAAAAAAAATGATGAAGGCGAACGGAAGCAGAGTATAGTCCTATTTCGTCTGTAATACAAACAAGGAGTTGGCTCATGTAAATATTGCATGACCTGTCGAGTATGAAGTTGTGAGTTCGCATCTCGCCGAAGGCAATATATATTTTTTGGATCTTTTTAAGATTTGTTAACAATTGAGTCGAGTATGAAGTTGTGAGTTCGCATCTCGCCGAAGGCAATATATATTTTTTGGATCTTTTTAAGATTTGTTAACAATTGATTACCTAAGAGCACAAATAAATTTATAAATTTCGTTCTGTTCTGGCCTTTATATTGTTTTATATATTTTTGCTGAACATTTCTGATATAATTGAAAGTATAGAAGCTTTAAGATATCGTCACAATACGATAATTGGACACAAAGTACAAATTGCTTTCGAGCCTCATAAGCTCAATTATTAAGCTAAGTACCTTGATTGATTAAGAACTATGAATTTCTTCGAGAACATGACGCTGCGAACACCCCCCGACCCCCCTCATTGATTACCTCACCCCCCCGTGGATTATCTCGGGAACCAGAGGTCGTGGACTACCCGAGTTTGGGGTCCCCTGAATCAGGAGGAGGAGCCCGACCTTTTGGCCCCGAGGGAATCCACTCCCCCCTCTCCCCCTCCCCCCTACCCCCCGCAACCCCACGAAATCTACCCCCCCCCCTTTAGTTACCTCACCCCCCCGTGGATTATCTCGGGAACCAGAGGTCGTGGACTACCCGAGTTTGGGGTCCCCTGAATCAGGAGGAGGAGCCCGACCTTTTGGCCCTGAGGGAATCCACTCCCCTCCTCTCCCCCTCCCCCTCCCCCCTCCCCCCGCAACCCCACGAAACCTATCCCCCTCCCCGACCCCCTTTAGTTACCTCACCCCCCCGTGGATTATCTCGGGAACCAGAGGTCGTGGACTACCCGAGTTTGGGGTCCCCTGATTCAGGAGGAAGAGCCCGACCTTTTGGCCCCGAGGGAATCCACTTTTTTTTTTTTTTTTAAATTGGAGGTCTATGCAAAAATATTAATTTATAAATGAAAGCATGAAATAAATTTAAATATTTATAGAAAATTAATATATGTATATGTGTATAAATGTATATATTGTACACACATATATATATATATATATATACATACAGATGGTGCAAAAGAAGTTTCACTTCAGTCGTGTGGTCATAAGCACACTCGTTTTTTATTTTATACTCTATTTATCTTTCATATAATTGCTAAATACATTTGTATAATAATGCTAGTTATTCTGAAATTAATTTAATTGTCATTGAAATAAAGTTAATTTCGGTTGAACTTGAAGTAAGGCAGTACTACTTTGACCTGTCGTTGCCTGCAGTAATCAAGTCGATCGATGGTCGGCAGCGAAGAGTTTATGTAAAGTCTACGTAAAGATAACCCCGTCCGACGCATAAGGATAATAAAGGTTAGGTAAACATATGACCAAATATAATATGAATTTTACATAATCATCATTGCAACAACGTGCACATGTATTAAGTTACCTCGCTTTTGCGAAATAATATTTATTTTAAGGGGATTTTTTTAAGTTTATCCCGGCTTTGTTAACTGATTCTAATAATGCCTTATTAGTATCAGTTATCGAAACCTAACAATACCTTCACGGATCAGACAGGGTTTTCTTTACATATTATATATGAACATTTCGTTATACGCGTAGTACAAAAATCTACCATATCCCTATCGTACTTAGACTGAAACCTAACCACTCATCTTTACCGCGGAGGCGTTGTAACTTGTAATCTAACTATTATGTTATTGCAAGTACATGATCCTATTACACGGACTATCGGGTTATACTGATAGTGTTTAATCAAATCATTCCGTTCCGTGGCTGCGTGCTAGTTTTATGCTTAGCTGGTTGATAAGAGTATAAGGGGGACGCATGGAAATTGCAGAGTTATGCGAAGGTTAAAATAAATCTGGCATTAACACTCGTTACTTACTAAGAATCATTGCTTAGGGTTTACTGCAAACCTTAAAAAAACTAATAGCATGGACGGCAATCGTTACTTATTTATACAGTATGTTAAGAAAACCCTGTCCGACCCATAAGGATAATAAAGGTTAGGTAAACACATGACCAAATATAATATAAAATTTTACGTAATCATCATAGTACCAATACAAATGAATTTTGAAATAATCTTTTTTTCCCGCGAATTAATTTCAACTTCCCCGAAATTTGGTAATTTTTAAAAAGTGACAACACCGTTATTATTATCGGCGAATAGCGATGCGACCACGTGCCGCGTGCCCTGCCGCCCGCCGCCCGCGGAATGGGGCATAGGTGTGCATAGCGCACATTTATTAAGTTACCTCTTTTTGCGAAATAATATTTATTTTTTTAGGGGGATTTTTTTTTAACTTTAGCCCGGTTTTGTATGCATTAGTAGAATCAGTTATCGATACCTAACAACACCTTCACGGGTCGGACAGGGTTTTCTTAACATACTGTATTGTAAGCAAAGTTTAAAAATATACAATGAAAAACTCATAGTACCTAATCTTGGGTTCGATTCATTAAAATATTTTTTTAGATGCAAATCTATTTTTTAATTAATGAAATAAAATATCAAGTATAAAATATCGACAGAAAATTTAAATACAACGAATATGCTTCTTCTAAGAGATTCTTCGGACAAGACTAGTACAGGTCTCCCAAAGTGATAATGCGCATAGAAATCTTTGTCACTGTTCGGCAACGGTCGTATTCCCCGAGCGTTCGGAAGAAGATAAGTATATAGAGTGGTGCACTTAACCACTTTTTATGCACTTGACCACTCTATACAGTATGTTAAGAAAATCCTGTCCGACCCGTGAAGGTGTTGTTAGGTATCGATAACTGATTCTACTAATGGATACAAAACCGGACTAAACTTAAAAAAAAATCCCCCTAAAAAAAAAAATATTATTTCGCAAAAAGAGGTAACTTAATAAATGTGCGTTAACCACCCTTCCGCGGGCGGCGGGCGGCAGGGCACGCCGCACGTGGTCGCATCGCTATTTGCTCATAATAATACCGGTGATGTCACTTTTTTAAAAATTACCAAATTTCGGCGAAGTTGGAATTAATTCGCGGGAAAAAAAGATTATTTCAAAATTCATTTGTATTGGTACTATGATGATTACGTAAAATTTTATATTATATTTGGTCATGTGTTTACCTAACCTTTATTATCCTTATGGGTCGAACAGGGTTTTCTTAACATACAGTATACATATCTTCTTCCGAACGGTCGGGGAATACGACCGTTGCCGAACAGTGACGAAGATTTCTATGCGCATTATCACTTTAGGAGACCTGTAAATCAATTCTTCAGCCAAATCGTTGGCAAATCATCATTGCCGTATAAAATTGAAATTACATTGTATGAAAATGCAATTTGCGGACCCATAGAGTATCCTGTCAGATTTTCAACTTTATCTCTAAAGCATTAAGGCTCAAGTTTGATTGGGGTATCTGACAATTTGGGATAGCTTGACCTGCTGTAGTTCGTACTTTCTAATTCGCGTTTTAAAATACGCTTTTAGTAGAAAGATAATTTATATTCGAGCAGGCAGTTGACATATAAAAATGGGATAAATTGTACCTAGTACCTAGGTGTATCTGTTAAGAATACTACGTTCTGAGATGGAATAAAAGAAAAAAAAAAAGAAAGAAAAGAAACCATTTATTTGGCGCACACCCTTATAAATACAGTATATGTAGTGATAGTAGTGGTAGTAATAATAGTTTTAAACAAAGAAAACAGAAAAAAAAAGAAAGAGAGAGAAACAGATAAAAAGACAATTAACAAATGTGAGTCCAACGGTTCCGCCAAATAGGTCCAGTTCAGCATAAATGTCAGACAACTACGTAGCAGTTGCCTGACGCTGGTTTTCAACTGAACCAAATAATGAGTGCATAATTATTTAATTATTGTGTTTGTGTGATAAATCATAAATAAATATGTGTTCAGTGTATCTTATTAGTAGTCAGAAAACTACATGAATAGAATGGATTTTTGTTTTCTTATAATGTAGGTATTTACCATAAGGTGGTTGTAAAAATATGAAAGAACCTTTGCATCTACATTTTACTTTTGTGGTATACCAGCTACACCAGTAAACATAGTTTTGCTTTAAACATTATTAATAGGATTTTTTTTTTAATCGCGATAAAAATTGGTGATATAAGAGTGAAAATTTTGCATTGTATGTAGTTTTTGATGCCACGTTTGTTTCAAAAAATAAAAGTTTATTATTATGGGTGGACAACCCTTATGACTTAGATAAAAAAATGATAGTATTCGATTCTCAGACCTATTGAATATGCATATTTTAACATTTGGGTTTATTATAACATTCGCAAAAAGATGCACAGCATCGGTGCGCTGCCCCGTCGCGCGTCGACCGACATCAGATGTCACTTGTCTAAAACAAAAGAGGCGCGCGTCAAATATTTTAAAACGTAACTTCTAGAATCTAGAAGATTTTTTTTTTTGTTCTCTTCTTTCCGTACTTCCGAACGGAAAAGGCAAAGGCATGATACGCCATACAGCCATCTAGAAGCTTCGATTCGGCCACTTTGACCGGCGGGAATGGTTCCAAAAAGGTTCGCGTTATAAATTATAATACATTTACACGTTATAAAGGGTGTCTCTGACATCGACGCACAAACGAATACCATGGATCCAATACATGATTCTGAAACCCCAGTGGCGGATATTTTCGTCGGTTATTTCCTGATTTAAAAAAAATATATGTAGTTTTTTTCACTTTAAACCATTCATAATTGCTTTACTTTTATAACCCAATAAGATTTTAAAACAAAAATTAATTAATTCGCTAATTACACAAAAAAGCGCAATGTGAACAAAACTCGAAAAACTATCCTATCAGCTGATATAATAGAGTTCACATCAGGGGTCATCACATCATACCCACAAACACGCGCGGCGGCACGCTTACAACGTTCAAAGGCCGAACCGACACATTTTTTTAAACACTGTGATTTCTGTAACCGCTCATTAACGATATAAATGACTATCATAATTTTATTTGTGACATACGGTCTAGCCTTTTCGCGAAGTTTGCGTTACGATGTCAGATACAGCCTGTATATTTGGGACTGAGCTGCTCGCTCTTTTAAGCATTTTTATTAAGCAATATGCGTAATTATAACGTAAATGATTGTAAACATTTTCATTTTTAATGTCTGGACTTGAAAAAAGACGATAATCCCTGAGTTTGTTTCGACTATATCTTCTCAGAGGAAACGCTGGCTTCTACTAGTTAAAAAAAAAACATGACGTGTAAAAGTGATCGGTGATCCTACTTGCTTAATAAACGAATTCATTTCATTTCATATAAAATTTCATAAAATCAGTCAAGCCGTTTCGGAGGAGTACGATAACTAACATTGCGACACGATAATTTTATACAACAGTATGTTTTGTATATGCGAACCCCGAAACACGTGTCTAGTAATTTTATGTAAAGCATTTAATTTTAAAAAGATATCATGCAACACCACAAAATTATGAGCTTGTATCTTACCTGGACGTTCTAACAAAAATGTGGTCAAAGCACCCCTCCCTCGCCCGCACCTGCAGTGGCGTGGCGCTGGGGGTCCTGTCTCACTATAATCTACCGTCAACTACGTCGTACACTCAGTAACAATTTCTAAATGTATTTAGGAAAAAATAAGACATGGAGTACAATTACTGGAAACGATTTAGTTTGCATATTCTGAACAAACTGTATTCAGGTTTCGTTTAAAAAAAAAAGAACAATGTATATCTACAGTATGTTAAGAAAACCCTGTCCGACCCATAACGATAATAAAGGTTAAGTAAACACATGATCAAATATAATATATCATCATAGTACCAATACAAATGAATTTTGAAATAATCTTTTTTTCCCGTGAATTAATTCCAACTTCCCCGAAATTTGGTAATTTTTAAAAAAGTGACAAAACCGGTATTATTATGAGCGAATAGCGTTGCGATCACGTGCCGCGTGCCCTGCCGCCCACCGCCCGCGGAAGGGTGATTAACGCATATTTATTAAGTTACCTCTTTTTGCGAAATAATATTTATTTTTTTAGGGGGATTTTTTTTAAAGTTTAGCCCGGTTTTGTATCCATTAGTAGAATCAGTTATCGATACCTAACAACACCTTCACGGGTCGGACAGGGTTTTCTTAACATACTGTATAAAATGACCCGACTATTTGCAGGTAAAAGAATACTCAACAATAGGGATGCAACATCGTTCATGAAAAACATCGATGTCGAAACATCGATGTTTTTAAAAGTCAAACATCGATGTCGAAAACATCGATGTTTATGAACGATATATCGATGTTTATGAACGATGTATCTTTGTTTTTTAAAATACTTACAGGTTTGACAAAATGGCCTTGAAATACAGAGAAAAAGCGTTTTCCTATCTGATTGACAATAATCTAGCTTAAAACGCGAAAACTTGTCCAAACAACAAATATTCAAACAACCTAACCGACAAATTTTGAAGTAAAGTTTTTCATGTCATTTGAACAATAATACTTACAGTACGCTGCTAACAAAATCACGAGGTTTTAAATTCACTTTATAGTTTTATTGCAGTTTTTGGTGACAACTGAAAATGCACACTTAACTTCACTCTCCGATACACACAAACAAACGAAGTGACACTGACATTCACATGACACATCACATCACACAGCACATTTCCGGAAAGGACTCGCGCGTATACTGCCTATACCGGTTTTTAATTACGTACGCAAATTAAAAAAAAAATATTAAAAAAGTATTGTTTTTGTATGGCAAGGTTTTGAGCAAGCAAGGTTGCACGAGTTCTTGGCAGTATACGCACGAATCAATAGATGGCGCTAGTAAACATCGTTCATAAAAACATCGTTCATATAAAGAACGATATATCGCCGATGTTTTGAGTTTCAACATCGATGTTAAAACATCGATGTTTATGAACGATACATCGATGTTTTTAAACATCGATGTATCGTTTGCATCCCTACTCAACAAAGGAACTAAATGATTTAGCGCGCAAAGAACTTAAATCAGTGCTCAAAGCTAAAAGTGAATATAAAGGACTACCACGAAAGGCAATAGTTAACAATGATGATGACAGCGACTTCAATGAAGAACTACAAGAACACAATGTTATGACTACTAGGAGCTATGTTGAGAAACTGAAGGACTTAGAAGAAGATGCTGTTGGGACTCCGAGACCAAACGTACCTGAAAATTATGTTGTCGTTGTCACTAAAGCTCCATCTACTACGTGAGTATTAACTTCAATGTATGCCAACCATTATCATCGACTTAGCTTTATTTCAAACTAGCTGCGCCGCGCGGTTTCACCCGCGTAGATTTCGATATGTTTTTTTTTTTATATGCTCCGCTCCTATTGGTCCCAGCGTGTTGTTATAGCCTAAATAAAACCTTCTTGGAAAAAATGGGCTATCCAACGCAAAAATAATTTTTCAAATCGGACCAGCAGTTCCTGAGTTTAGCGCGTTCAAACAAACAAACAATCAAACAAACTCTTCAGCTTTATAAATTAGTATAGATATGACGGAGTCTGCGATTGAATATAAAATCTTGTGTTTTTTGGGCGGAGAACCTGGAAGACTTAAGCAAAATGCTCAATGACCTCAGCAGAGCTTCCCAATACGTGGGTCTAAGGATGAACATGGATAAGACGAAGATCATGTCGAACTCTCATGTCCCACCCACTCCAATTCTAGTTGGTTGATCTGCACTCGAAGTTGTTTACGAGACAAACAGTCCAACTAGGTAGGTCCAACTTCGGGAAGCTACGCTACATCTTCTCCTCGTCCACGATACCACAGTGTCTCAAGACTAAAGTCTTTGACCAGGGTGTGTTGCCAGTGATGACTTACGGAACTGAAACGTGATCGCTCACAATGGGCCTCATACGAAGGCTCAGAGTCACACAAAGGGTAATGGAAAGAGCCATGTTCAGAGTTTCTCTGCGTGATCGAATCAGAAATGAGGAGATGCACAGAAGAACCAAAGTCACATAGTCGACATAGCTCTGCGAGTCGCTAAACTTAAGTGGCAGTGGGCAGGGCACATTGCTCGTAGAACCGATGGCCGATGGGGCGGTAAGGTTCTGAAGTGGCGGCCACGTACTGGAAGACGCAGAGTAGGGAGGCCCCCAACAAGGTGGACCGACGACCTGGTGAAGGTCGCGGGAAGCCGATAGATGCGGGCAGCACTAGGGATGCAAACGATACATCGATGTTTAAAAACATCGATGTATCGTTCATAAACATCGATGTTTTAACATCGATGTTGAAACTCAAAACATCGGCGATATATCGTTCTTTATATGAACGATGTTTTTATGAACGATGTTTACTAGCGCCATCTATTGATTCGTGCGTATACTGCCAAGAACTCGTGCAACCTTGCTTGCTCAAAACCTTGCCATACAAAAACAATACTTTTTTAATATTTTTTTTTTAATTTGCGTACGTAATTAAAAACCGGTATAGGCAGTATACGCGCGAGTCCTTTCCGGAAATGTGCTGTGTGATGTGATGTGTCATGTGAATGTCAGTGTCACTTCGTTTGTTTGTGTGTATCGGAGAGTGAAGTTAAGTGTGCATTTTCAGTTGTCACCAAAAACTGCAATAAAACTATAAAGTGAATTTAAAACCTCGTGATTTTGTTAGCAGCGTACTGTAAGTATTATTGTTCAAATGACATGAAAAACTTTACTTCAAAATTTGTCGGTTAGGTTGTTTGAATATTTGTTGTTTGGACAAGTTTTCGCGTTTTAAGCTAGATTATTGTCAATCAGATAGGAAAACGCTTTTTCTCTGTATTTCAAGGCCATTTTGTCAAACCTGTAAGTATTTTAAAAAACAAAGATACATCGTTCATAAACATCGATATATCGTTCATAAACATCGATGTTTTCGACATCGATGTTTGACTTTTAAAAACATCGATGTTTCGACATCGATGTTTTTCATGAACGATGTTGCATCCCTAGGCAGCACAAGACCGGTCATCGAGGAAAACTTTGGGAGAGGCCATTGTCCAGCAGTGGACATCTATAGGTTGAAGAAGATAGTTATTTTTGACGTGATTAAAAATATCGTTGCTCGTGTTGTTGGGTTTAATGCATCACCTCGCTCAACTGCCGTCTTCCTTTCTATTCACTCAGTTTTTTTTTTTTTTGTGAACATATAGGTTCTAAATAATCTAGCGCACCTTACCATCAACGATTACATCACTGCTTACCATCAAGTGGGATTGCGATCAAGCACTAGTTTATGTTTATAAAAAAATAATTATCTTCTGCTCTTCTGTTAATAAAATAGAAAGAAAAATATGTACTGAATTGTATGTGATTTAGTTTATATTGTGTACAAGGGAATCATTGCCACTTTCTGTGTTTAGTTACATATTTAATGAAGAGTAAATAATATGGTATACATGTCGGAACCAACTCCAACATATCTAGATGGAAAAAAGCTACTCTTATATACATTACTTTATATACTCTCTCTCCTTATCCTAGGCTACTTCATTCACATTTCCTATGACAAAAGGAGGTTCATATTTCCCAGTAACAACAAAAATCTGGGTAATAATATTTAATTTCTCATCAAAATTAAGTTCAACTAATGGAAACGCGACAAATTGCTTTCCGAATGAGACAAACATTTTTACAAAGCCTGAACACAGAAACCTACTCTCGCTACAATGAAATAGATAGAATTTCACATCGTTACTTACCTTTATTACTTTTCCATTAATATTAGCATAAGTACTCGTTCTCATGTGTGACATGTGTTAAAATTGTTACTGATAATTGCCATTAAAACATGGTACCCACCACATGTGTGTGCTTTAGTGTTGAGATGCATCTATATTTCGTCACATTATATCTCCTCAGTTTGAGTAACAGCAGACTTCTCCAAATTATCCTGTGGGGCATTTACATAACACATTATCAATCGGAATTTGTACCAATTTGACATGTTAAGGCGAGGTTGTACTACTTTTTCACTTTTTTAAACATCTGTAAATCCAGTAAAAATTGAAATTTCGCGTAAAAAGAAAATATTTCAGGAAAGTTGAATATACTGTCTAAAGATCTGTGAAGATAGAAACGTGAATTTAAATAATTTGTTTGATAAAAAATATCATAAAGGTTACACTAACTCGCTATTTCAAACGTTCACTCTGAAATAATTACATGGTTAAATCATGTAAAAATTATACCGAAAGATAAGTACTATTATTTCTTAGCGCTCTGTGAAAATACATTTTTAAATTTGGTTTTTATTTTTTCTAAGGAACAATTATATACAAAATCTAGCATTCAAAAGCTCGCAACGGCCGGCCAGTGCCTGCCGAGGCGTCACCGAAGTTTGACGCACGCCGTCTTTTTCGAAAAATTACCCCCATGTTTGCGCTATCTCAACTTTATAAAAACTTGTATTGTATATAGAAAATTGATACCTATGCAATATTGACAATAATTGGCACTCGAATTTCAAATCATTTACTGCAAATAAATAAGTAGCTAATTATTTACCGTAAATTATTTCGTCCATGACGTAAAGATCCAATACTAACATTATTTACTTCAATATTTTTTAGGCGCGCCACAATACAAATAAGTTTGTACGGATGACAGCAGGTCAACCTACCCGAAACTGTAAAATATTTACAATCAACCTTGAGCATTAAAGCTTTAGCAATCAAGTTGATTGAGAGAGTGTAGTAGCTTGGTGGTACTGTCGTCTATTTGAAGAAAACTGATTGAACTTGGTCCTACGATTATTTTGTTTATTCAATAATTTTCACATATCGGATTACAAAATATCCTATGAATTCAAGGTAAAATTTTAACAACGTAAAATGTAATACACTACATATATTTTGTATTGCAGAGCTTCAATGAGAACAAAAATAAAGCCAAAAATCATACTTCTACATATTATATCCGAATAATCAGTTGTTTGCGATTTACATACATTATTATTTAATGTTTATGTATTGATGTGACATAATTATCTGTAAGTATACATATAAAGAAGAAAAAAAACAATTAAAATAGAGAATTAAATTATGAATGATGAAAACAGATTTAGGAGAAATTAAAAAAATTAATATGTCAAAGATGATGCATAATTATCACAATCTTTTAACAAGGATAAACACTGAGAAAATAAATAATTATTTCGAGGGAAAAAATTACATGACTGTCAAATTGATCATACATATCAGTGGCGAAGAGTCCATACAAGCCGATTCCCACCGGGTTACCTTTCAAAAATCAGTTCCATATTCATACAAAAGTATTTACATTCTATTTCATTAACAAAGTATTATTAATCAAATGCCTGCGCGATTTACAATAGCAATAGTAATTCTTAGCAATACCCTAAGTATCACATTTCATTTTATAGTCGTAAATTAATCAGCGCTTCAATTTTTCGTACATTACATTGAAGGCAACTCGACGAATTACAGCTTACCTCGGTCAACGTTTTACTATGAGACGAAAAGAGACAGAGCGTGTCAGACCATCTCTTTCTAATGCTCGCTAACCGTCGGTAAAACTTGATAAATATAGGCTAATGCCAAACGGTTTGCAGTTCTCTCCTCTCCTCTATTAGAAAGAGACAAAGAAACCACGCCACTACGAGAAAGGAAACACGACAAAATTAAAAAGAATTAGCGTTATAATGAAATCCTTCGCAAGTCATATTCTTTTTATTTTGGCATATTTTCGTGTTCCATTTCATTTAGTTGAAAATAAATTATTGTTAGTATGTGTTCCTATACCACTGGTGCGTGAGTTTTTCGTTTGTTATATTTTAATATTTGTGTTATTTAAACTGTGACTGATTCTGTAAGGTAATTTAATCGCAGATTTGGTTAAATACTGTGGATTTTGTTTGTTATTATGGCTTTAATTCATATAGAGTGCTGCTCAACAGACTACCTGCTTACAAAAGAAACTTCATTTTCAAAACTAAGTTATGCATACAAGAAGCATGTTATTCAGTTAGGTCGAGCACTTCCACACATGATTATTGATTGCAAAAGGCGAGATGGATTTTTTAAACATTTTCACGCGTCGTTATATGATAAATATACATGGATGACAGGCAGTTGCAAACTGAACAAAATGTTTTGTTTTCCGTGTTTGTTATTTTCTGATTCGAAATCTGTTTGGAGCAGTACGGGTTTTACGGATATTAATAATTAGTCTAACTCAGCCAAAAAACACATTCAGACTGAAAAACACATCCGCAGCTGCTTGTTCTGTTAGATAAGATAATTATAGCATTGTGCCGACAATGCATTGTAATTGTTTAACTTAACTTAGTACTTACTAACAAGCATGCATGTGTGGTATGGAGATGCACGTCGAAAAAGGCTTTTCTCAAAGCCGTTTTTATCATACTTGAAAGAAACTGTTATCAAATCATCAGTCCTTTTTTGTATCTCGCTGCGTCTTTACGTTCGACACATTACTATTTAACGGGGGGTGGGGCAGCGTCTTCATCCGACACACCGCACTACAAGAGGGCGCTAATGACATTCATTGCGTTATTTGAGAGTTGTGTGGACAAATTTTTCGAACTTATGAAGCAATGCTTTAGAAATTTGCTTTAAAATGATGCAGATTCCGATTAGGTAATAGTCTGTTACGTAATTAGGGTGCCGGTCATAGATTGATATGCATAATTTTGGTGATACTATTATTTAATAATTGCAAACATATAAATACATAACATTAGTAATTGCCTCGATTCCCTTGTACACAAGGAAACCGAAAAACCAGTTCTCATTGATAAGTAAGTGTTTACAACGTTCAAAATGTAGCCGTAATCACATCTCGGCGACAAACAAAAGACAAA
Source organism: Sesamia inferens (assembly GCA_037179545.1). Classification (NCBI taxonomy): domain Eukaryota; kingdom Metazoa; phylum Arthropoda; class Insecta; order Lepidoptera; family Noctuidae; genus Sesamia; species Sesamia inferens. The sequence continues at coordinate 6,079,126 of CM073937.1, read as the reverse complement.
AACTTGTCAAAATGTGGGGAAAATGTAGTATTTTTGGCAGATTCAGACTGTGAACGTTCTCACATAAATTACAAGAATAGTCCTTCAAGAAAATTGTCTTTTTTTATGTACGCTGACAACCTAAAAGATGGCTTGAGTGGCAATTTTAAACTACATAATATATTATGTAGTGCTTGTAGTCCTTAATACTTTAACATTTGGACAAATGTTGACATGCCAACTCTTATTTTATTAGAGCAACTAGTAGGCATTTTGAGTTTGTTTCGATCTTTCTTTTCAGAGGAAATCTTCAAGCTGACAGGAAACGCAAGCTCAAAAATATGATTGACTTCTAAAAGATTTTGTAAAAATCTAAACTTAGGAAATAAATCATTTATCCTTTAACATTTACAGAACAACAGAAGCAGAATTTGAGAGCGAGCTCAAGAACATGGATGATGTCGTCTTGGCTGTTGCTCACGGCAGAAAACTTGGTCTTCACAAGCATCTTCCTAGACACTTCAGGTCTCGTTTACACCACGCTGTCAACAAGATCCAACGTAAGATAAGATGGACGTAGTTATGCAAAAAGGATCCAGCCAGCAAACTTGCTTTTGAGAAAACAGACTTTGAAGTAAAATTATATTAAAATAACATGACAGTACATTTAAATTTCCTTTTAAATAATGGCTATTTTCCTGTACTTTTTTGCGGGTTTGATATTTTTTGCATATACTAAAGTTGATGTGTAGATTTTAGAAATTTATGACAGTAACTCAAAAAACGGTTTTTGTGGGTTCGATCCATTTTGCATAACTACGTCCAGATAATAAACTAATTATTATGTGACAGCAAGTCAAGCTACCCGAAACTGACAATATTTCCCAACCAACCTTGAGCCTTAATGCTTTAGAGATAAAGTTGAAAATCCCCATCTGCTCAGCCTTTTCCCAACTATGTTAGGATTGGCTTCGGTTTCGGGAATACAAGTATTTTATATAAAGCGACTACTAATCTGACCTCCACAACTCAGTTACTGGATAATATGACATCCCTTGGTAAGAATGATTATCAGACTATCGGACATAAATGACATATACAGGAGCTAATTACATGAACACAAAACTATCTTTGCATTGTGTAGATTCAATTTCTTAGTATTGTATAACTGCATGGCACACGTGTGAGCACAATGTACTTGCTGTAAAGCATCTATTTGTTGGGTTAGTCTTTATTGTTGTTGTTTTTTTTTTTTTGTGTGTGATTTCCATAATGGACGCTCTTAGCGTACAATATATTTCTGCACCGTTCTCACACGATTGATTTCAAAATGAATGATGTAATCAAATATTTGTATCAATAGCTTGATAATTTAAAAAAGTGTCCATGGAGTTTCTTGCCCGTTCTTCTCCATAGGTACCTACTCTTTGGAATGGGCGACTAGCTTCACCTTACTGACTGATCGACCTTCTGACAATTCAAAAGTGCCTGTAACTGGTTTATTTGAAATAAATGCTTTCATTTGAACTAGCGAAACTCCGATGGGATTCGATATCAAAATATTAATAGATGTGCAAATAAGTTTCCACTGTTTTGAAACATGCGGGCGAGCAGCATCATGTAGGGGAATAATTTTGTCATATCTGAAGTATTAATGGACCAGCTTCTAGAAGCACGTGAAGGGCGGGCATTTTGAAACAAAAGAAAAGGTTGACTGGGAAAATTTTATATTTTCGGATAACTTCACCTGCTGACGTCACGAGTTGCTCTCAGATAATTAATTGAATTACTGTTGCTCATTCTACATTCGTTTTCGATTACATTGGCGAAAAAATGGGTCCAAAATGTAAAAGGCAGACAGTGTCTAGACTGAACGGTGAATTAGTAATTAATTGTAGTAATGGATATTCCATTATCTTTTATATTTAAAAAATAAAGCTCTATTTAAATTTCACAAAATCCACTCACAGTCTAGCTAAAGCGAACTGTATGATTCTTCGTATTGGTAAATATTAAAGACTTTAGATAATTAGACTGGTTTATTACACTTGTATAATTATATTATTGGAAACGACCTCTTCTAGGTTAGATCCTAAGTTACAATGACAAGACAATAGACTATATTCATAGACACTAATACATAGAGATGGTATTAGTTACTCGACTACAGAGTAGTGATGTATGATACAACATCCCCCCTGTTTAAGTTTAAATTAACCCTTGACAAACAATGTTATAGAAACCTGACTTAGTTATAATTTAGACAATGACTTAAGACTATGGTTAGGTCTTAATCTAGGATACAATGTTCTACTTAATCTATTTCATCAATTAGCCTTCTGGTTGGCTTTACAACTCTTCCAGAACGAGTTACATGTTGACTGACTGAGGATTGAGATGAGAGCTCTTGAGGTCTAGACTCCTGCCTGTTACCTTCCTCTCTCCCCTGCGACGAATTGGATAGCATAGGAGAATATTTGTGTCTTAAATGAACCCTATTCCTCCTATACCTAACTCCATTGACATCCTCAACGACATATGACCTATTATTAGCCAACCTTAGCTTGACAATGGCTTGTTCCCAATTGCTATCAGGCTTTCTTTTAAAGTATACATGATCATTGGGATACAGTAATGACAATGACTTTGTATTTCTATTATAATATTTAGACTTATTTTTATTATTTTGCTTGACACATTCTTCATAATTTTTGAATGTAACCACTTTAGGTTTTAATTTCTTATAAGACATAGGAATGTTATTTCTTAAATTCCTGGACATTAACAATTGAGCTGGAGATGGTAAATTATTCTTAGGTGTGTTTCTATACTGTAATAAAGCTATGTATGGATCAGATGAGTTTCTTTTACATTTTTTTAACATATTTTTGATAATTTTGACTGAACTCTCTGCTTGACCATTTGACTGTGGATGATATGGGCTAGTTACAATGTGTTCTATGTCCCATTCATGCATAAAATTCTTAAATTCTAATGACTGAAAAGGAGGACCACCATCAGACACTAAAGATAAAGGTATTCCATGACGAGCAAAAATGGACTTTAAATGTGTTATTACATTCTTTGCTGTACTGTTTTTATTTAACAAAGCTATTTCTATAAATTTAGAATAATAATCTGTGACAATTAAATAAGTAAGGTTATCAAAATACATCAAATCAACACCTACTTGTTGCCATGGATATTTATTTATTTCAAAATTTTTTAGTGGTTCCTTTGGATTATTAGGTTTAAATTGTGCACATACATAACACTGTTCTACCAAGTTTTTAATATCAGCTGACATGCTTGGCCAGTACAAAGACTCTCTAGCCAGTTTTAAGCATTTATTTATACCTTGGTGACCTTCATGAATTTTACCTAACATTTCCTTATACATTGACTGTGGTACTATTAATTTTGACCCTTTGAACAACAAATCTTTGACTACATGAATTTCAGCTTGTATATTCCAAAATGGTTTTATTGACAGACTGACATTATTTTTATTTTTTGGCCAACCTTCATAATAATACTTTTTTAACAATTGCAAAGTATCATCTTTCTTAGTGTTCTGTAACAATTTTGTACAGTACTCCTTTGTGACTGCTAGACTTGAATGCATTAAATTGACATGACAAGATATTTCTGACTCATTCTCAGGTATATAATGTTCTTTCAATGCTGCTCTAGACAGAGTGTCAGATATAAACATTTCTTTACCTGGAACATGTATAACTTCCAAATCATATTTTTGTAAAGTTAACATCATACGTTGCAATCTTGCTGGTACATCATGTAATGGCTTTTTAAAAAGATAGACTAAAGGTTTATGATCAGTATGAACAGTTACTTTATGACCGTACACATACTGGTGAAATTTTTCACAACCAAACTGAATGGCTAACAATTCTTTCTCAATTTGAGCATACCTTGACTGAGTTTGAGTTAATGTTTTTGAACTATAAGCAATAGGTTTATTATTCTGCATAATGACTGCTCCTAATGCTGACTTTGACGAATCGACTGACAAGACTAATGGTACATTGGGATTATAATGAGCTAAAACTGGTGAATTTGTAATTTCATCGATTAAACTCTTAAGACATTGACTATGATTTTCATCCCAAGTCCAGACTGAATCTTTCTTCAAAAGATTTCTTAAAATTTGAGTTTTTTGAGACAAATTGCTAATAAAGGGACCTAAATAATTGATCATACCTAATATTCTTTGCAATTCTTTGACATTTTTTGGTGTGGGCATATTGACAATTGCTTTTACTTTCTCTTCATCAACCCTAGCACCATCTTTACTAAAAACATACCCTAAAAAACAGACTTCTGATACTAAAAATTTACATTTTGACTTATTGAACTTTAAATTGACTTCACGTGCTCGTTGCATGACTTTATGTACTCTCTCATTATGTACTGACTCGTTTGGTCCATATACCAAAATATCATCGATGAATATTAGAACTCCTTCTAAATCACCGAACAAATTCATCATGACTCTTTGAAAAATTTCAGACGATGCATTAATACCAAAAGGTAACCTTAAATATTTATATCTACCGAAAGGTGTTTGAAATGTACATAAATCAGAACTATATTCATCTAGTTTAAGCATCCAAAATCCTGAAAATGCATCTAAATGAGAAAAACAAACAGCTCCTGCTAGTTGAGATCTGATCTCATCTATTGACTTAAGTGGATAAATTTCCCTTATAATATTCTTATTCAAATTTCTAGGATCTAAACAAATTCGTAACTGACCCGTGCTTTTGACTGTTATCACTATGCTGTTCACCCATTCTGTAGGTTTAAAAACCTTTTCAATGACCTGCATTTTCTCCATGCGATCCAATTCATCGCGCAGTTTGTTCAGTAAAGCGAAGGGTACTCTTCTCGGAGCATCCACGCATGGCACTGCTTCAGGTTTGAGTTTCAGGCGACAGACTTGAGGTAGACATCCAAGACCCTGAAATACATCATTGTATTGTGTAAGAATTTGTTCACTAAAATTTTGTTGAGACACAGAGAAAACTCTTTGAATTATACCTAATTTTTCACAAGTTGGTAGACCTAAAACATTCGGACAAACTAAATCTGCGACTATAAACACTATATTTACACTAATAGTGCTATTATTTAAAGATAAACTACATTTTACATTAACTTTACCTATAATGGGTATTGATATACCACCAAACCCACTAACGTTTATTTGACATTTCTCAAGTGACATTTGACTTTGACATTTCAAAGATTGAAAAGTTTTCTTTGACAAAATATTAATATCAGCACCTGAATCAATAATGCAATTAATTTGTGTATGACCAACTAAAATGTTTATGTTCCATGACTGTTTAGAATAGTATTTGTTTTCTTTTGACTCGACTGTATTGACCTGTTTACTATGTGTTGACTTTGCTGTAATAATTCTACAAGTGTTTGTTGTGTGAGATTCCTCAGACTTGTGTCCGTACTCATCATTAAGATATGAATCTCGGCTAAGACTTTTTGACTTTTTTGACTTGACTGTGAATCTCTCAGACTGTTCCGTGTTTTCATCACTGAGATATGACATATGACAAGATGAGTCTTCATGAGATCTCTTAGACTTATCAGTCACCAGTCTTTTTTCATCACTGAGGCATTTTTTGTTAGACCTCTCAGATATGACATTATCACCACTTTCATCACAGAAATATGACACAGGATATTTTTTATGACAAGATGAGTCCACATGAGATCTCTTAGACATTGACTGCGACTGGCCTATGTGCGACCTGACCGTTGATTGTAACTTAGTATCTGACTGGGTGTATGACAACCTGCTATGTCTGTAATGATTTTGATTGTGATGACTTTGTGACTCTAAATGACAATTACATTGACTAGACTTATGACTATGACTGAAGTTATGACAATTTAAAATTCCAACAAAATTATCTTCTATTCTATTCTATTCTTTATTATGGCAACTAAAATCGATGGATGTCGACTATTCTGCCAATGTCAAGTGGTTTGAAAAGCAAGAGTGTATGTAAAAAAAAAAAAGAAGGAATAGTTAAAATCAAAACTTTTCGATGCTACAGTTGACCTTTGTAGATCTTGAGGAGTTAGTACTGGACTGAAACAAACAAAAACATAAAACTACATATTATAATTGTTAGAACATCAATAAAAACATATACCACAACCAAATATATAATATTTGATGAAATTTCTTATAATTTAATATTATTGTGGCGGATGAATATCATCAACGCCACAAGTAGTTCTGTAGAGGGATATGTTAAAAGCGAAGGGAAATTAATTGGAAGAGGGATTTTAAAATTGGGGAGACAACTATACAAATCTAGAGGAGGGATGTTGTTAGAGCATTCAAAAAATATGTGTTCCAGTGTACCCTCCTCCAACCCGCATTCGCAGAGAGAGGAGACACGGACATGGATCTTGTGCAAAAAAACGGGAGTGCAACAAAAACCTAGACGGATTCTACAAAGAACAGAAATTATGGTTTTCGATACTTTTTTGTGGCCGAAAAACCACGGCTTTGGCTTGATGGTCGGTTGTACAGCATAATAAAACCTGCCTTTTTTCCTGCTGGACATATTCCACTGCTCTTGCCAGGAACTCAGTAGGTTCAGTCTTGGAAGGGACAGTAGATCGTAACCCTGGTAGGAATTGTGCGTGAGATCTGACAGTAAAGATGAACAAGCATCTTTAGCCAAGGCATCAGCGCACTCATTACCCTTAATGCCACAATGGCTAGGTATCCAAACTAACTGAACATCCCTTTGACAATTAGCACAGGTAAGGAGAGAATTTTTAATTTTTAAAATAAGGGAACTATGCAGTTTGCTTTTAAATGGACTTTGGACTAAGGCTTGCAAACAGCTAAGGGAGTCTGTAAAAATGACGGCCTTCTCAATATTAGTGTGTGACTCTATAAAAAGACAAGCTTCCAATATAGCCACACACTCACCAGTAAATACAGAAGATTCCTTAGGGCCTTTAAACTGCAGTATAATCTTGGAGCTTTGGTAATAGACCGCAGCGCCAGTATGGCTAAATTCGGTTTGTTTCGAAGCATCCGTGAAGAATAATTGGAAACCATTCCATCGCTCGCCCACCACCGCATTGAAAGCCGAATTTGCTGACGGGGATTTCTTGGATATACCAATATCAAAAATAATGTTTGGGATATAAGTTAAGACTTGGTAAGGAAAATTAAAAAGGGGTAATCTGGGAAACTGAACGATCGGGTATGCTAAATTTAGGGTAAGTCGAAAGGATACTATGGATAAAGGTAATTCTTTGTTTTTCCAGTAATTTGAGCTTCTGCATAAGGCATCTAACTCATTCAGTCTTCTTATAAGAGGGTGAGAGGATCTACATATTACTCTGGACATAAAACGGGAAGACAAATATTGGCGCCTAAGAGCCAGAGGAGGTTCAGCACATTCGACCTGCAATGCGTTGATGGGAGAGCACTTCATACAACCTGAGATGACTCGAAGGCATCTGGCCTGAACTCTATCCAGCCCAGCCAAAGCACCTTTGTTGCAAGGAATCAAGAGAAACGTTCCGTAGTCTAAAACACTACGGACTAATGCGTTATATGCTAATTTCATGGTGAATGGGTGAGCACCCCACCACACACCCGCAAGTACTTTTAAAATTGAAAATATACTTTCACATTTTTTAAGCAAATGATTTATATGATGTTTGCCTGATAATTTTGAATCTAAAATAACGCCTAAAAATTTAACTTTTTTCACGACAGGGATATTATGGCCTAATATGTTAACCGAGATATGCGAAATGATTCTTTTGCGAGAGAAGATTACCGTCGAACTTTTAGGAGCAGATAGGGACAGCCCATTGCTTAAAAGCCACTGGTTTAAAGAATCCAGAGAGAAACACAAAGATGACGCTGCGTCAACTATGGACGGATCTGTCACATACAATACAATGTCATCGGCGTATTGTAGCATCTGGCAATTGTTGTTTAGGCAGGACCCAATATCAGCCGTATACAGATTGTAGAGTATGGGACTGAGGACAGAACCTTGTGGGAGGCCTCTCCATGTCTGCCTTGCATCGAAGTCCTCTCCCTGGACTCTCAAAACCAATGAGCGGGACGTCAGAAGTTCGCATATGCATTGTATCATCTTAGCCGGAAGGCTCAGCTGTTGCAGTTTTTGCCTGAGTACGGGAAGAAGTACACTGTCATACGCTGAAGAAATGTCAAGGAAGGAGGCAACAACGGATTCATTTTTAGAGTACGCTATGCGGATATCCGCAACTAAAATACTAACACTATCCATTGTGCCTAGTCCTTTTCTAAAGCCAAATTGATGATTTGGCAATAGATCTCTTGATTCGACTATCCACTCAAGGCGGTTTTTAATTAGGTGTTCAAGTAATTTGGCTAGAACTGAAGAGAGAGCAATTGGCCTAAGGCCATTCGGATCATCTGCATGTTTGCCAGGTTTCAATAAGGGAATGATAATTTGAAGTTTCCACTGATCCGGAATCCAACTATGACTATAGCAGAAATTTAAAATGTTTAAAAAGTAAGTCTTCGCCTTTTCACCTGAATGTGTAATGAATGAGTATGGTACCCCATCAATACCAGGCGATGAGTCCCGGACATGCTTGAGCACCACACTCAGTTCCTCCAAGGTAAATGGCATGTCGAAAGGATCCTGAATTGAATTATCTAAGGGAGCGTTTTGGAATTCGGATAAGAGAGGAACATAGGATGGTGCAATTCTGTCAAAAAAAAGTTCAGCTGTTTCCCTAGCAATTGGTGAAGAAATTGATGAGGAGCATCCACGTCTAAATCTGTTTATGTGTTTCCAGACGACTGAAGCTGGAGTAGAGGGTGATAAGGAAGAGCAAAACTTAACCCAACCCATGCGTTTCTTCTTCCGTAGCAAACGTTTAGTTTTGGCATTAATGTGACAATATGTCAACAGATTTTCTGTGCTCATATTTGCATTGTAACGCAGCTCAGCCTCCTTCCTATCCCTGATAGCCAAAGTGCATTCTGGGTCCCACCACGGAGGTGAAGGGATTTTATTTAGGGCACTGTTTTTTAAAGGAATGCAGGAGTCTGCACTGGATGTAATCGCTGTTACAAAACCCTCATAACAGCTCTTGGCATGGCGGTGACCAATAGGATCTAATAAATGTGAGTTTAAATTTGGAAGCGCATCAATTTTCTCCTCCAATAATGATACATACTTTGACCAATCAGGTTTGGACAAATTATATTTCAAAAGTGGAGGGGAAGCTTTTTCTAAATAAGATTTATTATTTAAATATACAACTATAGGGTAGTGATCACTACCATGCGACAAGGCTGTGCACATCCACTGAGTTGATGCTGCTAATTCAACCGAACAAAAAGTTAAGTCTACGCAACTCTTTTGTTGACCTGGGAGAGATCGTCGTGTTGAGCAACCGTTATTTAAAACACAGAGGTCCAGGTCATCTAAAAGCTCAACCAGGGCAGCACCAAAGGCATCACAGCGTTCAGACCCCCATCTGAAATGGTGACAGTTAAAATCACCCATAACCAGTATCGGACCATGAACAGCAGAAAAGATATCTTTTAGAATTGTTAAAAAGTTATGTTGGGGATGTGAAATATAAATTGAAAATACTGTGATGCCCTCAAACGTCCCTGCGGTAATGCTCATATCACTAGTAAATGGAGGCAAGGTAAAATAAGAAAGTGGGACCCGATTATTGACTAAGAGGGCTGACCCTCCATAGCCATCTGATCGGTCACATCTTAAAATATTATATTGTGGCATACGAAAGCTAAGGCTTGGAGTAAGCCAAGTCTCAGCTATGGAACAAGCCAGTGGCTTGTATTTATTTAAAAGAAAGGTGAGGTCGTGTTTTTTATGCCACACGCTCCTCACATTCCACTGAAGGAATACTTGGCGAGACGCCATTTTTAATACTGGAAAGAAGAGTAATGAGATGATCAGCAACGTTGGACGGTGATTGAGTAGGAAAAGTAGAGGAAGAAATAATAATTGGTAGAAGTTTTATAAGTAATTCTATAATAGAGGAAATACTATTAGGAGAGTGAGTACTGTTATTACGGAGGGCGCAGCCATTAGGCTGTGAAGGTGGTGGGGAACTGGTTATATGCTGATGAGCAGCTTTGTCATAAGATGAGGGAAGGGGGGCATGGGTCTTAGGTTTTAGGGTAACAGTCTTGCGATAAGACTGGGAAATTGGAGTTTTTGCAACATTGGCATAATTGCGGGAAGCTGTAGGAATCATTTTACTAGCCTCGATATAAGGCATTGATTTTTCAGCCATAAGAACCTTAATAGCCTTTTGTCTACCATGCTCGGGGCATGACCTGCTATTAGCAAAATGATCACCCGAACACAGAATACAGAAGGCCTCACCCTCAGAAATGTTGCAACCATCACCGGGGTGATCATGGCCACACTTGCTGCAGCGTGGTCTTGACCTGCAAATGCTTGCTACATGTCCAAATCTACAGCACTTACGGCATTGAATGGTGGGGAATATATACTGCTGCACAGGAAGAGATGTGTAACAGCAGAAGATCCTCTGGGGTAGGACTTGTCCGTCAAACGTGATTACGCATGTTTCAGTGGGTTTCCACTCATTTTCACCATCTTTCTGTATTTTTCTATTGATCCTGCGGACTTTAAGGATTTCTCCCACACCTGAAGGAACAGATAGTAACTGCATTGCTTCATCTTCTGATATATCAGAGGGAACGCCTGTTACAACCCCCATCCTAGTAATATTGAAAGAAGGGATATAAGCATTATAGCTATATTTAGATAATAAATTACTAACTAAAAAGGAGTTGGCATCTGAGGGGAAGCAAACTCGACAGACACTCTGTTTCTACCTACCCTTTTAACACCCCCTCGAACAATGTTGGCAATGTTGTTATTGATTAAAAATTTACCGAAATTTACTGGATGCAATGTCGTAGCCGAGTTGGGTTGAGTCTCTATACGAGAAACGTGGACTATGTAAGGAGCATTATCCACTGCCGAATATTTAGCACGCCCGATTTGGCTTTTTTTTTGTTTATTAGGGGGGGTAGGAGTGAGAATTTCTTCGGTACCGGGTCGTTTTCGGGAAGAGTGGTTGGGTTGTGGTACTTCCATATCTGTAACTCTAGAGACAAAGTCCTCGAATTGCGATAGTGGTGTCGGAGAAAATGGAAATGACGGACTTGGACTTTGGATGTCGGGTGGATCAGGATCGGGAGGTTTGTTTGTATCCATTTTGGATGTACTTAATTAAAAATAAGACACACAATACACCTACCTGTTAACAAACACAAGGACAACACACTTATGGATAACAAGACACAAAAAGGCCAACAATCACAAAAAATAAAAACAACAAACTCTAGACACACGTGCTAACCAAGAACACCGCGGCGCCAACACGTGTTTTTAAAAGAGACAAAATTATCTTGACTACCAGTTGAACTAAACGACTCTAAATGACTGACTTTTTTATTATTGGAGTAACAAAATTTTGCAAAATGACCATAAGAGTTACATGACCTGCATTTAGCTCCCTGCGCTGGACATTTGTAGCGGTGGTGTTGTCCACAGCGGCTACACGTCTTCGAGCGCTTCTCAGTACTGGGACTTGACTTTGACCTCCCTGCGCTGGATCCCTGCTGACTGACTGGTGAAGCTCGCCGTCGCTGACGCTCCGCTCGACCACGGCTCCTCCGACGCAGATGCATGACTTTTTCAGACTCTTCACTAGTGGACCTCTTGACAATTTGGTCTGCATCCTGCTGTGCGACGATGAGTGTCCTAGCTAGCTCTCGCATCCTCTGATATGTCAGATCAGGTTCCTGCAGCAGTCTCTGACGTACATGTGCTAAGTCCAAACTCAAGTTGGCGATAAAAATATCTCTGATAAGAGATTCTCTGAGCGTTCCAAATTCGCAATCTTGGCTCTTATTTTCGAGATCGGTTAAGAAATCCTCGATGCTTTCCGATTTCTGTTGACGTGTGGTAAAAAACATGTAACGATACATGGTAATATTTTTTCTGGGTTGAAAAAATTCGTCGAATTTGGCTTTGACGTCATGTAATGTGCTTTCTCCAATATTTATGTTGAATGTGTTGAAAATATTTAAGCATTTTTCACCAATGTGATGTAATAAAATGGCGATCTTGCGTTTCTCACCGGACTTGTCTAAACCCGTTGCCAACAAGTATAATTCGAACTGTTGCCACCAGCGCTTCCAGGTTTCGTAATTGTTGTTTGTTGCATCTGACGATATTTTAAGCGCCTTCAAGCCACTGTTCATTGCAGCTTCGGTGTCATGGCCGCCACCGACGCCATCCGACTTTTGCATTTTTTGAATTTTCTTTCTTCGTATTGGGTTTTTTCACTTCTGACACCATGTATGGTTCTTCGTATTGGTAAATATTAAAGACTTTAGATAATTAGACTGGTTTATTACACTTGTATAATTATATTATTGGAAACGACCTCTTCTAGGTTAGATCCTAAGTTACAATGACAAGACAATAGACTATATTCATAGACACTAATACATAGAGATGGTATTAGTTACTCGACTACAGAGTAGTGATGTATGATACAACACGAACAAGATTAATTTAATTATAAACTTATTTATTTTTTTATGTAGCATCTGGATCAGACACCACGTATAAAATAATATACTAGCTGCCTCCCGCGGTTCCACTCGCGTAAGTCTCGACGCCCTAAGAATATTTGAATAAAAAGAATCTTAATCTGGTGAAGCCGTACGGAGGACGGGTATAAACAATTGTGTTGCAATGTGTGCCGATGAGCTCGATGAGCCAAATATTGTTGTCGGTCGTGGAGGGTCTCCAGAGCAATCTCCCTCTGCCACAGCATCGTTGGCCGTGTTATTGTGAGTGAATAGGCTCTTAATAAACTAGCGCGCTTTACCATCAACGATTGCATCACTGCTTACCATCAGGCGGGATTGCGGACAACCGCCATGCCATGGTTCAGACTTCACCTAAATCGCCGTATTCGCGCTGAAACAGAGATATTTTTTGTTTATGCGAAACCTGAATACAGTTTGTTCAGAATAAGCAACAGAATCGATTCCAATAATTTTTACACCATGTTATATTTTTACACAAACACCTACATATAGAAATTATTACCGTATGGTTACTGAACGCGCTACGCAGCTTACGCGTGCGCATGCCGGCGCTCAGCTGACGCCATAGGTCAAAGCACCCTCGCTGTCCAAACCAGCGTGGACCATATTTTTGTTGGGACAACCAAGTAGAATAGCAAGCTCACATCTTTGTTGTTTTTCGTTGTATCTTTTTGAAATTTAGTACTTATATAGATTCTTAACTTAAAAATACTGGACACGTGTTTCGATGTCTGACATGTATAAAAAAAATACATACTAAAAATCAAATATCTTCTTTTACCATTCTTTTCATCTACAGCGAATGACTGCCTAGTATCAGAGTGGAGTGCCTGGTCACCTTGCTCTGTGACCTGCGGCTTTGGAGACAAGCTTCGGTTCAGGAGCGTAGTGCGCGAGAAGAAAGATGGCGGCCGCGACTGTCCTACCCTCACCGAGAGAAAACATTGCGGAAATGTCAACTCTTGCGCACATATCGATTATTTTGAATGGTAGGTGGATGATTAAATAAATGTTGTCATATTTGTATTGTTGTTTTAATTTCATTATCCTACTAGATTTATAGATAAATTGATAAAGCTACTAAAAACATGTTTTTTTGTTTTCAAAAAATAATTGTTAATTTCGAAAGTATGTAAAGTATACATATACAACGTATTTTTTTTTTTCTTTTATACCTCACCTGAATATGATTTTTACACCATGTTATATTTTTTCACAAATATACTTATAATGGGTACCGAGCACACAACACAGTTCCTGGCAGATCGTGGTACTAGGCGCATGCGCACAGCGGGACAGTCCTCCGTCCCTCTCTGTGCAGGGGTGCAATACGGTCTAAGTAAAATTAAGATGTTTTCAGTAAAGTAAATTACCTACATTTTATTTTATCACTTAAGGCTGAATTTGTGAATAAAATATATGCCCAATCAACCTTAAGCCTTAATGCTTTAGAGATAAAAGTTTAAAATCTAATACGTAAATCTGACAGATTGTAATAGCTTGATGAGCTGTCGTTTAACTTTCTTGACAGTCCAAAGCCAAAGCAAACAGAAATTATTATCAATAAACGCAAGATGATGCCGCGCCGCTGTAGGCGCGGGCGGGTGAGTGGTTCGTAAAAAAAAAATAAATAAATATATACGGACAAATCACACAGATTGAGCTAGCCCCAAAGTAAGTTCGAGACTTGTGTTATGGGATGCTAACTCAACGATACTATATTTTTTAATAGATACATATATAGAAAAACATCCAAGACCCAGGCCAATCAGAAAAAGATCATTTTCCATCACGACCTGGCCGGGGATCGAACCCGGGGCCTCCACGTCGCAGGCAGGCGTGTTGACCGCTGCGCCACCATATTTTTGTTGGGACAAGCAGGTAAGATAACAAGCTTATAACTTTGTAATTTTTCATGATCATCATGAACCTTTTTATCGTCCCACTGCTGGGCACAGGTCTCTTCTCATACAGAGAAGGATTGAGTGTAATCACCACGCTTGCTCAATGCGGGTTGGCGATTTCAGACTTAAAGTCCAAGTTTCCTCAAGACGTTTTCCTTTTCCTTTTGTGTCCAAGATATACTTAGAAAGTACATAACTTAGGAAAGTTACATAGGTACCTACTTGTCTGACCTGGAAAAGGTCCCGCACACTCATACTTGAGAGGCTGGTGTTTTAACCACTAGGTCACCACGATATTCATCAATTCTACATGATATCTTTTGGAAATTTTGTACATAGACCCTTTACTTAAAAAGGCTGGACACGTATTTCGGATTTCGAATATACAATAAAATTACGTTGTACAGATATCTATACTCCCTTGTATATTCACAGACGAGTATGAACAAGCTTAAATCATGAATTATTGAAAAAAACTTTTTACAAAAAAAAATAGAAAGCGACTTCAAAAAAAAACTTAAAAGGAAAAAATAATTCTACTTTCGGTGGCGAGCTAAACAACAGAAACCTCGAGACACCGACTTCTAGAGCCATGACAAAAAAAAAAAAATCAAAAAAATAATTTTATTTTTGCGCCATTTTAATCTTTCCTTCGCATTTTTTTTTTTCTTTTACTTACTGATCACTAATGCGATTCACCTCCAAGACGTCATCCTGGAGCTCGTCAAACAACACCACGGCCACCCCATTTCTTCCACTAGGTTAAAAATTGGGAATAACAGTATGATGATCCGCAATTAGGATACAAAACAGCACCTAAAAGTAAAACAGAAATGCCGCAGAAATGAATACAAATAAACCTGAGTATGTATTACATTACAAAGCTTTCAACGCAGGAGTGTTCAAAATTCTTATACTGAATCCATGGCAAAACTTTGCATGTCAATGTCCCGGCCACGTTGTATTTCCCAACAACATCCATACATATTGCAAACCCTTTACAAGTCGAGCCCTCTAAACTCCTTTGTCAATAAAATCCCGTCACAGAACTACCTAGAAATTCCACTCACACAAAACTAGCCCAATTCTCTTTGACTACCATTCCATCCATTATTAAATAATTAATTTTAATCATACACAACAGTGCAAAAAGCTAGCTCAGTTGGCGTCGTAAAGCGGAGGAACTTTATAGAGGTCTGGCTGCGTCAATAAAAGACGGAATGCCTGTAAGCGAGATTACAATATAAAATATTTAATATCACGCTGACCGAAGAATTATTTAGATAGTAAGTATTTCTCAGGTGACACCGTAGCTTTTAGTTTAATTAAAAGTTTTGTAGTAGAGGAGTTTATAAGAGGGTCAGTGTGGTTACCATGAGTTTTTATTACGAGTCTCGATCATACGCATGGACCGCGTTTAGCGCTCTCATTGGATGAGAGTTCTTACAACCTTGAAGCGGGCCAATCGATGAGCGAGTCTTCGTAATGAAAATTATCGGTAAGGTATCGGCTCAACAACGTAAAAAACTCAATGATTGTTGTAGAACTGTCAAAATGAAACCCATTGCTACTCATGGTATGTATACCTAAAGATAAAGATAATTTATTTGTAAAAAACATTCGTTTACATTAACTGATTTAACAAACATGCAAGGTACTGAAAATATATGCTGTGAGCGTCCATGTTTTGCCAATCACGGCGTACAAATGTTTTAGGTATAAGGATTACATTTTACATAATTGGTATACATATAGTCGTTTTGAATCTCATAGCAAAATACAAAGCAAACAAATAATAATATTGATGTCAAGATAACTTATAGTACAAATATAGTACAGTCGAGAAAAAATTAAGTATGTCAAATTACCAATTTACAAATTATGTCAAATTGTCAATTACCTAAAGTTAAAAATAAATAATATCACAGTATATTCAATAATGTCAAATAGATATCTAAGTTACAGTAGGTAATTAAATAAAAGTTATATATATTTAATGTTCATATTATTTCATTGTTATATTTATATATGTATATTAGTAGTCGGAACAGAAAAGTCTTTTTTCATTCAAAAAATCTTGCAGATTGTAACATGTTTAACTAATTAAAAAATTTCTCAGCTTATTTTTGAAACGAACCAAGGGCAGTTCTCTCCAACTTTTAGGTAATTTATTAAATATGGATGGAGCCATACAAAAAACACTCTGCGCATGAGGGCTGTTATCGGTGGTAGAGAGCATATTCTTTTTTTTTTAATAATTATAAACTAGCGCTTGACCGCAATCCCGCCTGATGGTAAGCAGTGATGCGATCGTTGATGGTAAAGCGCGCTAGTTTATTAAGAACCTATACACTCAGAAAGACTGAGCGAATAGGAAGGAAGACGGCAGTCGAGCGAGGTGATGCAATGTTAAACCCAACAACACGACCAACGATGCTGCGCCAAAGGGAGATTGATCTGAAGACCCTCCACGACCAAACTCCCAACACAACAACGTTTGGCGCATCGTACCCAGCACACATCGCAACACAACTGCTCCGACCCGTCCTCCGTACGGATTCACCAGACATCATGCCGGAACACGACAAATCGCTTGGCGGCAAGGCTTTGTCTGGTGGGTGGTAACTTCTGCCGGCGGCCGATGTTATGGCCTACCACCGAGAAAATCCTACTTTTGTCGGGCCTATTACGTGGTGCTATTTCATCTAATCGTTTAAATCGGTGTTTTTTTTTTTTTTTTTTTATTAAAGTATAAACCAGCGCTTGACCGCAATCCTGCCTGATGGTAAGTAGTGACGCAATCGTTGATGGTAAAGCGCACTAGTTTATTAAGAGCCTATTCACTCTAGCCTTGAAGACACTCAAATTGTAGTCCGACGGAAACACCGCCGCCGGCAGATTGTTCCAGTCCCTCGATGTACGCGGTATAAAGGAGGAGGCGAAACGCTTCGTCCGGATCGTAGAGGTGCTAACAACATAAGGGTGGAAACTCGCCGTACGACGGGTCGTCCGATGGTGGAACGGAGATGGGGGAATTAAATCGTGCAATTCCCTCGCACACTCCCCAGAATGTATCCTATAGAACACCGAAAGGCTGGCTACTCTACGCCTGTGCTCTAGGCTTTGGAGACCAACTCGAGTTAAATCAGGGTCACCAATCAGCCTCTTCGCACGCCTCTCCACTGAATCCAAAGTGGCCAGGTGACACTTAGCAGCACCAGCCCAAATGTGGCTGCAGTACTCCACACACGAACGGACCTGTGCTTTGTACAACATTAGAAGCTGCCCTGGTGTGAAGTACTGCCGGACCTTTGCGATTACACCAAGTTTTCTGGCAGCCACCTTGGCCTTGGACTCAACGAACCGCCCAAAGTTTAGGTTCGAGGAAATCTCAATACCCAAAAGCTGAAGGCGGTCGGTACACTCCAAGGATACATTCCGAAAAGTAGGAGCCAAGGTGAACGGGCTCCTTTTGGCGGTGAAAAGACACGCCTGCGTTTTGGCGGCATTGAATGCTACAAGATTGGCATTGCCCCATTCGGAGACTGCCTGAAGTGCAACACTCGTTCGCTCTACCATGGCCTCTCTTTCGGACCGGATTGATTCCCTACTAGCCCGAGCATCCGGCATGTATCTCTCCACAACTGTGCTGTCATCTGCATACCCATAGATACCGGGCATTTATTTATTTATTTAGTTAATATGCAGCAGAAACAGAGTTGCAGAGAGAACAGACCCCTGAGGAACACCGGCATTAGTCGACATGGGCTCAGATGAGCATCCGTCGACAACAACTCGGAGGGACCGTTCAGTCAGGAAGTCTTTTACCCAGCCAGTCAGGCTAGGGGAAATGCCGTACGCTGGAAGCTTACTCAAAAGGCCAGCGTGCCATACCCGGTCGAAGGCCTTCGAGACATCAAGAGAGACAGCAATTGCTTCCCCATTCCTCTCGAGTGCCTCGCCCCACAAGTCAGTGGCATACACTAGTAGGTCCCCAGTTGACCGATTGCGGCGAAACCCGTACTGTCGGTCACTGAGGAGATCGTTACCTTCCAGGTATGCCAAAAGGCGCGAGTTCAATACACGCTCCATAATTTTGCAAAGTATGGAGGTGATCGAAATCGGCCGATAGTTGTT
This sequence comes from Sesamia inferens, assembly GCA_037179545.1. Classification (NCBI taxonomy): domain Eukaryota; kingdom Metazoa; phylum Arthropoda; class Insecta; order Lepidoptera; family Noctuidae; genus Sesamia; species Sesamia inferens. Next base: position 6,060,385 of record CM073937.1, on the reverse strand, counting down.
AGGATCGGCACGACTACCCTTTTTAGGCACGGGCTGCACGTTGGCAAGCTTCCAGGACTTGGGCACTATACCAGTCCCAAATGAGAGGCGATACAAGCGTGTCAATACAGGAGACAACTTGGGCGCACATGCTTTTAGAACCTCTAAAATAGCTACCTCTAAAATGTACAGACATGGCAAAGTAAGTATTTTATATCTTTTAAAGTAGGGCACACAACTATCAGTAGGTTTTAATTCTGAATATTGAACGCACGCATCAAAATCAAAAATCAAAAATCAAAATCAAAGCATTTATTTCAAATAAACCAGTTACAGGCACTTTTGAATTGTCAGAAGGTCGGTCAGTCAGTAAGGTGAAGCTAATCGCCCATTCCAAAGAGTAGGTACCTATGGAGAAGAACGGGCAAGAAACTCCATGGACACTCTTTTAAATTATCAAGCTATTGATACAAATATTTGATTACATCATTCATTTTGAAATCAATCGTGTGAGAACGATGCAGAAATATATTGTACGCTGAGAGCGTCCATTATGGAAAAAAACAACAATTCAGAAATTAAAATACGCCGTAGCAGCTAAGAGATGACCAGTCCCCTCTGACGGCGTCCGTTCACGAACATGACGTATGGATCAGCATCATTCAGCTCAACCATATTGAAGGGAACCTAATGACCCAACACACACGCCACCACCAGCGAGACATTTGAGTGAGCATGACATACTCTCAACAGCCATAGCACTATCAAGTCAATAAACGACTAACCCAACAAATAGATGCTTTACAGCAAGTAGATCGTGCTCACACGTGTTCCATGCAATTATACAATACTAAGAAATTGAATCTACACAATGCAAAGACAGTTTTGTCCAAGGTTCAGCAGCTCCAACGGTGTTCCCGAATGCTAAGTTTAGCTCCTGTGTAGCTGCACCAGTGCCGAATACCCCTGTCAGCGATGCAATTCCGTAACGTATAATATGCCTGGCTACATAGTGTGTACTGGCTTTGAGTTAAAAAAAAAACAAACAATTGCAAATTTAAACTAAGAGAGGAAAAATCAAAGAACAATCAGTGTAAGCACAGAAATCGGACGCAGCTCAAGCCCAAGCCTTTTTGTCGTCAATATAATCTTTAACACTATAAAATGCTTTCTGACACAACTTACGTTTAATGAAGCATTTGAATTTATTCAGGCTCAGATCTTGAACCACCTCTGGAAGTCTATTGTAAAAATGTATACATTGGCATCTAAAAGAGCCACCTATTTTCTTGAGCCTTGTTGTAGGTACAATAAATTTGTGCTTGTTCCTAGTATTTATATTATGGACATCACTGTATTTTTTATACAATTTTATATTTTTATGAGCATACACAAGATTTTCATAAATATATTGAGACGGCACGGTCAGTACATTAATTTCTTTAAATTTTTCTCTGAGAGAGTGTCTTGGACTTAATTTATAAATTGCACGAACAGCTCGTTTCTGCAAAACAAATATTGTCTGAATATCAGTGGCATTTCCCCACAACAGAATGCCGTACGACATTACGCTATGGAAATAGCCAAAGTACACTAAACGGGCCGTCTCATCAACGGGCCATCTCTTTTGGGCCTTGAACACCGTGTCTTTTTCAATTGAAATGCCCCAAAAAATGGCATCATAGCGTAAATGTGACTCTGTTAAACTATAGTAGGCTGTAAGTAATACTAAATGATGAACTAGTGCTTGACCACAATCCTGCCTGATGGTAAGCAATGATACAATCCGTGATGGTAAAGCGAGCGTCGCAAGTCAGATCTTTAGGGTAGAATCATCCCCGGCCATTTTGTCTTACAAACTACACAAGCACAAGATATGAAACATTAGTTATTTGTATTGTAGTGTGTAGGGCAAATAGACGCAAATGATGTCGTGGTGGCCTAGTGGTTAAAACACCAGCCTCTCAAGTATGAGTGCGCGGGTTCAATTCCAGATCAGACAAGTACTAATATAATTTTTCTAAAGTTATATGTACTTTCTAAGTATATCTTGGTTTCACCTTATGGTTTCGTCCGAGGCACTGGAATGGTTCTCTTCATATCTTCGGGGACGACGGCAATCGGTTCGCGTCGATGAGAGCTCATCGAGTTGGCGTGAGCTGGATGCTGGTGTTCCACAGGGCGGTATTCTTTCTCCATTATTATTCTCCATTTTCATTAATTTCATAACTCACTGTCTTCGGTGTTCGTATCATCTATATGCTGATGATCTTCAGTTATATACTGCTGAGCGGGTCGAAGGTATATCGAGCGCAATAGCGGAGGTAAATCATGACTTGGAGGCTATTAAAGATTGGTCTGATAGGTTTGGAGTGTCTGTGAACCCCTTAAAATGTCAGGCTATTATTATTGGAAGCTCACGCATGATAAGCAGATTAACTCTTACCTCTCTCCCTCCGCTTATCTTCAATGGTACCGTCATACCCATTACCCCTACTGTTAAAGATCTTGGTTTGTATATTGACTCGACGCTTAGCTGGCAACGTCAGGTCTCCTACGTTAGCCAAAGAGTCAACGGTACCCTGCGTTCGCTGTATCGCCTGAGAAATTTCTTACCCGCTAAAACAAAAACCATGCTTGTGCAGACTCTGATTTTCCCTATTATTGACTATGGTGATGTGTGCTACTTTGATCTGAATGCGGCTTTGCTGGATAAGCTTGATAGATTGCTCAACAATGGGATCAGGTTCATATTCAATCTCAGGAAATATGACCATGTGTCGAGCTACAGGTCTGAACTCAAATGGATGCCCATTCGCCAGAGAAGAAATTTGCGCGCTTTGACCACGCTTTTTTCCCTTCTTAACTCACCCACTCCTCCTTCTTATCTTGTGATTCACTTCCAATATTTATGTTCTTCTCACACTAAGAATCTGCGTTCTTCTAACAATCTTCTCTTACTCTGTCCTTCACATACGTCTGACTTTGTTCACTCTTCATTTCTTATTCAATCTATTCTTCTGTGGAATGCGCTTCCTCTTGATATCAGGATGGCCGCCAGTCGGTTTGCATTTAAGCGGAAATTGCAGGGTTATTTTCGCAACGGTTAGGGTGGAGTCATTACAATAACTGTCTCCCAAATTTTTAGTTTTGTATGTATATATTATAAGTATAATATATTTTGGTAATAGTATGTATGTTTATATAGCTTATTTAAGTATTTTTTTTATATAGGGTTAAGAGTATGTGTTCATAATAATTTTTTCGTTTAAAGCACCTACTACTAATCTCTTCACCACCTATGGTTGACTGGTAGAGAATGCCTAAGGCATTAAGTCCGCCATTGTACAATTTATGTGCGAAAGAATAAATAAATAAATAAATAAATCTTGGACACCAATGACTGAAGGTGAAGGGAAACATCTTGAGGAAACCTGGACTTTAAGTCTAAAATCGCCAACCCGCATTGAGCAAGCGTGGTGATTACGCTCAATCCTTCTCTGCATGAGAGGAGACCTGTGCCCAGCAGTGGGACGGTAAAAAGGTTGATAATGATATATAGTCTCCGAGATTTCCAGGGGGGGGGGCACCTCCCCTCCCTGGGTACGCCTATGCGCACTTCTATAAACTTATCTATTTATTTCATACTAAAAGATGCCTTGGAAGGTAATCCAATAAAGACATGAAGTATTTACAAAGCCGTAACCATTTCCCAAGAATTTAATATAGTTTTAAATGTTGAAGAACTTTAGGATGTCGTAAAATCTTGTAAGAGGTGCTTGGTCTCTATGATATGCTCAGCCTTTGGTTGGGTCGTAACCTCTGTGGTGGGAGGTAACTTTTTATTTTATATTTTTATTTACTTGAACCTTTTTAGAGTTTCATACCCAAAGGGTAAAAAGTGAAAGCGTAGTTGCCTAGTATCTATAAACGTGCTGAGTAAACAATATAAAATTTAACGATTTTAGAATTGAGAGATGAATCGAACGATTCTCAAATTGAATGAGAATGATTTTCACGATTGAAAAGGCTAGTTAAGCTCAAGACATTTTTTTTTTTTCATAAACGCTGTCCCACACTAGGAATTTCTCCTGTATCGTCGGTACGTTTACAAAAATATAAACTCACTTATGTACACGTAGGTACACAAACAGCCAGATCCGGAACAACTACTTATAGGTCATACAAATATTTTTTCGAACCGAACCCGCGACACGCAGCGCAGCAGTCAATAGCTTAACCACTGCGCTAACCGTGCAGTTTAATATGATCACTTAGAAGACGCAAAAAATTCAGCCAACCGATAACACGTTCTATGTTCAAAATTACGTACATCTTAAGATTATGACCTAGAGAGGGCGCGCACAGCAGTAAAGTGTTGCTACCCTCAAATCGAACTGAAGGCGCGTCATTAGTATTCCAGTGGTGACCTCCTCAAAATCAAGGAGTATGTGATTCGATTTCTATACAGCTGATGTAAGTCTATAGAGTTGCTACCTTTTCCCTTAGTTTGGGAATATTTTTTGTATAGCTAAGATCTTTTCATTTCATCATCATCATCTTCAACAACCTTTTATCGTCCCACTGCTGGACACAGGTCTCCTCTCATACAGAGCAGGATTGAGCGTAATCACCACGCTTGCTCAATATGGATTTTCGATTTCAGACTTGAAAGTCCAGATTTCTTCAAGATGTTTTCCTTCATCTTTTAATCAGTTATTGGTGTCCAAGATATACTTAGAAAGTACATATAACTTTTTATTTATGTTTTATTATCAAGTGTATAATGTTCAGGGTTATTAGACTGTGCATATAAATTAAAATAGATAACCCGTATGACTTACGCTTAAATAGGCAACAAATCATTCACGGTGTTAGGCCATAACATCGGCTGCCGGCAGAAGTTACCACCCATCAGACAAAGTCTTGCCGCCAAGCGAATCGTCGTGTTCCGCCACGATGTCTAGTGAAGCTGTACGGAGGACGGGTCTGAGCAATTGTGTTGCGATGTGTGCCGGGTACGATGCGCCAAATGTTGTTGTGTCTGGAGTTTGGTGGTGGAAAGTCTCCAAATCAATCTTCCTCTGGCGCAGCATCGTTGGTCATGTTGTTGGGTTTAACATTGCATCAACTGCCATCTTCCTTTCTATTCACTCAATTTTGTTTTTTTATATTATTATTATTAATTAGGCTCTTAATAAACTAACGCGCTTTACCATCAACGATTGCATCACTGCTTATCATCAGGTGCGATTGCGGTCAAGCACTAGTTTACAATTATAGAAAAAAACACAAGTAAAGTTTTTTTTAATCTTAGCAGAACTTTGTCGGTTTAAAATTTGTTTTCGTAAATTATTTTATCCACTTTTATCCATACTTTATAATAATTTTACATAAGTAGGTAGTCTACCTCTACCATCTTTGGTAATGTGCACCTAAACAATAATTTCTGAGTTGTTTTAACTACTCTATGTGGATATCTTGTTCACTCAATCGGAAACATCAATTGAGTGTCTCACCGCGAGCCCCATACTAACTACGACTACCCTTACACAGCATTGTCTTGTCAAAACAAACCCCTTATTATGATGGTTATGTTTACTACATGAAGAATTATTGGCTAAGCTGATACTAAGATATTTTAGACAGCTTTTCCTTACTCTATAAATTATTGACCCAATTTGATAATAGTAGTTTATGAAACTGTTACATAATGAGGGATATCATGCACGAGTCTGAGTTTAAAAAACGAGCGAAGAGAGTTTTTTAATAGGGTCACACGAGTGTGTAATACCTAATTATGTACAGATCCATACACTACTTTATCTAATCTCATACATTGTATTGAATATATGAAATAAAAGATAGAGATTGATCACTTGACATTTTAAGAAACAATATCCAATAAATAATATACAATAAATTATTGTTGTGTTTCGCTGGACACTTATTGATTATCAATAAGTGTCCAGCGAAACACAACAACGATTTGCAATGCAAAGAAACGTATTTGGCGCCAAAATTCTGCACCCTGCATCACGGCGCACGCGCCAAAGCGCGCGCAGCCATTGATCAAAAATGAAATAGTGCTGTCTATGATTTGTAATCTGTACGGTAATGAAAAAAAAAATATGATAACATTATTTTGTTAGAGAATAGTATATTTCATTACAAGTGCGGAAAGCCTGTCATTACAACGAGTTCCGACAAATGTCGACCCGAGCCGAGGCGCAGCCGAAGGTAAGGGTTGACAGTCGGAACAAGTTGCAATGACGGTTCCGCATGTGTACTGAACAACTATTTTTAATATAGTTGCGAAAATTATTGATATGAAATGAAATGAGATGAAATTAAATAAAACCTAACCTAACTCATTGAATTAAATCATTAAATCTGATATTGAAACAAATTAGTAGCTTCTTTTTAGAATTATTTGCATGAATCATAAAAACTTCTATGATTTTTTTAATGTAAAAACTTCATGGTTGGTTTTTTTTTATTTTTAATAGACAATATTTTGACAGTTGGGAAAGAGAACGCACTAGTTCGGAAAAGGTAAAGAAAAAGCACGAGTGTGTAATAGCCCACTTTCCGAACGCTATACGTCCCTGTAATACACCACTTTTTGAGCAACTGTATTAAAAATAATTTTATAATTTAATTTTTTAATTTCCTTTCAATATACTATTGGTAAAGTACGTCAATATAAACTCCTTTTTAGTTTTATATTTTTAATTTTTTGATGTGAGAGTAGATAAAATATTTTACCAACGTAAAAACTTGTGAAGTGTTTTGCGTTGTGCAAGGCAAGTGGGACTTAATGCCAGTTTAGTAAAACTATATATTATTATCATATTTTCTCAAAATAATAAAAAAATGTCAAGGAAAATAATATCGCAATTCAGAAGACCTTGATATACGAACGACAGCAGGCCAAGCTACCCGAAACTGTCAAATATGCCCAAGCAACCACGAGCCTTAATGCTTTAGCCATAAAGTTGTAAGTGTAATAAAGAAATTTGACAGATGGTTAGTAGCTTGATGTGCTGTCGTCTGTACCTATAGTAAAAGTGTGCAGTTATAAATGTTTGAAACTGTAGCGTAATCTAAACGTTACTGTGTAGAAGTTACAATTCTTTTTCCATTAATTTATATTAATTTACATTTTTGACATACTAGTAGCGATTGCAGATTAAGTATCTGCTATACCTACTCAATATTCTACTCTAGAAATATATGTAAGTAACGGAACACAACTTGGCTCAGCCTGTCAGCAGATTGCTGCAAAATTACTCAATGATAGTGACCTTTCTCACAATGCTGACATGGCTAGTCTACCAAGCCATGTCAGCATTGAATTGCAATATAGAATTTCGGATACTCAAATACTAGCGAATATGATATTATTGAGTATCAGTGACCCAGGGCTACCTCACGCGGGGAAAATGGCGACATGTCATAACATTGAGCGTCATATCTGAGAATTATATTATTTATTATTTTATATATTTTATCGCGCTCTAATTTATTACGAGATTATTCACTTTAGGCTTGAAGACACTTAAATTGTGGTCCGACGGAAACACCGCCGTTGGCAAATTGTTCCAGTCCCTTTGATGTATGCAGTACAAAAGAAGAAGCGAAACGCTTCATTCGGATCGTAGTGGTGTTAACAACGTAAGGGTGGAAACTCGCCGTACGATGGTTCGTCCGGTGGTGGAACGGAATTTGTCCACGCTTAACGTAAACTGACATATTTTTAGTAGCCATGTTTTAATCGCGTCTAAACTGTCTGTCCAGCTCGGCTGGGCAGCGTTCGGGAAGCTACGATACATCTTCTTGTCGTCCAAGATACCGCAGTGTCTCAAGACTAAAATCTTTGACCAGGGTGTGTTGCCAGTGATGACTTACGGAACTAAAACGTGGTCGCACACAATGGGCCTCATACGAAGGCTCAGAGTCACACAAAGGGCAATGAAAAGAGCTATGCTCGGAGTTTCTCTGCGTGATCGAATCAGAAATGTGGAGATCCGCAGAAGAACCAAAGTCACCGACATAGCTCTGCGAGTCGCTTAACTTAAGTGGCAGTGGGCAGGGCACATTGCTCGTAGAACCGCTGGCCGATGGGGCAGTAAGGTTCTGGAGTGACGGCCACGTACTGAAGACGCAGCCTAGGTAGGCTCCCAACAAGGTGGACCGATGACCTGGTGAAGGTCGCGGGAAGCCGATGGATGCGGGCAGCACAAGACCGGTCAGCGTGGAAAGCCTTGGGGAGGCCTTTGTCCAGCAGTGGACATCCATAGGCTGAAGAAGAAGAAGAAACTGTCTATGGAGTATCTGAATTTGACAGGAACAACATTTTATCTTCTACCCTTTTCTTATTGTAATAGAGAGAAAAAGATGCAGAGACCTTAAATTTTGTTTGCAACATTATTTTGATACCCAATGTGTTTTATTTTTAATTTTATTTTTAATAATTATAAACTAGCGCTTGACCACAATCCCGCCTGATGGTAAGCAGTGATGCGATCGTTGATGGTAAAGCGCGCTAGTTTATTAAGAACCTATTTACTCAGATTGAGCGAATAGGAAGGAAGACGGCAGTTGAGCGAGGTGATGCAATGTTAAACCCAACAACACGACCAACGATGCTGCGCCAAAGGGAGATTGATCTGAAGACCCTCCACGACCCAACTCCCAACACAACATTTGGCGCATCATACCCGGCACACATCGCAACACAACTGCTCAGACCCGTCCTCCGTACGGATTCACCAGACATCATGCCGGAACACGACAAATCGCTTGGCGGCAAGGCTTTGTCTGGTGGGTGGTAACTTCTGCCGGCGGCCGATGTTATGGCCTACCACCGAGAAAATCCTACTTTTGTCGCGCCTATTACGTGGTGCTATTTCATCTAATCGTCCTCCGTACGGCTTTACCAGACATCAAGAAATGTTTAATGTGCTGAAAGAGTTAGAGTTTTATAAAATGCGGATTAAATGATAATGATAAATGATTTATTTTGTGTGAGTACAGACGACAGCACATCGAGCTACTAGAATCTGTTAGATTTCTTTATTAGATTTTCAACTTTATCTTTAAAACATTAACCCCCTTATTCATAAACGTTGCTTAAAGTTAACTAATGATTAGCGATTGCTTAAGCAAAACATTTTAGACGTATGCACGTCACTTAACATTATTTATTGTTTATGAATAAACCCCTTAAACACTTTAGTGTTTATTCGTAAAGTAAGAATAAAGTTAAGTGACGTTAAAAGGTCAAAAATGTATGGTTGAAGAATCGCTAATCGCTAGTTAATTTTAAGCAACGTTTATGAATAAGAGGGTAAGGCTTCAGGTTGATTGCGAATATTTATTAGTTTCAGGTAGCGTACATAGGTTTATTGAAACACTTATACATTTTTTTATGTTGATTAGCCCCAGCATTTCCTATCCGACTACTCTGAGGCTCCATTTACACTCGCGTAATAGTCACAAGACGAGGCACGAGCCGAGGCACAAGGTGAGAGTGTAAATAGACGCTCGCGGCCCACCTCGCGCCGGGTCTCGCGCCTCGCAACGCTCGCGTCCGAAGCGGTATTTTGGACACGGGTCAAAGGACCTCGCAACAAACAACTGAACTCGCCTCGAGAATGTGAACAGACAGCTCGTTTACCATCGATCACGCGAGGCTCGAGCTGTGTTACGAAACGAAGCACGAGGCGAGGTACGAGGCGAGAGTGTAAATGTAGTATGAGAACAAAAGGCCGAGACAAACTCAGAGTCTTCTTTTTACATGCTTTTTATTAGCTTCACTTGTATGTTTGCTTGTGTTACAGCTTCCGCTTCCCGCTCATCTATGAAGCTATACTTAGTTCGAGCTATACATAATTATTTATATATTGATCGTAGTTACGTAATTATTTATGTTAATTTAAATTTATTATGATTACTTTAAATACTTGGGAGGATTTTATAAGCTTAGTACTTCCGGTCTTTCGCCCATTAATTTATTAATTTTAGAATTATTGATGCAACTTCCGATTACCGCCAACTCTTATTATAAAATCTTACTGAGAATTAGTCTTCCCGCCCATCGGATATTTATTTATTAAATCCAGCATTGTTCAAATAAATATGTATAAATTACTTTCCATATGTTAGGTTAATCCAAATATCTGTACACAATTATTGACAATTACTGGCGTTATTATTTACGTTTTCTTAATTTTATTCAATACTTGTTAACTTCCGTTTCCGCTGTCTATTATTTTTGTGACTATTCGTTAGTGTTTTGACTCAATAGTATATATAAACTACTGATGCTGTACTGTTGATTATTAATTAAAGAGACTTGTACTGGACCTTACTACGGCGTAATTATTTTCCCTGCTTCTGAAGCACGTCTTTACACTTGCTTGCTTGTTTGTTTGTTTGTTTGTCCGTCTCTAACTCTTTGGACTACGAGTGAGCGGCTAATTACTATAAAATGTCCCACCGTTTTCAATACGTTCATTCGTTCGATTCGTTTTTTAAAAAAGAATATCCAACTAAAAAGTTGAAAATAAATATGGTTTAAAAAACTAAAAAAACATGCTTTTAAAGAATAACAAACTAAAAAGTTAAAAATAATTTTTAAAAAAGCGTGAGGCGCTTATTATACAAAAATTAGGGCACAAAGCGCCTCACGCTTTTTTTTAAATTATTTTTATCTTTTTAGTTTTATATTCTTTAAAAGATATTTTTTTTTTTTTGTTTTTTAAACTTTATCTAGATGAGTTTGGCGTTTTCTATCTGACTACTCTGAAACGAAAGGCCGAAAGAAACTCAGACATACAGTTTCTTTGATATATGGTATATGATTTACGTTTTCGATTATTTCAGTTCTAAAACAACCGATTCCCTCACCATATTTTCCTTCAAAGTTTTGGGAGCAGTGGTGCTGAAATAATTATTTACATAGAGTAAAGCGTCTGTCTAAACACAGACAGGACAGCCTCTTTGGCGTAGCGTTAGCGAACGCGGCCGCTGCGCAAGAAGGCGCGGGTTCGAGCCCCGCGCAGTGCAAATATTTGAATGCATGAATATGAACCGTTGGTCCCGGTTGCTCTACGAACATCTAATAATAAGAGTCGTTACTGGTTGTTGGAGCCCTCAAAAGTCCAACAATTGGTCTAACTGCAATGCTTCGATATCGCCTTCGGGTTGTGGAGCTAAGACGGCAGTCGCTTCATGGAAAATATCGAAGTTAGACCAAAATCAGCAATTAGACTATAAATATTAAACTATTAAACAGTTTATAAATATTAAAAAAAAAGAAATTCTAACTACGGCCGTTTCGTTTCCGCCAACACTGATCACGCCTAGTAGGGTAGGTAATTAAAAAATGTTTGTTTCAGTGTTTGTAGTGATAGGGCTGTAGAAATACACTCAAGTGGCAGGCGGCTGGCAGGGACGCGAGCGGCACGCGAATTTTTTCTGGTGTTTAGTTTTGATTAAATCGTGATATCTTCTGAATGAAACAAGCAATTGAAATCTTAAAAAATTGTTCCGTGAGAGAATCGAACCCGCAACACGCAGCGCAGCAGTCGATCGCTCAGCCACTGCACCAACCGTGTCATCTGAATTCTGTATTAAACAAATTTTATTTAAAACTCCCATAAATTTCAACATCAGCAAAAACAAAAAAACAGTCCACGGCGCAAACAACTTGAGATTGCAAACAAAAATAAGAGCACGTTGAAAGTTCAATTTTCCAATACATTAGGATCGTGCCGTTTGCGAGTAGTCGTGATTGATTCGCGGATCGTGCCACCGATCCCCGGTGATTGATATCTGAACGGGGTGTTTAGTGTACAATGATGTGCGGCAAACTATTCCTCGGTTTCGGAATGTTTTTTTATTTATTTATTTATTGGGAATCTCCAACAAAGCATACATGTACACAATAGAAATTCACATAGTAAGAAAAGGTTATTTTTGTGCTCCTGCAATTATAAAAATTAAATGAGATAAAAATTTAAAAACAAAATATTAATGATGAATACAAAGCATGAAATCAGACGGAAATAAAAAAAAAAAAATATCATAATCAAAATTGAGCATTCATATTACAATAGAAATGCAGGCATGGTATAGGTAGGATAGATAAAAGTAGAAAAATTAATAAACACACAGGAACATCATCATCATCATCAACCTTTTTATCGTCCCACTGCTGGACACAGGTCTCCTATCATACAGAGAAGGAACAGGATTGTCATAATTATTAAAATTAATATATGTTTGAAATCGATATGTAGTATATTATGAATCTTTCTGGAAGTAATCTATACTAGTAATGAAGCTGAAAAGTTTGTTTTAACCCTAATATTGGAACAGTTTTTTTTATAATTATAAACCAGTGCCTGACTTCAGTTCCGTCTAATGGTAAGCAGTAATACCATCAGTGATGGTAAAGCACGCTAGTTTATTAAGAGCCTATTTACTCAAGCCTTGAAGACACTTAAATTGTAGCCAGACGGAAAACACCGCCGCTGGCAAAGTCCAATCCCTCGATGTACGTGGTATAAAAGACGAGGCGAAACGCTTCGTCCGGATCGTAGTAGTGTCAGCAACGTAAGGGTGGATTCTCGTCGTACCCGTCGTCAGATGATGGAACGGAGGTGGGAGAATTAAGTCATGCAAAACCCTCGCGCACTCTCCAAAGTGCATTATACAATAAGTAAAAAAACCCTGTTGTTCCTTCAACCTACGTTTTAAGAATACATACGGAAGTAATAAAGCAAGTATAATAAATGTTTAATTATTAATATTTATAATCTGTATCTGATTTCTTAGCTCTGCAATTCTGCATGAAGAAACTAGACATAAGTAGAACGTTCCCGCCAATTTATTTAACTTATAAAATCAGATATTCTAAAAAAAAATCGAATTTGTCTGTTTTAATAGGTATTTGATTGTGACCCCTCGACTAGACAATGATTACTGTTTTCTAATTATGACTTCATTAATGATGGCTTATAGGTAATATATGTCCCTGAAAGGAACAACAGGGTTTTTGTTACATAGTGTGTAGAATCCAGTCCAGTCGATTATAGCCAGGCAAAAAATATAAATATTATCAACTACTGCAGCATCATCTTGTATCACTTTTAAATTGCTATATTATCCTCTATTTTACACAGTATACTCATAGTATTTAGTTTTCGGCATGCAATGTCCAATAAGCGGGAAACGTGAAAATAAACACCGTTTTAAAAAGCATCATACATTGGATTCTTTAAGGTTAGAAATTACCAACTTCAAATTTGATAATATTAAACTTGTGGAAAAGGCGCAGGCGCAATGCTCACACTAATATACAGGACCGAATTTTTAACGTTACGTTAAATAAATTTAAGGTAACGGTCTCAAATGTGATATAAACAGAACCTACTAAGACTGGTCAATAAAAAATATATGATTGTGTATATTGTGAGTACTTATGTGTTTGGTAGATCGCACAGGGTTTCCTTAATAAACCCTGGACCTTAAGTCTACTCAAGTTGGCCAACTTGAGTAGACTTAAGGTCCAGGGTTGCTGGAATACCGAATACCCCTGCTATAGAATACCGACGAACCTCCATGAGGATTTTCCACCCCGGAAAAAAAAAGAAAATGTCCATCCTGTAAGATTGATGTCAAAAATATACTTGCTAAATCTACTTCAGTATATTAATAAGAACAAGCTATCTAGCTTTAAAATAATAGTATTCCTATCCATACTCACAATACCCTAGAACACGCAAAACCGCAAAATATCAATAGGTATAACGTCGTCCCCTTTTGCGCAAAGAACACAATAACTGATTTGAATACACTCCGATTGAATACAAATCAATTCTTAATGGACCCGCCGAGGGCAGACAAACAAAAATTTTATGGAAATACAAATTCCTTCGATTATTGTCTTTTTTCTATGCGTCGAGATTGTTAAATTTGTTTGCCTAGGACCCGTGCGGAATACTCAAGTGGATATCGTATCCGTTTGTGAATGTCCATTACAAAACTTGTTCCATGTTATGGATAGCAAAGAAATACAAAGATTCTTTTGAGTCCCGAATTTCTTATCCGGAAACACCCTCTTATAGCGGGGAATTGAGATCACATTACAGCATTTTTTTGTAAATATAGACAATAATAGGACCGCAGGCTAATTGGCTTGTATCCTAAAAAATAATTTAATGTCCGTCAGATAGCTTTATAAAAAATATTGAACACGTATTTTTTATTTTTTCTTTTATTCAAATACTTAGTAAGATATATTGATTTGAAATGTCGCATGACGTCACGCCATGGTGCAAAATATAGAACGGCGTGACGTAATTAGCCCCCACTCTGTAACTTTAATACGCTATATCTCAGTAATTTTTGGTAATTACGACAAAATAAAAAATACGGGTCTTAATTTTTTTTATTATCTATAAGACAGACTAATTATTTTTTTGATTTTCATACCTTGGATACATCCCTACGATGGGTTTGATTTTAACACTTCAACAACATTGCGTAGTTCAAATCGTTCAGCAAATACATTTTTCGAGTATATGTAGCAATGGATTAGCAATATGCTTCAAAATTATTCTAATTGAGTGATAATGTGTTACGTAATTATGGAGCTGGTAGAAGAGGCGTGGCCTTTTTTTGTTTGGGATGAGTGATCATCAAATGACCTCTCCCGCTCTCGGCGGAGTAGAAGGACGTGTCAGACTTTTACTGACTAAAACACACCGGTGTTCCTTCAGTTAACTGTAGGCCAGGTCTACTGGGCTGGGAGTTCGATGTTGTCTCCCGACCAGGGCGTCTCCTACGGTGGCTAGTGTCGTGAGGGCACTGGGATTCCCGCTGCCTCACCTCACACGCCCCGCCTCCTCCTTTGCCATCACTGCTTCGCAGAAAGAGGTGACGGCCTGCTATGCACTCTCGCTCCGGGCCATAGCCTGCACCAAAGTCGGACGCGAGAGAACGCCGCCGATCGCTGCTACGAGGACACGGCGGTGCTCTACCCAAGCCGGGCCGACCTCCACCGTATGCAGGTGTGGCCTTGTTTAGGGAAGACGTTATCGCTTCTGTAAAAGTCTCACCAATAGAAGATAGATGAAGTGAGTTTGGAGTGAGGTGTCAATAGTGTCAATCCCTACCATTAGAAGCATTTGTAGAAATAAATTAATAAACATAAGTTTTCATCGTGAGAAAATTATAGAATCTCACTGCTGTGAACGTATTTCAATCAATAGCTGAAACATTAATATGCAACGTTATATTGTACCTACATGTGAAACATGTGTCCATTATTTTTAAATATTTTAAATAATGAATTTATGTACAAAATTTCAAGAAGATATCATGAAAAATCACAAAGTTCTGAGCTTGTTATTTTACCTGGTTGTCCCAACAAAAATATGGTCAACGCACCACATGCCCGGCGTCGCCTTGCGTTTATTGATAATAATTTCTGTTTGTTTGTTTGTAATTAACTAGAGATAATATTTTCCATCACACAGTCAGGTTTTGGACTGTCGTTACGGTCAAGTGTAGGTAGATATTATTATGTACCTACTTAACTCGTAAATTCAGCTGTAACTGTAAAACTATTATTATTATTTTTTATTAATTTATAAACCAACGCTTGACCACTATCCCGCCTGATGGTAAGCAGTGACGCAATCGTTGATGGTAAAGCGCACTAGTTTATTAAGAGCCTATTCACTCTAGACTTGAAGACACTCAAATTGTAGTCCGACGGAAACACCGCCGCCGGCAGATTGTTCCAGTCCCTCGATGTACGCGGTATAAAGGTTCGCCTCCTCCTTTATACCGCGTACATCGTACGCTTCGTCCGGATCGTATTATAACAACATAAAGGGCACAGAGGGTATGCGCCAAGTACCACTATGTTCTGTCGTGAACTGTATTCTGCGCTCGGTAACTACAGTGCAGCAATTTCTAAATGTAATTGGGAAAACATATAACATGGTGTAAAAATGATTGGAATCGATTCAGTTGCTTATTCTGAACAAACTATATTCAGATTTCGCAAAAACAAAAAATAACGTTATATAGTAAAACAATAGTTGTCATCCATATTTTCGTTTAGTTTTCACTGTTGTTCAAATTTATGCATACCTATGCAAACTGATTTCAGTCTCATGTGATCTCCTCTTAAATTCACTTTTTACGCCAAACAAAATAAAGCAAGTCAATTCTTCAACGTCACATTGCATTATTTCCATGCTTGTGAAGAAAATGGGGGAAATAAAATGTTTCAGCTGCCTATTTCCCATCTAGTATGGGAACGTTGCGTGTCTGAGACATGCCATCAACACCCCCTAGAGGTTTTGTTATCAGTAGCTCCTGTGCCTTGCTAAAGTTTCGATCGTTTTGTTGTATTCCGAGTATAAATTGCTATAGAAAATAACCTATTTTTTTATAAATAATACACTAGAGTTTGACCGCAATCCCGCCTGTTGGTTAGCAGTGATGCATTCGTTAATGGTAAGGCGCGCTAGCCACTTCAACCGCTTTTATACTTCTCTCCAGTGGATACCTGTGGCCTTCGCCAAGTTATCGGTCCATCTTATCAGTGGCCTTAAAACGCTACGTCTTCCGGTACGCAGTAATTATGGTAATGGATGCGTTTACCAAAAATTAAAGCCTTTAATGATCGCAATGAACGTACTATCGACTTTACCCGTTTGCACCTGTCGTGAACACCCGATGAATCTAGACACGAGTGATGATTAACTACAAAAAAAGAGGATTCACTGTGCAAAATGTAACACAGCCTGTGAAAATTTCAAATGACGGTGTTACGGTTCAAAAGACAGCTGAATGGCCCTGTGAATGATTGACGGACCCTAGCTAATTAGAACTAGTTGCCACCCTTAGGGGATGGTACCGTAAAACCGTCAAAATCACAAAATAGACAGTGCCCAATGTTAGCGAAACGAGTGTTAACTAAAGTTGCCGCCATAGCGGCTTATCTCTTTGAAGTGGCAATGTGCGAGGCACATAGAACGTAGATCCGATGGCGGATGGGGCAGAAAGGCTCTTGAATGGCGACCACGTACTGGCAAGCACAGCGTCGGATACTCACCGACTATTTGGTCTGACCAAAATCGCAGGGAAGCGCTGGATGCAGGCCGCGATCAACCGTTCTTTTTAGAAATCCTTGGGGGAGGCCTATATGTCCAGCAGTGGACTTCATGTAGCTGAGACGATGACGATGAATATTAGCGCCACACAAAGACTAACCCTGAACTTTCTAGTGTAAACTAAGATACCACTTTAGATTTTGAAACTTACCAAATTGCAGTCTGTTTTATACCCAGACCGACGAATTCCTTAGTTCCAACCACGGAGCAAATACAGAGGTTCCAACCTTTGATTATACAAAGTCTATATTATCACAAAAGTGTCTCCAACACAACATCAAAAACATGGGTCACCTTTTGGGTCTCTATCTACTTTTTCCCACTTATCTTTACGCTCATTAGCATTTCCTGTATGAGCAGAAAGGTCCGTTTAATGCGGTCGCGGAAATGACATGCGGACTGTAAAAACTCATGTACCCTGTAAGTACCATCTAAGTACTGACAATGTTTTATGTATTGTACCTTCACATGCAACACAAGTTCCGACCTCAGAAGGAATCTTGACAAAATGGTGGTGTATAAAGAACTTAGATTAACATAATAGAATGTCTACCTATTGCCTCTTACTGAATTAATTTTAAAACATATTAGCCCCAATTCGCTTGCTCACATACTAAACTAAACTAATTTAAGTTCAGTGCATTTTTTCTTTACATTTAATTGAAAAAAGAACAGAAGATTATATATTTGTTTAGTCCTGTCAAATTAAGGTACTCCATAGACTAAACGCAATTATTATCATGGTTACCAAAAATATGACGATTTACGTCAGGCGCAGACTAATTTAACAGAACTAAAGGAGTTTTGGCGGGATAACGAAGATGAGTGCCACGTTCATTTTTCATTGAACTTTTACATTATTTATAGTGTCGTTTACTAAATCAAAACACGTGATTTATGTAGTAAAAAGTGCATTTAGTGAATAATTCATAAAGAACAGTGAAATAGTGTAACATAGTGGCCACATCATGTTTTTACGCTAAATCCCTTCTAATCGGCTACACGCGTGAATCGAAAGGAGTTAGTTTAGATTAAGTTAAGTTAGTATAAGTTTAGGATAAATTAGGATAAGTTAGGATACAAAATTACTGAAGAAAAAAATACTTAAGACTAGGCTGTATGGCGTACTATGCCTTTGCCTTTTCCGTTCCTCTGAACGGAAAGAAATGAACCAAAAAAAAATAATTAACAGAACTAAACTATTATTTATATTCTATCATTCTTCTTCTTGATGAAATATAAGGAAAAAGATGCACTAGACTTAGATTAAGTATAGTTTGTGAACGAAGGAATCTGCACCATTAGTGCCTTTAAAGATATACAACGAAATTTTCAGTAAAGAATCTAAATCTATGTAAAAAATTTCAAAAAAAATATCATGAACCACGGCAAAGTTATGGTCGTGTTGGCTTGCCCTGTCTCAGGCGCCTAGTAAGTACTACCGTCAAATGTAGTGTTACGCGCTTGATAACCACACTGCAATAATTTCTAAATGTATTTGGGAAAAAATATAACATGGTGTAATAGTAGATTGTTAACCGAGGGTGGAAAGTATCAATTCCCGAGGTATAGTCCGGCTATAGTCCGAGTAGGAATTGATTCTTTTACCCGTGTTAAACACTCTACTTTTCATTTCGAATATGAGGAAAATAAAACTAGTTGTTTATCTGAACTTTTTATGTATATATAATAATGGTAGTCCTAATTTGACTATTAATTTTAAATAGGTACTATATTTAAAATTAATAGTCAAATTTGGACAATTCGTGAAATTAAAAGTTATATTTTTATTTGGAATGTTTATGCTATTTGATATATTCGCGCTCAATATTTGTTTTTGTTTAGTTGTTTAACTAGTAATAATTGGCCTTGACTTTCAATGTCCTTAATTGTCAAATTTGTGAGTTCACTGCTTCTGCAAGCACCGCTTATACCGAGTATCAATACCACCTGTGAAAACATATATTTTTTTTAGTATTTGTGTAATAAATACATTCTTATTTAGAATAAATCCATATATACTTAGGTAAACTTACCTTCACTGCCAAATATATCTCGACAGGAGCGTCATTTAAAAATGTTTCCACTTCATGAGAGGTAAAAACCTGATTTTCTACTCTTGAACCCCTGAGACTGTCTTTGAAAAAAGGATATTAAATTATTTTTATTAATTTTTCAAACATACATTGTGTTTTACACTAAGTATACTCTTGAATATCGGCTACATAGCGAAGAACGTTGTAGTTTGCTAGACAGTCCTTTAAAATATGTAAGAAATACACTTTCGGAAAATGATTTTATATTCTTCTCTGCTCGCCACTTCATAAAATCATTGTATTCTTTTGAGATTTGTGGTATAAGATTGTAAATAACACAATTTACCTCGTCTTTAATTGAATCTGGTGTCAATATTTCAGAATCGCTTGAACTCATTTTTAAATTAAAATCTTAGCACAAAAAAAATGTTAGTTAATTGTTGTTGTTGTTAGTTAATTAGGTATTAAAATAACTATTTTTTTAATTCAGTCACAGATACATAACAGATTAGTATCCCGCTAATTTATGTCGAATTTTTAAATTTTAAATATGGAAGTTATTGTTGCGACCATAGAATTAATAAGTAGGTACTATCGTACTTCTTAATTCTATGGTTGCGACCTATTTCGCTCTATGAAGTTTGCGCTAAGTTCACACTGGCTGTTTAGAAACTCAGATTGTCGCTGCATTTTTTTATTAGTTTTTTTTTACACAAATTTCTTCACAGCTGACAGCAGTTCTTGTTTTAAAGTTTATTGCGACCCTTGGGTGGGAAGTAATTTGTATGAGTTTTTCCCGCTCTAGGGAGGGAAATAGCACTTTCTACCCAATAATCAGATCAAGTATTTTCTTGATCTGATTATTGGGTACTACTACTTTCCGAACATGAGAAATGAAAAAATCATTGCAATCCATTCACTTGCTTATTCTGAACAAACTATAAATATCCAAGTTTCGATGTTGTACATTAAAATGAATTCATCTGCACCCTTTAGTGTTTCTGTAGCCGATACACAGGCCTACTCTCAGTAAGAATCCAGTACGGGCTGATTATTATTATTTATTTATTTTCTTAACCTAGTGTACAATACATTGAGATAAAAGCCATGCCCCGCAAAACCGTTTTCATGGCTTGTCTGTGGGAACGGAACAAACAGTGCCTCCGGAATTATTTAGTTGATTACTAGAAAAGAAGTTGCATTAACAATACTACTGAAACATTATAGCTTCGTCGTGATGATTTCCATTATCGCTTTTAGAACAGTGGTGAGGAAATAACTTGCACGAAGTATAACGTCAGTCTAGGTTCGAACATAGGACTACAAGGAAATACCCGGTCTTGAAAATTATTAAAACAATGCAGCCAATGTACCAAAAGAAAAGAAATATGACAACAGACATAACTAAACTATCACGAAAATTTAAGAAGATAATAACCAAATATCGCCATGTATTATACAGTATGTTACGAAAACCCTGTCCGACCCATAAGGATAATAAAGGTTAGGTAAACACATGACCAAATATAATATAAAATTTTACGTAATCATCATAGTACCAATACAAATGAATTTTGAAATAATCTTTTTTTCCCGCGAATTAATTCCAACTTACCCGAAATTTGGTAATTTTTAAAAAGTGACAACACCGATATTATTATGAGCGAATAGCGATGCGACCACGTGCCGCGTACGCTGCCGCCCGCCGCCCCGCCGCCAAGCACGGAAGGGTGGATAACGCAGATTTATCAAGTTACCTCTTTTTGCGAAATAATATTTATTTTTTTTAGGTGGATTTTTTTTTTAATTTAGCCCGGTTTTGTATGCATTAGTAGAATCAGTTATCGATACCTAACAACACCTTCACGGGTCGGACAGGGTTTTCGTAACATACTGTATACATTACCATGGACTATGTACGGACGTCAGCAAATCAAGCTACCCGAAACTGTCAGATATTCCCAATCAACATTGAGCCTTAATACTGTAGATATAAAGTTGAAAATCTAATAAAGAAATCTGACAGATTGTAGTAGTTTGATGTGCTGTCGTGTGTACTAGAGCCTAGAATATACTTCATCAACAAGAAAGTTATTCGTCATAAGAATTTATTATGTGATATGACGTCTGTATTGGATCCTATCAAATATTAATATAGAATCTGATTTATTTGCTTCATATATTGTTAATCAAAGTTATGAAGCCACTTTTACTTTTAGGAATAATAAAACTTAGACAAATAACATGAATTTTGCTAGCCTGTTCATTTTCTTGGCCTTATCAACCTTAACGTAATTTAATTCGGTCGCCGTACTTACTCATTTTTCTCGATTCTCATGTCCTTTAGCAGCCATTGCTCCCATGTTTTCATACTAAAAAGTTTTTCTTATCATTGCGTACGACATCTAGCCTCCGTGGCGCAGCGGTAGAGAATGCGGGCGCTGCGCAAGGAGGCGCGGGTCTGATCCCAGCGCAGTGCAAATATTTCTATGTATGAATATGAATATTTGCACTGGTCTGGTCGTGCCTCGGAAAGCACGTTAAGGCGTTGGTCCCGGTTGTCATATGAACATCTAGTGGCAGTCGTTATGGGTTGTTGTACGATCAAAATCTAGCCACAGTCTCAAATCGGTGACAGTAAAGTCAAAATATAGGGTAAATATGTAGAAGTATTTTTTGAGACAAAAAAGATTGTGAATATTCTTAAAATTACGAGAATCACTCCTCAGGATCATTGATCGTGCCACAAAAATTAACGGCCATTTTTATTTATTCCTCTATCACCTCTTGAAGACACAACAAATCTTATTTTCCTGAAGTTTTCTTTTTCATCCAAGTACTGGTTTTACTGTCGGGCACATCGTATCCGGGGTGACCTTCCTTTTTATTCCGTTCCGGTCTTGTCCCATTTCACTTTATGTGGTTCCTATGCGGAACTACAAAATTCTGAGTGTCTCGCCCCACTCTCCTAGAGTCGAGTGTTAAAAGTTTTACAGCCCATTTTAACAGTACGGATGGATAGATTGACAAATTGTGTGCGTTACTCTTTTGTCGAGCGAGAAATTGTGAACAAAATGAATTCTAGGCTGTTGGGTGATCTTTAATTTTTATAGGCAGCTTTATTACGTTTTGGTTTGAGCTGTTCGCTCGAGGGATGGGCAGAGAAGTAGGTTATAACATGATTTAATTGAATGGGCATTTCATTTCCAAACAATGTTATCATTTCAACATCCTTTAAATTACGCACACATAAATTGTGTTCCAACGTCATACTCGTACTGCCAAACTTCTTACACGAGCAGTCTGTGGTAATGTTATACCTACACAGATATCTCAGTGTCCTGCTTATCTTAGTGAAATGAAATGAAATTAAATCGTTTATTAAGCAAGTAGGATCACCGATCACTTTTACGCGTCATATGTTTTTTTTTTTTAACTAGATGAAACCGGGTTTCCTAACTGACTACCTCTGAGAAGAAATAGCCGAAACAAACTCAGGGATCATCGTCTTTTTTCAAGTCCAGACATTAAAAATGAAAATGTTTACAATTATTTACCTTATAATTACGCATATTGCTTAATAACAATACTTAACAGAGCGAGCAGCTCAGTCCCAAGCTTTTTTGTCTTCTAAATAATCTGAGATTTTATAATACCCCTTTTTGCTAAGTTTGGCCTTTATATAGTTTTTAAATCGCTTAATGGGTAACTTTCGAATGTCCAATAAAGTGTTGTCCAATATAACAACGGTTTCAGGATGTTGCTAGGGTTGCCCCGTTTCTATAGTGCATCTGGCATGCCTACGGAGGCTTGTGTTGGTGACATTCATGCCATTATACGCAAGAGAACTGCCTCGTTGCTTCACAGAGTGCGTGACAGTACTAACAGCATCGTAAAGGTAGTCGTTGAAAAGATCTCTAAATGATGCAGTCGTTCATGCGGGTCTTTTTTTTTATAATTATAAACTAGCGCTTGACCGCAATCCCGCCTGATGGTAAGCAGTGATGCGATCGTTGATGGTAAAGCGCGCTAGTTTACTAAGAGCCTATTCACTCATAAAAACTGAGCGAATAGAAAGGAAGACGGCAGTTGAGCGAGGTGATGCAATGTTAAACCCAACAACACGACCAACGATGCTGCGCCAAAGGGAGATTGATCTGAAGACCCTCCACGACCAAACTCCCAACACAACAACATTAGGCGCATCATACCCGGCACACATCGCAACACAACTGCTCAGACCCGTCCTCCGTACGGCTTCTCCAGACATCATGCCGGAACACGAGTGTCTGGCTGAGCCCGCAATTATTTATATATTGTTGTTTTACTCATTTCTACAAGCATAGATGTATTGTATTTTCGTAGGATATTAACCAAATATGGACACTGTCCGAAATCAATTATTTGAATTTGAATAAAAAAGGCGTTCTATCAGCATTGCCCAAACTTTACACTCCACAGTCATTTTAGTATACAATTGGCCCAATATTAAAGTGAAATAGACGCTTGTGTACGATCAAAATGGGAAGGTAAGATGAAAACGAAAATCGTGAAAACCTTTCAAGAAAATAAATAGCAAGGTAAACATCTATAACTTACCAATACTTCGAGTTCAACTACCTTCAATGACATGTGAACACATCTAACCCTACAGCTCTACGTAGGTATTATTGAATGTTTATGACTAAGAAATGTCTCCAATGCCTCACAAAAAGCGAGACTTCACATTTTACGAACTTTTTATTACATGGATCCAGTTGATTACCCACTTTCTTCGATGTGCTTGGAAATACGCCAATCGTAATATCAAATTCCTTTGGGCTGACTTACACGCTTTATTATGGCGTAAAAAATGTGAGGAAAAGAAAATCAGTCCATTCATATAATAAAAGAATAACGAAGTCAAAGCCATGGTTACTGTGATGTGTTAAAACCATCATTATACCAGTGTCAGACAAAGATGGATACAGGAATAGCGCTATCTCTTTTTCACAATGGACCAATGATGGTTAGGGTCCCTGTACATTGAATAAATTTTTAGAGTCAAAATTTTGGGAACGTGTCTGAATACAGTTTTTAGAATGTTTGTCTGTATGTTCCAGATTAGTACAAAAGCGGCTGAACGGAGTCGGATGATGGAACTGGGCACATAGATAGTTAATTACATAGATTTCCGTTTGAAATGTTTGAAGATCCGCGAACAAAAGCTAGTAATAAATAATACTACTGGTTATTGTAGAGTATTTTATGATGCTTTCTAATAATAATTGAATAAACAATAAATCCTCGTGGGGCTGAAATAATTTGCCAGCGGCAGTGTTTCCGTCTGACTACAATTTATGTGTCTTCAAGGCAAAATAGGCTAGGCTAGGCAAAATAGGCGTAAATAGGCTCTTAATAAACTACCGCGCTATATCATCAACGATTGCATCACTACTTACTAGTTTAAATTTATAAAAAAAAAGAAACTAAAGAATAACTTTCATGAAATAAAATTACAGGTTAAATACTTTTTACTACAGAGATTTTGCTACAGAGAAATTGAAAACTTAACAATACCCTAGTTATCACGATAGAATGAAACACTAATCAGATAAATAGAGCCCTTTTTTGTTAACAAAATTGTATATTTAATGTTGTAGCTGAACAATAGACTCAAATGAAGTGTCTAACCTGAACCGTAATTCTAAATCTATCAAAAGACATGTTTATTCAAGGCTACGGAAATAACCAAGTAGGAGTGCTACATAGAATAGATTAGAGCAGAATACTCTTTTCAACACACTTGCTCATAAAGTGGCTCTATGGTTACCGCAATTAGGCACGTAATGACACCCATAATCAAACTGTGACAAAAAAAAACTGTAACTCACTAGTGAGTTATAAATATTTTTTTTTATTTAATTGGTTGTTTGTTTGTTCAATTTGCCAGTGCATTGCATTATACTGAGCAGCAGAGCAAATAGTCATGGTGGCCTAGTGGTTAACACACCAGCCTCTCAAATATGAGTGCCCGGGTTCGATTCCAGGTCAGGCAAGTACCAATGTAACTTTTCTAAAGTTATATGTACTTTCTAAGTATAACTTGGACACCAATGACTGAAGGTGAAGGAAAACATTTTGAGGAAACCTGGACTTTAAGTCTGAAATAGCCAACCCGCACTGAGCAAGCGTGGTGATTATGCTCAATCCTTCTCTGTATGAGAGGAGACCTGTGGCCAGCAGTGGGACGAAAAAAAGGTTGATGATGAGCAGGCAAAAGTATCTTAGACCATGATAGCCTCGTCTTGAATTAATATCTTCTAATATATAAAATTCTCGTGTCACGGTGTTCGAACTTAAACTCCTCCGAAACGGCTCGGCCGATTTTGCTGAAATTTTTTGTGCTTATCTGGTATCTATGAGAATCGGCCAACATCTATTTTTCATCCCCCTAAATGTTAGGGGTAGTCCACCCCTAATTTTTTTTAATTATTTATATGGCAAAACAACGTTTGCCGGGTCAGCTAGTTTTATTATAAAATGCAATGCAAAAATAAAAAACGTCTTCACAAAATGGCGTCTTTCCGCCATCATTCATTAAATTTAATTGGTTGAGTAGCTTTGTTCAAAAGTATTTATTAAAAAAAACAAAATTTGTTCAATAGAACAAATAAATTAATGTTAACTACTATTGCTCATTTCATGCAACTTCTTATATAAATATATAATTTTAAGTCGTACGTGTTTAATAAATAAAACTTTCACTCATATATAACTTTTCTCTGTAATAAGAGAAAACTTTAAATTCCCCATTTTGTACGTGCCAGAATAGGCGCAAAACCTATGCGCGAAAAATAAAAAATAACCTCATTACTTTAGTCCGTGGCCGATAGAAATGCGCGCGCATAGAAAACTGATTATTTTATCCCGCCACAGTGAAACATTTTTCAAAACTCGATTTCACTCTTGAAATTAATATTATAGTTATTTATTAATTAAAATGTCTACAAGTACTAGTTGCGAAGAAAATGATTTATGTTATACACCGCCCGATATAAAATGTGAAGCCCTTAATGTTATACAAAGTTTACTACCTGAAAACTCCAAGGAAAAATATCTAAAAGCGTACCAAAATTTTATAAAATGGCAAAACAGCAAGAATACTCAGTCTTTTTCAGAAAATTTGTTCATGGCGTACTTTAAATAATTATCTTCTAAATACAAACCTAGCTCTTTATGGTGTTTATACACAATGTTAAAAAGTACAGTGCGAACAAAGAATGGAGTGGAATTTAAATCATACTCTAATTTGTCGGCTTATCTAAACAGACTATCCGATGGATCTAGAAGCAAGAAATCAAAGGTTTTATCATCTGAGGATATTGAGAAATTTATAAAAGAAGCTCCAGATAATCAAAATCTGGCTACTAAGGTTAGTTAAATTAATTTTAAATATCTGCGCGACTTCAACCTGTGTTGTGTGTTGATTATACTTTCTTTTTTTCTGTGGTGTAACTGGTGGTGGTTTACGATACAAGAATTAACAAATAATTAAATCAAATCAATAAAAATAAAAAAACATAGAGAACCATGGCCACATGCTTTTAGTGAAGATTCGATATCACGAAAAATAAAATACGGAGGTCATTAACCATACTCGGTCCATTCTATGAAATTGTTATGAAATTATTATTGTTATTGTATTGTATGTACTAAATAAAATGAGTTTTTGTTGTTATTTTATCCGAATGTATGTTGAAAAACGTCGTATGATACACGTGTGTATTGATGATTAGCCTCCTCGGCTCTTTTAAGGCCCTCGCCTAAGCATCGAATCTCAATGGCGCCACGGAGGTAATCACCAATTTTACACACTAGTTTCATAATGTACTATTATTATGTACACCAAGATCACAGAAACATAAATATAGAGATTTTACAAAGGGTGACACAATGGGCGGTCTTATCGCTAAGAGCGCTCTTTTACAGACTACCTTTGGATGGAATATAATGGGGAAGGAGAGAGAAATAATGTGGGTAGTCTACAGTGTACTATTTACATAAATTATATAATAAATATATAAGTTAAGTGTATCATACTAGTCTAATAAAACATTGTTTGCTAACTCGCCTCACATTTTGAACACTATCCAAAATATCTAAACTAGATCAGACTACTGGTCATAAATCAATCAGCTGAGCGTTGGAGGGTTACAAAAACAGGCGCGTATACACGCGGTGGGGAATATTGCGGCCAAAAAGGCTCCTCGCGTTGGGGCCTAAAGGGTTTTTTCCCTGTTGCTATTATCTGTATCCAATGCCTGGATAGTTTTTGTGTGTACTGTTAAAGAGCTTGTTTTTTGAATCGTTTGCGGCTGAAGGGTAAAATGCTTTTGTTTTGTGCATTTTTTGTTACGGAAAATTTAACGTTAGCAGTATTATTACTAATTTCATTACATATTTTATTCATCGTACTGATAAGAGAATTTTTTTAATGGATAATTGATGTTTTGATGATACGCATAGTATTGAAATAAAAAAAAAATAAAAAAAATATTTTAAATATTTCAAAATCATACACCAAAACGTTAAATTAAGAACTGTTTAAATCTGGACCAAAGCTCTCTGTAATAATGGTCAAAAAACTTCTTCCGGTACCGGGAATCGAACCCGAGCCTCCTGGGTGAGAGCCAGGTATCCTAGCCACTAGACCATACCGGATATGATCTGTCGTATTGAAATTACACAACCCTCGTTACGTACACCAGGTGGGGTTTGACAAACCCCAGTCCTTCGAATTTCGCAATAATTTAACTGTGAACGCGCCGAAGTTCGAATGCTCAATAGCTGGAATTGCGACGTTGCCGCTCCGATCAGCCCCCTAATCGGTGAACACATTTTTGTCAAATGATTGCGACTAGTTGGGATCGTTTTGACCGAACGGACCAATGGGCGGTCCAAATGATTGACTTAGCAACACTGCCCGTGTTGCTAAGTAAATCCAGCGGCAACCGCCAAGGGAGCTAAAGCCCTTAAAGTGCGTGTGGGCGTCACACACCCCACCTCGTACGGCGCGTTGATAAAAAGGTAAGAATTTTACTTGACATAATTTATGTATATTTTTATTTATGTAATTTATATAAAGTGTGCGGAGAATCTGCAGCTGGCTTTCATTTTGGCGCGTTCAGCTGTGAAGGTTGCAAGTCGTTTTTCGGGCGGACGTACAATAACCTATCCTCGGTATCGGAGTGCAAGAACAACGGAGAGTGTGTGATAAACAAGAAGAATAGAACAGCTTGCAAAGCATGCAGGCTACGGAAATGTCTCCTCGTCGGCATCTCGAAATCAGGCTCACGATATGGGCGACGATTAAATTGGTTCAAGATCCACTGCCTGCTCCAAGAGCAGTAACAGCAACATATATACGCACAGGATATGCAGACCAATAAATCACCGCCTACAAATCACACAGATTGAGCTAGCCCCAAAGTATGCGATGTTTAGTCGTGACGCAAATACACGCGCTTTTTGTCATAATCATATGACGATTTTTTGATGCCAAAGTCATAAAAAAAAATTAAAAGGTTCCATTGTAGTACGCTTTACCCCAGTGGAAATGGTCATGTAACACGACTTGGCAGGAATGACAGAAATTACCAAATGGTCGTAGAAAAATGTGTGTTGTAGTTGGTAAAATTGAAATGATTATGATAATCAAAAGTGCCATTTGAAATCTCTACATAAGAAATTACTGTTAAGTTACGTAAATTCCAGAAGTTGTGTTTTTTGTTCTTTTATAATAAAAAAATATATTTTAATACATACTTTTTACTCTGTGTTTTACTTAAACCTGATAATTATTGTGTATGTATCATCAGCATCGCCTTTACTCGTCCACAGCTGCACATAAGCCTCTTCCATGGCCCGCCAACAAGCTCGATCCTGAGCAATTCTCCGTCAGTCACTACCAGCCACCTTTTAGATGGCGTCGCCCCGTCTCGCCCAAGGGCGTCCCACGCTACGTTTGCCGAGACGCGGTCTCCATTCGAGGACTCGTTTACCCCAACGGTTGTCGGTTCTGCTGCATACATATGCAGCAGGACCGACAACCTGACACATGCGCTGGTCACATGACCAGCCCATGTGTATCTATTTCATTACAGGTTCTTTTGTATACATAAGGGGAACAGTGTTAAAATTTGCTACAAACAAGAAAATAGTACACTAAACGAGGTCCTATGGTCACAATTACAACACGACCATACAAAACAAACACGTATCATCTCAATAACAGGTTCCAATAGCAAACCTAGCACCGGATGACAGACGGGTGAAGATGGTTCCACTCATGAACATGTTCCCATCAGACGAAACTGGTCGTTACAATTACCTTAACTTGCTTTGATTACGCACTTAGTTCAACATGCAAGCAAATTAGAGAGACAAAAAATATTACTCCATTTTACTCCTAACAAGAATAATTCCCAGGCTTTTTGCCTTATTTTAAGTATGGCAACACGTACAAACTGATGGCAGTCAATAAAGAATTCAATTTCAAATCACTATCAATTGAAATAGCCAAGACAGTTTAGAAAATAAAACCAACAATCTGCTAAAGCAGTAAAAAGGTGTTGCAACTCGAATATAAAACGAGTTCGAGTGTAAACGTGTATTCACAAAACTGGAAACAGTTCACAATATGCGATTATTTCTGGCGTTTCCCCGCGAAAGTTGGCTGATAAAGAAACAATTTGTATTCAATAAGCTTCGCGAACCCACGGGAGTAAGTGCCGAGCCGAAATATCGCTTCGTTGCGAATTTTACGTACATCCATTCACATGGAAATAGTTTACTGGAAGGCACTGTTTTATTATAATTGTAAACTAGTGCTTGACCGCAATCCAGCCTGGTGGTAAGCAGTGATACAATCGTTGATGGCAAAGTGCGCTAGATCATTAAGAGCCTATTCACTAAAATAACCTGAGTGTTTAGGAAGGAAGACGGCAGTTGAGCGAGGTGATGCAATGTTACACCCAACAACACGAACAACGAAGCTGCGCCAGAGAGAGATTGATCTGGAGTCCCTCCACAACCAAACTCCCGACACAACAACATTTGGCGAATCGTACCCGGCATACATCTCAACACAACTGCTAAGACCCGTCCTCCGTACGGCTTCACCAGACATCATGCCGGAACACGACGACAGACGACACTGTGAGAAAGATTTGAAACATATTTGCACGAGGACGAAGGATTCCTGATGCTGATTACCATCAGACTTTCTACAACTAAGGTTGAAGCTCATCTTAATCTTATCTTCATTGCCTGTTATCGTTAGTAAAATTAATCAGCAGTTTACTGCTGGCCATGAGCCCTTCCTATTGCACGCCATTCAACTTTTTCGGCAACTCGCATTCAGCAAATAGGCGATTTAGGTATATGTTATTTCCATGACTTTCCAATACCCAACACACTATCAAACACGAACTGAATCCGTATAAAATACATTACTAATCCACTAATTCATAATATGAACATAATTATACCTACATACAGGCTGGCCAGAAAATTGACAGTCAAAAAAAAATTTTGGTGCCTCGCGTTGAATCGTATCTGAATCAAACCCTGTACGTATGCTCTACGATTTTTCGTAGTTTTCGAGTTACGTTTTTATTTTAATGAATGTTTGCAGAATTGTGACTGTCTTAGTTTCAAACATTTCTAAATAAATAAGTGTAAGGTTTCATTATTATTATTATTTTGCTACTAAAGATGTACTGTGTATTTTTGCATAATATAAACAGTCTCATTACTTTAATGGAAGGTATTAAAAAAAATGACCTAAAATTGAGATTTCCTGTGCTTCCGCTCCAGGAAAGATCAATTGATGTACGACGATGTAAATAACGCGATCTCCAAAGTAATCCACTGGTTCAATGTTAATAATTTACTCTTAAACGAGAAAAAATCCAAATGCATTAAGTTTACTCTACCTCACGTTAGGCAGGTTAAAACTAAAATGTTGATAAAGGGCGAAGAATTGAAATCTGATGACAGCACAGTGTTCTTGGGTATAACTCTGGATGCTAAGCTTCAATGTGGTCCACATGTAGAAACTTTTTTTTTTTAAAAAAAAAACAAGTTCTGCTGCATATGCAGTTAGAACAATTCGTAATTTGACTGATATTGAGTTTAGTGTACTTTGGCTATATCCATAGCGTAATGTCGTACACTATTCTGTTGTGGGGAAATGCCGCTGATATTCAAACAATATTTGTTTTGCAGAAACGAGCTGTTCGTGCAATTTTTAAATTAAGTCCGATACACTCTCAGAGAAATATTTAAAGAGATTAATGTACTGACCGTACCGTCTCAATATATTTATGAAAATCTTTTGTATGCTCATAAAAATATAAATTTGTTTAAAAAATACAGTGATGTCCATATTATAAATACTAAAAACAGGCACAAATTTATTGTACCTACAACAAGGCTCAAGAAAATAGGTGGCTCTTTCAGATGCCAATGTACTTATACATTTTTACAATAGACTTCCATAGGTGGTTCAAGATCTGAGCCTAAATAAATTCAAATCCTTCATTAAACGTAAGCTGTATCAGAAAGCATTTTATAGTGTTAAGGATTTTATTGAGGACAAAAAGGCTTGGGTTTGAGCTGCGTTCGATTTCTATACACGAGTGTTCTTTGATTTTTCCTCTTGTAGTATTAATTTGTAATTGTTTATGTTTGTTACTCAAAGCCAGTATTACACACTATGCAGCTAAGCATATTGTATGTTATGGAATTGCATCACTGACACGGGTGTTCGGCACTGGTACAGCTACACAGGAGCTAAACTTAGTATTCAGGAACACTGTTGGAGCTGCTGAACCTTGGGCAAAACTATCTTTGCATTGTGTAGATTCAATTTCTTAGTATTGTATAATTGCATGGCACACGTGTGAGCACAATGTACTTGCTGTAAAGCATCTATTTGTTGCGTTATTTTAATTTCTGAATTGTTGGTGTTTTTTTTTTTTTTGTTTTCCATAATGGACGCTCTCAGCGTACAATATATTTCTGCATCGTTCTCACACGATTGATTTCAACATGAAAGATGTAATCAAATATTTGTATGAATAGCTTGATAATTTAAAAGAGTGTCCATGGAGTTTCTTGCCCGTTCTTCTCCATAGGTAGGTACCTACTCTTTGGAATGGGCGACTAGCTTCATCTTACTGACTGACCGACCTTCTGACAATTCAAAAGTGCCTGTAACTGGTTTATTTAAAATAAATACTTTCATTTCATTTGATGATTTTCCATCGAAAAAATTTTTTTTTTTTTTCATAGTCAATTTGTGGCGTTCCTTGGCTTGTCCTCAATGCTAAAATATATAAGGAGTTACCTGTGAGTTCATTCATGAATGAGATTAAGGAAAACACAAAAGTAAAGGAAAAGATCAAGGGTTAGAAGAAAGACTGGAAAACCAGTACAACAGTCAGTCTCACTAAAAACAAGAAAAGACCGAGTAGAATACCCAGACATGTTTGGACTTAAACGCGAATATATAAGAGTATATGGCTCGCTGGAGTCACGCCCTTCCTGCCAATTTACCCTCAAATTATCCGCTAAAAGTAAAATTTATTGCAGATAAAATAATTATAGAAGAAAAACAGAAATGTAATGTATTTAGCTTTAAATATGAATTTGGTTTAATGGCTAGGTTACACGAAAATTAATTATTCGTATTTGACAATGAAATTTGGATACGTACATAATAATCTCCGAAAGTATGCCTTCTTGGACCATGTATTATTGCAATATTTTATCTTATAAAATATAACCTTAGAACTACGGGATATAAAAAAAAAAACACGTAGCCGTACGGAGGACGGATCTGAGCAGTTGTGTTGCAACGGGTGCCGTGTACGATGCTCCAAAATATGCTTGTGTCGGGATTTGGTTGTGGAGGGTCTCCAGATCAATCTCCCTCTAGTGCAGCATCGTTGGCCGTGTTATTGCTGGGATATTACATCACCTCGCTCAACTGCCACATTCCTTCCTATTCAATCAGTTTTTTTGAGTAAAAAGGCTCTTAATCAACTAGCACGCTTTACCACCAACGATTACATCAATGCTTACCATACCAATCACTAGATTATAATTATAAAAAAAAAAATGATAGTCCCATCTACGCAGTAAGCCAGTATTTGGGTCTGAATTCGGTGATGCTTCACTTTTCTGTACAACACTACGTCTTTCTATAAATTGTCAGCTCCACAACATAAACAACGCAATGGATATTGTTGAAATTCCAAAATGGCATTCATTGCTACTGATATTGTTTTACGCAATTTGTCCCCACCGCTGTTCTTGTGGATCTTGTCATTTCCAGTACATCTTTAGTCCTAGAGCTTAGTAGCATTCTAACGCCAGCTTTGTTGACTACCAAATGGAATGCGACGTTGGTTATGAAAAGGGCTCTGCGTGCGTAAAATGTAATTCGAAACGTGTTACAAGCGCGCAGAGATGAAACTCAATGTTTATGCTAAGTAATCACTAGACTCCAATTGTTTGTTTTATTTTAATTATCTAGGTAGATGTTCACTTCGAGTCGCTACAATTAACTGGCCGTGGACGGGGCATATTGCTCGCAGATGGTCGATAGGGCGGTAAGGTTCTGGAGTAGCGGCCACGTACGGGAAGATGCAGGGTAGGGAGGCCCCCAACAAGGTGGACCGATGACCTGGTGAATGTCGCGGGAAGCCGATGGATGCGGGCAGCACAAGGCAGGTCATCATGGAAAGATTGGGAGAGGGCTTTATCCAGCAGTGGACCTCTACAGGCTGAAAAGAAGAAGAAAAAGATGTTCTCTCATCAGTAAGAATAACTTTTTAGGGCCATGCTGGTTAACCAATTTGGTATATCGGTAAAGATAAATACGGTTTTAGCAAACTTTTTATTAGGTTTTGTTGTATATTAAGATGATATCATTGAGGGTAACCCCACAATATGTTTTGTTGGTTTACCGTGCGCGTGAAATAAAGCAGTCATTATCTAGCAAGATCGTGTTTTACTTCATGGTGACAGCGATAAATACGAATCACGCTTTTGGAAGTTATAATTAGTTAAAATCAAAGCAGTGTTAGTGTATTTTGGTGATAGACAATACGTATTATTATGGAACACGCAAGACCACCGGCCGAATTAGTTTTAGAAGGAGGCCCGGCGAATCGAGCTGACGCGTGGCGAAAATGGCTCAAACAATTTAAGGTTTTTCTTAAGGCCTCAGGAGTGTACAAAGAAAAGAAGGATGTACAAGCCAGTTTGCTAATTAACTTAATAGGCGCCGATGGATATGACATATATTCTACTTTCAAAATAAAGAAAGAAGACACTGATGATATTGATCTATTGATACAAAAGTTCGATGAACACTTCGGTACTAAATCTAATACAACGATGGCGAGATTCACATTTTTTACGCGAAATCAAACGGAAGGCGAAAATATAGATGCTTGTGTAACAGCACTTAGATTATTATGCCACAATTGTGAGCTTGAACATTTAGAAGACGGTTTAATACGTGATCGTATTGTCTGTGGAGTAATTGACACAGGTGTACGTGAAAGATTACTGAGAACAGACGAGTTAAGTTTAGAAAAAGCGGTAAAGATATGCCAAGCAAGTGAGGTATCTAATGAAGAGATACGTAATATAGAAAAAACAAAATCAAAGCAGCAAAGTGGCGCTGTTGACGCATTATC
Source organism: Sesamia inferens (assembly GCA_037179545.1). Taxonomy (NCBI): domain Eukaryota; kingdom Metazoa; phylum Arthropoda; class Insecta; order Lepidoptera; family Noctuidae; genus Sesamia; species Sesamia inferens. The sequence goes on along the minus strand of CM073937.1, from coordinate 6,025,414 downwards.
CAGTACGCGTGTACCGAGGTATAGCGGAGCGACGGGGACAACGGCGGCAGCGCGTGATGCGCGGGGCCTCGATACGGTGGGCGTGCACATCCACATGGTTCAGCGGTCGGAAGCACCGCGGCGTCGTCGGTTCGCAGGTTCGATTCTGTTCGCGAAACGCAGTCAAGATGTAGTGCTTGTGGTGGCGCTCACGATGATAATGCACGATGTCCAGCGCGATTTGCAAAGTGTTTCTTGTGCGACAAAAAAGGTCATTTTAAAAATATGTGTACGGCTAGAGGTAATAAAAGTGTACATGAAATACAGGAGTGTGGTGATGGTAATGACGAGTTATACTATGTCTCCACCGTGGACACAACTTCACACCATAAAGACAGTAAGTGGTTTGAGCGATTAATTTTAGCCAAAAATGGAAAAACCGAATTGTTTAAACTAGATACAGGTTCAGATCTGTGCCTCTACCATGAGTTTAAAGCTATAGTATTTCACGAGACTCGCTAGCGACTACGGTAAATATTTTGTATGACAAATTGGACAGCGCCTCTGGCGGTCACTTACGGAACTAAATCGGTAGTATGAGTTTACAAGCAAATACCTATCGAATAAAAACTCGCTAGCGACTGTAGTTTTAAGCAACTTCACTATGAAAATCGGTACCATGAGTTACATATTTGACAGATGCTATCGAAATAAACTGTTACTACAGCAGTAAAGTAACTCACTAGCATATTGAACGGTGAAAGTGTTGTGAAGAGTTTAAATAAAACAATATTTATTGATTTGTGTTTAAATACAGTGCATAAATATGTCCGGCTGAGCATATTTAGTGTGGGATATGTTAGCTACGGCTGCGTATGAAGACGAACGACGCGAACAAGGACGTTTTCAAGCTTCTATACGAAAGTGTCTTGGAGATCCACTTGAACATATAAGTGATAATAATTTCATTAAGGAATATAGGCTCAATAAAGAGGCTTGTGTGGTCTCCTAAGAGTTCACACAAATTTGAAGTCTTCACAAAGGGTGTCCCTTGAATCGAAGGTATGTTACATTGGTTCTAAAAATCATTGTTAAAACTTACTTTTGTACATACAATTCATAGTAAATATAAATACTACCTTTTTCAGGTTTTATGTGCATTGTTATTTTATGCACATGGGAGCTATCAGCGAGTAACTGGTAAAGCTCTCCATTTTTCTCAAGAAGCAATGAGTGTATATAATCAAGAAGTCACAGAGGCATTGAACAATCCTTTTATTTTTAAAAACTTTATAAAATTTCCAACCACAAGACAAGAAAGGAATACCGTAGAACAAAGGTATATAACTTATCTAATAAACGTCCACAAAACTCAATTAACTTTTCCATGTTAAGTAAATATATTTTATTTACAGTTTCTACAACAAATATGGCTTCCCAGGAGTTATAGGGTGTATTGATGGAAGCCACTTTAAAATATTTACACCAAACAAAGAAGAGGAGCATCTATATTTCTGCAGAAAACATTATCATTCTCTTAATGTGCAAATGGTTGGTATTTTGAATGACATATCTTGTTAATAGGTGTTTTTGCTTAATTTTTTAAAGATTTATGTTTTTTATAGTTAAACTGGAAATTCAAAGAAATGTAAGCAGTATCACTTCGCATAAAATACATAGAACTAAATTATTTAGCTATTTGTTTGTTGTGTATTACATAACATTGCACTAAAATTCAATGTTCCAGATCCTGAAGATGATATTGCTGAAGAACAACAAGGTATTTTAGAAAAATAAAATATAGGTACAGATAAGTATTTAAATTAAAATGTATAAGATAACAACAGTTGCGTTTAATACTTGCAGAATCATTTGAACGACATGAGGTTGTGTTGGAACATGAAAGTACCAGTGATATATTACTCAGGGGACGCACATTACGTGATCAAGTGGCTAGAAGATTTTCCGAAAGGCCATGATTTCATACAATTACATTTATTAGAGTTATTCTTTTACACAATCTATGTAGATTAAACTGATTATGTAGATTGTAGATTATTAGACTAAGGAGGCTTTATAAGTTGTTTTATTTATTTTAATATACTTCATTAAGATCAAGTTGCACCTATTTATTTATCAACCCTAATAGTGTTCTAACACTATTACTAGCATAATATATGTGGACAACCCCTTCCAAAAACATTATACATATAGACGCTGGAAAGCGATTTTGTCGTATCTCGAAAAAAGGCAATTTGTTTTTATTGCATAATTGAATTCAGAAAAAAATAAGTTTAGAAAAAGTTGTCGCGTCGTATCATAAAAAGAAACATCGTAGGAATATGTTGATCAGACCGTCCGACGCAGATTTTTTTCTTTCAATCAATTATGCAATAAAAAATACCCTCTTTCGAGATACGACAAAATGGCTTTCCAGCGTTGATATACTTACACTCTACTAAAGCATCATGGACAGATAACCATGAAGCTTAAGTAGTACTAACACTAGTACTTAGTGCATGGAGCATAGTGACGAGATGAGTAATTTTACATTAATATTGTCGCCATAATAAACAGCCCTTTCATTAAATAAATATATATGGATAAATCACACAGATTGAGCTAGTCCCAAAGTAAGTTCGAGACTTGTGTTATGGGATACTAACTCAACGATACTATATTTATAATAGATACATATATAGATAAACATCCAAGACCCAGGCCAATCAGGAAAAGATCGTTTTACCATCATGACCTGACCGGGGATCGAACCCGGGGCATCCACGTCGCAGGCAGGCGTGTTGACCGCTGCGTCACGGAGGACGACTAGAAGACGGAGGAAGACTAGGGGGATGCCTATGACGCTAAAATGTTAATTAAAAGAGCTTTTGTGTATATTTAAAGATAGTTCTTTATTTATTTATATTTATACAGTAAAAATATTTAGGTACATAATAAAAATGTCAGTAAAATTACAACAACATAGGTACTAAAAAGCTAAGAAAAATAAACCTTAGAATTAATTCTATGATTATCATATCAGTATCTTAAACAAAAAAAAAATAATAGGAAAATCAGAATTTAAATTTTAACAAAATGTGATAGTAAAACTAATCATAAGAAAAGTAAAAAAAAATAAATGCTTTGACTCCTACCTGTTTCCTAAATTATTATCAATATTTCTAAAAACTTCTAAAAATGTATCAAATAAATCTAACCACCTTTCTTGCATGCTTAATGCTAATTCCCTAACCCTTTCTTTCCCTTTCTGCTTCCTGCTGGAAGACTCGCCATTCGGATCTAACAAACGCTTATCTTGCTAGATTTAATTGGGTCGGTGTGCGAGTCCTTCGGTGAATCGGAGAATTCAAATTTTGAAGTCGACCTCTTCGTTGACGACGAGGGGTGGAGGGCAAAGGTGTGGGGTTTTGTATTGTGCGATTTTCTTGAGGCACACCAATGCTCGTCGTGCTCATCTCTCTCCTATTCCCATGTAGGTCTGTAATAAGAAATAAAATTTTAATATAATATACATGTTAAAATGTTATTTTTTAATAAGTTTTAAAGTTACTTATGTTGTTATGTAAATGTAAAAAAAACGATTGAGAACTAATAGTATAAAAAAGAGACTGGTGATAATAATTTATGAAAATAATTGAACCTGTCCCATACCATATATGTCAATGAAACAACTTTAGTCTTTACCTGTGCCTATATGTGCTTCTTCTGGAGGTACACTACCCACCAACCTTGGCTCTTCAATTGAGGCACCATGTGCAGATGGAAGTCCCGTGGAAGAACCAGGTTGGTTCCAATCTTCATGTGCTGTTTTAAAAATATAACAATTAATTATTACTTATTTACTGTAGACACATATACGTATAAACTCACATATACATACAACCAGAACCAGAACATCTACTTGTAGGTCATATAAATATTATTTCCGTGCAGGAATCGAACTCGCGACACGCCGTGCAGCAGTCAAACAGTTAACCATTACGCCAAGCGTGCCATCATTACTTGCACACTTATAATTTAAGGAAAAACATTAAGCAGCAGTAGTTAGCACACTTCAAGCCCAACCTCATCAATAGTCAAAATGCCTGTAGCAGCCTGTGTGCGTAGCTACTATACGAAGAACTCTTTCTTCTATATCAGACAGTTTAAGCCTACAAGCTGGACCACTACCAGTTCTCTGTGCAGATCTATGTATGCGACTAGCTTCTCTTTTTGTGTTATTTTTTAAATCACTCCAAACCTATAGTTCATGCACAAACAAAAGAAAATCAGTAAAAGCTACATATAGATGAATAAAAATCAAAAATAATTGTTATGCAAATTATACAATAATGAAATAATGTAACCAACAACATAATTAGTATATAGATAGTGTGTGTAGGTATATTTATACATACTTTTCTCCATTTCTCTGCCGTCTTAGTGTCACCATTATCATCTGCATTTAAAAGGTCCCTTAATTCATTCCATCATAGGATATTATTTAACCTTCATTGTGGACCGTCACAGGGTTTGCTGAGATCACCATATCTAAAAATAAACATTCAGATAAAAAAAGGCCACTTGAAGCGACGTCGCATTCCTGCAAAGCACTTGAAAACAAATATTTTGTTTTAAGTATAGCAAACTGCTGTAATACGGCCTCGATATATTATAACAAACTTTTGAGACTTATTAATTAAGCCGTGGGACCCTAATAACGTCAATAACTGATTTAAAATATTGGCAATAAGGTCCTGAGTAAATAATTATAGACATGCACAACGCACATTATTAACATTTAATTAAATTAAAATTAAAAATTAAACAATATGATAAATACATACTTTTCCATGTATTCCACCAGTAATTGGAATCATGTTGTAATAATAGCTCAATGGTTGCACTGGTACGCATTTTGTATCCACTTGTTGAATTATTTTTTTTCTTCTAAATAAACTTTTTACGTTTCACAACGTAGCTTTTCAAAGTTCACTTTCGCAGCCACCGCGGTTATGGTGACTTTGACGAATGACGTATAAAAACATGGCGTCCGACCACACTATAATACATATAAGTTTAGGAACACATTTACTTGTTACGTCTACAAATAAAAAATCGGCGTTTCAAATTGGTAGGGTTTTTAGGGCCATCTGCCTTCTCTACCTTTCACTCAAGCTAGAAAGAGACAGCAAATTAAAGTGTGAAGTTAGTTATATTGCGGTTTTTGTACCAACATAAGCACTCGAGAACTACATAAACAATCGAAGTGTCGCTAGCGAGTCCGTATGACTCATGGTACGGGTTTAAATGAAAACTATTCGAAGGCATGTTTACTCGATACCCACTACGGTAAGATGGTGTAGTTTTTCGATAGTAACTCATGGTAAGGGTACTGAACGTATTATCATTATTTACTTTTAATAAATTAGGATACTCGGTAAATGATATTAAACCATGTTGCATAAGAGCACAGTCTTTTTGTGGTAACTATATTCCAATACTAGGTTCATGTCAGATGTCGTGGTTATATAAGGATAAAAAATGTTTAATAGATTTTGTCATATCAAGTGAATGTTGTCAAAGTGTATTGGGAAAAAATACCAGTGAAGAATTAGGATTAGTCAAGAGAGTTTATACGGTCAAAGTAGATCAATATAATGATTTATTGCATGGAATTGGAAAATTACCAGGTAAATACAGAATCATTTTGGAAAGCAATGCAAGTCCTTCAGTTTGCCCAGTTAGAAAAATACCCTTAGGGATTCGGGATAAATTAAAGGCGGAACTTGATAATATGGAACATATGGGGATAATTCGTAAAGTATCTCATCCGACAGCGTGGGTGAATGCTATTGTGTTGCCAGCTAAGAAGGATGGTAGTCTGCGAGTGTGCCTCGATCCGCGGCCGCTTAACCGAGCGGTGCGCCGTGCACATTACCCTCTACCTACCCTTACTGAGATTGCTGCAAAATTAACAAATGCAAAGTATTTCAGTAAGCTTGATGCCCGGTCCGGATTTTGGATGATACAATTAGATGACGATAGTGCGGATATCTGTACCTTTGGAACTCCATTTGGGAGGTATCAATTTTTACGACTACCTTACGGCGTCAACTGTGCGAGTGAGGTATTTCACGGAAAAATACGCCAGCTACTAGAGGATCTCAATGGGGTAGATTCATTTGTAGATGACATAATCGTTTGGGGCAGGACTAAGGAAGAACACGACGATAGACTAATAAGATTGCTAGATAGGGCTCGGGAAGCAGGGATTAAATTTAATAGAGAAAAATGCGAATTTTGTGTAGAACAGGTCACGTATCTAGGACATACTTTTAGTAAGAAAGGCATGCAGATTGATAAAAATAAAATAAAAGCAATCATGGATATGCCAGAGCCGAACGATAGGCAATCGTTAGAGCGATTTCTCGGCATGATAAATTATTTATCAAAGTTTATACCACATTATTCTCAAACGGCAAGTCCTCTTAGAAACTTGCTAAAAAAAGGTAATGAGTGGGTGTGGGACAGTATCCATGAGACTGCAATGCATAAGTTGAAGCAGGCGGTGAGCAGCGCATCGGTATTGGCGCTGTACTCGAGCGACCGACCGGTCGTGGTTACGGTGGATGCAAGCTCCATAGCGTTGGGTGCAGCACTATTACAGGACGGCCGCCCGGTAGAATTTTCTTCCCTCACGATGACTGATACACAAAGGCGATATGCGCAGATTGAAAAGGAAATGCTGGCGATAGTATTTGCATTAGAAAAGTACCATCAATATATCTATGGTAGGAAGGATGTGATAGTAGAAACGGATCATAAACCTCTGGAAGCCTTATTTAAAAAAAGTTTGGATTCAGTGCCGGTTCGCTTACAAAGAATGATGCTTCGCGTGCAACGCTATGAGTTCGTGGTAATATACAAACCAGGAAAATTAATGTACGTTGCAGATACGTTATCGAGAGCAGCCTTACCAGAGCTAATGCATGACAGAGTGACATCTGAGGTGGAGGATCAAGCGTGTTTCCTCATAGCAACCGTTTAGCGACAGTAAACTCAGCATGGTCAGAGAAGCCACAAAAAGTGATCAAGAATGTAAATCACTAAAGTATTATATTCAAAATGGTTGGCCAAGGTATAAAAAGGATTTAAAAGAAATGATAAAAATACATTGGGCATATAAAGAAGAATTTCAGCTAGTCGATGGTGTGATCTTCAAGAACCACTTAGTGTTCATACCACGTGATCTGAGAGGTGAAATGATATCCCGCATTCACGAGGGCCATCTAGGAATTGACCGATGTAAGCGTCGTGCACGTGATGTCATGTTTTGGAACGGAATGTCACGTGACGTGGAGCAGACTGTGCGCGCCTGCGCCACCTGCGCGGAGCACGCAGCGCGCAATGTGAAAGAGCCCATGATACCGCATTCGATTCCAGATTTACCATGGAGAAAGATTGGTGCTGATTTATTCTTATGCGATAGAAAAAACTTCTTAATTATAGTCGATTATTTTTCAAATTTTATCGAAGTAAGTGCCTTAACAAATATTGGATCCAGAGCTGTAATTACAGCGATGAAAGATCAGTTTGCAAGACATGGAATTCCTACGGAGCTAATAACTGACAATGGTCCGGCATTTAGTTCCAGGGAATTCAAGAAATACACTGAAGATTGGTGTTTCAAACATACAACATCATCGCCAAATTACGCACAGTCTAACGGAATAAGTGAGAGAGCTGTAAGAACAGTGAAAGCTATAATAAAAAAATCACTAGCTACAGGTACAGATTTTTATCTAGGGTTATTAAATTTTAGGGCAACACCGAGAGACGGTATTAGTGCACCGTCACAATTATTGATGGGTCGTCGACTAAATACTCGCTTACCTGTACATACAGAAAGATTGCGACCAGAACGTAACAATCATGACGATTATAAAAACATACTCTCAAAACGTGAACAATCAAAAAAATATTACGATATGCATTCACGAAAGTTACCTGCATTAAAACCAGGTGAAAATGTAATTGTAACAGATGGAGACAAGCGTCGGCGACATATGCAAGTGCAGGCACCAGCGCCACAGCCCCGATCGTACTTCCTTACAGACAAGAGTGGTCGGAAATACCGCCGCAATAGACGGCATATCATAAAGGATACAAGCACAGGAGATACCACGACACATTCTGCTTCCTTGCATGGGAAGGAGGATAGTGACAGTGAGGAAAATGAGCAGACAAGCACGTACAGCGATGTGGAAGGGAGTATAGATGAACAGCTGTGTGACAATGACGAGGTAGTGACTAGGTCGACTGGTTCTTCTCCAGATTATGATGTAGTGCAACAAACCCGAGCTGCTTCTAGACGGGCACGTGAAAGACTTGCAATGTTATTTAAAAAATAAATCGGATCAGAGATTATGATTATATTAATAATGTGATCAAATGTAGAATTAATTTAATAATAATGGTGGTGGTTCTAAATTATAGTCAATTATTTTTTTTATAAAGGGGAAGATGTGATTAAGATGATATCATTGAGGGTAACCCCACAATATGTTTTGTTGGTTTACCGTGCGCGTGAAATAAAGCAGTCATTATCTAGCAAGATCGTGTTTTACTTCAGGTTTCTTTACAGAAAATGTAAACAGGATCATATTACTAACTCACCACTGCCTGTGTGTCTGTGTAACCATGCTGTTTCTCTTGAACTGTAATAGCAAAACAGTTGAAATTTTCACAGATGATATATTTCAGTTGCCGCTGAAACAATCATCATCATCAACTCAGCGTTAATCCCAGTTGCATCCGAAGCTTTTCAGCTTTGGAGTCTGGGGTCCGCTTTACCAGTCTAACTGCTCATTTTGCCTAAACTTCGATAGTTTCCGTGAAGCGACTGCCGTCTGACCTCCACAACCCGAAGACTACATCGAAGCATTGTAGTTAGACCAATTATTGGGTTGCTCCAACAACCCGTAACGACTGCCACTGGATCTTTCGTATGGCAACCGGGACCAACGGCTTAACGTGCTTTCCGAGGCACGACCAGGCCAGTGCAAATATTCATATTCATGCATACAAATATTTGCACTGCGCGTTGCAGTTGCCGCTGGAACAATATATGCCAAAAACAATTTCGTTTCTTTCTAGATACAAAACCCTTCATTTTTTTATAATTATAAACTAGTGCTTGACCGCAACCTGTACTCAGCAGTGATGCAATCGTTAATGGTAAAGCGCGCTACTTTATTAAGAGCCTAATCGCTCAAAAAAACTGAGTTAATAGGAAGGAAGACGGCAATTGAGCGAGGTAATGCAATGTTAAACCCAATAACACGATCAACGATGTTGCACCAGAGGAAGATAGATCTGGAGACCCTCCACGACCAAACTCCTGACACGATAACATTTGGCGTATCGTACTCGGCACACATCGCAACACAACTGCTCAGAACCGTCCTCCGTACGACATCACCAGATATCATGCCTGAACACAACACACATTGGTGGTAATTTCTGCCGGCAGCCGATGTTATGGCCTGCCACCGAGTGTGCAAGTCCAAGTCGCACTTGGCCGCTTTTTTGTGACTAAAAGTAGAGAAGAAAAAAAGTAGTCTATTTTTACGCTTTTCTGTGATGTTCTTCATATTAAGCTAAAAATCAGCACTTTTCGGTAACGACAAAATTACATACATAAAGCAGTTCCACAAACTCTCGCCCTTCACCATTTTCTAGTGCTATAGCTCGGAAGAAGAGGCGCAACAAATACTCCCGCAATTATTAACACACATTGTATACTATTTCGAGATTACGAAGCTAAGTAAGCTGTAACTTTGATGATGTTGCTTGCTTTAAACCAGTGTAACAATACTTTTGCGTGTAAAATACTTATTTTCTATGACATTCAAGGCGACTTTGCCGTACATAAACGTCCGTTAATTTGTCTGTGGCACAACGTCCTTTCCTAACGTCGAGTAGTGTGCGTTTCATGCGCATATATTTCCGAATGCTCCATTTTTCAGCGATAATCGATCAATCGGTCGGGATGCACCGATATTATTTTAACCAACTTCTTATAAGACTTGTGCGTTTCACTATTGTGATTTGTATGTACAGATGACAGCACATCAAGCATCAAGATACTACACTCTGCCAAATTTCTTTATTAGTTTTTTAACTTTATAACTAAAGTATTAAAGCTCAAGATTAATGCGAATATTAGATAGCTTCGGGTAGTTTGACGTACTGTCGTCCGTACATTCTATTTCTCGTCAACAAAAATCGGCCAAATCAATCAAATCAAAAGTAATTAATTCAGATTAGGCTAAGATTCAGCACTTTTTAAACGGCAGACATAAGACACTCCCCTAAAACTCTTGTCCTGCGCTTATCCGGCACTGGAAAGAACTGGCAGAATAAAATCCCCAGCAGCACACCTGCCTGTTCAGTTAAAAAAACACATGCTTTATATAATACTATGCATATATTTTAAATAAAATAACAAAATGGTTTTTTTTATATATAAATTATAAACTAGCGCTTGACTGCAATCCCGCCTGATGGTAAGCAGCGATGCGATCGTTGATGGTAAAGCGCGCTAGTTTATTTAAAGCCTATTCACTTTTGCCTTGAAGACACTCAAATTGTAGTTTGACGGAAACACCGTCGCTGGCAAATTGTTCCAGCCTCTCGAAGTACGCGGTATAAAAGAGGAAAGTGTAGCACAACCACGCAAAACCAAAAAAAAATATGAAAAATGGAAATGTAAGTAAGTAAAAACTTGTAACCTAATTAAAATCTTTCAGCCAAGGACATGAGAGCTTGCATACTTATTTATGCAATGACAACTTTATAAACTCATATAACCTGTCAGTAAGCTAACTCAGGAACTGCGGGATAATTGCGTAACACACTATTAGTACCACTGGGTTTCCTTTTGACAGTTCAACAACATTCATTGCGTTATTTACGTTGTTGAACAGACACATTTTCGAAAATAAGGAGCAATGGTTGTCACCGATCATATTATCTAACGGACGTAGGCAGAATATATGTAGAAGAATAAATAGACATCTACCTATATCAAATCAATTCCACATAAACTTCCACACAAAGTTTATTATAAAATCGAAGCATTACCATATTTCTCGCTCGAGCATGACTCACAAATAAAATCCGAAGAAACTAACAGAATAAAAATGAATAATACCCTTTGGACTAATGCGTCGCACATTAAGTTTAGTATTCGGTCCGCAATCGAGTACACACGTGCAAGATGGAACTGCAGGCTGCAGGCAAACTTAAACCATTTACCGGGCGCACGTATAAAGGGAAAACATCGTGAGACGCCTGTTCGGAAAATATTGTGGAGGAAGTCATTAGGAAGACACTGTTGGAAGTATTCAAGAAAATAGGAACCATCCAGAGAGGAAATGCGGATTCGAGAGTCTGTTGAATCGAGTAAAATTTATCTCGATATCTAAATTGGATAATAGATGATCTACCACGCTATACTTATTTATAGATAGTCATTATAAGCATTAAAATGCTTAGAATAGAAGTACAAATAATTAAGTGTAATTTAAAAGTTAACTGTCCTCAACACAAAAGTGTATTGACGAAAAATAGTGTTCTCTGTATGGCGCCAAGTGTTTACAATCACCTACCAAAATAATTATTAGAAAATTCTCGTGGATAAAGCCTATTACAGTGTAAAAGACTTTATAAATGACATGCAAATTAATCATAACAGATGACATTATTGTATTGTACTTGTTGCCTTGACTTTTTTTAATTATTGAAATTATTGTTTGACATATTTATAATTTCTCTATTGACCATGTTATGATCTATGATAAAATTTCCTGTAATTTAATATTTTTAAAACCTTACTTTTGTCTTTTTTATTTTTTTTAGAATGAATTTGTAAATCTTATTTGATTATTGATAATTTACAATAAGTAGAGACATACGCCAATGTGGCATGCATTTTCGGGCGAAATATGGAGATGCCAAACTATGTTATGTACCTATCAATGTTAGTAATCTGAATTACTCACCCATTTTCGCAATAAATAATAAACAAAATAAAAAAAGCCAATGGGTGTCCGACGCTGCGCTTGTTGGTACGTGGTCGCCATTCAAGAGCCTTTCTGCCCCATCGGCCAATAATTTGGTCGGATGACCTTGGGGCAGGCCTATGTTCAGCTCCGGAGGCGACGTCGACGGGATTCCGTCGAGGAGGCTGCGCGGTACAGGGTGTACCGCGCGGCCCAGGAGACACTGTGGCTGGCCATCGGCGACTCCAAGTCGCAGGCCAGGGAAGAGCTGCTGGGGTCCCTAGATCGGGACCCGTGGGGGCGCCCCTACCATTGGGTACGGGGCAAGTTGCGTCCCTGGGCGCCCCCACTGGTGCAAAGTATGCAACCCCAGCTGCTGGAGGCGGTGATATCCACCCTCTTCCCTGAGCGGGCGGGACATGTTCCCCCGGCGATGGTTTCACCCTCAGCCATAAACTCTCCAGAAGAAGAAGGCACCGATGTCCCCGTGGTGACGCAAGCAGAGACGGGAGCGGCCGTGTCGCGGCTCCGGGCCAAGAATAAAGCGCCCGGACCCGACGGAGTTCCTGGCCGAGCTCTCGTCCTTGCTCTGAAGGAGCTAGAGCCCCAGCTGAGGGGGCTCTTCACGGCATGCTTCGAGCAGGGTCAATTTCCCAGTGTGTGGAAGGAGGGGAAACTGGTCCTGCTCAGAAAGGAGGGGCGCCCCGCGGACTCGCCGTCCGCGTATCGGCCCATAGTGCTGCTCGACGAGGCGAGCAAACTTTTTGAGCGTATAATCGCAGATCGCCTCGTCGGCCACTTGTGCGGAGAGGGGCCGAACCTGGACGACAACCAGTTCGGTTTTCGTCGAGGGCGCTCCACCATAGACGCCATCATGCGCGTAAGAGCCCTGGCGGAGGATACGGTGTCCCGGGGTGGGGTGGTGTTGGCGGTGTCTTTAGACATTTCCAACGCCTTTAACACCCTACCCTGGAGCTGTATTAGGGAGGCCCTGAAATACCATCGGGTGCCTCCCTACCTCCGCCGCATAATAGGGGAGTCTGGAGCATCTGGAGGACAGATGCGTCATCTATCGGGGACGTGACGGTGCCGGTCGGCACCAAATGTCGTGCAGTGTTCCACAGGGATCGGTTTTGGGACCGCTCCTGTGGAACATCGGCTACGACTGGGTGCTGAGAGGCAAGCTCCCGTCGGGCGCCGACTTGACGTGTTATGCGGATGACATGCTTGTCACTGCCCGGGGGAACCCGCTTAGGCAGGGAGCCGGACGCTCGGTGCCACCACTGCGTCGAATGCGGGGAGGACACGGCGCAGCACACGCTCTCTGAGTGTGTAGCTTGGGAGGAGCAGCGCCGTGTCCACACAAATGAAGTAGGAGGCGACCTGACGCTGCCGGCAGTAGTGCGGAGGATGGTCGGCAGCTCAGAGTCGTGGGACGCGGTGGTGTCCTTCTGCGAGGACGTGATGTCGCAGAAGGAAGCTGCGGAACGGGAGAGGGAGATATCAACTCCCTTCCCGGGCCGCAGAAGACGCACCGGGCGCCGAGGAAGGGCGGATAACGCCCTCTTCCGCCCCCCATGAATGGGTCCAGGGGCGAGAGACATGGGGAAGACCCCGCCCCCCTATTGATGGACCCCGAGGCGGAGGCACCTTTGAGGCGATGCACGGGGTAGTTTAACTCCCCACTACCCCGTGCAGGAGACGAGGCCCGGACAGACCTGGCCAGCACGAGGGTGGGGCCGTGGAAGAATTTAGACTCTCGCGGCCCCACGCGCGCTCGTGAAAGAAGACACACCGGGGTGGTTTTAGTCAGTAAAAGTCTGACATACCCCGTCGCCCACCCCAGGGCAGCGGGCATCCTATGAGGATTTCCACCCCGGCAAAAAATAAAAGGCCTATGTTCAGCTGAGGGGGTCATTGACCGAGATATGCAACGCCAGCATGCCTCGGTCGAGACGTCCGCCTCTCCGACGCGCCGTGTATTGGTGGTCGGAGGAGTTGGCGGAGCTGCGGGCCTCCTGCGTGGCGGCACGGCGGGCCTATACGCGTTCGCGTCGGCGGCGCCGACGGGACCAGGCCGATGAGTACCGCCTCTACGCGAGGTACGTACAGGCAAAGGCGGCCTTCAAGTCGGACATCGGAGCCGCTAAGGACCCGGCGAGGGCCGAGCTGTTGGAGGGTCTCGACAACGACCCATTCGGTAGACCATATAAGGCGGCGCGGAACAAACTGCGCCGTATTGGTCCCCCGGTTGCTGAGACCCTCGAACTGGATGGGGTGGTGCGGTCCCTGTTTCCGTGCAGGGACCCGCACTTTACCCCTCCAGTGATGGACCCCCCACGGAGAGTGGCTCTACCGGAGGAGGAAGCTCCTCTTCCTCCGGTCTCAGCGGAGGAATTTGGCGAAAAAGACTGCTCCCGGCCCGGACGGCGTTCCCGCTCGGGTGGTGGCCATCGCGGCCACCAAAATGGAGGGAAGGTTTCGGGACCTCTTCAGCGCGTGCTTCGCGTCGGGGAGGTTCCCGAAACCTTGGCGGGAAGGCCAACTGTGCCTCCTCCGGAAGGAAGGACGGCCGGCGAACTCCCCCTCGGCTTACCGGCCCATCGTCTTGCTTGACGAAGCCGGACGCCCAGTTCGGGTTTCGAGCTGGCCGTTCCGACAGTGAGCGCCCTGACCCGTCTAAAGGGCCAAGTGACAGAGGCGGTAGGAGTGGGAGATGGAGTGTTGGCTGTGTCATTCGACATTGCCAACGCCTTCAACTCCATCCCCCACTCCACCATCCTGGAGGCGCTCCGGTTCCACGGTGTGCCCCTGTACTTGCGGAGCCTCCTGGCCAGCTACTTGGAGGACCGTGCCGACCTCGTGGACGGGGCTGGCCAGGTCCGGCAGGTGGCGCTTCGGCCAGCATTCCAGCGGGCTGTCGACGCGCCTGCATGCCAAATTTGGGAGGGCCAAGCATGCGGTGCCGGCGTATATACGCCGGCATACTGAAGAGCATGGCCCTTTATGGGGCCCCCATTTGGGCGGACTCCCTCCATAGGAGGGAGAACGTCACCGGTCTTCGGGAGCCCCAAAGGGCCATCGCCCAGCGGGCAGCGCAGGCCTACCGTACGGTAGGCTTCGCAGCAGCGTGCACTCTGGCGGGCACCCCGCCTTGGGAGCTTGAGGCGTGGGTGCTCGCCAGAGTGTACGAATGGACGGCGGGGCGCAGGGCGCTGGGCGAGCGTCCGGCGGTAGGAGGGGACCTCTCGCTGCCCGCCATCGTCAGGGCGATGGTGGGGAGCGAGGAGGCCTGGGCGGCGATGGCCTCCTTCTGCGAGGACGTGATGTCGCAGAAGGAGGCCGCGGAGCGCGAGCGAGTGGTGGATCCCCTCGCTCCGGCGCTCCGCAGGCGGCGTAGGGGCAGGAGAAAGAGGATGTTTGGCCGCCTTCTCCCTCCCTGAGGTGAGCGGCGGGCGTGAGGCCCGTGGTGCCCGCGCCCGCCACGCGCTCTCCATGAGGGTGGCTGAGCCACGGCCCCTCCCTGTGGAGGGGCGAATGAGGGCCCGCCGTATCAGGCGGGCATAACGCCGGTGGGGGGCTGGTAGTCAAGGCTCCGCTTTTTCCCAGTCCCCCCGCCACCAAGGCGACGCCGGAGTGCCGCTAGGGTTTTTAGTGGGTATACCGGGAGGCTCTCTCCCGGGGAGTCCCACGTACCCCTCCCGTCCCCCGACGGGAACGGCGGGGATGCGTAATTGTCATTTTAAACATATACAAAATAACTCTTTTCAGAGCATTTTGTATGTCCCTGTATGCGGCGGGCCTGTGGGTGTCATATACCCAGAAGCAGTACAGCGCTCTCTGTGTACAGTATAATAATACATTTAGGATGTTGTTGGGGCTGCCCCGGCACTGCAGCGCCTGGGGTATATTTGCCGATACACGCTCTCCGAGTGTGTAGCATGGGAGGAGCAGCGCCGTGTCCTCACAAATGAAGTAGGAGGCGACCTGACGCTGCCGGCAGTAGTGCGGAGGATGGTCGGCAGCTCAGAGTCGTGGGACGCGGTGGTGTCCTTCTGCGAGGACGTGATGTCGCAGAAGGAAGCTGCGGAACGGGAGAGGGAGATATCAACTCCCTTCCCGGGCCGCAGAAGACGCACCGGGCGCCGAGTAAGGGCGGATAACGCCCTCTTCCGCCCCCCATGAATGGGTCCAGGGGCGAGGGACATGGGGAAGTCCCCGCCCCCCCTATTGATGGACCCCGAGGCGAAGGCGCGCGCGAGTGTCGGCGCGCGCCTTTGAGGTGATGCACGGGGTAGTTTAATACCCCACTACCCCGTGCAGGAGAGGAGGCCCGGACAGACCGGGCCAGCACGAGGGTGGGGCCGTGGAAGAATTTAGACTCCCGCGGCCCCACGCGCGCTCGTGATAGAAGACACACCGGGGTGGTTTTAGTCAGTAAAAGTCTGACATACCCCGTCGCCCACCCCAGGGCGGCGGGCATCCTATGAGGATTTCCACCCCGGCAAAAAAAAAAAAAAAAAAAAAAAAAAAAAAAAAAAAAAAAAAAAAAAAAAAAATGCCCGTGTCGACTGTTTTTACACGACAATGCGAAAGCGGTGCGCGTCTCTGGGGCGCAGGCTCCGGATCACCTCCATCACTATCCTGAGTGTATTTGCGAATAGGTTTGATTGTCAATATATTAACCATTGTTATATGATTAATAATAATAATAATAATAATAATATGGCAACACAGCAAACGTCAACAGCATAATCTTTATCATTTTCAGAAATATTATTTTAAATCAGTTTTTTTATTCCATTGTTGTAAACTATTCAACACAAAAGCAAGGCCCAAACTTAAAATAATTTAAAATTATGTATAAAAAGTATTCATATACACATATACAATGAAAAACATTACCGACCATTTGGTGACATCTGTCATGTCACCCCGGACAATATATAATTATTAATCTGAAAACATAAAAGTGAAACAAATATTATGCTATGTTGACAAGATCTGCCGCTCGACGTGCACGCCCACCATCTCCGGACTCGTTGCTCAGCTCCGCCTCGCCGCCGCCGGTCTCCAGCGCCACTGTAAGTGCTGTGACGACCCCGGCCGCGGCAGTTGCGTCGAGCTCGAGCGACGAGTACTTCTCTCCGCCGACGACGCCACCACCTGTTCGCCGACGGGGAGGACGCCGGCCGCCGGACCGCTTAGGACCTCGAGGCCCATCGGCTTCTGACAGGGTCCCAGCTCCCGGCGGAAGTGTGCAGCGCATGAGATGGACACAATCCATCAACGAAAATGTCATGCGCTCATACTATGGGGCTACAGAGGGAGGAAACAACCTGACCGCGTACCGTGTTCGAATGCTCTCTCTGTTTCAGGTGCTTGAACCAGCTGTCAACGTTTCGGCACAACGACTGTCGGATCAGGTACGGGTTATCCAGCGTAATCATATGTTGGATGATACTGTGCTTGATCGCCTGCGAAATGAAATACAGAGTAGCTGTGTCATCGCTCCCCCGTCACAGATCGCGGAGATACCATCGCAGCCGCACCGCAGAGATACCACAAGCTATGCTGACGAGGGGAGCAATGATGGGGCTACAAATGTAAGTACCCAGTGCAATGAGGAATTAAGAAATGCTTTGGAGGCTGCGATTCGGGAATATCGTTTCGTGTCGGCAGAATTAAGACCACGCCTGCCACGTTTGCCCATGCATAACAGAAATAGGGCACTGATGGCTGCTCTGGATGCGCAGTTATCAAATTATTTTGATACCTGCGAGAACCTCACTGATTTATTTATTTATTTATTTATTTATTCATTAAGCATGGAGGACTTACAGCTAAACAAATCAGTTAAGAAACAGTAAGATGGACTGACAGCCAATAACAAGTCCTCACTTATAAATTACAGATTATATTATCAAAAGCATCCTATGGACACTAGGTATAGTTGTTGTAAGTCACGAGCGCGCGTCATGTGATTTTTATGATCATTGATATACCTAAGGTTTAAATTAGAACAATTGGCGCGCGCTCATGAAATGCATAGACTATAAGTGAGTATGCGAATAACAAAAACATAAATTTTTAATTGATTAAATGAAAAAGTTACGACTTAAGCACCTCCTAACCAAGGACACACTACTCAAAAATGGATCTATATCATGCTGCTTACACAACTTGTTTAAATTTCTGCTTGCACGCACTATATATGAATTCTGACGATAATTTGTTGAGGATAGTGGGACACGCAAAGGCGGATTAAATCTTTTTGACTTCTTAGGGGTATTAAAATAAAATTTGGACAAGATTTCGGGACAGTTTATACTACTATTAAAAATTTTTATCAAGCAAACGCAGTCAGAGATCTCGCGACGACTAACTAGGGGTAATATATGAAATTGTTTGCAAAGTTTAAGGTAATTTTCAGACTGATATGGTATTTTTTGATGATAACACAAGTATTTTATAAATCTTTTTTGAATGTTTTCTATGCGGTTAATATATTTGTGATAACATGGGTTCCATATCTCAGATGCGTACTCCAAGTGGCTTCTTACAAAAGTACAGTATAGTATTTTTAAAGTTTTGGCTTGAGAGAAGCACTTGGATAACCTCATTATAAAACCCAGTGATCTGGATGCCTTCTTAACGATTGCATCAACGTGCGTTTCAAAGCTGAGCTTAGAGTCGTGGTGAACTCCCAGATCACGGATGGAGTCTAGTCTGGGTAGAACTTGATTACCTAGGGTATATGAAGCAGTGATAATGGAACGCTTTCGAGAATACGTAATAACCGAGCATTTCGCGGGATTGAGATCTAGACTACTACGCTGACAATAGTCCTCAAGACGACGTAGGTCATCTTGGAGTGCTGATACGTCTATCTGTGATGATATTATGGCATAAATCTTCATATCATCAGCGAAACAGAGTAGATTGGATGAGGTCAAGCAAGAGTCGATGTCGTTAATATAGATAATAAAAAGCAAAGGGCCAAGTAATGAACCCTGCGGCACACCACTAGGAACAGGAACCCAGCTCGAAATGTAATTATTGACTGCCACTGCTTGAGACCTGTTCACAAGGTAAGATGAAAACCATCTGAGTAGATCTCCGCGTATTCCCATACTATTTAACTTTGCAATTAAGATACTATGATCAATACGGTCAAAGGCCTTACTATAGTCTGTATAAACGACATCGACCTGCACACCGTTATCCATGGCGGCAGTAATAAAATCATTTAGGAGTATCAGGTTCGTGACAGTAGACCTACCTTTCAAAAAACCATGTTGAAAAGAGCTGAATGAATTTTTCAAGGCATTATAAACCTGATTATAAATGATTCTTTCAAAAACCTTTGCTATAATGCATAATTTAGATATAGGCCTGTAGTTTGCAACCTCTGTTTTTGCACCTTTTTTATGAACAGGCGTTATGAAAGCAGACTTCCATACTTGTGGAACAACACCAGTCGATAAAGACTTTTTAAATAAAATCGAAATAGGTTGGGCAACCGAAGGCGCACACGGCACAAGAAGTTTGGATGAGATATAGTCAGGGCCGGGCGCTTTAGATGTGTCTAATGATCGTAGCAAGTTGACAATTTCTTCAGTATTGACAATAATACCGGAGATGTCTGATGATAGATTCGAAGATTCAGTAAAAAGAACAGAAGAGTTAGGATGATGACGAACAGTGGGTTTTAAAAAGGTAGAGTGAAAATATTCAGAAAAAGCTTGACAGATGGATTCCCCAGTTCTGAAAGTATCATTGTTATAGTTCAGGGTGCTTGGCATTGCATTTGAACTATAACGTTTTTTTACAAAAGTCCAGAAATATTTTGGGTTATTTTTAATTGATATTTCAGTTAGATTAATATAGCTTTGGTAACATTGAGATTCCATATCTTTCACTCTTACACGAAGAAGCTTAAATGTTAATTCATCAGATTTGTTACCGTATGTTTTAAATTTTCTTAAGTATTTATATTTTTCTTTGATTGTTCTAATAAGTGCGGAACTATACCAAGTTGGATACTGTTTGTTTCGAGATAGTTTCTGCGGAATATATTTATTCTGTAAATCAAGAATAAAATTGTTAAAAAAGGTCACCGAATCATCGACTGACCGAAACGAAAATTCAGTGTCCCAGTCAGTCGCGCTAATATCTTTGTTAATTGATTCATAATCTCCTTTATCAAACAAAAATTGAGTTCGAGGGGCAGATCCGAGGGGTAAAGTCATGAACAAATCCAGGTTAATTAATAATGCTGGGTGATAGGCATCAATAGGCACCAATGGGGTAGAACATTCAGTAACCTTTATTAATTCCTGGGAAAGCACTAGATCTAGGATTCTACCATATTTATTAGGCACGACGTTATACTGACCAAATCCAAGAGTGCATAATTCGTCACAAAGTAAGATTTCATCATTACCTTTAGGATTAGATGGAACTAGTGACAGACTATTATCTGATGGGACCCAGTTAATACCACTCATATTAAAATCACCAATAACGAGGAAGGTATCAGAAGTATTATTAACTACTGATTGGTTTAATTTAGAAATGAAATTAAACAGTTGTAAAGAAAAAGAAAGACCTAAGTTTTGTTGACATAAGTAAATAACACAAATATGCAAGGTAATAATATTCCGAGTAGTAGAATTTTTAAGGCGTATGGAAAGCCAGAGGTCCTCTGCGGTAGAATGAAAATTTGGTTGGCTGATAACTGATAATTCCCTACGAGTAGCAATAAGCACCCCCCCACCACGCGATTGTCCGGTTAGAACGCAATCTCGATCACGACGCCAAACGATATATCGTTCATCAAAAAACTCAGAATTTAAGATCCCATCCAATAACCAAGTCTCAGTAAGCACTATGACGTCATACGAGTTAAGTAACATTTGACGATAGAAATAATGAGTTTTAGTTCGAAGACCGCGAACGTTCTGGTAATATATTTTTAAGTTATGGACCGCCATGGGGAATGTAGTCAATAATTGAATATGAATCGTTACAATAAACTATAATAAAACAGTTTATTCTATTATAATGTGTAATATTGTATACTAAAACTATAAACGTGTTAAGAGGGTACACTCTAAAAAAGTATGTGCGAGAACCATATTCATACAGCAAGTAATAAGTTATTGTGCGAATAAGCAAGCAGTAATGTGAAGTGCGTGCAAGTGCGAGCGAGCCAAGCGTATTGACATGCGATGGAGCTTTAAAGTAAACAGCGCGATAAGAAATGTAAAGGAATTTTTGAGCTAAACAAAAGAGAGGTGGCATGTTCGCCAATGTGACTGAGGTTTTAAACATTTGGTAAGCAAGTAGGACAATACAATATATCAAAATAGCTATGAGTGATTGCGAAAAAATAAAACAGTGAAACAAAATTAAAAAAATACTTAGATAAAATAAGAAACACGTTATATAATCTTGTTTAAATCTGATTCTTTTCTAATTATAATTACTTTAGAATTAGCATTTTTTAGAATGTGAATTTTACCGTGCTTTACCCATACGAACTCGTAGTGCTTCTCTTTGGCAATGATCTTAACCTTACTTAAAAGCTTCTTGTACTCCACGCTCAGGTGATCATTGACGTACACACGCTGAGATGTACCCTGGAACCCGATATGAGATGTGGATAGATCCTTGACGGCACGTGCAGCTGCGATAAAATCTTCCTTCACATACCGATTTAAAAAACTCACTATTATTAGTTTTTCGTTAGAGTTGAAAATAGGAACTCTTGACACATAGTTCACCTGAGATTTAGGGCAGCTATAATTAACCTTTCGGCCGATCGATTCAATTATGGAGAAGAGATTTTCATCTTTTCTCGTAGGAACTCCTTTAATTTCGACATTGTTCAATCGGGATCGCTGTTCATAAATAGATAGATCACGCTTAACCATCGCCAAGTCAGTCTGGAGGTAATTTACTGTTTCCTGAAGTTTATCGAATCCTAATGCCTTAGCTTCCATCTCCGCGAGTCGAGTATCAAAGTCATCAAGTCTACCATTCGTGCCTTCACATGTAACTTTAAGCTCAGCTAACTCCTCCTTGATTACCCGGATATCATCTACCAAGGTTGGTAAACTCAGTAATTGGCGCTTCATGTCACGAATCTCACTCAGTATAGTTTCGAGAGAAGCTGGTTCAGGAGTAAGCATAGCTGGTGACGATGATCGGCAAGTGGGGCACTTCCATTGAGCCATTCTAACGGCACCAAGCTTCCTCCATCCGGTTTCGGAAATGTTTGCACATTCAAAATCCAAATGTTTCCTGCAGCTCCCGCATTGAACTCCATCATTGAACTTTACGTTACAAGCTGCACACGTTTTCATAATTGAAGTAATAAGTGCAATTAAATATCGAAGCAAAATAAAAACTTATTGCAATGTAAAAGCTAAAAAAGGTTGACGATCTATTATTCCGAGCGATGCGTACTGCACTAGTAAGTGTCCACAGACGAGTGTGCTGTATATATTGCTGCTGATACTCATTCAATCCTGTACTGCGCAGCTGTAGCAGCTTGTCGTGTAGCTCATGTCAAATTTCACACTGACTCCAGAGCTACACGACCGAAACCAGTAGTACCAGCTTGGCAGCGCAGGATTGAACGTCGTATTGGTGGGGCCAGAGCACTCATCGGTAAACTAATCTGCTTCAGGGAGGGTAATACTCGTCCTAGAGTGATGCGCTTTGTGAGGCGGGCATTCTCAGGTACAAATACCTGCCCTGAGAATTATATGGCCCGTGTCACGGAGCGCATCGACTTCCTGAAGCAGAAAGTGTATGCATGGGCGAACCGTATTCGTCGATATAAACGACGAGTAGAACGATACACCCAGAATCGCACCTTCCAGAGCAATCAAAGGTGGGTTTATAGGGACTGGGAACGACCAGAACAAAGTGTGGCTGACACGGGCCTACCAGATGATGATGCCATGTGTTCATTCTGGCGCAGTATCTGGTCGGTGCCTGTCA
Organism: Sesamia inferens; assembly: GCA_037179545.1. NCBI lineage: Eukaryota > Metazoa > Arthropoda > Insecta > Lepidoptera > Noctuidae > Sesamia > Sesamia inferens. The sequence goes on along the minus strand of CM073937.1, from coordinate 6,002,354 downwards.
GTCACACTGAAGGTGACTGGGCTCGGGATGTCGAGCGAGCCTGCGATCCAATACCTGAAATGGGGGCTATCACCATCTGCCCCCAAGATGTAGCTCGTGCAGTCCGTCCGTTACCTAACTGGAAATCTCCAGGACCGGACGGGCTGCATAACTTTTGGATAAAATGGTTTCCAAGGTCGCACGCTCGTTTGGCATCTCAATTCCAGACTGCTTTAGTGTCTGGTTCGTTACCTCAGTTCCTAACTACTGGAATAACCCACCTGCTCCATAAATCAGGTAGCACCGCGGAACCCAAAAATTATAGACCGATCACCTGTTTACCGACGGTCTATAAAGTTCTTACATCCATTTTGAAAACTAAAATTAACAAACATATTGACAACAACGCTATCATGTCTGCCTCTCAAAATGGATGTAGGAGCGGGTCCCGCGGTACTAAGGAGCTACTCCTCATTGATATGGCCATTAGCCAACAAGTTCGTCGTTCCCGAAAGGATCTATCGACATGTTGGATAGATTATAAGAAGGCCTATGACTCAGTGCCACATACATGGCTCATGCGGGTGCTGGAGTTGTACAAAGTGGATGCAACTCTACGCACCTTCCTGATGACATGTATGAGGACATGGAGAACAGTCCTTCGCTATCCAGGATGTCGAAATATTCTGAGGAATAGCGAACCGATAAGGATCGAGCGAGGAATATTTCAGGGCGATAGTTTGAGTCCACTTTGGTTTTGCTTAGCATTGAATCCTCTAAGCACATTATTAGAGGATTCAGGTTTAGGCTATCGGTTGAAGAGAGGTGGTCAGGTTATATCGCACCTCCTTTACATGGATGACCTGAAACTTTTTGCTCCCAACAATTCACAACTGAAGGAGCTACTGAAAATTACTGAAACTTTCAGTAGCGCCATCAGGATGGAATTTGGTGTGGACAAATGTGCGGTCATGCATGTAAAGCGAGGAGAGATTGTGGAATCCGTGGGAACCCAACTCACGAGTTCCATAAACCTTAGAGCCCTCTCCGCATCCGAAACCTATAAGTATTTGGGTATGTCGGAAGCGTTGGGTATCAATGTTACTGACATGAAGCAATCGTTGAAGGAACGCTTCTTGGGCCGCCTGAAAAAAGTACTTAATAGTCTTCTATCAGGCGGAAACAAGGTGCGCGCTTTCAACGGTTGGGTCATGCCGGTATTGATGTATTCTTTCGGCATACTCAAATGGACTCAAACCGAACTTGACGCCCTGGATCAGAGGGTCCGTACGCTGCTGACTGCAAATCGATTGCATCACCCACGATCATCGGTTATGAGGCTGTATATCCCGCGAAAATGTGGAGGTCGTGGCTTTTTAAACGCTAAGACCCTCCACAATCGCGAGATATGCAGTCTCAGGGAATATTTTCTAGAAACCGACGTGGGGATGCATCGAGATGTGGTCGCGGTTGACAAGGGCCTCACTCCGCTCTCCTTGGCTAAAGAGAACTGGCGCAAACCAGTAGTGCTTGACACCAATGACCGCATGGAGGTATGGAAGAGCAAAGAGCTTCACGGACGCTGTTTCAGAGCCCTACACGGGCCTGATGTAGATTTACAAGCGTCCGTAGCCTGGCTACGATTCGGTGACCTTTTTGGGGAAACCGAAGGTTTTGTATGTGCAATTATGGACGAAGTTATGATGACGAACAATTACCGGAGATTTATTGTGAAAGACGGCACAGTTGACATCTGTCGGGCATGTCACCGGCCGGGGGAATCAATAAGGCATATTATCTCCGGGTGTTCTCGTCTAGCTAACGGAGAGTACTTGCATAGACACAACCTTGTAGCCAGGATCATTCATCAGCAACTTGCTCTCAAGTACAACCTTGTGGAATCGGAGGTGCCGTACTACAGGTATGTGCCCGACCCAGTTCTCGAAAATGGTCATATCACATTGTACTGGGATCGATCCATCATCACTGACAGGACTATTGTTGCCAATAAGCCTGATATAGTGATGGTGGATCGATCAGAGCGGCGTGCAATGATTGTTGACATAACCATCCCGCATGATGAGAACCTCGTGAAAGCCGAGAAAGATAAACAAATCAAGTATCTTGACTTGGCTCACGAGGTTGTCGACATGTGGGAGGTGGATTCAGCAATCATTGTGCCGATAGTCGTGACAGCCAATGGCTTAATAGCCAAGAGCCTCGACCAACACCTCAAGAGGCTCTCGTTAGGCAGCTGGATCAAAGGCTTGATTCAGAAAGCTGTACTTCTGGACACGGCTCGCATTGTTAGGAAGTTCCTCTCTCTGGAGCCCTGACCGCCGGTAGCTTGGACCCTGTTCCCGATGCCGGTGGGTTACTATTTTTTATATTTTTAAATGTTTTTTTATATATTTTTTATGTAGAAATATTTAAAAATATAATTTATATGTATATTATAATGAAATAAAGGAAATAATAATAATAACATGATTTTTATTTCGGACCAGGTAATCCATAGAGTGTTAGTAACATCAAAAAGAAAAAACTACTTATTATCTAGTGTTAGTACCCACCACCCTCTGTATACAATGCTTTACAATTGGAGAGCCGAAACTCTCCGATACCGTTCTTAGTATACTGTTGGGACTGTCTCTCACTCTCCGCAGAAGTGACGCTGTTTTTTTGCGCATAATCGCGTGAAAACCGTCGGTACGAGCAAGCGCAAACATTTCCGACGCGCTGCAGTAGCGAGGAAGTACCAACAACATCCTGAAGCCATTGTTGTACTGGACGCGCAGGACATCCAGCGACTTGTTAGTGTAATTGACCCATAGACTACCCGTGTACAGACTCTGGCAGTACGCCTTGAAAAGAGTTATTTTAACTAGATCCGTACACCGAGCAAATCTACGGGCCAACATATTACACCGGACAGCAAGTGCCCTGCGCTCCCTTTCTATATCTACATGGTCCTTAAGGTCTACAGAAAGAAAGTGGCCTAGGTATTTAACGGTGAATACCCTTTCAATTACCGACCCGTTTAGAAGTAGTTCGGGTCCCACTTCACGGCATTTGCCACCGACCTCAAAGACCATGTACTCACACTTCTTTACATTATATATTAATCCATGTGTAGCAGCATAGGCTTCACAAGTCTTGAGCAACTCTCTGATTGACCCCGCTGACGGACCCAGCAGCACCATGTCGTCAGCATAGCTGATGTTGTTAATGCTAACGCCATCAACACTACATCCGACACGCATACTGCTGAGTCCCTCTATAAGGTCATTGACATAGAGGTTGAAAAGCCTGGGAGACGTAAGTCCCCCCTGTCTCACACCGCACTCCAACCTATACGGTTCAGAGAGTACACCATCCCATTTCACATGATTGGTTTGATTACTATACCAATGCCAAAGTAGTCCACATATTTCCGCCGGTATACCCCTACCTACCATTTTCTCCCAGAGCACATCATACGAGAACAAACAAATTTGTTTATGACTCACGAAGCAGGCGTACTACTAAATATTTTCTCTTTTTATTTCATTATTTTTGACAGTTGGTGATTAATTGTATTTCTGGATTTATTTAATATTGTATTGTTTGTGTTGTATGGACTGTGATGCCTGAAATGGATGTATAATTATGTAAGATAGCTCGTATCAAACTTTATGACGGCTCTGAAGTGAATACTCTCGAGAAATTGTTACTGCGCAATGCACCTCGGATTCAAAACCTCTGTCAATTTAAAATCCCATTGTTACATAATACTTTGATCATTTCAGTTTTCTTTTAAGTGAAACCAAGTGTGAATTAGGGCAATATTTCACTGGGACACCATGGTGCACCACCACTAATTACTATAGTGCCATATGGTGCCTCATTCATTTAAAAGCCCCCCCCCCCCCCCCGTTCAGACAGCCCCGCCTTCATTCATTTTTTACAACGATCGGCTAAATAAGGTTGAACCCACCACTGTTTCTTTTTTCTCTTAAACTCTTTTCCTACGAACATATAGCAGTAGTGCTGTCTCTTGAAGGTCCATTTTGATACTGTCTCAGTGTGGTGTGGCGACTCTGTTATCTAGTTTGACAGCTTACGGACACCACAGTGGCGCAACGCGTTGCGCCGCCTTCTAGCCCAGTCATATTAGGTAAAAAAAGGGGTCAACCTCGGAATGAAAGATAATAAGCTGCAAATTGGTATGAACCTTTGTTTTGTCATTCTAAATGTTGTCTCAAAAGTCACAATCGTTATCGTGTCCGCGTCTCAAGATATTCAAGGTCAAAGGTCACAAAAATCGGTTTTTCGCGAATATCTGGCTTCCTATTGGTTAAATGAGATTGGCATTTATTATAAAAGTTGTAGGCTATAAAATTCCCTACAACTTTTGTTTAAAATTTTTTTTCATACGACCAACCGTTTTGAAGGTAGAGCGCGAAGAGTGCACATCGTACAGTCATATACGGCCTAATGCAAGGTCAAGCGTGAGTTATGGTTATCAGTACGTTATAAAGTCAATTATTTACTTGGAAATTATAATTATTAAACAATGACCATTATTTATGTACTAACTATTAATTATTTATTTTTAATTAAAGTAAGTAACTTGATTATTTATATATAATTATTCATATTTAACTATTTAAATATAAAATATTATTAATTCTGGATTATATATTTTAGTTTTATTTTAAGTTAAAATGATAGTAAGAGTATATATTTTACACATATTTTTATTTATTATTAAATACGGCATAATTTTTTTTATTAAATACTTTTTTTAAACAAAACTCTCAATTTCATAAATTCGTAAAAATTGGCCATATACCAAAATAAAAAAAAAACATTACCGAAACCTAACGTCTTTTAAAAAATTTGGAAGTTGTGGAGGTAAATAATCAAGAGAATTCCATTCTTGAGTTCCATAATGTGATGTTCCACCATCTTCGTTACTAAGATTTATAATAATTTCTCCTGAATCCAATTGCTTTATGGGTACAAGCCCTTCTTTATTACTCATAAAAGAGTTGCTCTGTAAGTTGTTAAGTAACGATTTTTTTGACTCCTCGTTTAACGGAATAGCGTATTGGCCAGAGGGAGTCTTTTTGAAAACAATAGAAGGTTCGGACACTAATGGTAAGCTGTCTCGAAGCCCCTCTGCTTTTCTTGATAAATCCGTTTTGCTACTTGCATGATTGTTGAGGATCTTTGGTTGTCTTAGATTTTCTCTATGAATTTCTCTACTCGAAGTAGGCAAATTGTTTTCCACTTGTGCTGAAGTTGAACTTGTGCTTAAATTTCGTTGAACCAGAGATTCATACTCAGGTCCTTGAACTAGGACCTTAATATGCCCTGATGATGTTTTAACCAGCTTTGCATTTTTTTTTACTACACTACTTTCTTCCTCATCGTCCAAGTCTAAGATGTAATTTCCTGAACTTGTTGTATGTAAATCTATACTACCCTCAAGGTTGTCTCCAAAATATTCTCGTAGAATATCTTTATAGCAGGTTTCAAATTCTTTGTCTAAAACAACTAGGTAATTATCTGATGTTGTACGTTTTAATATTGCTGGGAGTCCTAACAGCTTATTTCTCATAACGGATAATTTTACTTTGTAAAAATCTACATTCTCCTGGTCGTTTTGAAGTTTTTCTTGAGATATGATTAAGACTCCATCAGATGGAGTTTTCATAAGAACTGCATTTAAATTTTGATGATTACTGTCAATTCTTACAAAATAAGTCCCTGAAACCATCTTTGAAATAAACACTGGGCATTCCTTTCCATTAAAACTTATTTCTTTTAAAGATGACACATCTTTAGCATAGATAACTATAGTATCTGAATTAGTCTTTGTAACGATTGCTGATAATTTCTGGACAACTCCATTTTTCACTTGAAGTTCTACTACCACATCTGCATTGCCTTGTTCGAATTCTTTCTTCCACTTTATTTCTTTCTTTTTCTTGTGCCTCATATATATTTCTGTAAGTATGGAGCCCGAAAGTTGTTCCATATGATGTCCGGTGGTTCTTGGTAACGTAATGTCTTTTAGAGGAGAATCTGAGGCACTATATGTAGTGCTCATACCACCCTTCAAAAGTAATTCTTTGTCACTCTTGAATAGTTTGGGGTCCGTATCAATTAGACCCTCTGGTCTTGAAGGATTCGGTGGCAATTTGATGCTTTTGCATAAACTTTCATTTGGGTTTTTATTCGATAAAGTATCTTTCAGTATTCTAATCATATTTTTATGTATATCTAGTTTTGTTCCGGACGAAGTTTGTCTAACTTTCACCCTGTGAGTCACATCATTATCAATTATATTTTCTTTTGTATCAAAATCAACTAATACATATCCAGCGCTAGATTTTTTAATGGACATATATAAATAAGGATCAGTAAGACTTTTTTCTTCTAATATTTTGATTGTCTGTTCCTCTAACTCAATTGCTAGCTTTCCGGTTGGAGTTTGTTTCAATTCAGTAAATTGATAATCTGACTGACCATGGTTATTTTTAAAAACTATCTGAAACTGTTCTATAGTATCGTTTTGGTTGTCATTATTTTTTATAATTTCTTCGAGTATTTTTTGTTGTTGTTCATCAGTAAACAAGACAGCTTTTTGAAGACTTGACATTGATTTTAAACTGGCTTGTGCGGCGGATGAAGTTTCTGACAGAGACAGTTTAGGTTGAAGATTTTTGTTTGATGTTTTTTTATAATCAGGCGTCGTGCCTTTATTAAGATTGTCCTTAATATCTCCTTTCAGATGTTTGGTATCTGCAATCCAAATAATATTTCAATGTTAAGGAATAAAAAATAATATATTACGAAATTATCACACGTTCCAAATTACATGGGAGTACAAATGAAATGACAACTCTAATGTAGTAATTTTAAGAAATGGTCTCGTTATGTGGTTTTCGTTATTTGAGATAACAGAACCATTAGCCATAGGCATGAATCTTTAGGCAACTCGTATCAACATTAACTCAGTCTTAAATTAGGTAAATTTTAGGCATAATGAAGAACCGTCTAATAAAGAAGAAGAACAAACACTAAGTAGGGTACTTTTTGTGTGTGAAGTCAGAACTATTAAATCGAAGATATCCTATATTTATCGAGATTTTTTTTATTTATGTTTTAAATTTTTTGAGAACTATTTAAAAATAGGCTTATTATTTTTGTACTAAATTTATAAATATAATAACTTATTTGTTTTAGGTAACCACTTCAGTTAAACGTACCTACTAAAGAATTTTGTTTGTTCAAATAAAATTTATACCAACATTGTAAAATTTGTACAAACTAATTAGTCCAACACACAGGAACCCTTTTAAGTTTTCAGTTATTTCTTTTACACTCTGTATATTCATATAATGAAAAATTTCCTTTAGAAAAATATTCTGTTTTGCAGATACGTACCGTATACCTACATAAATACCGTCTTACTTATCTTTCCTTTGGCTTTGAACTTACAAATATTTCATTGGTTACCTCAGACCAAGAAAAAAGGATACACAAAGCCTCTCTGAGCAGATTTGAATTGAAGCCGTATGTGCACATGACATGTGGGCCGAATCAGATTGCAATCCGTCGCGGACGCTTGCGCGGTCACATCTCGTTTAATTGTATGGTGATGCCTGCGTAAGCACTTTAAGTTCAAGTGGCGCTTTATATAGGGTATTTGGATCATGTGCCAATTTGAAATGGTTGATTAAAGGGCTCATCTGCTAGCTTTTCAGACCCCTTAATACCATGTGGATTTTTATTGTTTTACTAAAAAGACCCAAATTTTACATTCAAGATTTCATTCACAAAGCAGCCCAACCAGGCTGTTTTGTGGATGGCATAACAAATTAAGTCTACCTCAGGCCGCCCCCTTCTGCACCTACGAGTGTCATTGAGAGCGATACAAATGTTGCCAGACAAAAACAGCCAAAAAAAGTATAAATTTCTTTTTTTAATTTGATATTTTGCACAATAAGTTTAAAAAATGAATAATACTAGTCCTATCCTATCTAATAAGTAACAAATCATTACATTTTATTTTGACAATTAATCCAATTAAGAGGTTTGTCTACCCTTTTTTCTTAGCACAAGTTGATAACCTAGAACAATCACATCCTGCATTCTTTGCTCTCGATGAACACATTACACCTTGGCGTTCAACCGCATGCACCTGGGGCAGAATTACGAAACATTCAGTATTTTATTGTTACCCCTAACATGGTGGCCAGCCGATCGAGATATGTAAAAGTTAGGTGAAGTGAGCTTAGAGTAAGCGATCAATGAGTTGATATTATTATTGTCCCTTTTTTTTTTTTTGTTGTGCGTACATAATATATTTGAGCTGTCACGTCCTTTATGCCTGGGGGCTTTTATTTAGTACTTAAAAAGTTTTAACTTCCTTATATTTCCAATTTCAATTTCTTTTTTTTTTTTGAAAAACCTTAAGAGTCAGCTGTGCTTCTGAAAGTTTGTTCCGCCACTTCTTCTGCCCAGCGAAAGCACTAGGAAGTGGCGAAGGGGGGGCGTTTTGGGGGGACGGTCTTATGTAATATTGACGTTCAAAAAGTGCTGATTCTCTGCTTAATTTGAATCAAAGACTTTTGATTTCGATTTGATTTTGAAAAGGGTCAAGCATAAGCATAAGTTAGAATGACTGCTCACTTCCCTACTCACGCCCCTTCACCTAAATTTTCACGATGAGAAGTTTAGGCAGAATCACATTGCAGTTTTCTAAAACTACTGTGAAATTAAACCACCATGTATTCATATTCGTTTTCTGCTGGAAAGATGATACGTTTGAAATTCATGAAATATAATTCAATACTTAATACTATTAGTATGATGTTTGTACCAGTCTTGATTAGTCAGATCAAACTAAAATCAGCAGTTTGAAAGTGTTTAAAACGCATTATACATAATAGAATTGCTTCGGCACAGCAAACAACTTGTCAATCAAGTTACAATTTTAAATTATCTCCATTAAGATAAATTTTACAATGATAATACAGAATAGTGGCAGTAATTTGATGGTGTTAATACGCAGTGGATACGCGTCGCGCCGTGAGCTCGCTTTGAGGGAGCAACCTGGGTGAAGAGATTTCTTCCAGCCATGCGGCAGATTGTAGTAGCTATCAAGCTACTATATTCTGTCAAATTTATTTATTAGTTTTTCAACTTTATCGCTTCACCTACTATCGTTTGTACACTTTAATTAAGCAACGTAATAATTCTTTAATAACGATAGAATGCCAACCCGCATTAAGCAAGCGTGGTGATTACGCTCAATCCTTCTCTGTATGAGAGGAGACCTGTGCCCAGCAGTGGGACGATAGAGGTTGTTAATGATGAACGATAGAATTGAAGAGTACAACTGTGATGTAGTGTACCAACCGAAGTGATTGACGTTACTCTTACATTTAGTCGATTAACTAAGTCGTGGTTTTGTCCTTTAGTGTATCTTTCCCTTAATTCCTCGACCATTTAGTCTTAAGATCCCTATCGTCTAAAACCACAAATGTTATGACGATGAATCTCTAATATCTCTAAACTATTGTACTCCCACGCAACTTTCAAACCATAAAGTAGAATTTCACTGACCTTTATGACATGATTTTACCGCTTTGCGTCCACTAATGCATGTAGCCTGAATACAAAAATTTTACTATATTATTTTAGCTTCTATCTAAATACTTATTATTTAAGATTTTATTGTTTTATCGTATAAAAGTATTTAGGCATTACTTCTATTAAAACGCGTAAACAAAAACAACCCCTGGTCAATAACCAATGTTGCTGATCCAATCATCATCTCAAATTAGACAAGCAATCATTTTATAATACTCGTACATGGTGGTTTTTTCTACTACAGATTTAAACATGGTATGCTACTAGTTGAGGACTATGTAGGTGATCAACGACTTTAGAAGCATTCTTCTAAAGTCGTTGATCACTTGGAACTTGGCAATCGATTTTCTCGTAACCATTTGCAAAAAGTTCAAGGTAGATACAGCTTGGACATAATGAATAGAAAAAAATTGAGGTCTCGACTGTCGAGAACATGGTAATATTTATACTATATAATATAATACGAATGAACTTGATACTTGTAGGGTCTGAATGATTGAATGTGAATAAATTTGTGATGTTCTCCGAAGCGGTGCTGTGCTCTGTCCACTTTTAAAACTATGATAAAAAAGCACTTCCTCTCTCTTTACACATATCATATTTTTTATTTTGCTCTTGTAAGATGTTTATTAATTAGATGTATATATTTATTAAAACTTTTATGATACACTTAACGTACATCACCATCATCATCATCATCATCTCAACTACATGAAGCCCACTGCTGGACATAGGCCTCCCCCAAGAATTTCCAAAAAGAATGGTTGGACGTGGCCTGCATTCAGTGCTTCCCTGCGATTTTGATCAGATTATCCGACTACCTAGTCGGTGGGCGCCCGACGTTGGGCTTGCCGGTACGTGGTCGCCATTCAAGAGCCTTTCTGCCCCATTGCCCATCGGCTCTACGAGCTATGTGCCTCACCCACTGCCACTTCAGAGAGCTAACCCGCTGGGCTATGTCGGCGTTTTTAGTTCTTCCACGGATCTCCTTATTCCTAATTCGATCACGTAGAGAAACACATAGCATAGCCCTCTCCATAGCTCTCTGTGCGGCCTTGAGCTTTCTTATGAGGCACATATTGAGGGACCACGTTTCTGATCCATATGTCATCACCGGCAACACACATTGGTTAAAGACTTTTGTCATTAGGCACTCAGGTATTTTGGACGAGAAGACACTACGGAGCTTCCCGAACGCTGCCCAGCCGACTCTGATCCGTCGAAACACCTCGTCCTTAAAGCCGGAACTATCAATCTGGATCAGCTGTCCCAGATATATATACTGATCTACAGCTTCAAGGATGGAGCTCCCAACAAAAACCGGTGATGGCGCAACATGGACATTCGACATGACCTTCGTCTTGTCCATGTTCATTTTAAGGCCCACCTGTTGGGAAACCCCATTGAGTTCGGTGAGCATGATACTCAAGTCCTTCAGCGACTCCGCCATAATGATAACATCGTCGGCAAATCGAAGGTGAGTAATATACTCGCCATTGATATTGATGCCCAGCCCTTTCCATTCCAGGAGCTTCAAGGCGTCTTCTAGTACAGCGGTGAACAGTTTCGGAGATATAACATCTCTCTGCCTCACCCCTCTCTGTAGTGGAATAGCCTTCGTACTCTGCTCCTGTACTCGGACTGTCATAGTGGCATTGCTGTATAAGCACTTCAATACTTCGATATACCGATGGTCAATGCAGCATCGCTGGAGAGACTGGAGCATAGCCCAAGTTTCGACGCAATCAAAGGCCTTCTCATAGTCCACCAACGCCAAACATAGTGGCCGATTATACTCATTGGTCTTCTGCATAATCTGCCGCAGCGTATGTATGTGGTCTATGCTAATAGAGCCTTTACGGAACCCGGCTTGTTCGTGGAGGCTGGTAAGCATCGAGCTTGTTTGCAAGACGATTCGTGATCACCATCGAAAACAGCTTATAGACGTGACTCAAGAGCGTGATCGGCCTGTAGTTCTTTAATAGGGTATTGTCACCTTTTTTAAAGAACAGTACCACTACGCCCCCTTTCCACGCCTCAGGCGTCACGCCCTCGAGCAAGACGGAATTAAAGAGCCTCTGACGGACTTTTAGTACCGGCGTTCCGCCCGCCTTCAGAAGCTCTGCTGTGATTTCGTCCTCACCCGGCACCTTGTTGTTTTTCAGCTGTTTGAGGGGCAATTCTAATCTCATACAAGCTGATATCCGGGATATCCTCCGTATGATGTCAGGTAAGCTTAGCTCTAGGGTCTTTATCTGAGCTAGTAGTGGCAACTGATGTATATAATTGTCCATAAAATCTTTCGATCTCTCCCAGTACCTGGGCCTTTGTCCACGCTACCCTGCCGTCCTCCGTCTTTAGCTTAACCAATCGGCTCTGCCCAATAGACTCCACTCTTGCGAACACTTTGGAGCCCTTGTTCTGCTCTATCATCTCCTTAATACGTTCAGTATCAAAGAAGCGAATATCGTGCCGCAAGGACTTCTGGACTTGTCTATTGAGCCCCGATAAGCGTCAGCTTCTTCGGAGGTCTGCAGTACCATGGATGGTCGCTCAGCCATCAATGTCCCAAACATTGATGACTGAGCGTCCATCAATGTTTGGGTCTGGGGAGAGATTTTTTGAGGCCTTTGTTTGGGGGCGGGACTAAAGTACCTTCGATCTCATATGAGGAAGTCCACACGGCTCTTCGTCGCATGGCGAATCGGAAAGCTGTCGGTGCTGACGGAGTCCCCATTGAGGCCTGGAAGGCGATGGGTCCTCGCGGTGTGGGCATGCTATCAAACTTTCTGAACCGCGTGCTCCTGTCCGGCAAAATCCTGAGCCAATGGAGGCTGAGTATTATCACTCCAGTCTTCAAAGGCAAGGGCTCTGTACAGGAGTGTGGTAACTACCGCGGTATAAGGTCATGTCCCACACCATGAAGATCTTTGAGAGGATTTTAGACTCCCGGATCCGGCAGGAGTGTTCTGTCTCGACGTGTCAATATGGGTTCCGTCCAGGGTACGGAACCACGGACCCTATCTTCGCCCTAAGGATCACCATGGAGAGATATAGATCGAAGAACACGCCTCTACACATGCTCTTTTTAGACATGCAGAAGGCCTTCGACTGTGTCCCTCGGGGGGTGATCTGGTGGGCACTGAGGTCCAAAGGGGTACCAGAAACCTATGTTGACATAATTCGAGACATGTACCTCAATTCCGATTCCGTTGTTAAGACCGCTGTTGGCGACACTAAACCCTTCCCCATCACCGTCGGTGTACACCAGGGATCCGTCCTTAGTCTGTTCCTGTTCAGCGTGATATTAGATGTCTTGTCAGACAGCATCAAGAATTTACATGAGCAACCTCCCTGGTTGCTCATGTATGCTGATGATATCGCGCTGGCAGACGCGGACAGGGAACGGTTGGTGCGGCGGGTAAATGCGTGGAAGAACTCGCTTGAGAGCGGAGGTCTTAAACTCAATGTGGCGAAGACGGTGTACATTGCCAGCAACACCACAGACCCTATGCCTGTGTGCATAGGCGGAGACAGGGTCGAGTGCACAGATCAATTTAAATACTTGGGGTCTGTGTTCCACGCGTCCGGCGACATTGATTGCGACGTCAAGGCTCGCATTTCCGCTGCTTGGGCAAAATGGCGTGAGATGACAGGTGTCATTTGTGACCTCAAAATGCCGGTTAAGCTTAAGGGACAGGTCTATAAGACCATCATTAGACCTGTCCTCCTGTATGGCAGTGAGGCGTGGCCTGTGCTTGCGCGACACAAGCAGGAGCTGCGTGTCACGGAGATGAGTATGCTGCGGTGGATGTGTGGAGTTACGCGGAAAGACCGCATCAGGAACTCCCGCATCCGTGGCAGTCTCCATGTCCGTGACATAGCAGACAAACTGCAAGAGAGTCGCCTGCGCTGGTACGGCCACGTCTTACGTAAACCGGCATGTTACGTGGGTAACAAATGTCTTGCCATGGCGCCTCCGCCGGGCCGGAACAAGCGAGGCAGGCCAAAGAAGTGCTGGCTTGAGGTTGTAAGTGACGACATGCGTGCCAACAATCTCACACCACAGGATGCCAGAGATCGTGCGAAATGGAGGCGTAATAGCAGGAAAGCGGACCCCGGGCTCCAACGCGAAAGCCGCGGATGCGACCGGGATAATACGCTGAGATGATGATGATGATGATGACTCAAGAGCGTGATCGGCCTGTAGTTCTTTAATAGGGTATTGTCACCTTTTTTAAAGAACAGTACCACTACGCCCCCTTTCCACGCCTCAGGCGTCACGCCCTCGAGCAAGACGGAATTAAAGAGCCTCTGACGGACTTTTAGTACCGGCGTTCCGCCCGCCTTCAGAAGCTCTGCTGTGATTTCGTCCTCACCCGGCACCTTGTTGTTTTTCAGCTGTTTGAGGGGCAATTCTAATCTCATACAAGCTGATATCCGGGATGTCCTCCGTATGATGTCAGGTAAGCTTAGCTCTAGGGTCTTTATCCGAGCTAGTAGTGGGTTTGGCAACTGATGTATATAATTGTCCATAAAATCTTTCGATCTCTCCCAGTACCTGGGCCTTTGTCCACGCTACCCTGCCGTCCTCCGTCTTTAGCTTAACCAATCGGCTCTGCCCAATAGACTCCACTCTTGCGAACACTTTGGAGCCCTTGTTCTGCTCTATCATCTCCTTAATACGTTCAGTATCAAAGAAGCGAATATCGTGCCGCAAGGACTTCTGGACTTGTCTATTGAGCCCCGATAAGCGTCAGCTTCTTCGGAGGTCTGCAGTACCATGGATGGTCGCTCAGCCATCAATGTCCCAAACATTGATGACTGAGCGACCATCAATGTTTGGGTCTGGGGAGAGATTTTTTGAGGCCTTTGTTTGGGGGCGGGACTAAAGTACCTTCGATCTCACCGCCTGGACAATTTCTACAAATCCATTATTTAAATCGTCCACAGAAGCACAGTCCTGTAGGCATAAGAACAGATAGGAAAACTCAAGCATGCATATGGGCATGAGATGGTCGGACAGTGGACTCCATCAGCCGACCCCTTTAACGCTTGAGATCGATATTCAAGATGCCTCTTACCGTGTGGTGATCGTTTCCGATTTTGATTTTGCTGATCACAAAGACATTGTTGAATATCTCTCTTCTCGTCGCCATAATGAACTCCATCTCCCGTTTTAATGGGGCCTGTCCCTGTTTAGTGGGACCTAGCCAGGTCCACTTTCTCTGGGCTGGCTTTTTGAAGAACGAGTTCATCGCAAAGAGTCCCAACTTCTCCAAGAAGTCAGCCAGCATATGACCCCTGTCGCTTCGCATCAAATTTCCCCATCCTGAACTCTCCATCGATCCGTCCACCCACTTGCGTTAAAGTCCCCCAAAACCACCGTGAAATAGGTTTTGGAAGCGTGTATGGCTCTACTTATATATAACATTCTCAATAGCGATATAACTTAAACTTTTTGTTTTAATTCGAATGAAAAACTTCGTTATTTTGGTATTTTGAATATTGTTTGACAATACTTTGGAGTTGTAGTTGTGCCATGTGTAGATAAATTTAGTTCATATTTATTTCATTTCTACTGTTTATACTCTTTATGGCCAAGCTGTATTTATACAATTTGTCCACGAACAAGTCGTCCGCCACACTAAAATGTCTGGAAATGTCTAGAATATACATACATACAGTTAAAATATATTCAACCCACAGTTAGAAGACTTCAGATACAGAATAAGTAACGATAATTTCTGACCGCAGACAAATTGTCCACCGTCTTGATCCATTTGTTGTTTGACTTGACCGTACTTGAAATCAATGCGACCGCACACTCACCTTCGGGGCCGGCACGATGGGCGGGGTCGGGTGCACGGCTCGTACTTCGGCTAGCGCGTCGGGCCCCAGCACGCACTGCGCGGCGCGCATGTTGGCGCCAAACGGGCACGTGCTGGCCGCGCACGGCTTCTGCCGCCGCCGCTCCGCCGCGACCGAAACGCCCATCATGCCGCAATCCACTCCACAAGCCATTGACTCAACTTTCGGACATACCTTTACACTCGAGTCCTAAAAGCAAAGTCAAGGACGAATCAATTAAGCACATTAAAGACTGGAATGCCAAAATTTACAAGCAAACATGATTTATGTTAACTCATCCAAAAGGTAGTTTTGTATGAATGGACAAGAAGAATGAGAAAAAATCTCCATAATTAGTACTCTATATTATGGAGATTTTTGCTCATTCTATAAATGTTAAACAACATTTTATATACTCGTATGTACTTAGGTTTTTTTGCGTAAATTAAAGTGAGTTAATTTCGCGCGCTTGCGATCGCGCACAAGCGCACGAAATCAGGAAACTTTACAGAATCCTACAAAATCTGATATGAATATAAATAATACATTGGTAACTGTTGAATTACTAACAGAACTTGAAAATTAAAAAATAATTATTACAATTGAGTAAATATTGCTTCTCATGACACTGTTGCCTGAAATCAAAATCCTTAATAGGATGTAATGAAAGCCAATAGCCAGATCCTAACCATAAAAGCAATAGTCAAGCGGTACGCAATATTTAGTAGGTATATTATGATTTATAAAACAACTGCGACAATCGCTTTCGGAGGAGGACACAATAAATAAATTACTTACAATCACCACCTCTTCAGAGTCATATTGTCCACACGTTCCGGGGTGAGTCGGCGGCTTCGGGGCCCTTTTAACGCAGGGACAGCCTTTTGGCCCTTTAGGACAGTTACACTCATAGCTTGAGTGCCAGCGGCTACATGGCGGCTGTCGGGATGACATACACTCATAAGTGAAGCTCGGTTTAGAACTAACACATTCTAGCTCCACTCTAACTAATTATTTTTGTGTAAAGGAAAACATGCATTCTTGGTCCCACACTGTTATTCCAAGTTCACTAAGAGCGAAGTGATAAGCGATTTTTACCAAGTGTGGCACAATTATTAGGTACGTAACTGGTACTTTGATTTGCCCTGTACCAAAACTGCCCTGCAAACTAATTATTACGAGCCTCACCTGTTTCACCCGACTAAAGTACGGTAAAATAAACCGCAGAAAAAAACTACAACTTTCTTTCATTTGTAATTTAATTTATTTGATTGATGCGTCCACACCTTTCTCTGTCTTCGGACTATCAAGAAGTGATTAATTTTGAAAAATAGCAAATCTGTAGAACGAAGACAAAAACTAACCGTTTCATTTAATCAGGAATATAGATTCGATAATATCAGTTCACTTACAAAAATGCTAAGAATAACGTTAAGACAACTTTTAAAACATTAAGGTCCGTATTGCAGAACCTCACTCAAAACTCAAGCTTTACTTTTTTTAACATTACTACTTTTAAGTTAAGTACATCTTTTTCGTTCTATTTCCTTAAGAAAATAATAATAATAATAAATTCTTTAATCAAGTAACAATGACTCAATAATGTTAGTAATACTTAAAACTATGTTAGTAACATTTCATAATTTAAATTACACAAACAACTCACACGAGTTACCGCTGCTTCACCCCATGAGATATGGCACAACAATGGTTCACGTATGAGCAGTCCAGACGCCCAGCAATCATACTCAGGACACTGTTGGAGCTGGCCCGCACCCTGCGCACCAGAGAGGCACACCTCTTCCGCATAGTCGCATAAAAGCAATCTACGTGGGCGTCAGCAAACATCCCCGACGCGCTACAGAAGCGAGGCAGCCCCACCAGTATCCTAAACGCATTATTATATTGAACGCGGAGAGCGCTGTACGACTTTTGAGTATATCTAGCCCAAAGGCTACACGTGTAAAAAGAGGTGCAGTAAGCTCGGAAGAGTGTGATCTTCAAAAAGAAAAGGATAGAAGATAACATTTTAATTTAATCCTGTCAAATTAAGATACTCCATAGACAGTTCTCCTTTGAAGCGATTTGATTGGTTGAAACTAGGTTTGCGTAATGCTTAAATCTTGATAAAGGTTTTGTAATGCGATCCTAAGAGTCGTCCTTTTTAAGCAATTAATAATTGTCAAGTTAACAATACCTTCTTAGCTGCAGTCGCCTTATCTACTCTGACTGGACGGGTCACAGCAACGTCTTTAAGACACAACATCAGCTGCCTATAAGTGTCTGAGTCCATCTAAATAAAAATATTATCACTTTAGGAAAAAGAGTAGGTATACCTATGCTAAAAATGAAGAAGAAATTAAAAATAATATTTCAATGACTCGTGTAAATAACATTGTGCCGGTTAAGAGGCACCTTTTAAAAAAAAATTCATGTATTGGCTAGATGCGCTACTCCAGTTTTCATTCGCAATCGCAATAAATTTATATAAAAGAAAATAAAAGATAAAAACAATAAAATATATAAAAAGGGAATGCGCAGTGTATTTTATATGTGTGTGAGGTGGAGGTGTATGAGTTGTGGGGTTTTATTTTTATTTTAATTCAGCGACAAATTAAAAAGAATTGTAGCGTAGTAATTAAGTGATTGTGTGGAGCATAGCTTCGGTTTCTTCGTAAGCTTTGCGCTGTTGCGCATGAACCATTCAATGAATATCTTCTTGCAGTAGTGGTATATCACTGAGTATGTGGTGATTATTTTGTCGAGAGAATTGTATATGCGAGAAGGTTCCTTTGTGTATTGTCTTGTAGAAAACTTATTTTTACACACACTTGGCAAATACTTTGTTGTGCTGACACATTTTCCGAACATATGGAGCAGTGGATTAGCATTAAGCTTCTAATTATTACAATAGATAATAATAGTTTTTACATAATTACGGTGTAACATTAACAGAGGAGTTCCCTAAACTATCCTTGGTCACTGCGTGCACCTTTATGTTTATCGCACTAGTGCAGCTGAGTTCAATTAGATTTCAGCCGTTCAATTCGATTCAATGCATACGGTAGCACGATTTGGCCATGGTTCGCCGATCGTTTTAAATAAATCAGTAAAAAGCGTCATCTAGTTCCCAAATTCCGTAATGTTATTTGTACTAAATATCGTTGTGATATTTTTGCCGAAAATGTGGAACACGTCAATTCTAGTTGGTTGCTCTGCACTCGAAGTTGTTGACGAGTATATACAATATTTAAAGGAAACCCCGTCCGACCCAAAAGGAATTATCCTTTTGGGTCGGACGGGGTTTTCTTTGGTCTTTCTTTCTTTATACCTAACATTTATTAAAATGTTAGGTATAGACATGACCAAATAAAATATGAAATTTTACATAATCGTCATAGTGACAATACTAATGAATTTTGAAATAATCTTTTTTTTCCGCGAATTAATTACAACTTCCCCAAAATTTGGTCATTTTTTAAAAAGTGACAACACCATTTGTGACGGAGCGAATAGCGATGCGACCACGTGCCGCGTGCCCTGCCCCCCTTCATCCGCGCGTGTACGCCTAACGTGTTGCCCACCGCACATGCATTAAGTTACCTCGCTTTTTTGAAATAATATTTATTTTTTTAGGGGGATTTTTTTTAAGTTTAGCCCGGCTTTGTAGGCATTAGAAGAATCAGTTATCGATACCTAACAATACCTTCACGGATCGAACAGGGTTTTCTTTACATGTGTCATATTGTATACCTGGGACAAACAGTCCAACTAGAGGTCTAACTTCGAGAAAGAGGTGTCTCGTCGAATCCAGCTCGGCTGGGCAGCGTTCGGGAAGCTACGATACATCTTCTCGTCGTCCAAGTTGCCACAGTGTCTCAAGACCAGTCTTTGACCAGTGTGTGTTGCCAGTGATGACCTACGGAACTGAAACGTAGTCGTTCACAATGGGCCTCATACGAAGGCTCAGAGTCACACAAAGGGCAATGGAAAGAGCTATGCTCGAAGTTTCTCTGCGTGATCGAATCAGAAATGAGAAGATCCGCAGAAGAACGAAAGTCACCGACATAGCTCTGCGAGTCGCTAAACTTAAGTGGCAGTGGGCAGGGCACATTGCTCGTAGAACCGATGGCCGATGGGGCAGTAAGGTTCTGGAGTGGTGGCCACGTACTGGAAGACGCAGCGTAGGGAGGCCCACAACAAGGTGGACCGATGACCTGGTGAAAGTCGCGGGAAGCCGATGGATGCGGGCAGCATAAGACCGGTCATCGTGGAAAGCCTTGGGGGGAGGCCTTTGTTCAACAATGGACATCCATAGACTGAAGAAGAAGAAGAAATGGAACACGGCACAATTTATTCACGGTACGGATAAAACATGTCCGTCAACATGCTTCCGTGGTGATCCTAAAAACACTGAACACAAGAAAAACATTTTTCTTTGCCTTACTACGCGAAGGCCTCATGGTGCATACCATGGTAGGTACTAAGCTGCTAGTCAATTATTATTATCGTCAGAATGGAATCGGAGATTATCGACAAAGTCAATTCACCCACAACGAAATAGGTTATCGCAAGTGACACTTACCTCACACCTTGTTTTCACCGCTCCACCGACTATCGTCAAATTCAAATTCTTCTTCACTGTACTCAAAACAAACTCTTGCAAGATTTTCCTAGTTGGCTCATCAAGTTTCCCATTCCTGCTTCTCTTTAAGCAGCCAAATATACAGTCAGCCATCTCTTTACCGGTACATGTTTTTACTTGTCTTTCGAGAACAGTGTACATATTTTCAAATACATTGTTTAAGAATTTCTCTTTGACACGCGTACAAACACAGTCTCTAGAATGGTCAATACTGCAGTGATCGCCTTCGTTTAGACACTCCCGTTGGATTAAACATCTTGGACAATCGATACAGTAAGCCATTAATTCTGAGATATCAGTTTGTTTATGGCATTTAGTGCATTTAGCCGTAAACTCCGATATTTGCTTGTCAATTCTTTTTGTTTCTTCAGCAATATTGTTTTCTCTCTTCGAACATCTATCTGTACAAGTATCGTATGCGGCGTTCAGTATCCCAATCTCAAGCAACAACGCCTCTTTCTAAAATATTGATATTATGATGTAAATCAGACTTCAAAAAGGAGGAGGTTATTCAATTCGATATATGCCTTTTTTTTCGAACTGATTTTGATAATTATTTTTCTGTTGGAAAGAAGACATTTCCAAGGTGGTCCCATGATAAGGATATCAGGGTTTAATGGTGGAAGACCAAAGTAATCAAGGGGAACTTTCAAAAATCGTAGGGGCAACCAGTGCGTTTCTAAGTTTTTTAATTAAGTATTTTAGCGTCAGCTGAACAGTACTTTTCACAACTAAAAAGTGTAAAATCAAAACTTTTTTTACAAAAAAAAAACAACAGACTTCCAAAAAACAATACAAAGTGAAAAATAACTAATTTCCGAAGTCGGTGTCAAAAACTAATATACAAAAACCAAAGACACCAACTTCCGAAATTAGTTATTTTTCACTTTGTAGTGTTTCTGGGAAGTCGCTTGTTTTTTTTTTAAAGTTGTTGTACTATACGAATAGCATTTCATTTTATAAATGATCAGAATTAAATGCCGTTCTATATACTTATATAACTAACCGGCAGAGTAATTGCGTAACACATTATCAGTAGCAATGGATTTTATTTTTGACAGTTCAACAGCATCCATTACGTTACTTGCTTTGTTGAGCAGACACATTTTCGAATATAGGGAGCAATGGAAAAGCAATAAGCTTCAAAATTATTTCAACTGATAGTAATGGTGTATTACGCAATAAGGGTGCGGGAGCAGGACAATATGCCAAGAGATGAATTTTTTAACAATTCGAACGTATATAAATAAATATAAATATATACGGACAAATCACACAGATTGAGCTAGCCCCAAAGTTCGAGACTTGTGTTATGGGATACTAACTCAACGATACTATATTTATAATAGATACATATATAAATAAACATCCAAGACCCAGGCCAATCAGGAAAAGATCGTTTTCCATCATGACCTGGCCGGGGATTGAACCCGGGGCCTCCACGTCGCAGGCAGGCGTGTTGACCGCTGCGCCACGGACGTCAAAAAATGTTATTACATAAATGTCTATGCTTTAAAATGGTGCCGTGGCATCAAAATGAATTTTTATATGCCACGCTATCATTTGAAATCATTAATATCGATGGCTTTCGATCAGACGCGGTCGAGATTAAGAGCAATCCTATTTAGCAATGAAAAGAAGAAGTCCGATCGAGGTCCCAAAGCGTTTCCCTTACCTCTGCTTGAAGATCTTCATTCTCAAGTCTCTTCTGCAACAAATTCCTGCACAGCTTCTGCAATTCATCTCTTGATTCTTTCACATGTTCGCTACCTTCATTTTCTTTGTCCTTCTTACAATTACACTCAAAACAGATCTTGCTTTGGAATTTCTCTACTTCCTGTGCTATTTTTGCCAGCCGTGCCTTAAATTTTATTTAATGCCTATATTAGTTTGGTATTTTAAAGCACCTCAGATTGCTTGTTTTCTCGCCCAAACCACACCTCTCCTGTCTATATCCTGTCTCTCCGAGTCATTGTAGGCTAGTTATGCTACATCATGACATCATCAATATTTTTTATCGTCCCACTGCTGGGCACAGGTCTCCTCTCATACAGAGAAGGATTGAGCGTAATCACCACGCTTACTCAATACGAGTTGGCGATTACAGACTTAAAGCCTAGGTTTCTTCAAGATGTTTTCCTTCGCCTTATAATCAGTCATTGGTGTCTAAGATATTCTTAGAAAGTACATTAGAAAAATTACATTGGTACTTACCTACAGCTGGTGTTTTAACCACTCGGCCACCACACATGCTACAGTATTGTATAAACTTATAAATCGCCTCTGTAGTGAGTAAGTCCCTAAGTTGAAGATTAACACACGTTTTTATTCAACATTCATCCCAGGAACCTCGCTTTAATGTTCTATTAGAAATCTGTTGCAAAGTTTGAATGGTGTTTACTTACATCGGAAGCCTTTTTCTTCGACGCATACGAATCCTTCGCAGCGGTCAGATCCTTTTGATTACTAGCAATTCTTTTTTTGAAGCCTTCAATTTCCAGTTCCATAATCTTAACATCGTTCTCCTTTTGAATTATTTTCTCTTTAATCTCTTGTCTGCACTTGTTTATATTTTTCTTTTGAAATTCCAGATCCTTCTTGTTCTTCCGCCATTTTGTTGCACTTGCTTCTACTTCTTTTAGCTATAAAAAAGATAGCTTGACGATTAGGTGCTAAATAATTTTAAAAGCAGCAAAACAAAGCAATTTATTACTTTGCGAAATTTCGACAGCCTATATGTAGATAACTCATTCAGTTCATGTAAATTCCAATACTAATTAATATAAATGGGAAAGTCTGTATGTATATTTGTTACTCTTTCAGACAAAAACTACTAAACAAATTTTGGTGAATTTTGACATTCAAACCAGTGCAAATGTTTATCTTCTTCATCTCAGCGTTAATCCCAGTCGTATCCGAAGCTTTTCAGCTTTGGAGTCTAGGGTCCGCTTTACCAGTCTAACTGCTCATTTTGGCTAAACTTCGATATTTTCCATGAAGTGACGGCCGTCTGACCTTCACAACCCGAAGGCGATATCGAAGCATTGCAGTTAGACCAATTGTAGGACTTTTCAGGGCTCTAACAACCCGTAACGACTGCCATTAGATGTTCGTATGGCTACCGCTACGCCACGGAGGCTGTCAACACTCAAACGGTTATGGTACCTACTATCTGCGTTCCGTGGTTTCATTCACATATGTTTCGATCTCGTGGGATTATCTGTACGCCACATAAATACAGGATGTCTCTGACATCGTAACACAAACGTCGCGAAAATGCTAGACTACATGCCACTTATAAAAGTATGATAGTCATTTATGTCGTTAATGAGCGGTTACAGAACTAACAGTGTTTAATAAAAGTGTCGACTCGGCCTTTGAACGTTGCAAGCGTGCCGCCATGCGTGTTTGTAGGTATGACGTTGATCCCTGATGTGAACTCTATGAAATCAGCTGATAAGATAGTTTTTCGAGTTTTATTCACATTGCCCTTTTTTGTGTAATTAGCGAATTAATTAATTTTTACTTTAAAATCTTATTGGGTTATAAACGTATAGCAATTATGAACGGTCTTAAGTAACTAAAACTGCATGTATTTTTTTTTAATCATGAAAAAGCCGACGATAAATTCCCCCACTAGGGGGGTTCAGAATCATGTACTGGATCCATGGTACTCGTTTGTGCGTCGATGCACATATACACCCTTTACATATATTATTCAAAATTATTTTTTGTTTATGCGATATCTGAATATATAGTTTGTTCAGAATAAATATCTGAATCGATTCCAACAATTTTTACACCATGTTATATTTTTTCACAAATACATTTAAAAATTATTACAGTATGATTAGTGATTACTGAGCGCGCTAAGCAGCTTACGCGTGCGCATGCCTGCGCGCAGCTGATACCACAGGTCAATGCACCCGGCTTGCCCGTACAAACGGAGCGTGAACCATATTATTGTTGGGACAACCAAGTAGGATAACAAGCTTATAACTTTATGGTTTTTCATGATATCTTTTTGAAATTTTGTACATAGATTCTTTACTTAAAAAAATACTGGGCACGTGTTTCGGGTTTCGCATAAGCAAAGTATAATGTTGTACACAACAAAAAAAAATTATAGAATGAACGATTATGTGAACTGTTTTTCTACATATGTGCGAGTTGTTGCTGTATTAAGTTGAAATCAAGCCCTTTATAAAATTTCATTAGGTCAAGACTCTAAATTATTTGGAACGGCAGAATAAGAAATTGAAAGCAAAATTTAAGTTTATTTTTCGGCCATCTTGTGCTGAACCGAAATAAAATAAAAAAACCGGCCAAGTGCGTGTCGGACTCACGCACAAAGGGTTCCGTACCATTGATTTATGAAATCAAAGGATTTATTTGTATGAAAGATTACGCGGTAATAAGCGGTTTACGATTTACGAGGTATTAAAAAAACCACTTACTAGATCTCGTTCAAAACAATTTTAGTTGGTAGTTTTTATAATAATGTACAATAATGTACATCATATGTTTTTTTTTATATTTTTCAAGAAGTTAGAGGGGGGGGGGATAAACTTTTTTCCACGTTGGAAGCGTCTGTCATGCAAAGAATTTGGTTTAGAAAAAAAATATTTTAGAAACCTCGATATCATTTTTAAAGACCTATCCATAGATACACCACACGTATGTGTTTGATGAAAAAAAAATGAGTTTCAGTTCTAAGTATAGGGAGCCCCCAATATTTATTATTATCTATTATTTTTTATTTTTGCATCAAAATCTTAATGCGGTTCACAGAATATATCTACCTCCCAAGTTTCAACAGTATAGCTCTTATAGTTTCGGAAAAAAAATGGCTGTGACATACGGACGGACATACGGACAGACAGACATGACGAATCTATAAGGGTTCCGTTTTTTGCCATTTGGCTACGGAACCCAAAAAAAGCAGGCAGATAATGAAAATGAAGAAGTCAAGGTGTAGGGATTCTATTCTAATCTATATTTATTTGTGGCAAGTAAAGTCGATGTCGACTATTCTGCCAATGTCAAAAGTGGATTGGAGAAGCAAGAGTGTACATAGAAAATAAACTTAAGGTGTAGGGATTAACCAGCCGATCGTTTCTGTATCTCACCGAAGAAAGTTTGGTGATATGAGCATAAATACAGAACATTTCAAAACTGACACGACCTTAAAACAAAAATGTCGTTTCATTATTTTCGTATCTTAAATTCAATTTTTTTTTTCTCAATTTCTTTTTTTCGTTTTCACAAAACGTGTGATAATGTCACTTACGTAGGTATATGGAAGAATGTATTAGTTACCTTCGCCTAAGCATAAAAATGTTTTAGATGAAAACATCAAGTGTCCTATGTCACTTGTCCATGTCTGCTATCGGCTACTAGAAATCCTTCCAAAACTTTCATGATGATTTAATAAAACAGAATGTGAAATGGAACATTTATCAACAACAAAACTTACGAATTTAATTGACAACAAACACAAGTTTTTGTGCCAACAAGTTTGACAAACTGACAACGACAGTTATAATTGACATCGCGATACCATTTTTTTACGGACCACTGCGAAGCAAATGTTTTATCGTCTGTTCGCCGCAAGTTTGGCGCGTCTCTCATAAAATTGACCGAATTTCAAAGTTGAAATTATGAATGACGAATATCGAAAAAAATGGGTGCTCTAGTTTTTTATTTAATTTTTATACATTATATAAAGAAAAGCCCGAAACAGAACAACGACCGGCTGATAATTATCAGCCGGTCGTTGTTCTGTTGGTCGTAACGTCTTTTCTGTAACCATCTTAGGTAATTGTTTGTAATTGTTGTTATCTGAGTACCCTCCTAAAAAAAAATTATTTTACCTCTTTTTCCAAGTTTTTATATCTTTCTTGAGAGGCAGTCAATTTCTCCTTGTACGAGCTTTCCATACAAGACCACATACAGTCAGCCTCCTTCATTAGTTCAAGCCCTTTCTTTTCCTTTTCTTCCAAATTGGTGATCTGTTCCGTTAGTTCTTTCTGAGCTGCTATCAGCTCGCTCACTCTGTCACTGCATTTTTTTTCGAATGAAGCCGCCTTATGACAAAATAATAATATTAAAGCACTGAAGGACATGATTCAATTTTCCAAATTAAGTAATAAGCGTGTAGTTTTTGAATAAATATAAAAAATACAATGTCCATTAGGATAACAGCTTCATGACAGCTGTCTTGTAATGTGATTAGCCACTTAATAACGCTTAACGCAGTCAAGTGAACGTGTAACATGATTACCTACTGCACGGTTAACGCAGTGGTTAAGCTATTGGCAGCTGTGCTGATTGTCGCGGGTTCGATTCCCGCACGGAACATATGCAGGGTGTATCTGACATCGTAACGCAAACTTGACGAAAAGGCTAGACCACTAATAAAATTATGATAGTCATTTATGTCGTTAATGAATGGTTAACGCTTACAGAATTCAGTGTTTAAAAAAGTGTTAGCTCGGCCTTTGAACGTTGTAAGCTTACCGCCGTGCGGGTTTGTAGGTATGACGTTGATCCCTGATATGATCTCTATTAAATCAGCTGATAATAAAGTTTTGTTTTTATTGCGCTTTTTTGTGTAATTAGCGAATTAGTTAATTTTTACTTTACAACCTTATTGGGTTATAAAAGTATAGCAAATATGAACGGTCTACAATGAAAAAAACTACATATATATTTTTTTAAATCATGAAAAAGCCGTCAAAAAAATCCACCAATGGGGAGTTCAAAATCATGTACTGGATCCATGGTACTTGTTTGTGCGTCAATGTCAGATACACCCTTTATTTGTATGATCTATAAGTAGTTGTTTCGGGTCTGGCTGCTTGTGTGTGTGAGTTTATATAAAAAAAGAAAAAAAAAGTTTGAAAAAACTTGATTGCATATAATTCTAGGCACCTATGTACAGTAATTAACTTTACAAGACACAGAACATTAAATTAAATTAATTTACTACATGGCCCAAGACACGACAATATAGCAAACAAAGCCAAAAAAACAGACAAAGAAAAAGTTGATAAGAAACTACACTAACCTGTTTTAGGTTTCCTAAAACTTTACGCAGTGGCACGTTTCTCCCCTTATTAGATGTCGAAGTAGAAGAAGTCGCACCACAGTCATGTTTTTTAGGACCCTTCAATGAACTGCTGCTAGCACCACACCCGTTTTGGCTAGACAATAATATAGCATAGTCATGAATTATACAAATCATGCAGAATATCATAAGTAATAAAATTTTGCCCTCCTGTTTTTGAGGCGGTGTACCCGAAAAGGCACTTTTAGTGTATATAAAATTTGACTTTCACCATCAACAAAGTCTCTGTAAGGTTACGCATTTTCCCCTCTATTCATAAACGTTGCTTAAAGCAAATTATATGAACTTATACCTATAATGTGTCAGTAAGCTAATTCTTGAGAAGGAACACAAACATTGTCTTGAGTTAATAGGAATAAAAAATAGCCCTTGTGTTTTTGAAGCGGGGAACACAAAAAGGCAGTTTTAGTGTATAAGAAACTTGACTATCACCATCAGTAAAGTCCTCTCTAGAGTCTCCAGTGCTCGGGCGTTAATAAATACATCTGAAAGGATACGCATTTTGTCTATGCTATTTTGTAAAAAAAAAAATCTCTCATGAAAACTTGTACCTACGTGTCAAGCCTGTTGATACAGACCACAATATCGTGTCGGCGACAATTATGTAAAGGCAGAAAAAACGTGACGTGAAACAGAGGAGGCCACCTTTATTTCGCCAATTTTTGTTTTATCCTATTTAACAGAGGGCGAGTCTATTTACTTTTTACACAAAAAGCTACAGTGTGGTGGAGCAGTAGGTATATGCCTCTCACGAAACTGCCTGTTTTTGTGCATCCATTTAACAATAGAAACTAATGCTCATATAGTACAAACGACAGCACATCAAGCTACTACCATCTGTCAAATTTCTTTATTAGATCTTCAACGTTATAGCTAAAGCATTAAGGCTCAAGATTGATTGTGAATATCGGACAGCATCGGGTAACTTGATCTGCTGTCGTCCGTACAAGGATTAATTGAAATGAGTAACAATAGCTTGCCGTTGAAATGTCCTCCCAGAGCCGCTCTTAGTGCAACCACATGGTTTCTTCTCGCCGCTGGCTATGGACTTGGCAGAACAACTTTCTACGCACATTCGTTTCTGAACACCTTGCTAAAAAGAATACGCAAACATTCGAAGTCTTCCTCCTTTTAAAATTAAAGATGTTACAGAAGGTAACAGCTTATTCCAAATATCAGGATTATAAATGTATACAACTATACTGCCTAATTTTTATAAAATATACACATGTTATAGGAGTTTTGGTGGGAAAGTCAAGCTGAGTGTCACGCTCATTTTTCATTGGACTTTTAAAATTATTTATAGAGTTGTTTACTAAATAAAAGTGCGTGATTTATGTAGTAAAAAGTGCAGTCAGTAAATAATTCATAAAGAACAGTGAAATATCGCAGAATAGTGGCTACATCATGACTTTTTCTGAAATCTCCCTCGTAAGGCAGTTCACGCGGCCGTCTTTTTCGACATGAATAATTCATAACGTGACATTGGCTAAATACACAAACCAAGCGAAGCCATAACAAAGAATTTAAAAAAATCACATGTTATGATAAACAGTTTTTGATATGTATAGATAGAAGACCAAAGCTACAACTTATGGCTTGTCGACGCAACGCAAAACTGCAAGGCCAATATAATAAAGTTATTAAAGTTTGTCAAAGGAAGCCATTTACATTCTAGTGTTAGTAGGTTACAGATGCATGTATACATTATATATATACACACAATTTCATATAAATAGGTGGAGCAGTAGGCAAAAAAGAAACCAATTAGTTTTCAAGCCACAATTACTACGAGTTGACGTCACACTAAAGTAATCGAAAGAATGTTGAAAAGAACTGAATTAACAAGTTTGTGAGTTAACTTCATTGAAAATTGTAATAACAAATAAAGCCAACGTCAGCGGACAACGGGGGATGGCTACATCATACCGAAGTATGCCACGTGGGAAATGCGGAGTGCAAATGGAGACTTGCATCGTCTCTTAACTGCGATCGTAGGTATGCTAGCGGACTCTGGCGTATATACCGGTACCTCCCGCCGAATGCAGCTGTCGCATCTCGCTGCAGCTGCCGCATCTCGCTGCATATGCTCGCATCCAGCAACGGTATGCTCTAGCATGTCCTTCAATACCACAACGTGAAATCCCTTTTGGCGCTCCATTAGCGGACTCTGTCCCTTGGTATAAATATCTTATTAACATGAAATACCTAAGTAAGGATTTACGTTGATCAATTCAGCCGTCTACCGATCTGCCTTTAATCGATTTTCGTTATTGACAGCACATATATAATCGATTTTTCTTGTATAGATAAGTAAATATCAAAATTTGACCATGAATGCGTCTCAGTACCGAAAGAAGAATCTACGTACCGATAGATTGTAATCAGGATCCTCCTGGAGAATTTTCCAGAAGTCACACATTAGTTTTATGCCAACTTCGTTGTCCTTAGTTTTGCCCGAGGTCGCGGAGGAGCATCTGCTGGAGGGGTTGCCGCCGCAGCATTGGCCACCATCGGAAACTCCTTCACCTTGCTCGGGCCCACTCAAGCATCCTGGCATGGCACTGTTTATATCATTCATCAAGTCGTCTATCGCTTTGTAACGACGGCTTAGACAGTCGGGTACCTCAGGCATGTTGTTAAATTTATGATATCCTTAAAATAAACAAGAACAACTTATGTACAGATTACAGCATATCTGTCATCACAAGCTACTACATCTGTTAGATTTCTTTATCCGATTTTCAATTTTATCTATAAAGGCTTAAGGCTCAAGGTTGATTGGAAATATCTGACAGTTTCGGGTAGCTTCACGTGCTGTCTTCTGTACTACTCAGCTACGGTGTAGTGCGCGAGGTCTCTTAACTCAAGTACTTACTGTCGATTTTTTATCATGAACTGATTTTAACTTTCTCGATGATAACATCGGCTACCGGCAGAATTTACCATCCACGAGACAAAGTCTTACCGCCGAGCAATTCGTCGTGTTCCGGCATGATGACTGGTGAAGCCGTACAGAGGACGAGTTTGAGCAGTTGTGTTACGATGGGTTCCGGGTACGATGCGCCAAATGTAGTTGTGTCGGGAGTTTGATCGTGGAGGGTCTCCAGATCAATCTCCCTCTAGCGCAGCATCGTTGGTCGTGATGTTGGGTTTAATATTGCCTCACCTCGCTTAACTACCATCTTCCTTCCTATTCACTCAGTTTTTTTTTTTTTTTTGTGTATATGTTCTAAATAAACTAGCGCGCTTTACCATCAACGATTGCATCACTGCTTACCATTGCAGGTGGGATTGCGGTCAAGCGCCAGTTTATACTTAGGTATAACAAAAAAGTCAAGTTGACCAAGCAATGAAAATTCTGCTCGCAACGCATCAAAGCAATACACCGTTACATTTTCAACTGTCGACACTAAACTTACCAAATTATTATATTACAAACGATACATACCTGCTATTTGGAGTTCCCAATCTTATCTACGTCGCGTTTCCAATAAATAGTCTCATATATCTTTATGTCTTTGTCATGGTCGCTAACCTCAGCAAACAATTTTTTTTTATATTTTTTTTTATTTATTTCTTTATTGGCACTGGTAAATGCTGCTAGAATTTTGACATACTAAATGCAGTGACAGTGTCAAATTCTGAAGTATTTAGAAAATAAATCTGTTATTTAGGCCAGTATCTTTAATATTATAACATTTTCGCGCCATAATGTTAAAAAGGCTACAATTATAATATAAACATGGGCGTACCCAACTTCTGGCCTTGGGTTAGTAATTTTTAGTCTATATCGCATCTGTGTGGGCTATAGTCGCACACAGATCTATTTTGGCAATTACACCGTACATTTTGCTAGTGTCTATTGAGTGGTATTTATCTACTTTGTTTAATAATCAGGGGAGTTCATAAATGTTCTGCGATATTTCCAGGAGGGGCAGCTGCATCAGTACTACAGCCCATGAATATAAAGATTATAAAACATTCCTTTCCATGCACGATGAAAACAAACTCATCACGTCATGTACCTATAGGTATCTACCTATCATTTAGTATTAAATTTTTTATTTATTTCATTACAAGAACAGAAGATACCTAATATTAGTTTAGTCTTGTTAAAATACTGAAATAGACAAATCGGTCATCACAGCATTATACACCGTACAAACATAGAATGCTATAGACATATTGTTCTATTTTGTCGTAACACGCGTAAAAGCTAATTTACACACTGCGTCAAGTGATTGGTAAATCAACATGTCGTAAATCAAATGGTCGAGCTGTTAAGTGATTAGTGTTGAGGCGCTGTGCTCAGTAAAAATAGGCTTTAGAAAACAATTTTTTAGCCAAATGTATACATTTTAGAGCAGCTAAAAATGTATATGTTAATCTTGATCATATTTAAGAGGAAACCATTGTTTTGAAAATACGTTTTTAATTAATTTTCTTGATAAAACTAAATCATGAAATAACCACTAAAATTGAATTTAAAACTATTGTAACTGTATTATTAATCAACGAATCTTGTTAAAACTTATAACAGCGATGTAATATATAATAATAAAGGAAACTATTGTTTTTATTTATCGATTTAACTAAGATATTTTATAGGATTAACGTATTCAATGATAAATAACGCAAACAAACTTCGCGCCATCCTGGCGTCCATTCGCTTCTCTTTCACTTCTACGCGGACCGACAGTGACTACTCTATGCTGACCACTGAGGCACGCTGCTTGACGGACCTATGACCGCACAGAAAGTAGTTATATATTTACGTGTCTGTTTGTTGATGAAAATAATTTTTTTTTTTTTTATTTTTTTTGTTTTGTTTTGTTTTGTATTGTTCTGTTCATGTACGTACATTTTTTCCAATGTTGTCGTAAGTTGTGTAAAGAAACAAACTAGTTTTTCCAAGTTGTGTTGTACCGTAACTCTAAAGTAACGGAAGTAGTTATATCGGAACCGGAATCGGAGTCGGAGTTTTTAAATTTGATTTATCAGAGTCGGAACCGGACTCAGAACCGGAGGCGGAGGCAGCGTCAGAAGTGGTGGTAGGAGAGAGATTTTTTAGATACCACAATTTTGCCAATAACACATGTAACATATAGAAATATATTTTAATTTATTATTTATTCTTTAAAAAAAAATATTTTTCAATAATGGCGGATAACGCCAATGACAGTTGAAAAAACGGCCGCATGAGCCGACTACGAGGAGATTTGATGCAAAGCCATGATGTGGCCACTATGCTGCGATATTTCAATGT
The DNA here is from genome assembly GCA_037179545.1 of Sesamia inferens. Classification (NCBI taxonomy): domain Eukaryota; kingdom Metazoa; phylum Arthropoda; class Insecta; order Lepidoptera; family Noctuidae; genus Sesamia; species Sesamia inferens. Next base: position 5,969,834 of record CM073937.1, on the reverse strand, counting down.
TCTTTATGAATTATTCACTGAATGCACTTTTTACTACATAAATCACGCGCTTTTATTTAGTAAACTACACTATAAATAATTTAAAAGAGCAATGAAAAATGAGCGTTACGTTCATCTTAGCTCTCCTGTCAAAAACTCCAAATTAAATCAAAACTAGCGAAAAATCAAAACAAATGTCTATAACAATTCCCTATTTGCTTAGCATATGCTATTACTATCCACAAATCACAAGGCCTTAGCCTTGACAGTGCTCTTCTCTACGCTCCTATAGGTACATGTGTTTAGTAAAGAGCAGGCTTACGTTGGACTCTCCAGAGGTAAAACCTTAGATGGAGTACATCTTATCAATTTCAATCCAAGTCAAATTAAGGCACAAGAGAGCTCTATTGTAGAGTACAACCGTCCGTGCACGTTACACCGCCCCTATTTGACCAAATTAAGTATAACCAGAGAACGCGTAAAAAAATTCGGGATACTGAATGGGCTGAATGGGAAAAAATAACACAAAAAGACAATTATAAACCGTAAAAGTAAGAAGATACAGTAGTTTATCAAAAACGATTTGGTATTAACTTTGTTATAAATAAGTACTTACCTACTAATAATTTATGTACAAAAAGTAAGCTTAGGTATTGGTTGCAACTCTAAAATACAACTTTTCTTATCTTAGGTCTATTTTTATTGTAAAGCAATTGTTTGTGTTTTTATTTGGGTACTTTAAGGTGCAAATAAATGGTTTTTTTTTTATCAAAAACAAAATCTGAAATGAGAGCCAAGTTAAAAATATTAAGCTCACAGCGCACTACACACCAAAGCGCCGGCGGCATAAAATGCCGACATATTATGTCGGCAATATTTTGCCGGCGGGCTAGGTTGGCGACTTCAGTCATTGCAAGTCGTAATACTTTGCCAGCGGCATGTCGGCTTCTCGACATCAGAAACTTATTTGACAGTTAGTGATTGCCGTGCGTCGAAAGAGTTTTAAATTTTTTGTGCCATTCTCAAGGATAATTCAGTAAATAAAACTAAACATGGACGATGACAGTGATCTGTTGATAGCAGCTTGTGGAATTATTGTTGTTTCTTAGCTTCAAAGTGAACGAAGCTGTTGGATAAGACCTAGTTTATTGAGTCGCAATTATTACAGTAATAGTGAAAGATTAAGAGATTTGAAAGCAGACGATTTGATTGTAAAGAATCCCATATATTTTAGAACATTTATGAAATTAACCTACACCGAATTTGAATATTTATTGAATATTTTTGGACCCAAAATAGTAAAAAAAAAAAAAAAAAAAAAAACTAATGACAGAATTTCAATTTCGCCATTCATTCAATAGCCTTAGTGACGTCTTCAAAATATCTGCTCAAATTATTTCATACATTATCCCAGAATTATGCCAAGCTATAGTGGATGGACTTTAGGATTTTGTAAAGGTAAAAATTTATCTCAATTATCAAAATATTATATTACTATCCTCTCTTTATAATCGCGTGTAAAATAGTTCCTTATAAATAGGCAGTCCCTGTTGTGTCTGTCATCATCATAAAAATAAATATTAATAGTAGACTAGTAGCCACAAGAAAAAAAAAAGAAAAAAACTGGCTGTAAGGCACCAATTGCAGCCCGAGATAATTTTGATAGCCCCAGATATTGCAGCTAGGGCGCCTATAGGGTTCGAGAGTGCAATAATTGAAGCTTACACCTGAGCTAACTACTCTGCTTTTTATCTCTATTGTGAGGTAAGTAGAAAAAAACCGGCATTACAAGAATAAATAATTTTAGAACTTTCAGGCAAAATATTGTTAATTGCTGATTCACCTTCCATTTTCATTCAATCGAGAGTGCAATGATCATTTGCAGAACTCATGTTTTTTATTTTACTAATTAGCACGTAATTACAAAAGAAATCCTAAAAATAAACAATATTTAAAGTAAAAGTTTTCTACTCCCGCCTTTTTTTAAATTATTTTTTCAAGAACGAAATTGAGCTTCGCCGTTCCAAATTTAAAATTGATAACTGTTATATACACATATGCAGACAAGGCTGAATAGCGAAGCGACCTCTTTTGTCATTGGGCTGAATGCTGATGTCTAGATGTTGCCAGTATGATGGTTAGATGTACGCCACCTTTTTGAAAGAGTGAAGAGTGAGAGTATTTGGGCAGTGAACCAGTAAATTTCAGATATTCAAAACACCTATCCAGCTAAATCCAGAGAAAGTTACTATTGTAACATTTCATCGGCCTGTATACGTTTATTCAATTATATTAAAAGAGATAATATAATACTTACAGCGAAATGAATACGATTCTGAAAGTAATAATGGAAAAATCATAGCAGGTAGATGGCGCACAGTAGATTCTGAAAAGAATTGTTTTGTTGACTTGCCAAGAGACGACAATAATAACTCTGTGTGCTGAAGTTACAAGGAAGGAGTTTGCTGAATATTTTTGCTCCGATGTTGGAAGTTTAGCATGACAGTATGACGAATGAGCAATTCACTCAATAAGTTCGTTTGCATGTCCTATAACTATTAAAATCTTGTTTAATATAATAAAGTGATTATCTTTATAGTATATACGGTTTAAATAAAAAACACATGTTGATAATTATATTTTAATTAATATTAATATTGATAATAGGAATTTGACTTTCCAAAAGTAAGTGCAACGACCCTATTATAGAATGTTAGGTAATCATAACATTTGACATCACATATTTATGTTGTTATTATAGCATAATAAGCTACTTATATTAAAATTAACCCCCTTATTCTTAAATCTTGCTTAAAGTTAGCTAATGATTAGCAATACTTTATATTTCATACATTGTTGACCTTTTAACGTCACTTAACTTTACGATGATTAAAGTTAAGTGACGTTAAACGACTAAAATGTATGGTTAAACAATCTCTAATCACTAGTTAACTATAAGCAAAGAAAAGAAAAATATTTTTAATTCAACGATGATAATTATGTTCTCTATGTCTTCGCTACTTGTACTTTCATCAATCTGCACTGTTTCGGAAGGTTCGAATCCAGGAGATAGTGGAAAAGAGCTTGTGGTGGTGAAACAAACAGATGAAGGATCTACATTTGGCTGATGATCAGGGACTGTGTGCTGTGTGGTAGAATACTGATTATCGGGGTATAATATACAGATCAGATCAGCGGTTGGAAAGGTTTGCATCCGTCTGATCATTTGGAGAACCTGTATTATCTCCTGGATCACTAATATGCGAGCTTGCATAATCAGCATACATGCCTGCTTGATATCCAATTTCGGTTTCAAAAATAATATTATTAATTTTATGTCTCACTATTGCATTGGTTGATTTATCCATACTTCTAAGCTTTGCTGCAATATATTCACCAAAAAGGGTGTGCTCGTCTTTTTCTTTTACCTCGCTTTGCCGTTGAGCAACAGTTCTCATAACATTTAGTGCTTTTGAAACCATTTCATGGGTTGGATTTCTTTTAACACGTTTTGTCCTTTCATTGGCCAATGAAGGAGATGAATAATTTTGCCGAGAATGAGATGAATCATTTTGTTCGAGGTGTGCATCATTGCTCTCGTTTTTCGTCTCCTGAAATTAAAATATTTCTTATACAGTAAGTAAGTATAAGAAAAAAAAAACGAGTGTGCTTATGACCACACGACTGTAGTGAAACTTCTTTCGCACCATCTGTATGTATATATATATATATACATGTATATGTGTGTACAATATATACATGTATACACATATACATATATTAATTTTTTATAAATATTTAAATTTATTTCATGCTTTCATTTATAGATTAATATTTTTGCATAGACCTAAAAAAAAAAAAGTGGATTCCCTCGGGGCCAAAAGGTCGGGCTCCTCCTCCTGATTCAGGGGACCCCAAACTCGGGTAGTCCACGACCTCTGGTTCCCGAGATAATCCACGGGGGGTGAGGTAATCAATGAGGGGGGTCGGGAGGGGGGGGGGTAGTTTCGTGGGAATATTAAGGGGAGGGGGGGTAGATTCGTGGGAATGTTAAGGGGTGAGGGGGGAGTAAGGGAGGGGGGGATACAGGAGGGACTAAATAAATAAATAAGTGTATCCGTGTCTCAAAATTAAAAAAAAAATAAACTCGTTGTAGACCTTGTAGTACCAAGCTCGCGCTACGGGCGCCTCTGTGCTTATATCCCCCACTTAACTTCCGTTCGCCTTGCGCGATCATTTTTCGTAACGCTTTCGCCAGCTTATTCCCCAAGTCAAGCGTGCCTAAAGAAGTTTCACTTCAAAAACACTCGTTGTAGACCTTGTAGTACCAAGCTCGCGGCACGGGCGCCTCTGTGCTTATATCCCCCACTTAACTTCCGTTCGCCTTGCCCGATCATTTTTGTAACGCTTTCGCCAGCTTACTCCCCAAGTCAAGCGTGCGTAAAGAACTTTCACTTCAAAAAAAATAAGTAAAGGTATATATAAGGCGCCATATCCCGACGATTCGTTTGGGAAAACTATTTTTTCTCAAAACTTTTAAGGAATGAAAAATCTGCAACATATATTCGGTGTCTAATGACGCCGAATATTAATAATGTGCAATTATGGACGAAGTTATGATGAAGAACCTGAGATTTATTGTGAAAGACGGCTCAGTTGACATCTGTCAGTGTCGAGCATGTCACCGGCCGGCGGAATCAATAAGCTACTACTAATTGTTCTTTCATAATGTATGTTGCCAACAGTAGTAAATGGTAGAGATTTCATTTAGTGTGGTAACTCGTTCAATTGTTGTCAATAATATCAGATAAAGTGACACTTGATAGATGTCCGTGGCTGTCAACGTCAGATGCCGCCGACTCACAGTTCGGCTGATGAGGTTGGCACTGTATACTTCTTTGTGGTGTCGTTGTTTTTGAGGTTATAGTGAATTTACAATCTTTGGATGAAAATCACGTCAATTTCGGATAGTTTCACTTCAAATTTATATTTATTCACTGTTTTATGATGGTTTGTTCGTAATTTTGAAAATCCTACATTTTTGTATAATCGCTTTTTTCATTCGTAAATTGATTTAATCTACGGAGCTTATAACGTAGGTTTATACTTTTGTAATCGAAACCGAAAAAAAAATAACGTCGAATATTAAATATTATATAATAGGTATTTTAATTTCTACGTCAACATGCGAGCGTTCGCTGTTAGTAAAAAAATATTTTTTACTTACTGTATCGATCGTTGCATTCGTTGCAGTTGGAGTATTCTTGTTTTGCAAAAAACTGAACGATTTATATGCAAACCATTTACTTTGATAAACAGTGTCTGTGCCGGTACCAGACTTTTTTGAGTCAATCACTTTTTTTCTCTCTCTATAAAACTGACTTGTTAAATTTTTTATTTTTCTTTCTATCTCTGATACATCTGTATTTAAATGACTTGCTATTTCATTCAATGCGTCGAAACGCTTTGGTCGACTTTTATGATCTGTATGGTTCGGGTTCCACAATATCTCATTCACGTGATAAAGATTGATTAACATAAGAGATTTTTCCTCGTCCCACTCCATGTCGCAAAAACAAAAATACTGGCACGTCACTACAGCTCAAATGTCGCCGGGTAACTGAGCGCTTGCGTAAGCTAGCCGCCGGCAAGCCGCCGACGTGTCGGCGGGAAATACGCTTACACGCCACATGTTTCCTTCGCCCGGTTGTGTCGGTGGTTGCCATATTCTAAAAAAGAGAAATATCGGCGGGCTGTGTCGGCGGGTCGGCGGCTTTGGTGTGTAATGCGCTTTATGATATATGTCTTAGTTGTTGACTTCAACGACAAAGGAAGTGAGATCTAAATGGGTGCCAAGTTCAATGGTCAGTCCTGAAATTCATTTATAATAACATAACGTCTGACTTGGCTAGTTTTCATATACGAATTATATTGTAGCGCGTAGGTCGTGTCGCGTAATTAAAACTCAGATAAATCGAACTTTGTGTATTGCACGAATGTAAAAGTGTACAATGTATTTGACGTGTACAATAACGTGATGTAAGATGATTATATACAAGAGTGTGAACAGGAATGGACTGTAATGTAATGTTGTTAATAATGGAATGTGATGGAATAGAATATAATGTGATAGAATGTCTCTTACAGGCTATGCACTCACTTAAATACTATCTCTAAACAATAGTGGGGTAACCAATAGCAAATCAGCTTGCTGTCCTGCGGATTTCCACGCGGTGTCGAGTGCGTTCTAGATGTTGATTCGTTGATCGAGGCAGGCCGCGGCTTGTGATTGGATGGTGTAGAAAGCGTGCCAACTCACTCTTCACGTGTAAGATAACTCGCTATGGTTCTCACGGCATCGACGATGGTCAACAGATGTCTTCCGGGGTAAGATTTATAGGAACCCTCGCTGCGGGGGTCAGGGTTAAGAGAACATGTGTAGTATCTGCTACAATATTATAGCCTTCGCAAGTTCTGAACCTGTTACTTGTTGGTTCTTATTTTATTATTCTGAAAATTTGGCTTACTGGTAGAAGCTAGCCATCGAACATAATAATTCGTATATTTATGAAAACTAGCCAAGTCAGACCTTAGGCTATAATATATTCCCTTAAGTTATAAGAAGAAATGATATTTTATGTTATTATACTTAAATGAATTTCAGGACTGACCATTGAACTTGCCACTTTGCACCCATTTAAATTTCACTTCTTTTGTCATTGAAGTCAACAACTAAGGCATATATTATAATATTTATCTTGGCTCTCGTTTCACATTTTTGTTTTTGATGAGATAATTCAATTTTTATTTGCTTTATATTTCGTAATTGATGTTATTTTATGTTTTAAACAATTTAGACATAAAAATTCAACCTTAAAAAGCAAACATGATGCAGTGTAGTGTTTTAAGGTGTTAAACTGATAGTAGAACGAAAATATCAGACTCGTCCTTTCACTCACTGAAAGTCTGACTGTTTATCAGTAACTAAGCCGTCAGTGTGTTCATACATTGTGTAGATATTGTTTGTTATATATACATAATGTATGAACACAGTAAAATGTCAATATGAATAAAATTCTAAAATGGTTTTGACTGTGCGAGAAAAGTTTTAGATTGATTTGTTTAATTTTCAATATTTATCTACCGGCTACCCGATTTAAACTATACTGGGGTATTAAATCGTATCTGGAAACAGCCTACACTGGCCACCTACCGAGCTGAATAACTATATAATTAGGTCGACAGTTGAGAAATCTAGCTTTTTAGTATATATTGATGTTTCTAATTGTCGACCTAATTTTTTTATATTGTGGTATATGGCAACACTGAGATATGGGATTACATTTTTTCTATGCTATTTCGATACATTTCTATTTTCCCCACTTCTTCCTATCCCTATCTTAAATCTCTTTGATATTCACTTAGGTATCTCAGAAATCGCAATGAAAACTTCTAGCAACTATGTAATATCATTTCCGAACGCAGAGTTGACATGCATGACCCTTGTGATTGTGATGTTATTATCTGTGGTCAATATTTTGAACAATTTTGTTGCGTTCGAGATAAAGCAAGTTTATTGACTATCTCATATTGATAAGATTATGTAGAATTTTAATAAAACGTCTGGAGTTGATTAAATCATTAGCATCTTGTAAGATCGTAAGGCGAAACATGACGGAACTTGGTTCAGTGAGTACCCGTATATTTTTCCGTCTTAATTATAAACTTATACAATCATGTTTATTGGCTTTGGCAGTACCTACTTGTATTAAAATTGACTACAGTCGTCATTCTCAGGTTTTACAAAAATAACAATACTAATACCTACTTGCTATTCACAATTTTTTTATGTTAGTAGGTATGAGGGCAAATACTATTAGATAAGTAGGTACACATTTTTTTTAAATTCTTTTTCTAACAGAATTATTTATGTTAAAGTCCATAGGTTGTGCAGTTTTACATGCTCTTATTTCAATTTATGATTAAAACGCAGGAACATCCAAGAAATTTGATCCCAGAGCTATGTAATCAGTTCTACCACTTAGGATGGGTAACGGGAACTGGTGGTGGCATCTCCATAAAAGACGGGTACGTTTGACTTGTCTAGTCTTTTATTACTTGAATCATTCTACATATCTGTAATTCATATTATTATTCACTAAACTGTAGGAACATAAAAAATAGTTTTCCATCAAAAATGTCGTATCTTGATGATCCTACATAATAAACTCTATTTACACTGCTCTAACTTGCACTAAATACTTGGGAAAAGGATCTAGGATAACTTGATGCGCATAATAAGCATTCTATTCTGCAAGGTAATTTCATAATACGCTATGAATAGCAATGGATTTAAATTTGACAGTTCACCAACTTTCATTGCATTATTTACATATATATAGCAGACATATTTTCAAATATGTGGAGCAATGGATTATCAGTATTCTTCAAAGTGATTCAAATCGATAGTAATAGTGTTATGTTATTAGAGTGGTGTTTATGGATCCCGAATGTTGCTATTACATTACAAATCTGTATTCTGCATTCCCAGTGCCACATATTTCATGAATACTCAATAAGATTGCAGATGTTCACCGAAATCATACAAAGGTAAAAGGAATTAAGAGCCAACTAAGAAAAGTCTAAAATCCGCTTTCTTTTTTTAATCTCTTGCATCCTAAAATTTTTACATTTTTGAAAATTTATTTAAAAACAAATTACAGAGACAACATCTACATAGCACCATCAGGAGTACAAAAAGAACGCATGAAATCTGATGATCTATTTGTGCAGACCATCAATGATGAGGATATTGAATTGCCACCTCCGGAGAAAAAGTAATTTTTATACATTTTTTGCTTATTACTCTCCCTTACAAAATGAGAGACCTATTCTTGCTAATATTTTTTGGTAGACCCCTGTAACTTGTTGTTTTGGATTGTTACAGTATTAAGGGCTCGATTTCAATAAAATGAACTATTTGAAATATTGTGTATACAATATGTGAGGAAAACCCCGTCTGACCCATAAGGATAATAAAGGTTAGGTAAACACATGACTAAAACGCACAATGGTCCACTGAAGGGACTGAGTGCGGAAACCAAACCAATAACAGTAACAGTAACACATGACTAAATAGAATATGAAATTTTACATAATCATCATAGTAACAACGATCACCGAAAGACATAGCGTGAGTAGGCCCCTGACAAGGTGGACCGACGACCTGGTGAAGGTCGCGGGAAACCGCTGGATGCGGGAGGCGCAGGAGCCTTGGGGGAGGCCTATGTCCAGCAGTGGACGTCTTTCGGCTGAAATGAATATGATGATCATAGTAACAATACGAATGTAAGTATTTTGAAATAATCTTTTTTTTTTTCTACAAATTAATTTTAACTTCCCCAAAATTCGGTAATTTTTAAAAACTGACAACACCTTTATCGACCACGTGCCGTGTGGCCTGCTGCCCTACGCCCGCACATGTACTGTCTACCGCACATGTATTAAGTTACCTCCTTTTGAAAAATAATATTTATTTATTAGGGGGGATTTTTTTTAAAGTTTAGCCGCTCCCGCCTTTGTAGGCATTAGTAGAATCAGTTGTCGATACCTAACAATACCTCACGAATCAGATAGGGTGTTTTTTACATATTGTATATAAACAACATCTGTCAAAATTCAATATTATTTAATAGCAATATTTATTGGAATTCCTTAAATATTTCATAGTATTTAAGGAATTCTTATAACACACTAAGCTAACGGACACAATGACAAACTTTTTGTAAAAAACAAGACAGTTGAAAAAGAACTTTTCAATTATAATTTCCAGACTAAAGAAAAGCCAGTGTACCCCACTATTTATGCTTGCATACAAGGAACGTGGCGCCGGCGCGGTCATACATACACACTCGCCACACGCAGTGCGATGCACCTTACTTTATGATAAGGAGTTTGTTATCACTCATCAGGAGATGATCAAGGTAGGAACATTTGCTGGTAACCGTAGCTTCCTCTGTAACTAATTTGAAGTTAATTCAACCGAAAACAGACATTTGAATACAGGGAAATGTATTTAAACATGGTATTCAATTTTAAGCCAACTTCCTGTGTTTTTAAAAGTGGTTCTCGAAGTTTCGGGTTTCCGCACTTTTCTGAGCCAACAAAAGACGCGAATGTACGACCGGTCGTAGTGGCTCTTCGAACTAGATAGCGGATTTTGATGAGTTTTTCATTTTTAATTTTAAAATAATTTATTTCGAAAGAGTTTTAGGTATCCACATATTTAATTTCACTCTCGGTGGTGGGCCATAATATCGGCTGCCGGCAGAAGTTACCACCCGGGTGAATTTTCATTTTATGATTAAATATGATAGTTTTTGTGTGACATTACTTTTTTCTTGAATAACTAAAAACTATCAATAAAATTATGATGTTATTTGAAAAACTAATGTTTTAGTATATTTAAACAATAATTTAAACACCAAATTTACAAGAAAACTCATAAAATATAAATATTGCATTGAAGTGAATGATGTTGTGTAGATGTAAATGATATCGTCTGTTGAAGTCAATGATAAGGTGTAGACGTTAATGATGCAAATAAAATACATAGATTACAATCAGCTCTTTATGGAAGAAATATGAACAAACAAGATGTATATCTCAAAGAATTTTTGATTTGCTTAAACAAAAGGCAACCAGGCTCAAAAAATAACTAACCTTGGTTTAAATCACAGAAATCTTTGATTTGAAATCAATAGACAAACACACACAAAATAAGACACAACGTGATTATTCAATTTTTTTTTTCAAAAGCTACTACCTTAGCTAGCCTCTAGAAATAATGCGTAATTAGTTATAGCCTGCGAATTTAATTTTTTCTTAATAGGTATTCCAGGTCAGTGTCAGGTTGTATCTTGATCAAAATTTGATAATACATCTTTCTAAGTTAGATTTGTACTATAAGCACTTCGATTTTGTTCTTATGGTACAATTCTAATTTAATAAGATGTATTAATGATTATAATTCCGTGAATACGTATATGTTATAGTTGCGAATAAAATTTTGATCAAGATGGAACCTGACACTGAACTGCAAAATGCATAAAACTTAAGAAAAAATACCTTAATGATCCACATTCATTATTTTAACATGTAACATACAATAAAAATTTAAAAAAAATATTAGTTCGTTTAAAACAAAAAGTAGCCTCTACAAAATAAAACGGTCAGCCTACAATCGAAATTTACTAACTCACATTTTTTTTACATGATTCATCCAAAGAAATGCTGTGTTGATTTAGATGTTGATGGTTGCGGATAACATCATTACATTTTCCGGTTCTTTCTGGACCTCTAAAGGGAAATAGCACTACGACAATTCCTATTTATACACGTCTTCTCTTTAGTTATCTCTATGTTGCTATCATCATTCTGGTTTTTTGATATGTCACTCTTGTTATTGAGATTTGCATTCTTTGATTTTTATTCAATTTCCGCAGGTTCTTTATAATATTATTCAACTAAATTCTTTTCTTAAATTCGTGATATCTTCTTCCTTTCTGCTTTTTGTACGTCTTCTTTTGTAAATAAACCAATTGGGTATTTTCTATAATCAGTTTCTTCAGAAATTTCATTAGCTTGGACATGAACTATATTTGGAAACTCTAATGACGCTTCTTTTCATCCATCATCATCATCTCAGCGTTAATCCCAGTAGTATCCGAATCTTTTTTCAGCTTTAAGTCTGGGGTCCGCTTTACCAGTCTAACTGTTGATTTGGCTAAACTTCGATATTCTCTGTGAAGTGACTGCCGTCTGACCTCCACAACCCGAAGGCGATATAGAAGCATTGCAGTTAGACCAATTGCTGTCTATATTTCTTCGAATTTATATTTCACTGTTTACGCAATTTTCTTTGTTGACGTGGACTTTTTCTGTGATGGATGTCTGTTTCCTTTCTTCTCTATGTTTTTTTTTTTTGTATTTTGCTTGTTGTTTTTCTTTTTTTAATGCATATAGTTCGTCGTTCTTTTTATTTCTAAAAACTTGCGTCTTTTGAATAGCCTTTGCTGGGCTAAATGTTCTGCTTTCGTTTTAGCCATAAGTACCTGTACCTGGGTAATGAAATAGAGTAAACAAGTTAGTTTATTTACACTTAATAACTTATACTATTGCAATGTGTAATAAAATTTAGAGAATACTAACTATATTGCTTTTACAATGCCTGAAAAAATTGTAAACCTAATAAAAATGTCATTTTCCTCAAAAGAAATCATCCACCTCATCTAGAAATTCCCGATGAATGATGTTACGATTAATGACGAAACAAATTAAAACACATCCCTGTCCAAGCAAACGCAAACCTACAATATAACACTATACTTCATATTTAATACAAACTCCATATTGTCCATACTCATTTATCAACAAAATAAAGCAAACTATACTTACCAACAATAATTTCAATCGTTTAATGACGAAATTCTGTGACAAATTAAAATCAATTCACTTCAAAACGTAATTTTACTATGTATACGTGCAGACTAGTAAGAATCTCCACAACGGCTGAAGTGGCGCATGGGGGAAGCTATCCGAAATGAATTTGGTTACTGTTATTAAATATTTTCGTTGAATAAATTTCTTGAAACCACAATCGAGGAAACAAATGACGATATTCTTGTGACGAATTTTTAAATGGTTATATAACAATGTCAGGGGTAAATCTCGATTTAAGAACAGTAATAAATAATCAGTTTATACTTAAATCATTACAAATGAGATTAAATCAAATAACATTTAGGCCAACACAATAAGATCTTGAAAAATTAATGAACATGATAATGAAAGTAACGGAGAGGTAAATGATTTCCGCGATACTATATTTAAGTTTTTAATGTTGTCTATAATTGTTTTGTTATTTTGTTACCTACTAACCATACATAAGTCTGAGTCGGGTCTGAGCAATTGTGTTGTGAAGCTTGCCGGGTACGATGCGCCAAATGATGTTGTGTCGGGAGTTTGATCATGGTCCATCCAGATCAATTTCCCTCTGGCGTAGCATCATTGGCCGTGTTGTTGGGTTTATAAATTTGCATCACCTCGCTCAACTGCCGTGTTTCTTCCTATTCACTAAGTTTTTTTAAGTGAATGGGTTTAATAAACTAGCGCGCTTTACCATCAACGATTGCATCACTGCTTACCATCAGGCGGGATTGCAATTAAGCGCTACTTTATAATTATAAAAAAAAAAAAAAAGTATATAAAGAATATTCTTAGGTATATTTTACATAAGGTGTAGTGATTTTTTTTGTGAAAATATAGAATCATACCAATAATATGCTATTTTGAAAATCCACCCACCCACCAGACGAACTCTTGCCGCCAAGCGATTCGTCGTGTTCCGGCATGATGTCTGGTGAAGCCGTACCTACGGAGGACGGGTCTGAGCAGTTGTGTTGCGATGTGTGCCGGATACGATGCGCCAAATGTTGTTGAGTCGGGAGTTTGGTCGTGGAGGGTTTCCAGATCCATCTCTCTCTGGTGCAGCATCATTGGTCGTGTTTTTGGGTTTAACATGGCATCACCTCGTTCAACTACCGTCTTCCTACCTATTCACTATGTTTTTTAAGTGAATAGGCTTAATAAACAAGCGCGCTTTACCATCAACGATCGCATCACTGCTTACCATCAGGCAACCTAATCCTAAACTTTATAAATAGTAAAAAGAAAAAAAAAAAAATTTCTATGTTTAATCATGTCACTATTGCTCTCTAGTGATGACCCTTATTTTTTCTTCTACAGGGCATAAAAGACGCCTCCCTGGGCCGCTACCTACGTTATGATGAAAAACTGGTCGTACCGATCATAGAGAACACTCCTTTCGAGAAAGACCTCGCAGACTCTCTCGGAGAAGCCCTGCGACAGTATCCTGGCACCAGTGCTGTACTCGTCAGGAGACATGGAGTCTATGTTTGGGGAGACTCTTGGCAACAGGCGAAGACGATGTAAGTGTTATTATTATTATAACAAGTTCTTTTCTTCACATTACATGGTTGACAAACAACTGGCCTGGTTACTATTGTCTATGGACATCTGTAACGCCTCTAGTATTTAATTGCAATGTCATCCCAGAGACTAATTCAAAATGACTCATCTGACTGTAACCGGCACCCAGACTCTTAGCTCAACGTATAATTTTACTGTCATCTTGCTTGCTCCTGTGAACAATACTGCAATATATCTTAATTACTCGCGAGCGACAGGGACAGGTATTGACCGGCCAGCGTCATCTTAACATCAAATGTTTTATCTGCTGAATCGACTTTATACTTCGCTTTGACACGAGTCATATGTCAAGAGTTTAATAATAATTAAAATGTATTAATTACAGGACGGAATGCTACGATTACTTATTCGAAATGGCAGTTGAAATGAAGAAATTAGGCATTGATCCAGCCTTAAACCCAGAAACTGTCAAAAATGGCGCGAAGTGATGACACGTGACGTCGAGATCACAATAAATCCACTAATAAATGTAGATATCTAAATAATAAGATTCAAAGTGTTTTATCAAAGCTGCTCGCTAATTGCGTAACACACTATGACTATAAATTGGAATCATTATACAGTATGTTAAGAAAACCCTGTCCGACCCATAAGGATAATAAAGGTTAGGTAAACACATGACAAATATAATATAAAATTTTACGTAATTATCATAGTACCAATACAAATGAATTTTGAAATAATCTTTTTTTCCCGCGAATTAATTGAAATTTGGTAATTTTTTAAAAAGTGACAACACCGGTATTATTATGAGCGAATAGCGATGCGACCACGTGCCGCGTGCCCTGCCGCCCGCTGCCCGCGGAAGGGTGGTTAACGCACATTTATTAAGTTACCTCTTTTTGCGAAATAATATTAATTTTTTAGGGGGATTTTTTTTTAAGTTTAGCCCGGTTTTGTATCCATTAGTAGATTCAGTTATCGATACCTAACAACACCTTCACGGGTCGAACAGGATTTTCTTAACATACTGTATGTTCGAACACGTGTTCGCTCAACAACGTAAATAACGCAATGAATGTTGTTGAACTGTCAAAAAGAAAACACATTGCTACTGATAGTGTGTTACGCAATTAAGTTGCTGTAATGTTAGTTTTGGGGCTGTACATACCTAATTATCGATAAAATACATGTAATCCAAAAAAAAAAATTGGTATAGAAAAGCGAAATCAATGTCTTCAATATTCGATGACTTGTTTTCTTCCTTTTATACAGGGTGTATCTGACATCGTAACACAAGCTTCGCGAAAAGGCTAGACCGCATGCCACTAATAAAATTATGATAGCCATTTATGTTGTTAATGAACGGTTACAGAATTCACAGTGTTTAAAAAAATGTGTCGGCTCGACCTTAGAACGTTGCAAGCGTGCCGCCGTGCGGGTTTGTAGGTATGACGTTGTTCCCTAATGTGAACTCTATTAAAGCTGATAATATAGTTTTTAACCCAGTAACCGGTCTAACACCGTACAATCAACATCTACTCCGCGGAAAAAATTCCTAAAAAATACACCGCGTCGAGTTATTAGGCGGAAAAGTGTTACACCAGGTTGGGGAAGTGACAAATCACCCGGATAAGTGTGGGCAAGTCCGTAGTCCAAGTGGTTAAGGAGTTATTCACCATCAACTTTGCGGCTTAATAACATCTCTCCCGCGCAAAGGAAATCGTCTCCTTCTTTGGATCCGGCGGCGTAAACACCATCAAAATCGGTTAAGAAACAACAGAGTTGTAGGGGGTTCAAGTAACACCAAAAGCACGTGGTCCTAACCTCTGAGACCGCGTGCACATAACCCCCAAACCAAGACCAAGCCACATCTCTCGGGATATCCCCTCCACCTTAACCCACCCCCCACCCCTTGGTATACCACCCCCCCCCCCCACTCAAAAATAGAAAAAAAAAATAGAAACAGGTGTGTTCCCGGTGGCCGGGATTGTCATACTCGCCTAAAAGTTCCTCGCTGGTGGGTGGTGGGTGACGGGCGTGTCGGGCCATTCGGTTCCCTCACACTAGTTGAGCCGAGTGGCGACTGATACGAGCGCCTTGTCCGTAAGCGTGTGCCGTCAGCGGAGACTGGTCAGTCCCGGCCTCCGGAAACTACACCTTTTTCCCATGACCTAACCTAATCTTAAGAAACCACTAACACATAAGTCTAAGTAGTTCTAGAACACTAGGATATATACACCCGGTTTTGATCAGGTCATCACAAGAATAAATCACTACCATGTCATCATCATCACAAAATAGCATGTCGACCGCAACCAAGAAGCCAGCCGCGGGGGCCTCCATCAGCCTCCGCAGAAAAGTGCTGAAGACCGCCACTGCCACCTCCCTGAAAGGCGCGCCGCCACAATACCCAGCCCCGACACCCAGAGCGTCGTGACGCACGTCTCGGGCACGGTGTCGGAGGCTGGGTCACAAGTGGGGAAACGCACCAGTAGAGTTGCGGAACTGGAAATAAGGTGGGAGCAGTGTGGCATCTCCCCCCCCCCCCCCCCCAAATAATAACAGACGAAGAAAGCTCGGAGGCCTCGTCGACACCATGCGGGCCTAGACCGGAGCGCCGGAGCATATTGTACCGTACTCCGAGGCGGGGGACGGGTGTAGAGATGGATCTGGCAACGAGGGAGGCAAATGACCTTCTACAAAAGGGGAAGACGGCCCTAGAGATGGCCGGAAATATGAAGCGGGAGTGTAAGTTGACCGCCCTGGAATGTCTGCAAGGACTGTACGAGACAGTCCAGTCTCTTGCAGATTCCAGGGCGAGGCACAAGTATAACCTAGAGAAGGAGCGCTCTCGACACGCACAAGAACTTGTGCGTGTCGAAACGGCTCACACTAGGGAGCTGATGACCCTTAAAACCGAACTCCGCTCATGAGGACCGACACTCTGGAGGCCAAGAAAGGGACTAAGGAGATACGGGAATGGCTTGGCCACGAGACCCTTGATGCACTAAAGGGTCTTTCGGAGGTCAAGGGGGAACTAAAGGCGATAGGCACGAAGCTCTCTGCGGAGCATGAGAAGACCCGGAAGGAAAGGGCAGAGGCACCGGTGGATCCCCAACGGGACCCATCGAGTGCTGCTTGGATCCACCTGGGAACTCAGATGTCCGGCATATCCAACCAGCTGGACATTCTCCGTAGAGAAATATAGAGCCTGAAAGAGAGACCCGCACCACCCCAGCCAGAACCGGATCACATTCGGGCGTCGGAACCGGACGGAGACCTCCTCACGAACACCAAATTTGAGGAGGGTATACGGCCGGTCAAAGCTCAGCTCGAAGAGCTGCTGAGCAGGCCGGCGCCCCTTCCCCCCCTCCCTCTGCCGGAACCATGCAAGCACAAGGAAGTACTCGATAGACTCACGGCGGTTTCGGAGGACCTCCGCACACTGCGAGAAAAGGATCCCCCCGCCCAGATGCCAGTACCAAATCTGGAGGCGGAACTCGCGGTGGTGGAGGTCCGCGAACAACTTCAAAAGATAGGGAAGGGAGTGGCCGACCTGGGCAAAGCGGATAAACCTCCGCCAATAACATTAGGCCCGAAAACCTTTGCCCAGGTGGCTAGCACCCCAAAGCAAAAACCACAACTACATCCAAACCACGCCCTGGTCGTCTCGTCCACGGACCCCCAGCACACTGGGGAGGACGTGATCGAGAGGATCAGGGTAGCCCTGAACCTGAAGACCACCGGGGCCAAGGTGGACGCCGTCAGGAAGGCCCGCAATCAGAAGGTGCCAGCAAGGCGGACCTTAGTCTGGTCAAAGACCAGATTAAGAAGAATGGTGGTCTGAGGGTCCACGAGTCGAAACCCAATAACCCGCTGGTCTGCATCAAGGGTGTGCTGTCCAGCTACGGCGACGGGGAGATAATAGATCTTCTCAAGGCGCAGAACAAAAATCTTCTGCAGGACGTTGCCGTGGCTGAGCAGACTGCCCGGGTGCGGTACAGAAAGCGCGCCAGGAACCCCCACGAATGCCACCCAGTACTGGAGCTCTCTCCCAAGATGTGGCGCGTCCTCACGAGTGCCCAAAAGGTGCACGTGGGGATAAAGCGCTGCACTGTTGAGGACCAGTCCCCGCTCGTGCAGTGCACCAAATGCCTCGGGTATGGCCACAATAAGACCATATGCGGGGCAGCAAAGAAAGCTTGCTTCTTTTGCGCAGGTGCCCATCACGGCGGGCACTGCCACAACAGGGAGGAGGGGAGAGCCCCCAAGTGCATTAATTGCAAGGTGGCCAAACGACCTGAAGGCGAACTGGAACACACGGCCTTTAGTGGCGATTCTCCAGAGCGCCTCAAGTGGGATGGAATAGCCAGGTCGCGCGTTTCGTACTGCTAAGGGCAGCCCTACAGCGAATGACCCTACAAGTCCCTCTCGAAGCACCCAACCGACAGGGAGATTGAACATCATCCAAGTCAATCTCCAGCGGCCAAAGCTGGCCACAACCGAGCTCTGGGTGGCGGCCCAGGAAAAACGAATTTCTGTCGCACTGGTCCAGGAACCCTACGTGGGGGGGACCGGTGTGATGAAACAAATACCAGGCGCACAGATCATCCAGTGCAGCCTGGGCCGCCAAAAACCGGTGAAAGCGGCGGTGGTGGTCTTCGGTGACAGCCTGGAGGTCATTCACGACCCCCAGCTTGTTACCGAGAACATAGCCGCCGTCGTCATAAAGACAGGCCAGCTGAAGATCGGCATTCTGTCGGTGTACTTCGAGGGAGACCTAGACTTGCACCCGTACCTCACAAAACTTACAGCTATAACAGAAACACTCAACACACACAACATCCTGGTGGGAGGCGACGTTAACTCCTGGAGCCACTGGTGGGGCAGCGTGTCCGAGAAGCACCGAGGGGCGGAGTACTGTTCGTACCTCAACGAGCGGGATCTCCAGATCTTGAACTCCGGCCAAACACCAACGTTTGAGACCTACAGGGGCGACAGATGGTGCACGAGCATAGTGGCTGTAACTGCATGCAGTCTGTCGCTCCTGGGGAAAATAGACGGGTGGACAGTAGAAAGAGGCGTGACCACTTCGGACCATTAGCCATCGGGTAATTAGCCAATTAATTAAATTTTACTTTAAAATCTTATTAGGTTATAAAAGTATAGCAATTATAAACGGTCTAAAGTGAAAAAAACTATATGTATTTTTTTGAAATCATGAAAAAGCCGACGAAAAATTGTACCACTGGGGGGTTCAGAATCATGTACTGGACAGGGGCGTGCACAGAGATTTTTTTGAGGGTATGCATAGATCATCATCATCATCACTATCAATCTTTTTACCGTCCCACTGCTGGGCACAGATCTCCTCTCATACAGAGAAGGATTGAGCGTAATCACCACGCTTGCTCAATGGGGGTTAGCGATTTCAGACTTAAAGTCCAGGTTTCCTCAAGATGTTTTCCTTCACCTTCAGTCATTGGTGTCCCAGATATACTTAAAAAGTACATATAACTTTAGAAAAGTGTATGCATACATACACAACCAAATCTCTGTGTTTATACAACGTTATTTTTTCTTTATACGAAACCTAATCGTTTCTAATCTTTTTACACTATGTATGTTATATTTTTTCACAAATACATTTAGCCATTGTTGCATCGTGGCAACAGCTGACGGAATTCAACGCCCCGCGTGCCCATAGTCTGAGCGTGGACCATATTTTTCGTTTATTAAGCGATTCGTCGAGACCACGTCATCTATTCTACCTTTTCCAAAAATTTGGTACTTTAAATAAGAATCTAAATGTTTTTCGAAGAATCGTATTTAGAGGGGGCTTTGTGAAAATTATGTAAATCTGAATATCAAAAACCCCAAACATTTTTACTATCATGTTTTGAAAATAATATACACAGGAAACAAAATAATTTGTGTGTACACAGCCTGCTAACCAGTTATAATTATCATAATACTTTTTATTAAAACAACGTGTGATATTACCTTTTTTTGAGTTACATCCAAATTGGGAACACAACGCTCTTTAATTTATATTTTTGCTCAAAACTTTACGTTGAAAAACAACTAAACCAACAAATCTCACAGGTATAATTTTGCATATTTTAGAAAGAAATACGTATTAAAGTAAATAAACTTAATTCAATTCATTTGCACTTAAAACGAAAACAAACATCACAAATCAGAACAACAAAAACATGGAGTAATTTAACATTGCAAAGCTGGTAAAATAAATAGGTATTTTAACGAAAAACAATTATGCTATTTGTCATAGCCTCTAAACTTGGTCGGTTTGCCAAATAGGCACTGCCTTTCCGGGCTTAAAAGTGAATGAAATTCTGCGGGCACACTAGAGAAAATTACTCACACCAACAAATAATTTTATATAAATACACGGCCATTCTCGCTAAAAAATAAGCAAATTTAGTTCGTGCCTACGTCGCTCTCCGCTCCGTAGCGCTAGTGACGCGTACGCACGCATATGTAATGTGTGTTAGCTAGTTTCCGCTAGCCCCAAAAGATGGCGGTATTACTGTTTTAGTGTAGTGTTTTATCAAAATGTATTGTAGTACAAAAAATATATTATAATACGATTGGGGTGTTCCGAATTGGAAAATTATTAGGGTATGCAGTGCTTAAATGCATCTATGGAGCGCACGCGCCTGGTACTGGATCCATGGTACTCGTTTGTGCGTCGATGTCCGATACACCTTTACAATGTCTTGTTAATGTATTTATTGTTATCTATTTTTATACCTTTTGAAATACATAATTACAACCTGAATACAACGGTTTCATTGATACGTTTAAAAAAATGTTTGACGTCATAGACTAGCATTACAGTTTGACGTCAACGTGACAACTCTGACCTAATAATTTCAGAGATAACACTGGGGTCCATTGTTAATCCATTATCTTTTCGTTTTATAGTTTTCCTACTAAAACCATGTACACTCGACGTACACCGCTGAATAATCAAATCCTTTACTTCTTGTAACAATGCCTTGGATAATAAATTAGTTTCCGAGAAATCACAGTTCAAAGGTCGCCTGTGTTCTTTCGCCATTTTGTAAAGAGACAGCAAATCTAAGGAAGTTTTATTCTTTTGAGTGTGTGACACATGTTTCCGTTTCAAAATACGCCTTAAGTCTTCGAGATAAGATTTATTTTCTTCTATCTTGCCGTCGATAAATTCTAGTTCCTTCTCTGTTAATTTTTGGAGGTCTTCGTCTAATAGATCAAATTCATTTTTGATATGTGACGGTAATTTAGGTAACCCTGAAAATCATAAATATTATTTTAAGTTGCCTTAGATTACTATATCACGAAAGCAAGAAGTCTATTAAAATTTTCTTCAGAAACTAAACTAAATTAAGTTGAGTGCATTTTCTTTTTTCTATTTTTTTTAAAGAAAAAGACAGAAAATAGTTTAGTCCTGTTAAATTAAGATACACCATAAACAGTTACTCGGTTAAAAACATGTCTACCAAATCATTATCATATAGGTACGGACGAGAGCAGGTCAAGCTACCCGAAACTGTCAAGTATTCCCAATCAACATTGAGCCTTAATCCGCCTTATTCATAAACGCTGCTTAAAGTTAACTAGTGATCAGCGATTCTTTCACCATACATTTTTGACCTTTTAACGTCACTTAACTTAAATCATCTTTTATGAATAAACACCACGCAGTGTTTAAGGGATTTATCCATAAGCGATGATTAAAGTTAAATAACTTTAAGCAGCTTTTATGAACAAGGGGAAATGTTTTAGAGAAAAAGTTGAAAATCTAATAAAGAAATCCGACAGATAGTAAGTAATAGCTTGTCGTGCTAATAATAGTGTGTTACCTACGCTATTGGGGTGCTGGTCCGCGTGGGTGATACGCGTAAATAAAGCCGCGTGGACGTTATGGCGGACTGCGGCAGACACTGGTGTCTCCTATTCGATATCTCAAAAAGTAATGTAGGTAAATGTCACTGTTTATGTAAGTTGCTCGTTATTTATAAGTTATTTAACTCAACGGGTTAATTAAGTACATTTATTCGCAAAACTATACTTCAACAATTTTTGTAACAGCTTTGATTTTTTGTGAGGCCCGAGGAAAGTAGGTATGCTGTCGGACACATGGTGTCCGTCATGGCGTTAAATGGGGTACCATTTATTATGTTCTGTAATGTATATGGTGTACTTAGTAGGTACGGAGGATGGGTCTGAGCAGTTGTGCTGCGATGTCTGCCGGGTACGATGCGATGATGATGCGCCAAATGTTGTAGTGTGCGGAGTATGGTCTTGTAGGGTCTCCAGATCGATCTCCCTCTGGCGCAACATCGTTAGTCGTGTTGTTGGGTTGCATCACCTCGCTCAACTGCCGTCTTCCTTCCTCAGTTTTTTGAGTGAATAGGATCTTAATAAACTAGCGCGCTTTGCCATCAACGATTGCACCACTGCTTACCATCAGGCGGGATTGCAGTCAGGCACTAGCTTACAGTTTTTTAAAAAAAAATCTGTTCTAAATTCTATTATAAAAAGGGCCTATGAAATAAAGGTTAACAATGGCGCCGTTCTGCTGTTTACAAACTAATTTTAAGTTATGTCCATCTTTTTCTTTCCAGTTCGTTAAGAAAAGGATAGAAGATAATAATAATATTTTAATATAATCCTTTCAAATTAAGATATTCCATAGACAGTTTAGACGCGATTAAAAATATGACGACCAAAAATACGGCAGTTTACGTCAGGAGCGCACTAATTTGACAGGTCTAAACTGACATTTTATCTTCTATCCTTTTCCTAATGAAATAGAAAGAAAAAGATGTACTTAACTTTAAATTAGTTTAGTTTGTGGACAACAGAATCAGCGCCAATGTTTCATAAAATAAACCCACCTTGTTCGTAACTGTCATCAGCATGAGGTTTAATTGAAAAGAAAGCCCTCATCCTCTGCCTCGGTTTCAAATCAGCCCCATTGGCCGGCTGATTGAAAATGTCGTACTCAACACAAACCACCTTTTCGTCCAATCTACGCAGTTCCAGGTTGCCTCTTTTATATTTTGAAAATTTCTCTGCAATGACCTTCACGTTTGGCACCTTGGATATGAAGAGGTTTTTCGAAGGGATCACGTTGCCGAGCCGAGAGTTACCCGAACTTTCTGGAGAAGATTCACGGTTTTATAAATATCTAAGCAAGGGCGTACTCAGCTTCTGGCCTCGGGCGAGGTGAAAGGTCTCTGCAATTCAGATTTTTAGGGTACAAGTCCCTGTTTATACTTTGATTAGTAATTCATACATGTTCTGCGAGATTTCCCTGGGCAGCTGCCCGCCGCGCACTCAGAAAAACTGAGCGAATAGGAAGGAAGACTCCAGTTGAGCGAGGTGATGTAATGTTAAACCCAACAACACGACCAACGATGCTGCGCCAAAGGGAGATTGATCTGAAGACCCTCCATGACCAAACTCCCAACACAACCTTTATATCGCGGTAATTACCACAATCCTGTACAGAGCCCTTGCCTTTGAAGACTGGAGTAATAATACTCAGCCTCCATTGGCTCGGGATTTTGCCGTTCAGGAGCACGCGGTTCAGGAAGTTCGTTAACATGCCCACACCGCGAGGACCCATCGCCTTCCAGGCTTCAATGGGGACTCCATCAGCTCCGATAGCTTTCCGATTCGCCTTCATTCGACGAAGAGCCGTATGGACTTCCTCAGGCGTCATCGGGGGCACTAGTCCAAGGTTCGGAGGGAGTTCCGGTCTCTGCACCTCTTGGTGCTGCTTATTCAGCAGCTCGTGGAAGTACGAGCGCCATCTTTCCTTCACCGCGAGGTCCTCGCTTAGACGGTTGCCAGTAGGGTCTTTTACACAACGGCACTTGGATATATCCTGTGCCGCTTTGACCCTAGAACGTGCCATCTTGTAAATGAGCTTCTGTCCCTTAGACGATTCCAACTTCTCATAGAGCGGTTGCAAGTGGGCACGTCTGGCTCTGGCTACAGCTCTTTTAGTGGCACGTTTGGCAACCTTATATGCGTCTCGATCTTCAGGAGATCCGGTCGCCTGCCACGTTTTGAAGAGGGCTTTCTTCACCCTTATCACCTTCTGGGCTGTGTCGTCCCACCACCAGGTCTCCTTGTCACTTTTGTAACCGCCCTTAGAGACGCCGAGCACCACCCGCGCCCCCCCAGCAATAGCTGCGTACCAACGCACTTATCGCCGATAACCGACGCGAACTTCTGGGACTTATTTTCATCAAGCAGCTACCACCGGATCTGGCGCCGGCAGTGCTCTACACATCTGCGTTGAGCCTTGACGCAGAGGTCCATGACAAGGAGACGGTGTTGTGCAGTGAGGCTCTCACCGGGTATGACTTTGCAGTTGACTACTTTGCCGATGTGGTGTCTCCTAGTTAGTAGGAAGTCGATCTGGGTAGCGTTTCGCCCGCTCCGGTAGGTAACAAGGTGCTCTGGTTTCTTTTTGAAATAGATGTTCACAATTGCCAAGTCGGCGGCCGCACACGTTCGGAGAATGTTGTCCCCTTCCGCGTTACGGCTACCGTACCCAAAGCCACCATGGACACGCTCAAACCCGTCACACTTCTCACCCACATGACCGTTCTAATCACCACCCAGAACGATTCCCTGGGATAGCGGGATCCCGCGAAGCAATCCTTCGAGCTGGCTCCAGAACAAAGTCCTTTCGGCGTCACCGCACCCGGCCTGCGGAGCATAGGCACTCATCAAGTGGGTTATAACCCCATTGACAAGAACCCGCACCGACATCAGCCGATCACTGATGCGATTAACCTCCAAGACGCGATCCTGGAGCTCGTCAGACAACACCACGGCGACCCCATTTCTCCCACTAGGTGCACCCGTGTAGATCAGATTGTAGCCATTCCCAATAAGCCGAGATCTGCTGCCTTTCCACCGAGTCTCCTGCAGGAACGCTTCGGCCACCCTCCGCATGTGGAGTGTTTCAGCCAGTTCTCTCGCGCGTCCAGTTAGCGTGCCAACGTTCCACGAAGCGAAACGGAGTTTCCTGGTTTGGGCTTTCTTCAGCCGTGTCCGCCCTTGACACGGTAGCCCTAGCCCACAGGTCACAGGAGTCGGGCGGGGATCCTGCGCGCCGTTTTGCGGCGGCGCCCTAAACGTAACACGTGCCTTTCTACTATTCCTTTTCATTTTAGGCAATTGTTTGGCTTTTACAAGTGCGACTGCCGTCTGACCACTCAACCCCGAAGGGGAAGCCGGCGTCAGGGCCCCGTTCGTAAATCAGCAGGTGCACCGTCTGGCAGGTGGGGTTGACTATATTCAGTACTACGTCGAATACAAAAGAGTTATAAATGGCTAGAACTGCAAAAAAGTGGTTCCACCTTTAGTTGAAATGATAACTCACTGCAGACTCACTTCACCTAAGTTTTCGCACTGCTGCTGGCGTCTGTAGCTGAGAAAGGAGTTAATTGATATATATGGAGGCCTATCACTATCAGTCTCCCTAAGATACCTACAGGATTACCTACCTAGTTTAGGAGACATATTGACATGATGTTTAAGATTCATGATATTTCATATTATTTTGTAGGTACATCTACTGATATGTAGGTATGAATCATGTGTGTTTCTCGTAATAAAGATTAGATATTATTATTATTAAAGTTACCACTGCTCATAAGCTTATCAACTTCATCAACGCTATGCACGTTCTGCCAATGCGATTCATCGTCAGTCTTAGGAGAGTTGCCACTTTTTCGGACAGTTTTCACCTTATTACGTATATCACTGGGTACTTTTTTCTGATGAGTGGTACTTGATATTTGCGAGTCGGGACCGTATTGATCTTGTAACAGAGTTGCGTACTGGAAAACCGAGAAAAAAATGTTTTTTTTTAATGTTTTAGGATGATTAGATGCCAATGTATACATTTTTACAATAGACTTCCAGAGGTGGTTCAAGATCTGAGCCTGAATAAATTCAAATCCTTCATTAAACGTCAGTTGTGTCAGAAAGCATTTTATAGTGTTAAAGATTATATTGACGACAAAAAGGCTTGGGCTTGAGCTGCGTCCGATTTCTATGCTTACACTGATTGTTCTTTGATTTTTCCTCTTGTAGTTTAAATTTGCAATTGTTTGGTTTTTTTTTTAACTCAATGCCAGTACACACTATGTAGCCAGGCATATTATACGTTACGGAATTGCAGCGCTGACAGGGGTATTCGGCACTGGTGCAGCTACACAGGAGCTAAACTTAGCATTCGGGAACACCGTTGGAGCTGCTGAACCTTGGACAAAACTGTCTTTGCATTGTGTAGATTCAATTTCTTAGTATTGTAGAATTGCATGGAACACGTGTGAGCACGATCTACTTGCTGTAAAGCGTCTATTTGTTGGGTTAGTCGTTTATTGACTTGATAGTCCTATGGCTGTTGAGAGTATGTCATGCTCACTCAAATGTCTCGCTGGTGGTGGCGTGTGTGTTGGGTCATTAGGTTCCCTTCAATATGGTTGAGCTGAATGATGCTGATCCATACGTCATGTTCGTGAACGGACGCCGTCAGAGGGGACTGGTCATCTCTTAGCTGCTACGGCGTATTTTAAATTCTGAATTGTTGTTTTTTTTCCATAATGGGCGCTCTCAGCGTACAATATATTTCTGCATCGTTCTCACACGATTGATTTCAAAATGAATGATGTAATCAAATATTTGTATCAATAGCTTGATAATTTAAAAGAGTGTCCATGGAGTTTCTTGCCCGTTCTTCTCCATAGGTACCTACTCTTTGGAATGGGCGACTAGCTTCACCTTACTGACTGACCGACCTTCTGACAATTCAAAAGTGCCTGTAACTGGTTTATTTGAAATAAATGCTTTGATTTTGATTTTTTGATTTTGATAAAATTATGAATTCATGTGGAAAAGAATGGTTAGACGGTAAAACTTGATAATGATTTTATACAGATTTTGTCTCTTACAACCACATATAACTTTCAAACATTCATTTATTTGAAGGTTGCCATTTTTGCGTAAATGTAAATTCCTAGAGATCCTAAACAATATTTATATGCAGTCAGTACCTATGCACGTAGCAAGAAGTAAAATTCCAAGCGCTCCGTGAATTTATACCTATTATTCGATGAAAGCCAGCCAACAAGCAGATGGCGAGCGTAACGGTTCTATAAACCAGTAGATAGGTAAGTAGTCTAGAAAATACCTGATTGCGATCGGTTCGTTGTGAGACCTGCTGCCCCATTTCCTTAAAATCCTTGGCGCTCGAGTCAGTATAATACTGACCAAAGTCTTTCATAGCCGGTGCTACATAACAGCACCTATTGACAAGGTTTTTTTCTTTACTCCGATGATTACGGACAGGAGAATGCAACACTTGTAAGCCATTTGATCCTTTTGATTTGACTGTTTGCTTGAACCTATTTAGGCTATCGTTACGTCGAGGCACTTGAGGCACCCTACTTCTTCGTGGTATTCTGCTCATTTTTTTTCTGTTTTTACATTTTACGTGAGAATTTTTTTAACTGTTTCAGATACTCTACTGAATGGTATGATGTTGTCAAGGAATTGCCTTTTTATATCGTTATACTCTTTGAGTAACTGACAGATGATACAAAAAAGTTATAGGCAGAGTTAGTATGAGGATAAAAAGGTTTTCATGTTAAAGTTTTGTAAGCTATTCCCGAATGGATCAGTATTTTACCTATTTACAAGCCCGCTCCTGCTTTGCATAAACCATCACCTATCGGGTTCCTAAATCTTCCGTTACTGCGGAAGTTCCGCAAGAAATCGCATCTTCGCTTCCGCCTCAGACTCCGCACAATTTTTGCGGAGTTGTAACGGAGGTTTATTTACGTAGGTATTTATAAAATAAATAACAACTCGATAACCGTCCGGCCGCATTTGAGTACGAAATGGTCAAGAATCAACTAGTGCGAGACGGGAATGCGGCAAATACAATTTGTTTCTAATTAATTTTCATTACTAGAAGGTTATTTTTTTTTTTACTAAGTGTACTACTATTAATGTACGTGTTTAAAAATAAAATTTTTGTTTTAATTAACCATGAACTTAATTTTTTTCTATATGAGTGAGACTCGTCGTCTCCGCATCCGCCTCCGCTAACAAGGCCTCCGTTACAAACCTAATCTGAAATCAGGTATAGGTGTGTTTTCTAGCTAGAAGCTGGAAATGATGTTAGATCCACTTGGAATATTTGTAAGATACTTTGTCGCGTGGCCAAAACCGAAATTAAGGGCTCTGTGGAAGATAGGAAGATGGTTAAATGATACTGCTGCTTATAAAGATAAATTAAATATGGGTATTGTTCGGACCACTCACGCGGTCGCCACTCGAGAACCCGTCGGGCCCATCGGTCTTCGGTCCTACGGGCAATGTGCCCGGCCTACCGACACTTACCTAAGTGTTGCAATTTTTCGGGCTATGTCGGTTACTTCTCGTGGTCGCTAGTAATGGGCCTTATAAGAAAGCTCAAGGTGTCGCCACTGTCGAGTAAGGTACTGAAGTATAGCTCTCAGTTTGATGTTACGGACGAATGGTGAATACAAAATTTACATTTGATTCGTATTTAAACAAGAGTTTTTAAACAGTAAACTTAATTAGATGTTCTCTCAACTCTCTTTAATGTGGCACCTCTATTTCTTAACTTCGCTTTTAAAGCACTAACCTTTATTGAAGGAGTTACGCCTCAATAAAGGTTAAAAGCGGAGCAAAATATTTGCCAAAAATAATCACACGCGTGTGTGATGCTATATGATGCGCACGCGCCAGTGTGAGATTGGCGCGCCTTCTTCGTGGATCATTGTCACATAATTATAATTTTAAGATTTTGAAAATCAATGTGCTCCCATGGCTCAAACATATTTTGTAAGCCTAGGTGAGCCTAGCAGTAGCTATGTAAAAAATAAATGTATGTCTCAAATATAATGTAACAATGCACACATACGAATAAACAAGCAATTAAATTAAGTGTTCCCTGCTGTATAAGGAGTATCATTTCTACAAAATTCTTATTTTGACAATTCCATCAAAAGATTGTTTTTAAAAGGCCGCTTTTTATTAGGTATAGGATAGCCTATAGTGTCACCCTTTGTATAATTTCTATATTTATGGCTAATTTATATGGTACATAATAGAGTATTCTATTCCATTCTGTATAGGAATCACTTTGTGGTAAATGACCTGCCAATTTCTAGCGGCAAGTGGGATGTCACGTTCTTGGCGTTAAATGCAAGATGACAGTGGACCGATTTCATAAGCACAGGCCACACCGCCAGCTGACAGACGGAGCGACGGGCGAAGTGGACGACATCGCTTCACCTCTTTTCATACTTGGGTTCACATCAAGAACTAACGAGCTAAGCTATGACAGCGATGCGAGCGACGAGAGCGAAGCTAACGAAATATCAGTCTCGTTAGCTTTGCTCGCCCGCCCGCTTCGCTAGCTTAGCTCGGTCAGTTCGTTCGCCCGTCCTCCCCGTTTCGAGTATTCGGACTAGTCAACGCTTGTCTTTCGAATGGCAGTATAGCTTCTCTCTCGCTCTTCCATCTACACCTACGCCCGCTGCGCCCGCTCAGCCCGCTAGTTTCGGTGTGAACCCTAGTTTGGCTCGCCAATATTTAGCGTAGTTTCCTTTGTTCGTTCAGCTGGCGGTGTGGCCTGCGCTATAGGTGAGTATAGAGTTATAAAAATAAACAAATATTAATAATAATTACATAATTGTATATTTCAGTAGATTCAATTTACAAAATTATAGTACGTTTCATACAATTGGTTTCACAAACACTACGAGATTCATAGATTTCATCAAACTGTGGAGTAAACTCGAAACTAAACAAATTTAGTCCTGAAGTGTTTAGGCTGACCACTCTACGATGTTAAACTTCGCTTGTCAGCGTCAGTCCTCCTTGGTAAGCCGACCGGATCCTCCTTGGTATTTATAGTAAGAGAGCGCAGTGCTGCATAACCCACCCTATATCAAGTCAAACAAATATCAACCTTATTTCAATGACCAATAAGTTGAGTATTTACCAGCCGGTCTATTCTGTAAATATTTCAGCGTAAAAACTTAAATGAGCTGTCCAGTATCGTAAAGTTTGTTTTAGAATATTATAAGTTAGTTTAGTATCATTAGTTATAATATATCTTCTGATTCAATTTCAGTAAAATTTTATTGAAACATGTGCCTAAATTAATTAACGCATTTCCTGAAAGTAATATGTTCAGAATCGTTTACTGAATCCGTTTATATAATTTTTAATATAGGCAGTTTTTATCCCAAATTAATTTTAACTACGGAAATTATTGTCTTGTTAATCCTGTTGTTTATACAGACTTTTAAAATCGCAGTTTTACTTGTATTCACACAAATTCAATCATTCAATACAAAATAAAGAAAACTAAACCTTATTCCAAGAACGTTAAGGTGTTCGTTCTCCAAGAATTGGTAAAACTAATTTAATAAATAACAATGCATATACGTAATAAATTAAAAAGTCAGTGTATGTAATACGATTATAATATAATATTCTAATTTGTGTGTTTGAGGGTGTGCGTCAATTACATTACATGTTTTATACCTATTTTTAGTAATATTTGTTGTCAATTAAAGGCAAAACTAGGAGTTCACCTTCGTTATTGTAACACCCATTTCTATATTTACCTATGTTTTTAAAATAAAAAACTGACTGTCAATAATGTGAATCCCTAACAATAGTAGGAATGACAGCTGACTCCACCAAAATTTTTAAGAAGAGATTTACAATTATTTATAAATAAATAAATAAATAAATACGGGCAAATCCCACAGATTGAGCTAGCCCCAAAGTAAGTTCGAGACTTGTGTTATGGGATACTAACTCAACGATACTATATTTATAATAAATACATATACAATATGTAAAGTAAACCCTGTCCGACCCAAAAGGATAAAATAAATGTTAGGTTGTTACATGACCAAGTAAAATATGAAATTTTACGTAATCATCATAGTGACAATACTAATGAATTTTGTAATATTCTTTTTTTCCGCGAATTAATTCCAACTTCGCCAAAATTTGGTAATTTTAAAAAAAGTGACAACACTCATTTGTGACGGAGCGAATAGCGATGCGACCTTGTACCGCGTACCCAGACCCCTTCACCCGCGCGCGCATGCCTAACGTGTTCCCTACCACTCATGCATTAAGTTACCTCGCTTTTTCGAAATAATAAAAATTTTTTTAGAAGGATTTTTTTTTAAGTTTAGCCCGTCTTTGTAGGCATTATTATAATCAGTTAACGATACCTAACAATACCTTCACGGATCGGACAGGGTTTTCTTTACATATTGTATAGATAAACATCCAAGACCCAGGCCAATCAGGAAATGATCGTTTTCCATCATGACCTGCCGGGGATCGAACCCGGGGCCTCCACGTCGCAAGCAGGCGTGTTGACCGCTGCGCCACGGAGGACGACAATACGATACGAGACGATATTTGTTTTTATTATTATTATTGTTTATGTACACTCTTGCTTCTCCAATCCACTTTTGAGATCCACACATTGGCAGAATAGTCGACATCGGCTTCACTAGCCATAACTAAAAAATAGAATGGATTTTTAGTCTTTTTTTTTAATAATTATAAACTAGTGCTTGACTGCAATCCCACCTGATGGTAAGCAGTGATGCGATCGTTGATGGTAAAGCGCACTATTAAGCCTATTTACTTAAAAACTTAGGAATAGGAAGGATGACGACAGTTGAGCGAGGTGATGCAATGTTAAACCCAAGGCCAACACAACCAACGATGCTGCGCCAGAGGGAAATTGATCTGGAGACTCTCCACGACCAAACTTCCGACACAACAACATTTGGCGCATCGTACCCGGCACACATCGCAACACAACTGCTCAGACCCGTCCTCCGTACGGCTTCACCAGACATCATGCCGGAACACGACGAATCGCTTGGCCGCAAGACCTTGTCTGGTGGGTGGTAACTTCTGCCGGCAGCCGATGTTAAAAATAGTAGTAATGACAGCTGACTCCACAAAAATTTTTACGAAGACATGGTTACAGAATCGCAGTAGTCTACTTATGTCTCAACAACCCAGTTACTGGGTTACCCAGTTACCCAGCCCCGATTGCCTTGTTTGCAAACTAAACTAAATTTAACTTCAGTACACCTTATTCTTTATATTTTCATTAAGAAAAGGACAGAAGATAACATGTTAGTTTAGATCTGTCAAATTAGTCCGCGCCTGACGTAAATCGATGTCAACTTCAACTCAATCAATGGCCCTTGTGGAAGAGACACCACAATATTGCCAATAACATGTGCGAAAAAATAACACAAATTTCAGAAAAAAATCTTGAAAAAATTTGTCAATGGCGGTATGGCCATATTTACGGTACTTAAATCGATGTCTTTTTAGTCGCCATGTTTATAACCGCGTCTAAACTGTCTATGCAATATCTAATTTAAAGTATAAAAAAAAAACTAATTTAAAAGGTAGAAAGGATTTAACTAAAATGTTATCTTCTATCCTTTTCTTACCGAATTAGAAAGAAAAAGGTGCACTTACCTTAAAATTAGTTGCGTTTGTGAACAAGAGGACGTGGAGGCCCCGGGTTCGATCCCCGGCCAGGTCATGATGGAAAACGATATTTTCCTGATTGACCTGGGTCTTGGATGTTTATCTATATATGTATCTATTATAAATATAGTATCGTTGTGTTGTGTTGAGAGAGTGAGTGTCGTGGTGGCCTAGTGGTTAAAACACCAGCCTCTCAAGTATGAGTGCACGGGTTCGATTCCAGGTCAGGCAAGTACCAATGTAACTTTTCTAAAGTTATATGTACTTTCTAAGTATATCTTGGACACCAGTGACTGAAGGTGAAGGAAAACATCTTGAGGAAACCTGGACTTTATAAGTCTGAAATCGCCAACCTGCATTGAGCAAGCGTGGTGATTACGCTCAATCCTTCTCTATATGAGAGGAGACCTGTGCCCAGCAGTGGGACGATATAAAGGTTGATGATGATCGTTGAGTTAGTATCCCATAACACAAGTCTCGAACTTACTTTAGGGCTAGCTTAATCTGTGGGATTTGCCCGTATATATATTTAAAAAAAAATATGAAACGCCTTAGTAATACTAGTTCTCAGTAGTTCGGGCTATTGCAGTATATCAATGGTAGTCTAAATATGGAGCATCTTCAACAATATTCCTCTTGTTCTTCTTCTTAGGCCACGGTATCTTGTCATGTACGTATTTGATGTGCAACTTCAAGTCGCACATGTGTATGAAGCCTTTGTCGCAGATCGCGCATTTGTGGGGACGGATGCCGAGGTGGACCTGTTGACAGTGGTAGAAATTAATGAAGGAATGTGATGGCGCTATATAACTGTTTGGTACGAGAAAGAGAACGACATAATTCTGTCCTTACGATATTTACTTTGTAATTTGGGTAGTCTGAGGTCTGGTTTACAGACAGAACCTCACTCAAAACCCTCAAGCATTACTTAAAACTCTTTTACATCTCTCATATTCGGTAAGTAGGTCCTTATTACCCCCAAATGGGGCTTGTAGGAAACCAATTAGCGCTCTAGGTTAATACTCGTAATGTAGCTAGAAAAGCCCTAGGGCGGTAATTAAAAAACAAAACTCTTCACTCTTTCAAAAGTTCGCGTACATCATACTGACAACAGTCATCATGATTTCAGCCCAATAACAAAGCAGGTCGCTTCGCTAATCAGCCTTGTCTTTTTCACCAATTTTAAATATCATACGGCGAAACTCAATAATTTCGTTCTTGAAAAAATAAATTAAAAAAAGATGAAAAAAAGAAATATAATAGGAATAAAAATAAAAATAGGAATAGAAAACCTTTACTTTAAATATTGTTAGATTTTGGGATTTTTTTATAGTTACGTGCTAATTAGGAAAAAACATGACTTCTGCAAGTGATGAAGATATAAGCTGCACTCCGGATTCAATGAAAATGTAAGCTGAAGCAGCAATTAACAATATTTTGCCTGTAAGTTCTATAGAGAGATTGTTCTTGTAATGCCGGTTTTTTCTACACACCTCACAATCGAGAGGTAATTAGCTCGGATGCAAGCATCCTTATGATGCCTTACAGCCCTTGGCTACTAATCTACTATTTAAGTCATTTGATTGGTTGAAACGAGTCTCTTGAATATTGAGTAAGATTCTGAAGTCTCTGGAATTGCGCAAACGAAGCTAGGCTGTACAATAAATAAGTCTTCTTCTTCTTTTCAGCCTATAGAGGTCTGCAGGACAAAGGCCTCCCCTAAGTTTTGGGGGGGTTGCCATAATCCCCACACTTAGCAGACGGGTTGAGGATCGCAGTAATTTGATATTCCACAGGAGAAGCGCCGCTGCCCGCTTCCCTGGCAAGAGTTCCCTTAGTAATACTTATTAATGGACATCATGCTAAGTAACTTTTAGTACATATTTCTGACATTGGATTCGCCGAACTATTAATTACTTCAATAGCTGTCTATTAAGGCTATATACATAGGTGTATTGTGAAACGAAACATGCAATGTAAGAAATGCTTAAACGAACAAATGTGTAATAACAATAATAGGCATGGCGAATTCTGGTACATGGTCGCCGCTCCAGAAACTTTCGACCCCATTTGGCATCCATTTTGCGATCTTCTTCTTGTGCAGCCCGCATCCATCGGCTTCCCACGACCTTCACCAGGTCATCGGTCCATCTTGTTGGGGGCTCCCTACGCTGCGTCTTCCGGTTTTTGGAATCAATACTTAACAAATAAATTATTATTACCTTCATATGTTTGTTAAGGGCACTCTTGAATGTAAATACACGCGCGCACATCTGGCACTTATGCGACCTCTTCCGATTGTGTATACTGCGATGTATAGACAGTGCTCCGGCCAGTTGGAACGTTTTATCACATTCGTGGCATTTGTAGGGACGCTCGCCCGTGTGTTTCCGTTGGTGGTATGTTAGGAAGCATTGTTGCTGGAACAAAAAGGAAACACTACATTGTAACGGTAATTTTTTGATATTAGACTTTACCTCTCTTGGCATAGAGTACATTTAGGAGAAATAAGAATAGTGATCCGGAGAATAATTTATTTACAATTAATTATTTACAATTTTGAATCCAGGTACAGTAGACAATAAGATTGTTTTTACCACCTGTACTTTTTAGCCAGCTCTGCCCTTATGAATTCAGGAATGAGAAGAAAGAATGTCACTTCCACGTTATTAATGAGACAGATAATACAGTCTAAGTTAGTGTTGCCTCAATTTTTTTTTTACTTTGTTTAAAAGTGTTACCACCTTTAGGTATTTATTTATGAGGTCGAATAAACCTTATCCAATTAAGTATTTGGCGATAGATTCTCTCATATTTCTATATGAGAGAATCTTTCGCCGCTTTCGTCTTATCGAGAATAATTCTTGAAAACTTATAAGCAGTATATTATGTTAGAAAGGAAAAACATGTGTTGAAATATTTTTATTTTTCTTATACTGCTACACCTCGCGGTTTTACCTGCGTAAGTTTTGATCCCGTGGGTACTTCCGCATAAAAAACTATCTATATGTCAATTCTAATATTTACCGTTTTGGTGTCAGACTTTACCCAAAACCGTTCAGTAGTTTTTGCGTGAAAGAATTACAAACATAGATGCACATTTATGAATTTATTATATTAGTAGAATCACGCCTGTAATCCTGAAGGGTCAGACAGAGGTGTCCTTATATAATAAACACACATTTCGCAAGTAATGTTTAAGTCTTATAATAAGAAGCAAGCCTTTTTCTTCAACCGAGAACAAATCCAAATTTAGGTGCTATCCATCCCTTAACAAAAAACCCAATAACACTTTGCCCAACCTTTGTATCTAACTCAGGATCTTTTTTATATAAATTACTAGCGGCCCGATACGTTCTTCGCTTCGTATAAAGTGAAATAATAAAAACAAATTTATTGAATCATCAAAATGATTTATTCAAATATTTTTTTTTTTTAAATGCTAGCAATTTTAAAACCAAAACATTTAGATTATTAAACAAACGACTGGGGGTACATACTCTCGAACTGGCCACATAAAGTTGGGCCATTTCAAAAACATGATTCCTCCAAATTGAGACCACAAACGTGAAATGTTGGCCTTTGGGCTTTGTTGATGGACATAGCAAATGATAAACGCACAGGTTGTTGTAATCGTTTGAACTCAAATGGCATATCAGTTGGGATCATAGGGATACGCGGTATCAAACTTCTCCTTTTGATTTACCGGTTAAGATCGTAACTTCAATTAAATTTGGCAATAAGTATTTCACTGCCAATCGGGTGCCATAACACAGTTTTGATAGACTATAAAATTACAAAGAATGTGGCATTGATTTTATGTATATAGAAGTTATATACAGTTATATATATAGATGAGATGATGACCCACCGTTCATTGAATTCATTTGTTACAAAAAATGTGATAAATGAAGAACCGCTTGACCGATTCTGTTCTTACTTCACATAAACCATCTACTAATTAGTCCAAACAAAGCCTAAACATTTGGTTTAGATAGGAGAGTCCTTTCTTGAGTTATAAAATTACAAAAAAGTGGCATTAATTTTTATATAGTATATAGATAAAGTAGTGCTTGACCGCAACCCTGCCTTATGAAGCAGATGGTAAGCAGTGATGCAATCGTTGATGGTAAAGCATGCTAGTTTATTAATTACTCTAGCCTTGTAGACACTCAAATTGTAGTCGGACGGAAACACCGCCGCTGGGAAATTGTTCCAGTCCCTCGATTGTAAGGCTGGAAACTCGCCGTAAGACGGGTCGTCCGATGATGGAACGGAGATGGGGGGAATTAAATCGTGAATTTCCCTCGCACACTCACTAAAATGCATCCTATAGAACACCGAAGGGCTGGCTACGCCTGTGCTTTGGAGACCGTTGTCAACCTTGTGCTCAGCAATAATAGCGTTTACGACCACTAACGAGGCAGTAATGAATATTTCATTAGTCTAAACAAGGCAATATCAATAGAGTACCTTAAACATTTGTCCACAAACTTCACACACGAAGGGCGTCTGGTCATCTGCGTGGAATTTCTTCGCCTCGTCGCTGTTAGGGTGCTCTGACGTCACGTGTGTCTTGTACTCAACACGGTTTACTAACCATTTAGCACACTGCAATATCATGTAAAGTTAGGCCACCGATCATTGATTCGGTGGAGATCGGATATACAATATGTAAAGTAAACCCTGTCCGATCCGTGAAGGTATTGTTAGGTATCGATAACTGATTCTTCTAAGGCCTCTGCCTCGAATCTTGCGGGCAGCGGGTCGCCGGCGGCAGCGACGCGTGAGCGGCAGGATCTTATAGACCGGTTCTCGAAAAACGGCGCGGCAGCGGGGCGGTGGCGGGCAGCGAGCGGTGTACTTCTCGCGCTCGAATCTTGCGGGTAGCGGGAGGGCAGCGAACGGTGTACTTTAAGTCAAGCGGTGATCGAGCGTTAGGAATAAATTTGAATCAAAAAGATGCTAACGCCATTGTTCAAACATTTCTTTCGCGAATAAAACCACATATCAATCTCCTTTTGGCGCAGCATCGTTGGTCGTGTTGTTGGGTTTAACATTGCATCACCTCGCTCAACTGCCGTCTTCCTTCCTATTCGCTCAGTTTTTCTGAGTGAATAGGCTCTTAATAAACTAGCGCGCCTTACCATCAACGTTCGCATCACTGCTTACCATCAGGCGGGATTGCGGTCAAGCGCTAGTTTATAATTATTAAAAAAAAAAAAAAAAAAACGTAATCGTGAACACAACACTATGCGGCTATAGTGACGCGCGATCTGCCCGCTAGTTTCGAGAACAGGTCTTCGATGCCCGCCCGACTCCCGCGCCGCTGCCGCCGCCGCCCCGCGGCCCGCAAGAGTCAAGGCAGAGGCCTAAAGCCTAAAAAAGCCGGGCTAATATAAAAAAAAAAATCCCCTAAAAGAATAAATATTATTTCGCAAAAGGAGGTAATTTAATGCATGTGCGGTAGGCAATACATGCGCGGGCGAAGGGGGACAGGGCACGCGGCACGTGGTCGTACCGCTAGTAATAATACATGGAAAATGGTGTTGTCTCTTTTTAATAAATATAGTTTAAAAAACTAAAAAACCATGCTTTTAAAGAATATCAAACTAAAAAGTTTAAAATAATTTTAAAATTTAATTTATGACAATAGTATATAAACAATACTACTAAAATTAGAAAAAAGCGTGAGGCGCTTTGTGCCATATTTTTTGTATATTAAGCGCCTCATGCTTTTTTTCTTCATTAAAGTAAAATATTTCTTTCTTAAATAAGGGTTCCTATGTTGATTGTTAATAAATGATGAAAATGTTGATGACTGCTACTCTATGTGATTTAAAGAGAAAACAATAAAGACAGGCTGATTATAATAACGTTTTCTTTAGGTTTCCCTCAAAATATGATCCTTATAAGGGAATTTAGACCTTTTCAGAAATTCGGTTGTAAAACTAGTTTCGGTCGGACACTACATTATTTACAATATTGAGCAAACGTACTTTTTGAACATATAGAGCAATGGATTAGTAATAGGCTTAAAATTATTCAAAATAAAATTAATAGTAATTAGAGTAACAGTGTGTTAATAGAGATTATGATTGTAACATTAAGCGGTCGGGATAATGTTTTTCATCTCTTAGAAGGATGGACAAAGTGAAATACTCACAATAGCACAGGCGGCGGGTAGTTTAATATTATTACATCTGTTCATTGGCTTCCGAGAGTGCACTCTCAAATGGACCTTAAGATCGTCCTCGCTCGAGAATGTGTCTCCGCAGTATTTGCAACCGTTACTGTAACGAAACATGGTCGAAAATCGATTACAGTCCCTCTGTAACCTTTTAAAACTAATTATCTCATATGCATAATTATAATCTAGATAGGAATATATAAGGATTTATTTTAGGGTTTTTATGCCGCACTGGATATTCAAACCTTTTCTTTTTTAATTTTTTTGGATGGGAAATCATCAAATGACCTCTTCTCCCGCTCTGGGCTAGTCACTAAAAGTCTGACACGCCCTTCACCTCCAGAAGGGCGTGTCAGACTTTTACTGACTAAAACCCATCCATGTTTCTTCACTTGCCTGTGCGTCAGGGCCACGGTTTCGTTTTAAACAACCCGCAACCCTGACCCAGGAGACATCGGTCTTCGTGGACCCCGTCACGATGTGCTGACATCTCTTTGAGGCGCGTGTGAAGCACAATGCGCCGTCGACTCGGGCCTGGTCCTTACCGGGCGGCGAGCTGCCCACTGCTCACCGCCGGCAGGCCCGCGCTTACGGTGGCCGGGAGTTCGATGTTGTAGATTTTCAACCCTCGATATTGGACCAAGCATTGAAAATCCAACAAAGTATATCTGAGCCCATAAAATTCATTGGATTTTCAACTCTCTGCGCTGAGCAGTGCGATGAAAATCCTTGCGTACAAGGGCTAACAGATTTTATTAAAAATTATTTCTAATCTGATACAAACCTGACTTTATGTTTAGTAGAAAGCACTAGATGTCGCTTCCAAGCTAGTTCTGACGTAAAGTGCACCCCGCAGTCTTTACACTCTGGACCAAGTTTGTCGTTTTTATCCTAAAATAAATAAAAATAACATATTATGTACGTCGTTTATTTTCTTTGTTCGAAAACTGAGAATAAGCAACTGAATCGATTCCTTTTTTTTTTAATATGGCATCTCGTAGTTGACCTTGAGAGGTCGTGACTACTTAACCGGACTATCCTGTGGCTGCCTTAAATCAGGCGCGTGCGCTCCATAGAGGCATATAAGCACTGCATACCCTTATAATTTTCTAACTCGGTACACCCCAATCGTATTAAAATACAGTATGTTAAGAAAACCCTGTCCGACCCATAAGGATAATAAAGGTTAGGTAAACACATGACCAAATATAATATAAAATTTTAGGTAATCGTAGTACCAATACAAATGAATTTTGAAATAATCTTTTTTTCCCGCGAATTAATTCCAACTTCCCCGAAATTTGGTAATTTTTAAAAAAGTGACAACACCGGTATTATTATGAGCGAATAGCGATGCGATCACGTGCCGCGTGACCTGCCGCCCGCCGCCCGCGGAAGGGTGGTAACGCACATTTATTAAGTTACCTCTTTTTGCGAAATAATATTTATTTTTTAGGGGGATTTTTTTTAAATTTTAGCCCGGTTTTGTATGCATTAGTAGAATCAGTTATCGATACCTAACAACACCTTCACGGGTCGGACAGGGTTTTCTTAACATATTGTATAATTTTTGTACTATAGTAAAATTTTAATTGAACCCTACACTATAGCAGAAACACTGCCATCTTTTGGGGCTAGCGCGAACTAGCTAACACACATTACAATTTAGAATGTACGCGGAACGTGGCTTCGTCACTCTAGCGCCACGGAGCGTAGAGTGACGTAAGCACGAACTAAAAATGACTCTGTTTTTAGCGTGTGTGATCCAATTTTGAATGAAATTGTTTGATTGTGTGCGTAAGCTTCTCTGTGCAATCTCATTGAGTTTACAAGCCGATATAAGCAGTGCCTATTATACGCCGGCCAGTTTAAAAAGCTATTACAAATAGCATAATTGTGTTTCGTTAAGATACATTTTTATTTTACCAGACTCAAAATAATAATTTACTCCAATTTTTTTTGTGGCCATATTGAATATTGATGTTTGGTGTCGTTTTTAGTGCAAGTGAATTTAATTATTATATTAATATTATTATATATTTAGATATTTCTTTCTAAAATATGGAAAATTATTCTTGTGAGCTCTGTTCT
This sequence comes from Sesamia inferens, assembly GCA_037179545.1. Lineage (NCBI taxonomy): Eukaryota > Metazoa > Arthropoda > Insecta > Lepidoptera > Noctuidae > Sesamia > Sesamia inferens. The sequence continues at coordinate 5,928,937 of CM073937.1, read as the reverse complement.
GGTGATATACACATATCACCAGAACAGAGCTCACAAGAATAATTTTCAAGAATAAAACTTAACGTTGAAAATGACACCGTTTTAAGTTTATCTAAACACTTAGATAAACTTAAAACGGTGTCTTTTTCAACGTTAAGTTTTGACACGACGCCCTTTAACAACTATTTTATATTTTTGCTCAAAACTATCCTGTGGCTGCCTTAAATCAGGCGCGTGCGCTCCATAGAGGCATATAAGCACTGCATACCCTTATAATTTTCTAACTCGGTACACCCGAATCGTATTAAAATACAGTATGTTAAGAAAACCCTGTCCGACCCATAAGGATAATAAAGGTTAGGTAAACACATGACCAAATATAATATAAAATTTTAAAACGGTGTCTTTTTCAACGTTAAGTTTTGAGCAAAAATATAAAAAAAAAAAACGAGTGTGGTTATGACCACACGACTGAAGTGAAACTTCTTTCGCTCCATCTGTATGTATATATATATATGTGTGTACAATATATACATGTATACACATATACATATATTAATTTTCTATAAATATTTAAATTTATTTCATGGTTTCAATGGTAAATTAATATTTTTGCATTGATCTTCTATTTTTATTGAAAAAAAAAAGAAAAAAGTGGATTCCCTCGGGGCCAAAAGGTCGGGCTCTTCCTCCTGAATCAGGGGACCCCAAACTCGGGTAGTCCACGACCTCTGGTTCCCGAGATAATCCACGGGGAGGTGAGGTAACTAAAGGGGGTCGGGGGGGGGATAGGTTTCGTGGGCTTGCGGGGGGAGGGAGTTATGGGGAGAGGGGGAGTGGATTCCCTCGGGGCTAAAAGGTCGGGCTCCTCCTCCTGATTCAGGGGACCCCAAACTCGGGTAGTCCACGACCTCTGGTTCCCGAGATAATCCACGGGGGGGTGAGGTAACTAAAGGGGGTCGGGGGGGGATAGGTTTCGTGGGCTTGCGGGGGGAGGGAGGGAGGGGGGGATACAGGAGGGACTGTGAAGTAGGCGGTACCAAATTTTATGTTAACTGACCCCCTTAATGGTTGTCAGTCAACATAAAATTTAATGTATAGTGTTAAGTGTAAATAAATAAATAAATAAGTGTATCCGTGTCTCAAAATTTAAAAAAAAAAAAATTTTTGCATAGATCTTCTATTTTTATTGAAAAAAAAAAAAAAAACTCGTTGGAGACCTTGTAGTACCAAGCTCGCGCCACGGGCGCCTCTGTGCTTATATCCCCCACTTAACTTCCGTTCGCCTTGCCCGATCATTTTTCGTAACGCTTTCGCCAGCTTACTCCCCAAGTCAAGCGTGCCTAAAGAAGTTTCACTTCAATAGTTGTTAAAGGGCGTCGTGTTCGCGACTTGAACTTAACTCAAAAGAAAGGTTCACACGTTGATTTAATAAAAAGTATTATGATAATTATAACTGGTTAGCAGGCTATGTAAGTACATACCTACCATAAATTAGGTATTTTGTTTCCCGTGTACACATATACATATTTTCAAAATATGATAATAACAATGTTTGGAGTAATGGATATTCAGATTTAAATAATTTTCACAAAGGCGCCTCTAAACACGATTCGTCGGAAAAACATTTAGATTCTTGTTTAAATGTAAAAAACTGAAGTGTTGATTTTAAAATGATCTTCTAATTTTTACGAGGATGTTTTGCAGAGTTATTTAAAAAAGATAGGCGCGTTGATTTAATTTATAGACAGCAAAATAATATTTTATTCTGTTTGTAAAATAAATTATTGCCTACTTATTAACAGTTTAGTTAGTAATAACATTTCTTTTTATTAATTCATAACAAAAAAAAAAAAATACTTAACTACTTACTTTGGATATCATTTATGTGACTTGTTCTTACCATCAATCACATATTTGGATGTTCATTGTGGCCTCGCACAGACATCAATTCAATGTTGACATGCGGAAAAGTCTATAAAGATATTTCAAAAAGTACGCGATTAAGCTGAATTGAAACTGGTAAGTTTTTTTTTAAAGTACGTTTTTTAAGTTTTACCATATTTTTTGTTTATGCGAAACCTGAAACACGTGTCTAGTATTTTTAAGTAAAGAATCTATGTACAAAATTTCAAAAAGATATCATGAAAAACCACACAGCTATGAGCCTGTTATCCTAGACCCGGTCACCAGCTTCGATCAGGCGGGCGCGCGGGGCGTTGACCTCTGGCGTCAGCTATTATCCCCCTTATTCATAAACGCTGCTTAAAGTTAACTAGTGATAAGCGACTCTTTAACCATTCATTTTTGACCTTTTAACGTCACTTAACTTTAATCATCGTTTATAAATAAACACCACGGTATTTAAGGAGCTTAGCAACTTACCTAAAAATTGCAAGAAACATAATATTTTTGTTAACTACGGTTCAAAAAACCGATCGTTAGGTTCAGAACAAGTACCTCACCTGCCTGTGCACCTTCATGTTATGTAAGAACAGTCCCCTGGGTGTGCCGAAGGTACTTCCACAAAGTTCACAAACACTTTCACGTACAAACTCCTTCAAATGCTTCATGCGTTTATGCATTAGTAAGCTGTTCGGCATGCTAGAAAATAATTTTCAATAATTTCTAGATTGTTCTGCACAAGTTACAGAGGGGATTAACATAACATAATTAGCGTATGATGTATCCACCCCTGGGACACAGGCTTCCTCTCAGGGAGAGGGGGTGTGCCTTAATCTACCACGCGGGCCCAGTGTGGGTTGGTAGATGTCACATGTCTTCGGAGTTTTTGAAGTGTAAGCTGGCGAACGCGTGACGTAAGCGTTACGAAAATTGATCGGGCAAGGCGAACGGAAGTTAAGTGGGGGATATAAGCACAGAGGCGCCCGTGGCGCGAGCTTGGTACTACAAGGTCTACAACGAGTTTTTTTTTTTTCAATAAAAATAGAAGATCTATGCAAAAATATTAATTTACCAATGAAACCATGAAATAAATATAAATATTTATAGAAAATTAATATATGTATATGTGTATACATGTATATATTGTACACACATATATACAGTATGTTAAGAAAACCCTGTCCGACCCGTGAAGGTGTTGTTAGGTATCGATAACTGATTCTACTAATGGATACAAAACCGGGCTAAACTTAAAAAAAAAAATCCTCCTAAAAAAATAAATATTATTTCGCAAAAAGAGGTAACTTAATAAATGTGCGTTTACACCCTTCCGCGGGCGGCGGGCGGCAGGGCACGCGGCACGTGGTCGCATCGCTATTCGCTCATAAGAATACCGGTGTTTTCACTTTTTTAAAAATTACCAAATTTCGGGGAAGTTGGAATTAATTCGCGGGAAAAAAAGATTATTTCAAAATTCATTTGTATTGGTACTATGATGGTTAAGTAAAATTTCATATTTTATTTGGTCATGTGTTTACCTAACCTTTATTATCCTTATGGGTCGGACAGGGTTTTCTTAACATACTGTATATACAGTATGTTACAAAAACCCTGTCCGACCCGTGAAGGCGTTGTTAGGTATCGATAACTGATTCTACTAATGCATACAAAACCGGGCTAAACTTAAAAAAAAAATCCCCCTAAAAAAATAAATATTATTTCGCAAAAAGAGGTAACTTAATAAAGGCGCGATAACCACCCTTCGCCTGCCGCCAGCGGGGGGCGGGCGGCAGGACACGCGGCACGTGGTCGCATCGCTATTCGCTCATAATAATACCGGTGTTGTCACTTTTTAAAAATTACCAAATTTCGGGGAAATTGGAATTAATTCGCGGCAAAAAAAGATTATTTCAAAATTCATTTGTATTGGTACTATGATGATTACGTAAAATTTTATATTATATTTGGTCATGTGTTTACCTAACCTTTATTATCCTTATGGGTCGGACAGGGTTTTCGTAACATACTGTATATATACATATACATATATACATACAGATGGAGCGAAAGAAGTTTCACTTCAGTCGTGTGGTCATAAGCACACGCGTTTTTTTGTTTCTAGAACGTAGTTTCCTCACGATGTTTACCTTCGCCGTTGTGAGAGTAGTGGTAATGAAATAATACACAAAGTAAAGCGCCTGGCGGGGTTCGAACCTACGACCTACATCTTGTAAGTCGTGGCCGATACCATTAGGCCATCACTGCTGTAGTGCAGAGAGGCATTTCTCGGCAATTTTAAAAATGTTCACAAACCAAACCCTAATTTTGTAACCTATAGATAATGGTATGGAACCCATCATGCGCGACTTTGACTTGCAGAAGGCCAGTTTTTAAATTTAAAAAAATATATAAAAAGAAACCACCATTCATCACCACTGCTCTCAAAACGGTGAAAGAAAACATCGCGAGGAAACCGGCATGTCCTAGAGCCAAAAACTCTGAAGACATGTGAAATCTACCAACCCACACTGAGGCAGCGTGGTAGTTTACGGCTCTCTCTCTCTTACCGGGAGAAGGCCTGTGCCTCCTTAATGGGGACAGTATAGGCTGATTATGATGGTGTCTTATGCAATTCTCTCTTAAATTTGTCAAAAATATATCTAATTTCCTTCCATTGTTGACATAGATTGTTTGGCATTTTGTGTGATAATGATGCTTGCATCTTCTTCTTCTTCTTCTTCTTCTTCAGCCTATGGATGTCCACTGCTGGACAAAGGCCTCACCCAAGGCTTTCCACGCTGATCGGTCTTGTGCTGCTCGCATCAATCGGCTTCCCGCGACCTTCACCAGGTCATCGGTCCACCTTGTTGGGGGCCTCCCTACGCTGCTTCTTCCAGTACGTGGCCGCCACTCCAGAACCTTACTGCCCCATCGGCCATCGGTTCTACGAGCAATGTGCCCTGCCCACTGCCACTTAAGTTTAGTGACTCGCAGAGCTATGTCGGTGACTTTGGTTCTTCTGCGGATCTCCTAATTTCTGATTCGATCACGCAGAGAAACTCCGAGCATAGCTCTTTCCATTGCCCTTTGTGTGACTCTGAGCCTTCGTATGAGGCCCATTGTGAGCGACCACGTTTCAGTTTCGTAAGTCATCACTGGCAACACACACTGGCTTGAACGTCGAGAAGATGTATGATGATGCTTGCATATTATAATGTAATTCTATCAGTTGTTTACCTGAATATTTCTCCACAATGCTTACATGGATATTTCTTTCCTTTGTGTAAACTAACATGAGTTTTCGCTTGGTACCTGTAACAAGAATGTAGAAGCATTTATTAGAAATATTTTTTTAATGTAATATAATATACAATATGTAAAGAAAACCCTGTTCGATCCATATGAAGGTGTTGTTAGGTATCGATAACTAATTCTACTAATGCCCAACAAGCCGGTATTACATGCGCGGTAGGCAGTAAATGCGCAGGAAACGGGGGGCAGGGCACGCGGCACGTGGTCGCATCGTCAAAATGGTGTTGTCACTTTTTTAAAAATTGCCCAATTTCGGCGAAGTAAAAATTCATTAGTATTGTTACTATGATGATTACGTAAAATTTTATATTATGGTTGGTCATGTGTTTACCTAACCTTTATTACCTATACGACCCTATGGGTCTGACAGGGTTTTCTTTACATATTGTATTTTCAAGATGTGGGCACAGGCCATACAAATATTTGTTCCGTGCGGGAATTGAACCCGGGACGCTCAGCACAGCAGTCGAATGGTGGCCAACCACGTCATGTCGTGTGTGTATTGAAATAAATTTAAATATTATTGAACTATTTATTGAATGTTTGCTTAACTTGCAATTTCAAACATTTGAAAGTTCATACCAGAGGCTAGACAGATTTATGTTAGAAAGTTTATAATTACTTACGTGGGACACTCAGAAATTTTTGCGATAATAAAAAAGAATGTTTTATAGGTACATATATTTTTATTATATCTTTTCAAACTACTCTCCACAAGCCTCTAGGTATACCAAGTTTCATTTGTCTAAACCAGTTTTCGAACCACTTTTTCGAGTCCGCCGCAGACACCTAGTTTACAGCCTGCTCGAACGCTGACAGCGCATCATCTGGCGATGAAAATTGTATCCCTTTGAGCTGATCTCTTATTTTTGGGAATAAGAAGAAGTCACACGGTGCTAGGTCAGGGTTGTAAGAAGGGTGACCCAAGAGTTTGATCGGTGTAATGTCCAGGAAATCCCTCATTTTGATTGCCCACACCGGGCGGGCGCATTGTCGGGGTGAAGCAGTAACTCGTGGAGCTCTGTGTTTGGTAACTTGTTGCTCACAACAGAGAAAACCTCTGTCAAGCATTTGGTAGTATACCATTCAGCGTTAATGCTTCTTTGGTTTCGTAAAGGAATTGACACCAAGTAGTCAATCAAACTGAAAAGCTCGCGATCAAAATCTTACCCCCGCTTCTAGATCGTTTCACTTTGGTAGGCATTGATTCGTTTTGAAATACTCAAACCGTCGACTGGCGCTTCGTTTCTGGATCATATTAATAAATCCAAGATTCATCACCTGTAACGATGTCATAAACACGTCGAGATAAGGCTGCTTCAAATTTGTCTATCATATCATTGCACCATTCCACCCGTGCCTGCTTCTGAGCATCGGTAAGATTGTGCCGCAACCAGCGTGAAACTATCCTCCGCAACCGAAGATGTACGTGTAGAATCTCGTGAAGGCTTCCTGATCCAATCTGCGGTTTATGCCGAATTTCTTAGTATGTAATTCGTCTATTGCAGTTCGTCTATTGTAGTTCGTCTATTGTGGCAGTGATAATTTCTTCTGTAACAATCGTCAAAGGGCGACCACTTCTTTCTTCATCCCCCAAAGTTAGTCGACCGCACTTAAATTCATTATACCCAAAGAGATTTAAGATAAATAGAGAGGGCAATGTGTCAAAATCGCATAGAAAAACTGTGATCCCATGGCCCAGTTCCGCCATCTAGTACAATATAGCAAAATTAGATCGACAATTGGAGACATCAAATAGTAAAACTGAAATAAGTTTACATAAAATATATTCAGCTATTGCGCGGTAGGTGGCCAGTGTGGTCTTTGTTGCCAGATCCGATTTAATACCCTAGTGTAGTTCAAATCGGGTAAATAAATATGGAAAAGTAAACAAATTAAGTGAAACTTGTATTGTACAGAGATCAAAAACTGTTTTAGAATTTTATTAGCTACTATTCATTTTCCGTGACACCGTCTATTGGCATTTTAGATGTGTTATGCTTACGAATTATTTTAATACTCAGTTTACTGCGATTTTTGACTATAATAGACTTTTTAGGCCATAAAGCGCATTTTGTTTTGAAATTTTTGTTTGCATTTCGTTTTTACCAAAATGATTCTTTTCTACACGTTTGTTTGCAAATATTTTTAAATGGCAATGCAAAAAACTGTGGTAGGGCTTGTATCATTTCGATATAAAATTATCGATAATATTCAAAGAAGTTACTACGACGATGTTTATTCGTATTATGATAACAGAAAAATTATAGATATTTTCAATGTTTACAAGTTTCTATTTATATAAATCTTTTAATATAAATAGAAACTTAACGTTAAAGTTTAAATTTACCGATTAATACTGAAAATCTAAATAATTGTTTATTTTTTCATTTTTAATTAACACATTTAATCAATATAGTTACCATTATTATGTATACATTGCTGCCTTCTAATAGGAAAGTCGTTTATACCTTTGCGATAGAATTCTGAGGATCTAGACTGCACAAACTGTGTGAAAGCAGAACTCTCTAATGTGTGAATTAATTGTCCAAATCACGAATAAAATGGTAGTCTGCTGGAACAAGATCTGGCGAACTAATTCCGTACCATTCATTATCTTTAAAAATGGGAGCCTTCAATATTTATTTTATTTTTAATTTGAATATATAACCAAATATTCTGTGAACCTTTTAAGCGTCTATCTGTTTCTGTTATTAATATGGAGCAAAAAATCATGTTTGTTGTATGGGAAAATATTTTATTTAAAATAAATAATTTTTTTTTTAGCGCTTGTCATAGCGGCAACAGAAATACTAACATAATTTCTAGAAATTTCAACGTCTAGCTATTACGGTTCATGAGATACAGCGTGGTGACAGAGGGACAGACGAATAGTGAAGTCTCATGAATAGGGTTCGTTTTACCTTTTAGGTACGGAATCTTAAAAATCACAAAGTACCTTGCAATCATTGTACTACATATACGTACCTACATATTTTATAAATTAGATATCATTATAAATAAGTTATCTAATTTATGTCCTTATCCACTTAACCATAAATATTATCCCAATTTTTACGATTAAGTGGAAAAGTTCTGAAATTAATAACTTACTAATTCATTACTAGTACAAGGTACCGATCCTTTTTTTTTAAATTTGATCGACAAATCTTCTTTCTTTAAAAAGTAGATATCTTCACTTTTAAAATGCTTTGAGCATAATTTCGACGAAGTAGACGGAAGCCAATTTTCTTCTCTACGGTCTATCTGGAAAAATCGTATACACTTTTCCCGTACAACATAAGTTTTATTCGAAAACCTAAAATAACATAAAACATATTCAATTTTGTTCATTAATATGACAAAATTATGTTCAAATAGAGTTACTAATAAATAAACTTGAAATATAGTAATATTTTAAGTTTATTTAGCTATATTTTAAATGTCAATAAAATATAGCTATATGTTTTCAACTTAATAAGTATTATCGATAACTAAATCGATAAACAACATTACTACATCTCTACATGAAAATAGTAAAACTATTCAACAATAGAGGGCGCTTATTACAATAATAAAAAAGTTTCTAGAACTATATAAGAATTTTTTAAAATTTTAATTACAGACTAAATATAAATAATTCATACAAAAACATTCCGAAGTTAGGTCCAGTCATTTTACCATAACGAGATGTACAGTAACGCAAAGCGCAACAGGGCATATTTCCTTAGAAAATGTTTATTCTTGGTGGACACATGTTACGTCTTGACGCGGACACTAGACTGAGCGACTTTTAACCAAGTCGACAAAAGTATTGGCTTACAATTTTGTTCGTGATGTCCTGTCTATTGTAAATATAATTTTAATGTCTTTGATTATACCATACACGGTTGCCTTAGAAGGGCCTTCATCCATGAATGCCATTTGAAGTCTATTGTAGGATTCGTCTAGTTTCAGGCGACATTTCAAATAGAAAAAGTTCATAGCGCGTTAAAATGGTCTCGACGCAAATCCATTTTTTCAAAGAGACATGATAATTTTAATTAGCTCCCAAAAAATGTGGAGGTAAGTTTTGATTTTGGAACATACTTACTATTTTATAAATAATACCTATTTTTAAATAAATTATAACTGGCCAGTTTCTCGTAGGTACATAAAAACTTTTTGTTGCAATACTGAATGACCTGGTTGGAACCATTAATGAATAAAAGTTTCAAAATATCATTAATTTTCTAAGATGGTTCATGTGTCAAGTATATACCTATGTGTAACAGAATATAATAATACTTACGTGCAATAACAAACATATGAGCATAATTTACAACTAAACTTTCTTTTGTGGCATGAGAGTCTATGTTTACACAAGTGCACTTGTTGAGGAAACCTGAGGTGACAGAGATCACATTCATAGTCCCCATTCTCCTGAAAGTATTAAAAAAAAAAACAATTAAAATGTCATTTGACTGAATATAAGGCAACCCTATAGCCACTAGTAAAATATCAACATTTTTAAATGTGTGATTTTTCCCAGTCATGGACCAACTGTGTCATGCCAAAACCAAATTATTGAGATTTATTCACCAAAAATCTAACTAATATGAGTTTATGGAAAATAAACTTTACTTCCTACAAGATAAAGCTCTGTTTTCACTATAGCTTCAAACATTTTTGTAACTTTTCAAAAGCGCTAGTCACCCTTATAAGTGTTTTTTTATGATAATATAAGGTCGCCACGTCCAAACGGTACTTTTTAAAATCCTGGTGGGAGGCCTGCAGTAGACTTCCTGTGGCTGACATGATCATGATTATGAGTATTGTTTGTAACATACATCATCTAAATATATAACCTAAATAAAACGATTGAAATTAGAACTAATATTTATGGTAGCTTGGTAAGGTTAAATGCTTACAATGCTATGCTTCTTTGTATGATTTTCAAATGCTGCTTCTGCTTCAAATCCTCTATAACATAGATCACACTTGAATAGAGAGTTTTTATAGTTACTGGACTCTTTCCTCAAAAGCACCTCCTTTCTGGCATCTTCAGGAGTGAGAAACACAACAGTTGCATAGTCATCAAAGTAACCAATATTGAGGCCATTCTTTTTTTTAATTGGCTTTGTGTTTACTGTCTTTGTAGCACTTTTTGACAAAGGTTCATCATCGCTGAAATCATCCTCACTCTTAATAACAGTTTTTACTTTTCTTTTTTTAGCTTTCGTATCTTTGTTTGTTTTTCTTTTAGGTTTGGATTGTGTGACTTTTCCTAGGTCCGGCTCTTCTATAAAATCAATGTAATCATCATTATATGATTCATCATAATCATATTTCTTATCTATTACTATGTTATTGATTTCTTCTACTTTAACATTAATTTCTAATTGTTTATTTTCTTTGTCTTGAAAATCTTTTTCCTGTTCTGTTTTACTTGTGGGTTCCTCATAGAGGATAGCTACTGGAGATAATATTAAGGTGGATTCCAATTTATTTATTTTTCTGTCTATATTTTTGAGGGTTTGTCTTGTTATCTGGAAATTAATAGAATATTTGGTATAAAATAATATTCAATGATATTTTTTATTTATGCGAAACCTGATACATCTGTCTAGTATTTTTAAGTAAAGAATCTATGTACAAAATTTCAAAAAGATACAATGAAAAACCATAAAAATTATGAGCTTGCTATTCTACTAGTTGTCCCAACAAAAATATGATCAAAGCTCCAATCCGGGCGGAAGAGCGCGGGGCGTTGACCTCTGGCGTCAGCTGTGGCACGCCCGTAAGTACTATAATCTATCATAACCGCTTGGTAACCACTCTGCAACAATTTCTAAATGTATTTGGTAAAAAATATAACATGGTGTAAAAATGATTGGAATCGATTCAGTTGCTTATTTTGTACAAACTACTTATATTCAGGTTTCACATAAACAAAAAATAACGCCCATGTCAGTAGGTGTCAAGCTCCCACAATTTTTTGGTAGTCTTGAGATAGTCTAAATTTATTTAAATATACTTGCCTGTGATGAACCAAGTTGGATTCTAGATAGAATGTTGTGAGCTCTGAGAGATTTTGATTTGAACTCTTGATACTTCTGGAGGAGACTAGCACATTCAAAACAAACATGCTGATTCCTATCAAATATCTGTAATGAAGATAGAAAAGTAAATGTAAGCTTTAGGTAACTACAAAAATAGATATGTAATATTGATGTTCAAAAAGTGCCGATTCTCAGGCTAATTTGAATAAATGACTTTAGATTTTGATTTAGATATAAGTAAATAACTATAAATTTTAGGTACTAACTATACTAGTTATTTAACGAGTTATGCAGACATTTTTTGATGCATTTGGTTTATTTAGCCCATTTTATGCATGTGCTTAAATACTATTTTAGGGCTGATTTTTGGTTGTTGATTTATTTGTAATTCAATCTAAAAACCGCACTGTTGTCCTGTACTTGATTTTTAGCGTCCCTTTTACGAGAATTCTTGTGAGATTCCAATTGTTATTAAATAGGAGCAACTGTGATGTGGCAAATGCGGTCTATAATATAAATAATTTTATGGTCTAGGGCAGTTTTACATCGTTTTTTAATGTACTTTACAAACGAACTTACCGGTATCTGTGCCAAATGTGAGTAAACAACACCGATGGAATCGCTCGACGTAGTTTCCAAGCTAAACATCTTTACATCAGTCACAAGACATACTCGGCAGTATTTTAATTCGTCCATTTTAACTGCTGAATATTAAATTATTACGGTAAACACAATTGTTTTTATCAGATAAAAAAATTAAACACTGTTTAAACAATAATTAATAAACTAAAGCCAGCGAAAATACCAAACATAATAATTCTCATTTCACTGTCAAATGTCAATGTCAAGTATTTTTTTTTTTTTTGGTTCACCTTTTTTTTTTTTTTTTTCTTTTCTTCTTTGGCTTCGCACGGTTTGTGCATTCAGCCAATGTCAAGTGTGTTGGGATTGTTAGGTACTAAAGGTAGGGAAACGGATTTAAAATTTTACGGAATTTTGGATAGGACGGAGATATAGGATCAGTTTTTTTTTTTATGTAAGAATGATGTGAAGTTTACAATGGCAAATATTTACAACTTTATATTATTTAAGGTGATGAATGAGACTATACATTTATATACAGGAAAACTATTTGTACAAAGTAAAGATAGTATTGAAGTAGGAAAAGGAATATCAAGGGATAACAGGTTACAGAAGAAGGAAGAACGATCATACAAGGGACAGGAGAAAAAGATATGGTTAAGGTCGCCTACATCTGTGCCACAAGAGCAAATGGGATCGTCAATAATGTGAAATTTGGAAAGATGGGATGGGGAACAAACATGGCCCAGTCTCATTCGTATTAGAATAGAGGTCTCCATTTTGCCAAATTTTGCCCTGCCAAACCATGGTTTTTCCGGAATCTCGGGTTGGACAAGAGAAAAGTAATGTCCTTTCAATCTGCTACTGGTATCCCAGGCTACCTTCCAGGTGTCCCGGAGAAAACCCTTAGGCAGAGTTAAAAGGTCATGATTAAAAATTTTATATGGGACTAAGTCCCCACAATGCACCGCATCACCAGCTAGAGCATCGGCCACTTCATTGCCTTGGATTCCAGCATGGGCCGGAATCCATGCAAACTGTAGCGAGATGCCCCCAGTGGTCATTCTAAACGCAAATTCTCTTATAGACAAAATAATAGAGGTCTGCGACTTGTCTTCGTAAGGGGATTTATTAATGGCTAGAAGAGCGCTTCGAGAGTCAGTAAAAATAATTGCTTTTTTTAGTTTTAAAACACGAATGTATTCTAAGGCTTTTAAAATTCCAAAACATTCCCCTGTAAAAACGGAAGTCTCCGGAGGTAGTTTTATTTTTTGTGTGATCTTAAATTGGGAATGGTAAACACCTACCCCAACACAACCTGTTGGAGCACGTTTGGCAGCATCAGTAAAAATGTGGTGGTATTCTGAGTGTTCAGACAGAAAATAATTAAATTTTGAACAGTAATTGGGATCCGATTTATTTATACAATCGTAAGTGATGATGGGACTGAACTGAAAACTTTCATAACTACTGCAGAATATGGGGAGTTTATTGGAACGATGAACAGGTGAAGAAAGTGATAGGAACTTTTTATAGCTAACTAGTAAACATGGAGCACGTTTATGAGACCAGTAATCAGAATATTCCATCTGCAACATTAGCGAGTCCAGTTTGGGAATGAGAGGATGAATTGAGAGCTGAAGAATACGGAATACGTATTTGTCTGATAAGAATTGTCTTCTTAGATATAGGGGTGCTTCCCCGCATTCAACTTGGAGTGCATTAATGGGACTCGACTTCATAGCACCTGTAATAATACGTAAAGCTTTTGACTGGATACGATCCAATTTTTTAAAAGCCATTATACTACCAGGTTCCAGAACAAATAATCCATAATCCAGAGTACTTCTGATAATAGCATTGTAGATTAGTTTTAATGAAAAGGGATGAGCACCCCACCACACACCAGAGAGGCAACGAAGCATGTTTAAGTGCTTTTCACACTTGTTAACAATGTAATCGCAATGTGGAACACTGCTTAATTTACAGTCTAATATTACACCTAGATATCTGAATTTATCTTTTACCGGAATAGGTATTCCTTTATACAACAAATTTACAAAAGGAATATTTTTTTTTCGAGTGAATAAAACTACTGCACTTTTAGACGTGGATATATCCAAGCCATTTAAGTGCAACCAAGACTCAAGAATAGATAAAGCAGAATTTATATAAGAGCAAGCTTGATCAACAGAGTGACTTGATGAATATAATAACAAATCGTCGGCGTATTGAAGAACATTTACATGATCGTTTAAGGACGAGTCCATATCAAAAGTATAAATGTTATATAGAAGGGGACTGAGCACTGAACCCTGTGGGAGACCTCTCCATATAAGGCGAGATACCTCATGATCTTCTATTAGAATGTTGACAGAGCGTGCAGTCAGAATTTTAATAATAAAATTCGACAAAGTTGATGGAACCTGTAAGGCGTTTAGTTTATTTTGTAAAATTGATAATACTACATTATCATAAGCTGCATTTATATCTAGAAAAACTGCTACTGTGGAATGGTTACTAGAAAAGGATGACCGAATGTCCGATGTTAAAATGCTTAAGCAGTCAGTGGTGCTTCTGCCCTTTCTAAATCCATATTGGGATTCTGCTAAAAGGCCCTTACTTTCAACATACCATTCTAGGCGATTTTTTATTAAATGTTCTGCTAATTTCATTAAAATAGAAGATAAAACTATAGGACGATATGAAGAAGCATCAGATGGAATTTTATTTGGTTTAAGGAATGGCAACACCATTTGACGTTTCCATTCATCAGGGATATGTCCAGTGTACAAAACAGAATTTACAATATTTAAATAATAATTGAGGACGTCGTCATTTAGATGAGCAAAAAAGGAATATGGGATGCCGTCAATGCCCGGCGCGGAGTCCTTAGTTTTACAAATAACACCCCTTAATTCATTGAGCGTAAATGGCAAACCGAGCGTTGCAGAAGAATTATATACTTACTATACTCTTTGTGCAGAAGTATTATGGATGTTAGGTGCAAGAGGCAGGTTAGGTTCAATAACCTCGGGCACCCAAGGAGGGGCCAATATATTTAGGAAATCACTGGCTAAAGAATCGGGAATAGGAGCAGGGTCTTTATAAATAGACCTAAATCTACGAATATTACGCCAGACGATCGTAGGATGAGTATTCGGTGAAATTGATGTGCAAAAGTTACGCCATGATTCAAACTTTTTCTTCTTGAAAATTTTACTAGTTTCATTAATAATATTAGTAACAATTACAAAATTATTATCAGACATATCCAAGTTATAATTGTGTTCAGCCTCTTTCCGTTTCTTTAACAATTCTGTGCACTCTGAGTCCCACCACGGAGGTGAAGGGATTGTACTAATATTTTTGTTTTTAACAGGGAAAACTTCATCTGCTGCTTCAATTAATATGTGCGCTAAAGCTTCTGCACAGGTATTTTCATTACTATCAGTAAGGAGAGGCAAGGAGCAAACCTTACTGTCAACAGTGGCTCTAAATTTATCCCAGTCATTACTATTTCCATTTGGTAATTTATGTTTTAAATTTGATTTCCGTTGTTGTGGTTTTGACTTGGAAAGAGGGTATTTAATAACTATTGGAAAATGGTCACTACCATAAGTAGAGGTAAGAGTGTGCCAAGTTAATAAAGAGGCTAAACTAGGAGAACAAATGGAAAGGTCAATTGCGCTTTGGTTTTGATTGGGTGCACACCGACGTGTGGCTTCTCCTGAATTTAAGATACATAAGTTGTGTAAGTCTATAATATCTAGTAATTCATCCCCATAACTGTTAGATGTTGAACAACCCCATGATGGGTGATGGCAGTTAAAGTCCCCTAAAACCAAAAATGGTTTTGGTAGCAAAGAAAATAGATTATTCACCTCTTGAAGAATAGAAGAAGAGGGGTGAGGAATGTAGATAGAAACAATACAAATATGATACAATTGAATAGCTAACATCGAAATTTCCTCACTGTGAGGTGGTAATGTAATAGAAGTAAAAGGGATAGAATTCTTGATAAGTATAGCTACTCCACCATACCCATCAGATTTATCCTTTCTAATGGTTAAATAACCATTAATTTTAAAAATATGAAATGGTTTGAGCCATGTCTCTGCTAAAGCAAAGACAAATGGATCATATTTGTTTAATAAATGAATGACATCACTTTTTTTGTTTATTAGACTGCGACAGTTCCACTGGATTATATTGGATTGGTCCATTATGACTAGATTGAGATACATTGTATGATTGGGCAGCGTTGGACGGTGTTATGTTGAACTGGGAGAGAAGATTATGTAAAGCTGAAAGAAGATCATTAATTGAAAAATTTGTGTCTTTTATTTCATTGTTATTATTGTTAGTCAAAGCACAGCCATTTAAAGGCTGAGGTATGGTAAAATCTCTAATAATAGTATTATGTGCATTTTTATTATACCCATGTTCATGTTTTGGAGGCATTCGTGGTTTTAGGAAAACAGTCTTTTTGTAACTATGAGAAAGATTAGCATTAGGGGATGTCT
The DNA here is from genome assembly GCA_037179545.1 of Sesamia inferens. Classification (NCBI taxonomy): domain Eukaryota; kingdom Metazoa; phylum Arthropoda; class Insecta; order Lepidoptera; family Noctuidae; genus Sesamia; species Sesamia inferens. The sequence goes on along the minus strand of CM073937.1, from coordinate 5,912,592 downwards.
GTAACGTATCTGAAGATGTTCGCGATGGAGAGGATAAAAGTACATCTGCATAAGATTTACTAACTGAGGGATGTAGTTTAGCTGCTTCGGCATAGGAAACTGAATTTTTGGCCATGTATGTTTTGATTGATTTTTGTCTAGAGAATTCTGGGCAAGATTTATCAATCGCAAAGTGAAATCCAGAGCACAGACAACAAGATGCAGTTTCTAGATCTTTATCACAACTGTCCCCAGAGTGCTCATGACCACATTTATAACAGCGAGGTGTGGACCTGCACTGAATTTTAGTGTGACCAAACCTACAACAGTTAAAGCATTGAATTGTAGGGAATATATATAACTCCACAGGTAACGCATTATAACACATAAATATTCTCTTGGGCAAAACCTGTCCATCAAAGGTAACTACTATGGACTGGGATGGTTTCCAGACAGCTGTTCCGTCAACATTGCTTTTGAAATTTAAACGTCTGATTTTTAATATTGGTCCACAACCTATTGGTACTGATATGTTATCGATTACTTCCTCAGGAGACCATTCTGCAGGAACACCACGTACTAATCCCATTCGTGTTATATTAAAGGTAGGGATAAAGGCTTTATAATTGTGTGTTTTTAGGCTTTCATGGACAATAAAAGAATTTGCGTCTAGATGATTGGAAAAAGAAAGTGCAATTTTATTACGACCAATTCTTTTAACGCTCCCATTAATTATGTTTTTGAAGGCGTTATGTTTTAAGAACTTACCAAATGTGATGGGGTGCAGTGTCGTACCGTCATTAGGTGCTGTAAAGTTCTTTTGAACATGAATCAAAAATGGCGCGCTATCCGATTGTTCGTAGCTTGTTCTGCCAATCTGAGGGGCAGGTACCATAGAAGGAGCGGGGATGTCAGTAATTGCTATAGGCTGAGTAGGCATAGTTTTGGTATTAGGTACTGGAACTAATTCAACAACTTTAGAATCATTGCAGTTACAACCCGTGGAGTCCGAACCATGATTTTTGCGGGTGCGGCGACGTTTATTGCAATGCTTGCAGAGATGTAAACGTGACCTTTTTAAGTTTCGAGCCGAGGAAGAAACATCTGTATCCATACCCGATTCATTTGATTGAACTGTGATGAAAACGCCTGCCGGGGGAACTAGTTCCCCCGGGTCGGGCGGGTCGTTCATACTTAGAAACTAATATAAAATTATATAAGCTTACCACTACCGGAGAAATAATCACTAAAACTAAGTAAAAACTATAAATAAAAGAATATAAAACTAAAAAACTACTGTGACTGATCCTATATTACACAATTTTAAAATTTTCCAACTTCGGTTCATAAAAAAACGCGTCCGCCAAGTTCGAAGTTTCCCGCGCTTTTTTTTTCTGGTTCACCTTGTTTCAGCTATTCCATTTTTTTTTTTTTGGTTCACTTCTTTCCGTACTTTTGAACGGAAAAGGCATAGTAAGACATAGTACGCCATACAGCCTACACTTCAGTAACTATTTTCTTCAGTAAGTTTATATCCTAACTTATCCTAATTTAACCTAAACTTATCCTAACTTAACTTCTAACCTATTCCTTTCGATTCTCGCATGAGGCCGATTAGGAAGGGTTTAGCGTAAAGACATGATGTGGCCACTATGCTAGAATATTTCACTGTTCTTTATGATTATAAAGAGCAGTGAACATATATATTATTCACTGAATGCACTTTTTACTACATAAATCACGCGTTTTTATTTAGTTAACGACACTATAAATAATTTAAAAGTCTAATGAAAAATGAGCGTGGCACTCATCTTTGTTTTCCCGCCAAACTTTCGTCAAGTGTTAAGTCGCCAGTGTCAATAATGTCGGTTAAGAAGTAATATAGAAGTAGTATGTACGGATGAAACCAGCAGCCTAATCGGCGAACACATTTTTGTCAAATGAATGCAACCAGTTGGGATCAGTTGGTATTGTTCGAGCCGCCCATTGGTCCGTTCGGTCCAAACGATCCCAACTAGTCGCAATCATTTGACAAAAATGTGTTCGCCGATTAGGTGGCAGGTCATATATTCGAATATATGACATGATGGTCGAATATTCCCAATCAAATTTGAGCTTTGATGCTTCTAATTAAGAAATTGTACCGATTATTGTAGCTCGATGTGCTCGATGCCTCGGCTTAAGTCGTTTCAAGTCATGTCGACCAATGTCTTGATTGACACTATTCCTCAAACACAAACGTACGTCAAATGTTTCAATTTCTGGCAAAGGAGAATGGGGGAATTCACTTGTCGCGAAAAACAGTCCATGGAGCCGGCTACTAAGCACTTACTTTTGATAATAAACTATGTATATCCCTTGTTAAAAATACCGTTTTTTTTATTTTGGATCTGTGCCTATAGATCCTTTTTTATTTGGTTGGGGTGGGGAATCATCAACTGACCTCTCCCGCTCTGGGCGGAGGGAAAGGGCGTGTCAGACTTTTACTGAGTAAAGGCGGAAACATACTACCAAAATGTGACACGACGCCACGCTACCTGACGCATGGCAGTACGTATTAATTCCATATATTTAATATGGTTAGAAGCGCATAGGCAATACACTATGTGACCACACGCCGCAACATCCAACCGATTTCGATCGAGCATGTTGCCGGGAGAGGGGGGAGGGGACACGCCACCCGACGATTCAGCGCAGTGTGTTTCCAGTTAACACCCGACGCCACGCGCTATTCTTTGTAGAACATTTTTAAAGTTATGATACTCGTAAAAGAAATGACGTTTTTTGTTAGTTTAGTTTAAATATTGGTTGAAAATGTCGGATGAAGAATTAATAGAATTATTGAAACGGTACTCATCGTTATACATATGATACGTGTACACTTTTATATCCCCAAAATCTGCAATAAATCTTCTTCAAAATCTACATCTAGCTCGTCTTCAAGCAGAATTGAATCCATGGCCACATGACACGACAATACACTTCAGCCTTTCGTGAGAAAGGCACAAGGCCTTTACACTACACGATACGTGTAGTAGCACCCCGTGTCGTGTTGCCTATGTACACGACGAGCGTAGGGTGTCGACACAACACATCGCGTTGCATTTTGATAGTATGTTTCGACCTTTAAACCCACCCTTGTTTCTTCACTTGCCTATGCGCCAGGGCCACGGTTTCTTTTTTAACTAACCCACAACCCTGACCCTGGAGGCATCGGTCTTCGTGGACCCCGTCACGATGTGCTGACATCTCTTTGAGGCGCGCGTGAAACACGACGCGCTGTTGACTCGGGCCTGGTCCTTACCGGGCGGCGAGCTGCCTACTGCTCACCGCCCGCAGGCCCACGCCTACCGTGGCTGGGAGGTCAATGTCGTCTCCCGACCAGGGCGTCTCCTGCGGTGGCTAGTGGTGTGAGGGAGCTGGGATTCCCGCTGCCTCACGCGCTCCGCCATCTCCTTTACCAGCATTATTGCTTCGCAGAAGGAGGTGACGGCCTGCCATGCACTCTCGTTCCGAACCATGGCCTGGACCAGGGTCGCACGCGAGAGATCGCCGCCGATGGCCGCCATCTGTATAGATGGAGTTATAAATGTTAAACAAACAAACCACATGAAAAAATATGTCTCGACTTAAGTACGTCACGTTTTTGAAGAATCTAACATTCCGTAAGTAAGTACCACGATTTCCTGTATTTGACGAATAGAGTGAAGATGATCCTAAAAATCACGTAAATGCGGAATGAAATAATTGTTTTTAGACTTTTTAAGTGGAACTCCATGTGAATTCTAGGCTATAAGCTTGTGTTAAGTTTCTGTTTTATATAAAAACAGAAAACACAAAATATACTACACACTAACGATGAGGTTGGCATAATCTGTATTAATTAAAACTCTCTTTAAAATAATAATTTAAAAAAAACTACACACAAAGAAAAAACAGAGGGGTTTTACAGCACAACATTTTAATATGACACCGATAGGTACACTAAAGATATATAAAGGTCGTATATTGTATTTTTAAGAGACAAGGCTCCACAACGATAGACTTCTATAGCTCGTCCTCCGATTAATAACTGAAATTTAAGAAGGCATTTATTCTTCAGAAAATTATTCTACATAAAGTGAAGGGAATTCACTATTCAACTTAATATTCATCAAAGTAACGTAAAAATATCGAAGCGGGATTTTATCGAGCACTACATTTTCAACGGTCCAGTCGGTGTTGCCCCGAGTGTTGACAATCCAACAGAGCACATTCCAACACGTCAAAAAAAAAAAGCAATTTGGTGCTAAACAGTAGGTATGTTTAAAATCTAGGGCATGAATAAAAAATCTCCGCGGGAAAAACGCGCCCGTGCTGTACCTAGGCTAATTTATTTATATATAGAAACAAGAAAGACAAAGATAAGAAATAGAAAGGATCAAAAGAATTGCCACTATTGATCATGGAATATGTATCTTAATATAACAGGAGTAATCTAATATTTTTTCTTGTCCTTTTCTTAATAATATAGAATGAAAAAGATACACTGAACACTGAACTTTAGTAGGTATACTTTGTGAAGAAAAAAAAAGACACCATGTGATTTAACTTCTACGTTACTGACGGCGGGTATACGTTAAATAAAACGACCTACTTAAAAAAAAAAAAAAAAAAAACTGTAAAATGTAGGACTTGACTCACGTGAGGTACTGCAGCCTTTTCAAAGTCGCCAATGCCGTTTCATCAACGCTTCCGAATACGGTACTGTAATAGGTCTGATCTCTGTCATAACCGAGTGTTTTTGTACTCGATTGTCTTCTTGAATATTATAATTCTTTTTACACCCAAGTGAATTTCGTAATTTCTTTTAAAACTGTCTCTAAAACAATCTCTCAAGTGTTGCACTTAGGATGTTTTTTTTTTTTAATTTTTAGAATTTCCCAGGTAACCTATATTTTGTAGAGATAATAATAATTATTATTGTATAATTAGGAAAATGTACCTACATGCAGCAAAGCGACCAACTATCTGATGGTCTGTATACAGAACAGTATTTTGAAGTCACATAAATTGCAATATCCCGAGAAGACGCCAAAATTTTTTTTTTTTTAGTGCTTGAATGCAATCCCGCCTGATGGTAAGCAGTGCTGCAATCGTTCATGGTAAAGCGCGCTAGTTTATTAAGCCTATTCTTTTTAAAAAAATAGTGAATAGGAAGGAATATGGCAGCAAAAAAGAATTCTTGCCAAGCAAGAAGAAAAAAATGGCAGTTGAGCGAGGTGATGCAATGTTAAACCAAACAACACGACCAACGATACTACACCAGAGGGAGATTGATCTGGATGGATACCCTCAACGACCAAACTCCCGACCCAACATCATTTGGCACATCGTGCCCAGCAACATCGCAATACAACTGCTCAGACCTTCAACATTGTTGAAATCGCCACGAGACACGAATAAATGGTCAACCTTGGTCATATCAAAAGGATAATGAATAAATGCAGGAGAATTTGCGTACCTAATATCCTATAGGTACTCCATTCCTAATAGCATTAGACAGAAGTTTGAAAAAGTCTTTTTACATATGGGTACACTTTATAACAAAAGTACGATAATCATATGTATTCAGGACAATTAATATTCCTGGCGTAGGGCGTGTTACATAATAAAACTCCAGATGAATGAATGTTGTGTATTGTACGTGTGTAAATGAGTACAATGTGTATGACGTGTATAAGTGTGTGTGGTGCAAAAATAATCAATGTCCTTGTAGCATCTATTGCAGCAGATGCTACACATGTTCTCTTACCCGCTGGGAAAGGTCGGCTGTAAATCACACCAGAACCGCGGAAGTCATGGCGCGGGTCGCTGCGATCCTGAACCCCGCAGCGAGGATTCCCATAAATCTCACCCCGGAAGACATCTGTTGACCAACGGTCAATGTGCGTGAGAACCATAGCGAGACGTCTAGCACGTGAAGACTGAATTGGCGCGCTTTCTACATTAACCAATCCAACGCCGCGGCCTGCCTCGATCAACGAATCAACATCAAGAACGCACGCAACACCGCGTCGACCTCCGCAGGACAGCAAGCTGATTTGCTATTGGTTACCCCACTATTATTTAGAGATAGTTAGTATTTAAGTAAGTGCATAGCTTGTACGAGACATCATTATATTCTATTCCACTCTATCATACTCTATTACATTACGGTCCATTCCTGTTCACACACTTGTATCACGTCATTGTACACGTCAAATACATTGTACCCGTTTACATTCGTGCAATACACAAAGTTCGATTTATCTGAGTTTTAATTACGCGACACGACCTACGCGCTAAAGTGGTGACCTAAGCGACGTGAATCAAGACAGACGTGACGATACTCGTGATTAGCACCTTCTAGTGGCTTCCCACAAGCGGGTCTCACCACTAGGATTTCAAGAGGCTATATTCACGGTATTGCTGCGTGATACACCAGAAGAGTCTAATCAGGATGGCGACCAGCAACTCAACACAGGTAGGAGGGCAAGTCGACACGCTTACACTACAAGCACGGCTGTCTGAATTTTGGCCGGCGTATCCCAGACTATGGTTTACACACTTCGAAGCGGTAATGGCGCCACAGAGGCAAGGTGATGACGCGCGCTATCAAGCAGCTATCGCCCGACTAGGCCTGGACGCACTTCAGCAAGTAAGTGACATTATAACCAACCCGCGCATTGAAAACAAGTACGAAGCCCTGAAGTCTAGACTCATCAGCGTCTACGAGGAATCCGAGAGCCGAAAGCTGCAGAAGCTGATGGATGAGATGGAACTCGGAGATCAAAAAACCCTCACAGCTGTTGCGAAAAATGCGGGAACTAGCGGGACAGAAAATACCAGACGGTACACTGCGCATCATGTGGACCCGGCTACTTCCACCCGCAGTACGCGCTGTTCTCACCGTGAGCGACTTTACGGATCTAGAAAAATTGTCGCAAGTGGCAGACAATGTCATGGACACTATCGCGCAACCTAACCAGGTCGCGCAGATTTCACGCACGAGCGATATGGCTGTCCTACACGACCAAATAAGGCAGTTATCTCTGGAGCTGGCAGAACTCAAGAACAGGCAGGAATCCAGACCACGATCACACAGACCACTCGACAGACGGCGTTCAGGATCGCGTTCAACAAGCAACGATAATAGCAACCGCAAGTATTCAGAACAATCACTTATCTGTTATTATCATCGCAAGTACGGCACAGAGGCGCGAAAATGTACGCGTCCATGCAATTTCGATAGCAACAGCGCCTAGTCGGAAAACTAACGCTTGCGTCGGTTGAGGCGGCAACTGACTTGAACAACACTTCTCGCCGCCTATTCATAACTGATAGGAATTCGCGTCTGTCATTTCTAATTGATACGGGCGCAAACGTTTCCATGATACCGAGGACAAAAGGCGGGAAAGCAAAACAAACCAATTTCTGTTTGTACGCGGCAAACAACACGATCATTCCAACGTAGGGAGAGAAAACCCTACAACTGGATCTCAATCTACGACGACCGTACACCTGGAAATTCATCGTCGCTGCAGTCAGAAAACCCATCATCGGTGCAGACTTTCTGAAGCGTCATCAACTGCTTGTCGACATAGCCGGCCGACGTCTCGTCGACAAAGTTACCAATATGACCGTCAGAGCATCAGTCATTCGTTCCGCCGAACCTACAGTTCGAAGTATCGACATGGAACAGCCGTATCACCAGCTCCTCAGTAAGTTTCACGATATCCTGCGACCATCAAGCACGAAGGATACTCCCAAACACAGGGTAGAACACCACATCGAAACTACTGGCCCGCCAGTGTTCAACAAGTGCAGACCTCTTCCTCCACATCGCTACCTGCGCGTGAAGAAAGAATTCGAGCTCATGATGCAGCAAGGAATTTGCCGACCAAGCAAAAGCCCTTGGTCCAGTCCGCTACATGTCGTTCCTAAGAAAAACGGCGACTTACGCATCTGTGGTGACTACAGAAGGCTCAATGCCGTCACCAAACCCGATCGCTATCCAGTCCCACGCCTCAAAGATTTTACCTACCTGCTTCACGGCAAGAAATTCTTCAGCACTCTCGATTTAAACCGAGCCTATTCGCAATTACCTATCTTCGAACCCGATATCGAGAAGACAGCGATTACCACACCATTCGGTTTGTTTGAATTTCCACGAATGTGCCCAGGTTTCAAGAATGCCGGACAGACATTCCAACGATTCATAAACGAAGTACTCAACGGAATAGACTACGCGTTCCCATTCATCGACGATGTTATCGTTGCATCGGCAAATGAAGCAAGCCACATCGGAGATTTGCAGGAAGTTTTACGCCGATTAGACACGTATGGTGTCACTATAAACCCATCTAAGTGTGTCTTCGGCAGCGAAATCGTCATGTTCCTAGGTTACGAAGTATCAAGCAAGGGAATCAAACCCGAAACCATTCAAGACTTACGAAGATTTATAGGGATGATAAATTTCTACCGAGACAGTGTTCCTAATGCGGCCAGCGTTCAGGCACCTCTGAATGCGTTCCTTCATAATTCAAAAAAACGAGACAAGACGGAAGTAAAGTGGGACAATCAATCGACAAAAGCTTTTGAGTTGTGCAAACAGAGCATAATAAACGCTGCTTTATTGTCTTACCCATCCAGTTCGCCAGAGGACCAAATCGCTGTTTTTTCGGACGCCTCAGCTACCTGCGCCGGGGCATCTCTACAACAAAGGCGAAATAAAGAACAATGGGTGCCACTCGGATATTTTTCAAAAAAAAATTTCGGAAAGACAAAAGAAGTATTCCACTTTCGATCGGGAGCTCTCGACGATATTTATGGCAGTAAAGCATTTTCGAAAAATGTTTGAAGGCAAAGAACTCGTGATTTATACTGACCATAAACCGCTGACCTACGCAATTCGCAAACCTCCTTCCGATAACGACACACCACGACGAATTCGGCAGCTACTGTTCATCAGCGAGTTCACTACTGACATTAGACACGTGAGCGGAGCTCAGAACGTTGTAGCAGATGCATTATCACGCGTCGAAACCATCGACGTGCCATCACCCATCAACTACGACGAGTTATCTCAAGCTCAAGAAAACGACAGTTATATCCCAACATTGTCTCAACAGACCAACATACAACTCAAGAAAATCATCTTACCTGGTACCAACAAGCCAATATTCTGCGAAACATCAACGTCACATGTTCGTCCATATTTAACAGCTGATTTTCGTCGCATAGCTTTCAACGCCGTGCACAGCCCAAGCCACCCAGGAGTACGAACCATACGGAAGCTAATGCAAGAGCGATTCTTTTGGCCGTCAATGAATACCGACATCGGCCAGTGGACTAAAACATGCAATTCGTGTCAGCTCTCCAAAGTTCAGCGACACAATCACAGTGACATCGCAACATTCCCACCGAGCGAACGATTCCAACATATTCACGTTGATATCGTTGGACCGCTACCTACATCAGCATATGGACATAAATACTTGCTCACGATGATCGACCGGTGCACACGATGGCCCGAAGCTGTACCACTTCAGGAGACAACCGCTGAAATCGTCGCAAGAAACTTTTACGAAGTATGGATATCTCGTTTCGGTTGTCCAATAAGAATCACAACTGACCAAGGTCGACAGTTTGAAAGTCGACTATTCCGAGACCTAGCTCAATTACTCGGTGTAGAAAAAACCCGAACTACTGCATACCACCCGCAGAGTAACGGAATCGTCGAACGCTGGCACAGGACATTAAAAGCCGCACTCATGGCTAGGCTAGAAAACAGCAACAAATGGATCGACGAATTGCCTGTTGTTCTAATGGGCCTCAGAGCCGTCATCCGCTCCGACTCTAACACAAGCGCAGCGCAACTCACCTACGGTCAAGCAATACGCCTACCAGGCGATTTCATATCACCAAAACCAGCTACACCGAAAATGGACCACGACTACGTTAATCACCTGCAAGAAGTCATCACGTAGCTCACGCCTACATACAAATCGCATGCAAACAAGCGATGTATGTTTGTCCACATCGACCTACAAACATGTAGCCACGTGTTTGTACGCGATGACACCGTCCGCAAACCTCTGCAGCATCCATACCAAGGTCCATACAAGATCATCGAACGTAAAGAAAAGTACTTTACAATCCAGCTACCAGGACGAATTAGCAATATATCGATTGATCGCCTCAAACCTGCGTACACAATCAACACAGAAGGTGATGCCAGGCATACGAACGTTTACTTTAAATATTGTTACGTTTTTTGGGATTTTTTCTTATATGCTAATTACGTGCAAATTAGTAAAACAACATGAATTCTGCTGCTGATGAAGCTATAAGCTGCACTCCAGATTCAATGAAAATGGAAGCTGAATCAGCAATTAACAATATTTTGCCTGAAAGTTCTACAGAGAGATTGTTTTTGTATGTTTTCTACTAACCACAATCGAGATGTAAAGCAGAGAAGTTAGCTCGGGTATAGCATCAATTGCACCCTCGAACTACAGGCACTAAATTTCTCGGGCTGCAATTGATGCCTTACAGCGTTACAGCCCTTGGCTACTGATCTACTAAGTATTACTCTCAATCATGAGTGTAGATACAAATTTAGAAAATTACTTTTTGGTAAATGATGTTCTATTATAGACCATCTGATAGTCGGATATTTTACTGCGTGTATAGACGACAGCACATCAAGCTTCTACAATCTGTCAGATTTCTTTATTAGATTTTCAACTTTGTCTGTAATACCATAAAGGCTCAAGGTTGATTTTGAATTTTTGAGTTTCAAGGAGGTTGACCTGCTTGCTGTCGTCCGTCCATTTTGTTAATTTGACTTACTGCTCACTCGGCGTTTCGTGTTGTTGGTCATTTTGCGACCTTTTGACCAGGAGATTTATTATTATATGTAGATTAATACTATCTTTGTCTTCGTTAACTATAAACAGGTCATTTCACTCGTGTTCATAAATAACTCTTACTGTGGAACTGAAATTGCGAAAAATAATCGGGTTTTATTCTGTACCTATGTAAGTAGTGTATGCATCATCCAGGTGATTCTCTTGAAGGTCGTGTTAAACGTCATTGACGTTCGTCTCCTAACAGTGCAAATCATTAGATTTTGAGAACTAAATGGGATGAGATAAATATAGCTTTCTTTTACAAAAATATTACTGAATTTATTATTTGCTTTCTCATACGCTTTTAATAAATCTTATTAGCTCCACAGAAAACTTCTTAGCTTCCTTTAGCGTATTTCTAACTCTTCTGCAGTCGTGCATATTTAAAACTGCATCATCACCAAGATTTGAATGTGTGGTTTATTTTAGACACTAAAAAGTGTTTTTTTTTTGCCATATACAACATATAAAGAAAACCCTGTCCGATCCGTAAAGGTATTGTTAGGTATCAATAACTGATTCTACTAATGTATACAATGCCGGGCTAAACTTAAAAAAAAACCCTAAAACCCTATTATTTCGCAAAAAGAGGTAACTTAATACATGTGCGGTAAGCAACCTTTCCGCGGGCGGCGGGCGGCAGGGCACGCGGCACGTGGTCGCATCGCTATTCGCTCATAATAATACCGGTGTTGTTACTTTTTTAAATATTACCAAATTTCGGGGAAGTTGGAATTAATTCGTGGGAATAGAAGATTATTTCAAAATTCATTAGTATTGTTACTACAATGATTACGTAAAATTTTATATTATATTTGGTCAAGTGTTTACCTAACCTTTATTATCCTTATGGGTCGGACATGGTTTTCTTTACATATTGTATAGGTAATAAACGGTTACTGTAATATTCGGCTGTCAAGTTATAAAGTCAAGTCAGAGTACGTACAACATGAAATACGTTGAAACCATTCATATTTACTCGGGTTTCATTATTCCCCTTTAAAGGAGACTGACTGCTTCTTTCTCTTTTTGTAAATCATTATTAACAAAATTTGAATGTTAAGCATTTTTTTTATCTAACTCTACGTGTAGATTGCTCTTGCAATTGCGACCCATACTTGCAATATGAGCATTTTCAAAATTATTATTGTGTGATTCAGTTGTCCCAGCTATAAGTTAGTTGAGGGACATGGGGAAGTCCCCGCCCCCTATTCGTTGGACCCCGAGGCGGAGGCGCAAGCGAGATTCGGCGCGCGCCTCTGAGGCGATGCACGGAGTAGTTTAATACCTCACTACCCCGTGCAGGAGGCGAGGCCCGAGCCGAGAGTATGGGGCCGCGGCAGAATCAAGGACTCCCGCGGCTCCGTGCGCACGTGACCGGAGAGACACCAGGGTGGTTTTTAGTCAGTAGGAGTCTGACATATCCCGTCGCCCACCCCAGAGCCGCGAACATCCATTGAGGATTTTCCACCCCGGAACAAAAAAAAAAAAGCTATAAGTTAGTTACTGGTAAAATGTTAATTAAAATTAATCATACTACTATTTTTATTACCTGTCATATTGTCACATTCCTTATCCTCGTTAGGCTGTTTTGTACTATTGTGGACAATGTCGCAATTATCTATTTCTATCGTTTCTTCTGTATCTAATTTCGATTCATCTTCTTTTAAGCTTGTCTCTGTAGTTCCTTTTGGAGATTTTATGAAATATTCCGGTAAATTGTAACATGAACTTTCTCTTGATTTATTAGGTAAATTTAGGGTATTACTGCCATAGCGTTTATCGTACGATGACGAATGATCAGAAATACAACTTCCAGTTTCTTTTTCGATTACAATATTTTTATACACAGCCTTTTTATTCCTTTGTTGCATATACGAATCGTATGTAAAGGTTTTAGATTTACGTATGTATTTTGTGCTAAAATTACTCATATTTATGTTTGCCTGGGTAATAGAACCTGTTTTTCTGTTTGATGTATTGAATTCGGATGTCAATTCACTAAAGATATCAGCATCATCTCCCAGTTTAGAACTTGCATCTTTATTTGTGGTTAATTTAAGAATAGAGCAACTTGGCTCCTCTAAGTGTTGTTTTTGCAAAATAAGTTTTTTAAGTTTCAATAAATGAGTTGATGGAGTTAAAATATCACCCTTTCTAAGAGGCAAAACTTTTCCAAGTGTCTCTTTTTTAAAACTCTGCTCGAATGGGTCATCACTATTTGAATGTCTTCCAAATCTGCGTTGATTTTCAGGCTCGTTAGTTGTTTCACAACTTATCAAATTACGATCGCACGATGTATCGTGGCTTTGTTTTTTTTCGTATAAATGATATTCGTAAGGCATTTTTATTGCATAGTAGTTGTAGCGATTGTCAAAATCAGATTTTGCCTTTGCTTAATTAGATGGGAAGAGTTGAGTATTGGTTACAATACTAGCTGTTCTTATATCAAAGTCATGCGTGTCATGTTCAACTGGCTTACTCATGACTTTGGGCTTTTGACATCTACAGGAATCGAGACCACTTTGGTCACAACTTTCATTGAGACAGATTTCACATCTACATAGTGCGGGTCTGTTTATACTCGTCGACATTTCGTTCACTACACTAGAAGCCAAAGGGTAAACTATTCCGCATTCGATGCAAGCGCATGGTGCACAAGTGCATGCTAAACGTGGGGTATTCTTTTCTATTACCACAGGCGCAACGAAAAAACTTTGGCCTTTGGTTATACTCCTTGTTTTAGAATTAGCACAATTACAAGGATTGCAATCACAGTATGCCCCAACGTTTTTAGTGCATTGAACACAATCGCAGGGTTTGCAGGAACAAAGTGGTTGTTCATTCATTCTAAACGATGATATTGATCTCGACATTTCACCACATTCATGAGGTTTGCATGCATTGGTTTTATTATTTGAGAAGCAATCGCAGATTTTGCAACTGCAGGCTTTATATGCTTCCTTTAATCTTTTAAGAATATCTGATGTTGTTATTTTTCTTTGTATATTAGCCATATTCGATTGCCTGCAAGTTAAACAGTCCTTGAATTCTGCTTCAGGCATTTGGACAGCTATGCTTTTACAACAAACAGTTTGTGTATCAGATTGTATACATTTCGTCAGCTCTTGTGCTACAGGTTTAATCTTGGTTGTATCACGACAGACACAACTACTTTTCTGTGATGGTACTTTATGTGTAAATTTCGGTAGCTCATCTGCACATGGACAGCCATATGATTCATTTTCACTTTTTTTATTTTTCCATACTCTTTCTGTATTATCTATTTCTCTACAGATTGGTATGTCATACGCACATTCAGGTAGTTTATGTTTATGTTCACCTGGCTCAGTGAACATAGAACTGTTTATTTTACGTTTCTGTTCCAAATAAGATACCGGTTTATCAGATTTAAATCTTGTTGACTCTTTGCAACCACACTTTTTTTTCTCATGATCATGTTTAGCTGAATGTTTCGGTACCACCCATGATATATCGGTGCACAGAGGAACTTCACAACTCTTTTTTTTTACTAATATGTTCTTCGAATCCGAAGCAATCCCCTTTACTTTAAATTTATTTATGCTAATTTTGTCTGCTGATTCATGTGAAGTTTTACATGTTTGTAGCTGTGTTACACATCTCGATGATCCTGAAAAATTTTGTGGTGCAGATTTATTTTTGTCTGATTTCCGACATACACAAGTTTTTGTCCGTATTGTGGATTTATACGTTGGTAGTTCATATACATATCCATCTAATGTATTTTTTGTTTTACCACAATTGTGCATTGTATTAGAACCAAATTTATTTAAATTGTATACCTGTGTATCTCTCTCTAACAGAGGTCGTGCTGTCTTAGTTACTGATGACGATGCTGATGTTTCTAGTGCACTGCACATACTGCATTCATAGCTCATTTTTCTGTACTTTTTTATTTTATTTTCTCTACTGCATTGTCTTTGGTCTTTATAAATCTTTGGTAGCTCAAAAACGTAACCCGAGGCATTTTTCAAAAGATCCGGTGACTCTTGCTTATCACAAAAAAACTTTGATAAATCAAAAACATAACCCGCTTTACCTTTCATAAGATCTAGTGATTCTTGCTTATCGTAACAGGTCTTTGGTACATCAAAAACATAACCCGCTTTACCTTTCATAAGATCTGGTGATTCTTGCTTTTTATAGCAAGTCTTTGGTACATCAAAAATGTAACCTGCTTTACCTTTCATAAGATCTGGTGTTTCTTGCTTATTATAACAAGTCTTTGGTATATCAAAAACGTAACCCACTTTATATTCCATAAGGTCCGGTGACTCTTGCTTTTTATAACAAGTCTTTGGTACATCAAAAACGTAACCTGCTTTACTTTTCATAAGATCTGGTGTTTCTTGCTTATCATAACAAGTCTTTGGTATATCAAAAACGTAACCCGCTTCGCCGTTCATAAGATCTGGTGTTTCTCGCTTATCATAAGAAGTCTTAGGTATATCAAAAACGTAACCCACTTTATATTCCATAAGGGTCGGTGGCTCTTGCTTATCATAACAAGTCTTTGGTATATCAAAAACATAACCCACTTCACCTTCTATAAGGTTCGGTGACTCTTGCTTATGACAACTCTTTGGTACCGCAGACGGCTCTTGATTATCACAACAAATCTTCGGTGCGTCATAAACATAAACCGCAGAACCATTGAAATAATCCGGAAGCTTTGGCGTATCTTTTCTCTGTTCGGTATAAAATGAATCTGGTTGCATCATGCATATGCAATCTCCTAATAGAGCTTCTTTTTTTGATAAATAAGCCTTCTTTTGTATATCAACAATCGATTCCTGTTGACGCAGTGTTGCCTTCATAACTCCATAAGTCTGATCTCCAATGCATGAGCATTTTTCTACTATGCATTTCTTTTTTGGTTCAGACTCCGATAAATAATTTATAAGTACAATACCCCTATTTTGTATTTCAGCAATCGATTGCTGTTGTTGCAGTATTGCCGTCATAATTCCATAAGTTTGATCTCCAACGCATGAGCACTTTTCTAATATACATTCTTTTTTTGGTTGCAATTTCGATAAATATTTTTTTGGCAAATAAGCCTTTTTTTGTGTTTCAATAATCGATTCCTGTTTATGCAGAGTTGCGATCATAACTTTATAAGTTTGATTTTGAATACATGAGCATTTTTCTAATATACATTCTTTTTTTGTTTTAGATTCTGGTGAATATTTTTTTTGTAAATATGCCCTTTTTTGTATTCCAACAATCGATTCCTGTTGACGCAGTGTTTTCGCTATAACTCCATAAGTCTGATTTTCTGATGAATAATATTTTGGTAAATATGCCTTCTTTTGTATTCCAACAATCGATTCCTGTTGACGCAGTGTTTTCGCTATAACTCCATAAGTCTGATCTCCAATGTATGAATATTTTTCTAATGTACATTCTATTTTTGTTTTAGATTCTGATGAATAATTTTTTGGTAAATATGCCCGTTTTTGATTTCCAACAATCAATTCCTGTTGACGCTGTGTTTTCGCCATAACTTCATAAGTCTGATTTTCTAATGAATCATTTTTTGGTAAATATGCGCTTTTTTGTATTCCAACAATCGATTCCTGTTGACGCTGTGTTTTCGCCATAACTCCATAAGTCTGATTTTCTGATGAATCATTTTTTGGTAAATATGCCCCTTTTTGTATTCCAACAATCGATTCCTGTTGACGTAGTGTTTTCTCCATAAGTCCAGAATTTTGATCTCCAATCATGTATGAGTATTTTTCTAATCTACATTCTTTTTTTGTTTTAGATTGTGATAAATAATTTTTTGGTAAATATGCCCTTTTTTGTAGTCCAACAATCGATTCCTGTTGACGCAGTGTTTCAGTCATAACTTCATAAGTCTGATCTCCAATGCATGTACATTTTTCTAATACACATTGTTGTATTTGTTTAGCTTCTGGTGAAATTGTGGAGCATGTAGTAGGTACAATTTTATTATAAAATTGATAGAAATTTCTACCTAAAAATCCGTTTGTGTCCGGATCGTTTCCGGGCGGATTGCTTTGCTCGCAGCATGCGTCAGATTTTTTGTTACTCAAGCCACCCAATATTTTAGTACAATAAAGGCATGTTGCTTCTGTGCAGTCTTCGCAAGAGCAGGTAATATCCAGTTGACTATCAGAGTCGTCCTTGACAGGCGGAGTCTTAGAAGTGTTACAACATGCATTTTGAGCCATGCTTTTGAAATTGATATAAGCTTATGCACACCGAGGAGTTTGTATTTTTAGACCTTTTTCGGTGTTACTTATAGGTAAATGCGTTGATTATTTAGACGTCAGATTGCTGCAACACAAGCTTGATGCTTTCAAGACCTGCAAAAGACCATTGCACATCAAAATCTATCGAAAATTTTAAAAGACTATCTTTTATCCGCGTCTTCGCCCGTTTCCGGCGCGTGGGACAAATATTTCCAATCAACCTTGAGCCTTTATGCTTTAGCGATGAAGTTGAAAATCTAAGAAAGGAAGACAGATTAAAAAAAATTAATAACGGCCAATACCGGGGACTTGTTTTAATGCTGGCATTGTGGACATCATTTTATCTTGCCCCACCCCGCAGCCTGTGTCAGTCGCTGAGTGAAGGTGCTGGTGTATTATTTGACATTTTCCCGAACAGTACATTTCCCGCGAAAAATTGAGTTTTTCGATCTTACCCCGCTCGCTGTATCTCCTTACTCCGGTAAGGAACAAACATGTTGTTTTAATATTCGTAATTAGATTTAAACTGTAATATGCTCTATAATATGGTGATTACTATATTTCACGTATTTTAAGATTTATGGTGCCTTTCAAACTTTCCCCTGCATAATTTAAAGGGTTAAGATGATAATATAAAACTTTCCATCTTACCCCGTTTACGAAACTCCTACAAAAAGTCAGGGGCCCTCAATCTCAAATACCCGGTAATATCTCTTCCACAATATCGTATTAAAAACTTGTATCAAGAGTCATTCATTAGTGCATAATTCTAGACTTTCTAGTGTTAAACCGTCGGATTAAAAAAGTCAGACGCTCTGTACATAAATACAATACTTACACGATTAAAATGTACCAATTTCAACTGATTTTTGAGTGGATAATTAAATTCTACGATAAGAGGTCTAGAATTATGTAGATAATTCTAATTACATAATTTGCGATATGTAAATCATCTATGGTAGGGAAATTCAACTTGTATAATAATATAGATAACTTTTTAGTTTTGTTTTAGGATCAAAATGCCTCGTAACTACATAAGAAAATCGTTACGGGCTACTTGTTATATTGCTGAGGACTTAGCGATTGCAATACAGAGAGTAGAGAATTAACTACGCAGCAGCTAAGTTAACAACATACCTGTCGTCTTGTAATGTCAATTTGGCAGTGATTATAATAATACTGTTTAATAATGTTTATAAAGGAAAGAGTGCCTAGTTTTGTTTTTTATCTTTTTTGTTAATTATTAGGAGACGCATAAATACGAGTAGGTGATTTTTTAAATATTTTAGTTAAGTACTTACTTCTGCTTTGCGGGATTACCAACTGATCTGATAAAGCCAAACTTTATATTTTTGATAAGAGGTTAGTTATTTTTAGTTTTATAAGGAGTACTTATAACGGACTGATTTTATTTAACTGTGATGTTACCTCCTTTGAAATAATATTTTTAATAATATTTAATTGTATTCTGCTGTCGTGTCGTTTATTTAATAAAAATAATTATAATATAGGCTACTTGGTCCTAAATTAAAACGTGTGGTTTATTTATAGACTTGACAGTCATCTATGAGCATGATTATTTAATTTATTTAATATCTATAATATGTTGAGCACCCCTGACTGCCAGCCGTTTCAACGGGGTAAGAACGATATATTTTATTTGAAAAATGTATTTTTCTTGCTTTTAGAATGCGAATTTTTAGTGTAACTCATTTTCAAGTTATTTAGGTTATTGAAGCAGAAGGTTTATTGATCACCACACAAGCATAATGACAATGAATACGATTTTAGTTACTATATCAATCTTACCCCTTCAGCATTTCATCTTTCCCCTACATATTTTTTTTCTTAAGACCAATTTTACTAACGTTTTTTTCATAAAATATTGTTTCAAAAAGATTGCTGTCAACTTTATAGAAACAAGTTGACTGTACTTTTTTACCCAAAACATCATTTGATGCAATTGACTTAAATTCTTTTGTTTTACAACAGTTTAACCATCAACACTGTTTATCTCATCAAAAATGCATTCCATCTTACCCCCACTCACCTTAATAGCTTGATGTGGTGTCATCTGTACAAGAGCAATAACATAACCGCATGCAAAAACTACTTTCAATTATTGCCGTCATAAATAAACAAGAATGTTTATTTAAACTAACGTCACCCAGTAAGGATCAGGTTGGGTCGACGGTGCATTGTTTCACGCGCGCCTCAAAGAGAAGACAGCAAGGGACGGCTGGATCGAAAAGGTTCTTAGTGGTTTGATGACCGTGGCATTTCCTATTATTACCTCTGAAAAGAAACGCCGAAACAAACTCAGAGGTCATAGTTGGGACATTATATTTACTGGCTCAGCTGCGGCGCGGGCTGGCCTTCATTGGGCAAGGTCCCTCCTAGGTCAGGGTTGCGGGTTGGTTAAATAAGAAACCGTGGCCCTGGGGCACAGGCAAGTGAAGGAATACGGGTGGGGTTTAGTCAGTAAAAGTTTGACACGCCCTTCCCTTCCGCTCCGCCCTGTTCGGGAGAGATAATTTGATGAATTACCCTCAAATATAACTTAGCACATTTTTTTTAAATAATTTTTATAGATGCGATCGTTGATGGTAAAGCGCGTTAGTTTATTAAGAGCCTATTTATTCTAGCCTTGAAGACACTCAAATTGTAGTGTGACGGAAACACCGCCGCCGGCAAATTGTTCCAGTCCCTCGATGTATGCGGTATAAAATAAGAAGCGAAACGCTTCGTCCGGATCGTAGTGGTGTCAACAGCGTAAGGGTGGAAAGTCGCCGTACGACGGGTCGTCCGATGGTGGAATGGAGATGGGGGAATTAAATCATGCAATTCCCTTGCACACTCGCCATAATGCATCCAATAGAAGACCGAAAGGGCTACTCTACGCCTGTGCTCCAGGTTTTGGAGACCGTTTCGAGTTAAATCAGGGTCGCCAATAAGCATCTTCGCACGCTCCACTAAATCCAAAGTAACCAGGTGACATTTCGCAGCACCAACCCAAATGTGGCTGCAGTACTCCACACACGAGCGGACCTGTGCTTTGTACAACATTAGAAGCTGCCCTGGTGTGAAGTACCGCCGGACCTTAGCGATGACGCCAAGTTTTCTGGCAACCACCTTGGCCATGGACTCAATGAACTATGAAAGATTAATCTCCCTCTGTCGCAGCATCGATGATCGTATTGTTGGGTTTAATATTGCATCACCACGCTCAACTGCCGTCTTCCCTCCTATTATCTAAGTTTTTAAGTGAATAGGCTTAATAAACAAGCGCGCTTTACCATCAACGATAGCATCACTGCTTATCACCAGGCGGGATTGCGGTCAATTACTAGTTTATAATTACTAAAAAAAACTAGGTTCAGCGGATCAAAGTGAAAATAAAAAATATAAATAAAATATATTATAAAAACCGACGAAAAATACCACCACTGGAGGGTTCAGAATTATGTATTGGATCTATGTTACTCGTTTGGCGTCGCGTCGATATCAGAGAATATAAAATCAGCCTTAAGTGCAGTGTATAAAGTTTTTATCACAAAACATTAGAAAAAGCCATTATTTTTAACAACCGAGTCTGACATCAAACCACATTCAACCTTATACGCATGCATTAAAGTCAGAATTATAAAGTAAGTACTAAATGAAAGAAGCATCAAGTGCTGCGTTGTGCGCTTGTTCAGTTCAACCATTTTTTAGTGATCCTTGCAAATATCCAAACTTGCAAGTTTACAATTTTATACCTAGGAAGGACGCAGGATCATCTATTCTAAATACATACTATTATAGTCACATCTGTGATGAACATACAGCACAACTCTGTGCAAGTTTTAGCATTAAGACACATTTCGTATAAACACACAATGTATTTGAGCACACGATCATAAATTAAAAGCCAATAAGGGACTTTTGCGGGTTATGAAGAGAAAAGCACTTGCCTTAGGTACCCATCCGTCACCATCATTTCAAGAAATTAGGTAATCATGATTAAATTTATACTTTTATTATAAGAAACGTTTGACATCGTTACAATCGAAAAATCATTTGATTTTTGTGACATGTGACATGATGCATTCTTCTTTTTTATTTCTATTTTAAATGACAAAATTAAAAAGTCCTTTTTGGGGTTCCATTCCGTACCGAAATGGTAGAATTAAGCAATGTTTATCAAATCGAAGTAAGATTTGTTACAAGAACGTTTACTGCCCGTGGTTCGACCTCGTAGTTCTACTATAAGAACCAACCGTATTTTGCCTTTTCGGTGTATCTAGGTGTACTTAAAACTTAGCCACGGGCGTTCCCAGACGAGGGAAGGGGGAGGCGACACCGCGCCGCTACAGACGCACACCACTGAGCGTTGACCATATTTTTGTTGAGACAACTAGGTAAGATAAGCTAATAACTTAGTGATTTTATTTTATTTTTGATATCTTTTTTAAATTTTGTACATATATACTTTACTTAAAAATACTGAACAAGTGTTTCGTCGTCGTATTGTCGATCAGATACATTTTTCGAACATGATGATTGATAGTTTCGATCGATTTCGGTCATGGCGACTACTTTAACTCCTAGTCAGCTCATCCGTAATGTGCACGAAGGTGGCTTATACAGCCACACTTCTCTGAGAATGCTCGTTCACGTAATGGTACCTACTGAATTGTCGCGAGTTGGTGGGTTTTAGCTTGTCGCATTTAGCATCGATGTCTACGTTGCATTGCTTCTCGTAATCGCTTACTCGCCTCTGCATCAGCCCTATTCCGGGCATTTTGCTGCCAAACATTACCATTTAGAGGGCTCCATATTGCATCTTTTTATGTGACGCTTCTGAACGTCCGTGTACCTGAGGAGTTTTCCGACATGCTTACACTTGCCATCCTCAAGTTCAGAGTAAAAGATGCGCTTCGCCACACTTTTCTCTACCATACGCACCGCACCACCGAAGCTGTCGACGCATGAGATAAGCTTCAATACCACCAACATTGACTCGTCGCAGAACTTCAGTATTTCGTACCCGAACAGATCATGTGGTTTTAAGGATCTTACGCAAGCACTTAAGGTGGAAGCGGTCTAAAGTCCGAATATATATAACAAACATCAGTTTGTAACGGGGCTTTTCTTTGACTTATCGAAGGCATTCGATCTTGTTACACATACCATCTTATTACAAAAATTAGAAGGTCTTGGGATCAGAGGATTGCCACATCAGTGGATTTCGTCGTACCTAACTGACAGACAACAGAGTGTCGCAGTTACTAGACTGGACGAAAATAGAGAACGAGAGACGAACATGTGACGTTGATGTTTCGCAGAATATTGGCTTGTTAGTACCCGGTTTAATGATTTTCTTGAGTTGTATGTTGGTCTGTTATATACAACATTGGGATACAACTGTCGTTTTATTGAGCTTGAGATAACTCGTCGTAGTTGATGGGTGATCACGCGTCGATGTTGTTGACCATCGTCGTTATGTCGTGAGAACCATAGCGAGTTGTCTAGCACGTGAAGAGTGAGTTGGCGCGCTTTCTACACCAACCAATCACAAGCCGCGGCCTGCCTCGATCAACGAATCAAGCACCGAGAACGCTCGCGCCACCCCGAGGATTTCGGCAGGACAGCAAGCTGATTTGCTATTGGTTACCCCACTATTGTTTAGAGATAGTTAGTATTTAAGTGAGTGCATAACTTGTAAGCGACATTCCATTACATTCTATCACATTCCATTATTAACAACATTACATTACAGTCCATTCCTGTTCATACTCTTGTATATAATTATCTTACATCGCGTTATTGTACACGTCAAATACATTGTACCCTTTTACATTCGTGCAATACACAAAGTTCGATTTATCTAAGTTTTAATTACGCGACACGACCTACGCTCTACAATGTAAACCAATATTTAAACAGCTTGGTTTGCTACCGTTGCCGTCATTATATATTTATGAGATGTGTATGTTTGTAAAGAAACACCAAGAATAATTTAAAACAGCAGAAGAGGTATATTCACGACGTCGGCGTGACCAATATACGCTTGTACTTGACGAACTGCCTAGGTGTACTAAATATAATAAAAACTGTGTAGCTTTGTGTGTACGTGTACCTATATAATAATTTACCAAAGACACTGAAAGAATTAAATTTTAGAGTATTTAAATTTAAATTGTATAAGTGGTTGAATGAATATAATTTCTATAATATTAAGGCGATTAGTTACGACGATGACCTTGCGCATCTGGGCGGGGCTAGGCAGAAACCCCCGCGCACCCCGCAACATATTTACGTGCACATTTCCTACTCCCTTGCTTCGAGCGCGGACGTCTCGCAACAAACGTACCTATAATGCCATAACATGTCTAAAAAGTATTCTCATCTGCACGCGCAGTAGTCTCGCAACAAACGTATAATTCATAGTATTCTGTCTAAAAAGTACCTAATATAAAATTACGTGGTATCTAAACTCATGCCCTAAAGTGAAACATATTATGTAATTACTTTTATTATGTTGTTTTCGATACCGCATTGCAGGGATTTTTTATTTAAAAAAGGGAAAACAAATATTTATTTATAAAAATGATTAATGCAAATCGGGAACCGGTTTATTCTTTTATTTAAAGTTATTATTTAGCATTTAGCGTTTTTGGTATAATTCCCATTGAAACATTGGAAACTTATATATATTATTATTGTTTAAAAATTTAGCTGACCAAATTTTAGGTAATGAACACCTGAGACTTATGAACTTATAGAATGAAAAAAAAAGAATTTGTTTTGGTTTACTAAAAAAAAAAAAAAAATTACAAGTACCATTTATATATATTTTTAAGGAAGGAAAAAAAATGTTTTGGACTTAGCAAAAATTTGCCGAATTTTTTTTTTTTTTTTTGAGATGTCCTTTATCTTCATTTTGTATAGTATATCATACATACAACTTTATAAAAATATACGATCACTATAAAATAATTTTTCACCTTTATTAAACACATGACATTTCCCGTCAAAAATAAAAATAGTGGGTTATCTGTCATAGTTTTAAATTAGCTGTGAAAAGTAACTGTCTAGATGCGACTCTCAGTTTTATCTAAGGTAAGTTTTACTTTATTTTTGTTTATACCCCTAAATGTGTATCATCATCAACCTTTTTATCGTCCCACTGCTGGGCATAGGACCCGCGCACTCATACTTGAGAGACTGGTGTTTTAACCACTAGGCCACCACGACTTTTATATTTGTATGTGTATGTTTATTAACTAATACGTATGCCTGAATGTTTGTTCCTACACATTTTGATATATTTGCTGTTGTTGCTGTGAGAATTATACTAGACATCACCAGAGTTGCAGTAATTTACCTTCCGTTATATTTATAGTATAAAATTTTAATTGCATGTGTGTTGTCTTATACAGTATGTTAAGAAAACTCTGTCCGACCCATAAGCATAATAAAGGTTAGGTAAACACATGACCAAATATAATATAAAATTTTACGTAATCATCATAGTACCAATACAAATGAATTTTGAAATAATCTTTTTTTCCCGCGAATTAATTCCAACTTCCCCGAAATTTGGTAATTTTTAAAAAAGTGACAACACTGGTATTATTATGAGCGAATAGCGATGCAACCACGTGCCGCGTGCCCTGCCGCCCGCCGCCCGCGGAAGGGTGCTTACGCACATTTATTAATTTATCTCTTTTTGCGAAATAATATTTATTTTTTTAAGGGGATTTTTTTTATGTTTAGCCCGGTTTTGTGTCCATTAGTAGAATCAGTTATCGATACCTAACAACACCTTCACGGGTCGGACAGGGTTTTTATAACATACCGTATACTAAACCATGTAAATTAAATAAAATAAATTGTAATAAAATTTGACTGCCTCGTTGAAATAGTGGTTGTAGAAAGTGACACAAAGTTGTGGGTTTGATTCCCACAATAAATACTAAATAATATTATTATTACTGCATGACTACCTAATAAAGGTAATGGACAAATAACGTTACACACATTATCTACCTAGCTATATTACAATATGGTTTGGTTTTGCTATGGTGATGGTTTTTTGCATGTTTCTTTTGCCTTGGCTTTAGACTGCTATGAGCTAGGCGCATTTAAGCCTTGGTGCCTGATGAAGGATGCAGACTCTGACACAAAACGGAGCTAGTAGCGGTGATGTAGTAGAATCTTTGGATTTGCAGAAAGTTTTCCAGCACCATCGATAAATTCCAGTCTCAAGTGTTAAACCTCCCACAAACTGATCATGAAATAGGAACGCGTGCAGATGATATTTATGCTGATACAACCGAAGTGCCTCTTATACCTATTCTTACTTAGGTATTTCCTAATATATCAGAAAGTAATTATGGCGTTCTACCTTAAATTTCATCTTTGCCTTCTAATCAACCACTTCCATCCACGCCTGTCGGCACAACTTTGTCGCGCGCTCAAAAAATTAAACCCAAAGCTTCTGCCATCGTTGCACGAAAAATAAAAAGACAATGTAACAGAAGACTAAACGTATCTTTTCGTTAGCAAAAAGCACAATTTCAACACAAGGCTGAAATAGCAATAACTACATTTTTGGAAAATGTGCCTTCCGATTGGTCATGATTACATTATTTTTATAAATTTTTCACTGAAGGCTTAGTAAATATTATCACCAGTCACACAAATTTATACAGCGTACATAAAACAGGAAGATCCAGAATAGTTTCAAGGGAAGAAATACTAGATTTTTTGGCAATAAATGTCATCATGGGTAATGTAGTTATACCATCCTACAAATATAACTAGTAAAAGTATTTTCGTTATGCAAAGCATTAGCATACATAATGCTCCTAAAGAGGTTTGATAAAATCAGGCGATTTTTACATTTTACCAACAATTCTGAAGCCGGTACATCAGATAGGTATTAGAAACTACGTCCTGTAATTGATCGTATTCCAACACAGTGTTTATTCGTAGCAGAAGAGAATGCTTTTAGTATCGACGAAATTGTTGTACCGTAGAAAGGGAAGAAAAATATGATCATTGGCCACAAATAACTGGATATCAGAGGTGCAAGTACTGCAAAGCTGGCCAGGCAAGTACGATGTGCACAAATGGAAGGTTCATCTTTGTTATGTGAAAAATAGAAACCGTTTTTGGAGTACCACCGCAAGCAATAGGATATCTGAATTATTATGTTATATATATTTATAAAAAAAAATTGTTTAAGAGAGATTTATTTTATTAAATCAATTTTCTTCCACTAAGACAGTTATTTTTGTTTAAAATCATGTTATTTACAATGATATTTTAGTAAATGTTCAAAACTACCAGTAACATTCAAACTTTCCATGGAGTCCATGGAGTTTCTTGCACGTTCTTCTCCATAGAGATCTACTCTTTGGAACGTGCAATTTAGCTTCACTTTTCTTGGACTGACCGACATTGACTATTCAAAAGCACCAACGGGTGGTTAATTTGAAATAAACAATTTTGATTTTGATTTTTCCCTAAACATAGCAATGTATAGCATAATATACATCACTAAAATTGCAATATTCACTGTACGTGTAGCAATGTATAGATTAATATACCTACGTCTTGTTTTTTTTTTTTAAATTTTCATATTATGATTTTTTTCCCTTATTTTTTATACGCTCCTTATAGCCCACAAAAGCTATTATATATGTCGGAGACAGCGACGGCAGAGCGGTAGGGTCGACAGCATCTTCGTGTGGTGGTACAGGTTCCATTTCGTAGGAGAGTTTTAAATTAAAGCACGACGTGTAGATATACCCTCCAATCTTCATAATAACAATTTGAATAGGCAAACCGACAGTTTCGGTTCGGAGATGTGCCTTGGTCCGCGTCTCGATTCAAAGTGACCGTTCGACGAACCCCACTTTCCAAAGCGACTCTGTCCATGTGACGCCATCACAAAATAACGTCACAAGCGTTCGCCCCTCTACTACGTAAATCAAATCAGCAACTTCTATTAAAATTAATCGACGATCTCCGACACGGCCAGCCTGACTAGTTGCACGTCCTCGTGCATCATCTTCATCATCATCATCATCATCATCATCATCCCAGCGCCAATCCCAGTCGCATCCGAAGCTCCCTCAGCCCCGGAGTCCAGGATCCGGTTCACCAGGCCAACCGCCGATTCCGGCCAAACTTCGATATTTCCCGTTGCACGTCCTCGTGCATGTCTGTAACAAATTTAAAAAAAGGCACAGAAAACCGACTTTGAAGCATTTTTGAGAGCTCGGCCAACCTGACCGTCACACGTCACGTTTAGTTACAATGACTATTAGGAAACCAAACAAGCTTAATCATTTTAACAACTTAAACGCAAGAGCATCCTTCAAGCCTCATAATTATCAAAATTCAAAAAGAAAACAAAAGGTTCCTCCAAGCCTCGTAATTATCAAATCGAATTCATAATCATCAAAAAGAAAACACACCATGGTTCGCTACCACAGTAACTAGTTCGAACAAAGAATCTTGCCACAATAAGGGTAAATTTTTATTGGCGGAATGAATAGGGTGTGGGGGGTCCGACCCCCCACGTCGTGGGCCGTTTTATCTCGAAAACGGTACGTCGCAGCGAAAAAGTGCTGGGGTACAAAGTTCTTTCTTAGACCTTCCCCTATTCATGCCGCCAAAAAAAATTGGAGAAATTTCGAGTCTGGTTTTTAACCACCCGATAAAAATGACCCGAAATTATAAAATAACCCGAATAAAAAGTTTCCCTCTTGACGCCCTCTACATGATGCAATTATTTTTTTTCGAAAATTTAAAAACTCAAAAAAAAATTTGTTCCCAAAAATTGTTTTATTCTTTTTCTTTACGTTTCATAAAAGGAGCGTATACCCCAACTCCAACAACCCGCCTTGAAATCGACCGGTTACGCGCGCGGTTGATTTTTTTGACAGCATCATGCGCCTAGTTAAAATAATCGTGTTATAAGTAAACGAAACGAAACGGGAAAATTAAGCGGATGAGACTACAGGCAAAAATATAGGTACAGTCAACGGCACATCTAGTTATACACCCGCAGTAACAAAACTATTTACACTGATCAGAATATCGAAATAAAACGTCATATAAAATCACGTAAAGCGTCCAAGCGCAGCAATAAATGCAAAAATTCAATAATCATACACAAAATCACTAAAAATACTTCGTTGCACTCGAAGTCGGTATCCAAGGGTGCGCGGAGCAAAAAGTGACACAGTCTCCTCTCACGAGCGCTGGCGCGCGACTGCCGGCCACCCGCGCCCGCGTCCCGCATAGAGCCCCTCTGAACTTCGTAAGGCGGAAACTCGTGCGGAACCTCAATTTTATTACTATTCTTATTAAATATTTCATTAATTTTAAAATAAAACTATGATTCTATAGTTCTTACAGGTACACGTTACTGCGAGTAAGAATATTTACAAAAGTCTAAGCGCTTTAAGAGAAATAACGATTTTAAGGTTAAAAACGTCGTGTAGAAATGTTTTTTTTTGACGTAAATATAGGCCGTATAGAAAATAATAAACAATAAATATGTTGTGCTTGAATCTATGATCATAACATATTTTTTTCAAAATTTTTGAACAAGGCATTCTTGAGGAATAAACTTCCAAAGTTGAGCGATTTTGGACGCTCACGGGTATCTATCACCTTAAGGACTATTTAGAACACTAACGTTGACAACATGCACACGCAACGCTTGCACTTGCATGTGCTAAACAATTTTGCATGCTTTATTTTTAAGCTAAACATGTGAGATCTCATTTTTGTATGTAAGACCTTTTATACCGTGTTTTAAGCAGAATAAATATATTATATTATTATATTATATTATGGAGATGGTACATGCACCATGTTCGGAAGAATATACTTTAGTGGCCAGCCTTAAATCGTGCGAGTAGAAGACCTTGGAACACAGCTTGCCGAATGCTACAGCTGCTGCGCCAATTCTGCTGTTTATCTCGTAATCAAGATCACACTTAGATGTAATAGGTAGAGGACCATGTGAGTCCAAAGACATCACTTCCATCTTTTTGACACTGATCTTCAAGCCGAAGTTGCGGCAAGCTTGATGAAAACCTGACATCAGTTATTGCAAACCATTTGAGGATTCTGCTGCAAAGGACAAATCGTTAGCATACATTATTTCTGTGTTCATTGCATGCGACACTTTTGTGCGTGCCTTAAGTCTGGCCAGATTGAAAAGATTGCCATCGGTGCGAAATCTGATTCGGGTTCCCTTGGAGACTGTCTGCAAAACCTCCCTGACCACCGCTGCAAAGGATAAGGAAACAGTGTGGGCGCTAAGACGCACCCTTGTTTCACCCGGGGACGAAACGGGGAAACAACCTGACAGTTCACAGTCTACTATGACGCAGCACTGCATGTCATTCTGTAGGAGCCTAAGATGCCTCACAAACTTCTCCATGCAACCCAATTTTCCGAGCACCATCCACAGGGCTTCACGAGGAACACCATCAAACACCTATTCGAAGTCACCAATGCAGAGATACCACTGGGACCTTTTCGTACGTATGATGCAATGGATTAGCAAATTAATTCAATGTAGTACAAATATAAAAAAATTTCGTCTCCATTCCATGCCTTGTTATCCCGGCTAACTGCGGTTGTAACATTTTATTACTTTACTACACTGCTTTGTGAATACGACACTAAGCAATCTGCGTAAGGTTCAATTTGAAATAAATTGTTTATATGTGATAACTGCCTCTCTTCTTCTTCTCAAATCTCGAAGCTCGAAAGGATTTAGAGTGTTACTTCTGTTCGATACTGTACATTTTGGGTTTTTTTGTATGTCAATGACCTTAAAAGGCCATAACCTAAAATGCCAATTATTAATAAACCCATAATTGTCCAACGATAAGAAAAACCTGTATGTGCCGACGACAGCACATCAAGCTAGTACAATCTGTCAGATTTATTTATTACATTTTCAGCTTTATCTCTCAAGTGATTGGTTGATTGTGAATATTTGACAGTTTTGGGAAGCTTGACTACTGTAGTCCGTACAAAGGGCATAATGGTGCGACTTCATATCCCTCCCACTGCTGCCTAGGTACTTCAGGAACCACTGTGCTAATAATATCGGGAATATGTACAAACCGAGCGATCAAGCTACTATATACAATCTGTCAAATTTATTACATAGATTAAGGTTTAAAGTTTAAATTTGACAGAGAAGAATTAACAGTTTCGTGTAGCTTGGAGCTTGATGTGCTGGCATCGTTAGTACATAATGGGACACTTTTTTGTGAGAGTTGTTTAAGCGTTACGCCCTTATATGACTCTACCAGCGAAGTCAGTTAAAGCCAGGACTTATATATTATTTATATTTATATTTATTGATATTTATCTTCTGAAAAAGATGCACTGAACTTGAATTTAGTTTGTGACCAGTACTTATGTCTAATAGGGTATTTGACTAAAAAAACAACTAATTATTCCGTGAGTCATAACTAATTTTTCCTCGGTGGTAGGCCATAACATCGGCCGCCGGCAGAAGTTACCACCCACCAGACAAAGCCTTGTCGCCAAGCGATTTGTCGTGTTCCGGCATGATGTCTGGTGAAGCCGTACGGAGGACGGGTCTAAGCAGTTGTGTTGCGATGTGTGCCGGGTACGATGCGCCTAATGTTGTTGTGTTGGGAGTTTGGTCGTGCAAGGTCTTCAGATCAATCTCCCTTTGCCGCAGCATCGTTGGTCGTGTGGTTTGGTTTAACATTGCATCACCTCGCTCTACTGCCGTCTACCTTCCTATTCGCTCAGTTTTTCTGAGTGAATAGGCTCTTAATAAACTAGCGCGCTTTACCATCAACGATCGCATCACTGCTAACCATCAGACAGGATTGCGGTCAAGCGCTAGTTTATAATTATTGAAAAAAAAAAGTCAGATTTCCAAAAAATACTAGACACGTATTTTTTCTGTTTTCATATAAACAAAAAATGAAGACGACACAGTGCTTTGAAAACTCGTGTGACGTCACTGCACGCTACACTTTTTAGCGAGCAGTAACGTCACCAGCCACCACTCCTGATCTTTGATACCTTTTATATTTGTAAATTTTTATTGATTTGATAAAACAAAATATACGTCTCCAATATTTTTCTACAATCTGAATGACGGACTAAATATAATCATTTTATTTTTTACCCAGGAAACAGCCCTATTTCAGTACATTCATCATCATCATTTCAGCCGAACGACGGCCACTGCTGGACATAAGCCTCCCCCAAGGATCTCTATGATGGCCGGTACTGCGCCTCCCGTATCCAAATTTCCTGCAACCTTCACCGGGTCGTCGGTCTATCTTGTAGGGGGCCTACCCACGCTGCGTTTTCCGGTGCGTGGTCGCCACTCGAGAACCCGTCGGCCCCATCGGGCATCGATCCTACGGGCAATGTGCCCGGCCCACTGCCACTTATGTGTTGCAATTCTTCTCACAATCCATTCTAAATCTTCTTCTTCAACCTATAGATGTCCACTGCTGGACAAAGGCCTCCCCCAAGGCTTTCCACGATGACCGGTCTTTTGCTGCCCGCATCCACCGGCTTCCCGCGACCTTCACAATTCTCAATCACCAAAATAAAAATGAATAGAGCGCATAGCAAAAAAATAATTGAATTCCGACCTAAAGCACTTCTTATAAAGAAGACTATCAAGATTTAAATAACACGTTTTATTAAAAAAAAATGGCTTGTATCCTAAAAAATAATTCAAAGTCCATCAGATAGATTTATAAAAAATATTGAACACGTGTTTTTTTATTTTTCTTTCATTCAAATACTTAGGAAGATACATTGATTTGTAATGTCGCATGATGTCACGCCGTGGTACAAAATATACCACGGCGTGACGTAATTAGCCCCCACTCCGTAACTTTAATACGCTATATCTCAGTAGTTTTTGGTAATTTCGACAAAATAAAAAATACCTTTTTTATTTTTTTTTTTATTATCTATGAGACGGACTAATTTTTTTTTTGATTTCCATACCTTGGATACATCCCTATTATCAACTTATAATATTCCCTGAGACACAGGCCTCCTCTTGGTGTGGCCATAATATACCACGTGGGCCTAGTACGGGTTGATAGATGTTACATACTTGTATTCGAAGTTTTGGTTCTAGGACATTCACCAGTTTCCTCACGATGTTTTCCTTCACCATTTTTAAAAAGTTATTAAATAACATGTTCATTGTTAAAAAGTTATTCAATCTAGCAGAGGCAAGCCCCTATTTCTAAAATACCTCATTCAACGAACCATGCATCAGTTTACGGTAGGTTTGAGGTCATATTGCGCGATTCTTATACAAAACAAAACAAAAAAACAGTTTTGCAATAGTTTATTACATAAGTGATATGAATAGTGACAAAATAATAGAGATTAATAAACTCAATAAGTGCACTACTACGTGTCTTTTGGCAACTATGGTCAGCTGCCAGTCTAACCAGATTATACTCGTAATTTGCACGAGCTAGCGCTTATCTGCCCTCCACAACCTAGTTATTGAGTAACACAATACCCGATGGTAGGATTGACTGTTAGATTTCCGGTATTCTGACAACCCGTTACGCCTGTTAAACATACAGGATCTACAGTCGGGACCACCAAATTCAGCTGCTAGAACAAAGATTAATAAATATATATCCCCAGAAAAAGGTAGAACTTTCTAACTAGTCTTATTTAATAGGTAAGTTGGTACCTAACTGAACTATTTACTTTTTTAATTTAGTACATAAATAACTAATACATTAAGAAGCGGCTACGCTTTATCAAACTAGTAAGGTACAGCATCTGAGTGCTAACAATTTAACCCTGACAGCGTTTTTATTTTGTAAAAGAAAGTTGGGGCGATTTTCGTAGTTTATAGTACGTAGAACCGATGGCTGATGGGGCAGAAAGGCTCTTGAATGGCGACCACGTTCCGGCAAGCGCAGCGCCGGGCGCCCACCGACTAGGTGATCGGATGACCTGATCAAAATCGCAGGGAAGCGCTGGATGCAAGCCGCTACCAACCGTTCTTTTTGGAAATCCCTGGGGGAGGCCTATGTCAATTGTATCCATGTAGTGTATTCATGTGGCTGAGATGATGATCCAGTGGTAACAGTACATTTGTACATAAATTATTTATGTGCCAAAACTCATCTGTTGTATAAACGCCTTTGAAAGCAAGTATTTTAATAATAAAACAACAGTTTTTAAATAATAATTTTAATCGATCTATGAATCATCTTCTAAACAAAATCATTTTTTTAATATATAAAGTAAAAAAGATACCTACTGTATCTAATTTTGTGAGTGACTCGATTGTTAATAAAACAAAATATCGATTCGTCATCGAATGGTATATAATAATTATTTACACAAACAACACTTGCCTGCAATGAAACTAATTAAATTCGATTTGTTTTAACATCTCGAAAATATCCGTAGACAATTTTGATTTGTTCCATACAAAATTTAAAACAGAAAATAAATTAGTATGTAAATAAAATTTATATTTAAAACAATAATTCATAAGATCTGAAATTGAAACCTAATATTCGATTTTAGTTCCAAAAACAATAACGTTTGATTGCACGCAAGTTTACATCAAAACACGATTGGCACAGAAACGGACAAAAAGAAAAAAAAAATAAAACAAAAATACGTCGAGAATCCATGCTTATTAAAAGTTTTCTTATTCGAATGTAGGTACACTTGTTCGATATGGTTCGCTTACGTTACTTCATTAAAATAGGAGTATTATAATATGATACACATATATTTACATTTCGTAAGTGGCTAACAGCTTAACTAATGAAGGCACCAGAGTGAGGTCGGTGGAGGTACTACACCTGGAACAGAGAAAACCATGTTGCTATAGTTGAACTACATTGTTGAGCAGACATACTTATACACACACTATACAGTATGTTAAGAAAACCCTGTCCGACCCGTGAAGGTGTTGTTAGGTATCGATAACTGATTCTACTAATGCATACAAAACCGGGCTAAAGTTAAAAAAAAAATCCCCCTAAAAAAATAAATATTATTTCGCAAAAAGAGGTAACTTAATAAACGTGCGTTAGCCACCCTTCGCCTGCCGCCCGCGGGGGGCGGGCGGCAGGGCACGCGGCACGTAGTCGCATCGCTATTCGCTCATAATATTACCGGTGTTGTCACTTTTTAAAAATTACCAAATTTCGGGGAAATTGAAATTAATTCGCGGGAAAAAAGATTATTTCAAAATTCATTTGTATTGGTACTATGATGATTACGTAAAATTTTATATTATATTTGGTTATGTGTTTACCTAACCTTTATTATCCTTATGGGTCGGACAGGGTTTTCTTAACATACTGTATGAACATAAGCCATTTTATTTTTTGGTTTCGATGTGAAATCATCAAATGACCTCTCCCGCTCTGCGTGCCAGACTTTTACTGACTAAAACCCACCCCTGTTTCTCCACTTGCCTGTGCGCCAGGGCCACGGTTTCTTTTTTAACCAACCTGCAACCCTGGCCCAGGAGGCATCGGTCGTCATGGACCCCGTCACGATTTGCTAACATCTTCTTTGAGGCGCGCGTAATGAACATAAGGCAGGGATTAGCAATATTATTCGCAATTAAGACGCAGATATCAGTCCCAATCGGCCAAAAATACATCTATAACCATTAGCAAAACCATTTTTGACAGATAAAACTGTCAGAGGAATCTGTCATTGGAGCAACACAGAATCCATTGATTGATTCACGTACGGTACCTATTATAATATCTGTGAGAGGCGATAACTAAGATAATTTAATAAAATTATGCAGTTTATGTATTTATTTAATTACACATTTTCACGTCACTTAACATTAATCATCGTTAAACACTATGATGTTTATTCATAAAAGATGATTAAAGTTCAGTGACGGGCCAACGTAAAAAAAGGGGAAAAGTTAACTAATATACGTAACTAACCGGTTTATTCTGTAACCATATCACCGAGAATTCTCAGAAGAAGTGAGTATGGAGTCAACTGTCATTACAATTAATGTTAATGGAGTGAGACTATTGACAAGGGGCAATCGCGCTAAATAAAACAATAGACGCTAAACTCTTGTTCGTATCTAAATCAGTTCAATCAAAATCAAAGCATTTATTTCAAATAAACCAGTTACATGCACTTTTGAATTGTCAATTGTCGGTCTTTCTTCTTCTTCTATATTGTACGCTGAGAGCGTCCATTATAGAAAACACAAACAAAGCAATAATTCAGAAATTAAAATACGCTGTGGTAGCTAAGAGATGACCAGTCCCCTCTGACGGCGTCAGTAAAAGTTGTGATTTAGTTTCGATTCCATTTCGTATCGCGCTAAAGTTTTAACATTGATTGAAGTAAAATTAATGTATGACTGATACATTTCGTCAGATGTAATATTTAACAGCAAATAAATCTATAATCTATAATAATATATAAAGCTGAAGAGTTTGTTTGTTTGTTTGAACTAATCTCAGGAACTGCTGGTCCGATTTGAAAAATTATTTTTGTATTGGATAGCCCATTAATCCAGGAAGGCTTTAGACTATATAACATCACGCTGCGACCAATAGGAGCGGAGCATAACTAAACCACGCGAACGAAGTCGCTGGCGGCCGCTAGTTATAAATAAATCCAATCGTTACGACGTAAGTTTGACAAATGGCACAGAAAAGAGAACTTTAACTTTTTCATTTGACAGCGGTGACGTTCCTATGGTTTAACCTTCTGTCAAAAGGTAAGCGCGATACCAAACATAAGTTTTGGTTTGGTTGCGAATTGCGAAGTAATTCTGTTTTGATTGAACTATTTTAGCGCGATTGCCCTCAGCTCAGTCTAAGCTCCTTACTTTTTTACTTTACTTAACTTTTTACGATGATATTTTAATAGAATCAATCAATTCTGTTTTAAAAAGCAACTGTGAAAACAATTAACCATTAGGTTAAATCCATTAATCTATTAAGTAGGTTTGATTGGATTGCGACCAGGATTTGGTCGTTTATGATTACGGGAATTTGTCTACTAATGTTTAAATGCGAATACAATATGTAAATAAAACCCCGTTCAACCCATAAGGATAATAAAGGTAAGGTAAACACATGACCAAATAAAATATGAAATTTTATATAATCATCATAATAACAATACTAACGAATTAATTCCAAATTTCCCAAAATTTGGTATATTTTTAAAAAGTGCCAATACCATTTTCGACGGATTTATTATGCGCAATGCAACCACGTGCCACGTGCCGTGCCCCCCTTCGCATGCCCATGTATTTCCTACGACACGTGTATTAAGTTACCTCCTTTTGAGAAATAATATTTATTTTTTTGAGGGATTTTTTTAAAGTTTAGCCCGGCATTGTATACATCAGTAGAATCAGTTATCGATACCTAACAATACTTTCAGGGATCGGACAGAGTTTTCTTTACATATTGTATATTGCGAGGCTTACAAAAGGAATAACAAAAACAAATAAGTGAATATAAATATTGTCTTACATAAAATCGCACTTAATGGCGTTGTTACACATCCGTGCTCCAAACTATCGCATTTGTACCCAACGCACAAGATGGACAATTCTGAAAAAGACGAAAAAAAAAAACATTAGTTTGTTGAGGAACACTGAACAAGACACAATAAGAAGTTGTTTTGTTATAACCATAGGTCGGAATAGGTAGAGTGAATTGGGGTACATTGATCGAAAATGTATATATTAATATAGACATTCCTCCGGATTTACGGAATAGGTCAATTATTTAAAAAAAAATGTATAAATTATATTGAGTCGTAAAACCTTTTTATTTGGCCATACCCTTCATTAGAGGCTATAAATAAAATATTGAAATGTATTAATGCTTCGATCGGAATTTGATTGTTTTTATTTTTAAACAAGTAAATAATAAATTAATTTAGTTTTGTTACCTTCCTTTGTTTTCCAATAAATTGAGTAGTAATAATGTCACTACCAACATTAACAATATTTACTTGGATTAGGAATTACATTCCGGGAAAATGGCTTATCCACGTTATTCTTTCTGTGAACATTTGCAATAGAAGTACCAAAAATCACTCTACCTATTCCGACAACGCATGTGGGTATATCTATATAATTATGTAAGTATATCTTCGACACCAATGACTGATTGAAAGGTGAAGGAAAACATCTTGAGGAAACCTGGACTTTTGAGTCTGAAATCGCCAACCCGCATTGAGCAAGCGTGGTGATTACGCTCAATCCTTCTCTGTATGAGAGGAGGCCTGTGCCCAGCAGTGGGACGATAAAAAAGTTGATGATGATGATGAACGCATGTGGTAGTTTAATATTGTTTGAGTCTTATATGATCTAACGAAAATTATGTCAAGACTTTTAAAGGGCCTTTGTTAGATTCTCAACGCTGGGCTCAACATCAACCGTTGAAAATCCAATGTGCGATATAAAATTCAGTCGCGATATTTTCAGGTCCATGTGAAAGAGGGATAGGAGGAAGGAGAAGAGATTGAAGGAAGAGCTAGGAGATATTGATACTTACGACAATACTTTCGATTGCATTCGCTAATTGCTCCTCCATGATTTTAACATCGCCGTGATCCAGAACTTCCTGTAATTCAAATTGTACTTTGTGAATACAAGTTTAATTAATCAGGGTAAGGTTGTAAATGCAATAAATTGTTTATATTATGACTTTTCTAAAATTATCGAGGGTTTTGATGATAGTTTCGAGTGTTACTTTCGTTCGAAACTATATTATTTTTAAGAATATTCAACAACCAATAAATTAAAAAAAAAAATAAACATAATAAAACAAATATCCAACAGATTAAAAAAAAAAGTTAATACCGGACTCTAGGAATCATTCTTGTACCTACCGTGGGTGCGTTTATAAAGATTTAAACTCACATACATAAACAATTAGACCCGGAACAACTATCTGTAGGCTATACAAATATTTGTTCCGTGCGGGAATCGAACCCACGATACACAATGCAGCAGTCGATGACTCAGCCACTGCGCCAACTTGATACATTTGTTTACAATCTATGTATTAAATGGTTAAGCGACCAGGCATTGGTAGTCATCATCATCATCATCATTATCAACTTTTTTATCGTCCCACTGCTGGGCACAGGTTTCTTCTCATACAAAGAACGATTGGGCGTAATCACCACGCTTGCTCAATGCGGGTTGGCGATTTCAGACTTAAAGTCCAGGTTTCCTCAAGATGTTTTCCTTCACCTGGCATTAGTATTGCCTGACCAAAATCGCAGGGAAGCGCTAGATGCAGGCAGCGTCCAACCGTTCTTTTTGGAAATACTTGGGGGAGGCCTATGTCCAGCAGAGGACTTCAAGTAGCTGAGATGGTAATGATGATGATTAGTAGTGCATGAAAATGTAACTTCTTTGCTAGTAATAATTAATTATTCCTGATGCACTGTTTGTTCCGTTCCCACAGACAAACCGTGAAAACGGTTTTTTTTAATAATTATAAACTAGCGCTTGACCGCAATCCCGTCTGATGGTAAGCAGTGATGTGATCGTTGATCGTAAAGCGCGCTAGTTTATTAAGAGCCTATTCACTCAGAAAAACTGAGCGAATAGGAAGGAAGACGGCAGATGAGCGAGGTGGTGCAATGTTAAACCCCACAACACGACCAACGCTGCTGCGCCAAAGAGAGATTGATCTGAAGACCCTCCACGACCAAACTCCCAACACAAAAACACTTGGCGCATCGTACCCAGCACACATCGCAACACAACTGCTCAGACCCGTCCTCCGTACGGCTTCACCAGACATCATGTCGGAACACGACAAATCGCTTGCCGGCAAGACTTTGCCTAGTGGGTGGTAACTTCTGCCGGCGGCCGATGTTATGGCCTACCACCGAGAAAAGGGTTAAGGGAGAAAGAGGTTTTGCGGGGCATGGCTTTTATCTCAATGTATTGTACACTAGGTTAAGAAAATAAATAAATAAATAATAATAATGACCTCCTGACAGAGTTTGACGGCGGTGGCGAGGTCGGGGCGCGCGGCGGCCAGTCGTGCGGCGGCGCAGGCGCAGCTCACGGAGGCGAGCCGCGCCGCGCCCGCCACCACTCCCGCGTTCCCCGCGCACCCCGCGCCCGCGCACACCCCGCCCGCGCCCAGCGACACCGACGACGCCGCGCGCTGCCACTCCTATCGGTCAACACCGCTCAGTAATACCGCCGTGAATAGGGATGAAACGATACCACAGAGGTGTCGATACTTTTACTCGATACTGTATCGGACGTCAAGTATCGATACTTACTCGTATCGAATAGTTTTTGAAAATATAAGTTACTCTATGACAATAATGACAAATTATGGCGGGGGTTGGTTGACTGGTCTTTTTCCGGGCATAGACAAATAAGCTGACAAAATAACAAGCAAAAATGGATGCGTTCAAAAACTTCTATTTTTATTGTATTTATCAATGTTAAAATGAAATAATGACTTTGATTTGGTATAACTTTTAATTGGTATCGGCATACTCGATACTTAATTTCAAAGTCTCGAGTACTAAAAATACTTGGTATCGGTTAAAAGTATCGAGTATTTACTCGTATCGTTTTATCTCTAGTCGTGAACAAAAGTCATTAATCCACCGGCAAGCTTAAAGGTTGGCCGTGTTGCCGTGCAGGTAAAGCTTCCTGATACAATACCGCAAGATGAGCCACAACGAACAATACTGTTTATTTGTACTTGTACAGACGACAGCACATCAAATTACTACAATCTCTCAAACGACGTGGCTAAACTGAAGTACAGAAGAGACCCCGCAAAGAAAACGCATGTATAAACATGATTATTAGCAATATATAATTCTGAATAGATGAAAATTTGTATTTTGTAATTAAAAAGGTTTAGGAACTTTTCATATCTGCACAATACTAATACTGTAAATAATTTCGCGTAACCCCTACGACGAAGGTACAAAAACTTCAAACAATAATATTGCTATGAACTTTTATCTAGACGTTTTAAGGTGTTTGCGACAATTTTAATTGATAATTGTGTAATTCACTAGAGATTTTGAAATAAATATGTACAAACAGGTAATTGAAAGAAAAGAACTTTATACGTCGGATTTACGACACCCCTTGATTCTGTCATGTGAAACCAAAATAATGCATAAAAACAATTAAGAAACTTTTTCATGTTTATTAGTTCAGTAACAATTCATGAATAATATGTTATTGTCGTGATAGTGTGAAATTCCTATTCGTTTAACCGAGTTGGGGCAGCCGTTTAGCAATCTCTTTTCTTTATTAGATTTTCAACTTTATACTTAAAGCGTTAAGGCTCAAGATTGTTTAGCATTTTCGGATTATTTGACAGTTTCGGGGAACATGACCTGCTGTCGTCGGTATATAAGTTTAGCCGCAAGGTTTTGAAGCTTGCAGGTGAATCAACGACATTCTCGTAAACCAGAAGTCTCCTAAAACGCTATCGGCCGCAAAATTAAACGACGCCGTTAGCGTTGAAAGGATACCCCAAACATCAAATCTGTAAAGCTGAGTTTCTACAATGTTTGAGCCACCAACTGTGCTCCGGAACTTATCTCTGATCTAGGTGGATACGTGTTTGAAAACGTTTTCCATTCTGATAAGAGCAATGTCATCTCAACTGTCTACAATTGAAGATTCACTCACTATACGTGCAGCTCAGTTGGTGTGCAAACGTCATGGAAACCCAGCTTAAAATAATGAGAACTATATGATTAATAACAGTACTTCTAAAATATAAAACAGTTTTTTTATCAAGCCATCGTGATTGTTTGTGTTAAAATTTTGAAATTAGAGACAATCACAGGCACTCAATAACTTCGAGATTGATTAAATTTCGAAGTATAATAAAAAAAAACTCATGAAGATGAACATTAGGTATGTAATAGAAGAAATAATAACCCAGGTTACCACATCATTAAATATCGACCAAAACCATTAGGCTTGTCAAAACTTTTGATTAGTAAAATCAAAACATTCATAATCTAATGCTGTTATAACTTTAGTCACAATGAAATGATATTGAATAATACTAATGAAAACAAACCACTACCATACTGACCTCTGTATCAGTCTTAGCATCAGCATCCCCTATAGACCTAACGAGCTCCTTCGAGATAGCCATTAAGAGGTAATTTGTAATTTTCGCTTTGGTTTCAGCAGTCACTTCTCTATTATTAATCATATTAATATCGTTGCACAGTCTGGTCAGGTCGTCGTCCACTGTATTGTGCACCCTCTCGAACAAGTCCTCGATGAGCTGCCCGACTAGCTGACTGCGCATCGACGGACACGAGCAACGAGAATCCGACGTTATATAACTCATACTATGATGCATTCTTCCGTAATCTGTCTTCTTTGGTACCGCCGTGTATACAGAATAGCCTTCGTCTATATATTCAGTTCTATCCGGCTTTAATTCTACACGAGACGCGTGGAAGGACTGTCTCATTGTTTCGCTTCTCAATTCTTCTAGCTCTTCAGTTTTGATAGACAACTCGTGACTTAAAGTCTTTATCTTCTCGTCACACTTCCTTTTGCATTGTGTTAAAGCCTTCTGCGTCAAAGCAAGCTGCTTTTCCAGAGATTCGACCTGAGAACACATTTCTTCTTAGAATTTCCTCGAAGGCTTCCATGCATATTTACACTTCACAGCGCGGTATGGAGCATGCACTCTCGTGTGCTGAGCGATTGGAACGATCAAAATAAGTGTCAAGCAGACATGCATATAACGTTAGTTTTAAAAAGCGGGAAACATTGAAAGCGTTATCAGTGCGTACCCAAAGCAACTACACGTATAACTACTAAGCCATTATCTAAATAAATAAATCAATACAAATATCAAATAAGTAGTTTTGCATCTAAAGGTATTAAGAAAGAAGATATTATCCTTCTCCAATATATAATATGAAGGTACCATGTCCTCATTAGATTATATATTAATCTTAAATCAAATGCAATGCAGTAAAAACCTGACAAAAATATCCACTTTTTCTTAAATCTATCAAACATACCTCCTCCTTCAATTCGCAATTTGTTACTTCTAAGTCTTGGTTAGTCTTGGTCGCTCGAGTAAGTTCTTTCCTGATCGAATCCAGGTCTCCTATGAAACTGATTTCTGTCTTCTTCATTGTTTCCTTTGATGCCTTCAGCTCGGTGTCCAAGTTTTTGTTTAACTTACGCAGTTGCTCTAGCTCCTTCTGTAATTCACATAGAGGTTAATGTACAAGATATTTAGCAAAACTACCTTTCTTTTTGAGGTTTTGACCGGTTGTCTGGTTTAGTCGAGAAAATCAGGCGCTATTCAATAAGTCCTCAGAAAGGAATGAAACACTTGAGTACTATGCATTACAAAGTATCTAGTCAATTGTGAAAAGTACCTTGAACTTGGTTTCTAGAACTTTAAATGCGGCTTCAGACTTTTTCGCTTCGACTTCTACCTTTTTTAGTTCGCTATTCAGACTTGTGTTCTGATCCATGAGGATTTTTTTGTCTCTTTCGGCTTTTTCTAACGCAACGCTCATCCCTGTTTCAGCCTCTTCTACTTCTCTTAACTTCTTCTTTAGTGGCTCGATGCATCTTTTGTACAGCTCACGCTCAGATTCTAGTTTCTTGACCTGTAATTACAATAAAATGGTTTAGTTCACAGTCATAATTATATTCAACCGCGGTCTGAAATGTTCTTTTTTTTCTGACGTATTTTTAGTCTTTTCTTTCTTGTAGTTCACCCTTCCTTTAATGTAAGATACCCTAGTTGTGGCAATTTTGGTTGCATTTTTAGAAGCATCTGGCCTCAGTTTTCAATTTATATTATGAAACACAGTCTGCTACACCAATTTCACTCTTATACTTTCTACGATTAAAATCTAAACATGTAGACAAACCTGTCCCTTGAGCGAAGCCTCCGTGGTCTGCGACTCTTGGATCCTTTTCTTGTAGCCACCTTCCATCTCAGCCCACATATCGTCTGCTTGCGTCAACATCTCTAGGTAAGCCGCCTCTCTTCTCTCTAACTCTGACACTCGGTTCTTTAACTCTTGTTCGCTGATCAGTAATGCTCGAATCTTCATCCCCATTGTCGGGTCAGCTGGTTGCTGTAATATGTTTTGAGGAATTATGTCACTGATTACTTTTCGGTATATTGTAGTAATTTTGGTACATCGACAGTGACGTTACAATACGAGAATATGGTATGAGATTTTAAAGTTAAAAATCATAAGTTATGGTACTTTTTTTACTGATACGACTTCTTAAATGAAGATAAATGGAAACAAGATTGGTCAAAATACAAGGATACGTAATTATGGGAGAAAAAGCAATCAATAGGTTTAATTTTGTTATTGTAATTATAATTCAGTAATTCAGTGGGTTTTGTAGCAATAACTGCTATGGAACCCAAAGAAAACATTATTTTATCTCACAAGCGCTAAGAAAGCGCAGCAAGCCTTATCTCTTCGGCTTTGGAAACCAAAGTCAATCAAGATTTCATCAAAAGAATCGTCATGGTTATGGATTTAATATGTTACATTGTTACAACGCTCTAATTCGCGCGAGTATGTGTGACTACACCGAGTTTACAGTAACAGACATCAGTGTAAATTTTTATTCAGGTTGTTCATATATCTATTACTCTATTACGTCAGTTAAACCTATCAAGCGGAGCTGATAAATGATTCAAACAGACCATACGTAATAATTTGTTTGTATTTGTGGCTTATAACAGTTCAATACAGATCCCAAGGGCTATCCTAGTGATTGCGGCAAATTAACGTTGGTACTTCAAGAAATAAATTGCTGTACATATTTTGACGGTTTAAGTAAGACGGTATTGTACTTTTCTAGGCAAGAGGTGTCTTAGCAAGGGGTCAAGAGTTATGAATTGATTTCATGGTTTCAGTTTGCCCTGCGAGGTACAGATAAATGTTACCATTATACAAAAGATAATTTTGACGTAACAAACCTTTGCTGCCTCTTTATCTTTTTGCAGCCTAGACTCTAAACTTGCTAATTTTTCTTCAATAGTTTCTTTCTTCACTTCTCCACCGCAGATGGTGGCTGCTATCTGTCTCTTAGCGGTCTCCAATTGTTCTTCTAAATCTCGTACTTTTGCCTCGAGTTTCTTCTTTATATCTGCTGTCTGATCTTCTACATCCCTTTTCTCGGCTATTAATCTGAGAATAGAAGAATAGAATAATCTGTTGAATACTCTTGTTGACAATTTTTATGTTGTCCACTTGTGCCTTTGACTACTTAATTTATTATTGTCAAATACAGCAAAACTTCTATGATGCGATATACATTTGACACGAATACTTAGGAGGAAAGCATTCATTCGCAGGCTGCATCAGCAAGCGTGTTCCATCACCACTCGTTCGATGCCCACCGTGCATACGATAGACGAAAAGCAGCAGA
The DNA here is from genome assembly GCA_037179545.1 of Sesamia inferens. Lineage (NCBI taxonomy): Eukaryota > Metazoa > Arthropoda > Insecta > Lepidoptera > Noctuidae > Sesamia > Sesamia inferens. Next base: position 5,867,917 of record CM073937.1, on the reverse strand, counting down.
TAAAAATGTTTGCTTCATTGGTGTAATTTTAATCAGTAGGTATATTGCGTTCCAATGTGAGGATAAATAAATAGTATGTTAATTTCAAGTAACTATACTAACATTGTTCTCGTAGTCAGCTAGTCAATAACCGTTTATTACCTATACAATGTAATATTTACTTTGTACCAAACCTGAATATAGTTTGTTCAAAATAAGCAACTGAATCGATTCCAATCATTTTTACACCATGTTATATTTTTTCACAAATATACTTAGAAATTGTTGCAGTGTGGTTACCAAGCGCGTAACATAGTCCGTAGATCATGCGCGCGCACCGTGCTGCTGCAGGCGCGGGCCAGCGAGCTGTGTGTTGACCATATTTTTGTTGGGACAACCAAGTCAGCTAACAAGTTCATAACTTTGTGGTTTTTTATGTTTTTTTTTTTTAATTTTGTACATTTATACTTTACTTAAACATAGTGGACACGTGTTGCGGGGTATATAGAAATATATTAAACATTGAACATGATACTTACTTAGTGATTTGCTTCTGTAGCTCCAGCTCCTGGGGCGTGGTATTTATCTGGCAGTCGGTCCAGGCGACGAGCGTGGCGCAACCTTTGCTACGACTCTCCCCACGTATCTGCTGCACGGCCGCGCGCGCGTTCTCGCTGTAGCCGCCCATACGACTCATAAGCGCGCGCTGTCGAGCATAGGTTTATTAGAAGAAAAGTATACAGTATGTTAAGAAAACCCTGTCCGACCCGTGAAGGTGTTGTTAGGTATCGATAACTGATTCTACTAATGGATACAAAACCGGGCTAAACTTAAAAAAAAATCCCCCTAAAAAAATAAATATTATTTCGCAAAAAGTGGTAACTTAATAAATGTGCGTTCACCCTTCCGCGGGCGGCGGGCAGCAGGGCACGCGGCTCGCAGTCGCATCGCTATTCGCTCATAATAATACCGGTGTTGTCACTTTTTTAAAAATTACCAAATTTCAGGGAAGTTGGAATTAATTCGCGGGAAAAAAAGATTATTTCAAAATTCATTTGTATTGGTACTATGATGATTACGTAAAATTTTATATTATATTTGGTCATGTGTTTACCTAACCTTTATTATCTTTATGGGTCGGACAGGGTTTTCTTAACATACTGTATATATAATATATTATTGATAACTTGCTACGCCCCACGTTTTACCCGCAAAGTTCAAAGTGACGCAGGTTCGATTCCCGCACGGAACAAATATTTGTATGACCTACAAGTAGTTGTTTCGGGTCTGAATGTTGTGTATGTGAATTAACATATTACTTTTGTTGTTATAAACGCACCCACGCCACATGAGAAATTAATAGTGAGGGGCAACGTTTTGTGTAAAAAAAATAATTTATGTGCCAAATTTCATCCGAATGCGCTCATTAGTTTTTGCGTGAATACCAATTTTTTATGCTTGGGAAAGTTTTTGTACGTTGAAATCATACACTAATAATGCACTAATGCTTATTCGTGCATTTTTACCTCATTTCGCTAATTAATATTAGTCGAGCATTCAGTACACACTTATTAGTACCTACACGGTCATCGTGTGTGCTCCTTCGCCCCTTTACCTTTGGACCTGATAATCGTATATATTATTTCTCAATGGCTTTTTTGTCGGTACGTCATAACTTCCTTCATACTTTATCAATATACATAAATGAGGCCTACTTTTAAACTTTTCTGGACGGCTACACTGGAAAAATATACAAAAAAACTCGCATATCAGTGGTTTTTCGAAAATTTATGATTGAAAATGCCGTTTTAATTTATCTTTTACAGTTTTCGTACAGCAGACGTATACTCATTAAATAAACAATAAGTGCATAAAGTGTCCCTATAAGAATGCACTTATTTACAATAACACAGCAGTAAAGAACCTTTTTACAACAACATCTCTTACAATAATTTTTGAGGAGATTACAAATCAAAGCTAGCACCAGTTGAAAATATTTGAATACTAATCTTGTTTACTTATTAGTCTGTATATTTAATTGTGTAAAGAAACAGCAAAGAAGGAATTTCATTAAGGAAGGTAGGACGTATCATACCTTTCCACCGAAGGACAAGTCAGCGCCCACCACTTGTACCACGTTCCACGCTATCAGCGCCGGCACTGCTTTCTCAAGCTTCTCCAACCTCGTACGTAACTCTCTCTGGAAACCAAACATGGATTAAAGAATGATCGACAACTTTGTGATTCCATTCACTCATCCTAATCATTCTTCACCATAATAATATTGCTTTTAGTTAGTTTCTTTTACTAAAAGGTCTGTTTGTTTTTAGGGTTCCATACCTAAAAGGTAAAACGGAACCCTATTCATGAGACTTCGCTGTCCGTTTGTCCATCTGTCCGTCCGTCTGTCACCAGGCTATACAGCATGAACCATAATAGCTAGACAGTTGAAATTTTCAGAGATTATGTATTTTTGTTGCCGCTATAAAAACAAATACTAAAAATAATAAAAAATATTTAAGGGGGACATAGAACATAGGGGGAACATAGGGGAGACCCATACAACAATCATGATTTTTTGGAGTTTTTTGCTCCATATTAATAACGGAAATAGATAGACGCTTGAAATGTTCACAGAATATTTGGATATATATTAAAATTAAAAAAAATGGTTGCCTGTAAAGTCGGTTTTACGGGCGAAGATTTTACGTGACAACGTCTTTTTCTCGGTAGAATATTTATTGATATGAATATAATTAAATTGCACAATAGGAACAAGGAATTGAATGAAAATAAGAATTGCACAAATTTTAACTATAGAAATATATTTTGTTTACTAAAACATCGGTGACTCATCGTAACGTTACCGAGCGTTACACTTTTTCATAAGTGACTCCCAGCCGCAACCTAATTTAAGACGTTGTCACGTCAAAATAATTATTAAATTAAAATAAATTTTGAATATGCCCCCATATTGTTGTTTTGCTTCAATATTTATTTTAATTTAATAATTTATTTTTAATTTTATCCCATACAACAAACGTAATTTCTTTGCCGTTTTTAAATATAATGGTACGGAACCCATCGTGCGCGAGTCCGAGTCGCACTTGGCCAGTTATTCAATCCGAGACTAATCAATACACCAGGATCCCTAGTCTGCTATTTATATAAATTTGTCATTCCGATACGGTTCTATTGTCATTCCATTGTCATTGTGCTAAAAGTTCGTAATTGTAATCTACTAAAATTGATCGATTAATCCGGTCAGTCGCCTCGTAATGGAATGGTGATAGAATAACATTGCCGTATTACCAATATTATAAAACCCGTTAGTAGAATATAATACTCAATTTCAACATTTTTTAATATGGAGTAAAGTGTCAGTGATTGACTACTGAAAAGGCATAAAGACGCTATCTTGTTATTAAATTACGGAACTTGTCAAAATCGATCATTATGCGATCACGGTTCGACTATTCTGACACTACTGTTATAGCAGACTAGGGCCCCTGATCTAAAATGATTGTATCAATGGTTAGATATCCTTATTTTTTATCTACGTTGATTAACTTAAATTAACTCAATAGTCACTAATGAGATGATATGAATAATGGTACCCAAGTATTAGGCTTGCCTAATTTGGGGCCAGTGCAAAATCTCTGTAATCTTTTGAGCAATAAAGTTTATTATTATTATTATACAAGATGCAAACTAGAATATCCTACTTTATCTACTTAAGGTTAGAATCAAAATTCCATTCATATTGACAATTCAAAAATATTAATTGTGCTATTTAACAATAGATGATTTTAACAGTTCCCTACCAAAATGGTAAAAAGGAATCCTTATGGTTTGACTGAGCCTGTCTGTCCGTCTGACACAGATGGATATATCAAGAACTATTAATGCTATCAAGTTGAATATTTTCAGATTATGTTTTTAGTTTGGAATGATGTTTGCCCAATTTTTTTTTAGTGTGCAACAGTGGGTTATGAATTTCCAGCAAAGTCTTTGGGATTGTGATTTAGAATCTGTTTCGTAATAGGTGTGTGAAATTTCAAGAAACTCCAAAAGATTCCAGGAAACTTTTGATATGACGGCTACATGAGGTACTTATACAATATGTAAAGAAAACCCCGTCCGACCCAAAAGGATAATAAATGTTAGGTATACACAAGACCAACTAAAATATGAAATTTTACGTAATCATCATAGTGACAATAGTAATGAATTTTAAAATAATCTTTTTTTTCCGCGAATTAATTCCAACTTCCCACAAATTTAGTATTTTTAAAAAAAGTGACAACACCATTTGTGACGGAGCGAATAGCGATGCGACCACGTACCGCGTGCCCTGCCCCCCTACACCCGCGCATGTACGCCTAACATGTTGCCTACCGCACATGCATTAAGTTACCTCGATTTTTCGAAATAATGTTTATTTTTTTAGGGGGATTTTTTTTTTTAAGTTAAGCCCGGTTTTGTTGACATTATTAGAATCAGTTAACGATACCTAACAATATCTTCACGGATCGGACAGGGTTTTCTTTACATATTGTAGGTGTGGCAGAAGGAGACACGCTTCGTGGTCTCCAAATAAATAGGGAGGACGATGATGATCATTTATTTTATGCTGCAGGAGTCCGCAAGGAAAAAGTGTCTTGAAAAAGAAGAACTTACCTCCCTAGACTTCAATGCTGCCTCCTTAGTGGTCAGTTCGGCCATCAGGCGCTCGGCCTGTGACCGTGAACATTCTCTTTGCTCCGTCATGTCTCTTAATTGAGCAGAACAGAGCTCATAATCCATCTCAAGCCTAGGAATAAAAAGAAGATTAGACATGATATTGGCCATATGTCATTCTTAAGTTATAGGTGATTAAAATTGTGCTATTGCGCTCAAACTCTACATAGAACAGAAAGAAAACAAGAAAGAAGAATACGGTTTATAAGTTGAAAAGGAAAAGAAGTATCGTCTGATAGATATTTAGCAGACAGACAATGATTAGATTGGTTTCAAGTTCCAATATATGCTAGACATATAAAAACTGAATATACAAAAATGGGAAGCTGGGAAACAAAATATTAAACAAAAACTTTTAGCAACAATTCAGGAATTCAACGAGTAAAGAGTTTTTTTTTATTAATAAAGCTAAATAAATAATGCTACTTACTGCTGCCAATGTAAACGGGTATCATTTTCAATTTCTTCTAGTTCACAGCAATCCTCTTCTAGCCTCTCGTATTTATCTTGAAGTTCGGATAGTTGCGATTCGAGTTCCTGTGAAACAAAAATAAAATGACAGTCAACTTAGAGCATTAATGCTTAACGGGTAATGTTGAAAATCTAATAAAGATATCAGATAGATTGCAATAGCTTGATGTGCTGTTGTCTGTACAAAAGTGTTCTCCACAACTAATTGTTCGTTATATGCAGTCTACTGGTTTGTATAAAAGTGTGCATATGAAGCGACGCGATAGCTTCCTTTTAACTTTTTTGTTTGCTGGTTTCAACTTAGGCCGGCTATTACCACCACTGTCTCCCATCTGTTGGTTGCAACCACAGAAAACAGCTGACTTTTCGATATCCATGTTAATGAATGCAGTAAAGACTTCGGAAAAGTATTATTGTTATACACGGGAGCGCCGTGTGCGCTTGTTCAAATCTCGGTGAAAAGACAGTGACATAGGCAAAAAGTTACTGGGCAAGTAAGTTGATCGTGGATGCCCTCTTAAAAGAAGCCATAACTATTACGTTACAATTTATGTGAAATGGTTAAATACCTGTATTCTATTTTCAAGAAGGAACTCTTTCTGCAATCTCTGTGCTAGTTTAGCCTCCTTAACGTCTTGTGCCGCTTCGTATATCGAGATTTTTCCCTCCAAAAACTTAAGCCTCCTCTCGTAATACTGCTTGTGCTTCTTGCCCAACTTCACACACCTGCACTCCAGGCCATCTCCATCTTCTTTAGTACTTAATGTCCTATTCCTAACTCCTTGTCTCTCTAATTTCTCTCTTATACTATTCAGTCGTTGTATTTCGGTGTTTAATTCACCACTACATTCAAAGCTTTCGTTGACGTCTGTTTGGGTACTCTTTGATTCTGTCTCGACACCTTCAAAGATGCCACTCTCTTGCAGAACATTGCTTGGTTTCCGTTCTTCACTGCAAAGACTCTCCAAGGATTCGCATTTGTACCCTTTCTGTTGATACGGTGTAACAGTTGCGATGGCTTTCTGGATTTTATCAGTGTCTTGTTTGAATCTTAGATCACATATTTTTCTTGGTTTTGTCTAAAAAAAGACGAGAATTTGAAAATGTAGGTCAAAATATTATAAACATGTGTTTGCGGGTTTTTATTTTGGTGACAACTGTCATTTCTATTATTTTACTTTTCTACATATTTATCAAGAAGGGAAAAGTTTTTAACTAACCTGAAAGCATTCATCTTCACTGACAGAACTGCTCAATGCTTGAAGGTTGTACAGCAGCATCAGAACTTGTTCCAAGCAGGCCCTGTCCTCCGCCGATGCTGCATTTAATATCATCTGTTCCAGATGTTCTTTGACTGGGTTACTTTTGAGGGAATCACTGGTAGTTTCGGAGTTCTTATCTAAAATGTCGGCTAAAACTTGGGCTCTAGCGAAGTCTTCTTTGAAGTCATCGTGTGGCGTGCCCAGGTGCCGTCGGGGGTTACAGGGGCTGCTTGGGGTGTGTGGGGATTTGTATCCGGAATCCATTCGTTTGAGTTCGGGTGACGCGGAGTCCTTGATACGGGAGCCTGGGGACACGCAGCCCGAATCTGAGTCGGTTAGGTTGTCCCTGGCACCCTGGAACAAAAAAAATAACTTTAGTATAGAAATGGAACCAATATCAATACAGACAAAAACACCGCACAGTTTACAGGCCACTGAATATAATAATCCTTGTAAGAGTCACGAATGTATACATATCTACAATTACTGACTGAAAGAAGGTTACACGGTATTAAGTTACAAATTCGTCGAAACGTAACAATCACTTTACATCATACACGTAAAAACGAGATAAAAAAATGGAGACCAAAAGACCGTACTCTCTCATTAGTTGGACCGTAGTGGTTATGTTTAGGCGGCCAGAGGCTTAACGAGCGACTTGTAGTAGGCGTTGACAAATATACCTACGTATGTAAAACGATATTTTCTTTCCGATACAGATTAAGTATGTTGTAGAATGTTGCTACTATAATAGGTGGTCGTTCGCGAAGACATAACAATAAAGGATCATGGAGTTATGGGACGAGTTTCGCTTCCTCCTTCACCAGCCTTTTGTTCAAAAGTATTTACCAGTATGAGTGGTTATTATGTTTGGTTCTAATTATGCCAATTATCTATGAGAAAACAGGACAAAAGAATGGAGTGTTTAATGGAGCATGCCATCTTTGTCAACATCTATCGAATCAAAGACAGGCTGATCAATATCGAACAACTAATTAATAGGCGTGACTTCTAGAAAAAATAATTAATCAATTATTGCATCAAGCCAGCTAATTAGTTGCGCAGTAGCTTCATTCTCGGATAACTGATGGTTGGTGATGTTCAAACATTGCGAGAGTAAGCACCGGTTAAGTTACCCAAAGCGTAAAATCACTTCATAATTGCAAAAGTAATAATTAAGTTAACGAAGCTATCGAGACATGTTTATTGTGTCTTACTAGCATTATTGATGGGATATTAAATTAGCTTTGCAGACCATATCAAGTTGCAGACGGTAACGGGAATTCACGCAATATGTGATTTTAACTTGCTGTATCTACAAATTAAACTCTCCGCGGAGAACTATGTAACTCTCACAAAGAAAATTTGTGAACTCATCTTCAATGAATCATGATATGGACAATGTGTCTGGTGCATAAATTATTATTATGACCGCTAAAAACCTGAGGGTTTTTAGCGGTCATAATAATAATTTATTAAATATTTGAGAATAACAATGCTTGTTTTTCTGTCTCTGTTGAGTCTTGGAATTTTTTTTTTTTTTAATAATTATAAACTAGCGCTTGACCGCAATCCCGCCTGATAGTAAGCAGTGATGCGATCGTTGATGGTAAAGCGCGCTAGTTTATTAAGAGCCTTTTCACTCAGAAAAACAGCAAATAGGAAGGAAGATGGCAGTTGAGCGAGGTGATGCAATGTTAAACCCAACAACGCGACCAACGATGCTGCGCCAAAGGGAGATTGATCTGAAGACCCTCCACGAAAACTCCCAACACAACAACATTAGGCGCATCGTACCCGGCACACATCGCAACACAACTGTTCAGACCCGTCCTCCGTACGGCTTCACCAGACATCATGCCGGAACACGACAAATCGCTTGGCAGCAAGGCTTTGTCTGGTGGGTGGTACTGGTAACTTCTGCCGGCGGCCGATGTTATGGCCTACCACCGTTTTATTTATGTAAGTTTCGTTATAAAATAGACGCTGTAAAGTGTAATTCACAAACCAAAATATGAAATGCTTAGGCACTTAAGTAAGTAGGGTAAAAATACATTTAATAAAATTAAACACGAGAAAATAACAAAATTAGCAAATAGAACACAATACATAACTAATCTATAAATATACAATACATAACATAGCTAATAATGTTCTCATGCCTGGGACACAGGTCTTCTTTCGGTAAGAGGAATTGGGCCGTAATCTCACACACAGCCTCCGTGACGTAGCGGTACCGAACGCGGCCGCTGCGCAAGGGGGCGCGGCTTCGATCCCCGCGCAGTGTAAATATTTGTATGCATGAATATGAATATTTGCACTGGTCTGGTCGTGCCTCGAAAAGTACGTTAAGCCGTTAATCCCGGTTGCCATACACACATCTAATGGCAGTCGTTACGGGTTGTTGGAGGCAGGGATGTTACGGAGCTTCGACTCCGACTCCGTTAAGTCGGAACTTCCGATTATTATTGTACCTTCGGTTCCGACTTCGGTTCCGGTTCATAACATAGCGGCAGCGGCCTATCAACTGTTATGAGCAGCCTAGTCGCAATCATTTGACAAAAATGTGTTCGCCGATTAGAGGGCATGTTTACATATCACGCGGGTAATTCCCTGACTCCTGCTACGTGCACTCTATCGTCAATTATTTTTTCACTTGTTATTAGTTTGTTATCCCACAACACGTTCATAGGTTATAGACATTTGTTTTAATTTTTGGCTAGTTTTGAAGTCAATACATTTGATATAATTTGTTTTAAAGCTTTTGTTCATTTAATGTAATATAATATGCTACTTTGGGTTTTAATTAACTTAAACCACCACCACCACTTCTGACCCTGCCTCTGACTCCGGTTCCGACTCCGATAAACCAAATTTAAAAACTCCTACTCCGGTTCCGATTCCGATATAACTACCTACGTTACATCCCTAGTTGGAGCCCTCAAAATCCAACAATTGGTCTAACTGCAATGCTTCGATATCACCTTCGGGTTGTGGAGGTCAGGCGGCAGTCGCTTCACGGAAAATATCGAAGTTTAGCCAAAATCAGCAGTTAGACTGGTAAAGTGGACCCCAGACACCAAAGCTGAAAAAGCTTCGGATGCGACTAAGATTAACGCTGCGATAATGATGATGAGGATTGAATGGGCCGTAATCTACAACGCGGGCCCAGTGTGGGTTGGTAGCTGTCACATGTCTTTGAAGTTTTGCTTCTATTATATGCCCGTTTCCTCATATTTTTATTCACCGTTTTCAACACAATGTAATAAAACTTGTAATATGAACATTATGCCATCAGTTACAGAAACAGGCCTAGTCGCAGTTCTATTAATTTATTGAAAATTTTTATTCCTAGAGTATCGATTCTATTCTACTCTAAGATAAAGACGACACTCTACTTATATCAAAAGGCATTCTATTTAAATCTTGTTTCTCGACACTTAAACGACCTCGGAACTAAAAGTACTGCGCATTACATTACTGTCCATTCCTCACATACATTATTCCTATTTACTTATAACTTAGTAAGTACATAAGTAGGTAAATGTATTTATTTATCAACACCTGATATAAGCTTGTGACTAACTGAATGAGGTAATCAGCCGGCAAGTGTCCCATAAACAGAGGTACGTATATCCGGCTACCATAGAAACAAAACCGTTAATAATGATCAATGGTGTTTCCGTTAACACTTTAAGTTATATTTGAAAGAACGTACTTAGGCGCAGACTACACCACCTGCTGAGCAAACTTAGCTTAGCCAACTTAGCATGCGAGTATGTCGTCTTTTCATACTATGATATAGGCTAAGTTTTCCTAACTGAATAAAATTATTATGAATATAGCCACTCCTATTAGGTACTCCGTCGTTACTAATTAAGATAAGCAAACTCAGCGTCCCGTCACCCATCACTTCGCAGTTAGATCCACATGAGCACATCCTCAGATTTCGACGTGAGTGTAGACCCAAATATTTTGTGTACATGCTTGGAATCTTAAATACTAGCTGCACCAAGAACTTGCTAAGATCATTTTAGCTGAGCACAGGTGCTGCAGACATTGCACATAGACAATGTTGTGTTAGCTATAATTGGTCGTCAGTAAACGCCTACGTTAGCTAAGTTTGCTTAGCCCGCGGTGTGACCTGCGCTCAACAAAACATCCACTTGCAGTTGACCTCTTGTTTCTATGAAGAATGTGTGTAGACTTAGGTCAAGGTTATCGGTACCTAATCAATGTTATGTGAGAAAGTATTTTAGACCGCGCTGTTATAAGGATAATGGTGTTAGATAGTAACGGTTTATTGATTAACACTTAGGTACTACTTTGGAAGGGTTTTCAACAATAATAATCAAAGGTGCCTAAATGTTTAAAGTTCTTTCGGAATGTCGTGAATCGGAGGAAATGTCTTGTTTACAAATTATTCTCTTGCTTTTCATAAACACTTATCTCAAAAATGTTTGTAATGGTGATATTTTTTGTTATACAAGTTAGGAAAGAAAAGTTTGCATTCGTTATTTGTAAGTAGTGTGAGCTCGTTAATTAAATACCATCATAAATATAAACCCCTCTATTGATAAACGTTGCTAAAAGTTAACTAGTGATTAGCGATTGTTTAACCATACATTTTTGATGTTTAACGTCAATTAACTTTAATCATCCTTTATGAATAAACAACATATTGTTTAAGGGTTTGCTCACAAACGATGATTAAAGCTAAGTGACGTACAATCGTTAATCACTAGTTAACTTTAAGCAACATTTATGAATAAAGAGGAAAGTATAGTATAAGTATAGTATAGATTTATAGGGATAAACGACGAGACACTTATCTGTTCCAGTAGAATAACAAAATACATCGAAAATATGAAGTTTAAATAATTCTTTCAAAATTCGCGTCTCTAAATGATTACCTATCTGAATATACAAGCATCTCAACAATAAAGATAAATGATAGGCAACAAAAAAACTATAAATATCGTATCTATTTTATAAAATTACTGCAGATTAGATACTAGGAAACCTTGAAAAAAACAATATTGCAGATAAATATTAACATTGATTACACCAGGAAAAATATTAAACAAAAAAATACCTGATCGCCGCGTGCGCCATTCATGACTTCGCTTCTAAACTCCATTGAGTACTAACACAGCCTTCAAATTCACATGACGTACAAACACACACAAAACAGTACATAACACATTCGAATCACGCGCGAAAACGTACGTCACAATGGAAAACAAATGAAAATCACCTCACTTTATGGTTCTAAAGACGGGAATCATTCACTTTTCCCAATCTTAAAACAAAAAAAAATCTCAAACATTTTTTTTAATGTACCTTATCGGGATGTGCGTCTTCCAACTCTAAAAGCCTGAACTCCATGAGCTCGAGTTGGTCGCGCGCGTCTCGTAAGGCGTCTGCGAGCCGCGTGCACTCCCGCGCAGCGGCCGACGCGCGCTCCGCCGACGAACGGCATTGGCCGCATGACTGGAACGGAAGAGACCATTACTTTTGCGAACATAGGAACTTATTTTGCAAAAAAAAATTATCAAAATATTTTTCTTTTTAGGTTTACAAATATTTGTTGCTTAATGACTTGGTAGGGCATAGCTGAAAGAAAAGTTATATCCATTATTACAGTGTATTGGTGTATTGTATACATGTGTAAATCTATATATTTCAAATGAAAATTCTTAAGTCCACTGAAATCGCTAAATACTTCTTCAGTTTCGAAACGTTAAATTTACACTCCTAAGGGAAGTTAATGAACTCCGTTATTGGAAGATTTCTTTGTTACTAGCACAAAAAAGACAAGGATCTTTTGATTTATTTCGTTATCCACAAACAAAACTATTCATTATACCGATCCTATTATGTCGTTAAGGCAAGAGAATATTTCTACATATCCAAATAAACAGCCTAGATTTTATCGCTTTGCCCAAATTGGGGCGATTTTGTGAATAGATTTAATGAATTATTAACCTACACGTAAAACTCCCACTCAGATCGTGTTTAAGGCGCAGTTTCATTAAAAAGGTCAGGACATAATATCAAGATATAGCTTAATTTCGAATATAAGCTAACTTCTCATTATAAAAATAGCTTATCAAGTCATTTTTTCTACGCTATGCCCTTGCTTGAAATTTCGTTCTGATGCGGTGGAACAAATTTGATAATGTGAAGGCATCGTCCTAATAAAACGCTAATGCGCGATCTTCGCGGGAATAAACGATGCAAACCATGTGTGTTCGCGCGATGGCATAAACTGGGTGTCCTATGATCATCGCGCGAATTGACAGCTCGAGAAATCTATCGTGGACCGTTGACGAAATTAAATTAGGACACCTATTCGAATTCAATGTTGTATCGTGCGTTTGTCTGAACTAAGTTCCCGCAAATAGATTTAAAACATTTGAGTTGAACGGTTTATCATCCATGTCGTTTGTTAGGACACCTATTCGAATTGAATATGTTTGTACGAGTGAAAATCGTGCGAACTTGCGATTGTGGAGCATTCGCATTCTATTATGACGATGCCTGAAACATGTTTCTTACAAAACAAGCCCTGTGTAATTCACGAAACGGAAAAGAATTAAGGACTTTTAACCTACATAAAGCGCAACATATCAATTTCTAATTTGTTAAAACCTGTTGTGTTGGAATATCTAATCTAATACGTCAGTCCATAATTATTTAATTAACATTGAAAGTACAATTGTTTCATTACTTTTATCTACCTTTTTACCCTATTATGGCCCCTTGTATGATCATCTATTTTTTTCTGCCTTTATTTATGGATTGCAATATATACTTTACACAATAATAGTTTGTATACCTACTCATCAGACAGACTCAGCTGCCTTTTGTAAGCGCACGTTTTTCTTGCCTTTAAAAAACCTATACGGTTTTTACTGTAGACACGGTTGTCAATGTTGTATGGATTACTGTGGAAATTTGTTACCGGACACGGTTTTTCCACAGTGCTGTTTATGTCCGCAAAGAATCGTGGCGTGTAAGTACAAAGGGTCTGGCAATAGTTATGTTGTTCTTGAGTTAATTCCTACGTCTTTCTATGGCCAGTTTCTTTGAGTAAAAGAACAAGTTACAAGTAATTCTCTTGAATGATTCTCCTAGGCCATTTCGATTCACTTATCGCTTTATATAAAGTCCAAAGTACTTGATTACGTAGTATGGTAAGTAGAGGTTGAAAATTAGTTTAAATAATTACAGACGAGTCAAGTCATTAGATTAAGCTGCGCTATCCACGGTTCATCCGTGGATGGGTGAACATTTTTACATACATACGAGAAACTGAAAAATTCTTTGACAGTCGTTACGGGTTTTCATAAGCCCGAAATTCTGATCTGTTACCAAGGCATATTGTATTACCCAGTAACTGGTATGATCTATTCAGCTACATCTGGATAGACTGAAAACCAACCCCAACTTAGTTGGAAACCGGCTAAGTAGCGATGATGATGAAAATAAATAGAGATTTTACCAATAAATTATAGAAACATGGTCACCCTACATAACATAGTAACACAATACAGTGACGCAAGAGCCAAGCCAATAGTTTACTAGGTGACAAAATATTTATACTGCAATACTATTTGACATTAAACGCTGATCTCAGCCATCCTCTCGTGTGGTCCAAGGCCGAAAAGCATTCTTGAGACGCGCATACATCGGCGCCGGAAAATGGTAGATACTTACATACTCGAGGAATGAATTGACATGGCACGATTAGGAGTAGAATAATAAAGGTACGTGATATACATACATAATTTACAATTTGGTGTGTATTCTTATATTGTTTTAAGTTTTGTTTAAATTGAGAGTCCTGTTTTAGCTTAAAATGTGATCGCCTTCATAATGAACGTGTTCAAAATAACACATATTTTTATCGATTTTCTGAACGAAATTAAACTGAACTGAAAGACAGGAATATTTCAGAAAGATCAGCTCTTGACTTGATTCATGGTGTTTTCTTGCCTATCTTCACAGTAAAAAAAAAACACTGATATTAGATTAGAATTTTCTAAAATGCACAAGATGTTATTCGGGTAAATGATTCTTCTTTTTCTTTTCCATTTGATAGAACTTTCTTGAAATATCAAATTACCAGTGGATGTCCACGGTAATCTCTGCATTGGTGGATTTCATGTGCTTAATTACAGCTCACAAATCAGCCGGCCTGCTTTTAAATTTACGCGTTACAACACATAGTGACACTAAATACTATTTTTCTAATCTTCATGTCTCTCTTAAGATAATCTATGTTGCGTGCAGACGAATCACTTACTAACGCCGCTCGGTAATTGAAAGTAGGTATATCTACAAGTTAGTGATACATAAAGCCTATAAGTTACAACGCAGAGAGTCATAGACAAAATCAAACAGTTTAATAACGGGCTGTTAGATACCGATGATGTCATCTAACCAATTTGATTAAAGTGAGGCCTACCACCAACCCGAATTGCGCAACAAGCTCTCGATCACAATCTGTATCATAAATTTAAAGGATAAGCATAATTCCCAGATAGTTTTTAATAATTATAAACTAGTGCTAGACCGCAATCTCGCCTGATGGTAAGCAGTGATGCTATCGTTGATGGTAAACTCACTGGTCACTCAAAAAGAAACTGAGTGAATAGGAAGGAAGATGGCAGTTGAGCGAGGTGATGCAATGTTAAACCCAACAACACGACCAACGATGCTGCGCCAGAGGGAGATTGATCCCTCCACGACCAAACTTCTGACACAACAACATTTGGCGCAGCGTACCCGGCACACATCGCAACACAACTGCTCAGACCCATCCTCCTTACGGCTTAAGCAGACATCATGCCGGAACACGACGAATCGCTTGGCTGCAAGACTTTGTCTGGTAGGTGGAAACACTCTTCTTATTTTGTTCAAAAAATTTGTCTGCTAAACAATGTAAAAACCGCAATGAATGTTGTTTAACTGTCAAAATTTTTACTGCTTTTAGTGTGTTACCCAATCACCTCGCAGTTTCACAAGGCGACACATCCAGTTACAATTTCCAGTTTAGCTAATCTTTCTTTCTATAAGTGTTTCGTACAAACAGAAGTCAGATTATACTGGTCATGTGTTTGACAATAGCCGATGATCACTCAGGTACTGTTTAGATACATGAAACTATTACTCGTATCTTTGCCAATTCTTTAGTCATTGTAACCCATACTAAGAGAAAAATGGTTCTTTATTACCTGAATTCTATTGTAGAAATACATATGTATATGTCGTGGATAACGATTTCATTTTGATAAAAGTTGCTCATTTGACTTAGTGGGGCAAACGCTGTGACGTTATTTTGTATTGGCGGCACTTAGACATAATCGTTTGGAAAATGGGGATTATTGAAAGGTGACTTCGCTTTGAGACGCAGACCATGGCACTTCTCCGGGGCGAAACTGTTGGTTTGACTATTTAAAATGTGATGGCCAATATTGGAGGGTATATTTACACTTCGTGAAAACAAAACTTCACCTACAAAATGGAGCCCTTACCACCACACCAAGACGATCCTACCACTCCGCCGTTGCTGACGCCGTCACATACTCTATAAAGCCAGCCTTTAGACGGCGGCTGCAGTTTCATCAGTGTAGGCTGGCCTCTATGGAACGCATAAAAGGCAATCTACGTCACCACGTAGATAAGTCGTTTAGTGTGGGTTTAATGGAGCCATTACTACTATAATCGCCTTTTGTTGGGCACAATGGTCAGCCACTTAGATTTCATCGTTATTGATGTTCATAAATCGAATTAATTTTATGTTTCATTTTAAATAGGTTTTGCTTGGATTTGCTTCCGTGAATGTCCATAGATAACTCTGATATCAACTTAATATTTTAGTCACGCATTAGGTACAGACGACAGCAGGTCAAGCTACCCGAAATTGTCAAATATTCCCAATCTACATTGAGTCTTAATGCTTTAGGGATAAAGTTGATAATTTAATAACGAAATCTGAGAGATTGTAGTAGCTTGATGTGCTGATGTCTGTACAAGCCATAGGAGCGAACCCTAGCAGTCTCCTTATTTTGTGTATTTAATAACCAAATGTCCAAAATGGCATAGAGTAATTTTGCGAAAACAGCATGTCTTTAGAACCAGCGCTTCAAAGACATACAACCAACAAACCGCACTGGGAACGCTTGTTGAAGCTACGGGAACACGACGAGACTTTCTATCGCCGGCCAAGCTTGCTCAATCCACATCAAACCCATAGTGCAATGTGTATATGTATAAATACATAGTAAAATAGATATAGACGGATATATTTTAATTATTCAAAAGACAAGGCTTTCGAAACAAAGCTAAGCCTATGTAATCCACAATCTTGTCGTAATCTAATGTCCAAATCTAAGTCATGTAAAGTAGACCTAGTTTCAATGCTTCCGTAAGATCTAAAACAGTAGTACTACGACTTGCTTACAAACCAAATGTATCGAAATTACCTAATTGGCGATACAAGGAAGAATCTATTTGGAAAGCAAGTTGCTCACCAGACAGCTATTTGCTACTTCATGCGTAAATTATGTATGTTCTAAGGGTAATCATTAATGTCAATAAATCTACCAGGTACCTGATTATGTATGTAGTGTAATGTAATTAATTTTTGAATATACTCGTAGTGCATACATAATCTAGAATAATGAGCATAAGAGCAGTAAACTCGAATCAAAACTGCCTTTGTCTTGCCTTTCATCTTCTTCTTTGCCTTCATCCATTAGTCAAGGAGTCAGTCAGTCCGAAAGTAGAAGTTAGTTGCCCATTCGAAAGTGTAGTAGGTGCCTACAGACGAGAGCAGATAAAGCTACTACCAACTGACAAATTTCTTTTTAGATTTTTATCATAATTGCTAAAGCATTGAGCTCAAGATTGAATGGGAATATTTGACAGTTTTGGATAACTTTACTTGCTATCGTATCGTCCGTATCTATAAAGCAGAACGAACAAGAAACTCAAAGGATACTAATCTAAATAATTCTGAGGTCTACTCCAAAGTGGTTTTTTTATAAACTAGTGCTTGACCGCAATCCTGCCTGATGGTGAGCAGTGATGCAATTGTTGATGGTAAAGCGTGCTAGTTTATTAAGAGCCAATTCTCTGTAGCCTTGAAGACGACGAAACGACTAAAAGACGGGGCGAAACCCTTCGTCCGGATCGCAGTGGTATCAACAACATAAGGGTGGATAATGGAATCGATTGGTGGGCCTTTTGGGGGACTGTCTTATGTAATATTGACGTTCAAAAAGTGCTGATTCTCAGCGCAATTTGAAGAAATTATTTTTGATTTTTATGTTGAACGGAGATGGGGAATTAAGTCATGGAATTCTCAGCGAACACACTCCAAAAAACATCCTATAGAACACCGACAGGCTGGCTACCCTTTACTCCAGGCTTTGGAGTATCCAACTTTTCAATTCTTTTGTTTCTTATAGTTTATCTTAGGCATTAGTGATATGGTGGTGAAGAAAAAAATATCGTGAAGAAACCTACATCCTAATTGAGTATCAATAAAAAAAAATCTGAACCATTTTGAAAGATATTGCTAATCCATTGCTTTATATGTTCGATAAATTTATTTGCCCAACAGTGTAAATAACGGAATGAATGTTGTTGGGCTGTCAAAATGAAAACGCATTCGTTTTCATTTTGACAGCCTACTGTATTTGTGTCACACAATTAGGGTGCTGGTTTTATTTTAAGTACCGGGCGACCGAGCTTTGCTCGGCATTTTTTTTTTTTTGTTACATCGTGTGTCTCTATAAAATTTTCAAAACAAAAAATACATAACGAGCGAATTTTTTTAATAATATTTTTTGACTAATGTTTTTCGATCATAATCATAAAAAATATTATTAACTGTTATTTAAATATAAAATTACGAGTGCAAAGTTTAACATTTTATTAGAAATAAGTACTTATAGTTTAACAATCAGTTACATCAGTTATATATATTATCATCAATACATAGTTTAAGGTCTTAACCTAATACTTCCTTCCATACTATATTGCGGGTATGTCGAGGATTTTCATTAATAATAATCATTTCACGTTCTGACACACGCTGCCGTATATCTTGCAGACATCGCTCCCGTTGCTCATCATTTTCGGCGGCCACACGTTGTGCTGCACGCTCTCGTAAAACATCTAAATCATAAGACCTTTCTGTTCTTAAAATGTTAGTCAAGTTTTGCAAGCATCTTACTTTAGCAGCACGTGTGGGATGAGCGGAAACCTGATGATTTTCATCAAGTTCTTCAAATGGGTCCTCACTGTGCGAAGTCTGACAAACACGTGTGGGACGAGCGAAAATCAGATTGTTTTCATGGAGGTTTTCTTCTGCTTCTTGAGATGAGTCACGGCTTCGTGGAGTTAAATTGATCGTATGCGGTTTTTTTTTTAATGTTCTTTTTGGCATTTTCGTGTAAAAAAGACACAGGATATTTTAAGAGCAATTTTCTGGGTCTAACCTCAAACCAAACATTGGCTTCGTATACCATAAATGTAAACGTCATGTATATCAAATCAAAGTACTGTATTAATTATCAGTTTAATTTAATTGAATTTTGGAATGTTATATGTACCTATATTTATATAATAATAGTACATAAATAATTTAAATGTATTTTGTGTATGTCTTTTTATGAAAACTATGGACAATTGTCTGATGTAAATAAATTAATAATAATAATTACCTATAACAAAAAAAAAGATGCCGAGCAAAGCTCGGTCGCCCAGGTACTTCATCATTATTAAATCATATTATATGGATGAATTTTATTTTGCCTACTTTGAGGAGGTGCAAGGTATCATAAGGTTAGCAATAATAATAATAATATTTCAGTTCGTGTTGTGGGAAGTCTGAAATGTTGACACTGTTGAGAAATTCTGTTGTAAATTCGACTGCTCCTTCAGGCTGATCTTTAATTAATTAAAATGAATGAGCTTCATTGTTTCGACTTCTCCTACACTTTTGTGCTACCCTGGTACCTTGCACCTCCACAAAGTAGGCAAAATAAAAGTTCTTCCATGTATTATCTATTTACAAAAAAAAAATATTGTTGTTTATATACAACATCATTTCTTTCACAATTGTTTCGACTTCTACACTTTTGTGCTACCCTGGTAACTTGCACCTCCACAAAGTAGGCAAAATAAAAGTTCTTCCATGTATTATCTATTTACAAAAAAAAATATTGTTGTTTATATACAACATCATTTCTTTCACAATTGTTTCGTCTTCTACACTTTTGTGCGACCCTGGTACCTTGCATCTCATCTCATCTCATCAAATGAGGCTCTCGGTGTGATAGGTTCTTATTTACATAATAGATTACAGTGTGTAGATATTAACGGTGTAAAATCTTCCGGGCTACCAGTTCAGTTAGGTGTACCGCAAGGCTCAATACTGGGTCCATTCTTGTTTTTAGTATACATTAATGATTTACCATTCTATTTAAAGGGCATCTGTGACGTTGTGTTGTTTGCAGATGATACCTCTCTAATTTTTAAAGTAGACAGGAATAGACATAATTTTGACGAAGTAAACAGTGCACTCTCAACAGTTACAGATTGGTTTACGTCAAATAACCTAGCTCTTAACCCCAAGAAAACAAAATGTGTAAAGTTCGCCTTGCCTAACGTTAGAAATTTAGGACCTAACATCGTTTTAGATAAAGAGGTGCTTGAAACTGTGGGCTCGGCAGTTTTTCTGGGAATAACAGTAGATGCCAAACTTCAGTGGGGACCACACATATCAACCCTAGCAGGAAGGCTCAGTTCGGCCGCCTACGCCGTCAGGAAAGTAAGACAATATACTGACGTTGATACAGCTCGTTTAGTTTACTTTAGTTATTTCCACAGCGTTATGTCCTACGGTATTCTACTGTGGGGCAAAGCCGCTGACATACAAAATATATTTGTACTTCAAAAACGAGCTGTCCGAGCAATTTACCAGCTCGGTGTCAGATTTTCTCTGAGAAATTTGTTTAAAGACATTGGTATTCTCACGGTTGCTTCACAGTTCATCTTAGCCAACATCTTATATGTTAGGCAAAATATTCACGTGTACACCAAAAACTGTGATATTCATAATATTAACACCAGAAATAAGGACAAACTGCGAGCCCCTTTTCACCGACTTCAAAAGGTTCATAACTCTTTTGTTGGGCTTGGTATAGCTTTTTATAACAAGATACCCTCTGCTTTGCTAGACTTGCCCTACAATGCATTTAAAGCACAAATTAAGTCCAGGCTTTGTTCAAAGGCATATTATTCCGTGAATGATTATTTAAATGATAAGAATAGCTGGTCGCTCTGATTAACTCAGGACAATGTTTGTGTTCTTTCTCAGTAATTAGCTTATTGATACGTTATATGAGTTCATATAATTTACTTTTTTACATTACATAAATATGTAAGCTGTCACGCCCTTTATGCCTGGGGCTTCTTAGTTAAGTAACAAGTTTTAGTTAATTACATTTTCATTTGAATATAAATATATTGTTTTGCTTTGCTGGTATTTTGGCGTGGTAGCTGGCATATGGTAAATAATTTCATTGTTATTGTATTTTATCGTGTTCATCACTATACATAGTATTGTATAAAGACATGTTTTTTTAAAAATGAACAGACAGCTGTGCTGCTGGGGAGTTTGTTCCGCCACTTCTTCTTCCCAGCGAAAGCACTAGGAAGTGTCGATGGGTGGGCGTTTTTGGGGGACTGTCTTATGTAATATTGACGTTCAAAAAGTGCTGATTCTCAGCCTAATTTGAATAAATGACTTTTGATTTTGATTGATTTTGATTCTCCACAAATTAGGCAAAACAAAATTTCTTCCATTGATTTAATAAACGAAAAAGAAAATTCGTTGACGCCGTTTCCATTTATATAAAATGTAATAAAAAGCATTAGACAACGGCATCGTACATTTTTTTAAAACTCCAAAAGAAAAGGAAAAAACACTATACCGTCAGGGATTTGAACCCGAAGCCCCTCAGCTATTCGTATCATTAAGGATAGCGGCGAAATTTAGCTTTTTATGAAAAGTTTAGCAATTGTTCAGTGCCTCAAAACATGAAAAAAAGACATTTTCTGAAAATTAAACCTAGCTAGATCGACTTATCGTCCCCGAAGCTCCCTGCATCCAAAATTTCATGAAAATCGTAGGCGCCTTGCCTTTAAACGAGCAATTCTTGTATATATATATATATATATATATATATATACAGGGTGCCAGGGAAACGCTTCCGAAAACGAAGACAGGTGATAAGGCTAGTGATTCTCGATACGATACCATCAAAAAATGAGGATTTTTTTTTACAATTTTACTTAAGCATTTTTCGTACACTATGCTGTGGGAACAGTTAAATGAGTTAAATGAAACCATTATTTGCGATTAAACATTTTTTTTTTTCTTTACAACTCTAACAAGTAATGTATTCGTAAATAAATAAAATCAGCTGACAGCTGACGCTCGCGCATAGACTCGAGTTCAAAGGCCGCGTGCGGTCACCGACATCGCGACGCGCGACGGGCGATGCGCCGCTGACTTAGTGCGGCGGGCCCATGTGATCGGACTATCTTCCTAAACTACTAACCTTCACTCGATCGCTTGAAGCAAATGTCTTTTCAGTTCACTTCTACCTAGTTGTGGGATATCTGCTTACGGGTTCCATTCGTGCAAGGATCGTAATGATTTTCCCCTTGAACAGTGTTACAATTTTATTTTGATCTGAACGTTCAAATTTACAAATCAGAAAAATCCAGTTTACTTTGCTTAACCTTGAGGCCCATATCGAAGGTACTTAGATACCTACAGCCGGCAGTGTGGCTGTAAGGCCATAAAAATCCTTTGTAAAGCGCCGCTAAAATAAAGAAAAATAAACATTACAGAGGCGTCAACAGTTTTAATTGATTGATCGTGAATTTAATAACAGTTTTGTATTATGTCGATAATCGCTAGTAAATGAAATAAAGCAAAAGATCGCTGACATCAGCTGTAATTGACTAAAATTTTTTCATCGCATGTGAATCAATTGAATTTGAACTTTATAATAATGTAATTAAAGTCACACGATGCGTGCTCGTTTATTGCAAGAACTGGATCCTTCATTTAGTAAGTAAACCTAATCAATTTAAAGTGAATAATTAAATTAATTGAATCTAAGAAACCAGTTAAATCTTATTTAAAAGTTAGAAAATGAAAACAGTTTGTAATAAAGCATAAGTACAATTTCCTAACAATTAAAATCAATTGATTTCTGATCTCGTAATTATTCTTTCGTTCACGCGGGGATGTCCCCAATGCGTTTGTCGACGTCCGCGCGGGCTTGTTTGACCTTCATAGTACTTCTTTAGTAAATAATTAATCAGTTCATTCCCGACTCGGTTCGTGAGCGGTTACGTTTTTAATCGATTATTTAATTATTGTTTTGTTAGTTTTAAATTTGTGTTTAGTTATTAGGTATTGTTACGTTTTTAGTGCTGTTTTATTCTTTTTAGTTATAACTTTTTGTTGTTTTAGACAATGCCTGAGGCATACGTGTACAGTGCTCGTGAATACGGCAACATGTTGATGTGTTTAGGAGAAGAATTCTAGGACCAGTGTTTCTACCGCAGCGTCTCAATGGATCAGCATATCTTAATTTTATAAATGGACATTTAAATGATATGCTAGAATGTGTCTGTGGCTGAATTTCGTCGAGCATGGTTCCAGCACGATGGAAGCATGCTCGTTACGCGTCCCGTCCGCGAGCGTCTCACTGAGCTTTTTAATGACTGCTGGATCGGAAGGCTGGGGCCGCACGCCTGGCCGTTCACCCGACTTAACGCCGTTGGACTTCTTTTTATGGGGGTATGTGAAAGAAAGAGTGTTTGATCGGGAATGTGACAGTGCTGATGAAATGCGGGGCAGAATAGTGAGTGTTTTTAATAAACTACGTGAAGAATGTGTTGAGGAATACTGATGCCTCGTGTTCACGGATCGACACAGCGACGGGCCCGGCTTTGTATTGAAATGAATGGAACTCAGTTCGAGCCAAACCTCATAAGGTCGCAAAGGATTTAGACAGGTACGTAAAATGCCTCTGTCAGCTTTTTACAATGGACTACAATTGCGATTTTGAAAGTGATGTTTGTAAATTGCGTATAAATCGGCTCTTTTCGGCGGCGGATAAGCGCGGACGCGGTAGTGCGACGTCACCTTGCGTGTCAGTGACCTCACGTTTCGTACACTATCCAATGCTTGTTTACGAAATATGAAGTCTTGAAAATAATCAATTTAAAGCGAAAGGTTATTGGTATCCGTTTGCATTTAGGTTGTATATAATCTACGTTCTGGCTTCGGAAGCGTTCTCCTTACACCCTGTATATATATATATATATATATATACAGTATGTTACGAAAACCCTGTCCGACCCATAAGGATAATAGAGGTTAGGTAAACACATGACCAAATATAATATAAAATTTTACGTATTCATCATAGTACCAATACAAATGAATTTTGAAATAATCTTTTTTTCCAACGAATTAATTCCAATTTCCCCGAAATTTGGTAATTTTTAAAAAGTGACAACACCGGTATTATTATGAGCGAATAGCGATGCGACCACGTGCCGCGTGTCCTGCCGCCCGCCCCCCGCGGTCGGCAGGCGAAGGGTGGTCAACGCACATTTAATAAGTTACCTCCTTTTGCGAAATAATATTTATTTTTTTTAGGGGGATTTTTTTTTTAAGTAAAGCCCGGTTTTGTATGCATTAGTAGAATCAGTTATCGATACCTAACAACACCTTCACGGGTCGGACAGGGTTTTCGTAACATACTGTATATATACAAGAATTGCTCGTTTAAAGGTATAAGATAAATACGAGTATTAGAACGAAACCGCCAACATGTGTTGAGCAAGCGTAATTATCAGTTCTTATTTAATGTAATCTGTGACACCCATGGATGGGTGACTAGCTTAACATACCAAGGCCTCGTGCCTCGGAAAGTACTTTACAAACAAACCGTTTGACCCAGCTATCATCTCTGGCAGTTGTTATTGGTTACCAGCAAACCGAGAGTTGTAGTATCAGTTTTTACCAGGGGTATCACATTGCACAGTAACTGGTTGGTTTGTGTCACATCGGCAATCGTTTTATTAAAAAAAAAAACTGGTAAGTATTCAGTTGAATTCAGTTGGGCTGAGTGCGGCTCTAATATAATTAGGTAGTTAGAATATCTATAATCACCACAGGATGCTAAAGATCGCGCGAAATGGAGGAGAATGAGCAAGAACGTGGACCCTGGACTCCAACACAAAAGCCGCGCCTGCAACCGGGACTAAACGCGGAGATAATAATAATGAGTTAGAATCTCTATTATAATTAGGTAGTAAATAATTATTTATATACTATACATAATATCTTTCATAGACCATTGTTTACAGACTCACAGCACGTGCAGATTTGTAGGCGCACCTTTTTACTACGCAATGTGTACATGTGTAGGTAGTCGATACTGTATTGTAGTTATGTATGATGTAATGTAATGATTTTGTGTAATACTGACCCACATGTCGTTGAGCGGCTGGGGTGACAGCGAGGCGGGCGCGGACGATACCGCCGAATCTTCGTCCGACGGAGCCTCCTGCAACACAATCGACTGTATTTAATAAAATAAAAAAAAATAAAAATAAAAAAGCCTTTTATTTCTAAACAGAAGGTAAGTAGTAAGGTAGTAATGAATTAGAAAAAAAGTTAAAGTAACATAAATAAACCAACAAAATATTAAATGAAAAAGTAATTAATTTATAATCTATACTTTTTTTTATTATTGTTATTCTTCTTCTGCTAGAACCCCTATGCAGGTGAAGGCCTCCTCCAAGGATGACCTATGTTATTTTTGTGACGTATGTATATCATAAAACCCACCCCGTACATGCCAGGTGTAACACCTGTATGACACAGTACAAAGTCTTCGTGTTCCTCTATTTTGTTACCTATTCGTCTGGTTACAGAGAGTCCTAATATGTCATGATATAAAAGGTGTTTTTAGATTTAGGTTTAGGTTCTATAAATTCTTTGATTCCTTTGGAGGGTTTTGGTCCTGATCTCCCACGGTGACCAGCCGGCTTGGGAGATTTTTTCTGGTTTTCTTTTTATTTTTTTGTTCAACTGTGGCGTCTGTTCGGTAGACGGGGCTTAGTTGCTATATGTTTGCGCTATTACTTTCTAGGTTGTTGTTAGTTTTGTTTATTTTTTTGTTGGCCAAAAGTTAAGTATGTTGGGTTTTATCACTCCCTCAGTAATGCTGTTTGACCTAGTGACTGTCTTGCTAGCCTGTTGTGTCTTATTTTTCTTACTATCCTGAGTATATTTTTCAATTTTACTTTGTGTGGTGTTTTGTGGTGATGGCTGGAATTTCCTTTTTGTTTGGTGCTTTAATACAATCAATTTATCATATATATAAATATATTTAATGGAAAGCCCTTTTATCATACGAAGGCTCAAAGTCACACAAAGGGCGATGGAAAGAGCTATGCTCGGAGTTTCTCTGTGCGATCGAATCAGAAATGAGGAGATCCGCAGAAGAACCAATGTCACCGACATAGCACTTCGAGTCGCTAAAATTAAGTGGTTGTGGCAGTTGTGTTGTTGGGTGTAACATTGCATCACCTCGCGCACCTTTTTTTTTTTTTCCGGGGTGGAAATCCTCATAGGATGCCCGCCGCCGCAAAATATTTCAGATAATTGCTAAGCAAGGATTACGAGGAATAGAAGATAATCCCAACATCTCAATATCTGAACATGTGAATCAATACGGATACATCGCTGACTCGTTGTTGTAGAATGTAGAATTTGACCTTTTTCAAAGCGTGCGTGATTCGTTAGAACTTGGTCGGCGTACCTTTGCTGTGATAAGATCATTACAAACTGTTACAAATAATACATACCCTATAAAAGGTTTCTTTCCGATGTTGTATATCTGTTTTCAGATCCTCTCGGTTCGTCTTCCCTTTTTCCTGTAACAAGCAAAAAATTATTTTGTTTAGTTTCGCAAATAAAACTATATTTAAGTACAGTTCATCTTTGCATAAAGGAATTTTTGTACCGGCACCATCGCCCAGGCCCTAGTGTGCTATGTTTATAAATTTGTCATTCCAACACGATTTCATTGTCATTGTGCTAAAAGGTCGTAATCTGTTAAATTCATAATGATCATCAATTATCTCAGTCAGTCGTAATGGCATAGTGATAGAATGACATTGTCGTATTGCCATATACAAAAACCGTTAATGGAAATGATTTTCTAAAAACTAATACTCAATTTGAACATTTATTAATATGGAGAAGTGTCAGTGATTGACCACTGGAAAGTCATGATGACGCCATGTTGTTAGTGGTTCAAGAAACTTGAAAAAATTTATCATTATTAGACTATTGTACATTACACTATTTTAATAGCAGACTAGGGCCCCAGGAGTGCGACACCGTGACCATCTCATCAGTGAAAACTTAAGTGAGCGTGGAGTGAGGTCTCAATCTTAACTTTACAGTGAGTTTTTACTGAATGGAATGCTTCTCGGTGGCTATAACATCGGCTGCCGGCAGAAGTTACCACCCACCAGACAAAGTCTTGCCGGCAAGCGATTCGTCGTGTTCCGACATGATGTCTGGTGAATCCGGACGGAGGACGGGTCTGAGCAGTTGTGTTGCGATGTGTGCCGGATACGATGCGCCAAATGTTGTTGTGTCGGGAATTCGGTCATGGATGGCTCCAGATCAATCTCCCTCTGGCGCAGCATCGTAGGTCATGTTTTTGGGTTTAACATTGCATCACCTCGCTCATCAGCTGTTTTCCATTCTATTCACTCAACTAGCGCGCTTTACCAACAGCGATTGCACCTCTGCTTATCATCAGGCGGGATTGCGGTCAAGCACAAGTTTATAATTTAAAAAAGAAATTGGATATGCAGATGATTCTATTCAATTTATCGAAATTCAGAAGTCAAATTAAAAGCCTCTCCATCTTAAGCTTCCTCCAAATAGCACTCATATTTTAATTCCGTATAACCTCAGTAGCCAAAAAATACTAACTAAACATTCCATTTCAACCTTGCACCCGACATTAATCATAGTACATTCCCTCTATCTTCTATCTACCACTACAGGTTCCTTTTAAATCTGTCAGCAGTTACCAGTGACCGCCCGCGGCTGACATCAACTGTTGTCCATATCTCTGACCGGGTCGTGACCGGTAAAGTTAACTCGATAGACTTGCAACACGACAACGAAAATAAAAGTGGTTACTTGTTTAGTTGTTATAGGTACGTATCGTGGGAGCTGAACTGTGTAATTTGAAAGACATGCCAGTTGCGTAATAATGTTTAATAAGCGACCTAAGCCTTTGACTTAGATTTGTTTGTAACGATATTATTCCTGTGTCGGTTATTAGTTATGTATTATAAAAAGATAAATAATAAATACGGCTTATTTCCCTCACTAAGGAACGTTGTTACATTTGTGTATAAATACGATATTTATTTTTCCGTATGCTCGAATTTTTGTGAGAGCTGGAGTCTGAACTAGGTTTGGATCCTGTAATACAAATCTCCAGGCTCACATCCTTTTAAACGTTTATCATTGGCACCAAGAATAATTATGTACATACATATATCACTTAAAATGAACTGTTAGCTGTGCAGCCAGTAAGTGGATTATGTATCGGCTGAAAGTAATTTCTATAATTAAGTATATTTGCCTTTGTCAGGTAAATATGCTTAAGCATTTGTTTTTTTTTTATTTATTTTATAATATGGCTTACTTAAATTAAAAATAACATCTATTGTTAAAGAACTACAAAACTAAAATCTTAATCCCTGTATTCCACAGAGTCGTCATAACGTCCTATGATTGTCCGAAAGCCTACATGATTTATAATAGCAATATCTCTGTGACGCGTTACCAAACTATTTTGAAACAAGGCGCTTTAAGTGAGGTGATTTTTTTCATAAATGAGTACGAAAAAGATACTGTAATTACAGTTTTATTTACTTTTATTTTATATTCAACTTTTACATCAAGTTTTCTCAAACACATAAACGTATGGCATAATTTTCCACAAATGGTTGTACAAGCCACAGATAAGTATGAATTAGCTGAACTTTTGCACTTATCTTAACACAAGTGCCACCGCGGCCTGTTCGACCGGTTAACAGCAACCCTTTATTTTATAGAAAGTTTAACCCGATCTTAAGACGTCTAAACCGCCTTTTTCTTGTTAAATTTTCTCAATATAAAGTAATTTGCATTCTTACTAAGATTTGAAAACGCAGCAAATAACTTAATTTGTCGAAGATTCGGTACAAGATACGAAACAATGCGTCTCTCTTAATAAATTATGTATTTTACCCAAAAAACTAAAAAATTAAAAATATGTAGTGAGTTACTCGGTAATTTTACGCATTGTGCCGTGACAAAAACCATACAAATCAGTTACGAACAATGTGATGAAACCACCACGAAATGTTAACACATTTGCGTCTAACGCTTTATTACGCATTTAAATGTGCATTATACCTATTAGGAAATAATTTATGCTACTGAATCGTTTATTGCCATGAGTCATTAAAGAAAATGTGGCCAATTGATCATAAGAACTATTGGGATGGGTCATACTTAAATTGTTAATTTGAAGGTAGACATTTAATTCTTTAATTATCATAAAGTAGGTGTAATTTATAAAATAGAATAGAATTGAGATAAATATGTAGGTACCTTCTCAGCTCTCTATAAAACTGCCAATTCTTCAGAATATAGATTTTTATTATATATACAGTATGTTAAGAAAACCCTGTCCGACCCATAAGGATAATAAAGGTTAGGTAAACACATGACCAAATATAATATAAAATTTTACGTATTCATCATAGTACCAATACAAATGAATTTTGAAATAATCTTTTTTTCCCGCGAATTAATTCCAATTTCCCCGAAGTTTGGTAATTTTTAAAAAGTGACAACACCGGTATTATTATGAGCGAATAGCGATGCGACCACGTGCCGCGTGCCCTGCCGCCCGCCACCCACGGGCGGCAGGCGAAGGGTGGTTAACGCGCATTTTTTAAGTTACCTCTTTTTGCGAAATAATATTTATTTTTTTAGAGGGATTTTTTTTTAAGTTTAGCCCGGTTTTGAATGCATTAGTAGAATCAGTTATCGATACCTAACAACACCTTCATGGGTCGGACAGGGTTTTCTTAACATACTGTATAGCAGTGGCGAAGGGTGAAATTTTGACAAAGGGAAGCCGGTCCAAAAAAATAAACACTTAAACACTTACCTACTGCAGGATATCTTGGAGGAGGTCTTCAGATAAGAATAATATCAAAAGCCCCACCTTCTCCATACAAAAAAGGACTGATGATTTGATAACAATGTCTTTCAAGTATGATAAAAGCGGCTTTGAGAAAAGCCTTTTTCGACGTGCATCTCCATACCACACATGCATGCTTGTTAGTAAGTACTAAGTTAAGTTAGGGAATAAGAGTCAAGAAAAAATAAAATAAAAAATTACAAAAATAATAAAGTGTTAAAAACCGAACCACACAAACACTGATCCAAAACCAACAAAAATATTAAGCAAAAGTAGTGGCGTGGTTTCTTTGTCTCTTTCTAATAGAGGAGAGGAGAGAACTACAAGCCGCTTGCCAGTAGCCTATATTTATCAAGTTTTACCGACGGTTAGCGAGCATTAGAAAGAGATGGTCTGACACGCTCTGTCTCTTTTCACCTCATAGTAAAACGTTGACCGAGTTAAGCTGAAATTCGTCGGCTTCCTTCAATGAGAACTACGAAAAGAAGTACGAAAAATTGAAGCGCTGATTAATTTACGACTATAAAATGAAATGTGATACTTAGGGTATTGCTAAAAATTGCGATTGCTATTGTAAATCGCGCCGGCATTTGATTAATAATACTTTGTTAATGAAATAGAATGTAAATACTTTTGTATGAATATGGAACTGATTTTTGAAAGGTAACCCGGTGGGAATCGGCTTGTATGGACTCTTCGCCACTGCTGTATAGTGTTATATATTTACGTAGTTTGCTTATGCCATTGTACTCATTCTATCATTTCATACTCCAGGTAATTGAATCGAATATTCTCAATTCTAAATAATAATATCAATCTTACTCTACTCTATATCCGATTATTCAAGTACCAGTCTACCAGTTACCAATTATTCGATACCGCGATAGTAATAATTTATTGCTATTCAATACTTCTCGATTCCCTTGAGGAACGTTACTATTCGATTAGCGAAAGTCGATAGAAAGTTTTAGAGGCACATGTGATCATCTCTGGTTATTTGCGAAATCATGCTGCCCTGAATACGATAGGGCTGTTATTTGATTGATTGATTATATCGACAAATTGAAACCGAAATGAATTGATTGAAATGCAAAGGTTTTTATACTTTGATATATACTTTTTGCTTGTGCCTACCATCGAACACTACTCCCTATTTCAGATTTCTATCTTCATCAATAATTAAGACATCTTTTAGTTACGTAGTTAGGCAACTCTTGCCAAGGATTTTAGAACCTAGATTTATCAGACATGATACCAACATTTGTATTTACAACATCAACAAAACCAAAGTTAGATTTGCCAACATTTCTATCCAAATTAAGTAAGTAACCATACATTACAAACGCCACGCGAATAACAAATAAGATACGACAGAAATTCAGTCCATCAGAACACACGTACTGTACTGGCCACAATCAGTTTGACAGTTCTGGCTTTGAATCACTCATTTATCCTAAGACCATTTGGAATCTGACCAAAACTTTCACTACCTACATTGTTCTTAGTAATTAGAATTCGTAATGAAAGCTTCGAAAGTCAAATATTGTTCCAACATAATCTAATAAATAGTGATGGGCGATGCTCGATCACGAATGTCGATAATATCGAATAACAGGTATCCGTGACCGGGTTACTTTTTAGTTACATCGATATTTACGCATGTATGACTTGCGTTTTCGCTAACGATGAGATAGATACTTTATACTTTTTTTAAATAGAACTACTTAGCCCGAGTCTTACTTTTACATAACTGTAAGTATGATAAGTATGGCGGCAGGTAAAGGAGGCTTTAATCGCTATTAAAAGTAAAACGGTGAACCATAGATCAAAGTTCACATCAATTGGTTCTGATAACGTCAATTACGTTTGAAATTGAATTAAAAAGAAAGTACTCTCATACCTCAGCGGGAAAGCAATGGGTTTACAAACATTGCTGAAACTTGTAGTGATGAAAGTTATAACTAGTACAATATGTTACAAGTTTTGCTCAGAAGTGAACTACTACTACAGTTTGTGGAAAACTTTGTAGTAATAACATAAATTATTTGTAAGATTTTACAACATTTTGACTACAAAGACTAATTAAAAGTTATCATTTAATTTTAGAAAAGTATTTCTTTAAATTTTAGTGCAGTATTTGTATAAACGTGTAAATTAATCCTCATAGCTATTGTAACTGAGGTACTTAAGTTTAAATAATTCTGCAATTCTATCAATACTTGCGTCACTCAACAGCTAAAACCGAACGAAACAATATCGCTATAGCTATGCCCTAGCTACATAGTCCAATTGTCCTTGTATAGCTCACTGTGACTGTCCCAAGTCATGGGCTATTTGCTCAAAGCCCGGTCGTATGCCCCAGTTCCCATGCTCTGCAAGTATTTAATGTTCAATAGTAAATTTTATACCTGATTTACCGGTATATTGATTATATAAGGTGTTTCTTTGTTGTGCGTTAGTTTCATAACGGTCTTAGAACAATGGATGCATGTATTTAAAACTAGGCTGATTCGTCCAAGGACTTGTAGTGTTATTACGCTTGAATTTTCTTTAGTCGGTGATGCGTGTTAAAGGATTAAGAATGTTGGTTAATTATTAGCAAAAATGTTTACTAACCATTAACATTTAACTATTTGTTGAAACTGAAAAAATCTGTAGCGCACATTTTTGAGGAACCAGCATCTCTGATCCGCACAAGCACGTTGAGAAACACGGGTGGATTTTAGACAGTAAAAGTCTGACACGCCCTTCCGCTCCACCCAGACCAGGGAAGGTCATTTCATGATATCCCATCCAAAACAAAAAGCATCACCGACCCCTCTTTCAGAAAAAACAGCACTGCGCACTTTTTAATCTTTCTGTCCTTTTAACCCGAATGACTACTTATACTAAAATTGTTTGACTGTTGTAGTGTTAAAACAGTAGCTACCTACTTGTGTTATAAAGACAGATATGCGATAAAATTTCTTGTATTTTTTTATTTTAATGACCTCTTTTTTTTTCTTTTTTATTTTGTTATAAATAAATTTATAAAATTTATATGATTATTAGTAATGTACAAAAATTAGAGGCAAACTCCAATTAAAATTGCATGCCTTCTGGCGGATTATGAAGATGTCAAACTATCGAATTTAATTATCTACATTAACCATTTTCGAAATAAATGAGTTTGAAGGTTAAAATAAAGGTTATTCCTATTGTATCAAATCGTAGTAGGTATGTAGATACCTAAGGCCGATCAAATTAAAAGCAATAAAACTTTTAATTTTTATCAAACATCTGTGTACATAAAACACAATGACCAAGTCGTTGATACTACAGGATGTAGTAAAATTTGAGTTTTACTCACACACCCATACAAATAGATATATGTATTTCGGTCACACGCACATAGAATCGTGATGTGTATTCACAAGAGTGGAATTCAACGCACAATGCCTGCAATGGGTAAGGTAATAAATAATAACTCTTTGTAATAAATAATAAAAAGATTACGTGAAATTAATATTAATAAACTAAATGCAATAATCATCAAGTTAGTGTGGAATGTAATTCTTTAAGACATGATTCGTTAGAGTGTCGAATGACGAAATTTACACTCACCATGGAGATGGGAATCACGATAAAGTATTCATGATTTTCAAAAGAAGAACTGAAGGTCTACTCCTTCACTCAGCACGAAATCCGTAGTAGACCGATATTATGGATGATTCCTACTGCATATCACTTAAGAAATTTGTTTAGTTTGGGTCCTGGCCTTTGAATTCGTGAAGACATTTGTCCCTACTCCCGGTGTCCTTAATCCGTCCGAAATCATTACGAGTAGACAGATTTAGAGAGTAGCAGGTCGTTCGTTGTGGAGTACTGCAGCCACATCTAGGCTGGTGCAGCAAAATGCCACCTGGCTACTTTGGACTCTGTGAAAAGGCGTGCGAAAAGGCTAATTGGCGACCCTGATTTGGTTAAGCACACTCTAGAATGCCTGGAACATAGATGTAGTGTAGCCAGCCTTTCGGTGTTCTATATGATGTATTTTGGAGAGTGTGCGCGGGAATTGCCATCATTCCGCCATCACCGTCCTATCATCGGAAGACCCTTACGTCGTTGAATCTACCACGAACCGGACGAAGCGTTTGTTTGCTAAGGTCTACTCGCCTGATTACAGTTTAAGTGTCTTCAAGGCTAGAGTTAATTGCGGTCAAGCGCTAGTTTATACAGTTGAAAAAAATAGATGACATATCGCTAGATATGACGCTGGTGTAGAAAGCTAAATAAGAACTTCATACTACCTACTTAATCAAATTATAAGCGTCAAACCATACCACTGATAACAAATGCGGTATTTACATCATTATCGTGATTCAATCGGAGATTATAAATTAAGATTTCACCGGTTGCCATAAAGTTGACAAAGTAAATCGACGAATTAATACCTTAGACTGCACAAAACAAGTTCTCATACCGATAATAAATCACATAACATGAAATGCTGTAAATAACGCTATGTAACACAGACAGACACGATAAGTCACGTTTATCGTAAATCGTAACTCGGTATAAAACCAAAACTATCGACGGGATCGATCTTGTAATAAATCGAAAGTTATCGATTCAGGCGCCGCACTAGTCGTGAGTAGGTCCTAGGCTCAGATTGCTAATTGATAGGTACCTACGACTGTTGAGAGAAATTAAACGATTTATTAATGTGTAATTCGGTTTCTTATAATTTAGGAAATTTGGTAACAGGATTTTTTTAAAATAAATATAAACTAATGCTTGACCGCAATCGCGCCTTATTGAAAGCAGTGATGCAATCATTGATGGTAAAGTACGCTTGTTTATTAAGAGCCTATTCACTCAAAGAAACTGGAAGACTCATAGGAAAGAAGACGGCTGTTGAGCGAGGTGATGCATTGTTAAACCCAACAACACGACCAACGATGCTGCCGCAGAGGCGGATTGATCTGGAGACCCTCCATGACCAAACTCCCGACACAACAACATTTGGCGTATCGTACCCGGTACACATCGCAATACAACTGCTCAGACCCGTCCTCAGTACGCCTTCAGCAGATGTCATGCCGGAACACGACGAATCGCTTTAAGGCAAGACTTTGGCTGGTGGGTGATAATTTCTACCGGCAACATAAAACTCAAAGTAGAAAATAATATCTATCTATTAATTTGCATTTCTCTCCAAATATTTTGATTACTGGATGATTAACTACTGAGACCACTTTAGGCAGAAGATACACATTTATTTTGGTAACCATTATAAAAATATTGAACCACCACAGTTATAATACTAATTTCTAGATGACCGAAGACCTAAATAAGATGAGAGTGACTGGCCACTGAAGGCGGAGGACAGAGTTTTGTCGCGCATCTTGGTAGAGGCATCAATCCAGCTGTTGACTTCAAAAGGCTGAGTTCGATGGAATGATAATGCCCAAGCAGGAACGCTAATAAAGAAGCATTATTGTTTGACAATGCTCAGAACCAAATTTATTTATCATATCATTTATCCTTTTATACTAATATAAAGGGTGTATCTGACATCGACGCACAAACGAGTACCATGGATTCAGTACATGATTCTGAACCCCCCAGTGGTGGAATTTTTCGTCGGCTTTTTCATGATTAAAAAAAAATATATATATAGTTTTTTTCACTTTAGACCGTTCATAATTGCTATACTTTTATAACCCAATAGGATTTTAAAGTAAAAATTAATTAATTCGCTAATTACACAAAAAAGCGCAATGAAAACAAAACTCGAAAAACTATTTTATCAGCTGATTTAACAGAGTTCACATCAGGGATCAACGTCATACCTACAAACACGCACGGCGGCGCGCTTGCAACGTTCAAAGGCCGAGCCGACACTTTTTTTTAAACATTGTTATTTCTGTAACCATTCATTAACGACATAAATGACTATCATAATTTTATTAGTGGCCTGCGGTCTAGCCTTTTCGCGAATTTTGCATTACGATGTCAGATACACCATGTATACATATAAAGCTGAAGAGTTTGTTTGTTTCAACACGCTAATCTCAGGAACTATTTATTGGTCCGATTTGAAAAAGTCTTATTGCGTTGGATGACCAATTAATCCAGGAAGGCTTTAGGCATATAACATCACGCAGCGACCAATAGGAGCGGAGCATAACAAAAAATCAAAATGTATGCTGTATATTTTGGGGTTAAAATAAAATGTTCAAATAACTAACTCGACGCGAACGAAGGTCCGGCGGCCGGTAGTATCATATACAAAAGTAGTGTCCCCATCCTGTCCACTACTTTTACATTAAATCATAATAAAGGTTCTAATACATATAATGTAAATAGATAAAGACAAAGACATAGGAAAGTGTGACCTTAACTGTGTTTCGACCCTCCCGTTGTAAGCTCGTAATGACAGTCATTACCGAGGAATAACTTGCTCCTCTGTGTTGCTT
Organism: Sesamia inferens; assembly: GCA_037179545.1. NCBI lineage: Eukaryota > Metazoa > Arthropoda > Insecta > Lepidoptera > Noctuidae > Sesamia > Sesamia inferens. Next base: position 5,831,596 of record CM073937.1, on the reverse strand, counting down.
TGGTGATGGCACTACGATCAAGCCAATAGCAATATTTTGACGGATAATTTTAATATGACCCATACCCATATCGTTGGACGGTAAAAAAATTTACTTTTGATGTAATCAGACTACCACGAGTCTTTCATTTTTCCGCTTAACCAAATAACGAGGTTGTAAAATAGGTCTAGAGATATAACAATAATATGAGTGGTTTGTTGCACACCATGAGAAATGGCAGACATTTCGTGAGCCACTCTTACTCAAGATGCATGGGTTTTTAATTCTGTATGTATAGATACACATGTTTGGGCAAATAAAATTTCTTATTCTTATTCTTTGTTCAGAACAGACGGAGACTAAAAAGATCACAATGAAACAGAGAAGGATTAAACATAGAAGATTGCATTTAAAAAAATATTGCTTACTCGTTGATTATTGTATTTGACTAAAAAAAATGAATTAGTCCGTCAGTCTGATTTCCAAAACATACGTATTTTTTCTTTTTTCATATAAGCAAAAAATTAAGACGACACAGACAACACGTTGAAAACTCATGTGACCTCATTGCGCGCTACACTTTTTAGCGCGCAGTGACTTCACCAGCCACCACTCCTGATCTTTGATGCCTTTTATATTGATTTGATAAAACAGAATATACCAATATTTTTCTATAATATGAATGACGGACTAAATAGAGTAAATTTTTTTTAAACTTAGGAAACATCCCTATTATTTAATACCTGTGATAACTAACTACAGGGCAAACGCCCCCCTACACTTTTTTTTTTGTTCTGTATGGGAAATCATCAAATGACCTCTACTGCTGTGGGTCGAGCGGAAAGACGTGTCAGACTTTTACTGACTAAAACCCACCCGTGTTTATTAACTTGCCTGTGCGCCAGGGCCAGCTCTTTCCACTATTTGCTCCAGGGTAAAGTAGGCGTAGAGTAGCTAGCCTTTCGGTGTTCTATAGGATGCAGTTTGGTGAATGTGCGATGGAATTGCATGATTTAATTCCCCCATATCCGTTCCACCATCGGACGACCCGTCGTACGTCGAGTTTCCACCCTTACATTGTTAATAGAATATCAGTAAGATCCGGACGAAGCGTATCTTCACCTCTTTTATACCGCTTACATCGAGGAACTGGAACAATTTACCAGCGGCGGTGTTTCCGTCAGACTACAATTTGAGTATATTCAAGGCTAGAGTGAATAGGCTCTTAATAAACTAGTGTGCTTTACCATCAACGATTGCGTTACTCTATAATTTATATTTAAAAAAAACTTTTCTCTGTTCAAACCTGTACCTGAACCTGTTCTTGTTGAAGGAGTCTACTTCACCCCGACATCTCCATCTGTGTCTGCTGCTATGTCGCTTGCCATTGAGACTGATTGGGCCATATGCTAACTGATTGATAGATTTTTAAATTCTTCGGCGTATCAATGACACAGTACATTTTTCTGGCCCAAATCTACCACTTCCTTACCATCAGTGTCAATGTGCAAGTTCTGTTCTTCATTTAGTATAAATTTTCACAAGAGGTATTTGGCTGAGCATCATAAATATTAAGCAATAACGTATATTTCTGGCATTGTTTATTTTTCTTGCCTTTGGAATAATCTATTGTGTCTAAACACTATTTATTTGCCCTACTATGTCGTACAGTTTGAATTAATGTCTTAACATTAATAAAAATTAACTTAAAATAACCATCACCTAATCGAACATTAATAAGTTAAACAACTGACATCTCAATTAAGAAGATAAAATTAATCGAGCACAGACAAAACGATACGATCATGATAACAAGTTTCATAAAAAGCTGGGTCATCGCCGAAACCTTTGACATTCGGAGATGCGTCTGCACCGGCCGACCGACTTTCACCACTGCATCCATGTTCCTTATCGATTACATTCGATTATTCCATTTATCGATTATACAATCGATTGGACACTCATTGTTTTTCGATTTCCTTTAACGATGCATTATTGTGAAGGAATTTTGAACTAAATTATTAATGTAATAATTGAATGGCATTTAAGTGTTCGTCATTATACATATGTATTTTAAAGCAATAGTAAGCAGTCTAACAAGTTGCTTAAAGAATTTTATTGACCTTTGTTTTGAAATATGAAAGCAGTTTTAAGAATTTAAAAAAGCAGTTTTTCAATTTTATGATCTGCTTCAGTAACCTGTAAGAGCATAATTTAACAGTAGGTAATTACAGCTAAAGTAAATATTTCAAGAAAGATCATTCTAAATTCCATTTTAATTATTTATAATTGTGTCTTTATAAAACGCCGTGTCACGTACAGAACTAAACATAAACAAAACCCAATCAAAGCATCTAATCGATAATGGAAAGATGACTCTCACCCAAACGAAATCGATCCCAAAATATATCATCAGCCACAAAATAATACAGTTCTCATACAAATCTCTATAAAAGTAGGTTCATAAACTTGTGACCCCCTCTGTAGACGCTTTGGGAAAGTGGCCATAAGTGGGACGGTGAACCACTTTGCGGGTCCCGTGTAGGTGGAACACCTGTACCATGAGATGACCATTTCATGTGTAGGTACATTCATGAGGTACTACCAGCTTTGTGTTCATGTTATATGATAAAGATGATGGTGTTGTCTTTAATTTACAAATTTATTAAATGATACTATCGAAGATATTTGGATATACCACTTGGGTACCACCAGATGTAACTTTTAATTAAAAACTGTCTAGTGATAAGAAAAATAACTGTTTGGAGGTATACTCTAGGTACGTCATATAAACGAAATAAAACATTTGAGTACTTTCATAATATTTTTTTGGTTAACATCCTTAACAAAATTTGAAACGCATCTTTTTATTGAAGACAGGATGCGTTTTTTATATTACAGAGAACCTATACAGTTTTGCATCCTTACAAAGGAGGTGCACAAAACCACATAATGATCAAATCTGTTAAAATTAAGGTTAAGTATTTTTCGTCAATAACCGCAGAAGCCTTGCAAGAGTAACTCTCCCAAGAGGCAGGCATGAGAATGATGGATCACGCTAAATCTAATGCACGTGAGAATGCAAGCACTTCCGCTGGCACCTTTAGTTGTTGTCGTGTGCTTCGGTGAGACGTGACGAAACTGATAAGAATCTCCTTGGACGTATATGAGCCGAAGTTATTAATGCAATTAGTTGAATGTGTGCAAATTATCTAATTATTCCTACTTGGATATAATTGACTGCACATGTAAGGAATAAAACGCGATAAAAATATTTTTTTTATAATTTGCGGCCTCGTTTGTTTAGTTGTGTTATAATAAATTTAATAAGTATAATTAATTTTTATTTAGATACGTGAATATAAGATGGAATCAACTCAATGTTTATAAACTGATAACCGAACGTTTAGATAAAAATCTGCGCCATTCATCAAAATTCGTCGTTTAAACGCCGCTGGGCCCAAAAAGGTCGAAGAATTTCCAAAAAAAAAGTGTAACATGATCCCAAACATGAGAAAAAATATAAAACATAGTTCACTGAATGAACCCAAACAAGAAACCGGTTCTAAGGAACGACCAAAAAGGGACCACGATATCATTTTGGAGTTACCTGTTTCAATGACTACCGAGCTACCACTGCTGGTCAAATAAGCTCTATTTTCTAGTTGATAAGATTTGATTTCATTCAAAACAGGCTTTATAAGATTTTTTTCAGTGTAAAGTCCAATATTTTATGAATGAATTTAATGTTAGGTGGGATTAAATTTGTTCAATATATATTGCATTTACCTAGACCATAGGCGAAGCTCTTTTTAATTTATTTTTAGTAAAAATATTTTGTCATTACAACTTATTGCCTACAAATCATCAACACGTAAAGCTTATTTCCATATTTTACAATTTTGCGTCATAATTTATGATCTATTCGATGCATTACAAAACGTAAGAAACTTGTAGAATTTACGATCAAAGTGTGGTTCCTTATAGCATTTTCCGCATTAATATTAAAACTGGACAATAGATTTTAACAACCATAACCAAGATATTATCAGAATTTCCTTATTGATACACAACAACACAACTTTTCTACGTAAAATAAGAACATCTTCATTATCAAGGAAGAGATGAAAGGTTGATTATTTGATACATAATGAACTACCTGAGTACAGGTTTAAAGTAAACCTGTAGTGTGAACAAGAATTTACGAAAGTCAGTAAAAGCTTAAATTGCACAATATCAGTGTAAACCGATAAATAAGTGGAGACGAGAAGAACTTTTACATTTTTACATAACAATGAAAATCACGTTCGAGGGCGTCGAGATGTAAGAAAGCTTAGCGGACACTACAAGGATAGCTTAAATTATTATAGGTATTACGTTATTTTATTATTACAATAATAAATTATAAGGATTTAAAATCCTCGAACTTTTAAATAATTTTCGGGCTTTTATAAGCTCCTCAGATCTCTGTCAAAAAATATCTAATCTTCTTTATGCCTTACTTCGAGCATTAAATAATATGAAACCAAAAATTGTTTACTAGGCAGCAACGTTTAACTCGCCGTCCGGTAAGGACCAGACCCACAGATATCTTAATATCTCTGTGACCAGGCCCGAGTCGACGGCGCGTCGTGTTTCACGCGCGCCTCATACAGATGTCAGCACATCGTGATGGGGTTCACGAAGACCGATGCCTTCTGAGTCAGGGTTCCGGGTTGCTTAAAAAAGAAACCATGACCCTGGCGCACAGGTAAGTGTAGAAACACGAATGGGTTTTAGTCAGTTAAAGTCTGACTCGCCCTTCCGTTCCGCACAGAGCGGATTGATTCATTTCATTTGATGATTTCCCATCAAAAAAAAGGCAACAACTTTTATATAATTTGCAGATTAATATATAGTTAAACTTTTAATTACGCGCCTACCTTGACGGTTTCGCCTACATTTTGAAACATTCACTGCAAGAGTCTTCAAAAAGTTGTAAAGTAATTGATTAACACCTCATTTATCAAGATTATATGTTCGATTAACACCTAAAATGCAAGTAACACCAATACAAAATGTAAATTGCAATTGCGCTGCAAATTGTGTACCTATAGATTTACTAGCATTTACGTAATTACAGTTAAAATAGAAGAAATAATTTGTTGTGGATATCTGTTTTATGACCGTCGTAACATTTGTAATTAATAACTTGGGTCATAGAAACAGACATCATCAACCTTTTTATCGTCCCACTGCTGTGCACAGGACTGTGTCTCATACAGAGAAGGATTGAGCGGACTCACCACGCTTGCTCGTTGCGGGTTGGCGATTTCAGAGTTAAAATTCAGGTTTCCTCAAGATGTTTTCCTTCATCTTGTAATCAGACATCATACAATGAAACGAGTAAAGTACCTGTGGAACATAGTGTGATGAATTGTGGGTTACAAGACAACTACCTTCTACATCCGGAATGAAAGCTTCGAACGAAAATTTCTAACAACACAAATATTTATCCTGAAAACCTAGATTTAATGTAACCAGCTTTTACTTGCACATTATTAAAAAGAGTGTCATTGAGTTTTTAGCTTGTTCTTCTCCCTGACAACCTGGCACGCTTTAAAATGGGAACTAGCTTCATTCTGACTGACAGATTTATTGACAGTTCAAAAGTGCTTATTTGATTGGTTTACTTGAAATACATAAATGGTATGCGTTTGGAAGTAAACCAACAATTTAACCACTGCAGTAACCTAACCGTCACGGATTCAAATATTTCTACCATCCAACATGTGTAACGTGCACAGTTGCATCTCCCACGAACTTGAACGAAACATTCTTGGGAGATAATGCATAAATATCTTGCTTGAGAGGCGGAATGATGATTACTTGTGGGACATTTTTAGTCATAGAAGGGTATTTTTAGTTATGGAAGGTTTTCTATAATTTGTAGCAATATGTTTGGTGATTCTCTGGAGAATATGAGTCTAATTTTAAACATTTTACAGTCCACTGTCCAACGTTGCAAATAATATTATTATATGCCTATGTCTTATTTTGTATCTGTTTCTCGGACAATTGTTACAATGTATCATACATCCAAAGATCGTTTAATCGAGATTGACGGAATACCGGAAATCATATCTTTCTTAAAGACCGGATCAACTCTAGTGCCAATCATCGGCTACTCGTCAGTCAGAGAAGCAAAGGACATAACCCAATAGTCCACATCGCGGAACAAGTAAAACCTGATCTCAAGCAGGTACTCCCCGGTTGTTAAGGGTGAGTTGTCAAGAGCGGAAATGTACATACATGTAAAAATGTGGCAGATATCCGATGCTGTTAATGGTGAGACTATACTGAAGGTCGAGGATTTAATGGTGTATGGACATCAGCAGTGGGTTTAGAGATTTAGGAGTGTTTTAGATAAAGATCCCAACTGAAGCAGGATTAATTTATTTGTAAGGGAAAGTAAGACTATTTTCGTTTTAGAGAACTAATTAACTTATTTTCCGTCAACATTTGCGTCCGTAATTTACTCGTTTTAGAGAACTAACCATTTTCGTCCCTAATTTACTTTATCCAACCACGCAACCCCGTTTTATTTTTTATTTGTCTATGCCCAGTTATTTAAATGAGGCCTTCCAGTTAAGACATCATTACATTGCATTTTTTCACGTGATTCTTAGTATTGGTTAAATCTGTTAATGGAACCTTCGCCTTATAGCCGGTGTACCGTTTGTAAGACCGGTCTACACGGTACGGTCCGGTCCGTGATGGATCGCCGTCGTGACGTCGAACCACCGTTCGAATGTCACACGTATAAAATCTGGGTGAATCATATTTTTGCCCGAATCAAAAGTATCGCATTTTCACGAAATATTGTTAAAGCTTTCTTCACTCGTCTTGTTCATTAAATTTTGGTATGAATTTTCTTGGTGAAACTGAACGCTGTAAAAACGAAAAGAGCATTTCTGGTCTCGAGAAGAAACTTTGAATACGCAAATCAATCGACATAGGATGTATGTCGGTCGCCCGATTTGCATATCAATGTTTACTCAATGGTTACATGGTTTTAACAAAAAATATGAGTATAAATCTTTGCTCAAAAATGTAGTCACAGTTACGTCAGACGCTGGCTAATTTGACAGGATTAAACTAAAATGTATCTTCTGTCCTTTTCTTAACGAAATAGAAAGAAAAAGATGCACTGGTGGAATCGACGCCATTTAGTGTTCAAAATTCTAAGAGAGTAAAGTTGAAAGAAACCGGAGAAACTTCAATAATCCGAAGGGACACGGGACGACGATGATGCGCCAGTATGTCTGTTCCCACAACTCTATAGGTGCCATCAGCGTGCGCACGTGTCGTAGGTACTGATAGATATTGATGTATTGGTATGCTGGCCTTTGTTTCGAGTCTTTCTGGAACCAGAAGACTTAAAGTTATGTGGTATACAAAAATTCGTACCATTTTGCGCTGAATAAGTTTGAGAACATTAGCGCCTGATTAGCGCTTGATACCTGTTCACAAACTAAACTAATTTTAAGTTAAGTCTTTTTCTTTCTATTTCATTAAAAAAGATAGAAGATAACATTTTAGTTTAATCCTGTCAAATTAAGATACTCCATAGACTGGAGCATACGGTGGAGGTCTGCCCGGCTTGGGCAGAGCACCGCCGTGTCCTCGTAGCGGCGATCGGCGGCAATCTCTCGCGTCCGACCCTGGTCCGGAGCGAGAGTGCATGGCAGGCCGTCACCTCCTTCTGCGAAGCAGTGATGCTGGCAAAGGAGGAGGCGGAGCGCGTGAGGCAACGGGCATCCCAGCGCCCTCACGCCACTAGCCGCCGCAGTAGACGCCCTGGTCGGGAGACGACACCTCACTCCCAGCCACCGTAGGCGCGGGCCTGCGGGCAGTGAGCAGTGGGCAGCTCGCCGCCCGGTAAGGACCAGGCCCAAGTCGACGGCGCGTCGTGTTTCACGCGCGCCTCAAAGAGATGTCAGCACATCGTGACGGGGTCCACGAAGACCGATGCCTCCTGGGTCAGGGTTGCGGGTTGGTTAAACAAGAAACCGCGGCCCTGGCCGTCGCACAGGCCAGTGAAGAAACACCGATGGGTTTTAGTCAGTAAAAGTCTGACACACCCTTCCGCTCCGCCCAGAGCGGGAGAAGTCATTTGATGATTTCCCATCCCAACAAAAAAAAAAAAAAAAGATACTCCATAGACAGTTTAGACGCGATTATAAAAATGGCGACCAAAAATATGTCAATTTATCTCAGGCGCGGATTAATTTGTCAGGTCTAAACAAACATATTATCTTTTTTATATAAATTATAAATTAGCGCTTGACCGCAATCCCGCCTGATGGTAAGCAGTGACGCAATCATTGATGGTAAAGCGCACTAGTTTATTAAGAGCCTATTCACTCTAGCCTTGAAGACACTTAAATTGTAGTCTGACGGAAACACCACCGCTGGCAAATTGTTCCAGTTCCTCGATGTACGCCGTATAAAGGAGGAGGTGAAACGCATCGTACGGATCGTAGAGGTGTTAACAACGTAAGGGTGGAAACTCGCCGTACGACGGTTTGTCTAATGGTGGAACGGAGATGGGGGAATTAAATCATGCAATTCCCTCGCACACTCCCCAAAATGCATCCTATAGAACACCGAAAGGTTGGCTACTCTACGCCCTTGCTCTAGGCTTTGGAGACAATCTCGATTTAAAACAGGTTCACCAATCAGCCTCTTCGCACGCCTCTCCACTGAATCCAAAGTGGCCTTAGCAGCACCAACCCAAATGTGGCTGCAGTACTCCACACACGAACGGACCTGTGCTTTGTACAACATTAGAAGCTGCCCTGGTCTAAAGTACTGCCGGACCTTTGCGATAACGCCAAGTTTCCTGTCTATCTTCTGTCCTTTTCATCCTTTCAGGGTGTCGGCGATTAAACATCGATACTAGGACAGATTCTTAATGGGCCAAGGAAAAATTTAAATCTCTCAGTGCAATTGCAAACTGGAGTTGAATTCATAATTAGCAAGCGTCCATACGAATGTAACTATATAACTTTAACATTTATATTTATATGAACCTAGTTTTGATATTGATTTTCGGCTTAAAATAACAAGATTTCTCATGGTTGGGATGTTATTTTAACTCTGTGTTACAGTGTTAATTTTGGATGATGTTTTAGTGCGAGAATGGCTAAATTAATCTAGAATGTTCCTACTGCTGAGACACAAGTCTCCTTACCGAGAGGAATGGGGCGTAATCCAGTACTCAGGCCCAGTGCCGGTTCGTAACTCAAATGTCTCCTGTCCGTTTTTTTGTTCCAGGACATCCCGGTTTCCTTTACCATTGTGGGAACAGTGGTATTCAAATATTTATACTCATTAAAACGCGTACGTGGGTTTGAACCTATGACTTGATTAAATAAAGAAAGAGGCTATCATTATAGGGACCATGTAGACTGAATGTTGCGTGTCAGCGATTTTCGAAAGCATGTGTGACGAATGAAATGAATGGAAGAGATGCATTGGGCTTAAATTTAATTTAGTTTGCAAACAAGGGAATCGGTTCCAATATAAATAATAAATAAATAAATAAATATAAATAAATATATACGGACAAATCACACAGATTGAGCTAGCCCCAAAGTAAGTTCGAGATTTGTGTTATGGGATACTAACTCAACGATACTATATTTTATAATAGATACATATATAGATAAACACCCAAGACCCAGGCCAATCAGGAAAAGATCGTTTTCTATCATGACCTGGCCGGGGATCGAACCCGGGGCCTCCACGTCGCAGGCAGGCGTGTTGACCGCTGCGCCACGGAGACCGACATATCTAAAGTATTAAAATACTTATCATTAGTAAAAAGGTGCTGACGAGCAAGACTACATTATTCAAAACGCATAATAATTTTAGCTATATTACAAACTAGTTGTTGCCCGCGCTTTCGTCCGTGTGGACTTCAGTTTACAGGAGCTCAGTTGATATAAAATAAGCTCCTGTTAAAATAATAGGCGCAATATGTACATCCGCGTTCACTCCCGTTTTCGCAACATTTTTTGTTATTGCTCTGCTCCTATCGGTCATAGCGGGATGTTATATAGATATTGTCCTTTCTCAGGCTCTAGACTATCTGTGTACCAAATTTCATTACAATCGGTTCAGTAGGTTTGGCGTGACAGACAGACAGACAGAGATACTTTCGCCTTTTTAATACTAGTATGGATTTTAATAGGCGTTTAAATTCTTTGTAAAAATTCCTTCCCCTAAAGACCTTCTTGGCTATTAATTCTTTCACCAAATTGACATGGAGACATGCCTACCAACCGATTGTTTTTTTTTTATATATAAATTATAAACTAGTACTTGACCGCAAACCCGCCTGATGGTAAGCACTAGCAGTGATGCAATCGTTGATAATAAAGCGCGCTGAGCCTATTCACTCTAGTCTTAAAGACTCTCAAATTGTAGTCCGGCGGAAACATCGCCGCTGGCAAATTGTTCCAGTCCCATGATGTACGCGGTATGAAAGAGGAGGCGAAACGTTTAAAATTTCAGTTAAAGTTTCAAGTTCTATAAGTGGTGACCTAGAAACACATCTATACTAATAGGTATACATATAAAGCTGAAGAGTTTGTTTGTTTGAACGCGGTAATCTCAGGAACTACAGGTACGATTTGAAAAATTTTATTTGTCTTGGATAGCCCATTAATCTAGGAAGGCTTTAGGCTATATAACATCACGCTGTGACCAATGGGAGCGGCGTATAACAAAAAATTAAAATATATGCTGTATATTTTGGGGTTAAAATAAAATGTTCAAATAACTAACTCCACGCGAAAGAAGTCGCGGGCGGCCGCTAGTGTTTCAATAAACCTACCTGTAGGCCTAGTATGAGTTTTCAATAAGAAACTCGATCGTCGATATCGAGCGCGTTTGGCGCTCTCAATGATTGAGGGTTCTTACGACCTTGAAGCGGGCCAATCGCTGAGTCAAACGCGCTCGATATCGACGATCGAGTTTCATAATAAAAACTCATACTAGACCTACAGGGTGGCAGCGATTCCCGCATGGAGTAAACATTAGTACGACTTATAGATAGTTGTTCCGGGTCTAACTGTTTTTTACTTCAAACTCAAACTAATTTATTGCGAAAATGGGTATTAGAAACATCAATAAGTACATAAAATAGTTTTCATCTCCATAATCCACCTGACGGCATGCAATTTTAATTGGTGTTTGTCTCTAATTATTGTACAATTACTCTAATCATCTAAATTTCATTAATTCATTTGAAACAAAATAAATTTAAAAAAAAAAGGAAAAAGAAGTCATAAAAATAATAAATGTCAGGAAATTTTATCATGGACAGGTCAATTGAAAATTTATAAATATGTCAAACAATCAATAACCACTAATTAAAAACAAATCAGGTCAATAACCAAATACAATAATGTCAATACAATACAATAATGTTAGTGTAAGTAACATTAAACGAATGTAAACGCACCTATGATACAAGAGAATTCCCAGTGTGGTGCGAAGTTTTTATAAAAATTAATTACAGTTTAAAAAAACACGCTTTAATAACAAACAAACTAAAAAGTAGAAAACTTCTTTTTATAAATATAAACTAGCACTTGGCCGCAATCCCGCCTGATGGTAAGCAGTGATGAAATCGTTGATGGTAAAGTGTGCTAGTTTATTAAGAGCCTATTCACTCAAAAAAACTGAGTGAATAGGAAGAAAGGCGGCAAAGGAGCGAGGTGATGTAATATTACACCCAACAAACTCCCGACACAACAACATTTTTGCCGAAAACAACTAGTTTAGTTTAGTAGTATCACGTACGAAATGACCGAAAAAAGGCTAATAACGTTATGTAAGCTAATTCAATCTTATTATGTTAACAATACTTCAAGTGTACTTAGAAAGTCAATCGCTTCTACTACCATGACTAATATCGAATCAAATGTTCTAAGCACCGAATTAGTTTAACTGTTTATTATTAAGTAGTTAAAAGCTGTCAACTACTCTCTGTTTTAATCTTTAATAATAAGGGGTTTTTCCACACGGATATGTCAATCTCATTGTATGAACAGACGACAACAGGTCAAGCTACTTACCCGAAACTGTCAAATATTCCCACTTAACCTTGAGCTTAAAGTTGAAAATCTAATAAAGAAATTTGTTTATACCTTATACTTTGTTATTTGTAATTATTGTTGTGTACAGACACAACAATAATTACAGATATAACTGGGGTACCAGCAGTTAGACGGGTAAAGCGGACTCCAGACTCCAAAGCTGAAAAAGTTCCGGTTGAAATCAAAATCAAAAGTCATTCATTCAAATTAGGCTGAGAAGCAGCATTTTTTGAACGTTAATATTACATAAGACAGTCCCCCAAAGTTCCTAGTGCTTTCGCTGAAGATATAGAAGTGGCGGAACAAACTCCGCAGCAGGCAGCAGCACAGCTGTCTGTTCATTAAAAAAAAACACATGCGCATGGAACTGGGATTAACGCTGAGATGATGATGATGTATAAATCTCAAAAGTCAAATGCTTGCAATGCTTCGATATCGCCTCCGGGTTGTAGAGGTCAGACGGCAGTCGCTTCACGGAAAATGTCGAAGTTTCGCCAAAATCAGCAATT